>OZ010627.1:31219388-32490159 GCA_963932425.1 Athalia cordata | reverse complement strand
AGTGATAAGGTAGATCGCTACAATACCGGCCCTGACAATTCAAGGCACATTTCGGCCAAAAATTTGAATTTTGGTATCAGGAGAACAGGACAGGCGAGGAGCCAGTTCGAAACATCCAGCCATCATGTGCATGCATGTGTATGCATGTGTATCGCATCATGCTCGTCTTTCGAATGATCAATAGATCATATGCGTATCCATGCAGGCTTCATCATGTGTATGCATGTGTATCGCATCATACTCATTTACCGAATCGTTAATAGATCATATGCGGATGCAATGAGGCCACGTCATGTGCATCTATGTGTATTGTATCATGCTTCATCTCAACCGGAAGTGATAAGGTAGATCGCTACAATACCGGCCCTGACAATTCAAGGCACATTTCGGCCAAAAATTTGAATTTTGGTATCAGGAGAACAGGACAGGCGAGGAGCCAGTTCGAAACATCCAGCCATCATGTGCATGCATGTGTATGCATGTGTATCGCATCATGCTCGTCTTTCGAATGATCAATAGATCATATGCGTATCCATGCAGGCTTCATCATGTGTATGCATGTGTATCGCATCATACTCATTTACCGAATCGTTAATAGATCATATGCGGATGCAATGAGGCCACGTCATGTGCATCTATGTGTATTGTATCATGCTTCATCTCAACCGGAAGTGATAAGGTAGATCGCTACAATACCGGCCCTGACAATTCAAGGCACATTTCGGCCAAAAATTTGAATTTTGGTATCAGGAGAACAGGACAGGCGAGGAGCCAGTTCGAAACATCCAGCCATCATGTGCATGCGTGCGTGCCTTATCATATGCATGTGATGAGGCATTACGAGTCAGAGCCTGATGTCGTAATATGTTGCTTGTATAAAGGATGTCAATGAGAGTCGGATGCAGGGGTGTAATCAATAAAAATCAAGCAACCAATTTGGGAATAGCTGTTCGTTTATTCATGAGTTATGTAGGTAGGATACATTCAACAATTGTGCTATTATAATATTCATAATTGTATTAAAAAAGTTCCACCATCATTCACAAGTTCCAAAGTCATTCTAATGATTACAAGACATGAGGACATGGTCACTTATTCCACGTTAACAATTATTCGCTATATATGTGTGATAATTAATTTCCGAATTGAAGACTAGCAGATGTGAATGCACTTCCTGTTGAAGCTCAGGGCTCGTCCGTGATTGTGACGTCATTATTACGACACTGGTCCTCTTCGGCGATTCTGTGCCACTGCTGACTTCTTGGCACGTCGTATGTCCTGCGGCACTGGAAAAAATAAGATATCTCGATGAATATTGGCTCTGGCTTTATTTACTCGACGGATTCGTGTTTTTGAAGTAAAAATACGTTGAACAAGTGTCCTGCAATCAATTTTAAATATACTCCATTTTTGGCCCCAAAATTACAAAAATCCTAAGCCTATATAAAAAATAGAAAAATAATCGATTTTTGGCCCAAATTTTGAGAAAAAACTAAGGCTCTAGGCTTGGTGTTTCTTTCGGGTTAAAATCGAAGTATTTAGCGCAAAAGCTACTGTGTCCGATCACTGCTGCGTCTGAAAACGCTGTAGGTCAGTCATTCGTGTATCCAATCGAACTGTGTGCAATTGAACCGTGCGCAACAGTGGTTTTCCCACGGAGCGTGGAGCCCCTATACTACCCTATCGCGTTAGCCTGACTGCAAGCAACCAGACATACTGTGGTGTAAACACTGGCACACAGGGTACGTCACCTTTTTTCCATTTTTCAACTAGGAAAATCGCAAGACTCTTCGGCGCGTCTACGGAATTAATTATTATATGCGTCGAGCAATTTATTTTACATAAATAAGTTAAAATATACATCTCTGATTCGGGAATTCTAATTCTCATATTAAATGGATCTTCGGTTCTGAAAACAAGAAAATCCGGATATCTTGAATGTTGCGGGTATAGCTTCTTACTCAAAGATAGCTTCGAGGGTATATTATTTTATTCGACGGATACGAGATTTTTATTGAGGTCAGAATGTACTATGCAGTCACTCAAAGCAATTTGCCTCTGGATTTGCAAATGATTTCACTCTCTTTTCCCGATGATTGGCGTAAGAAAAGCTGTTTCTATTCTTCAGCTTTGGTATCTTCAGCCCACGCGTGGGGTATCTGATAACATTGACATTTATCTTTAGTCAACGTTGGCATGGTCATAAATTTTAAATCGTTACGTCTCCCGATAATATTAATTGTAAGTTTACTGCGAGGTCATGAGACTCGCAATACTATTAAAAGACTATCTCCAGCTATGTGATTCGTCATTTTTTGGTGACGAGGACATGGTATTGTCTGGTTTATCGGTTTCATGTCTCCGCAGTAGGCGCGCGACTTTTGTACTGGATTGCATGTCTCGCCAAAACCAGCTGCTTGTTTGTGCACGGATATCTCCTCAGTGAAGAAACGAATTAGTGGTCACATGGCAGAAAAATTAAAGTACGTTATTATTTTTTTTCATCACAGTGTTTTTAATACGAACACTCGTAACTCCATTTTTAATGTTTCAAAAAACGTGTGTTCCTAGTTTTGTAGGTTACGATTTCACTGTTTAATGTAGCACATAAGCCAGCAATCAAATACAAGCCGTTAAGTTATATCAATTACGTTAATTCATAGGGAAGGCCTTCTCTTGGGCATGGGCAACCCCCTGCTTGATATATCTGCAACTGTCGATGAAGATTTTCTCAAGAAATATGATCTGAAAGCAAATGATGCTATTCTCGCTGAAGAAAAACATAAGACTTTGTACGATGAACTGATCGAGCAATATAGAGCTGACTTCATTGCTGGAGGCTCCACACAAAATTCCATGCGAGTAGCACAAGTAATCTTTGCAATTTCTATTATCACTAACAGTTTTTATGAACCTTCCAGAGGCTTGATCTGTTTTGTAACACATTACAACATACATGACGATGATAAGTCAAGTCTAGTGTGGTTTATTATAATTTTCACTAGACGTTTTGCTAGCCTTGTCTACCTCTATTGTTGAACGTATTTTGATCTCTATTTTTTGACAGTGGTTCCTTGAAAAGCCAAAAGTTGCTTCATTTATGGGATGTGTCGGAAATGACAAATATGCCAAAATATTGGAGGATAAGGCACGTGCAGATGGACTGAAAGTACATTACCAATATACAGATAAAGAACCAACCGGTACATGTGCTGTACTAATTACAGGAAGAGAAAGATCCTTATGCGCAAATTTAGCTGCGGCAAATTGTTTTTCTGCATCACATATACACGTACCTGAAAATAGAGAATTGCTGGATGCTGCTGAATTCATTTATATTTCGGTAAGTAAAGTTGCACATTAATATACGCCAGTGATAAGTTGTGTAAAGACGATGTTTCTTGAGTAGTTTGTGAGTGATGCGTTATCTTTCCTACATAAAGTTATCGTGACTATTCCAGTATTTGTAATCACACACGTAAGTCATATATGATTTCTTTGTTATCCAGGGATTCTTCTTAACTGTGAGCCCTGAAACGATACTAGAAGTTGCAGCCCATGCTCTTGATAAAAATAAAATGTTTCTGATGAATTTAAGTGCACCTTTCTTATCTGAGTTGTTCAAAAAGCCAATGAGAGCAGCCTTGCCCTACGTTGACATTCTGTTTGGGAACGAGACAGAAGCAGAAACATTTGCAACTGTAAACGAATTAGGAACAAAGGACATTAAGGAAATTGCGTTGGAAATTATAAAATTGGAAAAAATCAACGACAAAAGAAAACGCATCGTTATATTCACTCAAGGTCATGGACCTGTTATTCTAGCCAAGGATAATACGATAACCGAATTTCCTGTTGATCAAATACCTGTGGAAAAAGTTGTCGATACTAACGGAGCTGGGGACGCATTTGTCGGAGGTATATCAACATTTCTGTAGTATGCGTTTTGGTTCGCAAGCTAAAACTAATTATACCAGTACTTGTGATTATGGCAAAGACATAATCTATAATATTGTCTATTTTTTTCTTTTTTCAACAGGATTTCTGTCTCAGTTAATCCAGGAAAAAAGTTTAGAAACTTGTATCAAATGTGGAATTTGGGCAGCAGCGCAAATCATACAGCGGTCTGGATGTACTTACGAAGGCAAGCCTGATTTTGCACCTTGACAGATAATTATTTTGTAGTGCAATATTGTTATATTTATTATAATCTATAATGTACTTAAATAAACGGTGTACAATTTATATCACTTTGCTGGATTAGTTCACAAAATTTTTTAATCAGAGTAAGTCTTACATTCGCATATAATGTAACTCAGGAAGCCTAGCCTTACACCTCTGTCAATTGAATGGATACGCAATTTTGAAAACTTGCGAATCATAGAATGGAAACATTGTGAACCGATTACCTGAAATGAGTTACGATCTTGTGAATAGGAGAGATCGACAATGTGATCTGCAAAAGTCAATTACCTGAATTATAGCTTAGCTCAAACGTTGTGATTTCATACGTCCATATGTGCAACAGGTAGCTGATAATCAACAAAGGCCGTAGATAGAAGCAGATGTAACTATAATTTCGAAGAACTGAAATTTCGACGCTGAATTTTCGAATAACGGTGAATTCTGGAATACGCTTTTTTCTCCACTCAAGGTCTTATTGACTTACAACCAAGTCCCCATAGTAAAAAATTTGGGAGTCATTATTCGCAAATTGTTTACGTTGCCAAAGCATACAGCCACATTTTTAAACTGGTTTCTCGATTTTCATAAAAGCCGATTCCTCTTTTGGATGTCTCGAGTCCGGGTGGTGGCTGACAATATCGCTAAAGTATTCTCATATTATTCATGTCTACAGTTTATTAGCGCAAAAGAATGTGGCACTGCATTTCATTCTTGAATGCATATCTTTATATTCTCTCGAATGGGTTTGAACCGTAGACGATTTTTTTTTTTATGATTCATTTCTGTATTACAAATTGATTTACACGAATTAGTACGTGTCTCCTTGTGTTTAGCAAGGCATAATTAAAACGATCCTATTACGTGGAATATTACCACCTGAGTATACCAGCAACTCGATTTCTCCGACTCGATCTCCGACTATTTCGGACCTTATCTCTTTCGAGACATTTTATGATTTATCAATTTCTCAATTAGCACGTAGGACTCGCATAAGTTCCCAGTAATCGTTAGCATGAACATAATACTCACACCAGGCGGTAAATTTGCCGTACGTTAATAATTATTTACTTCGAATACTTAGGGTCTTAAAAAAATAGAGCCCGAATTCTCGATCCGTAATAATTACACAATCTGTGGGAGGGTGCTAAGTTTAAATTACATCGAGTTACGCATTAATTACTTCGACGTATATCAATGTTTCGTTTTCAATTAAATCATCAAAAATTGATTTTGTATGGAACATCTATATGTATTTTTAGCCACGTGATTTCAATTCCATAGTAACACCAGTTCACACATTTTTCAGGATATGGTGGGTACAGCATGATTCGAGTACCGATGCAACAGATCTTTTTTCTTTTTTTCTTTCTCTTATTATTACTTTCATTGCTCATATACGAACTGCTTTACGAATTTAATCGGATTTTAACTGAAAGGTCATTAACGGTCATGATATTAATAGTTTTAAACCAAATTCCAAAGTCGTCAGAACAATTTCGTGAATGTGTGCTCTTGGTTTACCCCACTTGATCAAGCGAAGCTGCGACATTGACGCACAGGTGGGTATAAAAGCAGAAGTGCCTCCGGACAGTGGACAGTGTTCGACCGGTCCGAGAACGGGCAAATCTGTGATAATTATATTACTATTATTATTTTATTAATAAAAGAATAATATCGATATAAAAATGGCCGTGAATTTCGTGTTTCTCACCGCCGCGGCATCCTGTATGCTGTTTGCCTTCGCTTTTGGTGAGTTAAATTTTTCTACTATATTCGCATAATCCATACCCTTTCATTTTTCATTTGAATTTTACTTTGAATACAGGCTTGATCGTGTCATAGTCATCTATTCTAGTTACCAATCTTTAGAATTTGGTATTTTATAAATAGACATTATATTAAAAAAATTTCACTACGTTTGAAAATTCGATACGAGTGTTCATGTATTGTTCTAAATTACTATGCGACCGGTTTAATTGCCGGATTGAAAAGCAGATATGTGTGTAGTGTCATTTATATTGCAGGTAGTTTCCACTGCATGTTTTCAAAAGAACTGTTAAATCATCGTGAATGACTTACGCCTTCTGATGAGGGTTGTATGATATAATTAGCTGGCATTATGATTATTCGTAAAAATCTATACTATAAATGACACGAGGTGAATTTGTTCCAAAATCGTTTGCCAAGTCTCGATTGCGATTGAAAATTTATAAATAAATCTTCTTCATGGCACCGATGACTTTATTTAAAATTCCACGCGCTGATGGAAACAGGTCGTATTAAAGGAAAACAAACAAACCGCGCTTTTTCGAGGATCTAAGATGTGTTCGAGAGCCCACGTTCCGAAGTAGTTGAATCATATTCGCACCAATGTCTTTCAATTTACGCGCATGTACAATGAACGTACGTCCCTACAAAGCCTATAGCGATTTCAACATCGAACGTCTGCCCACGCAGCGAATCGAGGAGACCAGACATCCTGGTCCCCAAGGATATACCGCATCTTTACAGATTCACAAATCTGTTACAAATATTATCCACGGACATAATAATAATGATAAAACAAGATCTTCTAAGAATAACAGCGAAATTACTTATTGTATGTAAATTATTTTAATCGGTTATTCCTTATACAGAACGTTTTAGCGATGTTATCACGTTCGCAGAAAAAGGCAGTCGGGAATCCCCTCCATCAAAAAGATTTCATAATTAAATTCAGGAGGGCGGAGGGGCGTTAGAAAATTTCAATGAACACGGTTCCTATAGCTAATTCATAATTCCATTACCCGTTAAGACTGCGGGCTATATTTCAATAAACATTCTGCTGCTTACATTCTGTCCTAAAAAATATCGTTAGATTGAAACAAAGGTGACATTGATCATCATTACGGACGTCTTTAATCCATTTATCATTGATAATATGCGTGTGCGAATATGATTAATTTGCAAGTGGAACGCGCTTCGCGCTTTTGTTGAGGGGTGTAATAAGCACCGTAATATAATATTTTATTATATCATCTGCGGAATATACGCCATTTTTAATCTAATACGCTATAGATATATGTGAATGGTTCAGACAATAAACTTCGTTGTGCGAATGATGTCATTACAATATTATAAAATTAATACATAGTCATCGCGGAGGTAACCTTCGACACACACGTTAAAACGATTCATATAGGGCGAGATCAGGAAGGTCTCTGTATCAATAAGAACAAAGCTGTTGTGCGTTCGAAGAAAGATTTGTAATCGTTTTATTGCCTGAATGATAATATAATGTATGACGTGCCAAGAATTAAGGTACTCGTGGAAGAATAACAATTCGATGATCAAGTTTTAGTCACGGAGCTTGCCATGAAATAGCCAGACATGTACGTACGTACGTTAAACGTACATGCAATGCCTATACAGGACTTTGCAAGGCTGATTCTGGAAGGCGCGCTATCATTCGCTAGTAATTGTAATCGAATAAAATGATAAAGTAGAGCATAATCGGCGTACTTTTGAACTTATGCCTTTATTAAAGCATATTCATGGTTCTCACATTTCAACTCTGATTTATGAATAATCGTCGCATATGCGATGCCAACAAACGGATGTGCATTGTACATAGATAAATATACTTACACATTAATTAGACGGATCTACATAATTATAACAGCATTCATTGTACCCGCGATATGGCGTGATTAGTTTAATTCACGTATTCATGCGAATACCTGTGAAAGATATTAAAGAAAATCCCCGCAATTAGAAACTTCACTAGAAATGATTCATCCGATTCCGAATCCATAGCCGTAAAAAATGCATACATGAATAATATAGAACCGTTTAGGAGAATGCTCGAATCTTTGAATTCGTTGCCTTTCGAGGTCCAAGTATAGTTGATGACAGTCAAATGCTCTAGGTTGTAGCTTGGTCAGTTGTTGTTACCAATTAGTCAAATTTCAAAGAGCAACAAAATCGGGGATTCGACCAATTTCATAAACCGGTCTAATCAATAGATGGAATGTACCGTTAAAAAATGCCCAGAATCCTACGTTCGAACGTGGGTGTAGGTTTCATCGCATTGGTATTGATGGAATAATTCGTAGTTTTATGATCACAACAAGGACTGAAGAGCACATTTAATAGTCCAAGTTTGTTAGGGTCGACTAAAACTATTTTCCTGCTGTCTCATAAATTAAGATCTCTGATATAAACAACGATCGGTCGAAGAATTTCTTATACCGCCTTTGTAGTCGTTACTACAGACTTAAAAGTTATGATCACGAGAAAAAGTGTGAAAACGATTCTGATTAGCACGTATATCAACAGGGTATTAAATTCTTGTTAGTCAATTTCACTCTTTGTCCGCGGACTTGAGAGTTCGCGATCGTCCGTAGACCTTAGTTATTATATTTATGGAACTATGCAAATTAGAAGCTGAATGTGCATAGCTTTACCTGACCAGAACACCCGATGCTGTACCTTATTTCGTTATTCACTACTCATGCTGCACGGCGGTAGAATCCGGTTCGCTGAAATATTCAAACTCAACAGGTTTGTCTCCGAATACAGTATCAGAAGAGTCCACCACTTCTGAGTATACATGTAGCGGTGTAATACGATTTTATTTTAGTGCATTCCTCTGAGGACGACAGATATTTTCAACGAGTGCAAGTTCAAGAGAATCAAGTTTCGGTGCATAACTTAATACTTCAGTTAAACGTTAAAACTGAATTCGACGCAAGCAAGTCGGGCTTTGCAATTTCTATAACTGATCAGAAAACGTCATATATTAATAGTTATAAAACGAATGGTTCCCGACATAGCTTTACATTCATAAAGTCTGCTTTTATGCATAATTTGCGCATACGACCTTTATTATCTTTTGAATTGAAGGCCGCGTGTTAGGTTGATACGCCCATTTGGCGCTAATTCTTTTTTCTCAACACATTTGTTGATGAGCCTTCAATTGATTAATTTGTTTCGACTTTTCCCGTGAAAAAAAATTGATGATTTAATTTCTTGATCACCTCGACCATCCATTTTTCTCGCCTAGGTGAACCAGCACACATCGAGCTCGACAGAACGTGTTTGGGCTGCATATGCGAAGCCTCCTCTGGGTGTAACCAGACCCTGACTTGCGACGGTGACGTTTGCGGGCCATTCCGCATCACCTGGGGATATTGGTCCGATGGTGGAAAGCCTACACTTAACGGGGAACCTAATTCCGATCCTGGTGGTACGTCCAGAATTTATTATAAAGAGATAATGCTTTTGGAGCGTTTTTTTTCAATGCGTAACATCGAGGCAGTTTGTAATCATCTAATAATTTTATTTATTCCATTGCAGCTTACGCCCGATGCGTCAATAATGCATTTTGCGCAGCTCGTGCCGTCCAAGGATACATGAATAAATTCGGACAGGTTGGTCATTCGGTCCTTATTTGTCATGTCTTGTTTACCAGTATTAAAAATGGATTTTTGGATGTCTCCATCTATCTACATTTTGAAGATCTTGGAAGATAATACCATTCCATTTTCGATCTTTTTTTTTATTGCAGGATTGTAACGGCGACAAAGTGATTGACTGCAAGGACTTTGTCCGTATTCATCGTCTTGGAGGATATGGATGTGGTGGGGGATTGGAACCCAAATATGAAAACGCTTTCCAAACTTGCTACCAAACTTTTGGATAAATTACTACACATATACTTGGGCTACACATTATTCGACCTCAAGAACTGATATCTGATAATTATCCATTATTAACGCATGTTAAATAAAGGATAAAGAACTGAAAATCTGATAATCCACATACATATTTTACCCACTAAATTGTATACTAGTATTTATTTGATTGATCCTCCAAGGTCCAGAGAATCACTTACAGCCATTCCCAGATGGATGTCTGGGTGTGCGATCGGCTTTTTTTTTGTACGACTATATCTTGAGAACGGGTCAAAAGACTTTGATCGAGCTTGTAACTTAAAACTAATTGATATTGCAATACGATCAGTTAAGTCGGTTTTGGATCGATAATATTTCGAAACCGGATTCTACTGAAATTTCCTTGTCTTATCGTTAGAGGTGGCATAAAAATTAATTGAAAAAACTAGAAACCGGTGCTATCCGAGAACGAGCATAATATGAAAGTGTAAATATTCAATTGAATATTTATTTATGTACATTATTTATCAGAGGTTTTAATGGGTTGCAATTTACCGTAGAGTTGGAGTTTTAGAATACTGTCCTCGCTCCATGAATCATCAACGTCTTGTCGGCAAGTTTTGCTCTCTCTTTCAATTTGACCATTTCAGCTTCTGGTATGACGTCGGCTTTGATATTTTTCAGAAGAAAATGTCTGATGAATAATCTGAGTCCTTCTCGGAAATGTTGCAGCTGTGGTGAGACTGATATTCTCTCAAATACTTGATTACAAATTTCGGTGTTCTCGTGAAGTAGAATTCCGAGCATGATTTGCCTGACCAGTTTCAGGGTTGGTTTGTCTAGTTCGCCAAACTCAACAACCTGTAGAGAGAATTTTTTTTTCATGATAGGTCATGTCTATTTTTTTCCAAGATTCGTCCTCATATATTTGAAAAAGATGATAACTACCTTTAGAACAGAGAGTGGAAGTCCTTTCTGAACGAATAAGTGAGTCAAAAATCTCGCAAGATTGGTCAGTTGGTTACTTGAGAAGCTCACTAAGGTTTTCAATTTGTCCCACAATGTGTATTGTATAGTCATCTGAAAAAATCAACGCTGAATTAAAGGAGATTCAAGAGGCCGATTGAGCTAACGATTTATATGAAAACGGCTCATTTTACTTACCTGGTATTTTCGGTCATAATCGCAGAATTTTTGTGCTAACACAGCGTAATAGGGATTAAATATTTTCTCTTGAAGGCAACAGTCTAAAATTACGTAGATAACTTCTCTCTCTTGTTGGTTTTTTAATCCCAGGTGATGAAGCTTTTCAAATGCATCCAAGTAATCTTCCGCCGTCATTAGTACGCAAAAGATATTCCTTCGAATATCGGTGTTCATTCGCTGCTTGCGAGCTAAGTCTAGTATCTTTTGACTGAATGTTGTTGTGGCAGAATCAGTTTTTTGAATGGGTTTAGAAGATTCTATATTCCCTGACCATGCTGAGCCAACGACCCACCACTTACCCCTTTGGTCAGCTGTGAATTTGGATATCATTATTTTAGCTAGCCATTAGCCATAGTTATTTTGTTGGTTGTGTCTTGAACAAATATCGATACCTTTTAGTAAATCGTCTAGTGATATATTGAGTTGGGTGACGTAATTTCCTTTCCGTATCAAATTCTTCATCAACTTTTTCAAATGTTCAACATGGGTTGGATCGTATTGAGGAATTTTTGTCATGTTATTGTTCTTGATTGCTAGTAGAATGTCCAACATGAACTGAACTCTGGTGCTGTAATGAAGAAGAATAAATTGAATAAGAACGCAAGCCAAGATATGCAAAGATTATCTATATCATATCATGCGCTGTTTTTCGAAACTGCGTTATTTATTTTACCTTCAGAACTCGGTTATTTCTATCGCATTTGCTGCGATCACATCATGAAGGAAAACCCCCACAATGCTATTATAATACACTCACCTGTTCTCTGTAGTATTGTCTGCTGCCTTCTGTTGTAACTTGAATATAAATTCTTTAAGCATAATAGGATTGTCCTTTCGCATTACAAATCCAACTGTTTTCAGAATATGTAGAATTAATTCAACTTCTTTTTCCATCAAGTTTTCCGACAATTTGGTGAGCATTTGAAATAAAAGCTGTGAGTCGTAGACCTGTTGTGTCAGAATGAAAAATTAATATCATTGGACCAATTATATTCTGCAAGTCTATGCTGTGAACTTTTTTTTTTTCTTCTAATTTTAGCAGGATACCTTAAAGTTATATAGATGTGAAATCATCAGTATAACATTGTCCAACTCTTTGTTTTCGACCTCTGGTGAATCCGCTAACATTTGGTCGAAATCTTTGACCAGAGATAATAGAAAATGTGCACCAATCTCTGTTCCAATATTCGCATGAAGAATTGCAACAAGCATCATATGTTCTGTTATCAATCGATCTGGTGTCAACACTGGTGCAACTATTGATTCCCTCATCAGATTAAACAAAATTTCATTCATATCATTGCGGCTGTTGGACATGTACAACTCATCCAACTGAAAATTTTTACCTATTAATGGGATGAGTCTGTCGTATATTTTGTCAAGAACTATATTATAGATACCTGCGTAGCGATATTGTGCATGTTGTGCTCTGCCAACCTGTTTAACAACCCTTTAACTTGTTTCTTGAGGCGCAACACTTTTTGATCCTTGATAGAATCAGCATTTTCTTGTTTTGCTCTCACTGCAGGTGGAACATATTTACCAGAAGTATTCGATATTACGTTTCCATGCTTATCTCGAGTCCTGCCATATATATCTTCCCAAATCTGAGTATTTTCTTCACCGGCACCTGAATTTTGACGAATTACGCAAGTAGTTCAAAATAATTTCATTATTCAATGTCCAAAAATTCACAATAAAATCACCTTTGTTCAGATCCTTTGAATTCACAACATTATCATCATCATCATCAATGTCCGTATCAGCTACATCAAATTCATTGCCAAAGTCACCATCATCATCTGAGGACTCAGAATGACTACTATGTGAATGCAACTGGGTAAGAGTTTTTTTATGTGAAGTAGTAGGGACTTCATCATCTGAATCAGCCTTTCGCTTATTTTTACCGGACATCTGGGGTTTTGCTTTATTTCCAGGGGATATTGATTCCTCACCATCACTACTATATTCATCAGTGCTTGTATTTCCCATACTATCAAAATCATCATCATTGTGATTGAGCTGTTCACTGTTCAGAGATAATTTTTTTTTCTTTCTGGTCGTAGATTCTGTGATCATCATTAAATCATCCTCAAATTCTGAGCCTGATTCTGCAGCCAACAGTTGTTTCTCTGTTTCAACAGCAAGTTTTCTATTTTCATCATCACACATTTCTAAAAGATCTATACTGGTGTTAAGGAATCAATGTCTATATACAAGTAATTGCATACATCTGTACTCAAAACTATTCAAAGGATACAGTTAAGACCATCAGATTGAAAAGACTTGGGTATTGATTTGCTCTTCCGTTTATTCATTTTGAGATTTTTTTCCAGTTGTTTGATAATTTTGTCTTCTGCGATATTAGCTTCTTTTAATTGGAGTTTCCTGTTTCGTTCCATATCTTTTTGAAGCCTCAGTTGTTGTTTTTTTTCTTGATCGTGCTTCTTCTTCTTTACATCAAGATCTAACTTCTTATTTTTTGTAAGCTGTGCAGTAACTGTTGGTGCTGATTTTCCTTGATCAGGATTTCGAACATACTTTCCAGGCAATTCATTTTTTTTCTGGTAGTACTCAGCTCGGTTAGTCTTTTTCTGCTTTCTTTTATCTTTTCGCAACTCCTTACGTGTTTTTACAACAGGTTTAGCGTTCTTATTTCTTTTATTATTTTTCTTTCCTCTGGAATCTCCAAATATACCCATTTTCGTACTGTAATTTATAATTGGTTTGTCATTAGTTTGTAAAATTATACACAGTTGTGGAAGTTTCAGAAATGATTAATACGCCTGTAGCATACCGTACCTGATAATTAATGAAAA
Organism: Athalia cordata; assembly: GCA_963932425.1. NCBI lineage: Eukaryota > Metazoa > Arthropoda > Insecta > Hymenoptera > Athaliidae > Athalia > Athalia cordata. The sequence goes on along the minus strand of OZ010627.1, from coordinate 32,476,295 downwards.
TCCTATAGGTTACAGTTATTGATAGCCTTTGCAAATGAATTAAGAATAAGAAGACTTATCATTGTTAGAAATTGAATATTTGATATCTAAAGCACTTTATGAATTTTTAAATAGTTACGAATCTCATATCTCCAGTCTGAAAATAATTCAGTTTAGTGGAATAAGGTTACAAAAATATCACACTTTGAAACACACGTGTTAAAGCGAGCGCCATGCGACATGTCACGGTGATATCACCTCCCTCTAGGTTACCACATATACTACAATGATGCACACGAAGCCAAATGGAAGCCAATCACGGATGACCACATGCATTTTGGAATAGAGACGTGCGCTTCCGAATCGCGTTGGTGGCAGACGTCAGACGAGCCATGTGCAGCACTGGCCATGTCCTTTCGTTTGCTGTTCCCATAATTTTATTTAGTTTAATTACGAAAAATGTCTCCGTCTTGTTTGAATCTCTGCTACGATCCACCTGCAACGTCCTTAAATGAAGAAATAAAAAGATATCGAGTGAAAACTATGGAATTAAACCGATTAAATTTGTTTTTAATATTTGGGTCTGGCGTGATCTTCGCTGTCATCAGTACATTGCTCTCTCAATATCTCCAACAACTGTCACTGGGGTACGTAGGTAAGGATAAACATATTCAGCATCCAAGTGATCATCCTACTGTTATCGAAAGAATGATACCGCAAAATAAACCCTGACTGAGCCTAGGAAATAAGTAGTGCCAATCAGAGCCAGAGATTTGTAATTTTTTAATCAAAGTTTGAAAATTTACAGGTGATGACAACCAACGTGTATTCGTACCGTTACCATCAGAGAGTTATTTGAACATACATGACGAAGGAACACTGAGCTTTTCCCTTACAAGTTCAGAAGTTAGTGAAATTAAACCTGTCAATGATGCTGCATCTTCGGCGGAAGCCTTAAGTTCGTTACATTTAGCATTGGAAATGAGATTATCTGGAAAACAAAAAAAAGCCATCAAACTTTTCCAACATGCGGTTGCTTTAGCTCCAAAGCATCCTGACGTGTTGAACCACTATGGTGAATTTTTGGAGCACACACAGAAAGATGTTGTTAAGGCTGACGAATTTTATGTAAGAGCTTTAACTTATCAACCAAATCACGAAGGGGCCTTGGCTAACAGGCAGAGAACAGCTCGGGTTGTCGACGAATTGGATCGTCGAATGCTTAGGAGGATAGATGAAAAGCGTGATGCTCTGTCAGTTATTCCTGATAATGATGCCGCCTTACGACGTGCTAAAAAAGAAGCATATTTTCAACACATTTATCACACTGTTGGTATCGAAGGAAATACAATGAACTTAGCTCAAACCAGAGCTATAGTGGAAACAAGAACTGCAGTAGCGGGAAAAAGCATTGATGAGCATAATGAAATATTGGGTTTGGATGCTGCAATGAAGTACATCAATGCAACTCTAGTAAACAGGTGAGCAGCGCTGTTATAAGATTCGCATAGTGCGGTAGCTAATGATGGCTGCAAAATGTTTATCACACTATTTCATCCTAATCTCATCAAACATCTGGTAACAATTTTAATTTTTATCAGGCATAATTGAAGCTTACAGGATATATGAGCATACAGGTCATGCCTCAACTCTATCAATAACCACTACTAAACTAGTTTGCTATCCCTCTGTAGTGAAAATTTGTATGTTTGGTTAAATATGAATGACATGGTTTGACATACGGAAAAACTAACTGTTGATATTCAATTTTATTGTTCTGTTTGTTGACAAAATATTCGTATTTTTATGCATTAATTAATTGGTCAATTTGAACTTACCACTGTGATGCTTTTGCATAGATTAAATGCTCCAGACTGGAATGCTTATAGTACAGCTTGCTGCGGGTCTGACAGTGAACGACCTATTAAAATGTGAGCAATTTTTATAGATGCGTTAAATGAGCCTGTTCCCCATAACAACAGTCCTTCATAATATGACTAAATAGAATACTTGATCATGAATGCATAGGTTTGACTTTTTCATTTCACTGTGAAAATTGAGTTGTGGGGAGCAGCTTCAACAAAAATGTTTGACGTTTGTTTGTTCAGTTCTGTTCTATGTTTTGTGGCCTGTGAATTATATGATCAATTCATTCGAGTTTCTACATAATTCATACCATCAAAAAGAATCCAAACACTTTATTTTCATTATCGTGTAAGTATAGGTTTATACACTGTACAAAACAAGTTTGTTTTTGTTACCATAAGTGAGGAATGGAATAATTTTACCTGCAAATTTATTTTTTATACTTGTTTACTTATGTCCATCATCATAAAATTCGACGAAAGCATAATATAATATAAGAAGGGTAAGATGAAGTCAATAATGCTTCACTGCAATACTATAAAAACTGATTAGCACCAGCTACACTGTTTCAAAGACTTTGGTGCTACCGAAATTGGTAAATTAATAATGGTGCACTGACACATCTGTAACAATATAAAATCTTTATATTTCCTAATGAATCTAGACATGAAAGACAGGTATTTGCAACTCCCCTCACGAATTTTCATCATAATTTTTCAGAGTTGGCTCAATTTCCATCAAAGATATATTGGAAATACATAAACGCGTGTTAGGCCATGTAGACCCTGTAGAGAGTGGACAATTTCGACGGACGCAAGTATATGTTGGCGGACATGTGCCACCAGGACCAGGAGACATACACATGCTAATGGAACAATTTTCATTGTGGCTCAACAGCGAAAGAGCTGTACGAATGCATCCAGTGAGGTGAATTGCATTAGATTTTTCAAAGATATAATTTCGGGTTTCCTATTTACCACCTATGCGAGAAATTCAATTTTAAATTAATGTATGCTTTACTTTTTCCAGATACGCTGCGTTAGCTCATTATAAATTAGTTCATATTCATCCATTCTCAGATGGCAATGGCAGAACGTCTCGTCTTTTGATGAACATGATTTTAATGCAAGCAGGCTATCCTCCCGTTATAATACATAAGCAGCATCGACATAAGTATTACGAATATTTACAACTAGCAAATACCGGAGATATCCGGCCATTCGTCAGATTTATTGGAGAATGTACCGAACAAACCTTAGATTTATTTTTATGGGCTACTAGCGAATTCTCCAGGCAAGTGCCTGCCTTAGGGCAAGATTCTCTTTTGTCGGAGAATCAAAACACTATTCTGTTGAACGATGATGGTAGTGGTGACTATGAAAACGATTAAAAAAAAAACAGTTTTTATGATTAACTATATTGAAGAACTAGCGGATGCATACGCTCTTGAAAAGTTGTACGCATATCAAAAGTAATTTGGAAATTACCGAGAATATTTTAATGATCGTTATGTCCTCAAAGCTCCAACATAAATATCAGCATTGTAATTATATCTTATTTCTGTTGGGCTGTTTATATCATATTTTCGAGCTCAAGTTATGGTTGAAACATACTAATATATTTAAGTATTATTAAATTTTAGCCAGAGTATCATGCTCCCTGATTGTGTGTCATGCAACTAGCGAGTGCGTATTTATTTCATTGCATGTGTGAGTGAGCCTATCATTATTATTGATTATTTATAATCTGTTGAATGATGTCATCTAGTTTCACGACTGAAATTATTTGCATACCATGTTACATTATTGAAAGTAATTATTGGTAAACCAAATTCTGTATATAAATTCTGTAGATAATTTTCAAATGTACTCCAAAAATTTATTCAGACTGTGATGTAAGATAATTGAACTAATATTAATCGGTATAGCACAAATAGGCACAAATTATCTTAAGTATACAGTGTATAATAAATATTGTATCATAAGTAGAGAATTTAAAATGAATGCATCAAACGCTTGCTGGCCAAGATGTTTCAAATGATTAAATAAACCAAACTGAATGTACTATATTTGAATAGAACCGTGTTCGCAATAAATTTTGAAATAAAAGAAGATTTTTGCATCATTTTGTGTCCCAGTGTATCAAAAGATTGAGCCGAGCTGTTAATCACTGAACTAGCAAATTTTTGTGTTACATCATTTGAAAAGCGACAAATCATATCACCAATACCGATATTTGATCAAAATGTAAATGTGTAGGTGTTCATGTACAGTGATGATCAAGACAGCAGAAAATAAAATTTTCTATAGAAGATTTTTCAAGCATTTTGGGTTGATAAATTTTTACAAGTACGTATGGTCTTACCAGTGATAGGTTGAATCTTATAATCATTTCTTTTCTCCAAGTTGTCACATTATTTAAATGAAAGAAAGATAGGTATTTCAAAATTTTATTTAATTAATAAGCTTTCATCACATTTTATTACGCTTTTGAAATATCCTGTGAAGAGACAACGGGAGTATCAGCAAATTAGTTAGCTGAAAAACATCGTGTCTGATCTAGTCATGTTAAAAGTCGGTAATCTATATGAATTTATGTAACACAGTTTAAGATAAATATGACATGCTAGACAAATTACATGATTGTTAGAACAACAATATAGCTTTATCGATATTGCATTCTGTGAGAAGAAAGCTAATATTTCTGTTCGCTTTGGTTAATTACAAACATGTTTCGTGTCTTTCCGAAATTTTTCCTGCACTGCAGACCGCATGGAATACATGGGCATGAAAATACGTGGCTGTAACATTCGAGATATCCTTATTCTCAACAATTATTAATAATAATATGTAACAATAGTTTTCCTTTTCAAATTCAAATTAGCTGAGATCTACTCAGCACCTTCACTCCCTATAACTTTTAGACGATCGAAAATTATTTTTTAGCATTTCGGAAGAAAACTGGCAGAAATACATTTGTTCAATAGATTGATGCAAACTATGAACGCACTTAATGTACGTATTCAAGTACAGAAACCTCTCTTACGTTGGTTTGGCACTATTTAGGTGAAGCAAAGATTAGGAAACTTTTACAGAGTTCGAATAAATATAGTCGGCCAAATATTTCAACAAACTAATGGTAACACCTAAGTTCTGTATTGAGTTAAAATATTAAAAAAAAGACCTTTTCTTTAAAACTAGATATAAGGTGCAAAATTGCGAATGATTTGATAGTGGGCTCAGCATTGTATTAAGAATAAAAACATTTTGGTGAAATACTATAGTTAAAGCATTCATACAGATTAAAAAATGAAGTTTCTACGCCTTTTATTTTTAATAAGCTTATAACTAATAGAGATAACTAAGTTTTTTTTTTTTTATTAACGGAGGACAAAATAATATAATCCATAAATAAACTTCGAAAAACACAGAATATTTTTTAAAGCCTTTACGAGAGATTATTCACATGATACCACAGTTATAATAATGAACAGAAAATAATCATAATTTTTTGAATGAAATAAAAATATGACAACTGAATCAATGAATCGTAACAATATTTCACAACTAAATACTCGGACTAATGTCAGGCAACAAGTAAAAGAGGACTTACAGCTAAGGGTTGCTTTTAAAGTCAGTCGTTATTTGGTTTATTTATTACGAGGTTTTTTTTTACTGAATATAAATAACCGATAAAGGAACACATTCCTACTAGATTATCCAACTCTGTACTCAAAGAAACGACTACCCTAGTTGACGACAGCTCTAAGCAATCAATCTCTTCTGCACCCTTGATATGAGAATTGTTAAAATTTTTGCGTCTATTATAACAAACTGATATGTTTGACCTTTTATTAATATTATAAAAAAATTCTGAACGTCTTAGTATTCTATGAAAATTTTGCTATGAAAGTTTGGAAATAAAAGTTTCAACACTATCGAAAATGTGTTTGCAACTCATGCAAAATCAAGTAAATGTTAATGTATTTCTGAACTACGAACCATAATGGATAAACAAATCGAAACTCCTCAAGCTTGCGCACAAGAATTATCATATACAAAGCAACTTACTATTTTTACATAAACTTGATTTCATGCAGGTAAAGAATAAGTGGAATGCTTGAGATATCAAGATACAAAATTAAATGATTTTCTCAAGAATCAGGAAACTCAAACATATGATTCGAGGACAGGGTTGGTGATCTACGGTTTTTTTGTTTTCATAAACCGGTAGTATAAGGCTGGATTCACTGTCCGGCGGTACACTGAATTCTTCTCCTAATTTATCTCTTCGTTTAATATCATATAATCTTGTACATCAAACTGAATTCGCAGCTCAAGCACAAGACGAAAGCACTCTGGTCACGCTCGAGAAACACTTATTGTACGTATATCAATTCAAAAAACTAGATCCATTGCAAAAATTCAGAATCTGACACATTGTGGCATCGATAAAACTTAGATACAATAAATATGATGACTTCATTGTGCCGAATTCTGAATAACGGATACTGATTTCAAACTTGAATTTTGATTATAAGTTAAAATCTTTTTTTAGGGGGTTCAGACTGAAGCTGTTGGGATCAAACTATCTTATGAATCGAATAGCCGGCGCCTTGTATCAGAAAACAAAACATATTCATGCTTTTTATTGGCTTAGTTAGTAGTTAAATACATTTTAATTTTGTTATTTTATGGTTTGCAATCAAAGTGACCCGTTTACGGTGAGTTTACACTATATGATTTAGTTTTGGACAGTTTCTTTTTTTGAATGTTTCCGAAACTCTCGTCATAATTGTTTGATAATAAAGCCGAGAAAGTTGTAGTCTGTAGTCGTTAAATGTCATCAGGCAAAAAGGTGACACTAAGGAACTCGTAGCGTTCTCTATACTAACATCGGTAAAAAATATAGATATATCGTACATTACTATAGTAATAGAGTATTATTTGATTACATTACAACGTACATCACGACTACTTTGATAATTCGCTAGGAATACAGGTATTTCACAAAGAATTTAATAAAATTTTATTACTCAGGCTTTTTTGAAAACTCTCAAATACTTACATGCTGGACATCAATCAACGGTAATAACTTAGGAACAATGAATGTACCTCCAAAGAAGGCTGTGTAGCAGAAAATCTAGTATGCATCAGATTCTGCGCACCAAAAACTCTCGATTAATGCTTTTCGAATTTCAAATTTTTTTTTCACATCTATTCATATTTGGGAATGGCTGGTAACATGGATTAGTGTAAACTCACCCCCAGGTGATACATCCCATATATTGTTTTAGTAAGTATACGGGAGTGTGATGTTTACATTTAATTATATCGTGTGTTGCGTGTGCGCGTCATCTTCTGACTGATCTGCTCTTCTTGAAGAAGTTGACCTCGAAATTGACTGACTTGGTCAAGTGCTGCATTCAATGTATCGCGTTGTTGGAGCAATAGTTCTTCCCACTTTTGGGCGTACGCTGTAACAGACAACATTTAATCCTGTCAACCTCAAGGCGTGATTATGTAGCAAGCAATCGGCCGGTTATAGGTATGGCGTTACAGTGTTTTAGTTACGACGAATAGATGGCTTTCTAGTAAGATACTTGTCCCTTTGATCCAGTGACTAATGGAGAATCCTAAATTAAAAACATCACAAATCATGAATAATACAGAAATTAAACAAATGTTGCTAATTTGAGATACCTTCCAACAATGGTCCTATGTTTTGGTTCAAAAAAATTGAATGACCTTCTCTCTGTGATGTTACAACATTCCATAGCTCAAATTAGTGCAGGCGTTTTGTTTTATTTCAGGATTGCACATTCAGAAGCAACTAAAAGACATCTAAGAGACACAGCATGGCTTGCCCTGTTTTTCGATCAATAAGATAACGCGTATGATTTTTAATTTACGTAACTTTGCCATCATGGTATTTCAGCCCTTCGATGTAAATATGCAAAAAATTATTTTAGTCTCATAGAATACTGACAAGTGAAAGTTTGAATCACAGAAGATACGATGCATTAACTTTGTAGTAATTAGTACGTGCTATTATCACACCACTATACCAACAATTAAGATAAAAATGCGAAACTGCTTTGAATGGAAATCCACAAAAATAACATTTATTAACAAATTGGTTGACGTACATATACATGATGAGCAAGCCATTATATTTCTTTAAATCTATGTACATTAAATCCAAGATGTTGTGCAGATGAAACGTTGGCACATAGATATCCATTGAAAAGAATAAAGTTGAGTATAGCCTCCCAGGGTTTAATTACAGTCAACTATGAAAATTGGCTACTATTGAAATTTACAAAGGCCGATTATTGTGGAATTTTGAAAAGTTCAAGTCAAATAACTAATCATTCATGTCTAGGACAAATTAGAGTCCACCCAAAAGTCTACAGCTGTTGATGAATTTCGTAAAATTAAAAATTATTCAAGTCAGTAGCTAAATACAGCGATAAATTTGTGATCGTATTTAAGCAAATTACTGTGGTGAAAAAGCAAATATTAATAGTTTGAACAATACCAAAATCTGTGCAACCTTGTGTAATCTTGTAATCGGTAGAACCTTGGAAAAGTATAAATATGAAACTACCGATTTAAAATGTAGATTGACGATATTAGAGAATTTTCTCTGCGAATTAAAACTATACACGGTAATTAACAGTAGCAAATTGAAATTATCATGTATGAAACTTTAAATCATGTTTTCATGTGTGTCGAATTGTCAATGAATATTATTTTCGAGGATCTTTTTTCAAATAACGAGTTGTGAAGTTTACTTAAGCAACAAATAATTAGTACTTAGTACAGATTAAGATAAGCGTTTATTGCTTATGCACTTTTATTGTTTCGAACATTGTCCTACCATCAGAAAATTGCTTTCTTTCTACGAGTCGCCTACGTATTGTGAACCGCCTCAGGTAGGGTGACTCAAACTTTGTTCTTTTCCGTCTCAAATCTGTAAGGGATCCTGCTTTACATTAACTTTTTATAACATACGTATACATATCAATAATTATTGTAAATGGATGGTATTCATCTATGAGTGAGTCTCTTATGCTAATCAAGCCTAAGAATATCTATACAAATTTATATCGTGGCATCAAGATACATTTTCGGGGAAACCGAATAATTTTTCTACAGTTAATTCTCCAGGTTCAAATACCGAAATCATAGGCTATATGTAAAGATCACTAAGTGGCGTTAGACCTAAAGAAAAGGCCAATTCATTGCCAATAAATATAGATATAGCAAAATTTCATAATTAGTTGAAACCCTGAACAATATGAGAGAGCACACGTAATGTTGATATAGCCACGCACATGCTAGCCATGCTAAAACAGCGAGAATATAAAAATTCAGCACAAACATCACAACATATCTTATAGCTTACGATAAATACTATACATTACAAAAAAACATACTTAAAACATAACTAGGCAAAACATATTTTAACCAGCTACAATATAGCGAATTCAAGTGTAAATGAGGAAGGAACATATTTTTCGAACGTCGAATTCTTTCATTTCATATTTGGTCAAATTTATTCGTTATCTGCAGTTTGTAGATACATGAAAAATGCAATGTAAGCTGCAGGCAGAATGGTGAATAGAATAACATTACGTATCAAGCTCAGAGTAAATTGAAATAGCTGTCTGCAGAGAACTTTAGTAGCTGATCTCTGATTTGCGGGTTGCGCTCTACAAATTGAAACTTCGGCTATATTGTTGCTGGTTAATTTTTGTGGACTATTGTTTTCTGAGGAGTTCAAAGTAAATTCGAGCTCGACATTTTTCCAACATTGGGTCGATAAAGGTGTAGCAAAATGTGGTTGGCATGATTCTGCATCAAGACTAGATTCGCGTGTAAGAGAATCTAAGGTTTCCGTACTCTTTAAAACAGACCGTGGCAATAACTGCTTGGGAGAGTTGGTAAATATATTAATTTCAGTGGGAAATACATCACTTTTTGTCAAATAACAATTGTCTGATTTAGCTGGAAACACCAGGTCACTTCCAATAAAATTATTTAATTTTGAATTCAGGGGTCTGTCAATATTTGTTAACTTATTAGAGTGCCACTTTTCGCCATAACTGTGACCCATTTCGGGAGGATCTTTTCCGATCAAATTTAATACGCTATATTCTGACTTGGGGTCGATTCTAGAATTTTTCAATTTTTCATCTGCATAATTACATGCAGTGTGATCTAATACTGAATTGTTATTCACATTCTTTTCAGTTGGTAGTGATGAAGAGCTTTCAGAGAAGGAAATACTTTTTTTAGCTTTATTGTTGAAAGTGCCTGCCCAATTATATTTAGATTTTTTTCTGGTGACAGAAGTAGCTGACTTTCTCCTTGGACATTTTTTTTCCACCGGAGTGATATTTACGGAAAAACTTTTATTTTTCATAATTTTGATTGGAACAGATCTAAGATTTGGACGTTGTCTATTTTCGGCGCTCACTTTGAACTCTTTCAGATCACGAGAAGAATCTACATCACTGGATGCCGAATTATCAGTATTGTCAAATTCTAATTCATTCTCCCAAGGAGATTTATGGTAGTCATTGGAAAAAATCTCAACTGACGAGTTCAGTTTGGAATGAATATCAAAATCTGAATTGGTATTCAAGTTATTATTTATACTGATTGTTGTATTTAACGTTGCATTGCTGCCTCTCCAGTTGCGGCTTAATGTGAAGATTGAGTTTGCCTTTGTCATTGCGTGAGTATCTGTTGTAAAACGCGATGGATAGAAATATTGTTGAAAACTTATAAATAATACTTACTTAGTTCATCAGAATAAAATTCCGGTCTATATATGCCTACTGGTTTCAATTATATTTTTCATAGAATAAATTTGAAAAATTGAATCACCGTTAATATGATAGCAAGTGTTGCCGATGTATCAAAAACGGATTCACCTGCAATATCTTATAGGTATATTCGCAAATAGAATAATGCTACTTTTCTAAAACTTAACACAGATAAAAAATTATGCATCCCGATCAATTTCTATCAAACATATTGCCTGAGTTTTGCAATGCTAAAGAATATAAAGGTCTACGGGGTTTAATTTGTACCGAGTCTAGCTCATAAATAGTACTGAAATAGATTAACATACCTTCTTGATCGTAGTCCACCTCGTGTGTTGCACTGAAAACACTATGGGCATCATTCAAAAACCGAGTTGTATTGTCCACCACTAGTTTATGTGTATCCAAAACTTCTTCTTCCAATAACTGTAGTGCAGATACAGCTTCATGAAAAGTATACAAATCTTGAGACAACTCTCCTTCCTAATGGATATGAAGAAAAAAAAGTGGCATAAATGAATAATTTTCTGGATAAAAAAGATAGTGAATAAAATCTATAAAAAATTCTCATCAATATTCAATGTAGAAAGTCATTTACTCACATTGAGCGATCTCAATTGTGCTAAATCACTATCTGAAAGAACGCTATTGTTCGTTTGGTCATCTATCATCAATCCTAGTTCTTCCTCTTCCGTAGGGGATTGCTTCGTTTCTGTTGGATCAGTCGCAGCTAATTCTTTAACCCTGTCTGCATATCGTAAAGTGTTCAAAGAATGCTCGCAGGAATTCAGTCCTGGGCTGATCATAGCAATCTGGAATAAAAGTGAAACTTTTGTGAAAAGATGATTCAAAAACAATTAATTGTAATTCCTATAGTAAAAAAATGATTTACCATGCAAGTTTTTGATTTCTCTCCAATGAAACTATCTCGTAAAACCTGTGTGAGCTTGCTGGCTCTGAATGGCAGGTGTGTACCCTTGCGTCCAAGCGCACGGATACATTCTTTCAGCGCTAATAATGATTTGTTGATTTCGGCACCTTCCATCCCTGAGTATTGGAAATATTTATAAGACATTGCATACGTATCAAAACGCGCAACAGTAAATTTGGACATATTCAATATAATAATATAAAATAATCTAAAAAACGAACTCACTAGTCTGTCTGTTAGCTGAAGATGTATCAGCTCCTCTTTCATTTCCAGCCAGATCGATTAAAGAGAATTTTCCATGAACTTTATGAGTTCCAGGTGTGCGAGCTATGATTTGAAAGACCGCGTGCGACCTAGAAGAATTAGCATTGGCGGTAGTCTGCCCGCTGGTTCTGGCGCTATTTCCATGCTGAATCAATTTTAATACTTCGTCACAGGATTCCACTACTTTTTCAGTCAACCCGACTATTTGGACCTAAATGAGTACAAGCGAAAAATATTTCTCTCATCGTTCATCACCGAAATTGTCATAATGATAAAAAATTACTGACCTGTTGCTTCCCATCTTCGAGCACTCTGAGCTTTTCCTTGTCAGCAAGGAGGTCAAAAACTTTGCCCGAGTAAATCTCAAAGAAGCTAGCAGAAATAATCAAGTTTAATGAGCGAAACTTGGATGACTTCAAATACTTAAAAACATCTTTAGCGACCATAGCATATATTCCTTTCTTGCAGTCTTGAGTCTTCCCATTAAAATCTCCACCCATTGTGTGGGTCTTTCCACTGCCAGTTTGGCCATAAGCAAAACAAGTAGCCATTCCACCCTCGAAGATAGTTTGCACCAAGGGTTTGGCTGTATATTTGTAGACTATTTCATTGGTGCATGTTTCATCAAATGCATAGTCAAATCTGAACAGCTGGTTTTCTAGATACTTAGTTAAATCAACCTTTGCTTTTGGCTCATGAACAACCATTTGATCTTTGCTCGGCACACTTATTACATCCACTTCCTTGCGATTCAGTTCCTTGCGGTTTAGAGGACGTTTTCGGACACATACCGTGATTTGATGATCCTCTACGGAATCTGTCTCTCGCAGCGGTCTAAAATCTATAGTGTTCTGATAATCTCTGCAAAATAAACAAATTACAAAATTAACGTTATTGATGCTGAGTTTATCTACCTCCACATGTAACAATATTGACAGAAAATACTTGGCATCGGGAAGAAGGAAACTACCTGATCATGGCAAGAAACTCCCAGTTAGGATTTCCGGGATCTAGATTCATCAATGCTTCTTTTTCCTCTTTCTTTTCCGCTTGGCGCTGCCTTCTCTCCTCTCTGTTCTTTTTGAGTCTTTCCACCTCTCTCACAACATTAGATCGTCGGCCTCTTCCATTTTCAATTTGTGCCGCTTGCTGTTGTACTTGTAATTGCTGCTGCTGTTGTGCCTGTACTTGCAACTGCTTTTGCTTGTTTGCTGCCACAGTAGAAGCACTGGATGGTGCTGGTGTAGACGGCGTCGGGGGAATGTTTTCCACTTCTCGACGACTAAGACCTGAGATGGAATCGCCATGTCCGTTTACTGATGTGATGGCTGGAATTATATTTGTTGGCCGTCCGGTCCGAGCTATTTGTCTGTTTGAACCAGCTGAAGAATTGAGAAATATATTATATCATATAATATAATTTATATGATATAATATAGAACAATAATTCTAGGAATAAGGAATTGCTTAAAGAATAAATAAAGGGCTGTATGCTCTTGATGTACACAATGAACGAAAATAGTCTACCATTAGTATCGCAGGTGTTGTGTTGGATTACGACTTGAATGGAATTTTCTCGTTTGTCTTGGAATATTTTGTTCGCCTTTCCGAAACAATACGTAATCGGATAAAATCTCATTTTGAGGCCTTAAGAACTCCCGGACAATTAGTTGATTAAATCAGAGGATGATAACACGAAATTTACGACTTTTACTAACGCGTAAAAAATAACACAACTCACAGCGAGGTTGTTCGCGTTATACTGCGCGAGGTCCTTGCCCTTGTATTTTAGATATAGCTTCTAAATATCGATATTTCCATGTGAACACACGTGAAGACACAATGGAACATTATATACAGCTATACCTTTGTTGAGGAAAAATTCAGTGGATCGCAATCATTGGGTTACCTCAATATTATTATTTGTAGGCAAATTTTACTCAAATTGCAGAATGCCTATTTTACAGTGAAAGAAAGTTCCGGGCAAATAGAAGAAGCAAGAAAGGAACGAATGAATTATAAAAAACGGGTGCACATAGACTAACCTTTTACTGGAATGGACGCCCTCGTGGTATTCTGGAAAAGAGTAAAAATAATTTTTTTAATCAATGGCGTATTCACGTCCGATATATTATTACCACGTGCACAAAGCAAGGCATGGAGAGACAGTAGGTGAAACCAGTGCTGAAAATACGTGGAATATATTCGAAGCAACGTGTATGATACATGATTGTCATTTACTGTTTGACATTATCATTCTGATTCACGCGTACCGCAGGTAGTATAATTTATCTGGGTCTTATCAATGAGAACCATGCAAGTAATTATGAATATTCTAATTACATTCCCTATAAACAGAGAGACCTAGCCACAGACCTTACGTATGTGCGAATGCTATTTTGCGTTGAGAGTTCGGAGAGTTGCGAGGAAATGCATACAATTTTTATTATTTTTCTTTGTCATTTTTCTGCATTCAAGTAACACGATACTTTGATACCACACCCTGGATATATGTACATTACGTACCAATTCGTGTGAAAATAAACAAGGTATAAAACCCGACCAGATGATCTTACCAGCGAGTCAAAGAGAAACACGTAACACGTATGTAACTTATACAACGCTACCAAGAAACAGTTTTCTTTTGGTTCAAGACATTAAGAGTTTGTCAGACAACAGTTTTCAAATTTTATGCTCAAGATATTGAGATTATTTGATAGGTATATTTATATATAAATTGTGCAACTTCTGCAACTTCTGCAACCAGATACATCGAAAGGTATCGTTGTACTTGAGGATCGCAAAGCCAAAAATTCAAGAGATATTTGTCGCCAATGTCGGTGTTCATATATACAAATAGAATAGAGCAATTATGCAATTACGTTATTACGTGAGTGAAATAGGAAAGGGCAATCTCTATAGGTCCATGGTAAATGGTTGTTGATGGAGATGAGCGGAGAAGGAATTGATGGTGTTTTGGGGTGCGCGTTACCGAAAGCCGAGATGTAACTCGTACAGGAAGGGTAGCCGAGCTAAGACCATTTCTCGTTGTCTGTTGAGCACCGGTACGTCCGAGCGAGCCATCGTCCTGATTTTCATACTCGTCAACACCCTCGTCCTCCTCACCGGAAGAGTCCTGGTAGTTTTGCAATTTCCGTTATAACGATTAGGCGGACCAGACGCGGAAGTGATTGTTGAAAATAAAAAGAAATAATAAAAAATACGACAAACGCGACGGATACGTGAAAAGAATCAGATGATATCAAATCGACAATAAAGTTGAACATACAATAAAATAAAGAAAAAAAGAAATGGCGTTCATTTTCCAATCGACAAATCATATTATAGGCGAGTAATAGAAATTACCGAAATCAAGATAAAAGGGTTTGAGCGGAGGATCGGAGGATAGGTAGTTGGATCGAAAGTATGGAGAAAAGTAAACATGAAATTTCCGAAAGAAAAAACAATTTGGTTTTTGTTCCAATTTTCGGGATGTTTTTCCAAATCCAATTCGTAGCGATCGATCCATCGTTGAATCCAAATCATGTGCAGCGTCCATGTGATGGGGCAAAAAATGATTTTGTTAGTAATCGAATAATACCTAAACCTATAGTTAATACGATTTGAGAAAACACAAAAAAATTGTTTTGCATTCTGTTGATACTATTAATCAGCTGTTCCTGGAAAGTGTGATGACATATCCTAAGAATAATTCACTGTTTAATCATCGAATCAAGACAAATTTATTCCGAGCTCTCGTGATATTGTGATTGATAGTTCAGTTCAACTTCCAAAAGCTTTGCTCGGTGAAAATTCAACCGACAATCAGCAAGAATTTTTTGAATCATAACAAACATGAGTAGAAACAAAAAAAAATCACGATATCATAAAATTCACTGTGCCACATGTAAAAAAAAAGAAAAAAATGATTCCGAATTAAGAAATACTGTTAATCAAACTCTGAGTTGTGGTAATCAAATAATAAAAATCACAGATCTACCTGAAAGATGAATAAATACTGGAACATGATGTGAAATGTTGAAGCTCGAATGTAAATTTCTTTCATACAAGCAAAGGAGTCAGCCTATCACTATGGTAACACGTCAACAAAATTCATCGACTGGTCAATAATAAACGAGTAAAGCTATACGTATAGAATTATTACAGTCCGCCTCAAATCTCGACGAATTTCCCAGTTTTGAGACCTGGTGTTTCCAGGCTCGCAGATTTTTCCGATATTTTTTAAAACTCAACTTTATTAATAATCAAAAGAAGGAATGTAAACTCACCTTATTACGCGAAGGCATCATGTGATTGGTCACCGGTGGAGGAGGACCCATCGTTTTCGGTGTCAATTCCGGATTTAAAGCCAAAATTGCATCGATCTCTACCTAAAATAATCAGACCATGGTTAGATCAAGTTTATACAAATCTTTGTCTGACGATGAATCGACACCACCTGCTTGTGTTCCGTAAAATTGGAAACAGCCGTTAGATTTTCAATTTTTACATATCGCACCATAAATTTAAAACAGTTTTTCTATCAATTTCGATTCCCACCTTTCTACGCGGTATCATACTCAGCTGGGGAGCCATTTTCAACATGTTTTGAAGCTTCAAGTCACTCTCAGTGAAAAGGTTACTGTTAAGCGGTCGGTTTCAAATTACATGTCGACGTAACGTATCACAGTAGTTTTTGATTTTCTTTATTCCTAACTATTTTCGTTAATCACTACACGGAGTCAGAATTTTTCAAGTATTCACCGACGCCAACAGAGCGATTCAATGAAATCCCTCGTTATCCTCGAATTGTGAATTAATAGAAATTCGAGATGTTGATGGGCTACCAACTCAGAACGAACTCAAACGCTCGACGCCTGTCGAAAATAGACCGCCGTTCTCAATAGCAATACAGGTCGCTCGCCATTTCGGCATTGCATAAGATTAGAATAGAAAATAGCTCGATAACCATGACCTAGGAATATTTACTAAAAAATTCATCAAATCATCAGACCGTGCACCGATTGGCCTCAAGATAAACGTCACCGCTGGATCCAAAATCCTTTACTCGAAACAACTTTGTACCGAAGGTACCTGTTCCAAAAAATTATTGCTCCATTTTGAAATGTCTTGAGAAAATTGAAGAAACTAATAGATTATTCGAGCTACGACAGGTTCCGACAAAAGACACACGTTCCGAGGTGTTAAGAAATATTGAAGGAGGATAATATTATTAGAAAAATCTGGGTCGTTCCTTTTAAACCTATATAAAGCTATTCTTGATATGTGTATAATATGTATGTTATTGTAAAACCGGTGTTAATGACCGACGATAAAGCCTGTTTGATTTCGCGAATCGCCTAATCTACTTTCATTGACCGCAGTGTAAAAATATCCTATAGGTCACCTTGCATTAGATTGCCAAATAATTGAAAGGTAATTGGAACCTTTTTAATCAATCGTTGTCGATTATCGACCTATATAAAGAAAAATATTATCCAGGTGTAGTTTTTTTCTTTTTTATCGATACCATACGATTTACTACGGAGTCACACTATCGATTAACATTTTGCAGGGTTGGAAAGCACTAGAAATGCAGCAGTGTAGAGTTCGTTCATTTTCGAATTGTAACCGCGACTGCGTGTTGTGAAAATAACGCAGGTTTCACACGCGAGATTAGTCGGAGATTAAATCTACCTACGCTAGTAGGTTGTGATGGAGAAAAAGGTCCTTATGATATTGATGCCTCATAAGTAGGACAAGTAGGCAGTAAAAATATTGGTCGGTACGGAACATGTCGTCTAGATGTTCTGCCAATATCTTTGATTCTGTATTGTACTGTAATCGATATTTTTACAACACTTACCTCTTTGCCTTTAGTCTCTCCTCTCTCGAACCATTCCACAGTAACACTTCGCTGTTCCCAGTTGACGCCGGACACAATAGCGGAATGGACACGGCCTGAAAAAAGAAAAATATTCAAATAAACGAGATGCATACAAATGCAGTTGAATTTCCATTGATAAAAAGTATTATGACGTGTTCGTTCTATCAGGCATAATATTCAAGTTCAATGATAAGATATTAAGATATAGCCAATTGATCGAAATGATCAATAATTCTTTTTTTTTAAGATATCACAACGTGGGAGGTGAAATTTTGAATCCGATCTCGATCGAAATTTAATAAGATTTACCATTTTCATTTGCCTTCAACCCTGAATCGTTGAGCAAAGCGAGCTCTTTTGAGTTCCTGATTTTCGTCGCAATTTTCGAGGGCGTTCCTTGAGAGTTTAAAATTCTACGTTGAACCACCGGCTTAATTATTGTCGATGTGTTTTCGTCGCGCCATGGAATTTCGAAGCTACAAGAGTTTCTATTCTGATTGAATTCTTTGACTTGCGTTGTCGGGTTTCCAGCGGTGTACCGAAAACCGTATTTTTTCCCCTGAATATCAGGTAAATCGTCTGCAGATTTTTTAACTCTCGATTTAGATCTCGGTAACCTCGAGATCGGCATGGTTGCCCTATGAGTGTTCTGTGCGCGATGGTGTTGATTACGACAGTCCGCATTGGATTTGTTTGATTCAATTTTAGGTAAAACGACATGAGCTCTCTGAAAACTCTGATGTACATCGTGGTCACTCGAGGAGGGAAGAACGGTGATTGCATCGTTTCCATTCTCCTTATTATCGATGCGGTTCAATAACACGTAAGAGAGGTTCAATTGCCTGTTGAAGTTTTCCAGATTTGAACTTTCCAAGGCTACAGGGTGTGTCACTGGATCAAGATTGTCAGTCTTACAATAATTAGCTTCATAGTCGATCTTCGGAATCTCTTGTCCAATTGACGCTCGCTGGCCGGAAGTAAATGTCGACTTTTTACCAGTAGTAAGAAGTTTTTTTTCATCATTGATTTCCGGTATCTTAGAACGCGATATCACTCCGTACGCATCATCTGAATTTTCGTTATTAATATCTGCGCCATGAACACTCCAACGTTTTGGTTGTACAGTCGGGTGACCATCGCTGTCAAAGTTCAAACTGATTCGTTCAAGACAGCTGCCAGTTTCGTCGCGGGGCATAAAATCTCCCGATTTAACGACCGGAGAAAAAGTGCTGCACGATTCTTCACAGAATTTAATATTATTATCAACTAATTCACACTTATCGTCAGCCATGGATTTTTTTACAGAAGGTAAAGTCTCGTTCGAACGGTTTTCAGACTCAAAATGCAGCTCCGAAACAGCTGCGCGGTCTCCGTTTCCACTTTGTCGTGCTTCACGAAAGTTTTCATCCAGGTTCGAACAATTTGAAATTGCATTTTTGCCGTTCGGTTTTTCTTGAACTGTATTTTGGGGACTGGGCAACGATTTGAAAGATTCTTTTCCTTCTTTTTTCGCGGTTTTTCTTTTTTTCCCACGTTTTCCCGCGCTTTGTTTTCTCACGTCCGGTTCCGAGCCGGTACTCCGAGCTCCACAGACGCATTGTGTCAACCAGCCCATGCCGGAGATTAGCGGGGTTTTCCGTAAGAGATTTATATATTTTTATCTATTTTTTTGTTCGTTTTTATAATTATATGATTTGTTTTTTTTTTTACTGGAAATGATTACGCTTCACGGTCTTCATGTTTGCTGATATTTTTCGCCAGCAATTGGCCGATGTTACGGTGAGTAATAATACATATACGGTATAGCTGACATCGCAGCTGACGTTCTCTGCGTGACATTTTTAGCTATTACCTAATACGCAGTTTCATGTGTCGTTTGAAGTTTACTTTGAAAAAACGAAATATTGCTATCTTCACTTTCAGATGACGTCAATGATGATCGATCTTTTTATCGATCACAAAACACATTCGACTCTATGGTTATCTCTCGTTATCTCCACGTCCATCTACACAGTTAGTTCTTCGCTGCAGCACATTGGCGCAAAAAATTCTTCCGATAACCGAGCAGATGATTTTTACCGATCACACGTCGTGAAAAACTGCTGTTATAATCGCGTGACAAACGGACAATCGCGATAAAGAATATAAGAAAAAAGTTAATAGAATGAAACAAAAATGATAATAGTACAAAAAACCGTCATATTAACCGAATCAACGTATAACACCACACCACTTATAGTGCTCCCGTCAATTGCTTCGTATCAGCTCAGGAGCGAGCAATCAACTGACAGCATCCTCTATAGCAACTGATTCATAAACGTATTTATTATTCAGAGCTTCCTTTACACGCTTAGCGCGCAAGACCCGTCCCTGTTGCAGTCATCATCCATCCAAACGATGTTTATATCGTTATGCAATAATAATCATCCTCCGTACGAAGGAAGAAGTACTCGAGTCAAGCATTCCAACCGCACACAAATCCTCTTCCGATATGTTATTGTCCGGTATGTGAACATCCTTTAAAGTCCGCTGAACTGCACGGACTTATATTAATAGTTTGCAACGCGTCGCTATGTTCATATTCACGAATACGCACTGTGTCGGTTTGTAATATATGGCAAGCTCTTTAAACTTTTCGAGTCACGAGTGTCGTGCTCATACCTAAATTTATACTTTTATAACCGATTTTTATCTCCTTTCACTGCTGCACGTCGGTTATTCGAGAGTCAATGTACGTATGTATATTCGATATAAATATGAATACGGAGATATCTGCGGGACGCGGCGATACTTTCGATGATATTAACGCCGAGAAACAGATACGGAACTCGGTGCGATCGAATTTCAAAGTTAAGAGAAAACACGATTGGGAATAGACGATCACGGATCACGACAACCGGATAAGATATCCATTGGATCTGTGACTAATGGTAAGACGAACTAAATCGCTCTTAGCTGGTGGAGTACAAGAAGATGACGAGGTGGTTGCCAACTGCTCAACAACTAATACTCCCCCCATTGATTAGCAGAACGTCGATAACGAAGCTAAATTAACGGTATCTAACCGTTAATATAACTCAAACGTTATAATTACTGGTTCGGAGAAACAAAAAATACGTGAAAAAATTTAAACAAATAAAATAATTAAAAATTCAATGATCATTCGCGTGTACTGAAATAAGTAATTTTAGAATGTAATATCTATTGAGGACAGACGATCGAAAAACTCCTTTATATATTCGTCCTGTGATCGCGGCTCATAATAATAGTTCTAAAATTTTTTCGCGCTCATTACGTGTAATTACGAAATTTTTGAATAATACCTACAATCTTTGAAATCATTTCACGCGTTTGACAGATACGGCGGGGTCATAGTCAGTGATGTACCCAGAGACTGCACGCATGAAAGACATTTGGTACGGTAGTAAATTGACAACGCGTGGGTGGGTGGCGCATGAAAGGACATCGAAATGGGTTGACAACCATTGTTCTTCGGGGCTAAGCCGGATAAACCGCGAGATGTATAATTGGAGATCGGATCGTAAAAAGTATTAGAAACGTGAAGAATAGTAAGAGTGACGAACGAGGTTTTTACGAGGAATAGGAACCTGAAAATTGAATCTAAAACTCGATTATACATTTGAGATCGCAAAAACTAAACGGATCAATTTTCGATATTCTTACGCGTTTATAAATTAAAAGTTACGCAATAGGTATAATAAGCGTTGAAAAAACTCGGCCGAATTCTCTGCAGACGCTGTGAAAAGCCTTCGATCGATTGAAATGGTCAATCGATTCTGAAGTCACGGAACTTCTCAACTACGGCAGACAATAGTCTTCGACACACGCACGACAGGCGAGGTTTCGCTTCTTTTTCCCCCCTTTTTTCTTTCTTTTTTCTTTACAGGTTGACGTTTATAGGGTCGAATGGTACTAGGTACCGAAAATGCATCGTCGGTAACAGAAGCCGTAATATTTTCCACGACCTCGACCTTCACCCCTTTGGCGTCGAACGCCCTTTCCCCGTCTCACCCATATTCTCTCGTTGCGTTCTGCTGCCAACTTATAAGTTCCCCCCGGCACTCGAAAAGCAGTTTATTTTACCCTTATATAAGTACAACACGCGCGACACTCAATATAGTATGTAAGCGTAGAAAGACAAACGTTCAAACTAAACCTTGACCCCGAATTATAACGCGAGCTGTGACCGCAAAGGAATCAACGCACTGATCCAGACTAAATCTTATTTCAGAGCATACCCGAGAAGATCGGTAAGCTGAAATCTTTGTATTCTCAACATTTTTTTAGCTCTGGTTCTTTTACTTTCCTCAGCAGCTGATACTTCTATTCTGGTATATTTTCGCATTCTTGCGTCTTTCTTTGGGCTTGCAGTCTGATAATTCGCGAGGCATTTTCACTCTCCATGTGAATCGAGAGATCGGAACGTTCGGAGAGGAATAACAATTTTCCCATATATACGTATAATTTTGGAATTGCGTTTATCTGAATCATTTTCGAAGATGAAACGCCACTCGATGTTACTTATCTGTACAGCGAATATCGTAGCGAGGAAGGTGTACAAGTAGGACCACTTGAGAGAAAGAATTTTTCGTCAATGATCTCGTCGTTGAACTTCAAGCAGCTCCCTTAAGAGCTCCTCTTCTTGCCTCTTGGCTACGTAAATTTTCACGCTTTCTTTTAATTACATCGCGTCTTTATCAAGAGTTAATCCAATCGGGGTAGGAACGAAAATTGACAAGGACGTATACAAGACTTGAGAATCCGTAATCAATTTTCTTTCAAAAATCATTTATATAGCTATAGATGCTAAATTTTCTGCAAAACTGGAGCGACGTTCGGTATAACGGGGATCGATGCGAATGTATACGGACTTAAAATTAGGAACGCTGAAGATCCGGTTGGGTAGGAATAATCGAATCTATTAGAATTGAAATAGGAATAAAGATTGTACATAGATAATCGATTAGACGGAGTCTTTGATCGGAAATGGTTCTTTTTTTTCTAAAGAAACTTGCGGACTGACAGAAGTGATGCATTCAGTACTATATAACCTATTTATACAATTCACAATTGGATTGCTGGAGCGACCCTTGCTTGCCTGCCGGTTTATGATGCATTAAATTTAACCAGTAACATCCTGTCCGTAATCTATCAAGCATAAACACACAACAAATGTTTTTTTCGTACTTGTTTTTTATTTTACTCGATAATACGCGGACTGCGCCTAAAAAATAAATGCACTCCCGTCGATGCGCGACGACGAACATCGTGCGGTCCTAGCGCACAAATTTTTTTATGTCACTTGTAATTTTCGTACATAGAATTCCGATCACTGTAGGTTTAGATCGGACGAATTTGATGGAAGTACTTAAAAAATTTCGCACTCGCTGAACCGAAGGCAGCTGCAGATGCTTGGTGGAAGAGACGTCGGAAACACCGATACATTGCTCGAATTCTCCTTGAAAATTATTTTCACCAGTTCTATACACTAAGCCTTTTAAGGAATCGCGTATAACGACTCCATATTTAGTGGGTACTTTACTCGCATTCGATCCTTGACATTTATTTTAATCAGTCGCAAGATACATGAGGCAGGTGTATGAAACGCTCCGTGAATGTGTTATATGTAAATATTTTTGGCATTCAGGTATAAATCATGCAAGAATAGCGAGAGTAAAATTATACATACACAATCAATTATACGTGTCGAATACTCAAGTTTTTCGATAATACACGGAAGCAATAATTTTTTACTTTTAGTTTTCTTTTTTTTTCAAGATACTCGTACACTGTGCGGATCGTCGTATCGCGTCTTGCGATTTCTAGTGTGATAATGATGGTAGAAATGAATCCACGGTGATCTCCGCGAGACGTAAGCGTATATAATACGTATATACCTATGTATGTACGTATCCTGTGTATATGAACGATCTAACTAGCGTGAATAATCAATACAACGAGACGACGCGACAATTAAATGTCGAGCAAATTAACAGAGATTGAATGTGCAATGTGGAAGGAGCGAAATATTCGGAGTAATGAAATTTATCACACCGTGTTAAAAGCGCAAACGCGGTATAGATCCGTTAATTCGTTCAATAATTGGTTCAATTAGTGTGCAATTTCAGATCAGTCGCGGTAATTAGATCAGTTTCAAGGGTTACTAACGCAGCTGAACTTGCTCCTGCAATAAAATATAATATGGAATAGTTCCTATTCATTCTATGTACAAAATTAAATTTAAACGGCGTAAAAAGATAGCCGGAGAAATGAAACCGTATTAAAAAAAAGGAAAAAAGTTTTAATCTCAATTCGAGTTTAATTACTCGCGTCTCATACCGACCGAGTCATTGACGATGCGTCTTTATTTTAACTATTCAAAATTTGTTTAACATTGTTTTATTCTCCGTCGGTTACAATGAGATCGTACAAATCTGTAACCGATTTTACCGATATCGTAGATCGATGAGGATACAGAGTATCGAATACGAATATCTAGATAGAATAATGTATGCAAGCGGAATATCTCCCATGCATCTAGTTTATCGGATAATAAGTCTCTTTCCATGATAGAAATGACGTAAGAAAGTGAGAGGAAAGATGAGAGAGAGAGAGGGGAATCTAGGCGAAGGCCCTTGCCCAACTCCCGCAAGATTTATAATACAGTGATCCAAGATGTCTTTTACTATCAGAGCGCCTCAATCACCGTCAATAATTATCGGCAGATCGACAGCGCTCGTCGAGGTTCGCCCTACTCCAAAATCAAATTAACGTTCTAACTCGAACGTCGATTACCCGCGCGTCTGGAAAATTGGAAGCGATCAACACCGCGTATTCACGGTTTAATTTTCTCCTCCATCGTCAGAATGAAAATTAATTTTTCGAAATATATCAACGATGCGGGTATTCTATTTTATCTTTATAATTTTTTGCGATCGACGTACCCGCGATAAGGAAAGGAGAAAAATAGAAAAGCAAATTTCCACCCAAGTGGCATGTTAGTTATCCGACAATAAGTCTTCAACGCAACATGAAAACATAAAACTTTCTGCAAGTCTATACGAGTGTAGAGATTAGCTCAAATGACTTCGGACCAAACATGATGGTTCTTTTCTTCTTCTTTTCTTTACAGTTACGGTAAATTTACCTCTAGTCTCTAATTTGCAGGGGTGCGACAATTTTAACGCGAAAAATTTGTGTTCACTTAGATACATGTATGATTTCACATGACGATTCAGGTACAGTGTATGTATATAACATGTATACGTAAGATGTGACATGAAGTTATTGGATTAAAAGCTGGCTGCAAGCCAATAAGCGACTTTAAGAGCAAGCTGTTCGTTCGCATAGAATCCTCTCGTTCGAGACCTAGTTTTTACGGATGAAGAAGAAGTTGTGGAGGCTTACGAAGCTTGTAGTAAAGAAATTTTCATTCTAACAACAAAATTTAAACGAAGTAAAGGAAAAACGAAAAAAGCTCTTCTTTCACAAGCGATTCTCCAATAATTTATAGCTACTTGTTTTAGAAAGCGAATGCGGAATCGTTTCGAGTATTATATCGTCAGGTTTTAGAAAAAGAAAAACAAAACTTTTGAAACAACTCGAGTCTCGTCAGCCTCATACATATGATACATATGTATATGAAATTGTACAAAGTTGTCTAGGTCGTCCAATCTGCTTTAAGGATACCCGTCCTTATAAGGTGACATCGCCCACGTGCCAGTGGAGAGGAGGCAGCAGCAGTGACTTTCCGAGTATAGCAAGGACGGAATCACAAAACCTGAGGAGCAGCAGCATAGACGCCCGTTCCTCGCGTCGTTTATACGATACTTTTCTTCCCCCTCTTTCTCTTTCTTTACAACAAAAGTAGAGGAGATTTTTTCTCGAGCCATTAGCCTTATAAAAGCTTTGTGAATAACGAAATTTCATTCTTCGGAAGCGAAAAGAGATAATGTAATTTCATATAACGTCTGTATGATCGTCAAAAAATAACGTCGCGGAGCTCTTTGCGGATGATCATCTGCTTATTTCTTTCAAATTCGTACCCAGAAATACAGTAATAGGTCAAAAATTTGTAGGAACAAAAAATGCAGAGGAATAAGCAAGAGAAAACAAATAGATAAATA
Source organism: Athalia cordata (assembly GCA_963932425.1). NCBI lineage: Eukaryota > Metazoa > Arthropoda > Insecta > Hymenoptera > Athaliidae > Athalia > Athalia cordata. The sequence continues at coordinate 32,450,385 of OZ010627.1, read as the reverse complement.
AATCAGAAAAAGCTGAGCCTTCGAAACTGACACACGTGTTTATTACTTACGCCTATAAGTTAATTAGTTGACATCAGAATTGACGAGAACAGTTCTTAGTTTACACCGAAGGAAATTTGAGACACTTTGTATAAGAATGATAAAATGAATACGGTGTAACGTAACAGCTGCATAGATATGATTACAATTTGCGACAACGTTGGGGACTGTTCTTAACACGTCAATGGAAAGACAGAGTTTCCCGACAAATTTAAGATTCCAGCATAACGTACGAATTGAGAAAAAAAAGAGTTGAATTCCTCTTTTCGACCGGGATTCTATTTTGTTTGATTTTTTTTATCATCGTTTCATTTGTCACGAAATGCCCTTTACAATGGCGCTGTAACTTTAAGCGACTAATTAAGTAGGGTTCTTAATAGAGTAGTATACATATTCCACTTGTTGTCTAGCGACCGCATGTGCAGTGTGCAATCTATTTTTAGCAATTTCCTAGTACTCAACTATCCGGCCTATGTCTTTCATGCTCTCAGCTATATGCTCCATTGAAAATAGAACAGCTTCTGAAATAGCTCATAGAATCAATTCCCCAACTCTTGTAAAACTCGACAAAATTTTTTTTATTATCCTTTTCCTCCTTGTTTCTACATTCAATTTCCCGATCGTACAAAAACGACGAGGAAATTGATTGCGGATATGGTTAAAAAAAATTGAAGCAAATAGAAAAAGAAAAATAATAGCAAACGAAACAAGAAGAACTGATTAAAAGAACTATACTTGTCGTAGGGTAGCAATATAGTGATATACATCAGGCGTATTAATTATGTTTAATCATCATTGTGTTAACTTAACGTAACAGCCGGCTCACGACACGAGAATCAAGTTATGCAACACCGTTCCATTGACATTTTGAATGGCTTACAACAGCGGGTTTGATCTGTACAGATATTTTTTTAGAATTATTTTTAACGCGAAATTATTCAGTTCTTTTAAAAAAAAAGCTGCGCACGATTTATAAAAACTTCTTGCGCTTTATGTAATATATCGATTCTGGCAGCAGCATCTCTCGCTATAAGAGTATATCGCTTTAAACAGACGAACTTTTTTCTCTTTCTCTTTGTGTTATTTTTATTTTTTTTCATTCTCGTTTCTGTTTTTTTTCTAATTTTTTCAACGACGAGAAATACAAGATAAAAGTTTTGCCGCAGTCAGAACGACGCGAAGACGAATGAGAAACGCTAACGCCGGAAGCCAACGAAACGTCTACCTCATATTTGAAATTGAAAAGCTCGCTATAATTCACGATTTCATTTGACGCGGCCTTCCTCTGAAGATTATACCAAATTCTATACCGCAAAAGCTCGTGCGAAATCACTTGGCAGAATATAAAAGGCAGAATATCAAAGCGAAGGTATAAAAAAGGTATGACCTATTAACGAATTAATTAGTGTAAAAAGGTCAAGATTGACGTGATAATGCCACGACGATAACGTCGCGATTTTCATCTCGTTTCTGATTCATATTTTATCGTCGTCGTAGTTTGAAAAAGAATAAAAGAATTTTTTTTTTAATGATATAGATAATTACTGCGGATTGTTTTTATTTATTTATCTTCTTTTTTTTTCAACGGCAAACCTGATGATAACGTTGCGGAAAAATGAAGTTAACGATATATTCCGGTAATTTAATCAGGTCTAACATAAATCAATGAATGCGATAATATTATAATTGCTATTACCAATTTGGTGGTCAGAATTGAAAAATGAAGCCGGCCACTCCAGATCGACGCGTGGCTTAGTGGGTGTATTTCTTGAGTGAAAGTTGATACGGATGTATAATGTATATGCCCTAATATGGGTATTCTTCAAAAAATGAATACCAGAGTTTTGTCAAAAGCGAAATTCAAGAACTTCGGTAAATTATACAACTATACCTGGTGTTCTGGTGGTAAGACCGACGTACGTACAATTTCGAATCACAAGCTATTCGTTTCGAATAATTCCGATATTTCATCGCAGCCTACAACGACCGAATAAATGACTCGATGTAGACTTAAAAATGAATATTCTTAGTTCAGAAATTACAATATAATTAGGTACACGAGTGAATCGTTATGAAAGGGCAAAAATCTTTCCTAGTTTTCTCGAGTTCCAGGAAATGCAGCGGGATCATTGTCTCGCATTCCTTATAAGAATGAGCACATACGCTTGTATTCAACCGACAATGAGAATGAGACTTTAGATTCAATCACGATCGGATATCCTTGAACAAATAAATAAGATAGCAGTATAAGGAGTTTCAATTACATATATCGCGTAAAGGAAGAAAGAACTCGCATATAATCTCTTCGATCTTTCGATCAAATATATACAAGTATATTATCAGCTGCTCAGCAAATTACGGCTAAAGACGATGAGATAAGAGCGCGTCTCTATACCTATAATTCTAGACTTTATGTACATTCATTTGATTTGCATTCAATTATTCTTTAAATTTATAACGTCAACCGGATGCGGATTTCAGCTGTATATACACTTATTCAGTCGAGTTACTCAACCCAATAACTGGAAATACCTGATGCTCCACACTGCGCTTTGCAAAATGTATGAGAAAAATTAACGAGAAAAAGAAAAATTAAAAAACAGGAAAAATAAGACTATTTTTAACGCGAGATCGTAAGCTCTTTTTGAAATGAATTCTGAATACTTTATAAATACGTTTTCCGGATTTTGATTTCTTTTTTTTTCTGTTTTTAGCATGATAAATTCCAAGATCACCACCCGGTAGGTACAAGTCTACTTGGCTATTTTACACGTGTAGATCGGTCGTGGGTTAAGCCGCAGCAAGTTCGCCCATACGATTAAACGTGTTTGTAAGTATGATTCGTACCTATAATCAGGTAGGAAGGGAGAAATATGTGGCACTGTGAATGTAAAAGACGCGTAACACCTATACGAGAGTAAAGAATAAAAAAAAGCAGCAGCTATACGTGCTATTAGCAAACCCTCTCCTTTCTTGGCGACTTCTCTGAGTCATTCCACGGCGTTGATTTTAAACGAGTAGACCAAATGGATGAAATAAAACAACGACAGTTTCGATGAACGTTCTTTAAACGGGTTTGAGGCGTCGACAGATTTGAACGAAATGAAAACGCTCGTTATTTTTTAGAGGCTCGCCCGAAACTTTTTAACCGTCAATTCAAAATAGCCGCCACTCTTTAATTTTTACCGAAAATCTCTCTCTCCCTCGTTCGACGCGACGCCAGCGATAATTGATTTACGTTTTCACATATTTTACATGAGATACTATGGATATTGATGATCTGCTTTGTATACAAAATAGATGAACACCAGCTAGTTTTCATAGTGCAAATTGTTACCAGCTATATTTACCGATGTGATGCACCTTCATAATTATCTACGCGCTATTGTGGAAGAGAACTATTGATTTAGGCGCGGCAGTTGCTGCGATGATGATCATCGTCACAAGACGATTTTTTTTTTTTACGAATTACACCAGCAATCAAAAACGGATTTTACAAAATTTGAATTTAAATGTAGATATGACTTGGAGGATGGATTTATCACCGTAAATAGATCTAATCAACGGCGTCCATCATGATGATGTTATCATGATCCAAATTCGAGGGCAAAGTAACGAGAAATCTGTATATGATGTAAACAAACATGACGTTTAAGTTCATAAAGCTATAATAGGTATAAAGTAATGCGATAAAACAGGATTACTTCACAGCTGCCAGTTGTTAGAACTGTCAGACGTAAGATTCGCGGTAGCGAAGAATCATTTCTTATCATTCGAAGAACTTTCAAGGTTTTTTCTTTACTCATTAGTAAGGTGTTTACCGGAAGCAACATTGTCAAAACGAGTGTACATTTCTATGTATGCTTATAGACATGGAAAAGACACTGACAAAGTACATAATTATAAATCGCACATACATAAAAAAAAATTGTACGTATGCATAGCATATGACACGTGAGTAATTCAACGAGAATATCTCGCTATTCATTCGCTAAACAATGAGGACTATTGCAGAAGTAGAAGCAGATTTCAGGTAGAGTGTATGACGCATTGTTAAGTAGTCAAAGATGATGATACATGTGCAAATTTTTTTTTATCGGGTGTGATTTACTTAATAAAATAATCAGAGCATTGAATTCAGACTACTTTCTTTGCAAAAAAATTCGTTTGTGTTTTTTCCACGTGTGTGCCGTACATTGGGATGACATTTCATTGAAGATGTAAAACTATACGATTTGAGAGGAGAAAATTTTAGTAAAAACCACGAGAGAAGCAAAATATGTTCGAAATTTTTATATGGCTGTTAGCCAAATGTTTCAAATATTTGTGATTATTTGTCTGTTACGTTTTCTGTACCGTCCCTATGCATAATCCCCCTCTGTAATTTTAGGCATCGTTAAATTCGGGCTCAGCGAATATCTGCAAGGCTCTCCAAAATACTGACAAAATGAAAAATGAAACAGAAATTTGAAAAAAATAAGAGTATTAATTATAAAAAAAATGATATATCATCCTTTGTGGCGGGAACTGAGATTCAAGTGCGACTCTTACGACAAAGATGATTTCTGATGTTTTTATAATATTGAGAGAAGAAGATGTGGTTTTTGGTTAACAAGAAAATTGATGAAACGTACTGGATACTGGAAAAAATAAATGTACATACTCATGTGGATCTTATGGGTGTCTGGTTGTATGTGCGTATCACAAAGTAATTGTTCGTCACTGTTTCTATTCCCTACTTATTAATGAGTTTAGTTACGCTAGAATAATAGACTTTCGAAATCCCACTTTCGTTATACTCTGATTCGTTATTCTTAGCAAAATAAAAATTATTTGAAGAGCTAAGGTTTATGTAGAATACGTAACAGGGTATAGAGTTCGATGATATTCGCGAAAAAAGCACACCTAGAAACAGGCAAACAGAGCTGCACGCGGCACGTGAAATACTCAAGAATTTTTTGATGTCCAAAGTTTCAAAATTTCTAAAAAATAGGATGGCATTTCTGTTAACAAATAATAGAACGAACAGATTTTCTAAATATGGGAATATCGAGGTCGCAAAATTAACCGGTTAAAGCCAGCCAAGGTATGGTGAAAACCCACGCACGGCGAAAATAAACGCATGGAAAAAAATGGTAAAATTATGGAATAAGTACTCACCATCTGTCCTCTTTATATTTATGCTGGTGCCAGCGGTGATGTTGCACATATCGTGATCCATTGTCATTTAATTCTGCACAATATACACCATGAAATGTTAAATAATTACGGAAAATACTGTGAAACGTTAGACAGTGGTCAGAAATGATCACGGCTTGGCAGCTGACTCCGGCATAGGAGACTTCGGTTGGTTGACAGTTACGAATGCTTTTGCATTCAAAATTGTGGTAGGGCCGCCCGTATTTTCGTTACGTTAACACGATCCAGCCCAGCAGTAAATGAGTCGAAATCAATCACAGACACTTAGGGGATAATTTGATGTTCTCGATATCGCAAGGAATTGCATTTAAGACCGTTTAATTGACGAGGAAAATGTTTGGTTTGAGCCGGGATACTGCCAAGTGCCAGTGTCCGTTATTGACAACGTGAAGACAACGAGCGCCAACTTACGGCGAGGATTACTATTGGCACCATCTCGCAGAGCGCTCACAATTTTCATCTTTTCCTACAGATCACGCCACCAAACGAGACTCAGTTATGCATTTTATATTCTGAAAATAGCGAGAAGTGAAATTTGATCAGTCAAAAAGTTTTCCAACGTGACAATTACAAAAAGTTGTGTTAAAAGTGACAGATTATCCACATATAATAGTTTATATATATTCTTTTAATTTACAACTCAAACTGTTACATAAGATTATATACTAAACAATATCATTATTTGTATAGTAATATATTAAATTGATGCTCAAGTTCAACTTCATTGTTATTTTTTTTGGAGCAAGATTCTTGTATGTTATGTGGTTGTTGTATCATAGGCAGATGATGATTGATTTCTAAACTCTGTGGTCCACATCTGCTTTACGCACATTTGTAATCCGTCCATATCGATGAACTCGTTATCATCCATGAGATGTTTGCAGATTTTCTTGGCCCTGGGTGAGTAATGTAAAAAATCATCGAATAAACTAATAAAGCTGATGATTCTACAAAACAGTTTCAGTCACTATGAACTGATCAACTGTGGATTTTGAAAATCTTGAATTGATATGAAAGGTAATGTTAATTATCCTGTATTCAATGAATGTCTTACAGTTTTTCTCGGTGGCAAACATTTAGCTTAGCAAGCTTGCTAAATGGTTCGTTCCTTCCTCTGGCTTCATATATCTGAAAGTCATTTCTTATTATCCATAATACCTACATACTTTGCAATTTCCGAGCCAATCAATGAAAGGTATGGAATGTAATTAGCTACCAATTTACTACGTTCCACAATTTTTGGATCCAGACCGGCAGCAGCTGCAACTGCATGTGCGAAACTGGTCCCAGAGGTACCTTTAATGATTTTGTAGAGAAACACTACTACACTGTCTTCGTTGATCAAGAATTCAAAAGTCTGTAATAACATCAAAGTTTGAAAGCGTGTGAATGTTATTTTTTCATATTATATTTAAGGATATATGAGCTATTTACTTGTGTCTCAACTATACGTGTTTGTGGTATCCAATTAACAACATCGTGGAGATGCGTTGAGACAAAGATGTGTGGGCATTTAGTTCCTCTGTTAATGAAATCAGTTAGATATGCTGAGAGCAACGAAAGTGCATCTACATAAGAGGTGCCTTTTCCAAACTCATCTATTACAACCAGAGAATTGGGAGATGTCTCAGCTATGGCTTTATTCATCTATAAAAATAAAATAAAAATTGCTTTCCTAGGTCAGAATCAGAATTCTCAGTATTATTGGCTGTTTACAAATAGTGTCCTTCTTGAATTACGGATGAATTGTCGTACCTGTCTAAGATCAATCATGAATGAGCTTGCATTTGAAGCCATACTGTCTAAAAAATGTATCCGTGTAAAAATATGACTGATAACTCCAATGGTAGCGGATTCAGCTGGTACATAGCTACCAATGTGCGCCATAAACACAATGAGTGCAACCTGCTTAAGGTAAACACTTTTCCCACTGGCATTGGGACCAGTTATTATTTTGATCAAGCTTTTTTCTTGACCGGAAAATGTATTGTTTGCAATATAACTTGTGTTAATAACTTCCAATAATGGATGTCGACCTTGTTTTATGTTAATTATTTTCTCCCGAGATATTGTTGGTCTCACGTAGTTCAAGTCACGTGCAACCATGGACATGGATATCAACCTGTGAATTTTATAGTAATAAGTGCTAAGATGTATAATGCACTCCACACTTTAGAATTATCACACCTCTCCTATATACTCACGCATCTAATTTGGCAATGTGTTTAATGATTTCCAAAATAGGATTCATATGCTTGGTGATATACTGTACCAGTTGCATCATTATTTGACTCTGTTTTTTGGTAATTTTCTCTAAGATATCACCAAATGTATTCTGTAGCTCTGAAACGATTTAATTAAATAAATGTAATTTCATTATTCAAGGGACTAAAAACAAATAGCGCTCAGGATGAGTAAAATCCAAATAATTTTTTACCTGTTGTAGCTGGACTTTTATAATGGGCAATATTATTGGCTACAAATTTGAATTCCAAGCCAGGAAGTTCATTATCTATAGGAGGTGTATCTTCCCATTTTGTAATTGCCAACAGGTATCCAATGTCTGGTAAGTAGACCATACTGCACGCTTTTACGGAATTTGGCAAATTTTGCAGCTCTTTTGCAGCCATCACACTCAACACTTGTGGTAGAATCTGATTCTCATGGTTTACTGTATAGAGGTTCATGTAAGTGATATTTTCAGTACTGTTAGGTAATCATTTTCTCTTTTAAGCTTCAGATCTTACGTATTATTTTCTCGAATTGTGCCTTGGATTATAGTAGATAGTAGTACAATTTACTTACATTGGTCTAGTTCTGGATCCACACCGGTCTTGGCAACGAATTTATTTTGTTGTCTGGAAGCGTCAACGTCTACAATATATTCGATAAAATATCTCAAGCGGTACATTTCTTCCGTAGCACCATCGACTATTCTTTTAAATAATGGCGATGCATCCTTGCATGATATACATATGTCCACTATGTGGATTATATTGCAGAGTGTCTGTTAAAATAGGATAGGAAGTGATGTAATAAAGCCATGTTCTGTCAACTTATGTACATTCAATGTGAACATAGTATTGGTAATTATGTGTTAGATAAGAGCTTCACCTTGTGCAATCTTTGCCATTCGGAAGCTTTTGCCTGCGGAGCTGAAAGACGATTCATGACCTTTGTTATCTGACAAATCTTTGACAAACATGGTAAGATTCCCTCGATGATATGCTGATTTTTCGGATCCAAGCAAAACTCAATTACATCTAATCTTTCAGTTATTTCATTTACATCGCATGTAGGATGCTGAAATAATGACCTGCAAGTAGTTTCATCTTCAAAACAATAATGCAGACCAACATTGCCATTGAAATCTGAAGCTGCCACTTAGAATAAGTTTATATAGAAAGCATTGTCACCAGATATGTATTCGATTGAAATATAATATAATACTTTCCAGAGGCACTGAACACCAGGACGAGATTGACAACGGTTCAAAAGGCTATATAAGCTGAGCCCTTCTCTGCAAGATCTTGTATTTCCAAATTTAAACAAACTTGGATGATGCCGTGGATTAACAATTTGCAATGCTTTGAATGTTTCATTATCTATTGTGACAATATCTTTCCTGTGGACATAAAATTTTTAGAGTATAACTGGTACCTTATTGTCGGTTCAAATATGTGTTTTACCAGCATACTTGTCCGTTATACTCACAAGTTCAGTTTCTGCAATTGCATAAATTTTGCTTGACCAATGGCATCTAACTCCATGGCGTTCCAATTCTTATCAAGGTATTTTAAGAGCAATCCAAGGGCATGAATCATAATGGAGCAATTGAAATTAATTATTGAACTCAAAAACAGAACTCTCTCATCAGCATTTAAATCCTCGGGTTCCGTTTCCAACTTTAGATGCTGTACGCGTGTCTGGCAACTAGAAAAGCTATACTCCATTTTTGACATTATTTTGAATCGGAGTCGAGTAAGGCGATTTTGCGCGCTTCCTGTATCGTTGGAACAATTTTCATTTTCTTCTGAGATCAACTTTTTCAAGAGTACTAAAAAATGATCCTTCATTCCTGATATTGTGACGATAAAACTTGGTCTTGACTGTCTGTATATCAAATTCGTGATATCAAAATTTAAATAGCTCTCAGCTATATCTTCCAGAACGTATAACTCAGATGTGACAGTATTGTAATATGCAGCACCCAAGTGGGAATTCTGGTATATAATAGACAAAACAATCTGAAAAGACAAGTTTGTTTGTAATTGAACTCATTCGATGTCACCAACTTTGAAAGCTATTTGTTTAAAGATGGGAATTATATACTAGCCTCTTCGGTATTGAGCTCAGAGCTGAGATCAACTGACGATTGTTTTGTGGGGTCAGCGTTATTTTCTCCAATCGCCGCAGTGAAGGTAGTATTTTCTGGCAAACCAAAGCAATCAGCCTCTTCATCTGAACTTTCGTCAGACAATAAGAAGCTACATGACAGACGTCTGGGGAAGACTTAACATTGTACATTCAATATGTTACAATAATGGACTTGCGAGATTTATTGTCATAAATTATTATTAAAATTAAAAGTATAATACTATTGACAATAATTCTTACTTATCAGTTTTCAGTGATGGCAAATTCTCATCTCTAGGTATTGCCTTTTCAAAAGTACAAGTTTTTTGGCATATTAGCTCGTCATCTTCTTCAGAACTATCAGACATTAGAGACTCAAATGGTCGATAGCTAGATGGAAGCAAATCGAGCATTTCTACATTCACATAGCATTCAGAGTTTCGAGTCCAATTACTAATTAGAATGACTCTGCCAAGGATTGTATTTAAAAATAGTATCATATAGTTCTTACATTTGAGCTCCTGATGACCAAGTTTTTCCATCGCTGCTGTCTCTTATTCCACCTCTGTATCCTGTACTGGCACTTGGACCAGTATCCATTATTATTCAATAGTGAATAATTTCAAACTTTTATTAAGAGATGATATTCAATCTAGTTTATGCCAAGTAAATAAAAGGGAAGATCTTCAGGGTTGAGAAATTAACGCATTTGCAAGTGCATGATAATCGCGATAACAATTGAAGAAAAATAGATTAACAAATGACTACAACCTGAACCATTACAAATTTGAAGTCTTGCCAACCCCAAAAACCGGTTGAAATACGTTCTATCATGTGAAAAACCAAGTTGACAATCAATTTAAATGGAAATATTAAGTACGTACTTACAACGTGATAAAAGGATAAAATGATGAGAATGTTTTCCATCAGTAGAATTAAATAGAATTAATTAATTGAATTTTTCAATTTAATAACAATACATCTTTTTATTTGATTACATTACATGAGCAAATGTTGTCTGTAGATTCCCTGTACATAATTACAATAACATTATATTCCCTAAGCCCCAGTATATTATAATATGTATTTCCAAAAATTAATTACACTATCTACTGTACCTCACTGCATTGTTGCTCTGCCGATTAACTATACGGTGCACAGTATGGGTATAGTATATATTTATATATCTTTGATTGATTTTTTTTTTGTTAATACTTGCATAGGTAGAAATATATATAATATAGCTATGTGAATGTACAATATTGATTTACAAAAAAGTGTACTAGATGGAACACATCTGGTAAGAATTACTATTAACAATCTATCTAAACATGCACAAATCAAGATTTGATTTTCTCAAAATTTCATAGCATTTTGCAGTTTACAGTCTGTTTTTACTTTTCTGCGGATCCATATCCTTAATTCTATACCATGTGAATCATACTCGGAAATCATATTTGACGATTACACATACTTATATGTATGAATTTCAATATTGTGTCCAGTAGATCATGCAATGGAATTCGTATCAGTCTACTGGCTTCTGATGGTATTGCTCCTGATTGATTGTGAGTGGCGTCACAAGTTCTGTGCACCAAATTCAACTGGCTTGAATTTTTTCAGTTTAGGGTATCCCTAAATTCTAAGTAAACTTATAATTAGCTCTTTATACTTCGGGGCAATGTATTTGCAAAACAATTCTCTTTGGAAGGATTTTCAATAGATTATATAATTTGTAGAAACAGAAAACAGTTATATATTACATAATCTTGTATATAAAATATCAATCAAACTATTTTTATTCAATATATTAATATTTTCAATTATTAGTTATTAACAGATAAAGGTCGTGACTTTGTTAAAAGTAATTAACTAGGAATAGGCGGAGGGGATTGGGGGTTGTAAGATATTGGACGATAACTTTTTTCCCTCACAAATGGTTGGATCGCGTTCAGCATCAAATTATTTGCAGGTATTCGTTCACGCGTTATTGGTTCGACGGGACATTCTTCCTCTGAGCTGGCATCCTCGTGGCTTCTAGCTGGGCTTGCCGACCTAATTAAAATTTACTTAACTTCTGCATATTTTTTAAAATATAATAAATCGTATCAGTAGATCATATAAAATAAAATTTTTATGTAAATTATTATTTCACGTGTATCGCATTCTGTGTAATTTTTTTCATGAAGACTGGTAAAAATATTGAATAAATCTGGTGTACATTTTTGAATCTAGATTGAGCTTTTTTTCAATCATCACCTTATCTTACCCCCGAACGCAAATATTGTCTGATTTAATAATTATACGCAATACATTAGTCGTTTTTTTGAATATTTTACTCAAACAATTGTTCATCTTGAGCACCCACCTATGTGTTACCCTGGTGAACTACACCCAACCCAAGGCGTAGTTAGAAGCGGTTGATTGTATTTGTTTTAATGAAGCGTTGTTAGATGACTAGAGGTGTTAAGACTACTTACTTTACGCCCACCTTAAAACCTGCATGGAATAAAAATTGAATGCCAAAAATTAACGATTGTGTGGCAAATACAATATTTATGGTATATTTTTATATTTACTTTTATAATTCCTTTGATTTCGTTAGAGGCTTACGCAAAGAGGAGAACCTGCAGTAGGTTGTACGCGTTGTAATCAAGGAGAGTTTTTCACAAAACTTGACTAAATGATTGGTATAACAGGAGTTTGCAACCAGTTGTTGGGCCAAGTCATATTTAGGGATTAGCAGAATATTTTGAGCGTATGTCTACCGTCCTGGTGAGTTAAGTCAGTAAAATTTGTCCAGTCATGCAACATGCTATAGCGTTATTGATTTGTTATTCAACTCCAACTTAATGTAAAAGATCAACTGAAGCATTTGAGAAGAAATTTGAAATATATTCTTATACCACATACCTAGATCGATGAATTCTGACTTTGTTCGCCGTTTGTCGGGAGTGCGGCCTCGTATTTGGTTGAGATAACTCACTATCGCTGCTTGCCAGCGACGATCTTGCTGCTACAGCACCGTGTGCAAAATCTTTCCTGTATACGATTATGGATGTTTTATGATAGCGAAGTGGAAAGTATACCAAATTTCTATCGTATGAGTATCTGACATGAACTAATAATACTTACAAAGTGACTTCAACTCACCTATAGTTGTCTGACCTTGGCGTAGAATTAAGATTTACTGGTTTGTTAGGATGAATTTTTGCATCGACATAGACAGGTGCGCTCTTGGGAATGTCGTAGACGACTTTAGGGTGAACCGTAGTTTGCTTGAACTCGATGTGCGGCGCACTTTCAGGACCACAGTCATAATACCTTGACCTGTAGTCTTTGTACTCTCGTTGCTGTTGCTGATGACGATACTCAGTAGGTACGTGTGCAGAGACTTGAGCCTTACGATTATATTCGTCGCTGCTACCACTATTTTTTCTGGTTGCCGTTAATTTACCCTGAGGTGCTGAAATTGGGGATGATGCCGATGACGACGGAGCACCATCAGGTTCTGCGCGAGATAAAGATGCGCTGTCCCACACAACTGGTAGACTTCTGCACATGAAATGAGTATTTATAATACTGCAATTACCTATTAATTTGATGAAAGTATTTCAAATGTGTTGGCGTAAAAAGCTGGTAATAAATGTATAGCAGTGCGGATGAGATTAGCGAGGTGTTATAAGTTATCGATGTATAAATACCCAGTAGTTTCATCCAGATTGAATAGTCTCAATTGTTGTCTAATGTTCGCTTTTTCCCTGGCACGTTTTTTCTGAAATTCTTCCTCAACTTTCCTCATGGCTTCCAGTTCTCCTTTTCTCTGTTGCTCTTTAGCCTCTGCCTCTCGAGATAATTTTTCTGCCAATCGGCGTCTTTCTATTTGTCGTACAGTTGATTGGAATGTAAATCGTTTACTTTTGGAGCTTCGTTTATTTGTGACTTTCAAATCTGATGAACTGTCTTTAACATCTTGTAAATTTTCTGGCCCAGGCGATGGTGATCGTTCTCTCTGTTTCATTTCAGAAATGTTTTCACACGACTTCGAGAAGTTAGAGAATTTTCTGGACCTTAAACCCCCATCCGTAAAGCGCCGATCTCTAAAGAGTCCGAATTCTTTCGATTCTTTGGGATATTTTTGAGCATCTGCATTGGGATATCTAAAAACTTTTTTAGACTCGGTCGAACTCTTTTTATATCTTGAATTAGAATTATTTGAATTTTTGTCTTCGGAACTAGTATTGCGATAATTGAGACTCTGTGTTTGATACACGGTACCGTTGGATTCAGGTAAGTACATAACATGTCCACCTGATGCCAAATAGGAAAATGAGGGTGGTTTCATGATAATGGGGAAGTCGGGCTTTCCCTCGTCTTCATTTTCTACAAAATTGGTCTCCCATCCTGGAGATGGTGTGCCAGTCCCTTCTGCATTAGGTTGACTATGTTGCAAAGAGTTTGGAGCACTCGTCGATAAAAGCCAGTTTCCATCTAGAACATCACTGTCTTGTTTTCTGTCGACGTCTAGAGCCCCCAATCCCAGCGCCCCTGAGACGGATCTCTTTAATTTTTGCAGCGAGTTGAAAGAAGATTCCTTGATCTTGTATTCCGGATTGTATAGAGACATTCTGTTATCATCTCTTGGTAGCGAGAGCGAAAAAACATGGGGTCTCGGAGGAAATTTAACTGGCGTGGCCATGGGTGGTGGAGAATCGACACCTGCATCGCTGCTAGACTCTTCGCCTAGGTCTTGTTGGGGTGTCCATGTTGGTCTGATTGAACCTTTCGCCCGATTTGTAATTATATCCAATGAATCGTCGTTAACAGCTCCAGCGTCACCCGAAATCCCAGAATCACCAGATTTATCGTGCGAACTACGTGGCCCGAGTGCCACCAGAGGTGGGGGTGGTCTGGATAAACGTTCTATACGTTCTTCAAACAAAACCTGAGAAAAATCTTATCAGGTGAAAAGTAATCAAGTGATTAACAGAAATATTAAACAAATTATCTGTAACTTACTGGTCCCTCTTCACTTGCAGTACTCATACTTGGATATGGTGTATCTAACGCGGACAGTAATCTCCAGGCAGCAGATGGAGAAAACCTGGGGATTTCTAATTGTTTTTTCGGAAGTGTGGGCCTTAATTTGAGAGCGATGTCGTCTCCCGTGTGTAGCGGCTTATCCTGTAGATTGCGCAAATATACGTTGATACAGAAATTCATACAATACCAGAGAAGGACATTGATATTTGTAACTTTTATACTCACATCATCCATCTCCCCAGGTGAAGTTTCAGGCGAACTGCTGGGCTCTCTGCTATGATTGAGTCTAGATTGAATCTGCTCCATTTGATGTTCCATTAAATCTCGTGGATCTCGTGATGCTGTGAGGTCCATTCCAAAATAAAATGTTTTAGGGGGTGACTTTCCAGCTGGCGGTAATCTGGGAATAATGAATAGCACCACATGTATCTTGAGCAACATAAATTATTATAATACCAATTCATGAAAATCTCCTTACATTTCCCAATTTTTTACCGGAGGCGCTCTGACGTCTGGTTTTCTTGATAATTTTTCCTTACTTCTCAACTCCTTGATATCTATCTTTGGAATAGGTTCCGAACGTCTGTTTTCGCTGTAACTATAACCGTTGCTTCGGATTCCAGTTTTAATATTATTACGCAAATCAAAATTGCCAGGATCTTTATTTTTAGTTGGTTCTGGGGTACTTTCCCTACCAGAGCCCTGACTTCTTCGATCATTATTTTTGTCCCTATATTGTCGCATCGGACTGTCCGATCTTGTTCTCGAATCGATGCGTTTTTCAATTTCTACAAAGTCCTCTAGGGCTTTGCCCTTCAACCGATCATTGTGTCTTTGTTGATCAGCTCTCCTTTCTTCCGAATAATCAAGTCTCTGTTTATCGGATAATCGATCGTCCAAGGATTGTCCTTGCTTTTCAATTCTTTCCATAAGTAACTTTTTCTCAGTCAGACGTTGCCCCACATCCACTTCAACGTCATACGTTGCAGATTTTTTTAATACTTTTTGCCGAGAGTTTCTGTCAGTTTGACGATCATTTAGAGACTCCTTTTGATACCGAAGATCAGATTGTTCGGCTCTTCTGTGATCGTAGGATATTTCCTGATTTCTTGCATTTTTATTTTCCGTTCGCCGTTCGTCGTAAAATCGGTCTTCGCGATGTTTGGTAGCCGCGTCATCGATTCTTCGATCATCAATAAATTCCCCTGGATTTGGAGTTGGATATTCCCTATGATTTATAGGCGCAGCTTCACCCACCGGACTTTCGCGTTGATAATTCATTTTGCTTCTAACTTTTCTTGCGGCTTTCATTAGTTCGGCTTGAAACTCTGGACTGCTTAAGCTACGTTGAAGAGTATTTTTTCCATCAAACATCTTCGGTCTTCTTTCATCCTTATTCCAGCGCTCTTGTTGCTGCCTCCAGACAAGATTTTCCTTACTTGATTGTACATCATCCCATCTTTTGCTCTCAGTTTCCTTTTCTTGAAGCGAAGTCCAGTTAGACTGAGCCCTCTTTGTCTCAGCCCGGGTTTTGAAAAGCCTTGATTTTCTAGGTGGTGGTCGGATATCTTCGGAAGGCCTCATCAAATCTCCATCGTGGCCACCTGACCAGTTGTAGGAATCCGGTGATGAGCCATCTCCGTTCGGCGGAGGGGGTGCTTTGTATTTTTTCTTACCTTTACTGTATCTGCTGTCCCGTTCTTTAATGTCTCTTTCCGTGTATCCTTGGTGTCGATCGTATCTTCCCTGCTCGGTAGGAGAGTACCTAAGGTCAGGTTCGCTTCCGAATCTTTTAAATTCCGCGATTTCCCTATCTCTCGGATCACCATGCTGATGATGATAATATTGAGGATCGCCGTTTTGAGGTCGCGGTTGTCCGAAATTCGACGCAGACGCGCTTCTGGTGCGGTAGGCGGCTTGCTAAAATATCAATGACCAACGGTTAGCGTTGAGCACTTACGATGGATCGAGCAATAAAATTATTCAGGGTCAAAGAACGTGCGGATATATGTCTGTGATCGCGAATCTAGGAGGAAACAAATCGCTGGCAGTGAATTCAGAATCGATTACATGTTAAATAAGTGCGCCAGACGTCCGGGTCAACGTTTTGAGTGTTAAAAAATATGCAGGAATTCTGAAAACGGAACAAAGTCAAGAGAAACTATCTAAAGTGGTCAAAACCCGGTTACATGTGAAGTATTTGACACTCCTCATGCTTGGCACCCTTCCCAGGTGAATGAGAGACCCAATTAAACTTCATTCGACAGCAATTAATGATGAATTGAGAATTCTAGTTGCGTGGAAAATGTGAATATTAGAAATTTCGAATGCATAATAGATGCAAGAATTGGCCAGAACGATCTCTGGGAAAGTTGATCGGTACAAGATAACACCGTCTATATCTTTTCACATGGTAGCTTAAGCAAGAAAATAACTCAGCGGATCGAATAACCCACATAAATCCCAAGTTGATGATGGTTTGCAGATAACTTAGTTTGAATCTTGAATGTACCACTAGAATTAAAACATAAAGATGCTAGCGAGTTTCTCGACGGCGTTTCTCACCTTGTTCAGATCATGCGGCAACGTCAAGGCAGATGGTCTCCGTCCGCTGATGGTCCCACCGTTATGGATGATACTTCCATTGTTGGTCGCTCGTAATCTTTGATTGGGTGGTTCAGGGAGGACCTTATGACCCGAAGACTGTAAATGCTGCCTATGCATATCCCTAGGAAAAGAATGGGTCCATCCAGGACCCATTTCGCGTGCAACTCCACCTTGAGCATGGTGATGATGGGAGCTGCTGTTGTTTCCCATCGTGTTCTTAGCAAAATTCTATGGGTCAACGTACATGGTGTACCTGTAACAAATAAATACAAAAAAAAATAAATAAAAAATAATCAACAGATGTTTTAATCAAATAACAAAGTCATATCTGTTAAACGATGCTAAAATCTTTGAACAAGAATATTTTAATTAAAAATGTTAGAAGTCACACGCACACGTAGAACACATAGACGCGGTATACTTATGTATTTCAGAAAATAGTTCAATTAGGAGTAACCGCCTCACACGCAATATCTGCGTTCAAACGGCTTAGACGGAACGAGTCGAACAAGCTTTCCATTTTTTTCGCCCAACGAACTCATGAATCATCTTAATGCACTCATTTCTTCGCAGTGGGAATCATAAATTTCATAATTAAATGATTTACTGCAGACTTTGAGCAACGAGTACAGTATATAAGGTTACGGATAGGCGATTATAATCATCAACGCGAACGTACACGGAATGTGCGATGAAAAAATATGTAGTGAGAAATTTTTCGGACTCTGAAGTGGTCGCGTGGCTTAATCAACCGTTCTCCATCATCCACGACTCTTTGGATGAGCCTCATCTTAATCTATATAGGAACTTCTGAAGGCGGCCACGTAATCGTCTCCTCCAACTCACTATCCCCCATCATTATACATTATGTCTCAGATATATCTCCGTTACGTGAATCTTCGGCCGACGATTCTTGTGTATAAATATTATACCTATAGGTATACTTGAGCGGTTAAAATAGTAAAAGGTTACCTATTAATAATGCAAATTAATGCCTACGTCTACGTATCAGGATCTTCATCCGAATCTTGGATGTTTTATTTCTTAAAGTTTATCCATATATTTTATTTTTCATAACTAACGGGTGTTTCCTTAATAAAATATACAACTATTTGTATAAATATTCGAAGGTCATGACCCGACACTATCCTCCCTCCGATCGCAATCATGACCTTTATGATTTTATACCGAACTTTTATTTACCAACAATTAATAGCTGCGAAAGTTATGAATATCAGTCAACTGTATTCGAACGGTTTAAAATTTTTACGAAATCACAGCGAAGCGCACTACCATAAATGTTAGTTGTTGCAGCGTTCAGCAGAGATCGATCATCAAATAGTGTTGCAGGATACGTCGATATTATACCTCAAGAAAGTCTGCACGATCACATCTATAGCTGGCGATGGTCGAACGAGCTAGACCAGTTCGCTTACAGTTAGACAACGTTTAACCTTACCCTTTTCCTAGCATAGACTGTCATAGAGATTTGTGTCTTTTCAAAGTCATCTCATTCACCTGAGCTGGCCTGGAGCAGGTGCTCTGCCCAACATGCCGCATACTCTGGATTTACTTGAACGACGACAACTTCGAGTACCGCTAAGTGCTGTTTACTTCGTAACACCGAACGACCACCAACCGTGATCATTATCATTATAATGACAATCATCATCGCCAAGGTGGTGAACCGTACCAGAGAAATTAACCGAAGAAATTAACGCGATCATCAACCCAAGATTCCTCGATCAGTCGTGTACGGTGCAGTACTTGTTATTCCGATGAGATAGAGTCTAATTAAAATCAATTAACACAATTGCAGTTTTCGTAGTTTGATCTCTCTCTCAAAAAAAAAAAAAGATTTCAATTTTCATCAGTATACAATATAAAAAATATAATGACAATGCAAAGAATTAATGTAACTGGCGTGTGTTTCGTACGCATTATTTTTAATTTTTTTCATATATATATATATATCAACGAAACGTAAAATACAGTTAACACAGTTACTACGGTAACTGCCTCGATCCTTTTTACGATTATTGTATAGAAATAGGCTTTGTCAGAAATCTGCCTGACGGTGTAGCGACCATCTACAGCAGTGCTTGGCTACGGTCGACAAAAATCGCGTCTCGCGTTCGGATTATAACCACGAAGAGTACATTTTGGAATTCGATCGTTTTTTATTGGAATCGATTGTTGGATGTCCGACGTTCGAAATGGGTGTATAAAACTTTCCGACATCTCTTAAGTCATAAAAATTGACGTAGGAAAGTACTGAACAATTTGTATCTATTGGAGAGTCCGCGATGCCGTTCTCTCGGAATAACTTAGAATGTTCATAGTGACCACCGGTGCCACGTTACAAAGCGGCAACTGATGCGTGACGCGGGTGGTTATCATATCCAAAGCCTTTGACGATCTTGAGTCATCGAACCTGGCCACGAAGTGAGTGAACAGAGAGTTCAACAAAACTAAAAGAAAATAAAGATCCGCGGTAAAGCAGCTGGCGCCACGAAGACGACTATATAATTTCCGGAAGGTCATTTTATTCGGTCGAATCTACCAAAGCCATGTAGTCATAAAAAAAACTTGAAGTTTACTCCGTCAAAACTGAATATAAGAAAATAAAAGAGAAATAAATGAGAAAAAAAAACAATTGATTACTTCCGGAAGATCGGAAATGAAGATTAATATTCACAGGGACCAAGCGATACGCCTCGTAAGGATGACCTAGCGCTATACCTATGTCTATATAGGTATATATCCTATAATATAATGTATCGTTTGTAGTAGCTTCTTCTTTTTTTTCTTCTTCGCAATGCTACGCACTAAAAACTTTGCTTCCGCCAGTGTTCCTTTGATGAGTCTGCGGTAGGTGAATAGCATAGCGATGATATATTTTAGCATGAAGAAAGCAATTATACATGCTCTCGAAAGTGTTATGAATTTATTGGAACACACGAGTTTGAAAGATTAATCAGATGTCGAATATCGATATCGTTTAAATAAAGTAAGCGTCGAATCAAAAATTCACCTATCCAAGGACATATTGCAGCGCACGTTTAAAATTTTTAGCGTAGGTGTTTTCATCTTTAACTGAACGCATCGTTGCATCTGTTGAAATCAACTATTATAATACAACGAACGGGCACGTCCTGCTTTGAGTATGTCCACATATATTATATGAGCATTATCTTATCCGTCATCGGAGCCGCCCACCTACTCAAAACCGTATAAATTCCTCTAGGTGAGCGAAATTCAAAGCCCCGAGGAGATTATTGTTGCGGACTTACGAATCCAAGATCAAGAATTTTTAAATACCTTTCGAAAAGAAAGGAAAAAAATAACTTTTCCCGTTTTGAGAATTCCACTTTCAAATAACTCTTCTTCGCGGTATCATTACAAACCATAATGTACTCTGAAGCTTCGAGTGAAGCATCCGATGCGCTCTTCTTTAGCTCACAGAGTGGATGTCCAGTCTGACTTTTCTTGACCCTGCACGTTGACGTGCTAGGCGAAAAGGGCATCAAGGTATAGGAAGAGTGAGGAGAGGAGGACTGAATGAAACCAGGAAGGTAACTTGACGCGAAGAACGCGCTCAGCTGTAAATCTGCAGCATTATAGTAGAGGTATAAGTATACTTAAGCATTCCCCAACGACTTTGCGTTTCCTTAACATAATTTCATCGCGGATCGAGTAACGATCGATAATCATTTTAGGATGGATCAGGCAGAAAATTAATGGGCAGTCTTATTTCAATTAAAACTCACATGAAATTCCCGTACACCGACTTTCTAATTTGCCCGTAAGCGTTATCATGAGACCATTAATCACACATGTGCTGTTAAATTTCATCGAACGATATTCTGCGATTTTTTAACGCGTCTCGGTTTTAAATAACCAATGAGATTAATATATGGTGAGTCAGTTCGTAAGTCTGTATAACCGTACGAGGAAAACTTTCTTCTGCAGGGTACGAAGAAGTGAATCGGTATGTGAAACGAGGATGTTATGATA
The DNA here is from genome assembly GCA_963932425.1 of Athalia cordata. Lineage (NCBI taxonomy): Eukaryota > Metazoa > Arthropoda > Insecta > Hymenoptera > Athaliidae > Athalia > Athalia cordata. Next base: position 32,429,124 of record OZ010627.1, on the reverse strand, counting down.
CAGATTTGATTACTTTACGGTTTTCTTTCGCTGCATAAAAAAAAAAAGAAGTAAAAAGAAGTCAACCATAACCTTCGGGTTACAAAATATATAAGAGTAGGCGGAAGTTGAAGTTGGTGGGAAGTATATACGGAAGGTGAGATATGTGCCTCTGGTCAATTTTCCCGGTTCTGCAGTTTGCGTCTCCTTTTTTTTTCTTCTTCTGCTTCTTCTTTTTCTTCTTTCCCTTTAGTGTCGGTTGAGAGAATCCAACGAATGCAGATTGCTCGCCCCATACGTCTAGAGAGTGGCTCGCAACTCTCGCTTAATTGACGCCAGAACTCGAGGACCTCCTTCGAACGTATATGTTCACGCTCTGACTTATAATCGGCAAGGAAAGATGGTCTTAGGAAAAAATCTTTAGATATAATGGGTACACCGACGGAAAATCTTCTGTTGTAAATCGGCAATTGATCAACTAATGGAAAAAGGCCTTCGGTTTCCACAAATATTTCCAATTACTATACCTACATCGGCCTTTCGCGATATCCTGCCAAGTATAGAAAAATGATCCGGCAATTCTCAGTCGGATTAAAGCAGCGATCGGTCCAAGAAGGAGGTATGCGTGAGAGTTCTTCCGCAACTTTAGCCATTTCCCACATTTGAAAGAAAAAACGTAAGAAAGAATAAGAAAAAAGGAGGAAAGAAACAAAAAACACTTCTGGTTCTCCGCGCCAGGTCGTTGCCTACCGTTGATTGCGACTTGTTCGCGAGTTGGTAGGTAGGTAGGTAGGTAGGTAGGAAGATAGTTAGATAGGTAGATACACACATAAGAGTTGCAGGACGCGGAAGAAGCGAGAGCATGAGTCCGTTGGCTTTTTCAAGGTTGGATGCCATTCGGTCAGCTTCACCCGGCCCGGAGCCCCGCGCGTTGGAAACCCTGGAGCAAACCACACCGCGATATCTTTAAAAAGAAATTCATACTTTACGACGCATCGGGCGAATGGCAACCACCGATCCTGTTGCACTCTTATATATATATAAACTCCGACGAAGATCTTTATCGTTTTACGATAATATACCACAACGCGTACCTACGTAGGTATAAGATGAAAATTTTTCACCTAAACTTCCACGTACATTATACCGTTAACACAATTTACAACTAATCATATGGAAGGACGGTTCTAAACCGAAGTTACCTTCACTTTATCATTACGTCAAGATATTTATTAGAAGCTTTTCAAGCGCAATAAGGCAAACATAATTTGCCTGAAAGAAATATTCAAATAATAAGATAAGGAGAATAAGGAGAAAGGGAATAGGAAAATAAGGTAAAAGTACGACTCTGTTTTAAATACGTTATTATGAAAATTCGAAGTAACAAAAATCCACAGGTATTAAATTTAGCGTAAAAACAACTGCAGAGATCTCAATAAAGAACGGAACTTTTTCTTGTGTATAGGTCGGATAAAACTCATCAAGAATCACTGGATAACTTGAAGTTCTTTTGAATCTAGAGGCGTGCCAAATCGCCTGAGAAAATCTGATTCCTGACGTAGGTATGGTGCAGCTCGTGGTATTATATATACCGTTTCTACACAAGAAATATGTACATATATCTTTACATACAATCTGTCACGTATAATGAAACGAAAAACATAAGAAAAAAATAAATTTAAATCCAAGAACACAGACGTTAAAAACGAAACATTTATTATCCGTAGAACTACAAAAACGAACTCCTGCCATCGCTATAAACTTCAAAACCCTTTCGATCTCTGCATTTGCAGGATGTTCATGCATAAAACATAAGTATGGGTGGCCACGTATTTTTTTTATTTTTTTCAAGAATGCAAAAAGACAACACCGATTCGAAAAAGATTTGAAGAAAAAGAGAGAAAAGAACGAATGAAAGCTTCGGGGAGTGGCTGGTGTACCATGGACAAACGAGAAAAAAAAAGTACGAGATGAAGAAAAAAAAGACCGAAGCAAAGTCGACAAGTGGTCAGGTGCTGGTTGCGATGGTCGGAAGTCCTGCAAAAGAGAGCCTTTTAAATTGAGGTCGCATACTTTTTGAAGAAAGTCATCCTCCCACCAGGATTCCGAAGATCAGAGAGAGTGGAACCAAAATGTGGCCCGAGGGATAACCGAAATTCATCTTGCGAATCGATCGTAGAACGATTGGCCGTTATAAGAATATAGCCCCCTTAGGGTTTGGGTATGGTCTTCGGTCTTTAATAATTGGTTCCCATCGATTCAGTATTCACTGTGCTCATTACTCATCTATTGAACATCCTTGCTTTCATTTTTATTCGAACGATGCGTATGAATTGAAATAATATGTTGTACAGGGGCGATTTTATAGGAGGGAACAAAAAAAAAAAAAATTTTTTCCGATGACTGAATAGAAAGCTGAAGGTGTACGACGAATTGTGAATCCTCACAGAGTCATTAATTCCTCTGCACGAAGCGATTTAAACTTTAAAAGAAACGGAAAAAAAAACATTTAGGTTAATTACCGACGTATTCGATTATCCGCTGCCAATTCCTAAGTGTACTAAATATAATGTTGTTGATTATATTGAGTCGCTAGTAAAAAGAAGAAAGAAAAAAAACGATCGATCAATCGTTCGTGGGGATGAGGACATTAATAGAAGAAAGAAGAGAATAAGAATCGCGCAAAATATTTGTATGAGTAAATTCCTACTAGTCATCGTGAAAAAAATAAATAAATGAAATCTCGAAATGACACATCTCTGTACTTTCTTCGTGATGATGATGCGAATAAAATGACCATAAGTAGGTACGTGTTTTATGGTCAATATAGTCAGTTGGAGAGAAAATCGCGCTCTTAATTCGCGCAACGTGTATAGATATGTACAATTATCCCCTAACATTATCCACGCGAATCCTGTAAGTCTTCCGGGAATTTTTACACGATGTTTCGATAAATAACGTGAAGACACCGCGAAGCTGTGGTGGTGGCGGCCCCGTACCTGTTTTCGATATGGGTCAATGCCTCTCTCTTTTCTTCTGTGCACGACCTTCTCAAATATTTGGACCTTTCTGTGATTCCGACGGCACTGACCTCGCGGCTTTATAGGTGTGCAACAGCAAAAGAAAAATACCCATCATGGTTAGACATTTATTTATAGTCAACGGCGCTCTGATCACACCATATCAGGGTTAAAACCACACAACCGTATCCCCCGTTATTCATACATATATTTTCATTCTATATAAATTTTTTCCCCCATTTTTTTATTACGTTCGAATTTAATACAGAAATTTTGGAGTACGATGAAATAAGTACGAAACCGAAGGGGTAACCGCTTGTGAAATACTTGGGACACTCAATTTTGAAATGATATAAAATACTAGTGGAATGCTCATGAAACCCTTGTGAAATAATGATCGTGAAATGACGTGGAAGACTAGAGAAATGGCGTGATATATTTCACAAATATATCACGCCACTTTTCTCACGTATTTTGACCCCAGGAACACGAATTCGTCGAGTAAATCAGGCTAGGAATAAATCCCATCGGGATATCCTTATTTTTTCACTTTTTGGAGCGATAAATTGGCGATAACTCGATCAATTTTATAGATGGATCAATTTAGCTTGCAGATTCGTGTTGCTGAGGTCAAAATACGTTAAAAAAGTGTCCTGCGATCGATTTTAAAAATACTTCATTTTTGGCCCAAAAATCGAAAAAATCCAAAGGGGTATACCTTAGATTTTTGTCGATTTTGGGGTCAAAAATCAACATTTTTTCAAATCGATCGTAGGACACTTTTCTGACGTATTTTGACCTCAGGAACACGAATCTGCAAGTTAAATTGATCTATCTATAAAATTGATGGAGTTATCGCCAATTTATCGCTCTCAACATTGAAAAAATGAAGATATCTCGATGGGATATTTTTCTAGCTTAATTTGGTCGACGGATTCGTGTTCCTGAGGTCAAAATACGTTAGAAAAGTGTCCTGCGATTAATTTCAAAAATACTTCATTTTTGGCCCAAAAATCGAAAAAATCCAAAGGGGTATACCTTAGATTTTTGTCGATTTTGGGGTCGAAAATGAAGTATTTTTGAAATCGATCGCAGGACGCTTTTCTGACGTATTTTGACCCCAGGAACACGAATCTGCAAGTAAAATTGATCTATCTATAAAATTGATCGAGTTATCGCCAATTTATCGTCTTAAAAAGTGAAAAAATGAAGATATCTCGATAGGATATTTTTCTAGCCTAATTTAGTCGACGGATTCGTGTTCCTGAGGTCAAAATACGTCAGAAAAGTGTCCTGCGATCGATTCTTAAAATACTTCATTTTTGGCCCAAAAATCGAAAAAATCCAAAGGGGTATACCTTAGATTTTTGTAGGTTTTGGGGTCAAAAATCAACTTTTGATTTTAATAGGGTTCAATGGGGGCTTACAGGCAAATTTGAAAGTGATTTCAAATATCGGTTTATTCATTTAACGGTTCACTTGTACAAATTTCTGAACGTGAATATGTTTGTCTAATAATACTTATAAAATATGAACAAAAATCTAGGCTAGTATCCATATAATTTATAAAAAATATGTATATGTAAACTAAGTTTTTTTTTCCTTTCTTTTGATTTTTGTCACTTTTTTAAACCGGTTTTCAAATCGTATACTAATTATTTAAAACCTAAATATATCCATATGTTTACACGAATATTATAGGAATTAAATTATGTCGGAGGACGGGAGGGAAAAAAAAAACTATTGCATAAGTTATTAAACTACCGTTATTTCATCAAGTCGTTATGCATTATTCTTTTTTTTTTATCGTTGTAAAACTGGCACCCAAAATGACGCTAGACATTATAATATAAACGAGGCAAACGGCGAGCGATGCGTGCTGTTTGATAGGGTTAGAAATCGTATTCATTTCTAGTAATAGCAGCTGCTATGGAATTGCCTTTATGTCTTATCGTTTACGCATCCATGACACGTCGAAGCTCGCGCGCGAGCTCCGCGCGTTGCTTTTCTAATAGATGCCAGCGGTCGCCGTCAATCGTCACCAATACATATATGCATGAGACTGCCACAACATTTGGATCCCCATTTATATATGGAATAAACGTCCCCATTTACATTATGACAATATGCGACACATTGCGGCTGTTCTTAAGCACCTCAGCCGGTGGTACTGCGGCGACGGATGAAGGACGACGTAATTTTATCAAACCTGCAGTATACCGTCGTCCGTGTCACTGATCGCGCTTCATTTTTAGTCCTCTTTCACGTCATGTCTTTGAAAAAACGAAAGAAAAAAGAATTCGACCCTGAGATGAGCGCCTAGAATTGTACAAGAAAAATTCAATCAAATGCGTGAACGAATTCTCAAGGATATGGATTTTTTCTTTTCTCTTCTTCTCATCGAAGTCGAGTGCAATCGAGCTTTTATTTGGAGTTTTGTTGACTGAAAAAAATGTTTACAAGTTGCAATCGAGATCGATTAATTTATAAAAAATTAGATACGTCATATACTAGGTGTTACGGGTGCACCATTTGCCGAGCTAGGATAATATACGCGGCTAATTATTTCTTACATAATTCTAATTAAGAGATCTGAAATCGGTGGAAGAGTTGATATTGCCTATATAAGTAAAGATGTTATAATAGCCAACGCGCGTAAACGCGAATTATCGCTGTAATAGGTTTAAGATATAGTAGCATAATTTTATTTTATACGTTTCGTGTAATATTTCATAATTCGTTAGTTCGCCCGTTATGGTTCGTTCAATCTGAAATCCCTCGTGGTTTGTTAGATGTGATCGGTGCAGATGTTCTGCAGCTACGACGAAAGGTATTTCTATGCGTATACATAATGTCAGATCGTTAGTTTTGGGTTTTGGGTTTTGGGTTTTGGGTTTTAGGTTGTTGGTTGTAGGTCAAAGGCGTGTCGTATATTGCATTAACAAACACATTCAACTCTTGCCCGGGGGATAAGAAAGTTGTGAGTAGGATCACCGACTCTTTTAGTTTCTTCGGCAAGTATTCGAAAGAAATATTATTAACAACTTGACACGATGAGAGATGAATTTTTTTATCCCATTAAAATTTTAACCTCATATCCATAATATCATATATAAATACGCTCATCGATATTGGTACATTATTATAAAACAGCGATATAATAATTATCATCATCGAACATTATAAACGTGTAATTTAATATTTGAAAAAAATTGAGAGGATATTAATCGTCGATATGAATACTATAATATCATCGCGTTACGACATAACAACTTCAAAATTACATCCAAAAATTATTTATTCATTCCATTATTTATTTTTTGCATCCTCATAGGTATAATACCCAATTATATGTATATGCACGATACCAGGCGAACAATGTATATTTCTACTCATTTAATTTCACCGAAAACTCATCCAAAATTCAACAGATTTGAAATAGTTCCAATGTCCCAAAGTGATAGAAATTCATGAGAATAAGAGGAATTGAAAGAAAAGAAAAAAGGGAGGAATGGAAAGAATTTTAATCTATATCGCGGCGTATTTAACCTGAATTTTGTTACAGCCTGCAATTGTGTTCCGTTGTATACATATATATACTTGCACTTTGGAATTCGTCGAGTTTTGCGATCAACTTAACGCAACGTTTCGATCAACGTTATTCGCTTTGGCCCCAGGGTGCGACGAGAGAGAGTTGTTCCACATCTTCGGAGACGCACGCGCGTCTTTCTCAAGTTTTATATATGGTTAAGTATAGTTATGTACGCATACCTATGTACGTATATATACTTACCTTTGTAAGTTACACACGATTCCATCGCGTATAATATCTCTGAGAGTTATATTTTCCAGTATCACATACATTTAAATTCTACCTATAGTCTCTGTTAGAAAATAATGAGAAAAGAAATGGGCTCATATACCTGTATCCCTTGCGTTTACACTACATACACAGCAATAGGAATTAATACGTTCACCATCGTGTAGTTTGTACATATGTACGGTAAAGAATTCGTTCTTTTCTCCATGTTTCATACACCCTACAATACCTGCGTAAATAATGCTGCTGCTGCTGACGAGTATTAACGCGGCACGTGATATCAGCTCTTGCAACAGGAGGATATATTTTAGCGAGGAATTCATGTTGAACGTACATCGTTATAAAATATGTACTCCTAGATACATGCCAACAAACGCATCGTAAACGCGATACGACTGCAGCGATAAAAAATTAAAGAAAAAAAGAAGAAAAAAAATCCTTCCTTCCGTTCCTTCCTTTTTTTCTTTCTTATGTAGTATACGACGAAGACGACGATGATGATGCATTCCGAATGTCCGTACGGTAGCTGGGTGTGGTTCTTATACACTGCATCTTAAAATACCTTACCATTATTTATATTACACCTTCTCCAAGTTATAAACCTTACACTTTCTGCACGTTGACATAAATTTTCGAAAGCGACACATCGCATGTAAATGCGAAAATCCTATTTTATTGCACACTTTTTTCATATTCTCATACATATGCAAAGACGCTGAAAACAGAATTTTCTTGAATTCTAATTATGTGTCGGAAATGGTCAATATATGAAATAGCCCATGATCCAAATCGACGAGATAAGCCGATGCATATCGGAACTTCATCGGCATCTTCTTTTTTTCCCCTCAAAATGAATTTGGAAGAATGATAAATAAAAAAAAAATGGGGGTAATAATGGTGACTGTTTCAAGTATAACCACATACGGGTGTATAAAATTTGAGCTGTTGCAACGGCGCATTTGCGGACAAAACGCCGTTGATCGCGCACAATTCAGTTGCAGCGCATGATAGAGTTCATGAAGACGCGCGCGCGGCACGACTCTATGGTGCAGAATGTTTTCGATTCCGATACCGTATAAATCTTGGTAAAACCGGTTGAGAATTACGACCGCTAGAAAGATCGACTGACAGACAGACAGACAGACAGAGAGACAGACGTACGGACAGACTCCATTACATCACGATTGCAAACTGTTGCTATATAATAGCGTTCAAATTCACAAACTGCAGCAGTATCGTGTCGTATCGGTTTGCTAAAAATTGCAGCAGAGATCAGCGAATGGCGGCTGCAGCAGCCGCGGATCTCATCTCTCAAAGAACAGATTTCAGCACCGCACACTGTAATGATCGCGATCGATTTTCAGAATAAACAATTTATATCGCTGATATGACTAGAATAGTATTTTAAGCGAAACATGTATAAGTTCTTATTCTGATGTGTAGCTTTGCAGAAGTATATCGATTTAGATTACGTCTCGGTGTATATTTTACACCGCGATATATTTGAGTTTCAAAGTTTGATATTCAAATTATCGGGTGTTTCGAAAGAACGCACGTAAAAAAAATATATGTTTATACCTATATTATACACGAGAGTATAATTGACGATAAGATGAATGTTAAATAATATATTGCGAGTCGCGGGCGTCGAAAGGTGGGTCCTTTTACAATCTTACAATTCCACGGACGAAAAAGTTTCAAAGAAGTTTTTCCCGTGCAGTTTATATGGAAGAAGATGAAGAAATTTTAAAAAGAAAGAAAAATTATGAATTAAATTAATTGTTCATGATTATAGCCAGACGTGGTCCATCGATCGGAGCGTTCTAATCGTGTTCTATATACATAAATGTAAAATTTAAATTCTGAGCCATAGATTTCCGTGTATATAAATTACATAAATTTTCAGATAAACATATGTATCAGTGGTACGACTTTCAAAAGATGATCTACATTCGTCTCTACTCTATACGTCGATTCTCAAATGATGTCGTAGGATTCAGGCACCTGAAGCTAAATTAAATAAATATTTATAGAGACACGAAAAATCGACTTACGATTTCAACCGCATATGACATGCGAATAAATTAGCTGCGAGTATGTAAAAAAGTGCGGAATATCAGAGCGTGCGAAAAAGAGAATTCAACGAACACTACATAGCTACGCACCATTAGAAGAAAAAACTTGTACGAAAAAAAGGAAAAAAGAAATAAGAAATCAGCTGTAAGAAATTACGGTTTTGTGACCATCGCTGAACCAGGGTAACCGCGTCGCGGCGCTTCTAACGCATGGTAATCATCCTAACGGACTTCTTCCGCGCATTCGAGTCGCATGGGTTTCATATAATATACTTTCGCGTGTTGCAGCGTCGTCTTAGATTTTGTATACCATTGCGGTATGAGTACATAAATACATATATGTATACATAAAGCGTGCGCGCGTGAATCTTTACACACATAACTGACGTGTAAGTATAATATACATCTCCATATAGGTGCAGGTATATACATTTTTTGAATATATGGGTTTTACAAGGTAAAACGCATAGGTATATATTAATGGCAACCCTACGCGTGTATGTATATCAATAATATATATGTATACATGTAAATATGTAGTGCATATAAGTATAATTATATATACAGTTGCGGGAATCTGCATGCGATTTACACATGGTATTATATGCATATAGATATAGGTATAGCACGTATCATTCAGCGTTATATGTAATATATGTATATATAGAAATAAGTCAAGAGACTTTAATGCCTGGTCTTGACGGTGTTTCAGAAACTTCCTTATATTTCCTGATATACTGTTGACTTTGAATAGCTGGTCGACTCAAAAGAGTCAGACATTTCTATGCTGCTGCAGCAGCAAAATGCGGAACTCGGGGTACATAAAATACGGGGTATAATATGATGTAGGTATTTAATTTTAAACGATTATTAAACTGAAGATCCGTTGGAATTGTACGTTACAATAATCGTTTGCACTGCACTTCATATCATTGTCAGCCCCAACGGAACAGCTGAACAGCGTATATGATGAATATTAAAAATACAAAAAAAATTAAATGCCTAATTAAATGAAAAAGAGATTCCAATGTGGTGTTGCGTAAAAAAGTGATTTAACGACTCTGATTATATCGACGTATATACCTTCGCTGTCGATTTTCTATGCATCATGTACACGCCAATTCCGTTGCTGGAATGCAAATGCTGTAAGGATTACAGCATGATGTTAAATTACAAAGTAGAAAACGTTTTTATGTACGTGACGTATATGTATAGCCGGAAATCGAAATGACGTCGACGATGGTTGTTGATTATTTCTGGTCTATATCGTAATGGAATATAGAAATTCATAACGCCGCGCGTAGAGCTATGACCATATATTATTTTTATACGGGAATCGGCGAAAGTTAACAATGGCATCGCATTTATAACGATCTGCACCTGCAGGTGCAGACGGTTGAAATGGTGCGAATGATAATGTGAAACTCATCGCTGCAGTCCGATTGCCATATATGCATTTATGCTTCAGTAGAATTAGCAAATAACATATAAACTCCTGTACGAAATCAGGAAAACACTCTCGACGTGTTCAATCATTATTGGAGTTTGTATCATTATAAATGTTAATACTAATTGAATACGCGGGCACGGAATTCTCAGCTGGGTAAAACTCAACGCGTGAGTTCTTTCCCTCTGTAAGATAATAATATAAAGTGCAGAGTATAATAAAATGAAAATTTTATATAAACTAGTTTTATTCTCCTTCGGTTCATATAATCGCATGAATATGCAACACGCTAAAAAGTTTATATGCGTATGACGTGGGGCGTCCGGCCCAGTTTTCAAAAAAGCGTAAAACTATATAAAATTTTTATACACGTATTATCTTTACACGTACAATAACAATGATAAAACGACAACAATAACTACAGAAAATAATCATTATATTACACTATAGTATATACATATAGAAACGATACGGGAACAATAGTCAAGAAACGACACACTCCGAGGACCTCCGTGTATAGATGAGTTTAAAAGATAAGAGCCTAATTACATGGAAAAAGAGAAAAAAAAAAAAAGAAAAATTATACACTATAAAATATACGCTACAAGAAGACTTACGCTAGGCTTAGCCTAAGTACTTTTATCGAGTTGCTTCTTCTTCGTCTTCTCTGTGTACTCCTAGAAGTTTCGGAGTCGTTGCCCTCGGCGTGCAAAACGCGGCGCATATATAGTGCAAAAGCGTTTCACAAACTATACGCGAAGTAATAAATGTCGAAAAAGAAATTTCTTCACCGCATCTCGCGGCCCATCAACTAGAAAAATCACCTCTGCAAAATGGCCATAGATAGCCAGTTACACACAACTCGAGATCTTATTCTCGCGGCAACGAACGCCGCGTATTTATACCTATAGGGCCGCGCGTTATTCCAGCTATGATCTATATTTTAATAACTTCCTGTTCATCGCACCTCGTGCAGCTATACGGAGACGCAAAGAAACGGCGATATACCCACGGGATGTTGAAACAGAAAGAACGAAAAAAATATGTATACATGTATAATATATCCATATCGTTTGTATTGCGAATAAAATAGAAACCGACCCGCGAACAATTTGAAAATTAGTTATCGCCTGTGCATGGGAATTACTTCCGGGATTCCCAATTACATACGCGTCTGATACAGGAATATGAAATGCTATTACCTATTATAACATAATTTGTCTATATGAGACTATGAATTTTCTTTTTTCTTTTTTTTCTGGCATTCGATGCGCGATATACAACGCAACTGATTCATAATTCAGCTACGTATACGTAGAAAGTATGTCATAATTTTTATGGTAGATAAAGTAAAATGCATAATCCCCATGGACTTTCTATGTGACATAAACATCAGTAAGTAACGCGTGTAGCTTGAAACGTGGTGTACTTATAATACGAGGCATGATAACGTATAATGTCCGTTCCTAAGTATCTTGTAAACGGGTACCTACTACAAGAAGGTTCGCGGCTAGCCGTCTGTCACTTGACCCGTAATTCTTAATAGCATACTTGATGCTTAACCGCGTTCTTTTGTTCCAAGAAAATATATATTACCTGCACGTTAAACCCGCATCAGTATACCTCGTTCGTTCAATATTTTTTCTGATTCATTTTCCTTAGAAAACAAATAGAAAAAAAACACAAAGTTTTTCAGCGATATCTGATAAGCGATTCAGAATTTTCTCAAGAGTGTGAAAAACTATAATTATAGTTAAAAAATTTCATTTCTGAATAACGATATGCTCATCGATTTGCCATCGATATTATAATCGTTCCTATTATACTTTTTATTAATACCTATGAGTATCATAGCTTTTAGCGACCACATTATACGATAGGAATTTATTTATAACCATCATATCTTCTAGATACACGAGTCGCATACAAACCAGATTTGAGCTTTCATGACGCAGAGTTAGCTCTCCAAATTTGGTTATAAGATAGTGTGTAGCTGCGGAATGAATCATGTAACATATTAAAAATCTTCAGACACCCACCGATTACAAATGGTCTCAGTTCTTTTTTTTTCTTTTTTTTTCTATCTGTCCGTCTGAAAAAACTCATTTCAAACTGCTTTCGATATATTCATAAACCTGCAATGCGCAGTAATCTTAGAGAAATGCATCTAGTCCATGTCTACTAGGTTAATTATCCGCAGTTTTGAGGATAAAATTCGCCTTGAATTTTTCAGCTCGATGATTTCGTAATAATAAAAAAAATTCAGTATACAACAATTAGCAGGTCTTTCCGTCCGTTCTTTCCTTCACTAATTAGGTATGTCGGTAAGTTTTTTTAACTTCAACTAAATTCAACGTTCATAGATAATTTGACACAGATAAAAAGTGTATAAGATTAAATGGTCAAACTGTACAGTTTCAAACCGTTTTCGTCGTTCCGATCTTTTTTCCCCCCTGAAATTTCAACATTTCCTTTTTGTCGCCTAAACCGAACTGTGTATAATTGTGAAATCTTTCGGGGGCGAACGAATAATTTTTTTTTGCTTCTCTCCACTCGTCAGTAGCAGCGTCACGACGTTAGGCAATATAATAATGGTTAAATAATTGACACAGTGACACAAATGACGTGATCATAATATCTGCTCGTTATGTAAAATTAAGAAGAAAGAAAAGAAAACAAATTAATGAATAAAACGAAAAGGCGACTTTTACAAAGCATACTGCATATAATATTTTTATCTCAAATTTCCGTTCCAGATACAGGAGAATTTTGCAGAAAGGATTTTCAACCTCAGTGCTGTGCGGATGATGATAATCAATGGCAGACCCATAAGATGATGATTTTCTTGAAGAGGTCGAAGTTGTTGGAGTGCAGCCGGACGCGCGTCTACCTCATGGACCCCACCATTAGAAATCATTGACTCGAGCTGCGTCTGAGGAATTTCAGAATGCGGAAGGAAAGCAACTACCGGGCGCGCTTGCGTTATAGTTAGTAATCCGAGAGAAGGTGGAGGTTGCTATACGGCTAATAACATTCATTTTATGGAATCCCTCGAACATTTTGCTCCCGCGTTTGCAGCGCACACACGTTCGTTATCGTTATAATATGGTTATAGGTAATATAAAAGGGTGTGCGTGTTTTTACCTCAGTTCTTTTTTTATACCAGTATATTGTAACTCGACTGATTTGCCATCGCATGAAATTTGAAGTTTAGAAAAAAAGAGTTTAGAAAAAAATGAAACTGCAGCGATAATTTTCAACTAAACATATATATCGAGTTATTTAGATTGCACCGTTGCTGCAGGTACATAGGTTTGCTATTTCTCTTATCTGCAGCAACCAACTTTGTATAGCACGTTTATAATACGTGTTGTAAAAACGTGTTATATTATATTTATTGAAAAAAACAAAATGTGCTTTTTTTTTCTTTCTTTCTTCTATAATAATATATTCGTAACTTGATACATGAATTATTCATAAGTTTGTGAAATACCTACATTTTATATAGATATATATAAACGAGACAACGTCGTATAATGGACAGCGAATTTAAATGAATTATAATCTTCACATATATATAAATATAATAAATATTACGCAATATTGTTTGGGTGTTGATTAGATTGTGTAATTATATGTGAACAAACGTAGGTACATCATTTTTATATGCATCTATACGTCGATAATTACCATCCATTGATCATCGTTGATTGAATTTTGATGTGTATATTAATCAAAATTGTTTACGTATAAAAATATTATATACAGAATAAATATACGAGGCTATCTAAAGTAGTTAGGATAATATTTCTGTTCTTTAATTTTTCTCGAAGAAGAAGACGAAAACGAAAAAAAAGTTTCAATTAGTTTTTAACCATAAGGTATAAGCGCACGTTAAATATATACATCATGTACACGCGTGCGTTTACCGTGAGAACTGTCAGCTTTCGCTTGTAGGCATTGATAATACGTATACATATATATATTTGGTAAATATATATGTACACTGTAACGAGAATTTTAATTTACCCATACAACAAAATTCAAATCTTGGCCTGGCATATGACTATATTATAACTAGATGTATTTTCTCATTATGTTTCAAGATTTCTTTTCATTTGGGTCTTCTCAGGTATGCAAAGCTTGAATTAAATATATATGGCAAAATCGAGGAACGTATACGTATAGATACATGATAAGCTATGGGATATCATTTACAATTGAAGAAAAAAAGAAAGAAATAAATAAATGAGACGTGTCAAGGTCTCGGGTTCGTTTCAGAGCAACTGGACACCCGGTGTCTATAAGGTGTAATATGTAGATAATAAAACTATGTAACGTATTATAATTCAATACTTTCAACTATATAATTAGCGTTGAGGTATCCATAAGATGTGGGCAGAATAATAAGGCGTCTTTGCAGCTGACAATAATTCGATGAACATACGCGAACGCGATTCTTCATTTGCTGAATGAGTTATATAAAAGTATCGGATAATTAAAATGCGTATCGCGTTGTAAACGGCGTCGTATATTAATACGGTAAGAAGTACACTAAAATTGACAAAAAATTGACAAAAAAAAAGAAAGATCCAAACTTGGGGTGCGCGACATGCGTTGATCGCAACAAAAGGCTTTTGTGATTCGACGGTAGATAGATAACGATCGGTTACATAGTCTTACGAAATAATAATGACCCATGCGTTCGTGGCTCGATTCCCAAGTGTTTTATATTCTTCGCATAGGAATTTCTCGGCCATTACTATTCTACCTATACAGGTATGGAACACCCTTCTATACGTATGCAACTGTCCAATGTCCATGAGCCACTAGAAATCCGCATTTTACATTTTTTATTAATAATTTTTCGACGACAAAAAAGGTAAAGTTAGGTTTCTTTTTCTTCTTACTCGCAGTTTTATCTGCAGATAATGTACAAAAGAATGACCAATCACGCTGTATAATTGTAATTAAATTTCACTATATTACAGTATTGGACTTTGGCACGCAGTGTTTGATGTTAATTATTAATTATTATTGTCATTATTATATGAGACTCACAACGGAATGATCCATGATCAATCGGGTACATAATTGAATTTTATTTCATATATAATAATGATTAATTTTACTTTCATCTGAATAATAAGCGATGGATTCGAGGAAAGGGATCGTTAATTGCACTTATATTGTTTTGCTACAACTAGAAATTGAAAAAAATAATTAAAAAACCAAACAAGAAGACGAACAAAAAAAATCTAATTGATCCCACCTCATATCCGTTCAAATCAGCTGCTCAGATTAAGATTAATTCAAATATTGCTAATATATCCTCATTCTTCTGATTCACGTCTGCAGTTGCCCTCACTATAATCTCTCCTCGTATGTTAACTTCGTATACATACGCGTCTCTACTTTACCGTCACAAAACGTGAGAATGAACTAATTGCAAGATGTTTTCCAAGTAGTTTCTAAACCCATGGAAATCGAGTGAAAACTAAGTGCAAACTGCAAGTAGTAGCAGCTCGACAGCCTCAGCAGCATTCGTTACAATGCTCCATATCTTAACGAGACATTTCTTTCACATTGCGCTCATACTATAAAACACGTGCGGGTAAGTGTATAATGTAATACTCGTTCACATATGTACACACTACACATATTTACTATTTTTTTTGTTTGTTTGTTTCTTTTTCTTTTTAATTATTAACTTTTTTTTTCTTTAACCGAGGCGAATGTACAGGTACGCTATAAAATGTTTTATGTACATAGAATGTTGATTCTTTGGATATATAAGAATGGATTTTTTTATTTTTTTTATTGCCGTATGTGTAGATACATAGGTAATGAATGGCGGCGGTATAGGTTAAGGTGTCAGAGGATTTGTCAGGTATATACCTATAGAAATTTCTCATTATTACTGAGATATATAAAGCTATGTGCAAATACATAAAGTTTATGCAATTCCTTTGGATATATATGTATGTAGCTATGTATATACATGTACCTGTAAAGCAGCAGCAGCAGCAGTAGACATGTTAACGGGTGTCTATGATTATTTTATTTTTCTTGCTAAATCAAACATTGCAAACCTTAGTTTATTGACAATACCGTTTATATATATATATGCATTTGCATACCTAGACTTAACTATACTCACATACATAGTAAGTTAAAGTCGCGTCGACCAGCTGTGCGGTGGTACGGTAATAGCAAAAGCTCGATATCCCCCTTACGTAATTGCGAATTATTGGATAAAACTATCGTAATAACTGCGGTGTGTTTCACGACTTTTAGAACACTTAAAACGTGAACCGATCGCTTGAGGAGAAATTGAATTCATATATCTGTTATAAGAAGAGAAAAGAATTCCGATTTAAAAAATGTATTCCAAACG
This sequence comes from Athalia cordata, assembly GCA_963932425.1. Lineage (NCBI taxonomy): Eukaryota > Metazoa > Arthropoda > Insecta > Hymenoptera > Athaliidae > Athalia > Athalia cordata. Next base: position 32,412,386 of record OZ010627.1, on the reverse strand, counting down.
CAGTTGCGTATTTAATTAATTTTGATACAATTATTATTTAATTAGGCACTCGGTACGTATCTGAACAACTACAAGGATCTTCGTAATAAAGACCATTCAATTTATCAAATCGGAACAAAAATTACTCGGATATTAAGATTTCTATAAGATTTGGAACGTTTTATTTATTTATTCATTTCTTCTTCTCTCCGCACATGAATATGTGTATCTGTTTAAGATGCAGCATATGTATACATATATGCAGATAAATATAATGGAGCATTCGAGTTTCAGTACTGGAAATGTATGTTATGTATACATACATACGTAAGTACTATTTCTCTTTTTTTCTCTAGGATTCACGGGTGCTGCTTCCAGCTTTCATTATTTGCAATTTACCACACGTTTCGTGCTGTGCAGCTACCTACAGGGTTCTGCAGCGTTGTAAAATAATAATTATATACTCTCCTCTCCTCTCTATTCTTTTATTTTAAATTAGCAGGGTTTGTCCCGCCAGATTCAACTCCCAACTGTGATAAATAATACCATAATAAAAAATATCTCACGTTATATATCCTTTGATTTTTCAAGAAATTCAAATTTCTTTTTTTCCTTCCAGTCAATTGATGGGAAAAAAAAGAAAGACAAATCAAATAGCTACCTGGTTACGAGGTGCTACTTTTACTTGATTGAATTATTTAAAAATAATAATAATAATAGTGATAATAAAATGAAGAGGATCGGAATTCGGTCAGCAATTGATACGGATTGTCCAGATATTCGCATACTACGATCGAACGACGTGATAAAAAAGAGGAAAAAACTTAAATTCCTGATATCAGGTGAACCTTTCTCAACGCAGTTTGTATTGCGCTTTATAGGTATGGTATACGTATATATTATGCATCGACTCGCAAGCTACCTACATCTGTGCAGCAGGTCGGCTTACAAGACTGCAATATATACGTGGTGCATGCGCTTATATTGGTTATTGCATTTATTGCCAATCTGCAGCAGGCCCAGGTATAGTTATGGAGCGGACACAGATATTAATCTAAGGCATAATTGCAGCGGCTAGCTTGAGCGTTATTTATTACTTCAGTTTCTATCCTGCAGTACCACATATTATTGTAGGTTATACGTACGTACGCGTATACGTTCGACGTTTCATTTTTATTCCAATTGAACTCACTTGAGTATTCTATATTACAGTCTGCTGTAAGCTTTGCAATGTTGAGCTCATAATTTGCTGAAACGATTTTAAAAACATATTCAATTTTTGGCTAAGAAAAAAAAAAGACCCAAAAGAGTAAGCAGCAGGTTTAATGCGTATGTGCACCATATAAACGCGTGTGATCGAAAGTTTAGTCGTCACATGGTTCCGGTCACCCTCGTGCATAAGTTATTCACTTACGACGGCCGTTACGGTGGTATGAGATTCGCGGTTTCAGACCTGCAAATCTGCATCTGTGGCTTTAAAAGATGCCGCTTGTAGCCGATGCGAAATGCGCGAGTGAAAACTATTTTCGAAAGTGAATTATGAGCGAAACCAAATAACACACGCATCCTACTGTGATGCCTCGTTTATTATAGTATATTATACCGCACTCTTATCCTTCCGCAAGATAAACTTCGCTCCATTTCGAGTACATAAATTTGGAACGGTCGATTTTGAGATGGAAAGCACAAAAATAATAAAAAATCTACTCATTATCAATTTTTCAGTGCGCCATTACTCTGTACCGATGCGTATAAGCGGAATAAATATATAATTACAAGGATATTTTGAAAGAGGATATTGAAAATTCGTCGGTAGATAATTCGTAACACGCCAAATCGCGTGCTGGACTCAACACATAGGATAGCCGAAGGAACGCAGGCAGGCGAGCAGCTAGACGATAAACGGAAGAAAAGAGGCGAAGCTGCAGCAGCAAAGAAGATCTGCAGGCGAGCGCTAACTCTAAGCGCATCTAATGTAAATCTTGTATAAAGTTGGGATTTCTCGTATAGGTATTTTACTATATAGGTATATAATATATACGTTATGTGCACCAAGGGAACGCGATTTATCGAGAATGGAGTTAAAAATTTTATTCTTTTCATTTCATTTTTATTCAGCTAATTCTTCGTTTTTCGTTTCCTAGGAGGGAAGAACCACTGCACGGAAGAGATCGAATCGTTCGGTCAAAGATGGAAAGCCGATTTTAAAGCTAGCTTTTATATATAAGAACCCCACGCCGTGTAAATCGCCTTTTAGCTAACAAATCTACGAAACGTTTTACTGTAAGTAACATCCAACATACGCGATGATTCCGCACCAATGCGATACACAATTTTTTGGCATCCACCAAGGACGAAAAAACAAGGGTGTACCTTGTTTTTTCAACTTTGAACAGAATATCGGGGCAAAATATATTCATAAACAGCTATTTTACAGCTAAAGAGATAAAAATATTATTTTATCTTGATTCGTGATTGTAAAAATTATGTTCATTATATATTTATCCATATGTATTAATACAAATAAGAAAGTTATATTCGAGTTGACCAAACAAATGCGAGTATAATATAGTCTGTGTGTATAACAACAGACGCAGCTTTCTTCTTAATTGTGACCCAGATCTTTGATGCCTTCGGGGCGATCGTTTGTCGAAGCGACTCCGCAGGGAGATAAAAAAAAGTGGAGGAATGAAAATGACTTGAGGAAAAAATGAACAAAAAAGAAAGGGAAGGAAATTGTAAAAAGCAACTGAGAAGCAACGAAATCTCGACCCTTTTTCAAACTATAAAGAGACATTTTTTTTTCTCCCACTCCTGTATAATATATACCTAATACGAAAACGCACGCGTGTACACTGTACATATTATACGTCATCGTGTAGATTCACGCGCCTATCTCATCTTAATCTTCATCGACATAAACAACCACATTATCTATACACCAGTCAAAACACACCTGAGCATAAAGAGTGTGTACATGGTATATAGATATATATATATTTTATGCTAGCCAAAGACAAGACATAGTATCTATAGACATTCGAAAGCGGTGCGCCGTGTGTACGTACGTACCTACTTTTTTCTTCTTCTTTTTGTTTTTTTCAGTCGCCGCATTTACTCGCATTGATTAATCGAATCTCTCTAGAGAAAAAGTTGAAAAGAAAAGAAAAGAAAGAAAGAAAGAGCAAAAAAAACCACTGAATTATTTAAAACGAATATAGCGTACAAAACGAAATAAATAATGGGGTGTTAGTCGAAAGTTTGATAGAAGTTCAATTTTCTGAACAGAAACAAAAAAAAAAGGATAAATTTTTAGAAAAAAAAACTAATTTCAAAATGTTTTATTACTCATATACTGTCGTCATACGTCCCCATTCGAAAAACTTGCAGACGACTTTTCGATTCTTTATTTGATCTGCAACAACGTAGGTATAAAACGAATCACGAGACACACGAAGTCGCAGAAAAATCAGTGACATAATTTTATCGCTCATTTATTTATTTCATTATTTATTCAAAGCAGCTACGCAAATTGAACAAATATTTGTTCATTATCGCTCCTCACACTACTGCATAGCTGCATATAGGTATACGTATAGGTGTAATAAATTATATCACCTACGTAATTACTGCGGTTACTGCAGCACAAAGCTGATTACGTATAGAAAAAACGATTAGTGATCGATCAAAGAAAAAAAAATTTGAGTTTTGAAATAAATAAACAATAAACAAAAAGGAAAACAAAGTAATAAATTTCAACCCTCGTGAATATATAGGTACTTAGAGCTGCAGCATATATGTATAAATGATATTCAAAAATCTTGAATCTAGCGCAATTACATGGTAAACTCTCATTATCAACGGTTATTTATTACTCTACCGTATAAAGTGGAAATACTTAGACAAAATGAATTTGCACTCGGTTATAAAGATTAGCTTTGCTCGACCGCATGAGAAATATATACGGTACTTATAAATTAGAGTTTGAAAAACGAAGAAAAAAAGAAAAAGGAAATTTAGCATGCAACCTCTTCTCGTCACGGTTTGCTTCTATATTTGACTTATTAAACGATGGAATCCGTGAAAAAAAATCTCGTATTTAAACGGAAGTATAAAATTCCTAGACTTTATATTCATAAAGCAATGTGATGACGATAACCACAGATAAAAAAACATTCTTTTCAGTTTTAATAATAGATATCACGGATGACGTGAATTTTTTTTCGTATTGCACGAAGCAACAAATATTGGTATGATGCTCATGTAGTTTTCTACGTGATCAAGGTTAAATGTTGAAAGATTATCAACTATCAAGATCTGTTTTAACTCTTTTAGCATATCGAAATATATAATAATCTCGAGATCAAATAATAAATTCAACGATTTCTTTTGAGGGATGCACCTGTTTCGCAACGTGTGTTCAAACAGGTTCTTAATACGGTGGACCGAATGCAGCAGCAGCAGCAGCAGCGACGGTAGTTCAGGGGATGATATAGTTATCCGCAAAGATTATAATCCGAATCGTATTTTAATTTATGGACGTAACTGATACGCGTGGGAGTTGGCCCGTAACCGGTAGTATAAAGTCTGAGCGACGATAATTCACGTCGACATCCTTTCAAACCAGTTTTCGAATTAATCTCTAAAAGGACGCAAATATTTCCAGGAACTGAAAATTTTGAAAAATTTTTTCAAGTCTCAGAGCGACCGACCGGAAATATGTTATAATTTTTTTAGCAATTATTGTAATTAATGACGATAATCTGGCGGTAAACTACTAGTGAAAATATAATCATTAATATATATAAGAAACATCCCATGGAGTGCGTTAAATTAAAAATTATTCTGAATCTGACTAATGGAAAATTGCTCGGCACCCTTAAAGGAGGATATTATATTATCTCGCGTAATTATCTATAATGAAAATAAACAAATGAAATTTTTTATGCGAAACGGATCGTACACCTCTTTCTGCGTAGGTATATATAAAGTATATAATACACCTAGAGAATGTAAAAGTCAAGGTCGGTGCCTCTGGTCGTCCTTGCACCACGAGGTTTGCTCGCTGGTATTTCAATCCGCAATTCTCTAGCATCTGTGCAGGATCGCACAGAAATATCCTATATAGTTATATACAAATATGGTAAAACCTATGTAAGATTATACGCGCGATCTCCGGTTACGCACAACGCGTTCTTTTGTTGATGCAAAACTTACGATCTTTTTTTAATGAAATAAAAAATAAAATATATAATTGAACAAAGTAACGACAAATTAACTCGCGACCCTCTGCAGTATGATGAGGTTTGTACAAGTACACTGAGGAAGTTCCCTCGTATAGGAATAAGTGTAGGTTCCCGATTTCACTCAAGTTTTAACTTCTAATTAACGAGCCAAAGTCCCACGAGAAAAGAAGCCCGCTAACTTCCCTGAGAACATCCATAAGGAAATTAGTCCCTGCAGCAGCGCCTGCACCACCATATGTACGACGAACTATATGGAAGGTGCAAACTTCGCTAGGTATATAATATCCTATTCTAAACCCAACCCAACGGTGTTCTCGAGTCACCTGACTCTATACCTGCAACCCCTCACTATACCTTAGAAGTTAAGTTGGGTTCCTGCAGATGACACGCAGGTGACGCAAAGGCCCGCCTTCAAGTTTTTCCGATGGCCGAGGATTTCTGGTTCCAAAATTTTTGAAGATCTTTATATATTTTCCTTTCTTCCATTTCACCACCTAAAAGTCGCAAAATAAATCGAGCAAACCTCCAAATCTTTTGTAAGAAATTTTTCAGCAACCTCATTCTGTCGAGCCATAAAAAATGGTTCAATTCACAAATGGAACACTCTGGACGTAATCATGAATAAAAAGAACGTCCTGAATTACCTGAATTTGTAGTAACAAGTTGTATTTTTTATGCTTTGAATGACGATCTTCGTACGATCCGTTCCGAATGGTCTCCTGAAAACCTGATATGGAATAATTTGGGGACCCGGAAGTTCTGAAAAAGAAAGGGTTTCTTCCGTCGAACATCGAAAGGCTATAAGGTACTCCATAAGATTGCACGCAGGTATTTTCACGGAGTATAAGGTATATTGTATAACAGAGCTTAGAAAACTGTTTACTGCTTCGTTCCCACGACGTTCCTTATATACTTTTTGCGGGTACGCCTCAAAGCCGACAAAGGGACCCCGAGAGATCTAATGGCAAAAACTCAGTCCGGTCACTTTAAGATCGGTCTATCTTAAATCATCTTTATTCCGCGTTGCACTTTTCTTCTTCTTCTTTTTTCTACGTATATTTTAGACTTCATTTTCATGGGGTGTTTTTCTGTCCTATACGCGCGATTTTTTTTCCTCCCTTCGCACTTCCGCACTTACAAAAATTTTTATTCTACTCAACGATTCGAAAAAATGCGCCGCAAATTAATCGACATCAACTACACACCCTCTCACGCTGCTTTTCCATTCAGGCAACTGTAATTTTTTACAGCAAACTTGAAAAATATATCAAAAAAGAAAAATTATTCACGCACTCTCGTATAATTTATGATTATGATTATGATATATCTATGTGTAGATGATGAAAATGTGTACGTGAATTATACATATGTACATACATATATAGTATGTATAACATACGCGTCAACTCGTGATGAATACACAGTATAAAAGCCAGTTGATTAAATAGAATTCGGTGCGCTAATAAAATTTATCACCTAACGTACGTTGTATCGAAACACAACTATGATATGTTTCCATATACGTATATAACTATAAGTTTTGCAAAATAAAGTGGCAAGAAAAAAAGAAGGATTAACGAATTAAAAAGTTTGAGAATATAATTGCAAACGATGATATAGTTAAAACGGAATAAAACTTATGATATCAATAATCATGATTATAAAATAATAACTATCGGTATACGTATAATAAATTAGCTACCTATATTGTACGATGATTTTAATCGGACATAAAATACGCGTGATTCACATCATATAAAACGAGAGTGAGGGCGAAATTTTTTTTTTTGTTTTGTATCAAGAAATTTAATTACACTAGATGTATGTACAATACGCGATTCAAACATGGGAGAATATAATTGTTATAAACAACAATGTAAAACTCGATTTTTCATATTATAATTAACAGTGTGATTCCGTTTGGTTTTTTTTTTCTTTTCTTTTTCACTTAACCTTCACCATCTAGTTTTCATGAATTTTTTGGATATACATAAATTCTTCGAACGAAACTGCGACGATAGTAGGGTATGTATAGGTATATATGATACCGTGGTTCCCAGAGCATTTCTCACTTCTGACAGATGCTGAGAGCGCCAGGATGTATTATTGTATTAGAATGTAAATGAGCGATTGGGCCAAGGACGGGGTCCCACGATTTAATTCAATTCACTTTCGATTTGTTCTTTATTTGAATTGGTCGTTTGCCCGTCGGTTTTTCTTATATTTACAACTATATTGTACCGTGTGTTTTATCCACTGTTATATGTACATACGACTCTTTGTGCAAATCTCAAAACCTGAGAGTTTCGCTCTCGAGAGTTCAGATTTCACTTTTCCATTCTGCAGACAGGAAAGGGTATTTTTTAAAATTCATTGAATTATTATTTTCAAAGCAACGAGAATAAATAATTTTACCTTCTTCCTTCTTTTTATTATCTACTGATTATTAACCAATTTTAGTTTTATTCATTTACTCCAAAATGAACAATTAAATTCGACTTATTTTCTTTCATTTTTCGTCTTTCAATCGCACGTCTGCACGGAAATCCAATGGGTTTAGATTATTACACGCGTCATTATCCACGTCTTATTTCGCTCGGCGGTATACATGTAACTATAATAAAGAAACGTTAAAGGAATTCAAGGATTTTATGACCGCCAACTCGATCGTTAGGATCGCTTAGGCCCATCAGAGATGAAGAAACGACCCTGTGCACTTCGCTTCGACAACGAAACGCGCGCGGCAGAAGAATATCTGCAGTCTCAGTTCGCAGCTTTGTGATCTCATGGGATCTATATGATCTATATGGATCATTGCGATTAATCTATAATGTATTCATAGAGTCGAATAGTGCGAGATAGTGAAACAACGATGAAAAATAATCCCATCATATAAGCAAAAAAAAATGTTTGCTAAGAAATTCGTTGACACGTTCGACTTTTGTGTTTCAAAATTGATAGTTTTTTTTTTTTTTGTTTTTGGACCCACCCTGTATATCATTATAGACGTACATATAATCACGATTATTATATTCGTCGCGGTTATACTTTCCCTGACATATATTCGCTTGCGTTAGCAATGTACATACACGCGTGCTTCTTTATAAATATACACGCGTATCGCACGCGAGAGAGTTTAGTACTTGTGCTATACACGCATTGGGTGGTAGGTATTATAAGGAATGAACAAGGCAAACTCGATTGCCGGTTTATTTGGTTTAACTTCCAATGGGTTTCAACAACGGTATAATGATGATGTGGTTTATACGGCCAGCGCCTCCACGCACATTGCACATATTTATATACACCATACCACCTAGATACCTGCTTATTGCCGCGTGCACCCCATGCAAGGACTTTGAAAAGACACGCGATCAAGACAAATAAGCATGCATATAGGTAATGCATACACGTATATAGGTATATCTACCGATACAGGCGAAATTGCAAAATTCTGCAAAGACCTGCAGCAAGCCGCGAGACGACGAGATGCCAAGCCCGTAAAACCAATCAGTATGCCAAGCATGCGAGTCGCAAAAGGCTTATTTATATGGCACACGCATAAAATAAGCGAAACCGGTGCGAACGCAGGTATAAATGCGACAAAGATTGGAATCTCACCCCGCGCGGCTAACTCGTGCCGCTATAACTTCGTTTATTCATATTAATTAGGTGTAGGTACGATTGATTTGTTTTTACGAACAAAATTTCGTACGACGCAATCGGAAATCAGTTATATAATTATCTATAATATACTCTGGAATTTACCTATTATAATAATATATTATAATCACCTTGATCATTATCGAAGATATTCTTACATCGATCATATACGTGTAATTATATACACACCGCGCAACGGTGGACATACGTATACGTTATCGTCACTTCGCACAGATGTTGTAAATTTCTTTGATAATCCGCATCGCGAAGAATCTGGTGAGTAGGTACATTAGGTATACGTGTGTAGGTATGTACAGAGGTATACTATATAATTTATGAGGAATTTGTAACTGGAAAATATTTGTGCCACTGCGCGCCCAAGAAAATTGTTATGCGTAGGTATGCCATATACCTTGACTTGATTCATACATATGTATATTTACAAAGGTGTGTGACGTACACGTATCATAAGTTTGAGAAAAAAATTGATCACTGACAATCTTTTTACCCCAAATACCCAATTTCGCGTTTGATAAACTCATTAAAATCTTCGACGTGATCGAAAAATCTCCGAAGATCCCTAGAGAATTTCGTTAAAAAAATTAATTAAATAGTATGCTTGTGTCCTTCGGAAAAAAATAAAGCTAGGGTAATATTCAGACCGTAGGGGAGACCTTCCGAGGGACTTTATTACATGCGAAACCTTCGGCAGTGTGTCGCTGCAAAGCATATGTAATTCGATAGCTTTCCAAGCTTCGTATATGCACCTAAATAATTCTTCTGGCTTCGATCAGGACAATTAATACCATCGCGTCTGCATTATAGAAAAAAAAAACATATATATTCAAAAACATGAGCGGTAAGAACGGGATTGAATCGAGATATTGAAAAATACGAGACGAAGTCACGTACGGTAAAGTAGTTGGGGTTAGGTAGTATAATATCTTGACTTTTCTTCACCTCCGATAATTTATTTCTCTCGATTCTCTCTCCTCCTGCTAATAAATATTTATATTTTTATCCGCAGAATTCCAATGCGAGATCTCATCACTGAATTAGGTATAGAAGCACGTGAATATAACTTTACAATTCCAATGCCGCTGTAACCGCCAATCCAATACGAAGGAATTACGAAATTAACACAACTCTGAAACACACACGTATAGAAATTTTATACGCGTGTGCACCTTATGAACCGGCAATATGAGGTAAGCTGTTGGGATATTACTTCATTGATCAGATCACCATCTTGTTTACAAATTATATCTTGTTTTATACCCAGGACTTACTTCATATTGTATATATGTATAGTGTGAGGTATGCATATAATCATTATTTTCTGGGTGGTATGTTCGTAATAATAAGAAATCGTAGCAAAGGGTATATTTTAGTTCGACGCAGGTGTCTGAAAAGTTGATCACTAAAAAAAAACATAGAAAAGGTAGAGAAAAAAAAAGGAGAAATAGAAGAAGAAAATAGGAGAATTATAGCTCTGCAGCAGCAATGTAATATATAATCGGAGTCGGCCCTTCTAAAGATGAGACTGGGACAGGATAAACAAAACTTTATCCACGATTCGAGATGCCACAAGTGTCTAACGGGGCAACGTCATGGCACGTTACCATACCTCCCAGCAAGTCAAGTTCCTCTTGTATTATACAGAATCAACGAGGACGGAATGAGAAGCAAAACTCTTATTCAATTCAACCTTTGCCAACGAAACTATACATGTAAGAAAATCCAATGGGATCGCTTCGATCACGTGACGACGAGTAATATAGTTTCGGGTGAGTTGGGGTACCTCCGGCTCGAGTGTAATTCAAATGAATAACATTTAAATTCTCGTGAAATTATTTTGCTCGACGATCTGAAAATTTGGTGAAATAATATTACGATAGCATAATATCATACAGTCTCACATTCGTATTGCCAAAGTGCAGGGTACAATAGAAATTCCGAAACACGAAACACTCCTTCTCTACCAGTGACGTAATATACCACCGTGTGTATTATGGACACATAATAGTCTCTGGATTGTTTGAGGTGTGTATTAAAAAAAAAAAAGTTAAAGAAAAAAAACCTTCAAACTTATCTATACCTACGTACGTACGTGCCGTATACTTTGTACAGCTATATCTACCCAATATCCGTGGGATGGAGAAGCTGCTGTAGGCGAGACGGAAAGGACTCTGAATTAATGTTGGCCCACAGATTTACTATTTACACTTTACCCAACTAAATTTACCTTGGCTAAGAGAGGCTGTATAGATAAAACTGGTATATACGTAGAAGAATATAATATGCATGTATTTACCTAAGAGATATTTCCACAGGCAAACGCGTATAGAGTTAAATCGCGACTGACATTCTATTGTTTTAAATCAGGCGGTAATCGCGGACACCTGTCTGTGCTTGTGCTATGGGATTCATATGTATAAGTATGTAGGTATATATGGTTAAATATTTTACATTTAATAAGGTGAAAAAGAGTTTTATAAGACGTGCAAGTATCGATCGAGTATCGTGATTAACCAATATATCTACCTGCCTACCGATCAGATAGTCTCAACTTACGGCTAACGTACTTTTCCAACCGAGAAGGTTTCGAGTAGCAGTTTTCCAAGTAAAAACTAGTCAGCTGCTACCGAGCGCTCGGTCATTCCTAGGGAATAACAGACGACAAGGACTGACGACAAACGGTAGAGGGAACGCACTCGTGATTCGAGAAACTCAGGGGATCGTGGACGGACAAATGGACGAATGAACGGACTGCAGACGGCACCGAGGTTTCTCTAAAAGGCGCAAAAAGATGTCGAGAAATCGAGTATCCCATACGTGGAGGCGCGAGACCATGTCGTCGCAGGGTTTACGCACACTGAAAGTTGCTACAGAAACGATCTGGCACTGATTTCGAATCAAATACATCTTGGACTCTATTTACCACTACCCACACCTTCGACAATCCGTCAATTCAGAGGAACCTGATTAGTACAGAGCGAAGCTTAGCCTTTACCAAAAGTAGCCTGTTGAATGAACGGAGAATTTGAAAATGAATAAATGAATAGTTGAACGATTGCGAAATACTTTTGGTAGCCCTATACCCTATACTTAATTTGGTAAATTGTGTAATGGGATGTAATGCGGGATCTCGTATAGCCGGCCGCTTAAACACTCGCTTCTTCTCGAGCCGGAGTTTAGTAACTTATTCAATCCTTATTGTCCCGCACCTCTCTGATCTCGATATAAAATAACATGCACATAACATGCATACATATAAATGAGCATGATCGCGTGTTCATATCCTACATCTGATATCTAACTCTCTCTCTGTCTTTCTCTCTTTCTTTTTCTCTATATGCGACGACGACGGGCAAGCTCGATTCGCGATACCGGGTCGCGTTGCGTTCAAGCTGGAAGCTTAGAGAGATTGCATACCTCTACCTGCGAACAAACCTACCTAGGTTAGCGATATCTAGGTACTACGATTCACTTACACGTAGGTACAGGCTAACCGTTGGATATACCGTGAAAAACGACCGCACGGTAAAAAGGGAGAGGATATCAGGTAGAGAAGAGCCCAGAGAAAAAGGCCAAAGTTATCCTTTCAATATAGATGATATAAAGAAGGATGAGATGGACGAATAAAATGCTACACCGTGCATTATTATGGGAAGGAAAATTGAATGTACTCTACTGTGTGCACGTGGCTTAAGGTAATCAAGATTCCTCTTACATCTTCATTGAAATCCAACGACTCGAATTCGTTTCGACGCGACCGTCGATGAAACTCGTCAGAGAAACGGGAAAGGTAAAACTGTTGAGAGATAGTTCGTTTAAATGTATTAAGTATAGACAACAAGTTATCGAAGTTATGAACAGACCTGCTAAAATTATAAGTCAAGAGTAGAATTTTCACGGGGCAGTTGGATTATTGATTGATCCTATGAAACGTGAACTAGCAATCGAATAATGATAACTTGTTCGTCGTGATTCAATCAACTTCGCACGGTGAAATATTATAATGTTACCGATCACGAGTTTCCTGTACAATAAATTAATTACCGCTACTTCACCTCGAAACCATTCTCGAACAGTCAGTCTATCTAAGAGAATGAAAAATAAAGGAAATACCAAACCTGATCACCTATTAATTCCTGTTACATTCAACAGCCAGCTGGGTATGCCAGCTATGGGGTGGATAATTCATCGTGGCGCGAGTTATTACGGATGAAGGTGACGACGTTATAATTTGAATTCTAATGCGTAAATGATCTGAAAATAATGCCGAAACTCACCGGATAGGTATATTATGATGTGTTGTATGCGGTGTACTCAATCCAATATAAATCACTATATTCACTCGATACACCTCTACCAGTTATCACTAGGAACGAATTATTAACGTTCTAACCGATTATCATCTAGTGTCAGTCACAAATATAACGAGCGGTTATTACTTCGTCTGACGACACACACCTTGATGATTTTCCTTGATGAGTTCTTTAGCACAAATATAAGATGAAGAAAAATATATACGCGTATATATAATTAACAACTTGAATAAGGCGAATCGCGCGGATCTCGATATCTAGTATGAATTCTCCTCCTCTTTCTCAGTGTTTACATTTGAAACGCCAGGACAAACACGCGACACGTACACCTCGCCCGAAGCCTCAGCGGCAAGTGGCAAGTGCGGCGGCGGCGCCCGGCTAGACTTGGTAAGACGAGAGCCGACAATTCCATCCAAGTCGTACGTACTCTGACTGAACTCCTTTTCTTTTCCCTCCCGGCTACGTTGATGCCGCAAGGCTCGCCGATCTCGACTGCTCAGAATTGAGGATCGAAATATGCCGGCGAAAGGCGTACGCGCCCATTTCTATCAAATTCCAATGAGATTTTCAAACCACCTTATCAAGAGGCTCATAATAATTGCATGAAAGGAACTGAGGGCAATTAAATGATCCCGCCGCTTTCCCCGATTCCTCGCGATGTTTAGCCTGGCGCGAAATTTACACCTTCCTCTCGCAAATCGAATAGACGATGGTTTGAACGTTAAGTGTAACGCGAAAGATATACTGTAATGAGAAAGCCGAATAAAATTAAGCGGGCGGAACAAGAAACTAACTAAAAAGTTATGACGGCACAGGTAGATGAATGTACAGAATAATAGTTGTTTGAAGAATCAACTACTTCTCCCTCAAGAAATAATCTTTCTGATGTTTAGTTATACATATTCGAAAAATTGAAGGATATTTTAATTAACCGTCAAGGGGCTCTACCTACGCGTATAATTTATTTTTATATTGAGCGTATCTGAGAGGCTGAAAAACAAAAAATCTCCGAATAAATGACAGTAAATTTCTACATCACATCGATAAATGATTATTTAAAATATCTCAATGGAGTTTGATATAGAATTTCAAGTCGACATATAATACTGACTATTTGCATATATCCGCGATATACAACTCGCTGATTCAATATGCCTCTTGCAATGACCGTACGTTATAGGAATATTGATTATACCCGCCAAAATATGCAGCAAGCCTCAATTCAATATATGATGCGCAGAAAATGTTCAGCAAAACTGATTTCGATCTTTTCCGATGCTAGATCGATGGATCCGAAAAAGTACCTTGCGTAACGCCTTGCTTTGAAGGAAAAGAGTTAAATTTGGATTCCGAACTTGTAAGCACCGGATTATCGGCTATATCTGTCAAGGGATGTGATGCAGGGGATCGACGAGGAGAAACTGGCATTAGACATAGAAATTCTTTCTGGAGCGTCCATCGTCCTGAACTGTCCAAGCTAAGCTGGGCTGCTAGCCATGCACCCCCAAATATTGAAATTTACCTAAAGATTCATGCTGGGAACAAACACTCCCAAGACGAATTAAAAGGATCAATAATTCCACCAGCTACTTTTGATAAATTGACTGTTAGTTTTTGCCAATTACAGTGTATCTAGGCTAGATGAACGGTTTCATTAGAATCAAGAAGCCAATCATTTGTAGGTAATTCACCAGACATCGGAAGATCAAACGGATATAGTTAAGCTGGATAAGCTGATCTCAAAGCCAGAAACAATCCAATTTAGTGACCATGACTTGGAATCTCATACGACTTTACATAAGAGTAGAGCAGAATTTTGCGTGACTATCGGAAACTCAGAAGAGCATTGCATACCTCGTAGATAATTGTTCTTAATATTCATAATATCGTCCCAGGGCCTTAATCGGCTAAAAAAGGGCGGAAGAACAAGAAGATATTACTGATGATATATTTCCAGAAAATACTTCGGAGCCATCCAGTTCAACGGCAGGTACGAAGTGCAGTCAGAAACTTTCGTTTGATGAAGACTTTTTGGTAAGTGATATCAGATCGGAAAAAAGCGATGTAAAGATAAACTCTGTCCTTGCACCATCACGAACAATTACCGTGTGAGTATTCGTATTAAATTACTTGAGGATGTAGATCACTAGATCAGAATTCAGCAGGTCACTTAATCCGTGGTTTTTAGGAGAACAGTTAAAAATCAAGAAATAGTAGCTTCATCCGAATCATACAATAAACTATCGAGAAATTTGAGTAAACAGTATGAAGATGAAAAGTTATCCGGCAATCCACATGAAATGCTGATTGCAGTAATGGATGATTCTGTTCAACATTAAAGTAATTGCCAGATGGACCCGTTCTCTACTGAATATTCCATTAGCGACACTGAATTTTTTTTTAGCTACCAAAAATCATCTTTTTTCACTGGGAATAATTTGTAAAATATAATACGTGACTAAATTTAATAATGTATAGAATAATATCTCGACTATGGCATGTGTACACAAAATTATGATTTCTTTGATGAATGAGTGTCAAGTGGCAGGTCCTTAAAAAAGTCGTTGAAAAAAAATAGTCACAGTAATTTTAGCCGATATCTGTTCTTGTGTTAAATAAAATAGTGCATAAAATAGTGTATGAGGTAATCGAAATTTAGACATGGAATATCATCTGCACAGAAAGGATTGTAAGATCAGAGATATATTTATTTACATTAACTTCCATCTACTTTGCCTTTGCTCATGATTCTTTTAATTCTAGATACCATAACATATTCACATATTACTTGGTTGGAGGCCACGTCCATTGGTTAGCAGGCGCTTCCTGGACTAGTGGTTCCCATGGCTTCCAACCTAAGAACTTCCGTGCCAATTGCAATTCACCTTCCGCTTGAATAATTAACTCCTCTGCTTGACCACAGTTTATAGCTTTTTCAAAGTCTGCTACAACTCGATTCTGAAATCATTATAAAGTCCCATCAGTCATTGGATTGTTTTATACCCAACACTTTTAAGGATCTAATTTTGCAAAAAATTTAATGAAATGCATCTTTATAAATTCATGATATTTACGTTCTTCACGTGTGCAGCTCGTTCCTTGATAATAGTCTCTGTGTTAATCCTATACGGATAATCTTTGGGCATTTTGTCAATTGCGCGGAGAATTTTGCTGTATAATACCCCCAAGGTATGATGTGGGTTGATGGCGACAGGCACCCGGGTCAAAAGGGTTGACTAGAAAAAAATATTTAAGGTCAAATATCAAATAAAGATTGCACTTTACATAAAATCACTGTAATTAATAAATCAGTCATATCAAACAGGTTATGATATGGTACGTTGTGTAACACGAAGGAAAGCTCAACAGTATTCAGTTCTACTAAAGTTCTATCTATTGAAATTGTACTTCTCAAGGTAATTTATCTGACATGTTTATGAATTACCGTTTTCAAAACCCCAGCCATTTTTCACGTAGTGGAAGGAAAAACCATAAAATAGCCAAGTTTTCAGCAGAATGAGAAATCCTTCACGTCGTAATATGTGCGCATGACAAAATAGTACAGCAGAGACAACAGCGAGTAGTTTTCGTAGATTTCGCTTGCGGTGTGGCAGTTCTAACCTTAATAAATCGACAAACAAATATTACTCCAAACTGGTCGTCGCTGTGACTTGTGGCTTTAAATCTCTGTGAATAATTGGACGTTGCATTTGACATGGAGCTCGACAGCGTCAATAAGGAAGTTTTGGTAGATCTCGAGGAGAAATACATCAAAGTTCGAAAGTTGCTTGATGAGCATACCAAATTAGACCCAGAAACAGAGCCCTACAAAAGCAGGTATGCCGCTGGTGATTTGTTAAAGGAAATGCAAATAAAACTCATCCAAATATTGGATGATAATCTCACAGATCATGACAGAGATATTGTGACAGCAATGTTAGCTGCCGTTTGGCTGAATATGGGAATAATTTCCGTTGATACAGAGGAGCTAGCAGCTGGAGACGAGCAATTAACTAACTGTATTGACCTCTTACTAGATAGAGAATTAAAACCGGAAGCAATCCTGATCATTTTAGGTGCACTGAATCAATTAGGAATTCTGGCAGCTCAACGAGATCAACCTAAAAAGTCTCAAAGTTATTTAGAGAGAGCAGAAAAAATATATAAGGATTTTTCTGCTCTAAGAAAAACCGATGCTGTCAAGCCCATATTAATGGCAGCATTATTCAATGTGAAAGATGAGGACGACGTAGATGCCGAAAAGATGATAGAAAGATTACATACTTTAACTTTATACTACTTGGCACAAATCTATGGAACATTAAAAAACCATCTAAAGTCAGCTGTTTACTGCCACATGACGCTAAAACGACAATTAATTCATGAAGATCTCGATTGTATAGACTGGGCTTTAAATGTAGTAACATTGTCACAGTACTTCATGGAAAAGGGTGGGTTCAAGCAGGCTAAACACCACTTAGCAGCAGCTTCATACATTTTGCAAAAGTATGAGGACGAGTTAACAAATTTACAAGATACGGAAGAAGTGGTTGCAGCCAAATGGGAGACTTTTAGACACAGAAGTGCAGACGTTGCTAGGTGTTGGGCCAAGTATGGAATCCTGCTGCTCAGTACATCTAAAGAAAGACTCATGCATCATGCTGAAGATGAAACAAGTCAAATGTGCTCAGAAATAAGTAAGATGCAATTGGACAAAGGGTCTGAAGTGACTGAAGCTGTTGTAGAAAATTTAAGGTTTGAAAAAATAGAGAAAGAAATTGAAATGATCGCGAATCAGCTTAGCGATAAATATGCGCTGGACTTCAATGATGCCAGAGTAATATTTTTAAATGCGCAACAGTGGCTGGAAGAAGCAAAAAAATATTACACCTTGGAAAATCATGCTTCTGATCACGTACAAGTGATACAAGATGTATCACAGCTATTCAAATTTTTGTCTTTTTTTGAGGAAGATGAAGATCGTCAAGCAAAGATGCATAAGCGTAGGATCGATGCTTTAGAAAAGATTGTTACAGAGCTAAACCCACAGTACTACCAAACTGTATGTAGACAATTGTGGATTGAATTGGGCGAAATTTATTGTGATATTTTAGACATAAAACTCGAACGTTTACAAGCCTCTAATGAACGTCCCAGCCCCCACGCTCTCACAAAAATTAATAATCTTGCTAGAAGTTCGATAAAATACTTCCAGAATTTTCTAGATTCCTTAGTAGATCCTGCAACCCACAATTTACCAGATAGATTTTCAGACGATGTAGTAAGACCAGCTCTATTTGCTTACTTTCTATTAGGAAGATTACATTATAAGATTATAACTCCAGACAAGCACGCTCAGTTGGAAAATCTTCGGAATAGTTTGAATGCTTACAAATCCTTGATAGATTACTGCGATAGAGATCCAGAAGCTGCAGAATTAATGAAGGTTGAATTGAGTGTGTGCAAGGATTTTGTGAGCCTTTTGCCATTAAAAATAGAAAAACTATCCAGGGAATTGGTATGAGGTAAATGAGTAAGAAATACAACTCAAGCCAGTAAAACTGATTTCACAGTACGTTGTCTCCAGCTGCTGGAGGCCTGACTTGCTACGGTGGTCTGACGAGCTTACCGCTTCCTACTAACGAAAGATTCTTCACCTACTGTTGCGTGATAATGAGCGGAGCGTTGAAGTATGACGTGATGAACACTTTATAGTTTCATGTTATGATGTTATCACATTAGACATCGATTTTGAGACAACTTAAGACGTTGCTTTTTTACCCATAATTCAAAATGTAAAAAATATAATTTTTGCCTAATGTAACTTCAAGTACATGAATGTATAATTTTTTTTTCCATTCAAGTTGAACAATAAACTGAAAGAAAATCATTCGTGCAAAGTAATTTGTGAATTATTTATATTTATCACATATATTTATTTTATATAAACCTTGTAAATACCAAAGATTGTGCGAAGTCAATGGATGCTTATCACAAATACTATTATTGTAACTTACTCAGAATGTTCCAGAGAGATACCTGATCGTTTGTGATTCTCTAGTCGGTTACACAAATTACGAAACTGGATGTATCAGTTGTAAATATATCTAAAATCATATCATTGCATAAAAAGTTGGTACTGATTGATGGTTCATCAAAAAATTGTACATGTTTTACATTCTGTCAGTCATTTCGAATAAACCATGCCTTCACGTTAGACAAATTATATTCAGAAGACAAATGGATTTTTCGAACCTTCTGAAAAATTGGATTTTGCTCTGCTGAGACCGTTTTGAAATGACTCATTCAAGCAAAACTTGATTACCAAGCTGGGGATCAAGTACTGGCATCTTTATCTCTCCTGATTTCGTATTTATAGTCACTGAAGAATGTTTATTTGATTGTAATAAGCTGTAAATGATGATCTCCCAAAATTGTAAAAATTCATTTGTGTTAGCAAAATGGGATTATAAAAAGTATCGGTGTTTTATATAAATTAAAACACTTGGTTTCATTTAACTCCATGTTTAAAACATATTTTGTTCGAGTTTATAATTACTTTTTACTAGAAAAAAAAATAAAAAAATAAATGTAAAACTTTCTTTGGTAATATGATGTAAAATGGACATCATATCTAAACTGAGTAATCAGAATTATAAATTCGGAGATGTGTTTCACAAATCTTGATACAAAATATACAAATAAAATTGATGGCGCTCCATCTCAAGGGAGGATATAGTGTCATTCAACCAAGTTAGTATGGGTGAATGCATTACATAGTCGACTGCCTTTTTGTCGAAGTAAAAATAACGAATTTCTCTTCGACTCACTGCATTGGTGTTTCAATAACTTTGTTTGTTCAGAACTGTCTTTTGATAGTGTCATAATCCTTCATAATAATGAATTTCGTTTTCGGATCGATCTTATACTCTACTTGGTAGAATTGTCGTTACGTCGATAATAAATAACGAGAATCTAGCAATAACATAATAATATCCTAACATTTTACAAGCAGGTACGTATGATAACTATATATATTTAACTCAAAGGTTCGGTCAAACCTGCATATACTATTTAGTATCTATTTGGGTGTTTTGCGTATGACACGAAGGGAGGTAGGATGTTTATATATCATTTGCCACCTGCTTCAAAAGTAGTGTATAATATATACTTTAAGTTTCGAGTTAGCAATACCAAACAGTTGACCCCTATTCAATATTTATAAAATTTCAGAGAGAGACAACAACGCATTTGATTATTTGTAGTACATTAAATATACCTTGCCTGCAGGTATAACTTCACAATCGATTGCGGTCCACACATCCCTCTGTTATTTTAAAACATAACCATGGGTTTTTTTACCAATTCATCTTGATCACCCGTTTCACGCGAGGATGAAACTCGTTGACAAGATATTTTACGTATGACAACTTCGAACTTTACAACAGATGAAACGAATGTGACAATCGCGAGTCTGATAACTATTCAGGTTGCGATTGTCGATAGCTGAACATTTAGATTATTTTTAGACTTTGAATACTGAGCTGTAAATATTTTCATTGTTATATCAAAGCGTATTATTTCTCTCAACGATATGCTATGAATGCAAATTGGCATTGCTAACACTTCTGTGAACAAAATAAATGAACCATTTTTAAACAGGTGGTTCATCATAATCAATAATCATTAGACTAGCGTATCTTAAGTGCTAGTAACCCCCTTGCGAGCCACCAATAAATTTAAAACAGGATGCTTTCTAATGTATCCAACAGCCTTTTTATGGGTTACCATTGTAAAATCGTACCCATTACATTGGAGGATTTTGTCATGCATTCTTAACCCGGATTTCGCTGCTGGTGAACCTTCGTGGACTTCAGTAACATAAATCCCCTGTGAATAGAAAGCTTCTTTTTTAAAAAAAACTGACATAAAAACTGTGATCATCAAAGGAGAGTGAAGATGTAATCAACTTGCGCATGAGGCTCATACAATCGTACTTAATGACTTGTGATATAACTAGTTCCAAGTATTGGGCTAGATAATTAGCTGAGAGGCAATAATGGAATGGTTATGATTTTTTTTAAGCGTTTGAGATTAAGATAATGAGAACCCCTGTAGTGCATTGGAAGAGTCTTAGTTTGAAATTATTGCAGTATGGGTAAATGATATTAAAAATTCATACATTATCCGTATAGCCTTGGGGACTTTTTCTAAAATCTTGATCAATCCCTCCACCTATTTTGAATCCACACTTCATCACTTCTTCTCCATTGGCATCGATTTCTGCCTCTTTATGGAGTGTTATAGGAATCTGGAATATTAAAATGCATGCTTAGCTCATATTTGAAACAAAGTAGTACATACATCAATCCCATCAAAAAGATTTTGATATCCAAGAAGGCTTACAACAAACTAACGATTCAATGAAGTCATAGGTGATCTCTTACACAGGGAGAATTGATTGTCACCTTTACTAATAATTCTGCAGCAGGAAATGCTCAAGGCCAGATCATACCAATTATAATTCAGCACATGTTACAAGTTATACCTAGATTTGCTGAAGCAAGAAGCTCCTGCTATAAAATCTGATACAAAACATAAAACAATTCCACTGGATGATGCTACTAGTTTTTGTTGGCAATTAGCAGAATGTGTTGAGCAGAACTTGACCTGTAACTTGGGGAGACACACCTCAGAAGCAAAAATTTTGAGCTGTCTATGTATTGAATCATTATCTGATTACTTTGATAAAAATTTACATGATCGAATACTTTAGCTAGAGGAAGCATGAAATATTGAGTAAAATAAAGAGCAGTGGCCCAGGATTGAACCCTTCATGGATATTAGTCTGTAGAGAGATGCTTGCCAGTTGACAAGAAGTCTGAATTATACCAGGAAATTGGTTAAATCTGTTACTCACACTCAAGCATTCCATTGCTGTTCCAGCTTGGTGTTGAAAAGCCATTTTTGCACACATCTTGAATGGTGTTTTTTATTTTCAACTAGCCACTCAAAATAAAATAAACCGCAATAATACGTTTGTAATTACAGATAAATTACGGCGATCTGTCTTGTATAAATGATTTGCGGACCTGTCAGCTAAACACTACCGCACCAACTAGTCAAGCATACCAATGGCGCGGTGTTGAAGTCGATTCGATTGCTGCCAACATGACTCACAATTTACAAATAAACAGCGAGTTCACAAACACGAAGTGCGTGTGACGTTGATAATTTTGTGTTATTTGTCGCACAGATCTCACACCAAATTCAATCTTCACCTTATCACAATGGCCGATGATGAATTCGACGGAGATGAGTAATTACCTTTTTGAATTATGACATATTTTCAATGCTATTAAAATAAGTCCGAACTTATGTATCAAAAGGTTAAGTCAGCAGTCAGTGTTCTATCATTAGGATGAACTTCCCTCGTGTACTGACCTTTGAACAGACTAATACAAATTTTCTAGAACACACATCAAATCATAGCTAGATAGAAACTTTACATAGGCGTTTTGTGACTTCCCATTTTGTGCCCCTTCAGGGTTGTCGATGACTTTGACGACGTTGATGATGATGACAATATCGAATTGGAGCAGCAAGAAGAAGATGGAGAAAATATCGAACTGTTAGCTGCTGGCGATGCTCAGGGTAGTGTGCAAAAGTCAAAGAGAATCACAACAAGATACATGACAAAGTAATCTATCCTCTATCCTTGTATTTTACATACATGGTTGGCAATCTGATACTTACATTGAATTATATGATTGTATACATTTGACCGCAATCCAATTTGAAAATTGTTCGTTTTATTCATAGGTATGAAAGAGCGAGAGTATTGGGTACGCGGGCTTTACAGATAGCCATGTGCGCACCTGTGATGGTGGAACTGGAGGGTGAAACGGATCCACTGCAAATAGCCATGAAGGAACTGAAGCAACGTAAAATTCCAATTGTCATTCGACGGTACTTACCTGACAACAGTTACGAAGATTGGGGAATTGACGAACTTATTATTATAGACCACTAAATAATTAATTAAATATTTTTTTCCGTGCTCGCAACTTATCTACGCTTTTCGACGTTTATGTTGCCCGAACATGAAGAGTACATTAATTGATAATTACAATTAATGAAAAAGTTTTTGTAATAAAAACCATGGAAACTTCTGTTTCTTGCAAGAAAAAACAAATTCAACTCCTACACGTTAACCACATATCATCAATTTATCACCAGTGATTCATTAATACATACATACTCTCAAATATAATTTAAAATATGCAGTGGCTGCAAAAAGCTATAAGATATACAAATGATGCCTGCGATGATTGCGGTGTTGAGGAATAACACTGATGTTATAATGGATTTTTCGATAAATATTGATACGTTTTATACA
The DNA here is from genome assembly GCA_963932425.1 of Athalia cordata. NCBI lineage: Eukaryota > Metazoa > Arthropoda > Insecta > Hymenoptera > Athaliidae > Athalia > Athalia cordata. The sequence goes on along the minus strand of OZ010627.1, from coordinate 32,388,768 downwards.
AATTACAAAAGTTACGTCTAGCAAACTTTTAAGGCAGACAACAGTCGTAACAGAGGTAAAAATGAAAATATAATTTATTTAAAATTGCGCACCGGGTCTAACTTTTCCATGAGGCAATTCGTCACTCAATGCTGGCGTCTATGATCGAGGGCGTTACTTGATAGGCACATTTTTCAACGTAGCTGACGTAATTTTACCTCCGTCCTTCGTTAGTAACGAATTACCACCCCACGCTGCCTCCCCGCTACTATTTACAACGAGATCAGCCTAGAAAGTGATGTTTAATTATTCCATAAATGCTGTTGAAAGTGAAAAGAATTATTGAGTGAAGGTCGAAAGATTAGTTTATTCACCTGAAGCTTTTCCCATACTTTCTTTTTTGGGTTAAGTACGTCATCTGCAGTTCCGGTTTCATATCCCTCTACGACCACTTTATCTCCAGCACCACTGCCAGGTGGTGGTAACAGGGGCTCCACTTTTTTAGTGGGGTCTTCTCTGTTTTTGTTAAACAGTGGTCAGTACCAAGAATTCTTTCTAATTTCAAAAATTCAATGCCTGAAAGAGACTTACACAGATGCACAAAGAACCATCCCATGTGATTGAATGCCTCGTAGATTTGCTGGTTTCAAGTTGGCTAAAACCACTACCAGTCTATCCTGCATTTCTTCCAAGGGCACGTAGTTAGCTAATCCGCTTACAATGGTACGTGGACCAGTAGAATCTCCCAAGTCAATTTTCTCAACATATAGAGCATCTGCGTCAGGATGTTTTTGGACTTCCACAACCTTACCCACTCTAATATCGAGACGGGAAGGTATTATTTCATCAATCTGCTCTGGGAGGACATTTATTCAACTTTATTAACACAGATGCATTCGAACAAGAGATACCGGCGATGGCAGCATGAAATACCGAATATCAAGTACTTACTCTCTTTCTGCGGTGGAGGGTATGCTTTGCTATTGAGTCCTTTGAGCTTAGGGTCTGACTCGAATTCCTTTCGAATTGGGTCTAAGAGTCTGTTGACATAAATTTCGACGGCAGCTTTTAAATCACCAGGATGAATAACCTGTTTCGCGAATGCTGCTTCAAGATCTTCGTACTTGTCAAATGACATGTCTCCACCTGGGGGGTTGGAAATATTTGAGGTGATATTTGATGATCAATTCAAGTGTGATTGCAGAAAATTATCAGAAATGACTTACCAAATTCTTCACTTCGTTTGATAACATACTTTTCATCATTTTTCATCAGCGGAAAAATAACATGTTTCGAGAATGCTAGAATACCATTCTCTGTAATATTTCCAGGCTCACAGAATGCTTTTTTGAGCTTCTTCTTCACAGACGCTGCACTGTCCAGAAGATCAATTTTTGTATCCTCTTCGGACGAGGACATTTTTGCTCCAGTCAGTCCTGGAACTAGAAGTGAAAAATGTTTTGATGGTTTCTGTGTAAGGGATCACTAAAAAAATCCGACGTAAAATTTTATGGCACTTACTCATAGGGTTCATAAAATGTACACGTTTCTCATAACCAAGCATGGGCAGATATTTTTCAGAGAAAGTGAAAATTTTCCGTTGATCTACTCCCCCAAATTGCGCATCTACCTTAAGATACTCCTCATCCAATGCTTGTAACCCCGGATACAGCAATCCCGAAAGTAAGGCGTTAGCAACTTGCTTCACCACTTCAGCCCCAGCCTTTTTAGCATCATGCTCAGTTACCAGAGAGCTCAGACGGTATACATCCAATGTATATTCTCTGAAAATGTATAAATAAGTGGTGATTTTCAATTACACAAGTACTCATTACTTATCCGTGGGAAATGAAACTTCAATGAGACTTCAGTCGGTGGAATGAGTTGAATTGATAATGTCTTACTTGGATAATTGATAATCCGATCCCTTGACAAACTTTAACTTATCTATGGGGACTCCGATGGATTTTAGCATAGCCTTAATCACAGCTTCGTAATACTGAACTCTCAGGGCTAACAGGTCCCAAGGTGCTTTCATATTATCCAAATAAGCATGGAGATCAGCAAACAGTATCGTAACTTCAACTCCAGCTCGAAGAAAATCGGCAATTTTTGACATGGGCGTAAAGTACCCAACATGCGGCCTCCCAGTAGTCGCAGTACCCCAGTATATTTTTAGATCTCTCTGTTTCAAAATTGTCTTCAGTTTTTCATCGCCAAGCCATTCTGCCAAATTCCTGGTGATCAGGTCATACTTTTCTTCCCAAGTCAATCCACTCATCTTAAAGAGCTTGTCACAACTGAAAAGAGAATGTGAAGATGGATCAGTGAAGTCATTCAGAAGTAGAGGAGAGGATGTGGTTGGAAGTTTCAAGAATGATTCAGAAATGCTATAAATTAATTGACAATGACGTCACTATGAGGAAGTGAATTGCAACGGGATTCCCATAGAAAAATTCGAACAACGACCGTACCCAGAAAACCAGAATAGTTTTTTTTACGATTACTTGAAAATTTTTCGTATGGTCCAAAGCGTAATGAATAAGGATGAGAACGCATGCGCGAACTCCACGTGCACGGCTGTCAGATAACTGTAACCTGACGAAATTTATATGTACTCTGACATAAAAAAAATAAAAGCATCCGATGCTCAAAAAATTACGCATGCAAAAAATTTACGTTCACTGAACAAGACCGGTTAAAGTATAATGGGTTGATGGATAGTGCAATATGCCGAACATTCATGATTTTATGTCACAATATGTAACGACGTAAATACTAACTGAAGACACCTCACGTAATGTATTTGAATTTCTGAAGAGACCCTACGGAATTTTACTACGAAACATCAGTTAAAATGTATTTCAAATGCAAAAACAGATCACTAACCTTGTTCCTTGGGACGGGTCTGCACCACTGAAATAGTGACCGCACTGACAAAACGTGGAGAAACGGGAAGGCCGACGACTTACTAATAGTAAAGATAGCCAAGCCTTCGGTATAAATGTGCCTACAACAAGCGGGTTTATTGTTCCGAGTTTCTCGCAATGCTTGTTCTACAAATGTGCAGAATTATGAATTTCGGTTATTAGGAATCACATAAAAAGTCAAATTTGAATATGAATATTAACTGCAAATAGTCAGTCAATGTCTCAGTCAACGCATCGATGAAATAATCAACCTGCGACACCAATGTTTCAGCGTTGACTGAAGATTGTAGTTTCAATTTATATAACCCGCTCATCAGCGCCAAACCATTATGGTCGTTGCTTTCCGACCCCTTCCCACAGTCGCGCGTTACCCCTCGTCGGCAACCGCGCTTTATGCTCCTTAATATATACCCGCGTCCAAGAATATCCTCGGGGTAGCTGCGACGGTCTTCACTACTGCCAGCAACAACAGTCTCTATACCTCTGTCGGGTCTTAGCGGGTCGTCCGTTCTTCTGTTCTGCGAGGGAAGGTTTCATTGGGGGTTTTCCTTAGTTGAAAATTTTAGCTAGTCTTCTTCAGTCGTCATCGCGCCCGCAGCCGAGGATAACTTTCAAACAATTCATCATTACAATACAACAGAGAACTGCAGAGGAGATTGAAAAGAGAGACAAATGTGGTCATACGAATAACATACCATGGAGTTTTAGCTTTTGCCGCGGTTTGCATATTAAGATAAATACGCGGTTACAGATAGAGTTGAAGAAAAAAGAATATCAAACAGTTGCCAGTTTGTAAACCGGTTTTTAAAGCGATGAACTGCAGATGATCGTTGTGCCAAAGAATGCTTTGAAACTGTGACAAGTGTTGTGTTTAGTGTTGGTTTTACAATATATACGATACTAATAGGTTCATTTGTTTGTGTTTTTGTTGTTACTTTTATTTTTTTAAATCTTCCATCGACGATCTGAAATTCAAGTTTTCGAAGATTTCGGAATCACGAGATTATAATTATGGACGAGGAGGAGATTGACGGAATAAAATTCCCGATCAAGCGGCTTGGATCAACAAGAAAGTTACTCGTTTTTAACAGTAAGTTCACCATACATACGACATAAAGTAAAAATATATGAATTTATCAGGTATTATTGGAAGACGAAAGAAGAAAACAGTGACGTATGTAAAAGTATGTATAACATGTAGCAATAGAGAACGTTTATTTACATTGACATTGCGCGACGCTGTACATACATATATCCATACATGTACACCAACATTTTGCAATTATTTATTGTTTTTCAAGTAAAGTTATTCAAGGTAAATGTGCGGTTTAGTTTTATTTCTTTTATTTCTCATGAAAGAAACAACGGATGGTACATGCGCGCCAATAAGTTAAATAACAAACAAAACTCCGTCAAAAAGAATTATACACCTCACTACGTATAAGCACGATTTTCAAGCGCAGCTGTTTTCAGTAAAGTTTCTCTCTGTCTTTCTTTTTCTTCTCCGATCGGATGTGTTAAAGGTAAAACATAAAACATGATACAAAGCAAAACTCGTCAGCGAGCATTCTCAATAGTTTCGCTTCCTTATTATAATATTACATTATTTGATGTAGTGCACGTATAATTACAGTGATTTTAGTATTACCACACACCGGTTACCGCTGCGGTATCCACCTTACATGTTATAAACCCGTATGTAGAATCGTGCACAGCAACTTACGCGTATGTTGTACCACATTAATACACATCCAGCAAGTATGTATGCAACAACAACAACCAGATATACCGCATTCTGTGCATACTTTCCCTCCGCACTTGCGACATAACAAATTAACAAGGTGGCCAGTCGCCGCCGCCGGACCAGGTGGTTGTTCAATCGTCGACCGTCGGAGCATCTAAGCGATCCTGACAACTTCCTATACGTATATATTCTACATGCATTTTCTATACCTGGAACCCAAGGTTCAGAGTTGGGCGGGTATTTGGTCGACGGTGTCCCAAAAGCGGAACAATGATTACTGATCCTCTTCGGTCCGTTGTATGGTCTCTAAAGCATGTTCGATACAGGTCACAGGTCACACGCACGTAGACTTGTATTGGGCATCTACGTTAGGCTAGGTATATCCTATGCCTATAATTCTAAAGAACGAACGAAAGCACGCGGCTCTTCGACGATGGATGACGCGATGTATAAGCAGCAGATGCTGTGTGGCGTTTTCCCCTACCACTTCGCAACGCAATTGAAAGGCAGCTAGTCGCTAGCTGTACGGTCGTAGTGCAGAGACTGATGACTGTGGGGAGTAAGAGAGCGAGAGTGGAATGGAAGAGAAATATGTAAAAGAGAAGGACGTTTGGATAAACAAAGCGCGGGCGAACCGCTTCTGCGGGACTTGCCGTTCGCGTGGGTGTTCCAAGGCGCCAACAACATAGAAACAGGAATGCCGGTCTAAGATGTTAATGACGCTACGTAATAGCATCCGGAAGAATTGAACAGGCAATCAGATATTATATTGTTTCTATAAAATAATAGATTTTATAATCTATTCCGTCGAAATACAGGTCTTCTTCTTTTTCTTGTCCGATCAAATTCAATTCTTACGGGTCACGACAACGCAACGATCGGGCGGTAACATTTGAAGAGTGGATAACCGATTTTATTTGAGACTCGAGATCATGTTGAAACGTTCTGCGATTCCGTTGAAAGGGATCGGTTGATGCTTGGGGCTCCCTTTATAAACTTCGTTATTCTGGTCGGCTTCACCAAGTCTTACCGATCCGATCCGATCTCTACCGAACCGGGCCGAGGAAACCTCCGATAGGTTTACATCTTTCCCTTGCTAGTAGATCGGAGCTCCGGACTATCCTGAAAAAGATCAGACATCGCATTTTGAACGCATTTAATTCTATGCGGGAGACTTAAATTCCAGACTTCTTGCTTACTGTTAAAATTCCGGCGATAGTTTCGGACATTACATCGAGTTTTGTCTGTTGAAATTATGTGGTAAGAAAAAAAAAACGTATTAACTATCGACGATAAGCCGAATGCAAAAGGACGTGGCAAACGCGGTTCATGTATAAATCAGAGAATAGCGTGTGCCAAACTTTTATTATTGAGAATCTTCTGCAGCGGAAACGCCCCATGATACCGTTGATCCGGTGTAGAGTGAAACAAACAGCGCAGACGAGAAGTACCGCACCCTTGACCCTCCCAGTTTCTAACACGGGTTCCCACAATCCCGCTACGATTCGAACGCATCATCAAACGATGCTTTCCGGCACAATATCATAGCGTACCGCATGCATGCATGCAGGCATATAACCGAATTCGAACGACCGTCACCCGAAAACATCGACCACTCTCTTCTCCCGCTGTGCAGATGATGTAGACACACGTGTGGTTGTATGGTATACCAATGCAACAACGGTTATTACTGGATATATTATACCTTATTACATACGTGTGTACAATTTACATGTACAACAAATCGTGTGTACGTTTCTCTGTATATGTAGGCGCAGTGCATTGAACGACGAATAACGAGCGACCGCTAAACCCTGCGCGCATATGGCCAGTGTTATAGGACACGGGGTTTACACGCAGCAGTAGTAGGAATTCGGAAGAGTTTCACCTCTGACAATGAGTAGAAAACGGCTCGTGCACGTGTAATATCGATCTCGTTATAATAGGCGCGTGCATATCCGGGACACTTTGTATCTGTGTTGCACGCGACAGAAAATTCTATAGTTGTTGGTTCAAATATGGTAGACGTGGAACGCGATGTCAGATGGCGAAGTAGTATAGTGTGTTTCACACTGTGTCTACATCATCTGCGGATGATGATACCTAATGGTGTATGCGGTTGGCTTACCTATACAATCATCATCTTCGGGGAATGTTCACCTTTCATATACGTGCAAAGCGAAGCGCACCTTTCTTAACTAGTTGCGCTATTATGTTCATATACTTATATGAGTTAAGGCTCATGCCGGTTTTATATATATATTAACTTGTACATTTCACATGGATATGATGTGTATTACATCGTACATTATATTATACGCGTAAACCGGTTATTATATTCTCTCTGTTATAAATATGCGCACGATCAATGCCCCCTAATTTTTTTTTATATATTACAGCGGATTAGTGGTAGATTTATTTCTTGTCGCAGCTGTTTTTCCAAAGTCGTCGAACTGATTCTTCTTTTTACACTTGGTTTGATATGTAATTTAATTATATTTTATTTATTTATTTCCTTCTTGTTTGTGAATTGGAACGCCCTAAGATCACGTAGAGGGCGTCCTTCAATATTTTAGAGTTGGATATTTGGAGAACTTCCAAAAAGTATGAAGAATAACAATAAATAAATTTTACTAAACTTTAAAAACTTGACGAAATTGCGCTTTGAATTTATATTATGAATCAAGAACCAGACGCGTCTGATTCGGTGGTAAAAATAACTACATAGCGGAACGCATATATGTAAACGAATTTTCTCAGTCTTTTTTCCCATCGTGCGCTTGATATTCTGACCCTTTTGGTTTAGGGCTAACTGCGCAGATATTTCCGTACCCCCCAAGGACATATATTTCCCTAACCCGCGCAAACAAGAGGAAGAGCGAACCCTGACCCCTCTGCAGTTTCCTACGGCGTTCCCCGCTAACTTTGCGACCACCCTTCGCGGATTCTCTCAGTCAGGGTCAAAGTCACAGCAGCTCATTCTCCCAATTTAGAATTTAAAAGCCGCTTCGTCCTCATCGCGGTGCAGCCCACCAAGGCGAAGGTCAAACTCAAAACTCAAGAGTCAAGGCCCCCAGATTGAAGTGATACTCAAGAGTGACAGCCGGCATAAAAAGAGAGCAAGAAAAAACAAGAAGATGAAAAAAAAGGGATGCTGATGCGAGGTCGTATGTGAGCATATCGATTGATCACCGACCCCCTCGGTTTCTCCACGTTCACGTCGTCATCGTCAGATACCCAAGGGCGTACCTGAAGAGTAAGTACGAGAATAGCCTTCTCGAGCAGGTATACATAGACCTATATGATAATCCGTTGTGTGATTTATCATAAATAATGATCACCGTAAAAAAGAAAATTTCATTCAGAAAATTAAAAATCTTCTGATTTCTTGGATTCGAGGGAAAACTACGGGACATACGGTAGCTGCTGGAAAACTATACTTTAATCTTGAAAACCGTGACGGAAAAAGCTTGCAGGAGGGTGATCCCCGCTTTTGACTATCTAAAAATAGAACAGTCGAGAAGGAGAACAAGCCGCCTAGGTATACAACGGGGATCACAGCGCAGGCAAAGCGTTAAAGCGAACGAACGCCTACACACACGTGTGCAATATAGTTTATACCCGTGTTTAAAACATATACGACACGCGATATACCGCTCTCTTCTAGGTGACTTCACTACCGCGGTTTACACGTAAATACTTATACCATATAGGATGGGGTTCGTACGTGCAGACTGAACCTGCTACACCCTCTGTGTATAAGTTTGGACCTAAAAGAGGAAGGACCCACCAGGATCTGTGTACCAAAGCATCACGTCCTACGCTGCTACTCGAAACTGTGGGTCTGTTAAGTAGTGGTAACGTTACCCTTGATGATCAAGAAGCTACCCACCACTACGGCTACTAGTTAGTTGACTACTGGCTGTATAGTACTAGATACTATTCGTCAGTGGTGTACACATTACAACGTTCCCATGGGCATCGTATGCTATACACCGTACGTTATTCAAACCCCAAATTCTGCAGCCCCCTTTTCTATCTTTCTTTTTTCTCTACTACTCCTCCTCATGTATATATTTACCCTTGATAAATGGTTGTAATGAGATTAAAAGCGGTAATTCGTCCACCGCATTCAACGTACCGTCAAACTGATTCCGTTCCTCTATATGCAGAATGTAGGGAGAGTAAGAGAGTGTACTGACCAAACATATGTGAAATTCTGCACTCGACAGTTTTTTTTTTGTTGGCTCTGGAGAAGAAAATAATTGATGTATTACCGTAAAAGGTAACGACTTTTTTTTTAAGTTGTCAAAAAAGGATCTCATGTTTAATCAGAGTCAGCAAGGATGATGTGCGATCGCCTAGCTACCTGACGTTTCTGATGGTCCTCGAAATCATACACCGATCTAATAGACGGGCCCATTTAAAACAGGTAAGACGATCTTGAGTGTACTTGTAGAGTAGCTTCCTGCTTATAAGTACGGTAACGCAGAAGGGGAAGGTATAGATGCCTGAAATTTGTCCAAAAAAGAAGCAAAGAAAAAAGCACTTGATTACTGAACTTGACTGTTGACAGAGTCAAGTCTCAACTCGATTGTATAGTATTACTATAAACCATCCCGATAAGTGCATTAGCAACAGGAGTGCAGAAGAAAAGATTGCGTGACCAAAGAACGGAGGAGCTTAATACCTATCTAGTTTTGCTGCACCACCCCCACAGGGGTTAGACTCGACCAGTCGCATATGTGCAGCTTTAGTTATGGGTACACCATCGCTGCACCTAGCACACCTACCATGTACAACATACTACACCCATATAACCAGCGTCGTCCGCTTTTTCTCTCTTTTTGCTGCAATCAGTCAAAAAATAAAAAGAGATGGCGCGAGAGAGTGACCGAGGAAGAAGGAAGAGGGTGGGAGAAGAGGAGAGAGTCAGAGAGTCAGAGTCACGGCCACGTTCTCCGCCCGTCGCGGGGTTGAGTGTTAAAGCAGGGGCGTGGGGGACAGCGGGGGTTGTGCTGGGTGAATCAATGGGCGCTCGTTACCCCCCACTACGAAGACCTCCCTCTCCTCTACTCTATAAACCCGTACCAGTAACACCCGCGCAACCGCACATATCCGTATAGGAAACACGACCGACGCGACGTCGACGTCGACGTCGTCGTTGTCGTCGTCGTCGTCGTTGTTCTGGACGTCAGGAACCACCGAACCGATGCACGCAGCTCATCAGACCGGCACAACGATCAACTCTCTTCAATTCAACTGAGGATAATAATAATCCTCAGTTGGGAACGAACTCTCGTTACGTTCGAATCGCGCCAGGTATAACCGTCGTAATTTTAAGGACAAGACCGTTTTTATACGGTTCGATTATTAAATCAGGGTCTTCCTATCGTTGGTCACGTATGACTGTAACTAAATAGTGCTTTTCTTCGGCACTATTTATACTTATTAGTTACACCTATGTTTAGCACGTGCGTGGGTGTGGAATTTTTGTTCTCTTCTCTTCACATTCATATACGTGATATGTAATCTAGATATTTTAATTATGTGTATATATAATACACGTATATATGTGTTACGGGTATTGTAAGTATGAGACGAAAAAGGGGCGGCGAATGATCTGCGGGGGACTACGAGAAGACGAAACCTCCTGCAGCAGCAGCAGCAGCAGCAGCAACAGCAACAGAAAGCAGAGAAGGAAGAACGAGGTAGAGGGAGAGCAGAGAAAGAGAGAGAGTAGGTTTGAGATAGAGATAGAGAAAGAGAAAGAGGAAAAATCCGGTTGCCTGGCGACCGTCTGCCAGCCTCCAGTTCGATCCCGTCCGGCGAGTGAAACACCCTCTTTCACCCTGCACCCTGCATCTTCCGTACACCCATACAAATACCTCGGTAAACACATATATAAGTTCAACGGGTCGTCTTCCTATATCCACATAGCAGAAGAACGCGCCGCTGGGGGATTCCGCAACGTGAAGTCGTCGAGTTGCAATCGTGCGTTTTGAACGAAATGTACGTACCTAACGTCGTGCGCGAAATAGTCTATAACTTAGAATGAAATAAATCAATCCTCATTGTCAAACCAGGAAGAAGATACAATTTCGGGATTTCTCGTGCGTACCTCGTAAAACTGGTGGAGTAAAAAATGTAGTAAACTGTGTTGTTTTATTTAGGTAACAAAAGTAAAGAAAGAAAGAAAAGTTAGTGGTGCTGAATCACAGGACTCTTTTGACCCTGGAAGGAGGAGAAAATATAAGGAGGAGAAGGAGTCGTTGAGGGGGAGAAGGAAGGTACAGTGGAAGCAGGAGGTGAGGGGCACCTACTAGCGGAAGGACAAAGAGAGGGAGGAAATATAGGGGAAAAGAGGAAGAGATACGATGGGGCGGTTTCAGAAGCAATCACCCTCTGATCCTGGAAAGACCTGCACGTAAGATACGCATATTTATGTACACATATATCATAAAACCCGGGAGATCTGCTGCTGCAGATACGATGTCAGTAACAACATGATTATATTCTGCACCTCTGACGTCTCACGGACATCGAAAAACTGTGACTGGATCGCATCGATGATCATCATAGAAATTCAACATGTGATTCGAGGGTAACTATAGATATAGAATAATGAAAAGTATGACCATAATACAATTGGTGCGTAAATAACACGTGATGTTATTTCAAAGTGTATCAAAAGTGAGTGAAGTAAGCTACACACCGCGATAATGTTCGTTGAAATAAATCTCAGTGAAATGTGCTGAAGAAGTTTGAAGTGAAGTGGAGGAAAAGTTGGATAAAAGTATAGTGCACACCCTGAAATAAATTATACATATACATGGACGGTATTTTTTATACGCTTTCTCAACGTAGTACACTACCTATGCGTGCTGCTACGTTCGGATGTGGGAGCTTTTGTGCACGGTTATCTTCTCATCATCGCGATCGTCGTTATTAAATATCAGATATAAAAAAGAGAAAGGATCTACAGTAAACTAAAGGAAGAGGGAGAACGGTGCTACATATAAGATAGCGTGAGAAAGAAGAGAAGAGCTGATTATTTGTCTGAAATATAAATTGCCTACGATATAAGTACTCAACCTACAGACAACGAGTCAAAATGTTTCAATGCATTATACAGCAAAGGAACGGGTGGATCCATCCGTACAGCCCGGATCTTAAAGATGTCTTCCCAGGTATGAAGAAATAATATAACCTATGTATAAACTATTTTATTATACATCGTACATCTGCGTTGTTAAATGATTTTTTATTTTGTTTGGATTTTTCGGATCGTACAGGCGCCAAAACTTTTGTGAAGTTGTACGTTTGATGAATATGAGTATAGTTCTATCACAGACGTGTGTTTACAAATCCGGTCGATTTTGATGATCCTTTGATTTCTACGCGGCGTCAGTTCGAGTGATCTTCGATATGAAATCTTATTTGAAATTTATAAGTGAATATAATAATACGTACGTATATCGTTGAACACGCAATATACGTTCGTCTATATCGGCGTCATCCGGTTCTCCGTTTACTCATTTCCTACTTGTGATATATGGACCGCTTACGCAATACCGATGCTGTACGTACAGTTGAAATAGTTACGATGGTGGTGGCATTCATAACGATAGCGATAGCGGCAAATTAGCTCAGTTCATGTAAATATATGTATACATTTCTATGCGTACATAGAGTTATTATCTGATATATATTATTATGTGATAAATTAACACGAACATTAAACTACTTTGAAACGATCGAGTCACTTTCAATGTAGCATTAAATTATAATTGCGATAACTGATGTAATTTTATACCATTTACATCAAATCATACACACACGTATTACTTTGCTGCACGTAAATTTTCATCACCGATATAAAATTTAAAAGACTAATGAGGAGACTGAATATTAACGAGAAAGAAAAAAAAACGTCATCGCCTCATATTCTACAGAATATTTATAATATGATACACCAGCGTTGAGCGGCTTATATGGGGTTTTCTCCTGTTATTATTGACGTATCTAACGATTAGATGAAAGTGTTCTGTTGACCATCAACCCAACGAATGAAAGGCAGAACGCGTGGCTTGAAATTATTACATTGATAAGATAAAACCTGGTTATAGGACACCATGGACCGTGCAGTTTGGTCCATGTTATAATTCCAGAGCCTTTCTTTCTTTCTTTCTTTCTTTTTTCGTGATCGTATTTCTCATTCTGCGGACGAAAATATTAATTCGAAAATAACTTGTTGGACAAGAGCGTCATATTATACTTTAAATTTACGGGGTGTGTATCGACTATCCAACTTTGGATGAAGCAAGTGTGTAAATTTTATGCGTATACGTATACATGCATATTACATTATACGTACGACCACTTCCCGCAACTCCATCAGTTTATTAACGTGTTTCATGATGGGTGCATGACATGTTATAAAGCGTTGCACGAGAGTATTGTGTTTCGTATAAACAAAACTGATGTTGTTATACACATAATATCTTCGTTCCTGTATACGAGATCCGCAATACCAGTACTATACGTCGTCGGTTCGGTGATACAGCTTCTCTTAATTTCAACAAACTAGTTACCCCACAATTTCATCTAATATAAAGTGAAAAATTCTATCTACGTATTATGTGTATAACTAACTTTATGTGTACTCTTTCAACTTTATATATGTAACAATGATAATTGTTGAGAGGTGCAATTAACGGACGAATGCGGGGCATGTATACGTTGAAGAGGCCATTATGTATATTAACCCCGTATATAACCCGCGACCTGCCCCAATCTATTCTACTTTGTTACGTATTACAAGAAAATGAAGATTTAAGATCCGTTGCGTAAATTAACCCGGATAAGCGTATTAACGTTTTAATTTATTTATGTATATATTTATATAGTATTTTACCAATAGGCATATACGCATGCACACGCGGAATTCATAGTGGTATGTATAAAAAATTTTTAGAACGCTTTAAAAATTAGAATTATCTGCTCAAAAATGAAACGAAGTTCACGTGATACACATATATGTGTACGTATGATGTATATTGTGTATATACCTCAATATTATATACATACGCTGTTTTATAAGTTCGTGCAGCGAGCGCGACGATTTAACGACACGTAAACGACGGAAGCTCGTATAAAAATCAATATAGAAATGAACAAGAGCTATGTGTCAGTTGTATACACACTCTGTTTTTTTCTCCCTTTTTTTTTTATTAGTGATTGTCTGCTGAGAGTCGAGCTGCAAGGTTTATGTTGGTTATTATTTATTATTGAATAAGTAGATGAAATAAATAAATAAATAAATAAATTGATTAAATTTAATTAAATAGCGTCTCCTCCGCATGCAGTTGCAGAGTCGCGTGCATGTCGTATAACTGCAGTACATACATGGTAATGTAACTTTGAATGAAGTGCAAAAATTCTATAGCTTAACCATATAGGTATGTACGGTACACATACGCAAAAAAGTATGTTCATACCCGATAATTTTATTTACAAACGCGTCAAGGTTTTGATAACCGTGCAGTTGAATAATTTACCCTCATTTTAGATATTACATATGTACATACATTGATTAAAATAAAATATATGTAATTAGTGCGTGTGAGATGATGCAGTAAATATACATGTATGAATATGCAGATTATTAGAGAATGAGTGGGCAAGAAAAGAAACAAAAAATGATTAAAAGGAAGCGGTGCAACGGTTTTTATCTCTTCATTTCCCCTCGTTGTCTTCGCCATTATCACTTGCTGCACCGTGCCCCATATTCAACAATCTCATTACATGCATTTGTAATACCGTCTACGAAGATAATTCAGTATATTTACATATTGAGACAATGATAAAAAAAAACTATATATAATATTCAAACGAATTAAATCGTTACGGTAGATTTTCAAATTATAGTACATAGCCTATTGAAGTAAAAGTAAACGATCATGGCGCGTTATAGCATCGAGGCCGGAAGTCGAAGTAGAAGGAACGGTTCGTGTCACGTATCAAGTCGCGCGACGTTCAACAGACTTCGTTACGATATATATTCCAAGCTGTCGCACGTGTCTTCATGTACAGGGTGTTAAATAAATAAATAAAATATACCGGGTACTAAAAACCCCGGGACCACCCTATCGATCGAACGAGCTGTGCAGTCGCCTCGAAGAATCTCTACCTTCCTGCAGTCGTATAATAATGTAATAATAATTTCTACAACTTATAGTACCAGCAAGTGAAAGGTTCATAAAATTGTAAATCTAGTTTCGCAGGAAAGCTATAAAGGTAGAAAGAAAACCCGTTGTCCCCGTGTTGCACTATCAAGTGGAACGACCACTATATGTATACGACGATGACGGCGAGACGCTGATATGAGACTCGGTGCGTTTCGTTGCGTCGTCCTCGTCGTCGTCGTCGTCGTCTCCCTCCTTCCCCTACATACTCGATACAACCCAACCCGATCGCCTGGTCAACCTCCAGTGTAGCATCAAGTGTCGGTAGCAGAAGGTAGCAGAGCACAGTGCAGATCTACCGGTGGTGCAGTGTTTTGCTTCATCGAGATTACGACTGACGATATATACCTGAGAATATTCAATATATCTAAATGCGATTAAAAAAACGAATGCAAGTTCAGCCAACGAGGACGACTATGTTTCTGTATTGCAGCAGTCGCGTTAATGGTAGAAAAACATACACGTGTTATATTCCAACTGTACATACAATACACAGAAAAATGGTAAAGTGCATGTAAAAGCGAGAGAAGGAAAGACTATGAGCAACTGTGAACGGCAAGAGGGAAAAGGGGAATGAGAGGGGTCTGGGCTCGGCGTAATTGTGGTTAATTTAGCGAGGGTCAAACGCGCTTGAGTCCGCCGCTATAGCTTGGCCGTATATAATATATATACGTACATACGAATTATACTTGTATCCACCATATACACTACTTCGACATCTGAACTTGCAGCGGTAGCAGCAGCAGCAGCAGCAGCAGTAGCAGCGGGAGCGAACCGCATACGATACGTGCAGCAGAACGACGACCACTGCACTCCGACATCAACGTATTCTAGTCACAAAACCTTACGGGAGATCGCGACGGATGTAAAAAAAAAAGAAATAAAATAAAAAAAAAAACCAACAATATAACCGAGCTTCTAGTTGGTCATTTTCGAGAGAATAAAGAGGTGAGAAATGCCTCGACGTCGGCGTCGCGTTCAACGTGTACGAATACTAAAAATTAGTTCTGTTGTTATGCAGTGAAAACAATTGCGCTAATAATATATCACGATAATTAATTATTCTTGTATGGTGCATACAGTGTTTTGACGTCAAAAGTGCGCGTGTGCTCGAGAAAAAGAAAGATAATATAATTTCTAGAAATTTCAAAGTTAAAAAACTGCGGAAACGTAGTCACGTTTCCGATCTCACTTAAATTGATGGCGATAAAAAAAAGAGAAGACAAATCGATGAAAAAGACACCAGCATATGTAAAGTACATCGTGTATTTTTTTTCATCGAGAAATATTTGATTACAGTCCGACAATAGAAACATAACGACAATCACCCAGTTATCGTTTGAGGTGCGATAGCGATTATTGCGCGTATACGTATGTGGTGATAGTTGAGAAGTAGATTGCGGATTACGCGGATAAGGCTAAATACAAGCCTGAGAATGTTTAAGTTATCTGGAAAACAGGAGTGGGAGGCGTGGACGAAAGGTATAATATTTTCTCTAGTTTATTTCTACATGTTTATTTGCCACTGCAGATAGATATTTATATATCTATCTATTTTATATATAGTTATATCTATAACGATCTCGATACTCTCAAACCCTACTGCACATATAATCATCACCATCAGTTTTCGCATTCCTTTCAAAACTCTCGAGCCAAGTTGATATATAACGTTATAAGACGGCCTTGTCGAGAAATCAGCATCAGCAGCAGCAGCACCAGCTTCACACCGCCCTACCTTATAGTCTTAACTCTTCACTTGTTACATTGCATTATTCCGTATATAACGTATGTGCATACCTATCTAAAGCTGATTGCTAACTCTGGTAACGCTTATTATTCATCATATACATTTATAACGCAGTACCGTAAATTCAATCGCTCGCCCTCCTCCCCTGCCCTGGCTAGAATGTGTTATAATTACATATATGAAAGCGAAACAATTAATGCTTTGATTGCAACGATTGTTAGAAATAATTGTGATCGGAGAAAATTGGGGGAAAAAAAACTTTTTTCAAATTAAAAAAAGTTAGTCCGATCATAAATATCAGGTCAGATTTATAAATATATATTTATCACGCATCATTTCTTATTTTATTTCATTTTATTTTAATTCATTATTTTCTGTGAACCTTATAAATATGACGTGCAGGAGTCCAGTCCTGCAGTCATTCGGAGTACATTATGGTTTATACTTTTTATTTCAAGAAGTATAAAAATTAAATCTACGAACATTGCAGGAATTGATTAGAATATGTACGTAGGCTTGCTCCTTCCGATTGCGTAATGATGGGCATCGCGAGTGGGAACAAAGGGGATAATATGAAATATCATGCGGTGTTGTGAATTGCGATTTTATTATAAGATAAGGTAATAAAGTGATGCGGCGGTTCAACGATCTCGAGAACGATGAATCTTTTACCATTACTCTTTGTCACGTATGAACCAACGACGACTTTCAGATCCCCAATGGTCCAAAAATTTGTCACACGTCTCTTGAGTGATTAAAAAAAAAAAAAAAAATCAATTTCAAAAAAAGTGAATGAATTGAAACAATTTATTGTTATATACATAAATGTTGCTGTACGTACGACAAAGTGCAACTGAGCTACTGTGTGTGTCACGCGAATGACGTGTGCCAGCAGTATATAGAGTATATGTATGTACGATAATTTTTTCAAACAAAGCGAATGAGGTTCTTAAACCTCCGAAGATCGTCGAACTTTTAAAATTGATGCGAATTGAATCGTCCACAGCCGGACTTTAACGCGTCCCTTTTTATCCCCTTATCCCGACCCCCTTATACATATACCATATATACTGTATGATTCGGCAATTAGTTTCTCCTCAACCGCGAACGTCGACCTCATCATCGTCTCTCGTGTAGTTCAAAAACAGAGCGTTTAAAGTTTGCTTATTACAAAGCTCTTTGTGATACCCCATATGCAATTACTCTTCTTTTAACTATAACTGCGACTTCCTGCTCCATATATTTTACTTATCCTGCAATTTCTTCTTTACCGTTTCTGATTTTCTGAATGGCTGACGAATGCAGCCGCAAGAAAAAAGAAAATCCAACCACGTATCAAATGCAGGATACACATAACACGGGTTCACTATAGATTAAGGTTGTTTCAAGAAAAACATACGACATACAGGGTGTTGTTCAGCTCTGTAAAAAACAAAAAACTGTACGGAAAATTTGCATATTTATTTATTCCTTTTTTTTTCTCTACCTTTTCGCTGGATTTTGCTACAAAAGAGAGGTGTTTTGTATGCCATTTTTCTTATGCTACGACCCAGAAACGCCTCTGCAACTTTCTCATCTTTTTTATGAATTTCCAGGGATAGGTGGTTGGCGAAATGCATAGCGACCCTCTAAAAGTCTAAAAGCACGAGAGTATAAAGATTCTGTACTGCTGCAGCTATAGGTAGAGCTACAACGCAGGCAGCAGCAGCATCAGCACGTGCTTCGTAGTCCTCCCCGAGGGTGTAGAAATTTTAATCTTGATGTTCTTTTGAGGGTCGTTAGGTAGTACACGTGACCCACTGAAGTATAGTAATTGTTTTGGGTGCCTATGCTGCTCCCGCTGCTGCTTTCATTAAAAACAAAATTTTTGAATATAAAAAAAAAAAGAAATAGAAACATCGCGGATGAGGAAATAATAGAAAATTTCTATCAAATTTTCTGTAAAGTCTCCAGTTTTAAATTCGATTGAGATTTAACCTTCCTATATACGTATGTCTGCGGCGACCCATTAGAAATCCAACAATCTACTCTCGTATTCTATTCGACGATTGATATAAAATCGGACAAAGGATATTACTACATACTATAACTACTGAAAATTTTCTGTATGCCAAGTTGCTGCTCCTGCACATTGAATTTGCTACATAGGTATTTTCTCGAGGGGGTAACCACTCGATATATGGGTGTCCCAACCATTTCACATTTCACAACTATTTCACACCATTTCATACAATTTCATTTCAAAATTAACTGTACCAAGTATTTGACAAGCAGTTACCCTCTGCTATAAGCCCCTATTAACCCTATCAAAATAGATAGTTGATTTTTGACCCCAAAATCGACAAAAATCTAAGGTATACCCCTTTGGATTTTTGTCGATTTTGGGGTCAAAAATCGACATTTTTTTTAATCGACCGTAGGACATTTTTCTGACGTATTTTGACCTCAGGAACACGAATCCGCAAGTCAAATTGATCTATCTATAAAATTGATCGAGTTATCGCCAATTTATCGTCTTGAAAAGTGAAAAAATCTAGATATCTCGATGGGATATTTTTCTAGCTTGATTTACTCGACGAATTCGTGTTCCTGAGGTCAAAATACGTTAGAAAAGTGTCCTGCCATCGGTTTTAAAAATACTTCATTTTTCGCCCAAAAATCGAAAAAATCCAAAGGGGTATACCTTAGATTTTTGTCCATTTTGGGGTCAAAAATGAAGTATTTTTAAAATCGATTAGAGGACACTTTTCTAACGTATTTTGACCTCAGGAACACGAATTCGTCGAGTAAATCAAGCTAGAAAAATATCCCATCGAGATATCTAGATTTTTTCACTTTTCAAGACGATAAATTGGCGATAACTCGATCAATTTTATAGATAGATCAATTCAGCTTTAGGATTTGGATTCCTGAGCTCAAAATACGTAAGAATACCATAGGATACGCTATAAAAAAAAAAATCGATTTTTGGCCCAAATTTTGAAAAAAAACAAAGGCTATAGGCTTAGGATTTTCTCAATTTTGGGGCTAAAAATGGAGTATTTTTAAAATTGATTGCAGGACGCGTTTCTGACGTCTTTTCGCGCAAGGAACACGAATCCGTCGATTAAATTAATCTAGAATCAAATCCCATTGAAATATCCTCGATTTTTCACTTTTTAGATCGATAAATTGGCGATAACTTTTTCATTTTTACATATATAGATCAATTTAGCTTGCAGATTGGAATTCCTGATCTTAAATTACTGAAGAACAGCCCTATGAAACACGAAAAAAAAATGTCCATGATTGACCCCAAGTTCGAAAAAAATCCTTGGTCATTAAGATGCAAATCTTACAATTAGTAGTTGAATATTACGGTGGTTCAGATCAAACGCCCGAATGACGAACAAAAATATTAATGAATATTCAGCAAACGACGAAAGAGTGTACAACAATATCAGAAAAAAATAACTTAGTTTTCTGTTTCAAAAGCGCATTTTTCTACAGGTAAAACAAAAAAAAAATTTTTTTTTTTACGAAATTTTTAAGTGTACACCCGTCAAAATCGATTCTGGACTAAGCCCTACTGTTCTTATGGAAGAAGTGAGTCAGAATTCACCTCGCCGAGTGTACACTGTGATATATAACCACAGGAATTCGTACATATGTATTTCTTGCGGTTAAATGAAAATTCCAAGAAAAATCAGTGCATTGGGGTAGGTCGCGAAAGGTGTGAAAAGAGTTAACAGGTGGTGCCGACAAATCGTTTCACACCTCTGAACAATAAGCAAAAAAAAAGGCAAAAAAAAGATGTTCACACTTCATCACCTATTAAAAAGCCATAAATTATATTTAAATTCTTTCACGTGCTGATATCGGACATTCCAATGCTCGAGCACGTGTATTAAAAAATCGCCAAAAATGCAATACAGCTACCCCTTCAGTCGGGTGAGCAAAGGCTCGTAGCTGTCGAATGCGTGGAGCACACGGTACTTAAAGCTCACGGAGATTCTCTTGATTGCGAGAAGGTCAAATGAGCTGCGCAACCCGATGGCGAAAAAAAGTACTAACTCGCGAGGGCTCGAGTGCGGCCCGCCAGAGTATAAAATTCCCTTTAAATTCCTCTATTCTGATCTGCATGTGCGTTTCCTATTATATCTCAGGAACCAATAATCGGAATTTAATGAATTTGGTCGCGTTCGATTCGCATTAAAATAACGAATATTTTTTTACCCTAGCAAAAGTTTGTTGTATAACGTGTGCTCGGAATCAACGGATTACGCTCCGACCGTGTTGATTTTCGACCCTAAAATCGATCAGGAACACGACTCCGTCGATTAAATTGAGCTACGAATTAATCCCATCAAGATATCCTTGATTTTTCACTTTTCAGAGCGATAAATTGATCAATTTAATAGGTAATAAAAAAAAATTAACCACCCTAAAACATTTATTCTTCCAACGAATTGCAGGGGGCTGCAGTTAGTTATGTTGGAAATATCACGTACATAGGTATACCTATGTAATCAAAGTGAGTCGCGGAAGTGCTGACGCATTCTCTTATGGGGTTCACTAATACCACGATATGCGTTGTGGTTTTCGTCGCTGTTGAAACTGCTGCGCTATTGCACTATAATGCGTTTCGTTTCGTTTCGATGCGATGCGTTTCCTTGGAAGGGTCGTTTCATTCCCGTGTTGAAACACATGCAGTTATATGGGGGATGATGAATCATACCGAAAGAATAAAAATCGATACCTGCAGGGCTTGATTTTGTACAGCTGAGGTACCCGTTTCCAATTTTTCGAACCTGCACGCACATATGACGTGTAATATATGCTACGCACAGTATTTTACATATCATATAATATCACCTTATCTCATATCATTCTTCTTCCTCCTTTTCTTCTTCTCTTTTTTACTTTCCTTTGTAGACCTCAATGAATTGTCGTGGATGAATAAATTCATGGGATTATATATTCATCTTTCTCACGTAGGAGTTTTATAATATCTCTAAGTACTACTACATAGATGTGTATCTTAATATCCTGAACTTTGCGGCATGAAATTAACACCTACTGACTGATTAAAATGATAGCAATGATAATGATGATGATAATAATCATGACGATGAGAGTTACTCTATTCGCCACATAACTGTATGAATAAAATATGACGCTAGTCTTACAATATTTATCGGGGTATTGCGATAACGCGTCTCAATATATCGGCCGAGTTACGTTGAAATGTTTTACAACTGACAAGCAATTATTTATTTAAAAACTAAACAGAAGAATTCCTTTGGCCGGAACGAATTCGTCTTGCTCGTATGGCGTAATGGTGCTACAGCATTATTGTTGAAGTATTTAGTTAACTCCAGTTCTTTTCAAAAGATTATGTACCCTGCGCAACACCTACTGGTAAAGAAAGAGAAAGAGAGAAAAAAAAAACTAGGAAAAAGATGGAAAAAGACCGTGAAAAGAAGAAGAAGAAGAAGTTGAAGTTGAAGAAGAAGCGCCACGGAGTGATGTTTATTTTTAGATTTTCCGCCGGAAGCGGGCCTCTGCGGCGCGGCTCAGCCCGACGGTGTCTTGAACGGAGTGGCGTCGACGTTGACGCCCGCCGTTGGCTACACCAATAATAATTACATGTACGCGTACATTACGATTCACGCATATCGAATACGAAGTACTATTTCATGAGAATGAAAATAGAGGCTCGATAATATAATATATCTATATGTATGTATGCCCAACAATAAATATTATTCTGCAGGTAATCTGATTAGATAGATATTTATGTGAACGTCACACATGAAAATTATTAATCAGTCATCGCATGTGTTGGCTCTTCAGGTATATCCTTGGCGTTTTAAAACTCGACCCTGCAACGATGCTAATCGATCTAATATACTTTATACTTACATAGGTATGCCTGCCCTTGTTTGACTCAATCTAATTAGGAGATTTAAATTCTTGAGCTGAGAATCTGCAAAAAATCAAAGGCTACAGTCTTTAAATTTTTGCGATTTTGAGGGCGAAAATCAAGAATGTTTGTTTTGCAGTATTTCGATGTGTTCTTATATGTACATATTTTGCTCTGAAAAATGCGAATCCGTCGACTAAGTTAGGCTAGCGCTGAACCTAATTGAGAAGTATAATTTTTTCCTCATACGAAGATAACGATACATTTAGTAACCCAATAAAAGTAACGATTATACACGGTAATGTGCGTAATCTACCGCAATGATATAAGCGATAAAAGAAAAGTCGCGTACGCACATCTAGATAAGAAAAAAAGAATAATGAATGCTAATATAAACACTCGGCTTTCTGCAAAATCTAGTTTATCTAATAGCTACACGTATTATAACGTAAGCGACCATGACTATACGTAAGATGTTTTTTGTGCGATCTTTTTCTATTTCTTTCTACCATCCTGAGTGCGTCTATTATTTGTACGTTTATTTATTAATCATAACAGTTCAGAGATGAAAGTGTTCTGATCAGCTGTGTAAAAACTTGGAAGTGCAGAGATACATATATATCTCAAGCTGCCGGTCTAATCGTGCCTCATCTAATCGCCGATCGCTAATCAAGACTTTTATTTTTCATTAATCGGTTGAACGATCAGCAACGGCCAGAACACGCGCCTTTTATAATCTCTTTTTATTACCATAAATGAATTTTTGTTCACCGCATATAGACTCGCGCGATTTTTTTTTATCAGTATTTTATTTCGCTATCTAAATTATGTATAATACGTAACTATTTTTTGCGTAACGTGTAATATTTTATTCCAACGATCGATCGAGTATATTTTCAAATGTTAATCATTCTTGTCGCTTGTTTAATTTCCAGATATAAGACTGCAGCTGAACGAGCAGCTGAGATGTCTCGACGTAAGAATGGAGGCCCAGGTTGCCCTGGTCACAGAATTGCAAGATTTTTTTCGAAGGAGAGCGGAACTTGAACTTGACTATAGCAAGTCGCTTGATAAAATGGCTCGTGGAATTCAACTGAGGCATAAAGAACAAAAGCAAAAGTACGTATCCATATGCGTATGGTATAGGAATATTTTATTTATGCAATCATTTCTTTATTTCTTTTTTTTTCTTTTTTTTTGACAATGATAAATACGTGTTATTGTTGTATATCTTCAGGAGGGAACAGTGGCCCCTGTTTTCCAGCTATGCTTGCTGGCAGCAGTTAGTTAACGAGACAAAATCTCTTAGCAGAGATCACGCCGCTCTTTCCGAGGTCTACAGCACCCATCTAGTTGGAAGGCTCAACCAGGTCATGGAGGATGTTCAACGCATCTATCGCCGCGTGAGTCCAAAAGCACGGTCCCTAAATTATAAGTTCTTCAGCTCCATGCGCGGGTAATATAGGACCACCACGGTTATAGACCCAACAACAAATTTAGGCACCAACGACGAACGCTTTATTTAAGGGGAACTAGAAACGTGATACAGCTATAGCCTATACTCCATATGCAAAGGGAGAATGAAGAGAAAAATATTATTAGAGCTTTCATTATTAAAAGGCATGAAAAATTGAAAATTCAGCAACGAGGTCGAAGGGTACGAAATTTATTTGGAATAAAAATAAAAGAGAAAAAAAGATTGAACCGAGCTCTTGAAGTGAAGAAATTCTTCATTCTTTTTTTATTGTTTTTTATACCTCGAATCGTTGGGCTGCAGAATAACGCACGATTGCGTTTCTAATACTTTGATCGTCGTGTGAGTGTAAAATATATACGTGTACATGGGTTGATTGATGATACCATGCGAGTCGATCTACAATAACAAACGAGATAAATATTCCTTAGCAAATATTCGCCCCCGTATAACCTCGGAAACAGAAATTTTATTCCCGTACCACGGGCAGTAAAATAATCATATATGAAAATAAAAAAGAAGATATTGATCTTTCAAAATGGCGAATAAAAAAAATAGTATAAGGAAACATCTAGACATTCCGTTGAGAATCGATAGAAGCTATATCAGAGATTTGCATAATTCGTTATTATTAAGAAAAAAAGAAGAAAAAAAAAACATGTTATGTCTTAACGTTTCGGCAGATTATGCAATAATATCCGTTGAAATTAACGGTCAATTTAGAAAAAATAAAGAGGAACTGTTTGATTAAAATCCTGATTAAATCGTACGAGATTTAAATCAGTCTCTCAAGTAGCCAGCTATACTAACGATGATTAATGAGTATACCACCGTGAATAAATGTGTGCTTCTCTGGGTTTCGCTTTTGCAGTGTCGCGATATTGGGTATGAGACACACGAAGAGATTCTCAGAGTTCTTCACGAACTTCACACAACGATGAAGACCTACCAAGCCTACCAGGCGGAGTCGAGGCAAGCGGAGACTAAATTGCGAGTCGCCGAACAGCAACGAACAAAACTTGAAGTAGCTAATGCGCCACCGGAAAAACTTGCACGCAGCAAGAAATATAAGCTAATTGAAAAGGAAGTGAACAAGGTGAGAATTAATGAAATTTCCAGTCTAATTAAAACCCTGTACTCCGCCACCCTTCGATAATTCTCCTGGGAAATATAATAGAGAATAGAAATTTTTAAAGACGAATTGGGAATAGACAGAGGTAGGAGAAATATCCCATATTTGGGTCAGTTCGTTTTGCCGCTAGCAGCAGGATGTCCAAATTAGGTATTTGCGTCATCCGCGTGCCAATTGTCGTACCGCAGACTATACGACTCTTTTTGTTCCCGGCCCCGTTTTCTGCCTCCACGAGAACCTACATACCTAGAACAACGTTTTTCACAACCACAAACCTGGATGTGCACATCGAACGATCTCACGGATGGCAGAACATTTTCATTTTCATTTTCATTTTCATTCTTATTCTTTTCCGATGTATTTGCAATCCACTATCCCTAATCAATTTATGCGATACCAAGTGATCATTAAAAATGCGGATCGACCTCTGGACATGACGGCGCCGTTTTCTTCGATCGAAGAGATCTTTTGGCTATACCTATAGCGTAAATTTTTTTTCCACATCTTTGACTCCTCAAAACTACGTACCGAACAGACCTTTAACAGATTCGAGCATCTGTGTAGTTTTTTGCGGCGCAGAAACTCGTATGGAAAAATAAAGAAGCCGACGCCCGAAGGGGCTCGATCAGTAAAGCAGATGGTACGCACGCTCGGAGAAAAGAAGTAGAAGAAGATGAAAAAAAAAGTAAAAGACCGATGCGGAGGAGGAAGAACGAACCACCACTCAACGTCCCCCGCATCTCTTCTTCATTTATCAAACTCTTGCGGACATTATATTTTCCCTCAAATTATATCTCTCTGCTTTATACAAGCCTTATATGTGGATGATTTATTTTTCAAGATTATTAGACGCCAGTTAAAATGTTTAAATGCGAGACATGCCAAGGCAGTTACATGCTCCCTGATCCCTTATTCTCTGTATCGGGAACTATAAAAAAATTTTACTTTATTTATTCCATCAGAGAAAGTGCAAGTACACCGAATCCAAGCTGAAAGCGCTGAAGGCGAGGAACGAATACATCCTTTGTTTAGAGGCGTCAAACACAACGATACACAAATACTTCGTCGACGATCTATCAGATTTAATAGACGTGAGTTTTTAACCACCACAGCATACGCATCAGTGATGGAAATGTTCGATCGAGGAAATATTTCGGGCATGTTTTATTTTTTCGAACAGTGTATGGACTTTGGCTTTCACAATTGCATCGCGAGGGCTCTTCTGATGCACTGCAGCGCTGAGGAGGGAAGGCAAAGGTCGTTGCAGACGGGGGCGGAACAGTTGGCTGCTTGTGTTGGATCGCTTGATTCTAGGGCGGACAAGCAGCGATTCCTCGAGTCCCATCATGTAGCTTTTATGATTCCTAAGAAGTTTGAATTCCAGGGTCAACGCGGCGACGAGGTGAGCCGCGAAAATAAAAATTTATCGTCTTAATATGCCTGTGCTTTTATTTTTTCCGACTGTTAAACATGCGGGTAAATCGTTCTCTTTAGTTACCGGAACCAGAATTGCAGAAGGTTCTTCACACCGAGATGGAACAAAGGCTTGCACAACTTCAACAACGAGTAACGTCACTGCGTACGGAGTCTGAGGAGGTCTGGAAAACTCTGGAAACAGCGGAAGCCAGTCTACTGGAGATGCTCACTGCCAAGGATTACGACTGCTCAAGATACTTTGGTGACAATGCCGTGCCAACATCCAGGCCACCAGAAACACTTCAAATTAAACTAAGGGCTGACAGGCAGGAGACTGAGGAATTTTACTTGTCGGTAAGAACTTTCATTCGGTTTATTATTTTTCTCGCGCAATATTTGTATATTTCCTATCCGCGAGCAGGTCAGTTCATGACTATAAAATTATTGACGATTTCCCGAACAGAAATTCCGCGAATATTTGCTTGGGACGTCCAGGATAGCGCGTTTAGATGCAAAACAAGAATATATCCGACAAAGTCTTGTCGATGGTTCCTCGTCAAGTCCAAATCCTTCGATAGCTACCAACAAGCAAAAACAAGCTCGTCGGAAGCGGATCGGTAGACTACAGATGAACGGGCAGCCAAAACTGTTCGGAGGATCGTTGGAGGAGTACTTGGAAAGTACGAATCAAGAGATCCCATTAATTGTAAAGAGCTGTGTGAGAGTGATAAACCTCTTCGGGCTTCACCATCAGGGAATATTTAGGGTGTCGGGGTCGCAGGTTGAAATAAATAACTTCCGGGAGTGTTTTGAGCGCGGAGAAGACCCTCTAGCCGATGTTACCGACGCATCAGACATTAACAGTGTTGCTGGTGTCTTAAAACTCTACCTCAGGGAATTAAGAGAACCGCTTTTCCCGATTATCTATTTTGAGCACCTAATGGAACTTGCTCAGTTAGAATCAAAGCAAGAATTTGTACTCAAAATGAAGGAACTCATATCCAGTCTGCCACGCCCAGTCGTCATAGTCATGCGATACTTGTTCGCATTTCTCAACCAGTGAGTACTCGAAAAAAAAAAATAAAAAAATCTTGTTTGATTTCATAAAATCAAAATGCACACTTATTAAAACATCGAAATATCTTACAGCCTATCGGAATTCTCAGATGAGAACATGATGGACCCGTATAACTTAGCCATTTGTTTCGGGCCGACTCTTGTCCCAGTCCCTGAGGACAAAGACCAAGTCCAGTATCAGAATCAAGTCAATGAATTAATAAAAAATATCATTACTTTTTGCGAGGAAATATTTCCTGAAGATATTGGCGGTATTCAGTATGAAAAGTACATAAGCAGAGAACCCGATGACGTGTGAGTATATCTATACGTCAAAATTAATTTTGATTGAAACGAAAAATTTAATCGTCGATTGGATTTATCTGCTTTCAGTGATGTGGGAGATTCGCCCACTGATCAAGTGCAAGAAGATATGGATTCCGAAGTATATCCATCAGAAGACGGTAAGTCAACGAGCGGGACATCCTTATGGTTCCTCGAGGAATTACAAGGGGTGAGTTCATGAGTTTTTTCTTCTCTGTTCCTCATTACAGAATCTGAAAATCTCGAGGCCACGGCACAATTTGACTTCAATGCGAGATCGGCGCGGGAATTAAGCTTCAAAAAAGGAGATACACTTACCCTTTACGCCCAAGTTAGCAACGACTGGTGGCGCGGTGCTTTGGCAGGTCGGGAAGGACTAATACCGGATAAATACGTTATGCTCAAAATAAAGTAAGTCAAAAAGTTCGTCGTATCAACGTACGTGGAGTTTCACTCTTCGGTTTATTTATTCAATATATATAATTTTTTTTTTGTTTTTTTTTTTACAGGGATGAGGATAGGGACCGGGATAAGGAGCTCCTGAAATCCTCTAGCGAAGAATCGATACGAAGAAGAGCATCTAGCTCTGCAGATAGTGCACTTTCCAGCGGAAACTCACCACTTTTGGGATCCAGTTCGACCGGAATAGGGTCGATGTGTGCTTCCGCTAATACTAATGGCACGCACCCCAAACATCAGCCCCTACAGCAACAGGAATCAAATACGGGATCGAACGCGTTGGTCTCAGGCATTGTGGCCTGCGCTACGAATTCGCAACCAATCATCAGCCGAGAGGTATTGGAAACCACCGTATAGCAAATAACGTGCCCTTCACCTGCCATTTGAACGTTACTTTGCAGCATTTTTTTGTTTTATTGTTCTTGTTGTTGTTGTTGCTTTTGTTGTTGTCGTTATTACTGTAGATGTCGTTTTCGTCGCATACATACATATGTATTATTACAACATATATTATTCCGTATATACATATATTGTGCTTAGTTAATCGTCACGTGCTTTTTACTGGTTTTAAGTTTGCAAAATTCGCTTAGCACTATTTTTTATCTTTTTTTTTACTTTTGCACACAGGACGCACAAAGTTTTTTTTTTATACAAGGTGTACTTGCGCGTCGCAAGTTATGTTTCGACTCGCGGAAAAAAAAAATTGCATTTACCGACGCATTTTACTGTGGAAATATCGTATTTAGCGAAGCATTTATTGTAATTACCCATACCGACAATGAGTCGAAGCGGGTCACGCTGGACGTCAGTTGGGACGGGGCATCGCGAGTGAGTTTCGACGGGGCATGGGATCAATTTGTTTAATTATCGATGATACACATTAATAGGATGATTGATGTTAACGCGACGCACTCAATTCGTACGGTTGAAACTGTCGCTTACTGCACACCTTTTTGCACGTCACACCTGGCTAAGTCACATTCTGCTTAGTTTTACCGCAATCAAGATATCAGTTAATAATAAAACTGATTCTTGTGAACATGGAGCTTGCCTCTTAACTTTTAAATATGGACGATCGCACAACAAACTTCATGAACAATTTTTACGATACACGATACATTAGGAAAAGACTGACTATACATTGAAACTCAAACCCACCTCTTCGTATAAGTTTCCCCATAATTGTTTTATGCAAACTTTGAAAAAAAAAAAATGTTATTCTCGTTCATGTTACATCCGTTTTAAAAATCGGGACTCTTGATACGGAACTATAAAATATCTATACTTACTCACGTTTACAAATAAACACGTAATCCTTCGAATAAAAATAAATGATAAATAACGTAAATAAATAAATAAATAAATAAATGAATAAATGAATGAATAAATAAACGTATAACGAATTGAAAGTGTAAGGAGATTATAGAAAAAAAAGACACAACGAAAAATTGAGGGGGCGAGAAAGTTGAGAAACGGGTTCGTTGGATAATGAAAGCAACTTGCTCAAATTTTTTTTTAGAATTATGATAATTAGTACACTTGGACTTGTACAATAATAAATTTTGTAAATAAAATATATAAATATACGAAATACAAGTTTGTTGGTGCATGTGCCTTCGACTCGTCTTCTTCTTGAGCTGCCTATACACTGTACGTTAGTTTATGTCCCGTTGGACTGTTTTCTTGTGTTTTTCTATACTTAGAAACTATGCTAGATAGGGTATGCGTAGACAGGATATTTTCAAACTAATTGTTATGTATTGTAATATTGCAAGATCTGTTTACTATATATATCGTTGAGTAGTATATGAACTCATATTCGTATATACCATTATCATCATAAATCTATTGCATAATTAATTAACCTTTATAATTTCTGGGTTGGTTGTTGTTTTTGCAGATTTACGTTTAATTTCCGTGAACATGAAAAGTGTTTTATTTACTCGTTACCACCGTATAACATATAATTGACAAATTAGAAAAGAAAAATAAGAAACCGAAAAAACGAACGATCGCCGGTGGAACTGCCGTGATTTCTAACATTCTTCAATATACGATAAAATTTGACCCTTTCTCGACGTGAATAACAAGTTCGATCTAATTAAAAATTGAACAATACAATAATTCGCAAGACAAAAAAATAAAAGAAACAAGGAAACTGTGTTGTTGGTTGTCTCGTGTGCTGCTGAAGCTACTGTCGTGTTTGTGTTTTTTAATTTTTCATTGAAGGAGTGTTGATTTGACAGTTCGGTTGGTTTGTGAATCCCATAGAGTCCCGTAGAACAATCTCAGTTTGTTGTTGACGAGACCAACGGAAACCACGCCGATTGAGGGAGACAGACTTCTTCTCTTAGGCGATGGGAAATTCTTTATGTTCATATAGGTGAGTAATAATACGACCAACACCAACAATTCCCACGTCCGTATACATAACATGTAAAAAAAATTATATCAATTCATCTCCCCGAATTCAATTTGCACTACGCGATTCACTTTTATCGAGACCGAGTCTAGATTATACATTTTTAATATAACAGTTCGCATAATCAAATCAAAAACTTGGCCACTTTTTAAATCGCTTCGACATTACCGCGTTAACGACTTCGTCCTGGTGGCCCGCGATCATTTTGCCTAATAACAATTATATTGATGGACGTATATTTTTTATTATTCTCATTTCCTGTATCACAGTTATAGCGGTTCTACACCGATATTCACGTATCATATTTATTGCCGTCTATTATTATATCGTTGTGTATACGCAAAATTAGTTTTTGTTCAGTAGAAA
Organism: Athalia cordata; assembly: GCA_963932425.1. Classification (NCBI taxonomy): domain Eukaryota; kingdom Metazoa; phylum Arthropoda; class Insecta; order Hymenoptera; family Athaliidae; genus Athalia; species Athalia cordata. Next base: position 32,357,564 of record OZ010627.1, on the reverse strand, counting down.
TATGTTTCGCGTTGATGCATGGATTTTGTAAAGTATAATGTTCATTATACATAGATGCTCTGGATCAGGGTGTTAAAAGAAAAAGAAAAAAAATGTTGAACGTATACTCTGTTTGCAATTTTAAATTATAATTGCATGATATCTCACAATCTGTTAATTTTCCAAGCTCGCTTCTTCTGCAATTCGGGGCCGAGGATTTCAGGGGTTCAGAGCGCGGGGAAAAGTTTAAAAAAAGTTGTTTTTTTTCAACACCCTAATCTTTTATTACATTATAATTGTAGTGTTGTTGTCGTCAAATGTATAGCAATTAGTATTATACATTTTACCTTGTGTAGTTCATAGTTGGCTGGGTGCCATTCTTTGAGCATGTAATTCTCTCGGCGATTTATCTCCGGGGGCCGTCCTGATGGGTAATAGTAAGATATAAATGTTGAAATCAAAATTTACCATTCACTCTGCACTGTAAAACGCTGTAAATTAGTAGTATTTTAGTTTTTTCATAAATAAGTATTAAATAAATTTTGGGATGTAAAAAATACTTAGGTCAATGAAAATATCACAGCAAAATTCATTTTTTACACCACACATACTAAACTATGTTACTTTTCGTTCTCCAAAATAACATTAATAATCACAGAACTAACTAATTTTTCTCTTCAAGCTCGTTCACTCACTCGTTTATTTTTTTGTGCACATATAACATTTGCTCAGGGTTCTTTTTCCAATTCTAATCTATGCCTGTAAAAAAGTAATTGTGGACTTTATACAGACCCACGTGCTTGCCAACTTAATCATTCACTCACTCATTTACCGTTCATCGACGGATAAAAAAAAAATCATTGAGCGCTGACAAAAAAAAAGTCACCTGCATCTCAAAACGAGCTACTTGATGCCGTTGCCTCACGATTGAGAGTCAAACGACTCGGAAAAAATCACATACAATTTATTTGCAGTGTGTATAATAACACGATAATGCTATTGCGGCCCATATATACGCGTAAAAAAAGACGTTGAATTAATGTAAAAGTTATCGCTAATCCCACAGGACTCCGAAGTGTCGTCGAGGTCGACTTCAGAAGTTGGGGCTGGTTCTGTTGAGGATGTTGACTCACCTGTAACGTCGTTGACCGATTGCCAAGGTGGAGAAATTTCTCGAAGCACCGTTGAGATTTACGTTCCAGAAGAACAAACCTTGGATTCGATAACCGCGGCGGCAACTGATACCCAAAATCATCAGCAACATCACCAAAATATTCATCACCGTCAACCACCTCATAGACATTATACGCTACAAGGTGATGAGGAGATCGCCATACGAGGAAGTGCGAGAAGACAGCATTGGAAGTCTCAAAGTATTGGTGGTGAATTAACTAGTCCTAATCAATCTCTGCAGGCGCACATAACAGATGAAGAAGATCAGGACGATGACAGAGAAACTAAGACATTCTCGGCCAATCGTGAACTATGGCAAAGGCGAGCGACTTCTCAAACTCATCTGAACCCGACCCTTTCAGCATCTGGAATAAAATCGTTCAGATCTTCCCAACAGGAATTTAGAGAAATGCGTCAAAAACATACACCTGATTTGGTTATGGATCTTCCCCTTTCCGCACAAGACATCGATAACAAATCCGCATCTTCTAGCAGCCTCAGCAGTTCGGATGATGAATCAATTCCATGCAACGCATTGGTTCCTCCTTCGCAACCAAGTCGAGCGGAAGCTGCGACCTCACCAACCGGTGGTCCAGAGTCTCCAGATATGAGTACTGCAGCTGAAAGATTCGCTAAACAAAATCAATGCACGTTGAAAAAGAACACCAAAAGTAGTAACAGCGGGGCAACTGCGTCTTCCGATAATCAGTTAATTAGCAATAAACCAAAAACAATTGTTGGCTGCATGTCAGAGAAAACCGAGGATAAAGACGAACCTGAAGAAAATTATCAGCAGGTTCAGGAATCGGGAGAAACTATTGGATCTGGAATTGTAAAATCAGCTAGTTCTACACAAATTATTGTAGCCGATTCACCGACACCTCTGCGCTCACCTTTACCCCCAAGATCTACACCTAAAATCGTCGCTAAATTTGCCGACATGCATTTGACAGGAGGGAGTCAAGTCTCCTCGTTCAAACCACAGGTCAAGGTCAAACCGACGATCTTGAGGAAGCCGGTATTACCATTTCCGCATCCTCACATGAGCCCAGAACTAGCTAGAAAAATTGAAAAACAGGCGCAAAGCACTGAACAAGCAAACTGATCCTGAATCCTTCGTAATTATTTGATGATCGTGCCTCCGTCCGCCCGACAGTCTTCCCGCCTTTTATTATCCCAGTTCCGATTGTCTTAACTTTTCGTACGGTATTTTTTTTCTTTTTTTTTTCTCCTACTTCGCTATGGTTTGTCTGTCTTTTTTTTATTGGTCTTATAGAAAAAATCTTTTAGCTTCATACCAATTTCAATAATTCTTCTTGTTCAGTTATTTCCTTTTCATTTAAATTTTACCAAATGACTCGCTGCAGTACGACGTTCTAGTCATTAAACGAGAAGTTGATAAATGAGAGATTGAAGTGCGAACGATATACAAGTTGAGGATGCATCGAAATAAAATACAATAAAACTTAGATTATAATAAAATAATTAACTATAGAATAACATTATAAGTTATTTTTTAAGTTACTTGTATTTTTTAAGTTACGTTATTTTATGATAGGGGTAGATAGGAGTTATAAACTTTAATGTCATCATAATTTACTACATACAATGTATATCCCTATGATAATTTGAATTTCACATGAAAACGGGGATTACATGTATAATAATTATTAATTAATATCATTACTAACGAATTTGCATCATTGGTTGTAAGAATTTATTTTATCGCAAATTCACCGTGTTATTAATACATACATATAATACAATATTAATATACTTAATAACAATAATAATTATAATTATCATCAAATAGTTGACTGTCACTAATATCATATGATATCAATGCATATACTCCATAACTAAATATAATAATATTATTATTACCATACTAATATAATTGTCACTCGAGACATGAGTTCGATGTTCCTTTATTTCGTGGATAGGATATTAATAATATAGATAAAAGAGCGCTAGCGTTCCGGTTTTTAATAATTATATTGTATTATTGATAAAGAATTTTTAGAGACGTCGTTATAGGATCTCGATCGATACAGGGATTAACAAAGAAGGTAAGAAAAAAACAAAAATGGGGTGAATAATCAAAAAAACAATTTTTTTTAATTAAAAATAAAAAGAAAACAAATAAAAAAATGTCATTGGATCAAGAGCTCAATTGCTCCGCTTTGTGGTAAAGTATGCAGAATATCAATCGAATATCGTGTGCCCTTAGTCCTACCAAATTAAATCGAGGTTGTTTTTCGAAAATTATAATAAAAAATCATTCACGTTGAGATTTAATTGTACATCAAAACGATAGACCGCACTTACCATAGGAATGTTGCATCGAGTTTTATTGATATTCTATGTATGGGAGGACAGTTTCTAAGCTAGAAATAAGATCACAAAGAAGCGTATCACGCACAAATATAAAGATATAGGTATACAACGTATATTATAGGTGTAGGTATAACACATACATAGGTATACGTAAATACATATTGTTAAGTGAGATGTAGTGCGATGATGTTCGATACGGAGTGATATTTGTTCGATACGTGGAGAAAGATAAAACCAAAAAAAAAATTGTCAGGAAATGTAATTCAACGATCATTTTTTGGTATGCAAAGAACGAAGAAAAAAACCAAAATAATCAATAGTAATCGTAATCAGCAAAAGAGAATAAATTGGAAAAAAATAAAAATAACTGAAAACAGTGAACCAGATGAGAAACTATAATATGACGCCCAAATGTTATAGGTATATCCCTATTTGAATTCTGTGATTAATGTTAATTCAGAACTTTTCATAAATTCAAATAGTTTGCTGCCACGTAATACCATATAAAATGTTTCCTTTTTTCTTCATCATTATTTCAGTATTCAATTCAATGTATTTATTGTAATAACGCCTTCAGTACCGCGCCTCAGCATATACCGTATAATAATACATGTACTCCGTACCATAAATTATATACCCACATTACACATAAACTATATAAAATTATATTCCATAAAATTGCACTCACATCCTCTTAAACACTCCCGTATATACCGTAATTTAACAATTGATAAATTTATCACTGATCGCAAAGTGGAAAAAATAAGGAAAAAAAATAAACAAAAAAATATGTAATGACGCTTGTTTTATTAGTTAATGTATGCTACAAGTACATACAGCGTTCGAGCTCATCATACACTAGGTATACACATTTCTACATACATATACGTCATTATTAGATCATTTTGAAAGTATATATATAGTATAGTATGTATACACATAAAAATATATTCTTCGAATGTGTATTAATATGGTTTATAATTATTTATGAAAATAAATCCGCAGCATACGATTTATATTGAAGTTGTGCGATGGTCCAGAGTGGCTATAATACAAGTTGTGTGTGTGCAACGGTAAACAGCTGACATCTATAGCTACGATAATAATTAACGATAATTATACGTATATTATTATAATTACCGCGTACATCACTTTAACGCTCAGGTCATTAGATCGATTACAATAATTAGTTAACTGTATAAATTATAGGCAATACCCTAATACTGGGTGCGAAAATATTCATGACCAACTCCGTAAGAAATATACCAAAGCCATTGACCCTGATGAGACCTATAGCGTCCTTAAACCTTCCAAATCCCTATAAAACTATTATAATCAACGAAATTCTTTCTTCTCCTGCGTTTTACTTCCCTTTACTACAGTATATCCGTTTAAATGTAACGTTAATTGTTATCAAATCGAATATTCATGGTAATTCTATATGTCGTCTCTTATAAACGAATTTTATGTATATTATCGTTTTCTACACTCATCATAAAGTTAATCAATTATTATTGTTATTAGTATAATTAATTACCTCGAATGTCAACTGCATTCAGTTTAATTTCATTTTATCTTGATAATCTCCTGTTCAATAATATTACCATAATATATCTTACATTTTTATTATTACGTTTTATTGAAAAAACTTCGCGTGTTGGTGATTTTAAGAAAGTGAGAAAACCCTTATGATTATTATTATTATTATTTTCATTATTGTAAGTATTATTAATAATATACCATAATATTCGTATACATACTATTGTAATAATAAATCTAAAGGTGTTATTAATGATAATAATATCTACATTATTAGTTATATTATAATTATAATAAAGGAAAGAACACCGACTATATACATCTAATTATATGATGATATTCTTATTATTGATATACTATGTGTATAAGTTTTCACCTTATAAAATCTATATTTCTTTATCGTTTGAAACATTTTATTAGACGGTTCTAATTATAATATTGATAGTAATGATGATAATAACAATGATAAAAGCGCGTTTGCGCCCGAATGACTTCGCGCATGAGCATGCAGATGGCAAGGTATTTTACCCTGAAAATTTTATATTTACAACGAAGCTGTTTTGTTAATCTACCAGAAAATGGTGGAAATAATATATTTCAATCCCGTGACATAATTGCAATAATATAATGACGTGAAAGAATAATAAATAAAGAAAACAAAATAAGAAAAGAATCGAACGTTACGAAACCGCATGCCGCGCAACTTTATCGAGCTCTGGTCCGACCTCGTCTTCCCCTTTAAGAAAGTAAAGAAAAAAAATCAAAATTCGTGTACCAAGTGATTCTCCTTAATTAAAGTTGTATTGAATGTAAATATCATACTCCAAATATTATAATGCACACAGATCTAGTGTGTGTGTTTGATAAATATTTTTTGAAATTTGACATTCACCCAGTTTCTAAATCTGATAAATCTAATAACATAACGTGACAGATAAGAAAAGCCAGCTGTAACAGAGGAATATGGGTCAAAAGGACGATATGGAAATGCAAGAAATATTAAGCAACATCTTTGGACCTGGTGTGCTTGCAGCAGTGGAAAAGCTTACAACGAATACAGGGAAAACAGCTTCGGGTTACACCAGGTAAATTTACCTTTCAGAACCTTTTTATTCATTATATGAAAATATAATAAAATCCAATATTAATCAATTATACCATATAGAGTCACTCAATACCTGGGAATGGCGAATGATTACATGAAGACGGTATTGACGGAGCATGTAAATCCACTCTCTAATACTGAAGATAATCGTCACGGTCGTATCGGACCAAAATTCGCTAGATTTGACGTCTTTACTCATCATGGCCAATTTATATTGTCCCCGGATAGACTTAGTTTAAACTCTCAAAGCAACTTCAGCACGATGAGGGCGAATGTTGCCGTTTTTGGGGGCAAATGGATTTATGAAATACAACTAGGCTCGAAGGGGATCATGCAGGTGGGCTGGGGAACGGCTCAGTGCAAATTTAGCCCAGTATCTGGTGTCGGTGCGTTTATGAAGATCTCCTGATCCTCTATTAATCCCGATCACCCACCTCACCCTACTATTCGTTAAATTCTTTTCTACAATAATTACCGACGCGATACTAACTCGATTTCCTGAATTTTCAGGGGATACCCCGAACTCGTATGCATATGACGGAAATCGTGTTCGACGGTGGAATGTCTCGACTCATAAATACGGGGAGCCTTGGCTTTCGGGAGACATAATTGGTTGTACTTTAGACCTGGATAACAGTGTGATAGAGTTCTATAGGAACGGAAAATCCTTGGGAAGAGCATTTGAAGGGGTTTCTACGGGTGCTGGAATCGCCTATTTTCCTACCGTCAGTCTTGCGTTTAAAGAGAGCTTGACCGCAAATTTTGGTTCAACACCGTTACGCTACCCCGTTGAAGGATTTGAGACGCTTCAAGCCGCTCCGATGGACCAGATCAACCAAGCTATTATTATATGCGAGTGGTTGAAGAAAGTCATTTATATTATTGAGGCTGGAAAAGAATTCTCTCGAGATGAAAATGATGAGGACAGCGGTACCTCGACGGTTAATGCGATTAGCAATAACGCCTTTGTCGGGTGCATCGCTAGAGCGATAGTTAGAAATTTTGGACCACTTTTAGCAACGTCTTATGTGGTAGAGGCCATATTTGTACCTTTTTTAAGGGAACTTCCAGTGACTAGAGGTAGCCCTGCGGATGGTGCGGACGTCAGTCGTATCAGGATTTGTTTAGATCTTCTTTGGGCATTTCTTGAAGATGAAGAAATCAAAGCCTGCCTCGATAGCACTGTCATACATCTGATATTCACCTTCAAACATGTATCACTTAGGCTTGATTACCCTGATCAGAGCAAGAGCCTTATACTGTTGACGAATATTTGTCAGCACACCGTGACAAGGCAGTACCTACTTCAACACATGCTATTCAGCAGGGTTCGCTTCGCCAATTTCGTTCACATAAAACCTCTAGATGAAAGCGGACTCGCAGATGTAGTTGGAACGACATGGTGGAAAACTGACCCCTTGGATTGTGTCGTTGAAACGAACAAGGAGCAGTACCTTATGTCCTGCGATCGAATTAAAAACGCGATTTCCGGTGAGCGGAGGATTAAATTGCGAGAGTGATTAGTTTTTTTAACAGGCTCTTGGTTTTCGGTGCAGAAATTGAAGCCCTTCAGGTTGAACTGCTGGTGACCCTTTTGGACAACACTGACGGTACCCCGACAACGCCATCGTCGCGTACAATTTTTTTAAGAAAATTTCGGAATTTTGTACAGACTAATTGGATATCGAGTCGTGTGAGTAAATGCCTGTACCCAACGCGTTCGAAGGCGGCATATAATCCCAATCATTTAGTATGAATTCCTGCAGATAACAACGGAAGTTCAGACCCCGCTTCCGATCACTCTATGCTGTTTTCATCGTCTCTTAGTCGCCTTCAGGATCCTATGGGACGCGGAAATCGGTTCCAATCCCATCTACGTACCATGCAGGTAAATTTCCGGAATATGATTCTTTGTTTTAGTTTCTGATTCTCGCATATATTCCTCGCAGAAACTTCTACGACGCGTCTATAAATTACGCCGGAATAGACAGACTTGGTGGAGTCCTTTCCCACTTGAATAAAACCTTCAAAGCCGAGCTTCTTCACCATTTAGGACCAGAGCATGAAGTTATCGTCGCCATGGAACAAACTCAGGAGCAGCCTAATGCTTTTTCCGGAGGTCCTTCGCGCTTCGGTGAATTACCAATCGCCATTCCGGCGCTCGCAAGGATGACAACGGTCAACTCAACGGGCCCATCGAACCCCATGATCCTTGAAAGGCTCTTGAACATCCCTTTCAATCGGGAAGATCAAACCCCAATGCGTCTGGGACAAGCTGACCCGATGGCATCGCTCCTGGAGTTGCTAGATGGGATAATTCTTTTTTACCACCTAACAGCCAAGAGGCAAATAGCAAAGGTAGCAACCCTACGAGAAAGTATGGATGAGTACATCGCTGCCATGGGCGCGATGAAGAACTACCTTGAGATAACGAAAAAACAACCCAAAGATTCAGACGCCGCTGCTATGGCTCGGGAAATAACAAGGGTGATCGAAGTATTTGATATTAAACTTGCCGAGCAAGCCAGGCATATGGCATGGGTACGTGCTGTTGTTTATTCCAGAGAAAAACAGGCGCATTTAGTCTGGTTATTGAGGGTTGTTACTCTCACCCTGACATCCGCTAGTGAAGAGGGTAACATGTTTAGCTTCGTGCCAAAATTTTACCTCGAAGCTATGGCAGATCTTAGCGTTGGGATCAGGAGTCATGTTCATCCCACTGCTCCGATTGAAGATATTCCGGAGCACCAAGAAATGTTGATTGATGTCGCGAAATTTCTATGTGACCACTGCCTCGATTTACGTATTGTCCATGCGAACGCGAAGGACACGCTTGGTTTAACGCTAGCAGGGTTCGTTTCAAACCCTTTGACACTAGGCCCACTGGAGAATGTCCCAATACAGTCCAGGATAAAGCTCGTCAACAGCCTGTTGAAACCATATGAAAACAGAGCGTGGGCTCAGTCCAACTGGGTTTTGGTCAGGTTCTGGCAAGGATACGGGTTCGCGTTTAGGTACGAAAAAAGTCCTCATTTTGCCAAAAAAGTCGGGGCGAAATTGATGCATCAGGAATCCATATCGAAGCCGATTAGTGAGTGGAATCATCTTCAATCGCGATTAAAGGTTTTCACGGACTAATTGGGATTATTCAATTTTACAGAGCCATGCCCGTCTCCGATTTATCAAGCACATGTGAAGACTGCTTTACTTGGGAATCCCGTCGCGACGACGCAATTCTTGAACTCCCTATTGAATCAACTCAACTGGGCCTTCTCAGAATTCATAGGGATGCTGCAGGAGATGCAAAGAATTTCGTTGAGGCCACAAAGAATCCCGATTGAGTCAAGACAGCTGAAAATATGCGCGACTTGTTTTGATCTGGCTATTTCTCTGTTGAGGGTTTTGGAAATGATTGCTACTTTGGCTACCAGCGTATTCACTAATGATTCTCAAGAATCTAGCGAGAGTTTATTGGCTAGACTTTTCCAGGTAAATCTTCCGTCGAATTTTTATCAGCTTTTTTTTTTACGCTTCACGGTTTATCATTATATTCAGCTGCATTTAAATTCTCTAGTTACTGTGCCAAATATTGAATCGCGTGAGCTCGCAAACTGGTTGTTTTCAATACCTTGTACACCTCGAAATCCCAGACCTGGAAACCATCGATCACTTCCCAATTTTGTCAGCGGTTATTGGGATTCTTTTAGTTCTGCTCAAGGAGGACATGACTGCTTTCAAAAGTAAGAATTCACTAATCTCTGTATATGATCAAAGTAAACTAATTTTTACGATTTATCTCTCATTCCTTTAGCACGTCGGAGAAAGATGCCGAAAGTAACTAAAGCGCTGCTCGATGAGCCGAGTTTCCAGATAGAATCGCTTTATTTTGTTTTAGGAGAGGTCAAACCGAAACACCAAAATATGAGAAATGTGAAACCGTTTTGCCTTCAAAACTGTAAGTTATTGACCGGTAGATGTAATTACTATGAAAATGCTATACATTTGCCTTCATTCCTCTATCGCAACTTTCAGACAAGGATGACGTGAGCGATCAGGAGATAAAGAATGTGAGAGAAATGCTTAGATACTTGGAATTTTATCGGGCGCTAACCGAGACGAAACTTACTTCAATCGACGACGATAATATTTGTACAATTTGTTACGCTTACGCGATCTCCGCGATATTCAAGCCTTGCAATCACCGATCATGTCGAGCATGCATCGCTCATCACCTTCTTAACAGTAGACAATGCTTCTTTTGCAAGGCTAATATCGACCAAGTAGCAGATATGGGGGGCAAATTGATACATGATCTAACCGCAGACCCTACGCTGGAAAATCTTACCGTCGCGTCGTAATATAGTAATTAGATAAACTTGTACAGTACAGCACGTAATCAAAAATGAGTACAAATTATTATTGAATAACATCGAGAACGTCAGATTAATAAAAAGTTACATTTTATTCATGAAACAGATTTGTCAATGCACATTGACTACTGTGTTCCTTACATGGTATAAAAACATGTCAGTCTTAATTCAATCACAATATACGAATAGTAAAAATATAGCAGATATAATATTCAATCTAATGAGTATAAAGTTATACGCGGGAAACTTGATATTCTTTCTATTTGTCAATAAATGCTTCCAAACTGAGGTATAGAAAACAATATCACATGGTTGAAGTATCAAAGTGCTCTCAGAAGTGTGGCATTTTACATGCACAAACTATCCTTGAGCCCAATCCTGAAACCTGTTATTAATGCGGGCGCCGGTTTTTCCTTCAACATATCTTCTATGGCTTCTATAAAAACAACACCACACACAAACGAGCCCAATGCTAACAATAGAACCGAGAAAAATATCAAGAACTTATCTTTATTTAAACATAATTGCGGATCCTTGATTAAAGTGTTTTGGAGTAGACAAACTCCTGGAAAAATGAAAATAAAAGCTGCCGATAATGAGCCCATGAGATTTATCACTGCAGAAATATCAGGTAGCACGATCGCAACAACTAAAGTTAGGGCAATCCAAACCAGCGATAATATTACTCTAGGAATGATAAGACTTTGTATGTACTCTGTGCAGAGACCGATCAGCGCCTCCCGTCCACAAAACAAGATTATTGGATATGTTGTAAAATTCTTAAAAGCTATGGCAATAATAGCAACCATCAGAAATGTTCCACCATCTGAATATCCCTGTAGAATGTCGCCGGGAACCATCCCTGTTCCAAATGTTGAATAACCAAAGATTCCAGCTATCGAATATGCCACAAAACATGTCAACATACTAACGATTGCACAAACTGTGAAACCTCCAAGCTGCCGATTCTTCATGCAAGCATAGGTAGGTATTACCGACATGTGACACTGTAATTAGAAGAACAAAGATTTCTGAGTATTACTGATCATATTGTATCATATATTGCATAATTTTTGCAACTCTTAGTTCTTATAAAATAGTCTTAGCTCTCATACCTGATAACCAAAACATACGACAGGAACTACTTGAAATATTTCAGTCCAATGATCTGGCCAATGTTTCATAGGTTTGGCTGGCAGTCCACTTATTACTGGACTTTTGTAAATGATAATCCATACAACATAGATCACCGCTAGACAGCCAAGAGAGCTTGCATAGCTCAGTATGTCTAGTCTTTTTGAGAAACAAAGTGGAAGAATGAAGACACAACAGCAAACAGTTGTTGTGAATGATCTCGACATGTACCTGCAACCCAGGAGATATTCTCAATTGCGAATCAGTTATTGTGCACAAAGAGAAAATAGTGAATCACGAGAATTACCAATAGTGGCAAAAGTCGCTACCATAGAGGTTGGCTAAGACTCTATCAAATTGATCTCCGATGATGATTAGGAAAGTAACGCAGCAACCAAAGCTATAAACGGCAACGCAGATAGCACATAAAATTAGTGATTTTGGTCCACAGAGTCCTGCTAACGTATCCTGCATAGAAGAGCTGTTTGTACTATCGCTAGCCTGCGCCAAAACCACGATTGCAGATGTGATAAAAACTAGAAAAACTAGCTGTACTAAAACAGCAGTCAAGATTCCACCAGTCTTATCGAATGCCTGCGGAAAATTTAGTAGCCCAGCACCCAATGTTGCATTCACCATCAAAAATATAGTGGCCAATGATCCTACCCCTGAAAAATAATCGACGATATTTCAGAAATACATTAATTAACAAAGATTAACTTGAGAAAGGTACCTCCTCGACATTCTTGACTGGATTCATTCGATGTGCAGGCTGCTGTGGTAAGAACAGTCTCATTGCTGATAAGTCTTTCGTCCTCTCCTCTCAAATAATTCATGATGTATGTGTTGTTCTAATCAGATTTCAAACTGTGGAACAGTCCCCGATGTTCATTACAAGAATGATTGACTAAGAATCTACACATTCCTGATCAGCTACTTAGTCAGAAAGAAGAACCCTAATCTTCTATCAGAACAAAGCAAATGAAATTTGCGTTATCTCCCACTGAGATGGACAAGAGATCAAAGGTCATGGGTACAAGGCGTTCTGATTGATTATGACAAATTGCGGATCATTAAAATTGAAGAAGGGTAATAACACGAATAGATGTGTAGTATAACTTGTTTCTAAGCAACAAGCATCAATAGGTCTATTATCTTATCGTCAGTGCGTGGTCTCATTGATGAGTACCGTGTAACATTTATTCGTTTGAATTCACCAGAATTGAGAGTTTTCAATATAAAAACCAGAAATTACATTAGACAGAACACGACACTTAAACCTGTTGATATTTTTATTCACATTTCATTGTCAATTGTAGTAGAAAATAGGTAATAAACACTGCCCCTTTCTGACAGCGAGCCTGTTCTTGTGAGTCCTATCCGTGGATCCGTCAAACTGCCAAAATCTCAACCTGAACATGGCTACCAACAATGACATGCTGTATGCACGCGTATCCAATGCGCATGTGGTGTCACAAATTTCGAATCGCCTCTATCACTTTCGATTTCAACAGACGGTGATAGCACAGTGGATTTTATCTGAATTCGTTGCTGTGGTGATAGTGAATGATAGCACACGAAATATCAATTATTTCAATAAATGCAGATTTCATATCAGCTGTAATAGATTACGTGAGTATGATAACTTAAAATTCATAGAAAGGTAACGATTGGCAAGTATAATACCCTACTAATATTCTGAGATCACAATAAGGACGGGATAGTGAACAAACTGGTAATTGAAACTAATTATGTGATCAACAAAAAAGGGGTTTGAAATAAAAAATTAAACTAATTAATAAGAAATAATACGAAAAATTTGTTTATATTTTTATATCACGTAATAATACAGCTAAGTTTGGACAGATTAAATCTAATTTCACAAACGAATTTTTCAGAATTAAATGAAAAATTAATTAAATGCAATTTTTTATTATTCTTTGGGCATCAATTTTGTTCAAATTATTCCAGACAAAATAATCTTAAATGTAAAAACATAACAACGCGAACGTATAAACGATCGCCATTCTTTCAATTATGTAAATAATCCAGTCTTCACTTAATTAAAAAAACAAGAACAATGTTTTTTTTTTTTTAATAAATAATCATCCAGAATACATGGAACCAACTGATTTATTTCTGTAAATTTGAATCCCAGATGTTCAGCGGATCGAACAGTTGATACAAGTACTGGGTGACAAATGGTCTCTTATCAAACGATTGAGTTGTTCCAGTTGTTATTTGTCAATCAACAAGAAGGCGTACGGTAACAAGCGACAGCAAGGACTGCACTAGTATGAAATCAAACACCATGCAATTGTCTCAGATTATTTTTCCAAACACTGTTCTTGAATACTTGAACCAATTGCAGTTTATAACACATTGGAAATACGAGAAAATAAGTTATTGACGCTTAAACAGTGCGTCCTTTGTGTTTGACATTATTCCACCCAACAATTTGTTCCCGACGAATGTTACAGGGGGTATAAAATATGTCAAAAACCATAATCGTTATTCATTACAGGCTTACTTAAACCAGGTAATACCAGATCCATGATACTGGAAAAATTTTCTTTCTACTGTCGTATGCGTAAGTCCATAGGTCATACTTGAATATTTTTCCAATAATTCATGAACTACGTGCTGCGTAGATTGGCTCTGTAGTTTATACTTATAGTAAAGAATTTAAAACATTGCCAAAGTAATCTTTATATGTAACAAAAAAAAAAGTTATCAAATAAATATTTATATAATACATCATTATTATTATATTTACTTAGTAAATGGAAAAACGAGTGCGTGCAGCGAATCTCAATATGAAATGATACCAACAATTCATGATCAAAAATGGTTAGCTACAACTTTTTTGTATTAAAACTGACTCTATATCTGAAATTATTTTGCACAATAACTACGTCAGCTATAATATTATTCATTATACAAATTGTCACGATGCAAACTTTTTTTCCGTACTTCATTAATAATAGAATTACACCATTAGAGCGTGTTGTTCAACTCAAGTCTTGGCCTTTTGTTGCGTGTCGCTGTTACCTCTTCTTGAGAATCTCCACCACCAGATAGGAGCTCCCGTTTTTTATCAGCACTCTGCATGATAAATATTTTTCTTAACAATACTCAATAATATATTGCCCTAATTTACCTAGAACTAAATTAATTTCCAGAAGGCTTTACCTTTTTGTCCCATTGTTGGTGTAGATACCTCAGGAGGATAGTCGTCTTTTCAGTCACAATTACTGAAAGTCCAATAGAATTATGATTAGAATATGAAAATGTATTGAACTTCTCAAGTTATTGGCTATAAAAAATACCTTGCTGCTTAAGGATACATAATAGAATTCTCAATACATACTTTGATCAGATGGGTAATCCTTGGTAGGTAGATATACAGAAGGTCTTTTGATGCAAGTTCGATTTCCATTGTCGGTGTGAAAATTAGCAAAGTTGTTCTCGTCATGTGACGGCAATCCTTTCAGAAATTCTGCAACAGACTATTTTGAAGAAAATCTAATTAAACTTGGACGTGAGCTTCACGTGCACTTCGATGAAGAGCTTGCGTCAGAATGAATTTCTTAATTTGAAGTCACAGCTGTAAACTGTAACAGCAGATTTAAATCTGGGGATGTGTCTAGAAAAAAACTTCTTCTACTCTCTAAGATCGGACTAACGTTTTGCATATAAAACTGGGGCGAACACCAAACAAATTATTAGAGAATCAGGCTGGTGGTCGTAACCTAGAAAGTTGGTCAATAAGTGAAGTAAAAGAGCTCACCATTGCGAGGAAACGTCGATCACCAGTTCAGACAACACCAAATTCGCGATGAGTGCCACGCACTGCACTCGATTATGGAGAGATATCGTATCCGCGAAAGAAAATGCTAAGAAAAAATCATAAAAAAAAAATACCTTATTTTCCAAATATTTCTAAACGTATACACATGCTCCACAGCTTTCGACAAGCTTCGCCCCTTCGCCCCACACGATGGAGAATCGGATCGCTGGTGGATGTCACTACTTCGCCGACGTCCGCAGCGATCGTATCTGATTGGTTCATTTATTTAAAAACAAATTCAGTTGTTATGTTTTAAGAAATAACACATATAGCTGCAATCTCAAATGCGAGAATTGAAGAAGAAAGTGTTGAAGAAAGTGAAGAAGCCTGCAAACTTTGGAAGATCGTGAGGAGAAGTGCTATTCTGAATTTCGCGCGCTACGTTCGCCCAGGAAGATGAAATAGGTATTTTCCTTTAGAGCATATTGCTCTGAGGTATTTTCGTTTTTTTGTTTTCCTAGTGGTTCGTGCGAGCAAGAGCAACACTGACGTTACAGCGATTTGTCTTATTATTGTAACCTCACCTGATAGAATAAATGTTCAACGGTTTGAATTCAAATGGCTATTATAATTAGTTTAGTTCATTCGCTATTTTGTACGTTCACGAGTAGTTAACCTTGTGATACATATTCGGAATTGAAAGTGCTTCAACGTACGATTGGTAAAAACTCAATCATGTGAGTTTATTCATAATAAATAATGCTTAGAATTCTTTTAGATCATTGAAGGAGTCGTACCATTGAGAAGATTCTCAATGGTTGTACTGAACTTGCTCTTTTCTTAAAACAAAAGAAGCAATTTTTGGACTATGCAAATGCTTAACTACTTTCAATCAAGAATTTCTAAATATTTGTTCGATTTTATAGGCCTAACACAACTATCGCTGGCGATAGCAAGAAACGGTTGTCGGTATGTGATAAAAGGCTCATTCTATTCTTGCATTTGTATAATTTTCAATTAATTGTTATCTCATGTATAGATATTGAAAACACCCAAAAGTCGTCAGGCGTTTCAAGAATTGGATTTTGATAGTTCATCTCATGAAAACACTACGGATTGTGTAAAGAAGAGACGAGTCAGTTTTGCAGAAAAAAAACATGTTAAGTAAGTGTGCTTAGGATTGATTAGCAAACATAGCTTTATGATCTGAATACACCATTTTCGAATGAACACAAAACATATTACAAAGTGATATTTCACTTATTTGTGCAGAGAATTTTGTGATCATAAGGAACAAGGTACAATCTGGGACAATACTTATGAGGAATCTGATCAAAATGTTTCACATGCCATAGGAACTGCAAATGAAATTACAAATGATATACAACAGAATATAGAATTCAGAGAAAATGTAAATATTTTGGTAGGAGAAACTGGGTACACCATAACAGCGGAGGGTCATGGCACAAATACTGAAAATTGTGTAAATCCAAATTGTCCTACCAGCACGACACAAATATATAATAATTCAGATGCAGATTTAGAATTTACGGATATGGCTTGTGTCGGCCGTAGTCGTATTTATGATAGCTTAGAGTTGAGGCAAAACATAGCATCTCTTTCTCATAACTCATCTACAAAAACTACCGAAAAGACTATCTTATTTGATGATAGTGATGGGATTATGGATTTTACAGACATTGTCAACAAGCTTTCGGAACCAAATTTAGAGGATGAAACCATAATATTCACAGACTCTACGATAGATATAACTCCACCTGTCCAAAGTTACTTAGACTTAGCTAGGAATTTGGATCAAGATAAAGAAAACATCTATTCCAAAGTTCCCACTAATATGTTGCAGAACAAAGTGATTATTCCAGACTCTAATGATAACAAAAGTTACAGTGAAGTTGTGAAGCGTGGCAATGAGACTATATTGTTCAATGATTTTGGGTGTGAAATGACAGAAGCTATTGGTACCATAAGATGCCGACAATCTATGGATTCTCAAAACCTTCAGATCCCTGTGAAAAGAGCTGTTCCAAATCACAGAGGAAATCAGTCAAAATTGGGTGATAAGACCATTTTCTTTGATGATTTTTGTTGCGAAATAACAGAAGCCGTGGGTTCACTAAAATCTAATATGGGCCATAATTTGAATTCAGTTAAAAGTCAGGTTTCCGAACCAAATATACCTTTGTGCTTACCTGGAAAAAATCCATTAACAGCATCACTACTGGACGTAGAACCTATGGATGTTGAACCCATTTCATCGCCTAATAAAAAAACTCCACCAAAATTCACTGCAAATTTAAAAAATAACAATCAAACGAAAATTTTCCACGATTCAGACATGGAATTTACTGCAATGGTTACCAACGACATGATCAATTATGATGTAATACGGAAAAATCAAATGGCTACAAAAAATCAAACCATCTATTTTGATAATTGTGATGTTGAAATTACTGGGTTAGTCAAAATACATCCACATGGGGCAAAAACTGAATCAAATTCAGAAGAGCAAGATCTTTTGCAGAGTACTGCCTCGACTTCATGTAAATTTCATTGTAGTGAGCCACAGAGGAATGTGGAAAAACTGCCAAGCGAGAATCTGCAAAGGATTGATATCACTGAACACTTTCATAAATCGATAACTCAAAACCCTGAACAAGACGTTCATATCGCCAGAACTATTATGGCTGTGGCATATACTCCGAGCTCGATATCAAATACTAAAGGATCAGACGTTTCTACTAATACTGAGCCAACTTCGATTGAATTTGTAGATATCGAAGTTCAAAATGGTAAAAAAAGGAAGCAGGATCAAATGAAAGATGAAAGGAGTAGCACAACGCACTGCAGTCTGCTAATAAATGCGAACTCTGAAAATGCCCCAGTTCAGAATGTAATTCCTGATGATTTAATGTCCTCGTATGACAAGTCCTCTGAGTTCTCTCGTTATTGCAAACATTTAAAAACAACAGATCCTGATGAAAGTGACTCACAATTTGAGAAAGGCTGTACGATTAATAATTCTACTCCATTGAAAGATCGTAGGAGAACATACGTTCTCAGTAGCAATGCATCCATCACCAAGCAGAATACAATACCTACGGATGTAACAGTAACGAATGATTGCGTTGCTCATTTAGATAATGTACAAGATTGCAATAAAATCATTCCACCAAATCCTGCCCCACAGTTTTCCTTAGGTCATGAAATATCAGTGATCGAGCAGAGGATTGAAGAAAAAACTGAAACTTCTGGAGAATACATGAATGATGAGCCATATTATTCGTTTCTTGGAAATATTTCTGATTCCGATTCTGACTTTGCTGAACTAACTCATATTAACGAACAACAGCAGACGTCTCGAAACAAAAATAATATTAGTTCGGAAAGTCGTTCAGAACTGGCGAAATCTATAGACTCCAATGATGGTTCTTGCTTCACGATGTTCAGTCAAGAACTTGAGGAGCATGCTAAAAGGTCAGTTTGTGTGATAGTATTTTGAAAAACCAGAGATGGTAAAAAATTGCAATGCTCATCAGCAATCTAATGGTATTTTCTGTTTCAGTTGTTATTGCATCTGGAAAATTCGGTCAGTTAGCAAAGAAAAGGTCCAGATCGATTTTATTTCACGTTCTCTTGTAGTCATAATACATTTGGAAGCAATGGAAGCGTTAACGATACCGCAAAAAATCAAGGATATTACAATTGTCTCACTGCTCTCAGGTGAAAAAAATAATCAATACATATTCATCCAGATATTCAATTGCTCATGATTTGGTAGCATTATAGTTATAGTAAATATGACGGTATTACAGCGATCGCAGAGGAGAATATTCGCATGGCACATAGCATAATATTAAATAAACTAGATCCAAAGATTTTAAAACAGCTTTACCGAACTACCAGGGATATATTACCTTTGCTGGAGTTTATTACCCAAAGAGTCAAGCTGCAAATTGATTTCATGCACGAATTTAAACGACTGCAAGATTTGCACCATTTCATAATTACGGGAAATGAGTAAGTAATAAAAATTGCAAATGCTCAGTTGCACAGGAAAATGATAGATAACAAACGGCCCAATTTTCACATAGGATATCGTTTCGACTACACAGCTACAAGGTGCAATTTGCGATAAAAATCGTCATGGATCTAGAGCTATTTGAGGATATCGGACCAAATGATATCAGCATACAATGCATACTTGGTAGCATAAGGTGAGTTTTTCGCTTTTCTTTTCTATCCTTCATGAACACGAAAATTACATACACGTTTATTATTCTCATGTTACAGAGATAAAGATATCAAGCAATTGATAACAGGTGTAAAAAAGGATCACAACTTTCTAACGAACTATATCAATGATGTTAAAGAATACATCGCAGTAGTTGTTGAAAAGAATTTCTGTTTCTAGCTATCCAGGTATGATTTTATTTGTATTGGCAAGATTTTAGGTCCAATACCTTTCAATCTCGATATTGTTCGTTACTATTGTTCGTTTAATTGTAAATCACTGAGCAGATCTCGCAATTATTATATCGATGCTAGAGGTATCGTTATAAATTAGGTATAGTAAAATTCATACTCAAGTTTAGGGCAGTTGAAAGAACCACATAAGATGGAATACGTGCTGTTATAACTACATTAAGAATTTAGTACGTTACATATTTTTATACCACCTATTTTTTTTCTATTCTTGAAAGAAAACTTCAGAATTATTGTATAGTCAACTAAATTAATAAAAATAATTCAGAATTCATTATTGAAAAAATTTGATTGAAAATATAAAACTTTTTTTCTATTCATCATGATACAAAGTGCAACCTTAAAATTCTGTTAAAGTAGTTTGAAAGTTTCGAATGAAAGAAAATTATGCGCTAATGGGTTGAGGTATGTCAGCAGTTGCTTGGAGAGCGATAGTATTAATTATCGGTTAATAATTGGGCCGGTAGCTTGGAGAAGGGAATCGAATCTAATTATAAGGCAGCAACGTCTAATTTCTCATTCTTGTTTTTCGTGAAGGGCCTCTTCCCACGGATAAGTGGCGTGGGTTTTATACGCCAAGATATCACTCGATTTATTAACGGAATGTCAAGTTGTCGGGTAGAAAACTCGATCTCATAGAGATTTCGACATTTATCCGAGTACAGTTACTTATACTCAATGTTCGTATGTATTTTGTTATTACATGTAAATAAATTTCCATAAATCGTTCACTTTGTAAAATTTATCTAACAACAATCGCAAATTCAGCCAGTATTCTCACGCTATATGAAATGCTCGTTTGATTCTCTGAAAAAATTTATGATTCCAAAATAAGAATCGGCTCCGACTACCTTACACACGTTAAACACCTTTTCGTTAGATATACTTATATTTTATAAAGACCGAAGTAAAAGAGAACGAAAAGAAGAAAAAAAACAAAAAACAAAACGGCTTTTGACCAAGTGCAATGTACGGTTTACATTCACAGATACACGAATCAAGAAATACCAAACGTTCGCGAGGCCATCGAGTAAGTTTTTTTTATCTCTATCTCGAAGAATTGTAATTTATCAGAATAGCTAAGTGATTATTAGTCAGAAATGAACACAACATAAACTACGGATTACTTCATCTCAAGATAAATTCTAATTCGTTGATAATGCCTTTTCATTTGTGATACAATATTTCTTGTGACATTTTCATTTTCCTTTTTTTTTTTTCTTTTGATCCGCTCATACAACTTTTAGATTTGATTGAGTGTATAATCTTCCAGTTAATTCAATTCCCATGAAGTACGTATGCACCTGTAATACGAACGTGTACGGGGATAATTCCCGAGTATGCTCAGCCTACAAGATTAAGATAAGCGGGTTTGAAAAGCGTCGAGAATGATCGTTATTAGGTGTAATGGTTATTGAAAGATTATTGTTTCTCTCATTCAATTTGAGAAGGATCGTTTGGAGCCCCCCACCTAGGCATGAGTATAAACCCGGGCCACGTATTCCTATTCGAAGTCAAAGGCGCGCTTGCTCGCTCGTTCGCTCTGAGCGAAGCATCTCCATATCCCGAGGGCGACGGGTGTAGCCAACAGCAGGGACTGAACGTGCGAGTCCGCCCACGCTCCAGGTTCCGCTTTGGGTTCGTAGCGGCGAGGCGCGGGGTCGATTACGACACTCACGGTCTGTCCGAATTGCTTCAGCCATTGATGAAACCTGCGGAGAGTTACCGGTAGCCTAAGGTGCAGCCCCGCAGACCGGTTTCGACTTTCACGTGGCTTTATCGAGTGCTACACACGGCTCAAACATACGCTCGATCTTTCGTATCTCCATCCCATGCATACGCTCACTGATATCTATTTAACGTATCGCGCTCGGTGCTCCTGCTTCTGCAGCGGTATCCTTTTACTTATATATTTTAGGCAGAAGCTATCCCTAGTTCTATCAAACTACCCGCACGTGTTCCATTATTCTATTTGAAAATTCAATCGGTTCATCAGTACTTACACGTAGGATATATCGGTGGGGTATTATTAACTTCAACCGCTTGTTATTATAACGGTTCATATACATCATAAATTGGAGACTTCAACGCCTGGCTTTTTGTTTGGATTTTATGCAATGAAAACGTAAACCTATCGAATTCGTTTAGATGCGAGCCAGATACGCATGTCTATGTATACTTATACTATTATAGAAAACCGCAGCTTCCGCGGTGTATCTTTTACTTTGCGAGCGATACTCATAAAATATTTACATCTGCGTGAAAAGAAATTAATATACGGGGCTATACTTTATTATTGAATTATGAGATCGGTGTGTATTTCAATCTAAGTGTAATCGATCAATGTATAGTAGATTCTAAAAGATCGGGGCCGCCGTCGCAGCTTGAAATCTTTAAGGCCGTGAGCGAAAGATTTCTTTCAGTATTAAGGGCCGCTGTATACTCCGTTCTTTTCCAGTCCCCAAAAATTGAGAAAGTTGTTGGATTGCCTCGCGTAGGTGCAGCGAAAGAAGTTGCCCAAGTTAATCTCTGTCGGAGCAGCGCTGCACCCCATAGGTCCCTTATAGCGTCTCAACAAGTGGGCGTCGAGAGGTTCGGGTAACGGCTACGTCCGCGTCCTCCTCATCGTCCTCTTCTTCGTTGTAGTTGCTGAGTCCGATGTCACCGTCTTTGCAAGCATTTTCTGCTGTTGCTTTGGCTTCGGCTGCTACTTCTGCTGCAGGCGCGGGGTGCCCCGTCTTCTTCTCCATCGTCGCGTACTTGTCTCCCGTTCCATACATGGCTATGCTATGTTGAAAGCGACACGGTCCCCTCCGATCCCCGTCGAGTCAGTCCCAGTCCGATGCCTCGATGCCTCGATCCTCCTTTCCTCTTTCCTCTTTCCTCTTCCCTTCGTCGGTCCCCACCTTTTATCCCTCTCACTCCCTTCTTCTTTTTCTTCCATCCGCGACCTGGGCCCGCCTGGCCCCCTTCCCCCCTGTAAACTCCCTCCCTTCGTACCAAGTCCCACGTTTCTTCCGCGAGTCAAACCCGCTGTTGATACTCTCTACGATCAGTGCTTGAGGCTTGCAGTTTTCTTGAGTTTATCCCCGCGAGCTGGTGCCAGTTTGCGTGATTTAATTACACACAGTGCACGCAATTCATACGGATTACAATAGTAATTTATTGTACTCATCGGTATTATCATATTGTGGTGAAAATAAAACTTATATTGTTTGTGCGAGTGGCGGGAAATGCTAATTTATAATATTGAAGTTTAAAATCGCGAACGGTACCCCGCGAAGGGATGAAAATTGTTAAGAATTTTTTTTTTTAAATGTTATTCCGAAACATTTAGGGTGATATACGACAAATGTTGGAGAACCTCCAATTTGTTATCCGGGCCGCAATCCCGAGTCCTTCAGACTCTTCGCAAAGGATCAAAAGCTCGAGTGACCTGCTGTACGAAGAAGAAGAGGAAACCATCATTGACCTCTACAGGTAAGTTGGGGGCCATGCACCGCTCCTATCCCACTCACGGGTATGAAATTATTAATTTGATTTAATCAATCATTCATTCATTTTTAATTCTATATTTCATTAAGAACGTCTTCATTTTACTCCTCACGACAACAGGTCCTCCATGATAGTTTTGTGTTAAAAATTCCCAGCTTGGCTTCGCGTAGGTGAACCACGCGTAGGTGCAACGTGCGTAGGTGCCTAACTTTATGTATGCACATACCTACCTATATACTTTAAATACATTCATAAAATAGCCGTTCACACACGTTGCATTATACCGGTGCTGCACCAAAGAACGAGCCCGTTGATGATGTCTGCGACAAGTATTCGAAAATGTAAAAAGAAAAAAACTATAAACGTATATAGGTATAGGTATATACAGTTTATAACAAATCGCAATTACGAGGGTCGACGGAAAACATTCGTGAAAGAAATCTGCGCGTGAGACCGTCAAGTTCTTGCGGTGCCGTCACGTGTGTCTGGTATAACTTGTGGAATCGAGCTCAACTTTTTCCGAGTCTACTTATCTACTTGGGTTTCAGCTGCTGCAGTTTCTTTCCCGCATTTTTGCCGGTAGCAGCGCGGGCCGCAGCGGCTGCTTGCCTCTCCTTCGCTTCCATTTTCGATCGTCGTTTTCCGAGAGGCGTCTTCTTCTCCCATTTGAGGAGCTTCTCGTATTCCTTGTGCCCGACCTCGGCCCGGTTAGAGATCAGGTACTCCATTATTTCACGAGGCTCCAACGGACGCTTCTTCAGCGTTATTCTTCGACTGATTGAAAGCACGTTGGCAACCGCCTCCTGAATTGTTTCTACCGAAAGACCGACCGAGAGGCTGGCAAGACTCGAACAGTCGAAATTACGGTCCACCCCGTGGTACTGCATAAGCAATTTCTTGTAAAGGAGATATAATGTGTTGTAGTCTGGGAGTGGTAAAAGGATAAACTTGTCGTGAATCTTCACAAACGGTCTTCCAGCTTTGTAAGGCTCGTCGGAGGTCGTAAGAAATAGCATCTGGAATTGAAATTTCGTTTTTAAATCGTCCTCGTTCTCGATATCACCATGAAAATGTGCGCAGGTGGCGCATTTATTACGTCGTTATAATACACCCACGATTTTATATATGTATGTTAAAGTTGAGAAACAAACTACGTCGGAGCAACTCTCCATTATAATTATTATACCATTCACGCCCCTTCTTCACACAGTTACTCTCCTTCAGCCACCGAATATCTGCATCTTACAATACGTATACTCGAAAATATTGGAAAAGAAATGAGAACGTGAAAAGATTTGAAAAAAAGAGGAAAGAAGGGCTTTTCTCACCTGGTCCCCGGCTTTAATACCCTTTACCAATTTGGTGAGTGGTTTAGCGAGGCGTTTAGGATTATTGGGCTTTTCTTCCTGAGGAATCTTTTTCCACCACGGTTGATGTCCAGCGTCAACGAAGAGGATGGCCGGTGGGTAGGCGCGAGCGACCTTGTTGATGTTGTTAACAAGTTTCTCAAGATCTTTTTTACCCTGATAATTTTCTCCCAAAGATTTTGGAGTCAGGTCGAATAGGAGGGCACCAATCTCGCTGCAGATCGCGTTTACTAGAAAAGTCTTCCCGGAACGGGGTAAACCGACTATCGAAACAGAACGGACTAAGGGAGCGATCTGATGAATTTCTCTGGAACCGATTGGAAGCACACAATATTCCATGATCGGCTGTAATACGTCCCCAAGGCAACATTTCACAGCCTTAGATTCTTTCCGTGCTTCCGTGTTCTGGTAGGACACATCACCGATCCAGTCGCTCAATCTGGTTTCGGGGTAGCCGTGAATTACCCCTGTGCTCACTAATTCGGTAAAGATATCATCGATTGTTGCATTCGATACAGATTCCTTTTTCTTTTTTTTCTTAGAACCTCCCTTGCCTTTACTTCTCTTTTTTTTCTTTTTCTTCTGACTTTTTTTGCCTTTTTTCTCTGCAAACCAAAGCAGGGTTACGGATTTGCTATGGTCAATTTTTTGGAAGGACTAAACTTAAAAGAAATAGCAAAACCAATACACGTACCTATAACATGGGCGTCTCCTATAGCTAGCACGGAATAACGAATTATTATGTCCTACATCTATTCGTGTCTGTATTATAATGCCGATGCGAAGAAGCGACTTTACCCTACCATGTGTGTGGGTACGATAATTTTAAATATACTGTATACACACATAAATACGTGTAACGGAGTCACGTGGCATACGAGTAGGTGGCAAGCCGCGATACCTGGCCTCAAAGAACCTGGTGCGCCCCACGCATAAGGCAAGTAACGCCCACGAGGACACGCTCAGCTCCGACGGAAATCTTAACTTTTTTTTTTAAATATTTTTTATCTTTATCTTTTTCTCTTTTCATTCACCAACAGTCGTTTCGATTCATAATTTTCACCAAATTTTACGGTTTGGTGTTACTTTTCTCTCTCTCTCGCCGGACCATTGAATATTAAATTGATCCTAAGTCGAAATACTATGCAATAGACGGAACGTTATAATTTGAGTCGAAAGAAAACCTGGGAATTTCTAAACACACCTAAAAATGTTGAGCTCACCTTTTTTAACATCCTGCCCTTCCGCGGGACCTCCACCCTCGGCTTCGTCCTTGGCTAAGGCGGTTTCAAGAGTTGCTAGTTCAAGACGCATCAGTTCGTCCACAATTTCTCTCATCTCAAGTTGTAATTCGTAGCAGAGTTTGTCAGTGATAAGATCGAGGTACACTTTTTGATGAGGATTCTCGGAATCATCCCGTAAGCTCCAATTAGCGATGAATTCGGTATTTGCTTCTCTTAGACACCGGATAGTTTTTGGTTCCGGGGGCTTGTCGTCCTTCCGTTTTCTCTTCTCTTTAGACTCTTGCTTTCCCTCGTTATTCTGTCCCTTTGACTTCTTAGCTTCTTCCGACTTTTGCACCTGATCGTGATGGAATTCTTCTGGAGTACGAGTCTGACCAGTTGCTATCAGGATACTTCCACCAGCTTGTGCTAAAGGAAACGCGTCAAATAAACCCAACTCGTTGTACCACAGAAGGAACCACTCCCTGATCTCGTCAGTTATGTCTTCCATTAAACCCGGTCCCCGAATTTGATGCACCTAACAACAATGAATAGTAAAATTTACGTTCAATTTTTCATGTACAGTCAAACGAGCAGCGAATTTTCGAGGGTCAAAGATGTGTCGGGGGTTGAGAGACGATTGTAGACCTGCAGCTAAGAAGACGATTGAAAAGGGTTTCCCTCTGAGGGACCCGGAAGGTAGAGAAGTCTTCTGCATCTGCAACTTTCCTCGTATCACAAAATCTCAGAGGAAGTAAACGGAAGCCCGACTCGAAATTCATATACCTATAATAACAGGTAAGTGGAAAAAATTTACCCTGATGTTTTCCTCTGAAATGGCTTTCGCCGTCGCGGCTGCATATTCAGGCTGTTGGAGTTGCTTGAGTTTAAAATTTTCTGCATCGGTGTCAAAAATTTCATGGGATTTCCAGCTTGGAATGGACATCCCTAGCAACGATTCGAGTCGACACATCCGGTCCTTTAAGTGTAGGCGGATCGCGTAGCTTCGCCACCACTTTTGAATGGTGATCACCGCCTTCAGTTTTGTACGCTTGTCCCGATTTACTGCAGGCTTCATTTCACCGCTGGCGAGTTTTTTCTTATATTCGCATGTCCGTTTTACTGATGGAAAGTATAAAAGGGGAAGATTATTGATCGAATTTAGATTCGTTTAGCTCATATTTAATCAAGTACATTGGGCTCCGATGATTCTTGATTTTCTTGCACGATCGTGACTCTGGATGAGGAGGATAGCTGCGTTGAGGTTTTCACGGGCAATTCTTGCCGCGGTTTCTTCTGGGCTTTCTGTACGCAAGGGAAACGCGATATTTGGGTCAATTTCCGCCTCCGTTTCGCGAGGAGAGAGTTTAGACGGTCTACGCGGTACTTCGGTTTCTGAATCTTCTTGATTCGTTTCAACGATCGTTGAAATACTTCTTGAATCCTCTTGCACCGCTGCTGCGACTGCCAGTTTCTGCATTTATAAATTGAAAAAAGTTACCGATCAGGTGTAGACGCGATATGGACTTTTACAATCACGATTAAATATAGCTGCTTTGGTCCAGGTAACAGTGGAATAGGATAGGGAGCGCGGTTTCTGAGTTAAAAAACTTGTCTCTCTCAGAAGTGCAGCGGGTGCAGCGCTGCTGCACCTAGCTTCGCTGCATTATGCATGGTATGTGCAGTACTCGGGCATATCTACCTCCTCGATCAGGTCGTTTATGTACTTCTTACGGCTCTCCAGATGAGACTGTCGGTCTGCGACAAAGTAGGACGGTTTTCGCCACCCTATGTCATCCAGGGTAAATTTCATCGGTATCAAAACGTCGTCGGCGTACCTGCGGGGCGACAACGAACGCCGAAAGTAGAAAGTCCGAGGGGGTAACCGCTTGTGATATACATTTTGGCCGAAAAATCGAAAAAATCCAAAGGGGTATACCTTAGATTTTTGTCGATTTTGGCGTCAAAAATCAACATTTTTTTAAATCGATCGTAGGACACTTTTCTAACGTATTTTGACCTCAGGAACACGAATCCGTTGGTCAAATTAAGCTAGGAATAAATCCCATCGAGATATCTAGATTTTTTCACATTTCAAGACGATAAATTGGCGATAACTCGATCAATTTTATAGATAGATCAATTTAGCTTGCAGATTCGTGTTCCTGAGGTCAAAATACGTCAGAAAAGTGTCCTACGATCAATTTCAAAAATACTTCATTTTTGACCCCAAAATCGACAAAAATCCAAGGTATACCCCTTTGGATTTTTTCGATTCTTGGGCGAAAAATGAAGTATTTTTAAAATCGATGGTAGGACACTTTTCTGACGTATTTTGACCTCAGGAACACGAATCCGTCGACTAAATTGAGCTAGAAAAATATCCCATCGAGATATCTAGATTTTTTCACATTTCAAGACGATAAATTGGCGATAACTCGATCAATTTTATAGATAGATCAATTTAACTTGCGGATTCGTGTTCCTGAGGTCAAAATACGTCAGAAAAGTGTCCCACGATCGATTTAAAAAAATGTCGATTTTTGACCCCAAAATCGACAAAAATTCAAGGTTTGGATTTTTCTAATTTTGGGGTAAAAAATGAAGTATTTTGAAGATTTATCGCAGGACACTTTTCTAACGTCTTTTAACCTCTTATATGAGGGGGTAACTGCTTGTGAAATTCTTGAATGGTATGAAATGGTGTGAAAGGGTGTGAAATGTGAAATGGTTGGGACACCTATCTATCGAATGGTTACCCCCTCGAGAAAGTCTTGATAATACTTCCGGAAAGTACCAATTAGAAATTCCATAATTATTGATTTATAACGAAATTACTATATCATTCTTTCCCTCTGCAGCTGGGCCGCTGACAATTGGAAAAAGGTCACGAATACAACAAGAGATCGCACATCAGCTTCACGAGCTTGGAGTGCGGATATCACCTCAGACTATCAGCGCGACAAGCGAGATTCTGATACTAAATTTCACTATCAACGAAAAAAAGGTAAATCGTGATGCTAGTGAAGTACTTACGTAGATTCTGTACACTGAAATTGAACTAGTTGTCGTTTGTACTCGAGCATTCGTCCAATAGCGCAATTCAGCACCTGTTTTATCAGGTCTCGTTTTTGCGATTGACAAACTTGATCGTGACAAAGTGCAAGACGACGAATCAGTTCCCGATATCTAAGGATCTCGTAAGAGATTACAAGTGAATTCTCGAAGAGTGTAACAACATTTCCATTTATTACCTGATGTACATTGGCACTAGCTGGCCCGTGACCTTATCTTTTGCTTTCCCCTTCTTTGATCCTTCCAAACCTTCTTCTAACTTTAATAATTTCTCCACATTTTCCCGTGCGGCAAGCCATAATTCTGAGTAATAATGATGAGACATAAAATTTAGACTGCTTTAGAAGTACTGTTTTCCTCTTTAAAATTCTCTTTACTATATATTTCCGATGAGGTTACTGTGGAATTTTTTAAGTTGATCAAAAAGTATCAGAGTACAACTTGAAGTTGCTGATTTATTATAATCCCCGCATTTCTTTTAAAAAAAAAACCCTGATTATCTTATAGAATGTCCGCGCAGACGAGAAACCGAGTGCTCATCCATGTGCTGGTCTGCCTCGCAGTGACGGCCGCAAAGACCACATCAGAAGATGATGAGCCCACTGTTCGGGAAACTCGTGCTTCAGGAGTTATTATCCAGAACGAGTGGAAGTGCCCAAACATCACTAAACCGCTCGCTGTCGAATGTTCCTGCGATTTCCCGCACACCCTGAGGTGCACAGGTGACAAAACCGCTCTACAGGTGATAAGCAGACGGTTGCGGATGTTCCGTGCCGGGACTATTTCCCTCCTGGATATAACAGTTACCGGAACTTCGGTGCTTCCGGCCCGTTTTCTTGAAGGCGTACCTCTCCACGGACTGGTTGTTTCGACCGGCGAATTGAGGCATGTTAATGAAAGTGCGTTTTCCGCTCTCGCACGGTCGCTGCAGGCTTTGGGACTTCCCAATAATCTTTTAGAGTCGGTGCCGAGCATCGCTTTACATTCACTTACCGGTCTCGAGAGGCTCGATTTATCCCATAATAAGCTGGACACCCTTAAGGCGAACTCGTTCGCGGTGAGTGCGTTAGGATTTTTAGTTAAAAAATGCGGATACGTTTATAATGCAAGGGACGAATGCTAATTGAAAAGTTTTTTTTTACTCTTTTCAGGGCCTGACGAACTTAACGTATCTAGACCTCAGCGACAATCTTCTTTCGCAACTTTCACCCCAGGCATTTCCAAGTCTTGTATCTCTCAAGCTACTCAGAATGCGGGGCAATAGCCTCAGCGTATCTGCTCTCTCGGCGCTGAGGGGATTAAAGAATCTTGAGGAACTTGACCTTTCGAGTAATTTACTCGTCGGTCCAACTACCCCAAACCTTTTACCTCGAATGCCCACTCTCAGATTGCTCACTATAGCTGGAAATAAACTTGTCCAAGTGCAAAGGGGTGCGCTTCAAGGGCTTCCGAACCTGACGTCTCTGAGTCTCAGCAACAATCAGGTCAGGTGACAATAATTCATGTGAGTTTGAAAATAGTAATGATTAGTTATTGGTTACTATCCTATGATATTTCGATGTAGATCGACGTTTTGGAGGATCATGCTTTCCGAAATTTATCAACACTGACGAAGCTCGACCTGGCGAACAACAGGATAGTCGCTGTGTCAAGCGCGTCTTTAGCGCATCTTGAGAAGCTTACATCGCTTGATTTGACTCATAATTTCCTACGTTCTTTGACCCCGGACTTAATTCTCCCTTTGAAGAACCTACTGGACCTTCGATTGGACGATAACGATATCAGCATGGTAGCCAGTGAAATTCTGACCCCAAACCTGAAGCTCAAAAGACTCTCGTTAGCCGATAACCCTTTAAACTGCGACTGCACTTTACTTGACTTTGCGAATTGGCTGACGAACTCTACGTTTTTAAATGAAGAAGATCGTGACTCTGCAGTGTGCGCGACTCCCCCTGCCCTGGAAAACGGAATCTTGGCCCAGGTTTCCCCTGGAAGTCTTCTTTGTGGTGAACCCGTCCCTCCTTTTGCTACCCTTGCGCCATCAGTTCCTGCGCCAGGGACCCAGATAACTCTGAAGGACTTTGACTATCAGGAATCAGGGGCTATAAACCTGATATGGAACATTGAACCCTGTTCTAGCACATACACTTGCGACAGACTCATAGTCTATGAGACTATAACGGGAGGCAACGAAGTCCTTGTTGAGTCCAGACCTCTTCGATGCGAATCGAGGCACATGTCCGACCCATGCAATCTCCCAGTTACCCTTCCTTCAAATCTGTTACTCGAACCTGGGCATAAGTACCGCTACTGTATTGCGATTTTACAGTCAGTTGGGGACTTATTTCTAGTCCCGGGATGCAGCGACGTATTTGTTTTAGAAAGAAATACCGCGTTGCAGTCCCTTACACCATCGTCCCCGACGCCCACGAGTCCCAAGATCGCTGCGATTAGGACGAACGCTTCGGATGACGGGTTCCTCTACATAGATGTGAACCTCGTTGGCCGGGGCCCGCGAGATCCAGATTGCGAATTGAGTCTCGTTATTTTTTCTGCCGAGTCGGTAGTCCGCGAACGGAAACTCAACTGCTCCAAAAGCTACGCGACCATCACCGACCTCGTGCAAGGTCCTTACAGGGTCTGCGTTACCCTCCAAGAATTCGAATCCCGAACGGATCGACCTCCTAAAACACGGTGCGTTGATGTCACCGTAAGAGGTGTGAGACATGGGGCGCGATTAGAAATTGTACTTTTTGTAGTAATCGTAATTTCCTGCGGCTTACTAGTCGCCGCGCTTTGGGCTGGACGCAGTTTACTGAACAAATCTAGACCGACGCGTATTCAAGGGCAGTGTTTTCTGCCGGCTGAAGAATTTGAGATTACTCACAGGGCTAGATACGTCAAACTCCTCACCACGACGAAGGTCTGACCTGGGAAACAAGGTATGAAATATTATTACAGTTGTGTACAAATCGCAGATATATTATTGAGGTGGGAACCTAATTTTTATGCGATACAGTTCGAAACATGTTTTCGATAAATGAAATACATGAGGTTTAGACCCATGGTCTTCAGTCAGCCTCAGCACTCGTGGGAGAAAAAAATCTTGGGTACTTTATATGCCGCGAGTATAAGCTGGAATCCGAAATAAATGGAGAAATCCAACGAGTACCTATTATATGATTTAATAAAGCAATTAATATCGACATATTTTTCTAACAAAACGGTAAATGAGCTAATTAATTATATAAAATCTTATGCGGTTATAGCTGTAAAATATGAAATTAATGATTGCACTTTTTGATCGTAAAGTGCGGTATTTATAAATTGTTGAAAAATAAATACATACCGTATATTGTATTTGTTTTTGCCTAACACGTGCCAAAACAATATATTTTTTAACAATTATTTAACGTGCATTTTATTAGCTAGTATAATTACTAACGATCAGTTCACCCCTCTAAAAATTTTCATTTATTGCCAATATTCGACATTCGTGACTACACGCCGGTATCGACGACCATTCATGAATATTGATATATAAAGTTTGTAAAAAATATTTCGCGTTGTTGATTTGTTAATATGTTGTGCCTGAGCCGTAGGTCTTAGTATTATTTATTATAAGTACGCGCTGTTGAAATTATCATATGATTTTTAAACGTCACCGCCGCTTCACCGTGTGAATTTATTTTGCTAATATATTACATGCATTCTTCATTGTCTACATTAAAGAAAAAAAATCTATATACTATAGAATTGTTATTATTGTTGAATTTACACGAACTTTGATATTAAAACGATCTGCGTTTACGCGGTCATATTGTTAAAACACCATTATACTTGAACTTAATTAGAGTATTTGAATGTTATTTCATCCCTGGAGGTATTATCCATTACCAATAAATCTTTTGCGAAATCCTCCCTGTACCATTCCTGAAGGAGTCATCTCACGAACACAGCGATCGAATTCGCCGATATTTTTGAAGGTATACAAGAATTAATTTTATTTTTCATCGTCAGTATTATTCAATTCAATTCAACTTTTTATTATTAAATACATCGAATGATTTGGTACACGCAAATTATAGGTATGTGAGATATAATGTTGCTAAAATTACATTTCATCTGAAATGATTTAGTTCACGTATAAAATATTTGGGAATTCAGTTGAAATTACATCTCATTTAATAAATGGATACCCTGTTATTAGTTTACCAATTTAGAGTTCTATACAGAGTAATTAAAAAAGTAACATTGCAAATAGTAATATTTAATTAAAACTAGGTATGCATAATGATATCCATATTGATTGGTTTGTACTTATCTCAGACCAGAGTTTACGTTTTAAAATATTGGTATGAAACAAACATATTTTTTTCAGTTGATTCGTAAAATGTATATTGTATAATATCTAATTGTAATTGATCGGTTGTGTGAGCATCAATGCTAGAGAAGCGTAAGCATTCTGCACCGTGATTCTAAACGCTCCGTCCATTGTCCTCTGCGGGTTACCTTGGTAGCTACGAACTATGAAGCCGTTTCTTTCCAGTATAATCTAGAAGACAGAACTCGACTAATGAGTCACGAGTCGAAATACCTAGAAATTTCTTATCATTTTTAATCCTCTCACCTTACAAAAGTACTTGCACACCATCGCGTCGGTGCGGGTGTATTCGCATCGTAGATTTGCGTGAAAATATACAGCCGCGAGTTCTTCTAAGGCACGAAAATAGTATAGAAAATCCTCCCCAATTTCGCTCGACAAAATCATTCTGGGCATTATGGTCTGATTATTCGGCGTTGACTCGACATAATTGGGGACAATGTCATAGCCCTGCAATCCGTTATCGTAATCATGTGCGTTTTCGTTTACTGTCTTTATAATCTTCGGATTTTGTTGCACCGAGCGCTGTGGTGCCGGATATACTTTTTGACTCGGAGACAGCGAGTCACTTTTCGATGTAGAATCAGCGGAAGAATTATGGTTATTATGACAAACGACACTCTCGTTTAGACTAGACTTATTCCCTTTTTTTGAATTATTATTCCTGATTATGTAATTTTTCTGCAGATATTTGATCGCGCGCCCCTTCATTGCATTCTTGTCCTTTCCACAACGCAAACTTTCGTGGACTTTTTCAGTCTTGCGAATCGGCTTCGCCCATGTTATTTCCCATTCCAATGTCTTCTTTTCAATGCAGTCTGTTTGAGATAACGGGTAGAAATAGATTCCAAGAAAAAGAGCGTGATATTACGCATGATTTTATAAAATGCTGGAAAAAACTTACGCTCTATCATATCCAAGACGCGTTGAGCTTGTGCGCGAGATTCGTAATGAAGAAACGCAAAATGATTAATTTTCTTGATCTTCATCAATGGGATTCCAGTCAGACGCTGTATCTCGTGTCTTACATCAGACTCCGAAGTGTCGAGATCCAAGTTTCTCACAAATAAAGCGGTTACCTGTGTTTTCGGAAATAAAATCGCGGATGAGATTTCAAATTGATAATCGGAGTACAAAAATGAATAAATTATCAGTACAGTGACAATTATCTACCGTTTGCATAACTTCATCGTCAACGTCTTCACCAGGTTCAGGATCGGCCCAATCAACGGCAACTTCGTGATCCCAGAGCATCACTCTTCCGGGTATAAGTTTTCGACGGGCCATAGCAGCGGATCTATGGTCCTTAAATTCCACAAAAACAAATCCTCGATTAAGGGATTTGTCCTCCGTCGATGGGTAGACGTAAACGTTGGTAATTCCGTCAAGTATTTTGCCAAGTTCCTCTACGAAATCTGCCCTTGTTTTATCCTTCGGAACTCCACCTAAGAACAATCGACAGTTGTCTACCGATTTAACGACGCCGATTCGATGCCCTGGTCGTATTTCAAATCCGTTAAGCTCTTCGCAAGCTTGACGAGCGATTCTCGGATTCTCAAAGAGGGCAAAAGCGTAACCACGAGTAGATCCAGAAAAATCCATCATTAGACGAAGTTCAATAACTCGCCCAATACGTGACAAAATTGGGACCAATTCATCTTCGTAACAATCGCGTGGTAAACGTCCGAGAAAAATTTCAGCACCCTTCGAACGTGGTCCATATTTCGCGCTAGTCAATCTTCGCTGTCCGTTTTCTTGTACCAGTTCATAATCGCATCTATCCAAAAGCTCTAATAATCTCTTTGTCACCTCGTCGGGACCGAGTCTTGTTATAATACTTTCTTTGTTATCGTTCATAATAACTTAGGATATGTATTAAAAAATCGAACGCCAAATAAAAATCGTGACCACCCGTACCGCACCTCGACATGCACTGTGTGCGCGGTGTCTTTCCAGCCACTTGTTGAACTTAGCTAATCGTTCAAATCCCCACTCTGATCATTTTAATCCCACTATGGAGGGCTCGGCCAATCCTGCCCAATAATTGCATAGGGACTTCGGGGAGATTCTGCATAGCACCCCCATTAATATAGGTATATGTAGCTTTGTAGGCGTACTCTCAGGAGTAGGAATCAACAAGTGGGGATGGAGCTACGGTATTCCAAGAAATTTGATGGAGCTCAGTTCTAAGAAACCGTGACAGTTGGTGATTTATAACAGTATTTTTCTGCTTCGTTTAACAGAACTCGCGTCTCATTTTTAACTAACAGAATAAAAGCATCAATTTACTTGCACTAAATATTAGGTGATAATCGCTTGCATTTTATCGCACAAGTCACTTTTTTGAGACCGATAAAAATTATTCAGAGAAAAGGAATTCAAGGTTCTCAGCGATAGCAGATCAAAGACGAAAGATTCACGTGTTTAATTGGTTGATAATTTGTTTATTGTTCTTTCGATCAATATCCTACGGGGATTTTCAAATTACAATACAACTGCGTAAAAAGGATTTTCTTTTTATAAAATAGAACTGCATTTGTGTTACAATTTAATCATATACGAAGATAATATAATAGCATAAAAATGTTATCACGCAATTAACAGATAATTGTCTCAACTATGAACTATCTCAAATTATTAAATAAATACATATTACATCATTGCAATGCTTACTTTCTAGCAGGATTTATCATTATTATTATTAATATTTTTATTCAACCGGACTCTATCGTTCTTCTAAAATCACCGTCTCTTGAGGGTATAACTTCAGTTCTAGAAGAGTCAGCTTTGTATCCATTGATGTGAGCTGCAATGACACGAAAAAAAATTGTGATATTTTACACCAAAATATAGGTAGAAGTAGCAAATGAATGAAATCAAATGAAAATGAAACACGTACAACATTGATGTCACATTATTGTACTTACATCCCTTCGAGGCCAGCTAGAAATAACTTTATACTCGTCGGTGGGATACCCTTCGACGATAAGGAAATTCAGGAGTGTCTGAAGTGGAGTGTCAGTCGTAAACCTGCGCTCCAAGAACTTGCCTTCTGGAAGTCTTACTCGTATCTTGGTAATACCATCACCTGCTTCTTGCTGAGGTTCTGGAGGTAAACTCGATTCCACAGCTTGCCGGTGAGCCTGCGATTTAATAGTTTCAATCAAGCGTGAATAAGAATTCCCTTGACAATAAAAGCAATCTGATGTGAAAAATTCCTGAAATGAATCTTAACGCATCTCGTACCTCCCTTCGAGCTTCATCAGCTACTCTTTCACTCTCAACTCTCTCTTTTTCTTGCTTTTCCATCATTTCCTGCATCTGTTTAGCTTCTTCTTTGGCTCTGAGAATGTAACGAATATTTTATAAATAATTAATTGCTGCAAAGTTCTAATATATGAGACATTGAAATCGACAACTACCTGTCTGTAGCCAAACTCTCCTGATATGCCATGTCCTGTTCATGTTTCACCCTTTCTCTAGCTTGTCTTTCTTCTTCAACACCAATATCTGCACGTCGTTGTTCCTATGCAAAATTCTTTCATGTGTAGAATATTTCGATTGAAAAATAAATGAAGGGTATAGAAGAACTAGAATATCTTGATCTTAGCTTTTATACTGTTTCTCACCTGGAAAACATCGACAGCTTGGATCAAATTGGTGAGAAGTTCGTTGACCCCTACGTTTCCATGTACAAGTGCGAAAACCTCGGTATTGGATCGTGACCGCATGATGATCATAAGTACAGGCAACGTATCTACGTCTATGTTTCTCACTGTCATTGCAGCAACTGATCCCAGTGTTCGATTAATTGCTGACAAAAACCTACGATGATGCAAAAAAATTTATATGCTGAATGAAACAGGTGTCAAGTAATCGCGAAATATTGTAAGAAGGACTCACATCTGTTTATTGGATTGATAAGTAAAATCCCAACCCCATACTACGAAATTTGCAGATAGGAGTTGCAGTACGGTCTCAAATCCCAGCAAATGTGTGCAAAATACATTGGCAAGCACACTATTGTCGTGATGTAAATAGACGGCGAGTAATTTTCTCTGTAAAAAACAAGGTATCGTATGATCATAAGACAATTATTGGTTGGTACATTTTAACCATATTCTGATTTTGTAGATTACAATCAGTACTGAAAACAACAGATTTTACCTCCTTTGCCGGTCGCAGACATGATTCCTTTATAGCTTCTTCGAATGTACCGGCGAAAAATTCCGGATGCGCTGGTCCATATCTTTTTTGAAACTGCTCCGCAAAATGAAGTGTGCCTATGGTTTCATCCTCCACATTATCAGGCACTAAAAGAATCGAGAATTTTATTAGGTAATTGCGTAGTACACACTTAAAAAACCGTCTAATAGAAATATTTAGAAAATTTAATACATGTGATAATGCTCAGACTTACTAAGATGTTGGATTTTCATAGATTGAACATTCTCTATGAAAATATCATCCTCCACGTCGAAGGACTCTGAGGCGTCTTCAAACTCTTCTGGGGAACTGTCACTGTCTATTAAATCAACGAGAACCTTGAAAAGTGAATACAAAGCCAATTATTGGAACGACCCACTGGCAGAAAAAACAGACACAATTTGTATGACGGTAACCAGCATCACCTTCTTGTTTTCCCTGTTGGGCAACTTTCCAACCGTCAAGTCATGTTCTGGGTAAGTGATACCACTTTGTGCCAACATCGTTTTATCATTCTTCAACGTTGACGGCCATCCAGTCCAATGCTGATTTCGTACGGGTATATCTATCAGCGTGAAAACGTCAGTTTTCACTTCTAAAACTGTACGGGTTCCTGGGAATTTCAATTTATAGGTCCGATTATGCGCTTCGTCACGAATGTTTAATACATATTCTTGTGCCAATCGATCTGATGCTTTGTTTCTGAAAAATATACCGAATAAGCTTTGCGAAAGATTCTACCACATTATTAATTGTCATCAAATTTAGCAAGTGTCGCTATGCGTGGCCATTAGAAAATACTCACACATCGCTCGCTGATTCACCAATTTCTGGAACTACTCTCAAATGCAGCGTAACTTCTGACGGGAGATCCAGAGTTTCCAAAACTGTACAATCAGATTGGGGCTCTTTTTTCCAGCCATTAAGCTGCTGTTGAGAAGGTGAGACGCCTACTTCGGCACGTATTAAATGCTTCAGGTATGCTGAAATGATAAAAGTTAGATACCAGTGCTTCTTCAATCAAATCAAATTATAGCCTCAGTCAATTATCTTCAATTCGTGTTTTGACTTACCAACAGAATGTGAGTCAGACAGTTCTATGTCAAAGACAGTATCCATGTAATGTATGTGAAAAGTAATTTTTGAGGTGTTACTTCTAGGTCTGCTAGTACCGGGTTTAATTATTTCTGGTAAATCCGCCCTTAATGGACTGGGATCATTCGATATGTTAATAATATCTATGACTTCTGGATTTCGTGGAATTTCTTCTATCATTTCTATGTCTGGTCCCATTTCTGATGGAAGTTGCTGGGAATCTTCAGGCATAACTCTGTTGATAGCTGCCTACATATCAGAAAGAAACATATGTTATAGCAAACCAAATATCTTTCTTCATAGCACAGTATTTATAAATTCGATATTGCATTATTTTTTCAATGGGATAGCAGTTGTTTACTGTGTCTTATGTATTATGATTACCAGTAAATCCCAGTTTGTCTCATCCAAGTGTAAGATTGCTTCCCCAACATCGTCGATTCCAGTACACGCCTGGAAGTAATAATAAGGAGGTAATTATGAATCATTAATCGTTTTCCTTATTTATTTCAAATGCTCATCCTGAACAAATTTAGTAAAAGTTGAATAGGTATGTAGCAAAACAAGGAAATATCTAATGAGCCAGAAATCCATCTATCTTAATGATGATAATTGAATAATTGAATAATGAACAGAAATTCATAAACAAAAGTGCTACACCTCATAAATAGATTAGAAAATCCAAAGATTACATTAATATACGTGGTGCAAGATTCTACCGAATATCTTGATCGAATGTATTCTGCGATTTCTTGTTTTTTTTTTATCACGTATTATCATTTCATTGATCATGGCGGATTTGTTTATTGACGTAAGCGCTAAACATACGCAGTTTCTTTTTGCTTGGATAGCACAATTTCCAAATCGAATTAGATGATTCAGGGTCCTGCGTGTAAATCATTTGACGAATGTTTGAAGTATTTTTACGTTTTTTTGTATATGTGTCAGAAAAATAGATACGAAATAAGTTGAAACATGAAATCATTGTATGTGGATTTCGTCGATTGATACCGAGAGATAATTAATCTCATGAACCGTAAATTATCACAAGTTGGTTGCGAAAGTCTGAGGGTTCGAATTTTTTTTTTGCGAACAAGAACTCAGCCACGGATCGATCAGCTTTTGTTTCCAGTGACCACGGCAATTGTCAATGTCATCGTTTAGAACGACGTACATAACCAATTCATTTGACTGAAAAATACGGACGGATGCTGTATTCAATATTACCTGAAAGTCAGCAAGAACCACTGCTCGATTTTGGGCCATAATATTGTGACAGAAAATTATAAATACGGTGAATATCTACCCATAAAATTTAATCTTTATATTATTCGTAACTCAGGATAGAATCACTTCACTATTCACAACGCCAACACCATGAACCGTGGATATTAAACTCTACTGTGACATGGAGCTTTGCGCCAGTGATAATATACATTGTCTACCTATTTATCGAATACTTAGATAGGTGTTTGCTTTTGTAAATTTGGTCTGAATCGGCGCATCCAAAGAATGTTTGTGCGCAATTGTTGCTACGAGGGCATTCTGATTAGTGCGAGTCTCTGGAGTTTGAATTTGACTGGGTGCTGCGAAATCGGGTTATTTTCGCGCTAAAAATATCAGACCAGCTCAGCTGCTCACCACCAGTGAACTCGTTTTAACTTGCGAGTACTTATAGCCACGCTTATAACCTAGAATTTGTGATCTCGCCGTAAACAATAATCAGCTGATAATTTCCCAAATTAAGACAGTTTTTCAGGAGCGCGAGAGACACGGCAATAAATATACTCGAAAATCAAAAATATTACGACAGACGTGCAAAAATAGCAGAACGTTTGAAGAGTTAAAGTTTCAACAGACGATTCGGCTATGTTTGGACGTGTAGTACCAAGCAATTTTCGGGGCATATCGGTATGTAATCCCTAAGATTTATTTGCAGGAGTTATTTTGTACCACATGCATGTTCCAGCTGTCGTGATCATTTCTGAGGAGATATTTCAATACCAAATGCAGCAGCCAACTCCGAATGTTCACCCCTTCTTAAACATCTCTAAAAATTGTCCGCTTTTAAAATATCACAACCTGTTCTAAAACATTCATGAAACTACGTAACTTATCGAAATTAGAAAAAGATGAATAAAATAAAAGTGTTCCAGCTCTTGTCGAGGGTTTGGAGTGGGCCGAATGGGGCACTTGCAGGAAAGGAGTCTGAGCAGAAAATGGTCTCTATACTCAGAGACAGATTTCCCAAAGCAAAACTCATCGAAGTTACGGATGTTTCTGGCACGTATTGACTTTCTCTCTGTCCATGATATTTTCAGGAAATTACATTGCTTGTCACATTAGCTCATAGTGATTGAGATTTTCCATATATTGTAAGCCATGGTTTTTGATATGAAATCCATGTTGCATACGGCAATATTTATGGTGTACCCTCTCTATACGTATAAATATACTTGGTATAGTAACCAGTACCAAGAATATTTATATAATACTTATCAATAATCATTGTTCATTATTATCTACGTGACTCCTATAGGAGGGTGTGGAGCAATGTTTGAGGTGAATGTGGTTACCCCAGAATTCAAAGGTCTTAATACGGTTAAGCAACATCGGCTTATCAATGAGGTAAAAGAGCTCTTTGAAACTGATCATTGATCGATTGGCATCAGTTTGATTTGTTGAGATCAATTTTTTTTTCTTTTATATTTCATTTTCAGATTCTCAAGGAGGAAATCAAAGGCATGCATGGTATTCGTATACATACTGGCATCCAGGATGTTTAGTCTTTGTAAATGATAAATTATTTTATTCAAATGTGTCTGATATTTATTAGCTTTATTCATATAAGTATGGAAAAAGAAGAAAAAACTTGGTATTTAGCCGAAAAATTACATAATGTTGCAAACCATAGATCACGTCGATGACATTTCTGCAGCATAATAAATTTCGATCATTACGAAGTGTCATAATTTTCCTATTTTGTGTCATCATCCCCAAATATTTGACTTATATAATTCAAATATTCCATCGTATCGGATTTGGCGGCATCTGCGGCAATATAATAATAAAACGAGAAAACTCGCATATCGATTCTCTCGTCTTTCACGCACGTGGTTCGTGCTGTAATTCAAATCAACAGCGTCAACGTCAACGGTCAAAACAAGTAGATAATTCACCTGCGAAAAGGGTTAGAATAAGCAGTGATTTCTTGTTAAAGTTTTGAGAATTTGACGTAGACTTCAATTTCCGGTTGCATTTAGGAATCGAAGTTTGCTGACGATTCTCCCCGCAAAAAAATTTGTTGGTTAAAAAGAAGCGTCGTGAATTGTCACCTTGCCACATCCTCGGATACTGGAATCTTGGACAATGGAAATCTCGGGGATAAAACTACACAAAAAAATTCGGGAAATCGCTCCTGAGGTATCGCAAAGCATCACACCAGAAGTTTTGAATAAACTTTGCGATCAACCAGTGAACCAGCCATTTCTAGAATGGTTTTGCTCCCACGTAACTCAAGCTAATGTTCTATCAGAAGAAGATATATTGATGTGAGCATCGCAGGATTTACTACTTTTGAAATATTATCAAAGTTAGTTTAATTATTTTATATTGAATTATACTATCAATTATACAGTAAACAACACCTACAAAAAACAGGCAAATGGGTCACCGAAAATCTAGATACCTCAATTGAAAAGGCTACTATAGATTATCCAGAGCTGCTACGACTTGTAGAACCTGGCGAAAGGGATGAAATTTCTATGTATGAAATGGAAAAAGAAGCATTTGAAGAAGACTCCGCTTACTTACAAAAGCTTGAGGATAGTACAAGAACTCTCAAGTATGAGACTCATATCTATATTGTATCCATCATTTAAAATACATCTAATATTATACTTATAAGTATATACAGCTAGGTGGAACTTACTTAATTGTATATTACAGGGAACTGGAAGATAAACTAACCGAAGAAATTGAACATGAGCAAATCGAGCTTGATAAAGATAATATAGAAGTAGAAGAGTGCTACAAAGATACCCTAGATCTTTCGAGAGATTTTGAAGAGGTTCACAAGCAACTTCACAATGACGTAGAACATTTGACCAACGTTTATGCAGATGCTGCTGAAATGGTATGTTATAAAGATATCGTCGCTAGAAATATGAGATGAATATTATGTCACATTTGATAATATTATAGAAAGGACCTCCAATAGTATGGACACAGATGCCCCTAGAACTGTGTAAAAATCAGACAGAAATGTACATAAACTATTTGTCTGCTTATATAAAACGACGTTTCGGAAACAACTCTAGAGATGAGCACACGAGTGACTCAGACTATGATACTTTCACAGAAGACAGCAGAGACAGACGTGGTGAAGAAATGCTACAAGAGTTGTCTACTTGTCTCAGAAAGTTAGCTAAATTCTTCGGATTTAACATTGAATTATACC
This sequence comes from Athalia cordata, assembly GCA_963932425.1. NCBI lineage: Eukaryota > Metazoa > Arthropoda > Insecta > Hymenoptera > Athaliidae > Athalia > Athalia cordata. The sequence continues at coordinate 32,314,330 of OZ010627.1, read as the reverse complement.
TCATTGCTTATGATCATTGACTAGAAGTATAAAATGAATTTCAGTTTAACAACTTCAAGGTTTGAAGAAGTGACAGCAGAAGTTAGCGCAGATGCTTGTTCAGCCATCGAAGAGCTCGCAATAAATATCTATAATAATGGTAGCCCAAGATTGCCACAGTCTCAAGCTCAACTTGAGTGAGTAGCTGCCTAACTAGCAATAGTGTAGAGAATACATGGATATTATTCCTGAAACTTTAGTCATCTAATCGCCGCAGGTTGGAAGTTGTAGAGCTGAGCGGCCGGAGAGATTTTTTGGAAGAGAACGTGCGACTCTTGAGAGAGAACCGTTTAGAGGAATCTATCACTCAATCATCAGAATTGGTGATAACTGAAATCGTCTTACAAGATGCTCAATCACGCTACGAGCAAAGAGAACGCCGTTTATCCAATATGCTGACGCTACGGGAACTGGCATGCGAACATGGACATGCTCATTCCGACCTACTTTGTATGTTGATGGAATTACAGTACCGTCGACTTATGGAAGCACTTGAAATTGTTGCTGATGCTCGCCACTACCTTGCTACTGAATATTTACTTTCGTCTACGAGAAACGTAAGTTATATCTGCTAATTATGTAACTAGCTTTTTATTAAATCAGCAGTCACCATCGGATAATGCCCTGCTTATTCAGATACAATATCGTTTTGGTCTAACAGAATGTCATGCTGGAACTACAAGCCAAGTATGAAACCGCCTTCACAGATTTACCCGCGAAAAGTAACGTCTATAACAAAATCTTTATTTCCATGATGAACGGCGACCCAACCGACAGAGATTCAGTGGCCTCGTCAATGAGGCTCCTCAAACAATTAGTAGCAGATAACGACGCGAACGAGGAGAAAATGTTTGGCATTGAGCTTGCCGAACGAATAAACGGGGTCAAGTTATTGTGAGTATTTATAACTTCAAGTTGCTAGGGTTTGTGGTTCTAAAACGGTTTTGCGCCGGTGTCTGGAACACGGGATGCTTCAGACTTATATGTACATGTATTGTTACTTATATCAGTTGTCGGCATAGTTGTCAATTATAACGAAATTGAAAGGTTGAGGTGTTTGAAAAAATATTTTCACTTTTTCAAGGATTGCTTGCTCAAAATAGGTATTACGATTCTTGCGTGCTTAGTCACAATTAATTACCAGAATGATTATTTGTGTTATCATTGAGTGATTACGACGGTAGTGTGATGACGTGACAATTATTTCGAGACTTTATGAGTTCTGGTACAATTTCAGGTAGCTTTGGGAGAATTTGGACAATAATTGTGTAATATCGTCTATTCATTCTGTCAAAAGTGAAAAGCACGTACCCCTATTCCCCTATTTTTACTCGAAATGTTAATGAAATATTTCTATAGGGAAGAGAAGGTCAACGAAGTTTATAAACGAGAAACAAATAGTGGGCCTAGTTCGAGTTTGAAGCCAATGTCCTTCGTGATAGCTTTACGGACGGAGGAAGCTGAGGTCCGTGTTTCCCAACTTAAAAACGAGGTGTCCATTCGACGGAATCAATTGAAAGAAAAATTGGTAAGAAAAATTACGTTTATTTCATTTCCATCCTCTACAATATGCCACTCCTTATCACTTCTTTCGATAGTTCGATCATGTGAACTTACTGAAAGTCGCGTAACATAATCATATTAGCGTATCATTATCATAGAGGAAAAATTTCGGCGGATTCGAGTGGGAAAGTACAATTCTCTGGCAAAGATTCCTGGCAGATCCAAACTCCATGAGGGAAGTCTATCAGGAAGCTCAAAAGCGGCTGGAACAACTTCATTACGGTAGCGGTTGTTGAACTACAGTGCTGAAAGGAAGCAACACGTAATTTATTTTTATACTATCTTTTTTTTTTATAAAATAAATATCGGCTGATGAATGTCCTGAATCAACTAAGTGCAGAATAAGGGACCTAATCTCCAAATATTCCTACAACTCCATGCAGATTCCATACCTATCTCAATGTATGGAGTTGCGATACGAAATAGAAGGTGAGTAGGAACCGGTGCTGCCTTAGAGCATATGTGCTGCACTTTGATATCATTATAAATTCACCTCGTTATTTCATGATTGATATTACATTTCATACGGAAGCATAAGAGGAAAAAAATTTTCTTCCAATTTGGCGACAAATCTGTAAGCAAAGTCGTATCCAGGGAGCGGAATAAACACGTGGCGATTTCAAGTAGAAAGTAGCATAATCTTATCTCGTTCCTTTACTCTCGTTTCTTTGTATAATATCAGCGAAAGAGTTTCATAACAGTTACCTACTTTCGTAGTTCCATTCTCTGGGACATTTGTTTATATACATAATAGATAAAACATCGTGAATGTGTGTGTTGCCCGCAATTAGCTGTCGAGTGGATAATATGTAAGTAACGTTCGTTAATTTTCAAAGAGCAACGTTTATTCAAACCACAATATCCGTAAGTTTCATCGCTAATCAACTCGCACGGCGAGGAGCGAACAATCGCGACCTACTCACTGTGTGTATGTAAATTGAAGAAAATGCAGAAATTTACAACTCAATTAATGCGCCTCAGGACACCCTGAGCATAGTAATTGCCGCCTGCAGATCAGAGAGTAAATAAAGTAATGATTTATTATTCAGGCTGAACAAACCTTGAGCTAGTTTACCAATTCGTCCGATTAGACATATAATAATTATAAACGGATACCTATTTTCAAGTTGCATAATTACCGCGCGATACATCTGGTATCAATTTGTAATTTATATCGCGGTATTTCATATCTCACGACCCATTTCGTTTTTCCGCACCTCGTCACTTGTGACATTTATCAATAATCAATTAATAAATCGAATGTGATATAGATACCTCATAGTCAGCTTTTTGTTCGTGTCTATATTTGCTATAGAGACAAAACGAACGTTCGAATGAACGACTATGTAAATAATATTTAAATTTGCGTACATTGTTTTGACTTTTCAAACATCATTATTATTACAATCGCATAGATCACAGACTGATTATGTATATTAAACTCTCTCCCGCTCTCTCTTTAACCTTGGTTCGCCTCGATATCTATCGCAAGTTTACATCAATTTCGCTGGAAAAAAAATTTTCGTATAAATGTTAAAACCTTTACTATTTCTGCACGTTTTAATCATTGCCGATTAGGTTCGTCCTCATAGTATACTGAAAAATATTTTTTCTTTTCCAACGCGCATTTGCATTTTAAGCAATAATAACGAAAGAAAAAAAAAGGATCGTTGACACTGTCGCCAGACTTTCGCTCATCTGGAACATCATCCATGATTATGATAACCCTGTACTATACGTGTCATTCAACAAAATATGAAAAAGCTGTGTGAAAAAGATCCCTAAATTTAACCAACAGAATATCTCATGGATAAAGGGTAACAAAATCTTCATTTACTTCCAGGAACATCTTTGTTACATACTATACAACGATATCTATACATACATAGTTATCTACACACGTGTATATTTCCGCTGGGACGACAAGGCACAGTGAATGATACGCAACGACCAACGACCGGCACCGGGCAGGCGTATGCGTGTGTATCAAATAAATGTATATATATGTATCATGTATATTCCTATACAAGAGTGGAGGCGCGCACGAGCTTTTAGTGTAACCTTGATCCTAAAGCTAGGGGGACGGAGGGGTAGAACGGGCAGAGGAAGAGACCAACACTCGCCTCTCGAGGGCAGGGCAGGGAGAGAAGGGAAGAGAAGGGTCAGTCAGGTGGTTCGGAATTTTACAAGAATTATCCATCAGACGACATTTTGTACGTACGTACAATTCTATAGCAGGGCAATCTAAGAATAGATATTTTTATCAAGTTGGTCGATACGTATTGTTGATAAACAGATCAATGATGATTATTAATTGACTGGATTAATAACTAGAATAATACAAATTATTTTGCCTTTTGTCAAGATGGACGTCAAATACGTTTGTACATAGAATTTGATGGGTGATTAGGGGGAGTAAAATTTAAACTAGTCGCGGAAGGAGGAAATAGGTAGGTTGCCGGTGTGGTATAGAGCTCGTATCGATTGACCAGGCTCGTCGTTTGGAGTTAACGGTTTGTTTACACGAGCTTCAGATCATGGCGCATGCGCTAGACGATCCAAAACAATAATAGAGTAGGAAGGAAGGCTGGCTGGTGGCGGCGGCGAGCAGGGAGGCGGCAGTAGTCGCTGGCTCGATTCCCCCATCGTGTCGCTCCGAGACACAAGCTTGACTGAAGATATCGCACACAAACAGGGATACGGATGGTAGGAGAAGCGCACGCGTTTCACACAACCAAACTATCCTTCCAAAATATATAAGTGTATATTCTCTCTCAGCGTTACGATCACTGGTGTTTTGTTGCCTTTAAAACAGGCCCGGTGTGTTACTGGGTGGGATTATTTAGTTCTTTGAGTCGCAGCATCGGCCGACGACGACGGTCACGAAACGGACTTTCGTCAGCAGTAGACCACGATCCCGACAGTGTTGCTCATTGTGCAATGTTTAATCAACTGTTCTCAATTCAACCTCTCTAAAAAAAAAAGGAAGAAAAAAGTAGAGAATAATAAGAATAAAAAGTGTGTTTGTGTTTTGAACGTGTGTTGTAGCAGGTATAACGGATATACGACGACCGACGAAGTGACGTAACGTTACCTCTAGACTCGTATAAACCAAAACAAAAACACAAAGGATCATCATATCGCATCTTGAGAGAAGAGTAATAACATTTGAATAAAAAAAAAAGTTAATTTTCGTTTATATAAAAGAAGAATAACCTAATACCAACAACGAAACGAAAGTTAAATACAAACCAGATATATCGGCCAGTGAGAAATTTCAAAACAATAACAACTCACCGTGGTGCCGCGTCGATTGTGATTTAATAGTAGTAGTGAATCGCCGTTGTACACCAACAAGTTCTCTGTTTATATACGTATACAACTAGTGTACCTCGCAACGGTCAGTAAACGAGGAAAATTTCCATAGTTGTGTGTTGGTTGTTGTTGTGTTTTCGCAGCTCTGTTGGTGCCCGGTTCACTGTTGCATCCCCATTTTGTACCGTTTTACCTACCTGCGACTATCTTCTGTATACCTGGAGTAAAGTTCTGCTGAAAAAGAATTAAAAACTCCGTTGGACTGCTGGTAGTCGAGTCATCATTGGTCAGTGAGAAGAGGAAGAAACGCGGTGAGACGAGAGGAATAGTTTTCGTCAGCCGGTGAGTCACGCGTTGTTCAGTAACATTCAATAGAACGCGTTCTCGCTGAACTCTCAAGAGAAACCGAAGCAAGTGGTGATAAAAATTAAAGTGGGGAAACTAATATTGTTTTTCCAAATTTCGTCCAACTGAAAGGAAGAAGGAGGCTGAAGCGAAGAAAAGTCGTATAACGGCGGCAGGACCGCTCGCATAATTAAAGTGTGATAAAATTATTTGAAATTAACATCATGCCGAGTGCATCTGAGGAAACTACTTATTTGAATCTGATCGAAGTCATGCCTCGACGGGAAACTACAACGCAGGAGTTTCTCACGAGAGACGTCGACCTCCTTGTTTCACAGATAAAGGAGAACCTTAGGCTTTCAGGATTCAAGGCCAAGTCTAGTTTTACTCAAAAAAGCCGACCCTCGCCCTACAGAATACCCTCAAGATCTTGGGCAGACCCGGCGGCGACATGCGAAGTTTGTGGCGTAAGAAATGACGCAACTGAGGAAGAACGGCATCACCATCAACACCACTTCCACCACCACCACCATCACCACCATCTCAACCATCATCAAAAAAGGACAAATACCAACGTCGACGATCCCTACGAACTCCTTCAGGTGCTCCTTCGAGAAGGTGGTCTGATAAAGGAAGCTGTAAAACGATTGCAGGCGAATCTCGAGGAATTGGAAAACGTCGAGGATTCAGTATACGAAAGAAAGCCCTACTTCTATGATTCCGAAGATGAGCCTAGGCCAGTGATACCATCGATAGAACTATGAAGTGATAAAAACGATGGACAAAGGGACCGTCTTAAGTTCAAATAAAAATCCATAAATAATATATGGAAGAAAAAAGAAGTGAAATTATCACGCTGTATTGCGACAAACGGACAAAGTAGTTCGCTTCGTGGATGAACGGAGGTAACGATAGTGTAGCGATCCACTACAAGTTTTATGTAAATAGGAAACAAATGGAAAAAAAAGAAAAAATACACACACACACCTAGATCATGGCATACACATTATGTATATCGATGAGTAAATTAGAATGTGGTAGTCCTGGTTTGCCAGGCCGCTCATATTTTAGCTCGAGCGGAGTATAGAGATAAACGTAATTGGGCAGGAACTCGCCTTACACGGTCGTATGTTTGTAAATATGGTGTGTTGTTATTTGAAGCAGCTAGTCTTTTGCGCTTCGTGAACGTTCGGCGAAGATCGTTGCCGTTGCAGGCAGTATCGACTGTTACTATATAGTACACTTGAATGTATATATAATATACCATTATACACAAGAGGCTACGTGGAAGACTCATGGCCGACGTGTATGTATATGTGTGTTCTCATAGTACACGCCGCGTGTGTAGAAGAGAGCAAGTCGCGGGGGCACATTGAAATAAATTGTATATTCGTGTACCTGCGTTACACACACATACACGCATACACACGACGTGGACACAAGTAAAGCCAAAGCTGGGCCAGGCCACAGGCTACTGCGGCGACACTTACGTACACGACGACGACGCTCGCCTTTCGCTGCTCAACAGTCGCGACACCATTCAACGAATTTCATGACTCACTACTATTATTGTTATTACTCTACCCAGGCGAGTTCGCGAAATGCTGCAGCTTTCTATCGTGGTAAATAAATATTACAAAGTTTCGCATCGGGTCACGTCATGATTATGCTGTGTATGTATTCGTTGCCTTTTACTAGATTCCTCAACGTTATTGAAATAGTTGTTATTGTTGTTGTTATTACTATAAACTTTTTTTTTCAACAATAGTTTTTCAACATCGTACCTAAATAGCAATGGTAATTTACCGTTTAAATTTTCAAATCTTTATTTCCGGTCGCGCGTAATAATCATACACCATCTATCAACCACTCGACAGCAGCTCGTTTCTCTAGCACAAAATACAATATATCCTATCTACCTACCTACCTACCTATACGCAAAACCTGATATACATATAAGGTAATAGAAGTATTCTACATACATATATATAATTCTATTATAAAAATAAACTATACAGTTTAACGGTTATAATTGTTATGTATGTATAGTTTTCAAAATAGTATCACGTCTATCAGTCTCCCTCCTAAAGGTGATGTTATATGATAATGGGGTGTCGTAGATGTTATTTCATCTTGCCCCAATTTCTAATCAACGATATCTACTAGTGTTTATTAGTTGAGAAAAATGAAAAATGTTTGGATGATGAATTGTGTACATATACATAAATCTACGTGTATACATAATATGTGCTTTCACGTGTGGAAATTTATTTTCATGATTGAACTTTTTTTTTTTATACCGTTTATTATCATGATTATTATTATTATTTCAATGTTATTTTTTTCGTATGAAAGGAAATATGTGATCTCATTTATTTTTCTCGAAAACTCGTCGGTTTGTACGTGCGCGTATAAAAATATATACGCGGGTCGTCGACTTTCACGACTATAATACACGTTACTGTGAACTTTAATTTATCATTGTGATGATGAGTAAAAAAACAGAAAATAATTCAATTTATTGTGTGATGTATAATAGAAAAATATTTGTTACGTTTAGTTTACCGACGACCATTTTATTATTTTTTTTTCCTCATAAAAGAAGACTCGTATTTAATTTTCGTTTTGGTTTGACGACATTCGAACAACGATCATGTATTGAATCTGCGTCAAACAAAATTTAATTTATCTGATATCTCGAAACAGATAAATGAAAAATGAATTGAAAGAAAAAGAAAAAGAAAAAAACAAATTAAAAATCGAAAAGAATTGTATAAATAATTAGAGAGATTACTACCTAAAGTTGATGAAAGAAAAATACCTGGGTTGGTATTGTATGTATAGTTGAAGTACGAAAAATAATAAAGAAAACAGCAAAAAATTGTGAGAAAAAAATAAAAAGTAAAATAAACTAAAATAAAACCAACTAATTTATAGAAGAGCTTTCAACGATAAAGCTTTACTCTGTACTGTGCATGTTTTAGTGCATAGTTTATCAACAATATTTATAGTATACTATTATAATATTAATCATTTGTATAGATGTAAAGAAGTGTTATAGTTATATTGAAAAATATACACATTATGCTAAACTAAATTAGGCTTTGTCATTGAAAAAACCGCTAGAATCAGGTGATTCATTTTGTGACGATTATAAACAGCTATATAAATGTATAAACGCGCACATACTTATACGTATGTATTTAGATATATGTATATATATATATATATATATCTGATAGCGGCGGTAGAGATTTTCTAAATGATGATGCAATTACTCTTGTATATGTGAGTAGAAACTGGGCTGATGTGAACAGCTTCAGTGATCGTCGCAGATTTTGACTAGCTAATTTCTAACCTATTCACATCGCATATATTATGTATTGACACCGCCGTCACTGTTTAGTATTTGCATAAACAAAAAAAAGAAAGAACAGAAAGGAAATTATAATAATGATCAATTACTTTCAATTATTATTATTATTATTCTATTTACGCAAAGGATGTGTAAGCGAAAGACTCCTACACACACATACAGATTTATATGTACGAATATTTGGTACATACATTAAAACACCATCGTTTTTTTTTTCTTTTTTCATTTTTATTATTTTTTACTTTCTAGTATCTTTATTTTTGTCTTTCTCGCCTATAAAATAAATATATATATCAATTGAAAAAGTATATATATATTTTTTTTCTTTTGTATGACAGAATAGAATTGTTCGGATTGAATAATAAAATATATAATAATAATAATGATAATAGTAATAATGTTAATAACAACAATACTATTATATCAATGAAATAAAATAAGGAAAAAAAAAGGAAAAAATAAACACTCTTTAGCAATTTAAGGAAAAGATAACTCTATGTGATCGTTGCGCGAGCCATTGAGCCCAGCAAATCTATTTAATAATAAAGGAATTAATGAAGTTTAAAATAATGAAAACAAAAAATAAAAAACAAAAAAAAAAGAATGAAAGAAATATCTATTTCTACCGTGTATTTATTTATTCATTCATGTAAAATATAAGAAGGCACTTTGACAACCAGTTTTGAATAACAAATTTATATTTTAATAATACAATACCAATAATATCTGAATATCTTTACGGGTGGGGAGTTTATAGTGGTATATATACGCGATTTGTAACGTCAACTAGACGATAGAATGAATAAAAGGGGCGCAAACATAAATATTACACTAGCTCGCTGATGTCAGCAGATAACAACGTTATTATGTAGTATGTGCCGGCTGGTTGCTACGCAGCGAACCAATCGGTCTGCAAAACACGAAACTGCAGATATATATATGCAGATACTTTAAATTGACATACGTAGTTATATCGGCGAACATTTGAAATCATACGAGATATAACCGTGCATGCGAATCTATGTTACAATGATATATCTAACTATTTGGTCTCAAATTTGGTACGCGTTACATTCACGTCCACAAATTATAAAAAGCTCCTGTCCACCCTAGACGGCTTACGTGTGAAATTCTTCTATGGTGAGTAAATCGGAGTTAATATTATTATTCCAAATTTTTGCTTGCCACTTTAATTATCGTAGGAAATAATATAATTAAAAAATTCTAGTTAAAGTTGTCTTATTTTAACGTAAATGAAACACCACGCCTTTGTATAGTATATATATGACGTATATTTGATTGTTGGATACAAAATCCGCGTTTGTTGAATCACAACGAGTAGTCATTCTGCTGCCGTAAAAACTTTCCAAGCTTAAACGAGAAGTTTCTATGACACAAAGTCAACCCGATAAATATGTATGTATATCTATACTTTGTCACCCACGTCGTTTAGTAGGTAAGTTATTTTATGCTGTGTACTATTTCTTTGCGTACGTAGGTAGTTACGTAAGGCGTTAGAATCGAACTCTTCTTTGAATTGGATTTAACGAAGAATTACAGAAAATTATGTAACTACTACCCAATACTTTCGACCTGATTTTCACCTCGGAGCAATACTAGCGGCTACAATGGGTAGATGAGAAAAAGCGAGAAAAGGAAAGAAAAGAAAATACATAAAAAATAATTATCGATCCTCCCTGGTGACAAGCATCAGTTATTGCCACTGCGTTGGAAGATGGCAATATGAGTGGTTTCAAATTTAATTGAATGGCCAGAATCCTGATCACGTAATTACATGGTGAGTAAATAGTCTTTTAATTTTTGGTTTTTTATTGAAACAATAAAAAATTATTACTAACCCAGTTGCTGTCGACCAACCATATTTGGATATCAACTGGTCCGCATTGAGGCTTACATTTATACAGGATCTCATTAGTTCATTAGTGAAAGATTAGACGAGAGCAGCGTCTAATTAAAAGTACGTATTATAGAATAAAGTAAAACTAGAACAAAACACTGTGGAGAGAAACGTTTAGAGCAGGCCTATAGATATAACGTATTACTTCGTGGATCAATGCGAGAATAAGGTTACTAAATTGACAGTCGGAAACACTAACTCTAATTGGAAATAATAAAAATAGGCGGCAAATATGGTTCTGTGTTAACAAACAAAAGTACCACTGCAACCGTTTCGTTTATTAGTAATTCTCTTTTTTTTATTCCCTTTTTTTTCCTTCCAACTAGAATGACCGCAGTAACGATCCAGTGGTAGCTTGTTTACGCTTCGAAATTTTTAACCAGATTAGAAAAAGAAAAGCGTATTAACTTCCTCAGAGATAATCGATAGTATTCACACAAATCATGCATTTATAGTAGTATTTTATCTTTGTACATTCTTCGGTTATACCATATTGGTTATACTTATAGAAATACATGATTATATTTGGTTCGATGTTGAGATCACCATTCATTTTACCCAATATCGAGTACTAACGATATCGATAACGATAGAAGTTCTTTCTGAATTGCCAGTTAAAATTTGTGGAAAGAAATGATAACGTTCTCCATAAGAGCGAGTCGTAAAAAATATTTTCTTGTTGGTCGATAAGAAATGAGATTTTGAGGAAACCGTATAATATTACCTCGATCTATTTGTATTCCCCTAATTCTTCGAAAAATTTTAACGCTTGTCAATTCCAATTCGAGGTTTTGGAAGCCTCTTCGATACCCCCAAAATTGGAACACTGCTGTGTAATAATATACATACGTATACAATCCTAAGTTCGAAGTCCCGCAGGTCCGTTAATTTTCTGTTCAGTACTAAAATACATGCTTCCTAAGAATAATTGACCACTGTACATGTACGTATATAGGTATGCATGGGTACATAAATTGTTCATCGACCGTTCGGTTGTTTTCCAACGATAACGCGATAACGAAACGTTAACAACGTGTTGTTCTAAACTGTATGTTGTACCCTAATACGATCAAAAAGTTCATCCATCATTCAATAATCACTACCGAATATAAATTTAGCGATTTTGATAGCAGAGATATCGAACGTCAGGTACACTCATGCAGAGTGAGAGAACTATATGCATATTGTTTCTACGTACAAACGATAATGACGGTAGAAGCTTATAAATACCATCTAAACTATAAATGATCCGATTCTGTTACTGAATACGTTTACTTCAGATTACACCAACTGCGAGAGTTACAATAATTATATCACAACATAAAGTTGTGTAAATTTTTAATTACCATGTCCTGGCATACTATGTTGTTTTGCTTCAGATATAATATTTATACTTATACGTTTGTGCAGTCTGGAATGGATTAACTTAACTTGCTATATAGATTAATTCAGATACGCAAAACTTCAACGATGTACACATACCAATGAATCATTTGCGCGAGTCTCATCCGCGGAGTATAAACAACTTATGAAAAATCCAATTCTTTTTCTCTCCTTTTTTCGAACCACAACCATTTTGCCCTCGTATATAAATACATGCATATGCGGTATTATAATTGACACGATTTTATACGCGAGACTTGCCTTATTGTTAGTAAAACATATACAACGTAGAATAATATAGTATTTTTACCGTTTACGCATGTATTCAGTTGTGCGAAATTGGCGATAATAATACGAATAATCATAATAAAAACGACAAGTTACTTAAAAATAAGTAATTAGCATCTACCAGAAGTGTTTATTGACTATTTATAGCAAGCACAGGAATTTTTTAAGCGTCTATGATATCTTGGAATATCTTTCTAGTGAAATCGATCCGATTTTAATACATCTATGTATATCGTGAAGCGTCCACAGCTGATAAATGTGTATCAGTACCCTGTGTAGATTGTATTATACAACATAGTGTATAGTACATGGATGTGTATGATTAGGATAGGAGGCTGGTTGTGATCGACGGTGACACGAGGGTAAATGTGGATGACAGTTTGAGAAGATAAGAGATTCTATATAAGGGGGAACCCTGGAACTTGGAGGCTCGACAATAGCTGGAAGAAGAGAAGGGATAGCATCATTCCTCCAGTTTATTACTGCAGATCATCGTTGATTGAAACGACCTAGAGATTGGAGAGTTATCTGCAAGTATATATATACATATTACACATATATATATGTATTCTTTTATTATTCGATTTTCCAACTACCTGGCAGTCGATCGCCAGAGGCATAGCAAGGAATACCTTGCATCTCATACCCGCTGAATGCAACTAACTGCAAGCAGCAGCAGCAGCACCGTCGCAACGTTCTAGTCTGTTGAAACTGGTGTATACTATATAGGTATAACGTTGGATGCTAAAACCAGAGGAGACTTACACACCATTATAAAAATTTAATAGTGTGTTATATTATACATATAGAAGAGAAACGTCAGAGCTCCGTCGTTGTTCGCTACGGCGCAACTCGAAGTCCGCCAATCCACTCCAATACGGTAATATCCACGACTGAACCAACTACCAAAGAACCAACATGGCCGAAAACCAAGCCACGTACGTATTTGTCGAAACAAAAAAAAAATTTATACACATAGACATTCAATTGTCAGTCATAGAAGTTCAGTATCATATCGATTTTATTTCGTCAGTTAAAATTTATTTTTTCATAGCGCGCATGTATGATATATTATTTTGATACTCTTGTATGATTAAAAAATTTTCGGAGCATAATAAGAGATCTCTTTAATTTATTACACTTTAACCGAGCTGCAGTACAGTGCAGATTCGTTGCAGTGTAACGACGATTGGTGGGAAAAATATTCGAATACCTACATAATGTACTGTGCACACCATGATATTACATTATAGCAAATTGCGGTAAACGCCCGGTGTATATTTTACCGCGATAATTATATGCTCCGATTATTATTTCCTCAGATTTTTTTTTTTTCTCCTCGATCGCAGAGATAATGAATATGGTACTCGATATCTTCAACTGGAATCCATTGTCTTATGTCAGCGAATATACGAGGTGACCTGATATACATTGTTTACCGTTTCTTCGGTCAATAACGTGCCGGTGGATATAACAAAGCAGAAGAATTATTACACGAGATAAATGGAGAACACACGATGACAATGCTATCCATCGTGGGTATATTTGAAATTTTGAACACCCGCATTTCCGCAATAATATCATTAATTCTCGCCTCGAACCTCGAGGACAGGTGCCAATTTGTTGACCAAGAATAGAAAAGAAAGGAAAAAAGCAAATGGAAAAAAAGAGAGTGATGAGGATTAAATTTTATTGTCGTCGTCAGCCGATAAATTGTGACGGTAGATAGAGCATTTGTCTCTATTATTAGATAAACGGTTTAGTAGGCAGCAAAATTCTTCAATTTAGCCCGGCCAAGTTTCGGTGGAATTCGCTTATCGTCGGTAAAACTTCGTGTCCCTCGAGATTTGAATCTAGAATAAACTACGGAGTCAGCAAAAGATAGGTGTATGCCGCTCGAATAACGGGTTTCGATTTCCAGGCTATGAATTGTTATTGTTATGTCAAACGCTAGACACACATAAATATACATAACTATATTTACGAATTTCAATTTACAATCTGGAATAACCAGGAACGCTACTATAGCCATCGTATAAACTCAATATGCTGAACCAGCATTCTTTTTTATTGTGCTTTTTATTATTTTTGTTTATCGTTTTCCTCGTACGACTTGCGCGGTTTTTTGCTCTAACCACAAACAACTAACATTTATTTTAAACTTATCATTTTTCGCTCTGTTATTACGTTTATAAAGCTCACAAAATCGCGACTCATAGATATAACGCGGTGTGCCGATCGAATAAATATTATGTTTGCCGATTTTTTCCGCTAAACTAGATGCCGCTCTACTTTCCATTATACAGCTTAAATGGAGAAAAAAAAAGGTATTGCGCTCGTTCTAATTACGCTCATTCTGACTACACCGTAAATAAATAAAACTCAGGAAGCCACGTGGTTGAAGATCAGATGTGCCTAAGTTTATACATTTTTTTTTATTCTTGTTAGCCATATTATCAAGAAATTGTTGAAGAGGCGTATAGATGTATATAATCTGGGTACAATATTTATTATAATTGTGAAAAAACAGGTTACATAAAGTTCTTTGAATTTTTTGTTTGTGCAGAGCTTTTAACAGCTGCAATACCGCGTGGTATAAATCTGCAGAAGCTCTGTCAACAAATATTGAGCTAAATGGTATTTTACAAACGAGAACGAGAACCTCTTCGTGATCCAAGTTTCAAAATTTTCTAATAATCTGCAACCAACTATAGTCTTTGGATTTTAAAATCGCAGAGTTTTTTTTTTCCTTCAGTTTCATTGACCCCACGTCTAAGCTAATAATTGTCCGACGTATTGCGTAAGGTAAAAATAAATGTCATGTTTCGAAGAAGTTCGAATATCAAATTACCGTTCTAACGCCTCCGGTGTGGTGCTGCAGGTTAAAAATTAAAGTAAAGAATAATACCTGCGTATATGACGACGGTCTGTAATAAAATGCAATTCATAATTATACGCGTCAGCAGATACTTATTTGTTCAAACTATCGGCCAAGATTCTTTTTTTTCTTTCTTTTCCTCGCCTCCTCTCACATGAACAATATAAATGATTCGATTGATGCATAGGTCATCGTGAGTATATATTACTAAAACCGATTTGACTATCTTGCTTTACAAGAACATCAGAAATTTATTATTTCTCTCACGTCTTCTGTATCTAAGGGCACGAAAATTAAACTGCGAGATATAACATTATAATTATGCGATACTTAATTCTTCTGCTTTGCATCTCTATTTTGCAGTTGTAACATTTTTCTTGATATATGTGGTTTTACCAGTAAGGAAGACTTTGTTACTATAGATAGCGCATGAAAATACTTTGAGCAATAATCACCGCAAACTTCCGCCTTACGACATTTCAAAGAAATGCGCGTACGCGGCGTCAAATCGTAGTGTGAAGTGAATTCATATCGGTATATACATATGTAAGTGTGGTGAATTTATACATATATATACTATTCGATAGTCAATGAACTCCGTGAATAAAGCAGTATAATATAACTACGATATACCTACAAGCAGGAATAAAAAGAAAAGGAAATTAAAAAAATAAGAGCACAGAACTGCGACGCGAATAGGTGAAAATTGACAGTTGGAAATTTACCTTTTTATTACGTTTTATCGGATCGATAATATTTATTTATGCACGAGTAGAAATAAATTATAACATACGGTTTTAAACGCAGAAATAAGAATTTCCTTGTAGTGTTCTTACATAATTTCCGTTTGATTTATAATGCATTTCTTTATGGACTGTGTAGATATACACAATGTGCGATATATTCTGGTATGTTATCTTGAGAAATGAAAATTTGAAAAATAACTTCGCAACTCGTGAGGTGCGGCCTGTAGATTTTATGATGGCCTATTAACGATGACACGAGCCTAGCTAAATATAAACATACACAAATATGTACTCCTAGAATTACCGCCCATCAGTTGCGTAACTAATATACCTATACGTTTGCGCTATGAATACAAAAACAATAAATATTTTTGTTCTTCCAAGAGAACAAGAATTAAAAATTAAACAGAAAAGTTAAAAGAATAAAATGGGAAAAAAGAGAGATACGAAAGACAACAGCTGTCTGAACAGCCATCGGAACACCTGTTCATTATGCGTCGGTGAACGACTTTATGGAGAATTTTATAATTTATTTCAGGGGCCCTATGGAATCGCATTTTGTGAGGGGTGAACATACTCTTAGAGTACCGATGTCACTTTTCCGGGAAAACCGGGAAAGACTGGTTACTCGACTTCGTGCTAATCCTAATGTTCCGGATAAGGGAGCATTTGTTGTCTTGCAGGGTGGTTCAGAAGTTCCCTTTAATGATACTGATATCTGCTGGCCATTTAGGCAGGTAAGCATATATGAAATTCCACATATATGTTTATTTGTAATTGGTGTGTATAAAACATTCAATTAATGTATGATAAATTCTCATAAATTCAACGTATACTACGGCTGTATAGAAAGTCGTTTACATTTGCTATTCATTCATAATCTCACCACAATTCTTTCGTACGTGCTGTGTATAATGAAAACCGCAGCATGGATATGAATGTGTTGGTGATTGTATACTATTGGAGGAACAATATTTTCCACCGAACAAAAAATAAAAACCAAAAAGACGAACGCTTAATTCGGCTGTCATTATGATTCGTCATTCTCTTCCACAGGAATCGTACTTCCAATGGTGTTTCGGTGTAGAAGAGCCGAATTGTTTCGGATGCTTGGACGTCACTACCGGAGTGTCTGTTCTTTTTTTCCCTCGTTTACCACAGGAGTACGCCGTCTGGGAAGGCTACTTATATTCAACCGAAGATTTCCGGAAAAGATACGCCGTTGACGAAGTTTATTACACTGACCAAATTGCCGAAGTACTTGGCAAGCGTGGAGCCACCCTTCTTTTGACTTTGGTGAGACGTTAGATTCTCGATATTTCTGTATTCTCTGTAATCGCAGAAGCTTGATAAAAACCTTCGATTTGACGTGAAGATTGCTTGGTCGCGTGATGCATGTTCGAAGAAAAGAAATAGAACCAAACAAAAAAAGATGATTGTTATTAGGTGTAGATACCGGTGATTCAAAGAATTCTTTAAAGCTAAACACGTCATCCTATAAGAATCTGGAGAGTTTTAAATTCCGAGGTACGATTATTCGCCGTTCGTCGAATCGGGATGAGATATCTACGTCACTTATGCTTGTATAACGTTAAATTTTTTTGACGATTAAAATATTGGTCGCATGTTCCGTTATTGAAACACCATAGGATCTGATAACGATGCTTCGATTATTATTTTTCCAATTCTCGAAGATGTGGATCTTCAGAATTCAGGAAAGATCATCAAGATTTGATGTCAAGTTTCACGCGTATTTTTTTAATTTAATTTTTGTTTCGGGAAAAAAGTTGGCCCGCATCTTAGAATAATGAATTTGTCTTCACGGAATTGTTGCAGGTACATATTTATGCTATTCGCGATATCGCAGGCAGCTGGTCAAATCGTTGGAAGTAGATAGGGTATCTACTATCTGCTTTCAACGGTCAAATATTTGAGTCTTGAATGTGTAACGGATTGACGTTTCTATCCCATTTTAATTTTTTTTTTATTCTAATTCTTAGCAAGGTCTTAACACTGACAGTGGACTCATAGCCCGGGAAGCGGTCTTCGAAAAGATTGAGCAGTAAGTATAGAATCTCTTGATTTCACGAATTGTGCCATAGTTATGGAGAGAAGAACAATGGCCTAAAAGCGACGTCTCTGCTGTTCCAGGTTCAACGTTAACAACGTATTGTTACACCCGGAAATAACGGAATGGTGAGCAGCTATGTTTGTTACGGCTATTTTTATGTTATCAATTTGCTTGTGATAAATTTCTATGCGTGACTCGCTTTATTTGTTAACTAAACAGTGACTGCGTTACCGACGCGAATGGATATAATCATTCGCGAGTCCGCGAACTTATCGTACGAGCAGTAGGCTTGTAGATTCGTGTCGAAAGTTTCGCGGAAGATACTTCAGATACCGCGAGCGGATCGATGTCTGATAAAAAACTGAGTGTTCTGTTTTGTTTTTAATCGATTTAATAGGAATCTCTGAGAATTTTATTCCCGAAAATCGCATTTCCGATTTCATAGCAACTTTTCAAAATGGACCCGCCCAAAACTGACTGATCAAAAAAACTTCATTATCCATGAAATTCGAAAATGAAGGTCTAAAATGATGAAAATTAACGTCCATGACGTGAGAACGACTCTGAATCTCTACAAACGTACATCTTATCATTATGCTGTCTAGAGCTCTTTTCTTTGGGCGTAGTCAAGTTGTGTCTGCACGTATTCAATCGATCTTGAAGATTCCCAATAACCTTAAACACAGCAGTTCCAAATCGGAAGACGCTTCCCTCAGACGACCTCGTTTTTTATGCCGGAGTACGATCCTTGTGCAGGATGGTTCGTTAGTTCATGAGGTACCTGTAATAGTTCGGAAGGTCAGCGACCCTTCCACTCTTTGGAAACGGTGTACAACACCTCGCCCTGAAAAGCTTAAGGCTCAGTCTTACACCGCAGTGCGTGAGTCCCATTTTCCAAAAATTAAGGATTCTGGGACTCCGAATCTTACAGGAGAAAAGGCCGATCATCGTACAGGTGGGGTGTGTAGAGGTCGAAAAAGAATTGATATAGAAACTGATGAAGGAACAGCTATCCTGTTCGGATCAGATCTTGAGTTCCTGAAGCAAGCGGACGTTGATCAACTTCTGGAAGGTCTCGATTCCTGCTACACGCCTCGAGGAGTGTTTACCCTCTTGGAGACAATAATAGTCGACGAGATAAACTCAATGGTAGCTCTTCAAGCGCTAAAAAAAATCATAGAGCTTGAAAGTGCACCGCGAAGCCGAACCCGATTATCACCAACAGCCCGGAACCGGGATGTCGTACTTGGCCAGATTGTTGAAATGATCGCAGTTACCCAGGACAATGACGTGCTACTCGAAGCTCTTGGTCTCCTAGCTCGTGATGTGGTCAGTCCAAAAACTAACGAATTTCGAGGTCGTCTGTGCGATGAGATTTCGTCCAGAGTCGCTGATGACGAACTCACTGCCGCGCAAATTGCAGAGGCGGTTATTACCCTCGGGAGATTCAATTCCTTGGATTATCAGGATGCCGTTGATTCTCTTTGGGTCGGTTTAGCTGCCCGGGAATCCGAATTGACGTCAGAGACACTTCTATCGCTTTTCAGAGCGCTACCACATTTTAAAAAAAGCAGGAGACTCGTTCTCGCTATCCTAGAACGAGCGCTGGACAGACTCTTGGATAGAATCAACAGCAGACAAATTTCTGGAATTCTAAACGCTTTGGCGAGGGCCTCAATTAATTCTTCTGCCTCTTTGGTAGCAGCTAACAAGTGGGCGGCTTCCACAGGTGAAAATATAGCTGAAGAAGATCTCCTCGATCTCGTGCGTGCCTGGACGGCAACTGGAAACGTTGATCCTGCAGTAGAGGCGATACTGGAGCGCCACGTCGCTAGAGTAAGAAGTATCAATGAGCCGACTCTTATCGGTGCTATAATGAGCTATTGCGGAGCACTAAGGATCAGGAATACTCGGATTCTTGGAGGCTGTGCCGAATACTTAGCCAGAAACGGACGGCGTCTTCCTGCAGCGACGTTAGCTCCAATTTTTGGGCCGTTTGGTACCCTCGATTTTCGGCCCGGGGTAGAAATCACAGGAAGATTTTGGAAATCATTGGAAGAGGCGGTCGCAGCTAAATTTAGCCAAATAAAACCTGAAGAAGTTCTTGATATTCTGCTGTCTTGCGTATGCCTTGAGAGGTACCCTCTTAGACTAGTCAGCCGGGTTTTCAGATCTCAATTTTTGGAACGACTTCTCAGATGTGGTAACGCAGAATCGGTAGAAAGAGTAAAAAACAAACTTAAGCTTTTTGACGCTGCGATGACGCTAGAATGCCCTAAATACGCGGGGCCGATGATCCCTAAAGACTCTAACACCTCTGCCACCGAATTCCAAGATCAAAGGATCGCGAGTATCCTCGACAAGGTTTACGACGAACTGAGAAAAATTTCCGGCGGAGAAAATAGTGTCAGTAAAAACGTGGCACTTAGACAGATGCCGAAGAACGAATTATACACGTTGGATGCGTTAGTACATCAGAGGGGACAATCTCCAGAGCATAATCTGAACCTATATAATAAAAAGTTGAAGAAAAACTCAAACACGGCAGTTCTCGTACATCTTCCCGAACACTTTTGTCGTCATACTACGAAGCACCTCACTGGACTCCAGAGCATGCGGAAAAGACACTTGAGAAAGTTCGGACTCTGTGTTGTTACGCTTGAGTATGAAACCTTGAAAAGAATTGAGGCCGACCCCGCAGCCATCGCGAAATACTTGAAAGATAGATTTTCCAATCTCGAAAAAGCACTGTAGCATTGAAGGCAAGGAATTAAATACAATTAGCTGCGGTAGAATTGTGTTTTAAAATTTTATTTTTCAATATCTGCATATTATAAATTGAACGTCCGCGATGCAATCATCTCGAGATTACGCAGCTGCCATCCTTTCCTTTTTTATTTGAACTGAATACTTTTTTCCATAAAAGTCTTGGATTTTCTTCTTGTAGCCGGGTGATAAAATCGCCGCGTGAGATTGAAGTACTGAGGTACGTTGTCAAGATAAGTTCGGAGGCTCATAAGGCGGTGATGCGAGCAGTTCGTCCAGGATTCGCAGAGTTCCAAGCCGAAGCAGTATTTCAGCATTACGCCTACGCAGTCGGCGGATGTCGGCACGTCTCCTACACCTGCATTTGTGGTTCTGGTCACAACGCATCCATCCTGCATTACGGGCACGCTGGGGCCCCAAACAACAGGGTCCTCAAGGACGGAGACATTTGGTGAGCCTAATAAATTCTCATAGGTCTCTGCCGTGGGTGTGAAAACATAAGGTCTTATAGTTTCATGCGGTTTTATGGTTGGGGTTTCATTTTTATGCTATTTATTTGTCCAAAGCTAATGCAAGTGGCTAATGTATTATCTGAATTTGGTGTATGAGAAGACGTAGTTCAGCGATACCGCGACGCAGTATTATAATATGTCGCGTAGCTGTGTTTTTAGAAACTTCGTCAATATACAGTATACGCATTTGCGTATTTTTTCGACACTTATATCCGACACTGTGTAAAAAAACGAGTTTTGTTACCCGTGTGACTTTTGTGTTGCAAAATGTAAACCTTTGAAGAAATTCTCTGCTTAGAATTAGATTCTGATGAAATACGTACCGAAGCATACGTATACGTGTTTTACATTCGGCGTATTGTTGAACCGATCAAAGGACCAGACGTAGACGCTTGTTTTTTACATTCTTCTCATTTTGTTTTTTTTTCCTTTTGTTTTGTTTACGCTACAGTGCGAAGAAAACCGTGACTCACTTTCGCCGTGTGAACTAAATAAAATGGAACAGAAAAAGAGAAAAAAAAATCGACACGTCAAGCCATTGTTTTATATATTCCCAATTCGACGCACCTGTAGTATAAATAAGTATATCGCAACATATTAGTAGTTCGATAAATTTCAACATCATATTCGATAATTATAGGTGTACAAATACTTACTATATACTCATTAAATCACACGCCCTGCGGGGGTTCTTACGCAATAGGAATGAAATAAAAATTCGTGTAAATAGGTATCCCCCCAAAAGGCACCTACGACGCAAAAAAAAATTCGCCGAGTACATTGAATATTCAAAAATAACTACTACCGAAATATCCTTAATATGAACAAAAAAAAAATTCATCAATAACAGAAAAAAAAAAGATCCAAATCAAATATTGTGCCAAAGTACATGTAACTTTCCATCGTGCATAGACGTACTTGCGAAGACTCGAATAAACATATAACAAGCCAGGTTACCAATTGGAAGAACTATAAAACTAGAAGAAAAATCATATTAAAAACGAAATCGGACAAAAAATTTGAGGTAGTGGGACTTGGCGGGCTTTTTTGGAAAAAAATTTCACAATTTTTACATGGCATTATAACATTTCGTTCATATAAACGTTCCGTTCTTTTCAAATGTACTTGGCTCGAGACTTTACCGAGTCTCTTGATACACAACGTTCGGCGCCGCACTATAGACGCATCTACATTATAGAATTTTATGCAAACATTACCGCGCTAATTTTTCGTGGAAATTAGCAAAAATTGTTTTTAATCATAAGGCGCGCGTGATATTGGAGATGTCGCGGTATTTAAAACCCCCCGCGCACCTCCAAATCTGTTCATTACAGTCCTCTTAATTTGGGTTATTATTAGCCGCGTTATCTCATTCAATTTTACTATAACCATGGTCGGCGGTTTGCGGTTGTATAGACGTCATAATCGATTCATTGATTCGATGTAAAATCATTTTTAAATATAAAACGGTAGCTATAATGTGTTTGTAATAGGTGTTATCGAGAAAAATTTATACACCGTTTGTGTTTCTAATTACTTATCACGAGTGTTTAATTACGCGCATAGATATTACACGTGTTATATATACATATATACCTATGCATACACATGTGTTTCTTGGATATTCAATAAGCGAACAAGAACCACGTAATATATGCGCAGATGCGTATTGAGACAATTAGATAGTATGAGAGCATCGTGAATTTTCTTATAATTAATTATCAATTTCCACGGTTTCAAAAATGCCGTATTACATATTACATGTATATATATAGATCAGGACTAAAAACCAAATTTTCATTCATTTCAACCGTATAATTCGTTGTTGCAGAATACTATAGTATTATGTATAATAGAGAGCACGCGGCGATGCTCCATATGCATAATTTTACAATACAACATGTAGATATTCTTGTGAAAATGAATATTTAATACTACGACGAGGGTCTCGTCACGCATGTTTATCTCACTCAACGTGCGCGACCGGTATTCTAAAACCACGTATTTTGAGGTATGCTATATACTACACACACAGGCACACACAAATTAAGCGATGTCCGAGTTTGATATGTAAATTAGAAACACCTACATGATCTTTGCAAAGCAAAACTGCTACTCATACTTTTCACTATATCCACGACGTTTGAATCTCCTCATACATAGGTATGCGTATGTGTGCATGTACACATTCACCGTGCTGAACCATTCATCGGAATGGCTTTGATTTTAAAAATATTATTTTACAACGCGATTATCTTGCATAATTGCAACGTGTATAATTATACATGGTGAAAAATAATCAAATAGAATGAAGAAAAAAAAAGAAACGGTTTACGGGAGGAAGAAATCAAATCAGCAAATGAAAAAAAAAAATTATCAATCGTGTATGATTTATCTTTTATACCTACCGCCCGCGGAGAGGCATATACATAATTGATGTAGCGAATTTAAACTATATCGAACAAAAACTGTTTAACATAATGCATAAATTTGACGGTGAAATTCTGCGTAGATATGTTATAAAGACGTAAGGTAGTGAAATACAAATTCTACTATACATTTGTTATACGTAAACGTATTATAAATATATACTCGATTACGTATATAACATGTACGAAGTCTTGGGTCGAATGAAATTACCGATCTGCAACACGTAAATATATACCTATAGGTATACACCTATGTAATGATACACGTGTGCATAACCCCGATGTTTGTTCCGTATTATACACATGTATATTAAAAACTATGCATAATCGTTACATCAGAGAACGGAGATTTGTAACTCGATTACATTATGGTATATGTGTATAGATACGATCGATTATCAAGGATGTGGTTATCCTCGAGAAAAAGGATAATAAAGAAAGAAATAAGGAAAATATTTTTACCGCAATAATGCTGTATAAATACAGTTTGCTACACCCGCTGCCGTTTGTGGTCATTGCGGTGATATTGTAGGAACTTTTACGGTTAGAAGATAATAATTATGTAGATCGTTTCCTTGATCCGGCTTAAGATCTCTTTAGTTCAGCGGTGATCTCTTTATATGCGCATCTGCAAGCTAACAATTAATTCTCTATAGTTATATTTTACCTACTTATATTATGTTAACTATAGAATTATATACACAGTATGTACGACGCGTCATCCCGAGAAATTTTCGTTTTGACATCTGTACATACAATTTGCTTGTACTTGTTACGTTAAAAAATTTGTTAGCAGCGCGTACTTAAGAGGTAGAACATATAGAAATTCTAGCCGAAGTGCTAAGCAACGTCACCTGACTACCCCTCCTACGGGATATTGCCTTGCTTCAATTGATTTACTTAAACTCTTACGAAATTTATGTTACATAATCTGATATCTTTTTCTTTTTTTCTTTCACTTTTTTTATTCTACAGTCTCTTCGATATGGGAGGAAACTATTGCGGTTATGCTGCTGATATTACCTGCAGTTTTCCTGCTAATGGTAAATTTACTAAGGATCAGAAAATGATTTACGATGCTGTCCTGGACGCAAGAACAGCAGTGCTTAATGCAGCTAAGCCAGGAGTTTCTTGGTCCGACATGCACATTTTAGCAAACAAGGTTTTACTGTCCAATCTTGTCAAGGGTGGACTCCTTGTTGGAAACGTTGATGAAATGATGAGCGCTGGACTTGGTGAAATATTTCAACCTCATGGACTGGGACATTTTTTGGGACTCGATGTTCATGACGTTGGTGGTTATCTTCCGGGACATCCCGAAAGATCTACCCAACCTGGATTGAGGAAACTTCGAACCGCTAGGGTACTGCGGGCTGGAATGGTTCTTACAATTGAACCGGGGTGTTATTTTATCGACTGTGTAAGTTTAAAAGTTTAATTAATTCATTGAGTTTGGGTATATAGTTTATTATATAATACGTGACAACTGCAAAGGTACAACTCGAAAGTTAAATTAGATCGTATATCGCCCGTTGGAGAAGTTGGTAGATATGTTTCCATTTCTTATAACCCTATATATAAGTATCTATATAACACAGAAACTCGACGAGGCGTTGGCGAACAAGGACCAGGCAAAGTTCATTCTGCAAGAAGAGTTGCAACGTTTCCGAGGGTGGGGAGGAGTCCGGATAGAGGACGATGTCCTCATTACTGATACCGGAGTAGAAAACATGACAAAAGTTCCCAGGACGTGAGTTTCGCCATTGTGTTATTTTTATTATAATACTTTCATCGTTACTCTACATCCTTTCGTCCGAGCTTCCTCATTTCTCAAAGATCTACGTATATACTTGTATATTTTTTCTATTCATAATTTAATGCGATTTTGTTTACAGCACCGAAGAAATCGAGGCTTGGATGGCGGGAGGACGAGATTCGAAATTACCTCAGGAATGTAGGGTTTTTGATAATTGATTCTTCTTGTGTCACGAATTGAGCTCTTTAAATCCTGATATATATTTTTTACCACACATTTTTACGTCTAATATTTTGTACGCGTATTATAGGATAAGTTGATGATCGTCTTGAATCTTTATTAATTACATTCTCCGGCGTGTAGAGATACGTAAAATATTTTGAAAACATACTTACGCATGTCATTATAATTTTGCATATTACGATGTGGAAACGAGAAGCGACGATTGGAAAATTATGAATTGATGGGGTAAATGATTTGATGAAAAAAGTTTCATAAGTACGTAAAATATGATTGCCTCGTGAGTAATATTGGATCTTGCATCCATATAGTAAATTTGGGATAATGGCGTGTATGATATTAGCTTTACGTATTATAGGTGTACTTTGAAATAAATGATGATACCTTTGTTAAATGAATCAGTTTATATGGTCTAAAAATTCACAATTCGATATTATTCCAGGGATGAAAAAAAAATTTTCAGCCAGACTGAAATACGCCCACGTAAAATATACCTCGAGGTCGTTGCCTGCAAAAAGCGAGTGTTGCCTCCAGTGACGTCGTACAATACGTTCGTCTTTGTCGTCTTCCAACCGTTTAATGGTATTAGAAAAGAACGATAACAATTTTTTTTTTTCTCATAATCTCTTCATATTTATTCGCTAAGCCCTTCATAATTTCTCAACCTCCCGAGATTTGTCCTAAAAACGAATGAGATCAAATTGTTTTTTTCAAACTTAATTTTTCTATTATTTAGAACCGCGATGCCCCGAGCTGATTCATTGTTACAATCATGTAATTGTTTGTTATTCATTATTTTCAGTAAGCTCGGAATAAATTTACGTAATCTAAAGAGCTACCATTCAGCCAACTTTTGAACTTTACAACTACGCGGTTTGTTTAACTTGAATTGGGTATTGCTGTAAAATTTTGACGAATTTTATGAAAACGAAGTACAGTGAAATCCATATTGTTACATCGTAATCTCAGTCATCGATATCGGCGAAAATTGAATAACGTGTATGAAATGAATCGAGTGATTCTTTAATTAACACCTTGTATAAGCTATTTACACACCACAGGCGCCCGTTCATTATGTGGGTGATATTTTTTTCTCTATGTATTCGATATGTATACACTTACCTTTGAGATATATGCATGGATATACATACTAGATATTACATACCTATATCACGTAGGTATATACGGTACGGTGGTGGGCTCTGGGCGCGTTATCGGTTGCGCCCGATGGTTTGCGCAGTTGCGCTTCAGGCGTCGGCGCGGCCAGATCATCTTCTCGGCAGCTGCGCGTGAGCCTAAAAGGAACAAAACTGAGCCAAATAGATGCGAGGATATCTCGTTGAATCGGGACTATAACACACAAAATATAGAGGCAAAGAGAAAAAAGAAAAAGAAACGAATTATTCCGAAATTCGTGCACAATAATTCGCAACCATCATCATCATCGTTCTCATCATCATCATCTGCACACTAACACCGAAGATGTTGAAACTCTAATTTCACATTTCGGGTCGTTGGTTTCACAGTGCCGCACTATTATTTCCATATCGAGCTGGTAAAGTGCGAGGTAAAATAAGAAACATAAGTGGTCCAGATTCGAATATTCATCGGGGAGCAAAGAACTGATCGAATATATAGAAAACGAGCGTTTCCGCCCATCTATTACGTGGTGTGCCGGCCTGGATAATCAAATATCGCAATCAGTCGCGAAAATCGGTAGACATTTATAGCACATAAAATTCGCTTTTAAATTATTTTAATAGTTGCGTAACAAGTGAGTGAGCTTATAAATTACTATTATTATTAAAAAAAAAAAATTATCGTTCTAATAAAGTGGCCAACATACGTGACTGCAAAAATGTCCGCTGATAAAATAATACACTGTTAATTTTAATAGTTCTTTGAGAAACCGCTCTTCTTTCCCTCTCTAATTCATATGAGCTACACTCCGAGCAGAATGATGCAGAAACTCGTGTTCAGGGGAACACCGTCATCGTCGGCATCATCAACGTCGTCGTCAGCGCCGTAAAACGAGTCACACGACGTATGATATAGACCAAAAATACCTGTATAGATACAATACGCGGTAATTTTTACCCCCTCGTGATCAACCGGCTGTTGGCTTAAATTCCGCAAGAGAAAAAATAACGCACCGCCATCCCCGGCTCAACTTGACGCGGCGCCATACAACATTTATAAATACACCGTCACCGGTTAGGAACGGTTTACACCACCACGAAGACGACTACGACGAAGGAGAAGAAGAGGAAGAAGAAGATATAATAACGACGGAAAAACTTATAGACGAAGAGGATTTCTTTTTTTTTTTCCTAATACGGCTGTGCGGGTAATCAACACCTAATAAGCTGAACGTCGATCTAAACCATCATTCCTGAAGAATTGCATCGTCAGTAAATCCCCGGAATCGAATACCCTGTAAATTCAGTTACTATTGAGGATATTCGATGCGAGTGATTGTTCAAAGTTAAAAATAGCAATTGTTGTCAAAGTTTGATTAACTGTTTGAAAAACGATCGCTTGGACAGCGGTGGCTTTACGTATAACCAGATATCGTCGCGTGCTTTTTTTTGTACGCTCCGATGGTGCTGCTGAGGGACAGCTGACGAGATCACACGGTTTCGCACAGCGGCGACCGTGGTGCGAAGTACGTACATAGATGGTGGAATTTCGGTGTGATAACATCGAGTGTGCCGGTAAATTATAATACGGCGAAGCTTGTGATATCCGTTTAATGCGAATAAAACCGTTCGCGTTGTGTGATAATCGATCGAGTATTAGTTGACGAAACGAATTGATCTTAACAAATTGCAGCACGGATGGAAAAAGTTGTTTTGTACAAAAAGCTTATTTGCCATTAGATACACGGAATTTCCGTCTGCAGGTATATACATACGATATATAACGAGCAGAATCGCTGTTGCTGCGTCAGTACTTGGTGCTTATCGGGCTCCGTGATCAACAATAAACGTAATCAAACACAGACGCTCCTTTCAAAACCAATAACAACATACGACGGTTTTGTTGGCGGTGCAAGTATTGAGCAAGGGGGTGGATGATAACGTAACTTGCGATTAAATTTTTTTTTTCACTAAATAAAGAATTAACAAAGGTGTTCTAGTGTCGTCGGAACAGTGACTCCAATTTCGATACGCGATAATTATATTAATCAGGTTGAAATTTTTTTTCTTCAATATCGATGAATAAAACTACGGAAAGTGCCTAAAAAACAAACCCTATATTGAAAATATAATCAAAAGCTACCAACACCTACACGCATTATCACACAAACATAGTGGCGTGACTCTTCTCTTCTCTCTCTGTACATCGATCGAAAGAGCGGCGGCAGCGACGCCCTCTTTCATACCCCTACCTGAAAATCGTGCGTCGTCGTTGACTATTACGCGTCGTCGGAGGAAAGATACACCCCTATAACTTAATCGGGGTTATAGATCGCAGGGCGTTTACAAGATTGTTTTAGTTCAAACCGAATGACAAAATATCCCGTGTACCTTCTTCGGCGGATAAGAAACTGCTGGGATTCATCAACTTTAACTGTGTTCCGGCGTGAAAAATGAGAAGTGTATCTTCGCGATGTGTAAGACCTCATGTATAACAGGGTCAGGTTAGCTGATACTTTCTGGTGTATTTTTTTTTTTTTTTTTTTTCTCAAATTTTCGTTCGTTATTTTTGTTACGTCGAATTGTTTTTAGTGTAAACCGGTAAACGGTGGAAGAACATTTTACTGGCGTAAAAAGCGGAAAAGGGAATAGAAGAAAATTTAAATTCGAATACGTGGAAGAAAAAGAAACCGCAATAACGACGACGTCAACGCAACGGAGGATCAGTTCGCGTTGGAGGAAGCGGTGGAGGAGGAAAAAGAGGGGCGAGAATTGCCGTTGAGACTAATGAAGGACCAAGGGAGGGTACCAATGTTTTGCTTTCAGAGCTCGTTCACTCGCGGTTCCCGAGGGAGTGCGCAACCGTCGACTGCCAGCAACCTTTCTTCGACACAACTGCATCAAAACGCTGATTCTACGACTGCCAACAGTCAACCCTCAACTACCGAACAAGTTCACACCGGAAGACGTGGCTCCGAAGCTAATAGTGAAGGTTCCGGTTCATCTTCTATAAGATACATTGACCAGGAGGTCACCTGTATGTCGGGAAGCAGCAGTACCGATACCCTACCGGGTATCCGAGCTGATTATCTGGACGTCGACCCCCTGTCGTCACCGGAAACACCCGTCGCATGTAACGGTGGAGATTTAGAGGATTTAAAGTACCCGGATAGCCCTACAGTTGCCCCGGGACTTCAGATACCGATAATTAAAAATTCTGGCAATAACTTAACGGTGAATAATTCACCTGGATCATCGGTAAAGGATTCGCCAAATTCGAGACGTTCTCAGTTATCTCCTAGTCAAAAATCAAATGGTGGTGGAGGAAGGTGGCGTAAAAGACTATTGCTTAGATTACGTTCTAACGAATCTCCTACTTCTAGTACCGGAGAACCTTCCCCATCACCGTCCCGAACGCCATCACCATCACCGTCCCCGATGCCTTCACCCTCTCCGGTTAATCATCAAAGAGGTTTGTTCGCACTTGCCCACGATATCCCCGTTCTGGATAACTGCTTTGTCGGGGAAACATCGACAAAAATTATTCACCCAGATGACGAACAATGCCATCAACTGATCGCTAACGAGGGATCACTTCCTTCTAGTCCTGCTCCTGGAGTGGGTTCCATTCCTGGAGGCGGAGCTTATTACGGTTTTCTTACTGCAAACAGCTGTGCTGCCATGAGACAAGAACCGACTAGCACAAGCTCCCCGCAACTTTCTTCGGCCGCTACTACGCCACGTTCAAGTGCCGACTCGCCAGTGTCTTACGCGGAGGTTCCTCCGCAGGCTGCAACTTTAGAAGCTCAGAATTTAGAAGCCAGTTGTCTACCTGCCGCAAGGTCCTGCCCAAACCTGGAACGACAAAGTGGACCTTCGAGTCCTAGTCCGAGCCCCGGACCGGCTGGACCACGATTTAAACCTCTGGAAGAGGGAGATATCCAGGTCTGCTATTTGAATCACACTAGAACTCTAGTGAGCAAGATACTGTCCAGCAAATTTCTAAGACGATGGGAGACCCACCATCTATATTTGAACGATGCCTGCCTATCGTCAAGAACGGTACGACAAAAATTCATCTGCTTATTTTATACTTGTATATTATTGTAATCAAACGTGTTTTTGTTTTTTTTTTGCTCAATTCTTTATTTTTACTTCTCATATATTGAACATTCGATATATACATACCTATATACGTGACGGATCGCAGAAAAAAATCAGCAGCAGAAAATTAAACTGCGATTGTCCGCAATTAATCTATCACGCGCTTTGGAGTTTGGAGCGTGATATAATAGCCGGATTGTCGCAATCATGTTGTGCGTCCGCGTATATCGACGAACAATATACTATAGATTAAAAAAAAATTTTAATGAAAAAAAAAGCTGTGACGTTCGTATACATACGGTGATATACCGGTGTACAAATTCATATTTTTTTTTCTTATCTAGTTCATATTTCCAAAATTTATTTCAACATATCATAAAGAGTTCGTCAAATTAAAGATAATGATTTATAATTTTTCAGTAATTTACGTCGATCATCCCGCGATCATTCGGAATAGTTTTTCAGCGGATGGCACTTAGCTTTTTTCCTTGGAATTTCTAAGACCTAGTTAACTTTGAAAAATGAGGACAATTTCTCACCGCAAAACTAAAACCATATCGCAACAGTTGATATGCAACCATAATCATGAGATATTTGAACGTCATTAGTTTCTCGATTTCCTAGTGGTTTTTCCTAGTTGTTTTATCCTTCCTGGTATTCTAACTTCCGCCGGATTTTCATCTTGGGTTTCAGTTCTTCCCATTTTGCATCACAGCCTGAATAGGATGAAAAATCTTCTCGCATTTTCTTGGAACAATTCAATCCGTTAGAAGTATCGTGACACCTTGGTGTATTATATGCATATAGGTACTTTCGAATGACGTATTTTAATTTCTTGTATTATGACGAACTCTTTTTGCTTCCTGTATACGATCGTCATACCTATCCATTCGATTTCCGGTTATAGTGCTTCTTTTTCATCCATACCGCCGAAATATATACCCGGTGTCTAGTACAAATTATAGTAAGACTTATAACTATACTTGTTGGCTCAATAAAAGCGCACGAAAGGCAAATGGAAATACTTGCGTGCGTCCGACGACAATACTGACGTCAAACCTGACCCTGGTCGCGTGCTTCTCCCGCGACTGGTGCTGTTGGTTCTTTCTGTCGGTACCATTGCCGTCGTTTGTTCATATCCGCGCGCATAGTTGGAACTTTTCTAGTAACCGAGGTTTCGACTAGCTAAAAAAGGAGGAAAACTTCTGTTTTTTTTCCTCAAAATTGATCTTCACACCTCGTAGGTCTGTAATCCTCCATCTGAAAAACTAATTGCTGTTTAATGACTTATGAATCATACGTCATAACGGGTGAACAGTTATGTCGACAACGAGCGCTTTATATCTTCCCGCACAAGCTGACTTTATCGTTTATGCAGCAGCAGGCGTTCGTCGAAACGTGCGGAGCGGCTGCTCAAACTTTGATCGTCGATGTCTACGATCAAGTGAATCCTCGCGATCGTAAGTTAGTGAGAAAAATTTTCTCTCTGGATCACGAGTAGAGATTGACGTCACTAACGTGCGTCACTATATGGCTGAATCGAACGATTATTTGATTCTAATCACCGAAGGATCTCGTAAAATTCGGACGGGGTGGGGGTATTCTCGGATCTTCCAACATACCATACTCATTGGAGAATGCATTCCATTCTGTCGTGCGGATAAATGTTTTATCCCCATCTATACGTATATAATATAGTATATAATCAAATAGAGAATTCGCGGTTTATTGTGTTTTCATCGGTCACTAATTGTATTGTCGTATTATACACATATATACACGGGGTTGAATCTCAATCCTGAATGGTACAATACGTATGTACGCATACATACCTATATAGCGGGAATATTATCTCCGGGAATTTAAATGAATTGATCAAACGCCTCTCGATATAATTATAATAATAATAATCATAATAATAATAATAATAACACGACGTATAGGACGTGCCCTGGCTCTTTTCAACCCTCTCCGCGGTTCGTTCATTCAGGGGATGCCATCGCCGCTGTTTCCGATGCTGCTGCTGCACCGACCGACTCCCACGGCGGCGTCCCAGTTAGGCGGTTCGGTTGAGCCCCCTTCGACCTCACCTCCTCCGACCTCGCGAGGTCCCCGTTCCCCGTTCCCCTAAACCCCTTCATCCCACTTCTTCTTCACCGCGACCCGCTACACCAGTCGTTCAACCCTCGGCCTAGATACGTCCCTGACGTCATTCTCTCCTATCTCACCAGCCACCGTGTATATATGTTGTACGTATATCTATGTAACGTAACACAGTAAAGCTCGTATTATATATGAATATAAGTATTGTACGTATACATATGTGTATTTCATATGGTAGTATACAGGTGCGCGTTATAACGTACTTCACGTATGTATAGATATATGAAATATGTACATATATAGAAATTTATGTACGTGTGGAGAGATGGGGCTGCTGCTGCTGCTTAAGTTTTGTGCGGGGCGTCAACGCGTTTCACGTTATACTTATATACGTACATACGTCAGGGAGTTGCATGTGTGTTAGGTACTTATATATACATACTATAATATACTCTTTATGTATATGTACAATACCGGTCAAAAGTTGTATACATTATGTATATCCCATACTCCCTTATCTGATGCGGAGGGTTTGAACTTTTGGAAAATGGTATTCAAGAATCTGTAGAACTATGTCTGTTCTGTATACAGGTATATATATTACGTTATCGTCATTCATGTACCGCTCTGAGGCAAGAATGAGGAAACTCGGTTCAACCTGCAGGGCATAAGAAGGTATAGGTATACCGTGGGTATATACCTATAGGGAGAATCTAGAATTTATAACATCAAAGTTTTTCAAACTATATACATACTATTTGATGACAGTCGATCTCTCTCCTCGTAGAGAAGAAAATTGAATGAAAATCTGGTGAAATAATTTTTCACTGAATTCGGGTAATTCTCCCGACCAGCTTTTATCAATCAAGAAATTCTAATCTAGACTAATTCACTTTAATACAGAGGTTAAAAGTTTCTCGCAATTTCAACTTCCTGCATAGCGTAGGCTGTGGCTTATTTTAGATGATTTCGTACGCGACGTTCACTTATTTTCTGAGACTACTAAAAAAGTGCAGTTGTTTTTTAGGTTTTTTTTTTTGGGGAAAAAAAGTATAGGTTTAATATAGGATATTTCTGGCTTATCGAAGAATTTCTTAATCGTTCAACTAACTGACGTCAACTAGTGGACTCGCGATTTTGTTATTCATTTTTTTTCTTCTGTTTTCTTAACTTTTTTACTCTTCTTATCCAATTCCTGTATCAACGAGACTTTCTTTCCTCGTGCAGCTTCGGATGTTCTTAGAATTGGTATTACAAAATCAATGTAGAGATTCGTTTCGTGGAATAATCATATAATGTTATAATCTAATACCGCAAAAACAAGATAACATTTTGTAATTTTTCTTTTTTCTTTTAATTAGGCATGTTTATATGGCATTATATGTATGCACTAACATACCTATATCTATGCATACTATAGCAACTTGGGCACATCGCGGTGCACGCGATGCACTCGTTACACGTGTACTATATGTATATAGTTAACACGAGTGTAGCTAAATCGATCACGCGAGCTAAGAATATATAGACATATAAATATATACACATGTCTATATATACCGATATATGTATACATAAACTAAACATATATTTACAGGAAGAAATTTGTGTTTCCAATTTACGTCCGAGCGGAGCCGCGCTGTTTTACAACGTTAAATCTTAACGCGTCTGGATTTCACTTTCTGTTTCAGCTGACGGGGTTTCTGCAACATCCGGTACCGTACAGCAGCATGTCAGAAGTATACGCCGTTGCGAGATGGGATCCGACCTACAAGTACTGCCTTCGTATCGTCTTACCAGACGGTTCGCTTCTTTTGCAAGCTGGAAACGCTTACACTAGAGATCAATGGTACCACTCGATACTGTGGAAGGTACGTCTCGCGTTCAGAACGAATTATTTATCTTATATATATAATATTTAATGCGACGTATGTATGTATGTACAATAGAATCTGCGGGGGAGATCAGAGGATGTATAATATGTGCTGCAATAATCATTATCTGAAAGTGGGTGTAAATCTTGTCTTTTATTATTTTTTTTCTTCTCTTATTTCAACTGCCAGTCGACTGGCTGGATCGGTTCTTTGTGCAATTGCGCACGATATACCCAGCTATAATTATCATTAGTTTTTTAACGCTGGTAATTTTTGCATACTTTACATGTGGGAAAATTAACTATTCGTTAATTACACGATTCTCGATGATCACCCTGATTGACTAATGGATCCCAGACTGATTGAATTTATCCATTATAAATACCACTCAATCAATCATCCCTATTTTTTTCAGAAAATTTTTTCTTATTACTCAAAAAACCTGCAGCTATCAGTACGTGCTATTGTTAGACAATTAAAAAAATTAAAAGAAAAAGAAGAAGATAGAATCACACTCGTCATTCAGGCGCCTAATTATGTTTGCTATGTGAATTATAATATGCGACGTAACATATTTCAATTTGAATACTTTTTTTTTGTTTTTCTCAAACTCCTTTGTAATTCCTATTTTTTTCTCTATCAGACAAGCTTACTGTGGACTTTACTACCGTGAAATCGTTAGATTGTACTCTGCGAATGTAATGTAAAAATTTTGGAAATTATTTACCCATGTATACCTACATTATGAAACGGGTTATAAAATTTTGGACTCAGCTATTTGTTTTTTGTGCTGTCTTCGGTATAGGGCGAGAGAATAAAATGTATAAATGAGTATTTAGGCGTATTTTAGGAAATCGAAGACCAATGAAAATGAATTAATACATCCAGTTTTCAGCGAGAGTATTTAGGATCGCGACGCCGTCTAGAGATACGTTTAGGTACGTCAAATCTCTGCAAATAATGAAATGCCAACCACGCAGGGTTTGCTTATAGGTAATATTATACCGATTCTTATAGTATAGCACGCGCCGAGTACTCTTAAGCAAATGCAAATATTTAGATTAACGTCAAGTCGTGCGGCGGTATAGCGCTTGGATGCTAATTCCGCGAAAATTTTATTTTTTACACCTTTATAAAGTACGTCATATGTGCTGCACGTACCAATAACAAGTATTGATTCTATATTACTTGAAATAAAAATTGACGCGTCATTTATAATTTGTCGCCGAATATTATAATGGAAGATCTATACACTTTTATAATAAGTATTAATTAGTTACGACTATATTGTATTTTGCTTTTGGAAATCGCCGTGACGTTAAAATTATGTATTAATACGAAGCAACTACAATCAGCTGCAATACATGTTGTCGCAAAAATTTATTCCCTCAAAAAAAAAAGCCGAAAATAAAGAGAAACAACTTGCATATTTTTCTGTTTATTAGTTAAATCCGACCAGATATGACTTCTGAACAATTATTGAATTTCTATGAATGCAGAGTGGTTAATAACTATCTAAAAACAATTTTTATCTTTCAACAATATTTATTCAAAAATTCGCAAATTTATGGTTATCTTGTTACATAATATTTACAATTTTTTTGAAGAAATTTAAATTATGATAATTTAGTTATGTTCAAAAATTTTTCTTTTACAAATTTTGCAGAAGAGCATATTCAAGTATCAACATTTGGTGTCTGTGAGTACAAGGGTGGAAGTTGTTCTCAGAGAGTTAAAAACAATGGTTGATTTCGCCCTGTGGACACCACTGCAGGATGAAAGGGTGGCGAGTGCTCCGTTAGAGGCGGTTGCTCGACTTTTGGAAGAACCGGAAGCTGATGATGGAAAAACTAGTAAAAGTAGCGCAACTCTATGCGATGAACGAAGGGGTAGAAATTGGGCAGAAGCTGTTCTGGCGGTGGCAGCTCCTTTACTTGAAAAAGTTGCCCCACCCCCAACGCTGGCAAGAGCTTTGGCACGGCTTGCTCAACTTCATCCAAGATCTCCCCTTGTAGCTGCTCTATCTCCGGCTATAACAAGGTGCCTAAAACACACCGTAGATTTCGGCAAGTCACCGGACATGAGAAAACTACTTCAAGTATTTATCGCAGCGTTGTACGAAAATAACGACGGTGAACAGGCTATCAGGGATTATATAGCCTCTGTTCATGGTCCCGGAAGCGACTGTCCTCATCCTAGAGTATTGCCTAATTTAGTGTCAATTTGTGTAGCTGCCATATTTCATAGGTGAGTTTTTTTTCTTTCCTTTTCTTAAATCTTTCTCGAATTTTCTTTTTTCGTTAAATTCGACGGAAAAGATGGCGGATCTTTATTTTTTATGTGTTTAAATCATATGCCTTATGGTACAGATTCGAGGTGGCCCGCCATTCGACGTCTACCGGAGAACAGCCTTCGTCTTCACTGCCACCGTTACAATGTTATCTCCTTCTTTTGAACGTTGCGTGAGTATTTCGGGTCAATTTTAGACTTACGTCTATGAGAAGAGTTTTTTTAAGTTAATGATCTTCCAATTCAATATCGCCCGCATTTTATATTGTATGATATATAATGTGTAGATCGGAGTATGCTGACTGGAGGCCAGGACTTGGTGGTCTATTACAACCGGTACCATTCCCTGAAGAAGCACTTGCAGATAAATCTGTACAAATGGCACTGCTGGTCGGCGTAGCAGGTCGTTTAGCGAAAGATCCAAGATGTTCGGTTCACAGATGTCTTCTTCCAGTACGAGAACCGAGACCAGGATGGATTCACATCGCGGCACCGGCTAGTCCTGCTTGTCCGGATCAAGGCCAACTCTTCGGTGAAATGGTGAGCAATGGTTTTTTTTTAATCTTTATTCATCCATTGAATCAGGTTTCGTTTTTGCCAAATACCAGAATGAAATCTCCATGGTTTTTAAATTGGCGGGATTGAAGTGTTTAGCGTTTGGTTTTTTGACGGTTGACCGATAGGTAAAATTCCGAATTATCTTTTACGAAATTGACTGTATTACAAGATAACATGCGCTATTGAAATGGCACCATCAAGTATAGAGAGACTTATTACAATCTGTATTTTCGAAATAGAAATATGCGCATCGGTTAAATAAACACACCTGTATCTACAAAATTGATCATATAGGTAATAAAATCGGGGATAATAACTCATTAATCGATCGGCAATTATCAATTAAACCTGCACACGTTTATTCTGAATTGACTCTGATGAACTCTATTGGACAACGTAATAATCAGTAACTGAAATTATACTATTAATATATTTTTCTTACTTCTATCAGCTAACAACGTTATTTGAGTGCTGCTGTCGGAGAAAAAAATTCGTTGGTTCACTTATGAAACAAGCTGGCGGTGCCTGCATCCTTCTTGGAGTCAGGGGCTGCGATGCTGCCCAAGAAGCACTCTGTCTGATGCTAGAATGGCGACTATTACCTAACGAGGAAGCCAGACTACAAGTCGTTTCTGCCTTGCAATCCACATCTTCAGGTAGAAATAGATATGCCGCTCTGTGTCAGAGACAGAGAAATCTTCAAGAATTGGTGAGCCTTTTTCCTTTTATCGCAATTTGTCTTATGGCCTGTTATTTTATTTACAAATATATTAATCTTGTGGAACAATTATCGATGCAGCAACAAAAAGGAGGTCCGAAAAAGCTCACTTTACCAGTTCGTGCGACCGATGCGGACGTTGCCCTTCTTCTGGGCGGTGGAGCCCTCGGAAATTTAGAATGTTTGAGTCTGGCGTTCACATCAGTTACATCTGCGTGTGCTGAGCAGTTGATAAAACTCCCGGCCCTAAGGTATCTGAATTTATGGGCCACACAGTTTGGAGATGCCGGATTACAGATGATCAGCGAACATTTGCAGAAGCTACAGGTTTTAAACCTGTGCGAAACGCCGGTATCCGATAAGGGGATTTCTACACTAGCCTGTGAGTATTTTGGTTTTCTTTTATTTCTTTTTCACTGGCATTCAAATTATTTATACGAACGTAAACGTGGTCGTTGAGAAAATATCATCTAGATTCTGATGGTGAATACATAATTTAGGAAAATTTAGATTCATCTTAACATTTCAGCACTGACGAGCTTAAGAAAACTCAATCTCAATAGCACGAAGCTATCGGCTCAGACCTTTGAGTCGTTGAAGAAGAGATTACCGGCTCTTCAGGAATTTGATGTTCGATATACTGAGGCTTGGTGACCCGAACCCCCGCCCATAAATTTACCTAATAATATAAATCTCAACAACTTTGACGCGAATGTTATAACAAGACGGTCACTGCAACAACACCACCAACAGAAACAGCAACGCTGAGATTTAATTTTGAGTAACCACTGCCACCGATACAAAGTTTAGCACTCTATTTACTGTTTGGCCCTGGCCTAGATCGCTGTAAGTACGTACATGTATATTATTGCATCTACATTGACGTATGTGTGTATGTATATGTATACTATATACATGTAGTATATATTTATATGGATATGTACCAGTGGGGTATTAGTTCCCAATATTGAATTACCGTTAGTGTATATAGATAGCAAGTATTATGATAAGAAATAATACAGCTTAAGTTAATAATTTATTATAGTTAGGGCATATTATACATGTATATGTGATAAAATGAAAAGAAAAGAAGAGAAAAAGAAAAAAAAAACAGAAACAGAAGAATAATAAGTTAATACAGTGCAGGTATGCAAATACGATGATATAGATGGTATTTAAATTTAACAAGTTCGTGATTGCGAGAACCAGCGTGTAATGTGTGAGATGGTGGTATGGTAGAACATATTGTATACTACGAGTTATACACATACATATAGTACCTAACCGATAGGACGACTGATTCTGTATTTTATTTGAATATATAGGTATATATTGCAAAGCTGCAAGGGAGCAAGCGTTGTAAGAAGACTGTATCTGTCAATTTCCTTAATAATTATCAAATTAACTAATTATAATAATTCATTAATTTATGGTAAGAATAAATGCAAGTTTAATATTCATTGATATTGCACTTTATATGGTATATTAGTTCCATCCCAAGTTTCCGCGATTGAATCTCCGAGCTGTAACTTATTGAACAAAAATCTTACGAAGACTTATAAAAGCGTAACCGGAAACATAAGTCGCTACATTTTCTAGCAACCGTAGCAAATTTGGATTGAAGTCCGGATTGAAACGGTTTTTAGCCGATTGCTTTTCTGTGGAACGGGACAAGGGGTATTCAAATCAAAAGTCATCTGAATTTCTGTTTTTTTTTAATTTTTTAATTTTTCTTTGTTTTATGAACGTTCGTATAGATACGTCTATTCAAATTACAGGTAAATTGTGCAATCTCAAAACTTCATGTGTTGCATAAAAAATAGATAATTTATTAACAAAATTTCGTTTTGTGTACTATACTATTATGTCATGCGTAACTAGTATCCAATTAATTGAAAACAAGTTCCACTGTTGGCCAGTTCTACCATTGAGTATAGATAGGTATCTATACTCAATGGTTCTACTATCTTACAAGAATAAATGAAAGACAATGGAGTGAGATTTCAAACGATATTCTAACTCGAGCTTTTACAATATCAGACGATATCAGTGTCTTCAAATTTTGAAGCGCGTATGCACAATATTCAATGAAAGATGAATATAATTATCTGCAGAAACTTTTTTCATTTGCATTTTGAACTACAGAAGCACCTGTCAAATGATCGATTATAAAATGAGCCGCATAACTTCCCTTGGATACGTTTACGCATTTATTGCATTAGGAAAGCGTTTGTCATGTGGTTACCCGTTTACTTTTAACAATAGTTACAATAATTTTTAAATAATTCTAAAGCGCCATTTAATATGCCTATTAAAAATATATAAAAATTGTAGATTCATTTTTGTTTGTATAAAAATACGATTTGTTTATAAATACTTTGGCTAGATTTTGTTGGGTTTCGTTGTAACTGATTTTTTGTTGTGTTTTTAAAGTATACGATGGTATCCTAGTTCAGCGAGTAATTAAACTTCTTACAGTTAGTGAAAAGCTAAAGTGTTTAGATTTTGGTTAAT
The DNA here is from genome assembly GCA_963932425.1 of Athalia cordata. NCBI lineage: Eukaryota > Metazoa > Arthropoda > Insecta > Hymenoptera > Athaliidae > Athalia > Athalia cordata. The sequence continues at coordinate 32,273,406 of OZ010627.1, read as the reverse complement.
CGTGTTAATATAGTAATTGTCTTCTGACACAATCGTATCAGAGAATTCTGCAAAGTCTAAACACATTTAAGTAAACAAAATATTAACCTGATAACTACGTTACACAACTATTGTAAATTGTAGATATTGATTTCTACGCGCATTTAAAAAATAATTGAGATATTAAGTTCTCCATAAACATTCCCAACTCGTAAAAAGTAAAAGGCACTGAGCTTATGAGACTGTTCAGGTCACTGAGATAATACAGAGTATATTTAGCATTACGAGAAAAACAGAGAGCTAGTGACTTTTGAATAAAATAATGATTCTGGATGAAAATATGTAGCTCGAATACATTGATAATTTGTACTCACAGACGGTAGACATCGCACAAAATTCTCTCTCTTTCTCGCCGTGTCTCTTTTATAAAATATATGTATACAAGATACACCTACTAATATCAGCATTTGATAATATCCTCCTTGGCTCCAAGGTCACGCATCTTTGAGCAGAACAACAAAAATATTGTTCATCGATGATTTGACTGCCATCCACCCCGAACTGTACAGCAATAGATGATAGTTTCAATTTACAGAAGTTTATAAGGGCAACTAGAACAGGAAGTCAGCTCACGACCACCACCTAATTTCACTGTTTCTTCACCTGTATCATCGAATTGTCGATTTTCATGCCGCCGCTGAGAAAATATAAGGATGAAATGTTAGAAACTATGCAGAATCATTACTATTTTTAATATATCGACAGAAGCAGAGAACATACTTTCAATTCGGAAGCTAAGTATGAAAATACAGCATCAATGTTGGTATTGTCTTTGGCAGAAGTTTCAATTACGTGCAAGACTTCTGGAAGATATTCGGAGACAGCTTCTGCTTCTCCTTTTTCAACTTCTCTAAGGCTCTCCAGATCACATTTGTTACCTGTGAAAAATGCATATCTTCAGAATGATCTGGTCTAAGCTGAGAATTCTATAATATATTGATCGATTATTTGGCTCGAGTGCCTTTGCTCACCAACTAAAATCAGCATTACGTGGGATGATGTATACTTTCGAACCTCGTCAACCCATCGCTGCAGGCTTAAAAATGTAGACCGTTTTGTTATGTCGTAAACTGGTGAAAGGAAAAGGAAACTTGTCATTTTTCATATCATGACTAGTCAGTTCAGTGTAAAGATGAAAGAAATAGTAGATCAGCTAATAATGGTTCAAGTTCAGTTCTAAATTACCTACGACAACACCATTCGCTGACCTGTAGTAACTTTGAGTGATGGTACGGAATCTTTCTTGCCCCGCAGTATCCCATATCTGCAGCTATCAACAAACAAGGTTAAGTGTGGTTAGACACGACGAATTATTTGGGGTCTCTGTATTCACAATCCTTGGTACTTCATGTTTATTTAAACCTTGCTAAATACCTTGACTCTTTTTCCATCGACCAAAACGGTTTTCATCGAAAAGTCAACACCAATCGTATTTCCATGTCTTTCGATAAACGTCCCTGATCTGAACCTTTGAACCACACAGGTTTTCCCAGTACCACAATCACCTATCAACACTATTTTGAACAGATAATCGAATCGTTCGTCATTCGTACTCATCAAATTGTCTGGATCACGTCGTGACATTTTCTTTCCGACAATGAATTTGAAAAGCACAATCTAGTTATGAAGTATCAAAGTGATCAGCTGTCTGTCAACGGTGGGCTACGTCATATTGAGAATTTGCTCTGGAGATGATCTGAATATACGGACACGACTTATGACCGAACATCGCAATGTCGATAAGCAATAACCATCGCAGTCGAAGTGAGAATAGTGTGCTATTTTCTTCTCCTTTTTCTGGCTTATGCACAGGTACGAGAAAAGTGCCACTATGAGATGTTGCTGTCGCCGTTGTAGCAAGGCCACAGGGCTGGGCTGGGTTTATACTACAGTGCCACACTTCTTTGCCCACACTCTACAGAGAAATCCACCATGGAGATGGTAAACCTGTTGCAACGGTGAATTGTTGACTGAAGATTTGTAAAAATCATCTCTGTAAAGACAGTCAGCCCTGGGTAAAAATCTTTCCGCAGTAAGCGGGTTTGGCGTCGCGGGAGACCCCTGACTACAGCTGACACATTTTAGTCGTCGATATACGAGTCGATATACATATGGCTATCTTCGGTCAAGCCAAAGATGAGTGGTCAAGCGTACACGCAAGATGCTAAGTTGATGGTACCCAGTAAATTTAGCGCAGCTGGCGATAAGTGCAGATGCCGTATATGACTCCAAACCTGCCGAACTTGCCAAACCAGCCCCCAGTAATTTTTTAGATACCAAATTGATAGTAAATCAGAATCAGAATCGCAAAAAATTTTATATGCTCAGAATTAATTGTGCAAATGTTTCTTGACGTAATTTTACGCGAGAAACATGATTCCGTCGAGTAAATTAAGCTTATATGAGAAATGATTATCGAGATATCTCAATTTTTTTGCAGGATCCTCAGGATATTGGACGTCTCACAAAGTCAGCATCCGCATGTATGAACGCGCCAAACACAACCGGTGCCAAAATAATGACGTTGCACCACACGGACGAGCATCTCCTTACCTTCAACAGGGTATTGTCTGCATCTGCTAGTTTTTAATTTGCTAATTGATCTATACACTACTTGTGTAGCAAATAATTATTAACAAATGACGTACGTCAAGTATTCATTAGAATGATTGGACGAATATTGTCACATTAACAATTAGTAGTTAAATATTACGGTGGTTCAGATCAGACGCCCGAATGACGAATAAAAATATTAATCAATATTCAGCAAACGACGAAGGAGTGTACAACAATATCAAAAAAAAAATAACTTAGTTTTCTGTTTCAAAAGCGCATTTTTCTAAGGGTAAAACAAAAAAAAAAAAAATTTTTTTTACGAAATTTTTAAGTGTACACCCGTCAAAATCGATTCTTGACTGAGCCCTACTGTTCTTATGGAAGAAGTGAGTCAGAATTCACCTCGCCGAGTGTACACTGTGATATATAACCACAGGAATTCGTACACATGTATTTCTTGCGGTTAAATGAAAATTCCAAGAAAAATCAGTGCATTGGGGTAGGTCGCGAAAGGTGTGAAAAGAGTTAACAGGTGGTGCCGACAAATCGTTTCACACCTCTGGACAATAGGCCGAAAAAAAAGGCAAAAAAAAGATGTTCACACTTCATCACCTATTATAAAGCCATAAATTATATTTAAATTCTTTCACGTGCTGATATCGGACATTCCAATGCTCGAGCACGTGTATTAAAAAATCGCCAAAAATGCAATACAGCTACCCCTTCAGTCGGGTGAGCAAAGGCTCGTAGCTGTCGAATGCGTGGAGCACACGGTACTTAAAGCTCACGGAGATTCTCTTGATTGCGAGAAGGTCAAATGAGCTGCGCAACCCGATGGCGAAAAAAAGTACTAACTCGCGAGGGCTCGAGCGCGGCCCGCCAGAGTATAAAATTCCCTTTAAATGTCTCTATTCTGATCTGCATCTGCGTTTCCTATTATATCTCAGGAACCAATGATCGGAATTTAATGAATTTGGTCGCGTTCGATTCGTATTAAAATAACGAATATTTTTTTTATCCTAGCAAAAGTTTGTTGCATAACGTGTGCTCAGAATCAATAGATCACGCTCCGACCGTGTTAATTTTCGACCCTAAAATCGAGGAAAAATTTAAAAAAAATTCCGTTTAATTTGAAAGTATGTAATAATTACAGCACGTGTTACCTATCAGTTTATTAGCTTATCATTCTGCACTACTTCAATTATTTTATTAGTTGCAACTGTTGTAAAAAAAAGAACTTCAACTTCTCTATTCGCCGTATAACAACTAGTTATCACTGAGCTTAGGATTTTCTCGATTTTGGGGCTAAAAATGAAGTATTTTTAAAATTTATTGTAGGACTCTTTCCTGACGTATTTTTCCGCAACGAACACGAATACGTCGATCAAATTGATCTAAAATCAAAGCCCATCGAGATATCCTTGATTTTGCTTATGACGAACGTTTTTTTTTTTTTTCAGAAATCATCGAGAATCAACGAAAGGAGAGAGAGAATATACTAGATCGAAGGTGAAGATAGAAGTAGAAGAATAATCCAGACTTGATTCAGGCTTGCTTTCTCCACATCGGATTCGCTCGCTTCAACGTCATGCGAAAATCTTCAGTCGGTCATCAAGTTTGAAGGATCGACTAGGTCACGAGCAAGACATGGTGAGGAAAATAGTCAAGTTATTTTATATTGGGCCGTAGTTGACAGACAAAATCGTCATTCAGCGACATACACTTACATCTTATAATAAGTGAGTCAGGAATTTTCTGCAACATTCTGTTCTACATCGCTCTTATGCGAAGAACTTACGTTTATACAAGACCTTACGTTCCGCAGAGGTTTTGATTACATCAAAATCAACTCATTGTGGTATCCTTATCTTTTCTCTTCTCGGAGCGATGAATTGGCAATAACTCTATTAATTTTATAGATAGATCAGTTTGGTTTACAGATTTAAAATATTCGAGAATACCCCATAAAACCCCTTAACAAAACAAGTGGAATATTTTTGAAGTCGTTTGAGCGAATATTTCTCAATATATTTCGAACTCGTATTCAACTAGCCGTACTAGAAAATTATCAAAATGAGCTCAACCAGGTTCTGAAAACTTCCTCGGAATTTTGTTAGATGATTTTTGGATGATATTTTACTTGATTTTTTGTTTTTTGTAAAATACGAAACAAATTTATTGATCTAACTCATGGATACAAAGTTGATACATGCTTTATTGATTGTCACATTGTCAATCAAATTGTACATATTATTTTTATCCCAGTGAATGAGCATTGCTTGATCTTTCTCTCAGACATAGTCTTTAATGTTGTCTGCAGATTTCGCATCGACTTTGTCGTTCTGGCAATCGATTGGAACTCGGAACAGGACATCACCACGTGTCTTCGACGATCAACTTCCCTTCATCCTCTTCCAGTCGAGATGGATCTGCAACACATGAGACATTCCAGTTCTTTTTTTGCAGAGGTATGAATTCATTAACTTATTTCCTTTATGAGTGCTTAGTAAAATCCATCATTGAGGGTCCCAAGAAAATGAATTGCATCCCCTTAGAAAATATTTTGAAACTTCTCATGAAATCAGATTTATTAAAAGTTTTTCAATAAATTGATATTGCAATTATGCCGAAAAGGACATGATAAAAAAATGGCTGCATGATAAATAAATTATGTTTACTTTTGCGGTTCACGAATATATATCCTATGGTCTTTGGTGTTCTTTCACTCGGATTTTGTTCTAAAATCGCTGAATAATATACGAAGACTCTGGTCTTTGGTGTTCTTCCATACATAGACTTGGTGTTCTTTCAGGGAGAAAATCGAAGTATTTGCAAAATCAATTGCAGGACGCTCATCCTATGTATTTTTGCGCAAGAAACGCGAACACGTCGATTAAATTAATTCAGAATCAAATCCCATCAAGATATCCTTGATTTTTCACTTTGTAGATCGATAAATTGGCGATAACTAGATCAATTCAATAGATAAATCAATTTGGCTTGCAGATTCGGATTCCTGAGATCAAAATACGTAGGCATACCATAGAAATCTCAATAACAAAAATAGTCGATTTTCGGGCCAAATTTTGAAAAAAACAAAGGCTATAGGCTTAGGATTTTCTCGATTTTGGGGCTAAAAATGAAGTATTTTTAAAATTGATTGTAGGACGCTCTTCTGATGTATTTTTGCGTCAGGAACACGAATCCGTCGATTAAATTAATCTAGAATCAAATCCCATCGAGATATCCTTGATTTTTCACTTTTGAGATCGATAAATTGGCGATAACTTGATCAATTTAATAGATAAATCAATTTGGCATGCAGATTCGGATTCCTGAGATCAAAATACATAAGAATACCATAGAAGAACCGAAAATAAAAATTGTCGATTTTTGGCCCAAATTTTGAAAAAAACAAAGGCTATAGGCTTAGGATTTTCTCGATTTTGGGGCTAAAAATGAAGTATTTTTAAAATTGATTGTAGGACGCTCTTCTGATGTATTTTTGCGTCAGGAACACGAATCCGTCGATTAAATTAATCTAGAATCAAATCCCATCGAGATATCCTTGATTTTTCACTTTTGAGATCGATAAATTGGCGATAACTTGATCAATTTAATAGATAAATCAATTTGGCATGCAGATTCGGATTCCTGAGATCAAAATACGTAGGCATACCATAGAAATCTCAATAACAAAAATAGTCGATTTTGGGGCTAAAAATGAAGTATTTTTAAAATTGATTGTAGGACGCTTTTCTGATGTATTTTTGCGTCAGGAATACGAATCTGCCGAGTAAATTGAGCTTAGAGTAATATTTTCCGAGATAATTCAATTCTTCCGCAGCTGCAATTTACGTTTATCATGTATACTCACCTCTGTTCGATTTCTTTTTCAGGAGACAAACGAGCAGCCTGCGAAGCAGTTTGGCCTCTCATCGGGATGAAAGACTATCCTCGGAGCATCTCCAAAGCCAATCATCATGTGTTCGAAGTGGAAATTTTGTATAATTAAGTTATGATACACATAGATCGTCCTGCATACATATTGTTTAGTTATATTTCAAGAACTATCAAATAATTAATCTAATGTTAAGCGAGATGGAAGTATTGTTCTGTATACTATTGTAACTCGTTAAAATCATATAAGAATGTATGTACATATCTGTAAGTTTGAATCTATAATAGTCATTACGATGTCTTCATATGTATTTTTGATCGTTGATTTATCAATAAACATTACCTACTATTAATACATGATTGTTCAACTATTATTGATCACATCCCTGCACACCTCATTCACTAAGATTCGTTGTTGGGAAAATTCATAGATCATATCGTACATGATATCATACATCATCACATGCATGCATGCAGGCATATGCAGGCCTCATCATTTGCTCGGTACACGCCATCATACATGATGGCATACATCATTACACACACGCATGCTTGTCATCATGCTGTGTCTCGGAATGGCTCCTCGCCTGTCCTGTTCTCCTGATACCAAACTCGATTTTTGGGCAAATTTGCCAAACCGGAAGTGATAAGGTAGATCCCTACAATACCGGCCCTGAAAACCAAAGCAAATTTCGGCCAAAAATTTGAATTTTGGTATCAGGAGAACAGGACAGGCGAGGAGCCAGTTCGAAACATCCAGCCATCATGTGCATGCATGTGTATGCATGTGTATCGCATCATGCTCGTCTTTCGAATGATCAATAGATCACATGCGTATCCATGCAGGCTTCATCATGTGTATGCATGTGTATCGCATCATAGTCATTTACCGAATCGTTAATAGATCATATGCAACTGCGTGCAGGCCACGTCATGTGCATCTATGTGTATTGTATCATGCTTCATCTCAACCGGAAGTGATAAGGTAGATCGCTACAATACCGGCCCTGACAATTCAAGGCACATTTCGGCCAAAAATTTGAATTTTGGTATCAGGAGAACAGGACAGGCGAGGAGCCAGTTCGAAACATCCAGCCATCATGTGCATGCATGTGTATGCATGTGTATCGCATCATGCTCGTCTTTCGAATGATCAATAGATCACATGCGTATCCATGCAGGCTTCATCATGTGTATGCATGTGTATCGCATCATAGTCATTTAACGAATCGTTAATAGATCATATGCAACTGCGTGCAGGCCACGTCATGTGCATCTATGTGTATTGTATCATGCTTCATCTCAACCGGAAGTGATAAGGTAGATCGCTACAATACCGGCCCTGACAATTCAAGGCACATTTCGGCCAAAAATTTGAATTTTGGTATCAGGAGAACAGGACAGGCGAGGAGCCAGTTCGAAACATCCAGCCATCATGTGCATGCATGTGTATGCATGTGTATCGCATCATGCTCGTCTTTCGAATGATCAATAGATCACATGCGTATCCATGCAGGCTTCATCATGTGTATGCATGTGTATCGCATCATACTCATTTACTGAATCAATAATAGATCATTTGCGGATGCAATGAGGCCACGTCATGTGCATCTATGTGTATTGTATCATGCTTCATCTCAACCGGAAGTGATAAGGTAGATCGCTACAATACCGGCCCTGACAATTCAAGGCACATTTCAGCCAAAAATTTGAATTTTGGTATCAGGAGAACAGGACAGGCGAGGAGCCAGTTCGAAACATCCAGCCATCATGTGCATGCATGTGTATGCATGTGTATCGCATCATGCTCGTCTTTCGAATGATCAATAGATCATATACGTATCCACGCAGGCCTCATCATGTGTATGCATGTGTATCGCATCATAGTCATTTACCGAATCGTTAATAGATCATATGCAACTGCGTGCAGGCCACGTCATGTGCATCTATGTGTATTGTATCATGCTTCATCTCAACCGGAAGTGATAAGGTAGATCGCTACAATACCGGCGCTGAAAATCCAAGGCACATTTTGGCCAAAAATTTATTTTGGTATCAGGAGAACAGGATAGGCGAGGAGCCAGTCCGAGACATCCAGACATCATGTGCATGCGTGCGTTCCTTATCATATGCATGCGATGAGGCGTTACGAGTCAGGGCCTGATGTCGTGATGTGTTGCTTGCATAAAGGATGTTAATGAGAGTTGGATGCAGGGGTGTAATCAATAAAAATCAAGCAACCAATTTGGGAATAGCTGTTCGTTTATTCATGAGTTATGTAGGTAGGATACATTCAACAATTGTGCTATTATACTATTTATTACTGTATTAAAAAAGTTTCAATATCATTCACAAGTTTCAAAATGATTTCAATGATTACGAGACATGAGGACATGGTCACTTATTCCACGTTAACAATTATTCGCTATATATGTATAATAATTAATTTCCGAATTGAAGACCAGCAGATGTGAATGCACTTCCTGTTGAAGCTCAGGGCTCGTCCGTGATTGCGACGTCATTATTACGACACTGGTCCTCTTCGACGATTCTGTGCCACTGCTGACTTCTTGGAACGTCGTATGTCCTGCGGCACTGGAAAAAATAAGATATCTCGATGAATATTGGCTCTGGCTTTATTTACTCGACGGATTCGTGTTTTTGAAGTCAAATTAGGTTAAACAAGTGTCCTGCAATCGATTCTGAATATACTCCATTTTTGGCCCCAAAATTACAAAAATCCTAAGCCTATAGCCTTTGTTTTTTTTCAAAATTTGGGCCAAAAATCGACAATTTTTATTTTCGGTTCTTCTATGGTATTCTTATGTATTTTGATCTCAGGAATCCGAATCTGCATGCCAAATTGATTTATCTATTAAATTGATCAAGTTATCGCCAATTTATCGATCTCAAAAGTGAAAAATCAAGGATATCTCGATGGGATTTGATTCTAGATTAATTTAATCGACGGATTCGTGTTCCTGACGCAAAAATACATCAGAAGAGCGTCCTACAATCAATTTTAAAAATACTTCATTTTTAGCCCCAAAATCGAGAAAATCCTAAGCCTATAGCCTTTGTTTTTTTCAAAATTTGGGCCAAAAATCGACAATTTTTATTTTCGGTTCTTCTATGGTATTCTTATGTATTTTGATCTCAGGAATCCGAATCTGCATGCCAAATTGATTTATCTATTAAATTGATCAAGTTATCGCCAATTTATCGATCTCAAAAGTGAAAAATCAAGGATATCTCGATGGGATTTGATTCTAGATTAATTTAATCGACGGATTCGTGTTCCTGACGCAAAAATACATCAGAAGAGCGTCCTACAATCAATTTTAAAAATACTTCATTTTTAGCCCCAAAATCGAGAAAATCCTAAGCCTATAGCCTTTGTTTTTTTCAAAATTTGGCCCGAAAATCGACTATTTTTGTTATTGAGATTTCTATGGTATGCCTACGTATTTTGATCTCAGGAATCCGAATCTGCAAGCCAAATTGATTTATCTATTGAATTGATCTAGTTATCGCCAATTTATCGATCTACAAAGTGAAAAATCAAGGATATCTTGATGGGATTTGATTCTGAATTAATTTAATCGACGTGTTCGCGTTTCTTGCGCAAAAATACATAGGATGAGCGTCCTGCAATTGATTTTGCAAATACTTCGATTTTCTCCCTGAAAGAACACCAAGTCTATGTATGGAAGAACACCAAAGACCAGAGTCTTCGTATATTATTCAGCGATTTTAGAACAAAATCCGAGTGAAAGAACACCAAAGACCATAGGATATATATTCGTGAACCGCAAAAGTAAACATAATTTATTTATCATGCAGCCATTTTTTTATCATGTCCTTTTCGGCATAATTGCAATATCAATTTATTGAAAAACTTTTAATAAATCTGATTTCATGAGAAGTTTCAAAATATTTTCTAAGGGGATGCAATTCATTTTCTTGGGACCCTCAATGATGGATTTTACTAAGCACTCATAAAGGAAATAAGTTAATGAATTCATACCTCTGCAAAAAAAGAACTGGAATGTCTCATGTGTTGCAGATCCATCTCGACTGGAAGAGGATGAAGGGAAGTTGATCGTCGAAGACACGTGGTGATGTCCTGTTCCGAGTTCCAATCGATTGCCAGAACGACAAAGTCGATGCGAAATCTGCAGACAACATTAAAGACTATGTCTGAGAGAAAGATCAAGCAATGCTCATTCACTGGGATAAAAATAATATGTACAATTTGATTGACAATGTGACAATCAATAAAGCATGTATCAACTTTGTATCCATGAGTTAGATCAATAAATTTGTTTCGTATTTTACAAAAAACAAAAAATCAAGTAAAATATCATCCAAAAATCATCTAACAAAATTCCGAGGAAGTTTTCAGAACCTGGTTGAGCTCATTTTGATAATTTTCTAGTACGGCTAGTTGAATACGAGTTCGAAATATATTGAGAAATATTCGCTCAAACGACTTCAAAAATATTCCACTTGTTTTGTTAAGGGGTTTTATGGGGTATTCTCGAATATTTTAAATCTGTAAACCAAACTGATCTATCTATAAAATTAATAGAGTTATTGCCAATTCATCGCTCCGAGAAGAGAAAAGATAAGGATACCACAATGAGTTGATTTTGATGTAATCAAAACCTCTGCGGAACGTAAGGTCTTGTATAAACGTAAGTTCTTCGCATAAGAGCGATGTAGAACAGAATGTTGCAGAAAATTCCTGACTCACTTATTATAAGATGTAAGTGTATGTCGCTGAATGACGATTTTGTCTGTCAACTACGGCCCAATATAAAATAACTTGACTATTTTCCTCACCATGTCTTGCTCGTGACCTAGTCGATCCTTCAAACTTGATGACCGACTGAAGATTTTCGCATGACGTTGAAGCGAGCGAATCCGATGTGGAGAAAGCAAGCCTGAATCAAGTCTGGATTATTCTTCTACTTCTATCTTCACCTTCGATCTAGTATATTCTCTCTCTCCTTTCGTTGATTCTCGATGATTTCTGAAAAAAAAAAAAAACGTTCGTCATAAGCAAAATCAAGGATATCTCGATGGGCTTTGATTTTAGATCAATTTGATCGACGTATTCGTGTTCGTTGCGGAAAAATACGTCAGGAAAGAGTCCTACAATAAATTTTAAAAATACTTCATTTTTAGCCCCAAAATCGAGAAAATCCTAAGCTCAGTGATAACTAGTTGTTATACGGCGAATAGAGAAGTTGAAGTTCTTTTTTTTACAACAGTTGCAACTAATAAAATAATTGAAGTAGTGCAGAATGATAAGCTAATAAACTGATAGGTAACACGTGCTGTAATTATTACATACTTTCAAATTAAACGGAATTTTTTTTAAATTTTTCCTCGATTTTAGGGTCGAAAATTAACACGGTCGGAGCGTGATCTATTGATTCTGAGCACACGTTATGCAACAAACTTTTGCTAGGATAAAAAAAATATTCGTTATTTTAATACGAATCGAACGCGACCAAATTCATTAAATTCCGATCATTGGTTCCTGAGATATAATAGGAAACGCAGATGCAGATCAGAATAGAGACATTTAAAGGGAATTTTATACTCTGGCGGGCCGCGCTCGAGCCCTCGCGAGTTAGTACTTTTTTTCGCCATCGGGTTGCGCAGCTCATTTGACCTTCTCGCAATCAAGAGAATCTCCGTGAGCTTTAAGTACCGTGTGCTCCACGCATTCGACAGCTACGAGCCTTTGCTCACCCGACTGAAGGGGTAGCTGTATTGCATTTTTGGCGATTTTTTAATACACGTGCTCGAGCATTGGAATGTCCGATATCAGCACGTGAAAGAATTTAAATATAATTTATGGCTTTATAATAGGTGATGAAGTGTGAACATCTTTTTTTTGCCTTTTTTTTCGGCCTATTGTCCAGAGGTGTGAAACGATTTGTCGGCACCACCTGTTAACTCTTTTCACATCTTTCGCGACCTACCCCAATGCACTGATTTTTCTTGGAATTTTCATTTAACCGCAAGAAATACATGTGTACGAATTCCTGTGGTTATATATCACAGTGTACACTCGGCGAGGTGAATTCTGACTCACTTCTTCCATAAGAACAGTAGGGCTCAGTCAAGAATCGATTTTGACGGGTGTACACTTAAAAATTTCGTAAAAAAAATTTTTTTTTTTTTTGTTTTACCCTTAGAAAAATGCGCTTTTGAAACAGAAAACTAAGTTATTTTTTTTTTGATATTGTTGTACACTCTTTCGTCGTTTGCTGAATATTGATTAATATTTTTATTCGTCATTCGGGCGTTTGATCTGAACCACCGTAATATTTAACTACTAAGATTTGCATCGATATCAGCGGGAATTCGGTTCGAAAAAGGAAAATGTAAATAATTTAAATACCTGTAAAACATTGTCCGATGCCATGTAACTCCTCCACAACGTAATTTAAAGTCGAATGGATACTGCGAAGAACCAGGCCAATCCCATGTCCATCGATTATAAACCTGAAATAAGAAAATATTATCTAAGAAATGGAGTAAAATTGTAAAATTGCACCCAAAATATATGAATAAATTTGTTCAGTACAATGTAACAACGAAAACTATTCCTAAACCATAACCCCGACGATAACTTCCTTAATTCGATAGACAGAAGAATTCATAGTGTTCAAAGTCGCACAGAACTATTCCGAAATCAATTATCAAACAAGTATGCGAATATAGGAATTTATAAACATCTAATAAATTAGGTATAGTAGTTCGGAATTCCGACGACAAATTATATCCGACTCACCCGGATCCATGCACTAACTTTTTCAATTCAATACACAAGGAATCAAAGGTTTTAGTTTTGACATAAGGATCTTGATTTTCCTCATCAACGGTTCCAATCGTTATTCAAAGTCTATCAAAATTCTGCGTTCATGTCGTATTACCTTCGCCCAAAATTCTACCGCCTGAAAAGAGGACCGACCGGGACTACTAAAAAAGGATGGTAAGAACACGGCTTGTCATAGCTTATAAAAAAAATGTCTAAGCTATGAAATTCACGAAATTTCTAATGATAGAGGAGCTCTTCTAATAGTTGCTGTTCATCTAGCCCTTATTCCAAATATCTAGAATAAACCGAATACTTCTTCCCGAGCTATTATTTTTACAAGACTGGAAAGGGAACTCAACAAGTTAAAGATTCGGAAGACTTTTCTTTGGTGTTCACAACGCGATCGGAAAAGTTTAAATAAAATAGAGAACTGTGGCGCAATAGCAACTGCGTACTGATCTTTGCGTGTAGCCATAATACCTTCGTCTGTCTCTCTCTCTCTCTCTCTCTCTGTTCTCCAAGGATCTGCGCGCTGCTACCGATATCGCTGCTGATGTCGCCGCTTCGGTGGCTGCGGCCGTACTGCCGTTACCATAAAGGATCCACATATAATACAAGATGCTCTGAGGACCAAATACCGAACAACACGTCCGTAATTGACCGTTTTAAGATTGCAGTCGACCAGATTTTAACCTCATGCTCCGAACTCGGATAAACTTTTTCAATTGACTTATAACATCTCTCTGAAAATCCTATTCGAATCACGGAAAAAAGGAATATTTTTAGGTCTGGGAAATATTTAAATAATTAATTGTTGATGAGAATCGATATTTTCAATGTCCAGTATATTATTTTTCTTAATATGTACAAAAATTGCATTATACAGTACAGAAATAATTGCTCTGGTATCCATAAAAGAATAACTATTTTTCATAATTAGTAATAATTATATTAAGTCATGGAGCAGGTTTAGTGCTTAACGGAGGTATGTTGACTATTTTCTTCTTACACTTAAATGTAGCATACTTAAATCTTTCCTATACAGACAATATTACAATTCTAAAGGTCGTTATACAACTGCATTTATTGCTAGGCGCTGGCTTGTTTATTACAACTTATTTATTACATTCGTTTTTTTGAATAAGAATTATTCGTTTCTAATATTTTCACAATCGACCTTATCATAATTAAGTAATAGAAACTTTTAGTGCGAACTTAATGATACATCAAATGTGGTTCATGTTCTGCAGCTTACACCGCACCGATATAAATATATTACAACTTTTTACAAAATCATTATAGAAATATGATATCGATTTAATAATGATTAATAAGTTTTATTAAATTAGGCCGTAGACTTCTGACTCTATATAAAAAAAATGATACACATTGCGTAACATAAATAGTTTTGAGTATTTCTACAAATCACTATAACAGAAAATATCATCGGATTTAACTTGTACGCTTGCCGTCTCATGCATTATTCATTTTTCGTGTATTATATAATATTATAATATATATTTATCGAGGGCTAGTATCCAGAAGAGCGTAATCCACACTTTTGCGACTTTCAGTAAATCTCATCCAATTATGTAGAAGACATGAAATTTTTAGAAATCAACTGTTTCCCATATTATTTCAATATCCATAATATTTGTTTTGACATACCATGGCACCTAATACCACACAATTTTAGGGCCAATATAGAAGATGCGATTGAGATCAAAATAGTCTGAAAAATTCCATTTCTCAATCACTCATTTTACTCGAGACTAGCCCACGATATATATAATATATATGTATATATATCATCGTAAAGTATACCTATGCATAACGTATATTGTACAAACATTTCGGTAGTCATCGAAATGGGAAATAATAAAATAAATAATAAATAGTTTCAGATTCACCTCACTACTTAACTACATTCGCACTTTCTCTTAACAATGTAATATGAAGCGTTTTAATAAATAAGAGAGAAGCTTATTACTTCATGTCTTTGTCGAAGTTTTTGTTGAACTTTGTATCAAATAGATTAATACCTGCCACAATCGTAGAGTCTCTGTAGATCAATTTTGTTGCTTCACTGCACTCTGCTCTCCCTTTGCCATTTTTTTTTTAGTTTCTCTCTCTCTCTTTCATACAATTTATGCACATGCAAACCAGTCACACATTTTTTCATTTTCTGATACGAGTGCTTGTTATACAAACGAACGTCTCGTGTTGTATAAATATATAGCATGCGAAAGCCCGATATTTCTCCATTTCATAACTCACGAAGAGTAGAATTAAATTACTTTGAAATAAACCTATTGTAACCCAAGAGTACGATAAACCCGAAGATTCCAAGTTCAAAATGAGATATGACCAACAATAATTAGTATTAAAATAATTATGGAATAAGATTCAGTTCTTGTAACGTTTGTCATCCGCGAAATCTAGGATTAAAAAACAGTTCACACTCGTCTCGTACTCTTGGGATCAAAATACTTAACGCATATAGGAAAGAGGAGGAAAAAGGAACCGGAGAAGGTGAAAATATGAAAGTTGAAACTAGCCTAGTCAGCCTTGTGTAGGTTTTCGCTCCGCATGGTACTTGAGCAGCAGCCGTCGATCGTCACGGTACTCGTCGTCAGTGTTTGTACGAATTCGCATTCGCATTCGCATTTGCATTAGAGTCAGAATCCGGTTCAGAGCCGGAACCCGAACCGGAAGACTCACCCCCGTTAATGTTTGTGCTGCAACGCGAGCTCCGCCTGCTTCCGACGCCTCCGTGTCGGCATTTCTCACTACGATCCACTCCACCTACAATTTTAATGAATGCTCAATTAAACACAAATTTTAAATAAAACTTGGAAACCTCGGAAAATAGACCAAGATCTAATTAGCGGAGTTGCCTAAATAGGATAATATGATTATCTGTTATTAAACTTACTGGATAATGGCGTGTGGACTTCGACCTTTATATTAGCTGTAGCGGTCACCTTTGTTGTAATATGTGAGGCCGAAGGCACTGGGGATGTTCGACTAGAGCCACTCGTATCCGATCCGCTACAGTTCTGTTAGTCAAACAAAGAAAGAAAAAAAATCACACACGTTAGTCGGAGAAATTGATTATTTCAGCTGCTTCACGTCGTCTACACAATAGCTCATCTGGGTCTCGGATACGAAAAGAGCGTAATGAAAACCACGTATAAATTCAGTAATGAAAACCAAATCAATGCAAAGACGTACCTGATTGCCACATGTAGAAGTTGTCTCCACTTTAAGCTCAGGCTGAACTATGATACACGACTCTTGAGTACTATGCCATGAGTTTGGTTCCTCAGTAATGGTTGTCAGTGAGGGCTCAGCGTGCAATCTGCTGCTCTCAATTTTGTGAGAGCGCTTCGGTGGCGCAGGTGGTTTGGTTCTTCTTACAATTGGTGATGCGGGAGGTGTAGGCGTTGATATCCGATCAGGATGATCGTTGGGTATGACTTCTGGTGAGGGCCCGACCAGAGACAGCAGGATGGGAAAAAAGAAGAGACCGTTTACCAGACCGATACCGATCAGACTCAGCAGTACCAGGAAGAAGTACCGCACTATGAAGTCAAACTCCGAAAATCCCAGCATTACCACAGCTAGTAGAGTTGTAAGAGCCCCGTGCACTACTGGCGCATACATGTGCTCTAGAGCTAATCTTACACGGCGGTCTCTGCTACCAATGCTTGTCACAAAGCTCTGGAAGATACCAATAGAAATTAACAAATCATGAATAAATCTCAGCAGTCCATAAAGAAAAGAAAAAATCATGTTTTATTCTTACCAAACAAATGTGGACCGTGAAGTGTACAGCGATTCCTACACTGACCACGAGTAGGACGGCTGGAACTGCGCTGAGTTTGATACCACAGAGTCCCATAATACCAAGTAGTTGAAGGACAACCCCAGCCAAAGAAGTGCCGACCAGGAGTGCCGCCCAAAGGTTCAGCAGGAGAATTCCAACAACAGCAACCGAAGCACCAAGTGCAGCCAGCAGTGCCACGCCCAAGCAGCTACGAAGTCCCATGTACTGTTCCCAAAACAGGAAAGGGATCCCAGAAGGAAAATTGGGCAAACCGCGTTCTTCGAATCTGCTACACAAATCCCTAACATTTCCAATCAGTTCCGTGATCTGATCCGTGTCAGTTAGTTTATGAAGATAGAATGGCATCTGGGCGTAAGTTAGCGGCATACTCTTGGGAATCTTGAGTTCATGATCGTTTGTATAAAACCACTGCCTTGGCTCAGGTCTCAAATTTGCTTGGGAAGCACCGTAGGCTAGGGCGTCATTCGAAACCCACGCGCTGAGGTAGTTATAGAAAGCTCTTGGGTTAATTATACCTTCAGAGTCAACAAGCCTCGTTTGATTGATGAGAGTCTTATCGATAGGGTTGTCAACGTGACCCGTTTGTACCATTAGTTTATACGCAAGTATTGCATCGTCGCTCGCATTTTTGTACCATCGTTCCTGATCGATGCATCCTGCACGATAATCTCTGTCAAAAGCAGTCTGCAGTCCTCTTAGCCAATCTCTGAAGAGGCTCAACCAGAACTCCGGTAGTCCACCGTCGTCGTTTTTGATTACGTTTTTCACGCGCATGAAAGCATCGTGATAATCATAGAGCAGTCGTTGATTATTTGGGTATTCAAAGTCACGCCCAGTTACCGCGTACATATTGTAAAACCCGAAATGCTTAGCTTGAGCAGCGAGAAAAGCATGCTCGTCTGAATTCTGTGGTACCAGATCAGTGAGCTCAAGTCCATCGCTAACTCTGGTTGCTTGCCACGCGCTGCCAGCTAAAATTCCAGCAAACAACATCATCCCGAAGACTTTAGTAGTCGGCCGAGTAACGAAAGGCGCGTAATGCCTTGCTGCGAGTTGTGATAGTCCAAATCCGAGGCAATCGTCCTTCGAGCATCCTGTAAGTGCGTCATCCTCTGTAGGTTGTTTTTCCGCATCCCGATTAGCGATATCGCCGCCTATCCATGCTTCGTTTCTGTGATTTCGTGGACTTAGAATTTGCGTACATGTTTCTCGCCTCTCGGGAGGAATAGCTCGTGTTACAGTCTGCTTCGCTGTTCCACATCTGGCGCCTCCACATCCGCCATTTTTGTAGGCATTTGGATTATTGAGCGCGGGAAGACAGCAGCAAAGGATATCCGATCTTCCAGATCTTCTTCTACGTAGATCCAAGCTGACCATAGCAGGAAACACGAGAAGCATAGCAGCGAGATTGAACAAAATCAAAACCGCTGCTTGGAGGGAAAATACGCGCAGAGCTGGAACCGGAATCATCGCAGCTGCGAAAAATGCGGACACATTACTGAGCCCGGTGAGGAGTACGGAGAGACCAGTTCGCTTCAGGACAACACCCGTCTGCTCACCACTCCGAACTTCGTTAACGGCGAGTTCAGCGTACGTGTGTGTCAAAAGGAACATATCGTGAACTCCCAGACCCAAGGCGAGAAACGGAACAATCTGAGTAGTAGCTGCGTTGAAGGGAATTCCCAGAAGAGCACAGAATCCTAGGCCTGCTGCAACCGTTGCACAAACCAGCATCACACCCGCTATACCGACACCGGACTGAGAACGCACTGGATCGTTCCAACGTAACAATGCTAAGCCAGCATAGAGGACCTACGGAAAAAAAAAAATTAATTAATTAAAATTAAAAAAAATTAATTCAATGAATCCCGCTATCGAATAATATACTAAACTTACCATAAGTGCACAACCAATTGCGACTTTGATCACTGATATTTCGCTATACTTTCCAAGTATATCGTTCATGGTGGTGGTACTAAAAGCGTAAAGATTGTACGGCGCACTTCCATTCCCTTTTAGTTGTTTACGTATTTCATTGCTGAAAGCGCGCTGCCAACTCTCTAGAACAACGGATGCCTTCTCCTGTGACCAGTCAATGTGATGAACCCTGTAGGTATTCGCCCAGAAATCATAAAGCTCTCGTTCCCCCATAAGCTGAACTACCGTCTGCAAAGCAGCTGCTCGCGTTAGATGACCCGTTTTGTTGTGCTTCGCTCCACCGACCACCAACTCTTCAGGCCAGTGCATATATTTTGCTGCAAAACCGTAGCAACCCCCGGTCAACTCTGCACCGACGTCCGGTACCTGGAAAATTGACAAAAAATATTTTGGTTTAGTTTTTCATAGGAAAGAAATTTTATATTTATACGTGCGTTAATTCCGCTGTATTTGATACAGTTTTTTTTTTAATTTCGAGCGACTTCGATTTCGAGCGAAGTTAATTTTTTTTTATCGTTGCATGGGTATAGTAGATGCGCATACTTATAAGGTATAGTCATAAGTATAATACCAACGTATGCACATATTAGGCATGTGTGTAGCTGGGTCAAGTTGTGTTCGTGAAAATGACGAAACGAAGATTGTGGGAGCGGCAAAGGTGCAGGAGGGAGGAATAGGATCTGAAGAGGAAGGGACCTCACAGCGTGCTTTTATGGGCCCGTTATGTATACCTATGTGGTCAATTTCACGTCGGTCGGATTGGAGCACGATAATATACGGTGGATCCAAAGACTTTTATGGAATTTGTTTTCAAAGCGACTAAAATTTCTGCCTCCTACCAGATTTATTATAATACTTCAGGTCAAGTTCGTATAGGCTTCATAAATAAAATTTTGCAAGCTTAACGACGCAAGAAGAATTTCTCGGCCGTTTCTCTGGAGATGAAGAGAGAAAATCTTATTCTTGCTCACCCTTAGAAATTGATATTTTACAAAATGACTGCTTTGAACTAAAACACGCGGGACAGTCTCGAGAGAAGAGGCGTCTCCCGGTCGGAAAGGAAGAGACGGCCGAGCGCCCGCACCGCACCGCACGTACACGCGACACCCGCATGCCGAGGCTGGGGCCGTGGCCACCCACGATTATGCCACCGCGATTATCGTACGCGGTGGGCCGCCATCGTTCTCTCCTTTTCTTATATTCCTTCATCGTTACATCCTTCTTCTTCTTCGTCTGCTTCTTCTTCTCCGACCGCGAGAGTTGGAAGAAGCGCCCTGGTATGTGTACACGGTCCGATGATCGGGGGTGCGTTTCCCACCTGCACTTTTATACCTACCGACGCACGCAGGTATATTTACCCTAAAAATGCAGGCTGCGGGCACGCGAGTCGACATGGAAAACACGATCTTTGAGAGTACGCGAAGAAAATAGCGGACTCTACGGAATTCAAAGGATTACGATACGCATTTTAATAGCGGATCACATGTAATGCGAATGACTATCTGAAAGTGTCAATATATACTATCATTTCTACACTAGCTGGTGATGTATAGAACATCCCATGACCCTGACATGCATGATCTTCTTATGATGGGGTTTATGGTACCGCTCTGTAGTCACGCAACCTGGACTTTTTATAGATTTACCCTCACGTCTCACATGTTTTACACGATCGTGTAAGCCACGCGAGAATATTTATACTTTACCAAATTATTTATACACAAACAACACGCACACAAACGTACATATAACTATACTCTCAGTCAATTACGAAGGATGATATTTAATAGAAAGTTACGCACGTATAGCTTGTCTATATGTATACACCCGGAAAATGAACCGGTCTTATCCGGCTAGCCAAATTATCCCACATATCATGCTGTTCAGATGGAGAAAAACGGTGCTCTTTATTTTTTAATAATATCCCACGTGATCGGCATAAATATGCGAAAAAAAAAGTAACGGTCTCGAAGGCCACAAAACACAATTCTTTTTTCCTTATCACACGTAGATGGGTGAAATTCTTATACAAATTCACGCACTGTATTATCCTATACAGCTGCAGTATACGCGGAACTCCTACAAATTTCTTTGAACAAAACATGAATGTACAATACAGATATAATAATAGCAACAAAATCTCTTTGCAATCGTCGCTGAGACCACCGGAGTGGAATTGAATGGTTCGTATATAGATATAGTTATTATACGTGTTCGAATGGGTTATACGTGGGGTACAATGTAAACTGCAGCATTCATAGGGTGTTATAACGTATGGGTAATCATAAGCGGTCAAGCATGAGGTATCATTGTATTAACAATGGGTAGTAAGTGGTATGACGCGCGTCTGTCGGCTTTATATTATTTTATAGTATTCCCCGTCTCCGAGTTCTCGCACGCGAGCTCGCATACGCATTACCTGATCAACGCGACGCACTCGAGACGTTCTCCGGAAGAACTACCTCGCTCCTCTGTAACACCGCATCGCAAAGCCGTCATTAAACCACGTGTCATTGATATATATACGATATCTGAATCCGCATTGTATTCAATGTCCAAAATAGAGCATTTTTCATAAACCGGTAATATAATTTAGATCAATTGAAATCCATCGCTCACTTTTCTTCCTCGAATAATTGTTCACATTATTCACAGCGCTGTATGCATATTAATATTGTAACAAATAATATATTACATCATATTATAAAAATATAGCGTTCAAGTCAGTTGTTCCGTTTCGAATATAAAACATACGATCGTTTAAAATTCTGTCGATGTGAACGCAGTCGTATCGAGGGTCGTTTTAAATGTCAGGTAAGTATTTTGGATTTTGGCGACTCACTCGTCTTTTAATCCAGCTTTAGAATAATTGATCGATATAATAAATCAAGCAGCGCATCGCGTACGCGTATTTCTTCGTAAAGGTGTTTCTTTTAAACCAAAATTTATATCCTACTTTCCACGAGCCGATTGACAACTCAATAAAAAAAAATACAACAAACACCATCAATGGCTCTATTGAAAACCACGAATAAATGCACGAGAAGAAAAAACAAAAAACTATGTAAGGAAATATACCTGCTGTGACTGTTTGTTCGGCGCTGTTTCCGGGCAATCCTTGTCCGTGGGGTCAAGACACGGCTTACCCTGGTAACCGTTCGTTATGCCGGCCCTCTTCATATAGTCTTCAAGCGTTTTAAAGGGAAATGAAAAGGGGAGTTTTTTCATTTCCTCCAGCATACCGGTGGGGTTTAAATTAGTCCACTGTACCGGCTTGTTCGGTCGAGCGCCGCTGGATTCGAGAAAGAGAGAAAGAGAGAGATATCGATTATGACAACTGAATTCAATAATTTTCTTCATGAGCTTTTCAAAAGGTCTCCAATATATTTTGTGACCTAGTTTAAATTTACCCAAAAAGATTTTTTTCTCTTATGTAAAATACTTACGGGATGTGAACCGGATACTCAGGGCCCAGGAGTTTGCTACCTTCCCAAAAACAGTCGAGTGGTGTAATAATCGCGCAGGGTATGATGTTATCGAATATCTAAAAGTAGAAAAAAAGAAAATTATTGTAGAGAAAAAAAGAACAAAAATTGCTACATCGCGATGTGCAGGTAACCATCAGGATAGAAACGGAGAATACGACAGTGGGGACCTAAAGGAAGAGAGAAACAGAGGGGAGAAAAAGGAGAGAGCCGTCCTCGTCTCCTCTTATACAGTGTTCCTAGAAGAGGACGAATCTCGCCTTCCGCTCTCCCGTATACTCCAGCAACAGCAGCAACAGCAACAACAACAGCATCGTGTGCAGGACCCTTCTTTCTTTCTTTCTTTATTCCCCAAGAACGAAATGACTCCGTCGTATAGTTCTCGTACCCCAGGAAAGATTATAGCAGATTAAGTTTCCTACTTCTCGGAAGAATTTTAAACAGCACGGTCAAGATTCGTAGAGGTCTGTTCCTCCCTCCTAGCATGTATCCCGTCCCTCCCGCTTCCTTTTCTTTCAGTTCATCTCTCTAACGCTGACCCAACCTCGGTCCCAACGGAATAATTAAGGTGAAATATCACTCCCCCACCCTCTTTCCCCCCCGGATGTGTCAGATACACGTGAAATTCAGGCGCAGAGGCGGGACGTGATTCAACTCCTTTTTTCTTTTTTCTCAAAGAATTTCTACTTGCCATCGCATCAAAGTGATCGTGACAGAATTTTGCAAATTGTTATATTAATGTAACAATTATTCAATGACTTATTACATACATACATGTATAGATAACTCTTGTACAACTAAATTTATCGATTTTCGCTGTATAATAAGTTCGATGATTTAAATATACAAGGAGCGCGCGCGATCAGCGTCCACCTATGTACAATGTATACATGTATGGAACATAATCGTATTATGGGTGTAATACATACATCTACTAATATCCTGCACGGTAAGAACACACATGACAAATACGATGTACATGTACGTATGGTATATAGTACGTAGTGTAGTGTATATACGCGTGTATTATAGTATACCTGCTGGTACGCGCGGCACGTAAGCGGTCGGCAGCACAACAGCAATAATCCCGAAGGGCATTTATTGCGGTCGCATTTGCGTACGTAACGACGGTGAACGGAGCCGCACAACCGGACCACACGCGGCGAGGTGGCACAGGCTGTTCATGCCGAGGACATCGAGTATATGGTGCAGTATAGCGGTGGATGTGGTTGTATTTGCAGCTGGAAAGGATAGGAGGGATCCCGCAGGATAAGAAGAAGACGAAGAAGAAGAAGAAGAAGAAGAGGAGGTTGAAGACGGGAAGACGAAGTCGGGCGAACCCCGTCATTATGCGAAGCTAATTGCCTCGCCGCTTATTTAGTAGTGACTGCCCGCCCGTCCATCCGCCTTCCCTTCTTCTTTTCCTCATTCCCCTCTACCTCTTCTCCTTCATCGCGGTTGCTGCTGCTGCTTTAACTCCGTTCTTCATCACCGCACGAGACGCGAACCATTTGATAGCTTGTACAGCTATAATACCTAAAGGGTCCATATTATATCGTAGACCTAACGCTGATCGTTGGTCCGCTACCATTATGCTCCAGCATTACGGTAATCTGTATTCCCGCATGACTCATATATTACAGGACTAACATTTTCCCTACTGCAGTGTACGTATACACAGTGCTCCGATACATTTCGAGGGCGACGTAAAGATCCCGTGAACAAGAAGACTATATACGATGAATGAGGTTATTCAAAATCAAAAAATATAATCACCTGGTCTATGTAGTGCATGTCAAAATTTGGGACCGTTGGTGCGTAGCACATGTCTTTGAGGCCCCAGGACCTGGAAAAGAGAAAAGAGGAAGATATTTAAAAGAATTTCATTGAAATATTTTTTGTTCTTTCGCATTTTCCCATATTCGGAAGACGTCGATCAATCGATTGATAGTTACAGTATGTAAGGCTCGTATACGTACGAACATTCTTTCGTGCGTTAATAAATTATGCGATGGAGGTGTGACGACACTAAGTGAGATTGGATCTTTGGTGCGCGCATACGCGTGATCCGATCGTTAGTTATACAAATACTACTATTTGCCAGTTGTTAAGGTATTGAAGGAAGGTATGTATGTATCTATATATCTTCGTAATGCATCTTGCACACGAGTCAATCGCTGCCGATCAAGCGGACGCACGAGAATGCGAGTTGCATTGCGAGAGAATCGTGTAGGATGCACATTTACAAAGATAATATAAAAGATAAAAAAAAAGACTAGCTTACAGAGTTATAGAGGAGCAAAAAAAAAAAGAATAAATGAAGGGATGAGAAAAAAGAAAACTCACGTTTCAAACAACTGTACGGTGACTTGCGTAGCGGCTCTCAGGGCTATGAGGTGTTCCTTGAGGGCAGCGGAATGAAGTATGTTAGCCCCAGCATGCCTCGGGGTCTGTATTACGAGTTGGTGAGTCGACGCCGCAGCCTCGCCGAGGGCTTCACTCGCGTATCGTACCTCCTGCTCCAGCCTTCCACCCTCTGCAACGTAGAAACGAGCCAACGGTGTAGCTACCTACGCTCAGCTGTAAACGTACACTACCTACAATAATATCGCTACCGATCCCCTCCCAAACCCCCGATGAAAATACTTTCGACTCTCGCGTTATAGCCTTAATTACAAGCTTTTCATTTTGCATTTCGATTTTAGATAGGACTGGGATAATTTCTTCAAGTCTTCTTCATATAAGAAGATTCCGATACGCAGTTTGTAAGCTTGGAGTGCAGCGTTTGGAAACATCAAATTTTGCTCAGTTTATACCCCGCGCATCGTTACCCCTGAGACACCCTGTATATATACATTCATAGAACGTAAAGCGACGTCCGTCGAGACTTGGGTCTTGAGGTTGAGCCCCCCGGGCCCGGGGACCACCCAGGGGATGCCGCGGCCCGGTCGTTCCCAGCTTTCCCCGGTCATACCTCGGGGACCGACGCGACGTTCCGGGTGGCAGGGGAGCAACCGGCGAGGACGAAGGAGAGAAAGAGAGAAAGAGAAGAAGACGACAAGGAAGAGAATTGTGAGCCGGAGAGAGAAAGAAAAAAAAAATAAGAGATATATACACATCTTCCTCTTCGTCGTTGTCCGGTTCCTTCTCTACCACCTCGTCGTCGTCAGTCACCGTCAAACTGACGGACGACGCCGACTTGACGGTCAAATTTTTGCACCAGAATCGCTGTACTCATATTCAAACTCACAACTTTCTCTTCATGTGTAAGCCGCCATTTAATAAAAACGAAAAGTATACTGGGTACACAAAACGTTCAATGCTATTTCAGTCATTTTCTAGTTTCCAATGCCAATGTCAGTGAAAATCTACAGCTGTTAATAATATTAATACTATTTTTTGTATCTATATGCTGGTACCGGTAACAGTAACTTTCTTGCCCAACAAATCACGAGATCTGTACAAATAAATGAAGTAAAATCGCCCCTATGTCTTTTTTCATAGACAATTTCCACCTACCATTAATCCTATATTATCCGCAATTTGTCGCAGTGGCGAATGACCTGATCGGAGAACTTGGAATTCCGAAATCAAAAAGTGAGAGTCTGAATCGACGTTCTTAACACGTTAAGCGTGGCGTCAATCCCCAGAGTCGGGACATGCAAGAAGGGCAGTATAAATGTTGTAATTCTAATGAAGTTCATTAAACCATTCTAGATAAAGATGGGGTTTAGATTTGCAACGGAAAGTCCAGCAAAAAAATCGGCTCCGTGCTTAACGTGTTAAATACTTCATATCTCTACGCTACGTTGATATAGTTATAGAGATCCACATGGTGTTGCAGCTAAGGCGGGGGACTATACGATCGGCGTACGTTATGTGTATCTCTCCATATGAATGGAGTAGGAAGAGACGGCGGTGGCGGTGGCGTCGGCGTCGGCGTCGGCGGGGGTGAGAGACAGAGAGTACATACCGTCGGGGTCTGGAGCATGAGGGGGAAAATAGGGAGAGAGGAAAGAGAGGAGAAGGGAAAGAGGGATTCTCCGCGTCGCCCGGGAGGTCGTGGCCGCGCGCCATTGACCGCCGGGCGGTCCAGCGAGCACCGCGACTACTCTCTCTCGGAGAAGCTGCCCAGCATCAACTCCATTGTCTGCCGTGCGTATATGCTTGTTGCGTTATCCAAAATACGATCTACCTTTACCCCTTAATCGTTACTTCTCCTTCCGTTTTTACATTCCCATTTCCATTTCCATTTCACATATAATATACGACGTATACCATTTCCAAACTAATATATAACACAGCCGAGGTATATAAACGAAAAGAAAATAAAATAACTAAAGCAAACGCGATTACGTTGGTAACGAACTTGATGTATAAGATGTATAATTAGCAGGAAGTACGCCACGCACGTTATGATAGACGGTATTGATAATTCGCGTATTCCGAATACGATATCAAAAATTGAGTCACGCGATCGTGTTTCTGGAATTTTATTAAAGGAATTTTTCGGATTGATCGAGTTAAAAAGACCACGATAGCCGGAGGAGAACGGTTGGTATATGAGGTCGTCGTGAAGAGGATCTGCGGCACAATATTAGTATTCTTCTACACCTCTGATGGTCGAAATTTATTTTCTACTAGGCGATTACTGCAGCGGACCCGAAAGTGGAGAACGAAGCGGAACGCGGCAGCAGCAGCAGCAGCAGAAGAAGTAGAAGAAAAAGAAGGAGAAGAATCTGACCGCGGTCCATCTACCGTACACACCTACTATCGAGTATTATTATACAAGGGAATAGGGTGAAAGAGGTAGTTGCACGTTACGTACGTATAACGCGATGATGACGACGGGGACGAAGACGAAGGAATGAAGAGAAAACGAGAAAAAGAGAAAGAAAGAGAGAGAGAGAGGCATTCGGGCGCGCAGGCAGGCAGGAGGGCAGGCGGACCCCCGACGCTGGCCGGTGGGCCACCCACGGAGACCATTCACCGGAACCGAGCCCCATCCAGTCCCAGTGACTCTCATTCTTCATCTTTTCTACCTCCCCTTTAAGGAATGTCTATTAAATTAATATATTCCATCTCTTTCGTTCGCCTTGGTCCTCTAGAGAAGAGGAGATACACGGTTCATAAGCAAAAGTGCTTTCGAAGAGCGCATAAAACGTCGCGTTTCACATCAGATTGTATATTACATTTACGATGGACGAGGAAAAAAAAGAAAAGAAACGGGAATACGGAAAGAATAAAAATATTAAAAAAATAACGATAACAACAATAATGATAATTTAACGAGTTAGGAACAGCTGCACGCGTCGTGATTATTATGATGGTCGTAAATATTCGGTAGACCCTAATTGTAATCCTAAGCGGGACTATTAGAATGAAATCTGCGAGGTGTATGGTGATAATGTGGCCTTTTATGTAATGGTCATCACGTAATTGGCATCGCGAAGATTTGGTTCACGCAATAAAAAATAAAATAAAATAAGATACTAAGAATGAAAAAGAATAAATGAATAAAAAAAAGAGTACTCCGAAAAAGGTTCGTCCGTGTTGAAGCGACGAGGAGGAGAATTTCTTCTGATGGTTAATCTGCGTGGCCGAATATTTTGGTCGTGCGTTTCCCTAGACCCTGGAGGCAAACGTCGTTCCAGTTAATTCGACAGGAATTTGTTCCGAGGAGGATATATAAGCGCGTTTAGTCCGTGTAGTATGAGATATAGGGTAGTGAACTGAGGTACTTTGACCTGAAGAGTAGTTCTTCTATACAGTTTGGAATATTTACTTCCTCCGGGTTCGCGCAGCAGGATTGAATCATTGAAAACATGAGTTAAAACGCAACTTTACCCTACCGGAGGGTGAAATATTTGAGTTTATTGTTAGCTATGTTAGTCCCTGGAACGGGAGCCGGAGAGTGAAGATGAAGTATAGATCGAGAGATGAGATCCTCTACCGAGAAGTTTCGTTCTTTCGTTTCTTCGTTCCTTAGGTTCAACAGCAACAACAACAACAACAACATCAACGGATTCCCTCCCGGTGGGTCTTTGGACGTTCTCTGTCTCGGTCTCGGTCTCCACCTT
Organism: Athalia cordata; assembly: GCA_963932425.1. NCBI lineage: Eukaryota > Metazoa > Arthropoda > Insecta > Hymenoptera > Athaliidae > Athalia > Athalia cordata. The sequence goes on along the minus strand of OZ010627.1, from coordinate 32,244,720 downwards.
CGTCTTCGTCTTCGTCTTCTTCGCCCTGGGCTCGATCGCGGCCCCTGAGCTCTCCTCTTTTATCCTCGTAGTCGAAGGAACCTCTTGCTCAAATGCGCTCAAAGGCATGGGGGCCTAATGAAGATGTAAGCAGTCGACCCGCATGCGCCGTCGTGCCTCGTTCCTCTCTCCTCTCTATCCTCACATTTTCCATCTCCTTCCTCCGAGCGGCACGCCGGCGCTGATCCTCTAGACCGAAGTTAACGTACCGGGTGTCTGACACTCACCCACGTGCTCGAAAAAATCACCGTCTTTAACATCGTCATTATATTTACATAATTTTCATTCATATCCAACGATCCTTTGATATACGCGAATTCATTACGTGCAGGATTAACGTTCATCCCTGTTCATTCAACGGTTCCAATCGTCCTCCGCAATTAACCGCTGCCCGCAGATCACTCTTACTCTCGTTATAACATCCATGTATCGTATCATATCGTAATTCTCGCAGTTATTTTTATTTTTTACTTTCATTACTCGTTCTCCGGTGCCAACGGTCCCCACACTCTCACTTTCGCGCGCAGGACCAAATTCTTCATTGGCCCCGTTATAGTCAGGCATATACACATAATTTACTCTGAAATTATCGAACCTCATCGAGTTACAATTTTATGAATCACGCGATCACATTTCTCCGATCCCGAATCGTTGCATTTTTTTATTTTATTATTATTGCGTCGTACGCGTTTGATCAGACCAGAGCGACGGCGTGGCCCACGTCGCGTACACCTTATAGTATAGATATATGTGTAAGTATACTACATATGCATACCCACTCAGCTCTTACGTGTACGTTCTCTGTAGCTTGCGTCAAACAAGGACACGGTCTTTGACTCGTACGCGGATGTCCACTGATTGTCGGAGAAAGATATCACCCGCTGTTGCTGCTGTTGCTGTTGCTGCTGCCGCTGCAGTCATTGACATCTCAATGTTCTCCAAACCGGCCATGATCATACTAGTATAGTTATACATACGCATACAAACACGTGAATAAACGTTCCTACACCCCGCATATATAATAATATTATACTGATGCATTTTTATATTACGGCGTCATCATAGGTATACGTAATGTATGCCTCTGTCTCTGTTCTTCTTTCTCAAGAGGTTATTATTATCATAATCTAACGTATCTAACTTCCCTTAATGGATTTATATACAGCTGAATTATCCTTAGGGATTAAAAAATAAATGAATAAAAATAATAGTTAAATTGAATAATACACCTAATCATATACCGCTATGTGCGTTACACATATATGTTGGATAAAACCGTACGCCATAACTGAGATCGTCGCGTCATAATAATATCCTGCACCCGCATCTATCGTTCGATCACCTCTTCCCGCTCACGGATATCCGGTATTGATTTATTCACCGTAACGCATTATATGCACATAGTATAATCGCTTGCATCCCGAAGACTCGACCTTGTCTGGGACGGATTGCATATTATTGCGTTGATAATTTCGTATCCCGTATCGCTAAGTAAGATCAAATTCAAAATGTAGATATTTCTAAGGTCGAAGATACGATTTCTAATAATAATAACGTCAGTGATGATAATAAGAATGATAATAATTCTGTTACCAGGGGAGAGGCATATGATTTGGAATGAATTTTGAAGCGGTGGTAAATATAGACTATGCGGAGGGGCCCACCCAACACGTAGCTAATGTATAATGCTACCACTACGATGCACTCACAGACAAACACATCGTAGAAGGAACCAAGTCGCGATATCGTTTTGCTCCAGTTGCACACTTCCATGAAACAGGAACAACATCGGCATTAGCATCGGCCAAGTATAGGTATAGTTGTGAAGGTGGAGAGGACAGGAATAGAGACGCGCATTGGAGACGGGGAGGGGTTACCGCCCGAGTTGTCTCGCGGAAGAACTCGAACGAGGCAGAGCAAAGCTGCAGCAGCAGCAGCAGCCTCTCTTCTTTTGCCTGGATCCTGCTGACTGACTGACAGCCGCCATTAGAAGCTCTTATGGCTCTCCTTAGACACGCGACTGACTTCCCGCTATTCCAGTTCTTCAATAATATCCACAATCACCGCGAGCATATAAACCACTTCGTTGCCAAGTTCAACAGTATATAAGGTACTCAGATATATACATAACGTATTAAAAATCTAATTTACTGATTTATCAATTATATATTGTTAAAGAGATGACTTACCCTGAACCCATAACTGGTCAACGCGGCTATGGACTTGGACAGACTTTAAGGCAACGCAGAAAGTGGCAAGGGCGAGTATAGCAACGAATAACACCTTCCCTGCGTGCCTTTGAAGAAAATATCCTAGTTGGCTCAGCTGATCCTGAAGGCGGGCTCGAATCCATACAGCCGATCTCTGACCCTCCGCCTTCCCCTGAAGAAAAAAATTAAAAAGAATAATCATTAATACAGAATACAACATCGATGATGTCACAGCTGGTCCAAAACGTAGAATGAATATAGGTATACATGTATATAAAAACTTCGCGTGAGATTCGGGTTATATAGAAATCTTCGAGAACTTGAAAGAAAACCAAAAAAAAAAAGAAAAGAAAAAAAAATACATCGGATATGAGCGCGGGCGAAAGAGAAGGCAGAAAAAAAGAGCAGGTGGTAACCGTGGCTCACTAATATTCTCGCAGGCGGGTAGCCGTTTGAATTTTATGTAGGTATATATATTATGAGTGTGTAGGAGGATGAGTAGCCTCACATGATGCAGCACGCCAAAGTTGAATTGAGAAGACGTTGAAAAGTTTTTACGATATAGTTGGATAATATTCACGACATTCGGTAACGTTGTTTTTTTCTCACTCTTTTCTATACGCTAGACTGTAGAACATGGTCTATAAAAAAACGTATGTGTACGCGAGTAAAGGTTCCGCCAAACGCTTTTAGACCAGAGTGCATAACTTAGCGGGACATTCCTCGAGTCCCAGGTGCCCATGAAAGCCCCTTCAGAAGAGCAGATTGCTCAAGTGTGAAAAGATATTCTTTGCAAGGCGCGGCTTCTCGAGCTCCTGGGCTTTAGAATACAGAAACCTGACTCCGGAACTGCACGACCAAGATTCTCAAGGGTTAATGTCGCGCAATTTCAGACGAATTAAGGCCACGATTTTTCGGAGTAACGTATGTAGATAAAAAATATGTATGTAGATCGTGGGCATATAATAAACTTTACTCCCTACTTTTGACTTTCCTTTTTCGTCTTTCCTCTCTCTCTCTCTCTTTCTATTGTTTGTTCTGTCGTTCGGGAAGAGTCCAAAAACTCTGCGAGTGCGTGAGACGAGAAAATGGTTACTAAAAGTTACAGTATAAGAGGGAAGTGGAGAACGAAAGGTGGACTATAACATATAACCGGCAACGTTGCTCAGAGATCTTTCGGTACGTGGGTCACTTTGACAATATCCCTCCTGGACCACACGCAACCACCAACCCTATTCTTCGCTTCTCAACTCTCGCTTGAGTTCCCGCAAGGACCACCAAGGACGCGAGGAACGGTTATACGACGCACACAATCCAACTTAAATAAATATATATATATCTCTACACAATGTCTCCCTCCTCCCTTCTATTTATGAGATCTGCAAAAATGGTATGGGGTTTGGTATATAGACCTTAACTCTGCAGGAATCTGCAGCGTTCCCCCTGCTGCGGAGTAAAGCTATGTAAGAATAATCTGGTGGTTTGCACCTGCGCTATTATCCTGAGCAGGATCTAGCCGTAGAAGCTATATAACTTTGAGCACCTTTGCAATGAGAGCAAACAAATTGAAGAAAAAAAAGACAAAAGACATATTTTTCGATCCTTTTTCCCCTTTCCATAACGAGGAAACGTTTCTTAATATTTTCTTCTATTCGTTTGTCCCACTTTTTAAAGACACTAGAATTGAGCTATCCCATGTCTTATGAATATTCCTATACCAAGGAATAGCTGAAGCCGAGGGAACGAAGCGAGGAGAATGTCCAGCAGGGCATGGTTTCAGGGATGGTCGAAAATGAAGACGTTAGTTCACGAGTTAAGTTCGTTTTTGGTTGTAGGGTATTGGGGGGGGGCGTGTATCCCTTCGTTGAGATCAAAGGAATCCCCAGAGCTACCGCAACCGCCGCCGGTCTTCTTTCCGCCGCAAGGAGCTGTGTAACCGGCAAGGACGACGATTCGGGGAACTAGGAACCTTACGCTTTTGCCCTACTCTTCGGCCTGCATTGCTGACTTTGAACGACAAGTTTTATAATCCGATACAGGTGCTAGGGAAGTTTATAGAAAAACGCATGAAATATTTACACGGCTTGCAAATGCTTGTATAATATCGAACAATTTACATTTCGGAAAAACTGCCGATGGAACGTGTTCCCCGAATTTACGAATTATCGAATTGTCGTTTATCGTGGTGTAAGATTTTTCAATACACGAAGGTGGATGAGAAATAGAAGAGTCTGTATCATATACATTATACATATCATTAGTACGCATAGTAGTTTTGAAGCCGCACACGATGGCGGCGTCTTTTAATCTTGTAAGCGCTGTATGCACTCCAGACTCGGGCGACGGAGACGAGGCGACGTAACGTAACGTAACGTAACGTAACGCAATGCAATGCAACGCGCGATGCAATGCGATGAGACGGAACGGGATACGACTGACAAGTGCCACAATTTCTATTCGTTAAGCATCATAAATACGTGCGCATTAAACTCGAATGATAATAAATGCGTGTTTTATTCCGATTATAACTTCAAAAATATCCGGTAATTAAACGTACGTCAATCATCAATCACGTTCGCTAAAGATAATTCAAGAGTTGAGGGTGGTCCAGATCCCAGACTTTCGTTACTCATCGGTCTGCATCACGGTTTATGGCTGATCTAGGAGGGACTCTAGTCCTCGGGACAAACTATGAGGGAAGACGGGGAAAAGGGACAATTGCGAGACCCACGAATGACCCTAAGGCTAACCTTCTGTTCCCAACTTTTGCTTTTCCTCTAGCTATTAGTGCAGCAATACCGATTCGTTATATTATTTCTAGATCCTTCACGCAACATCCACACTATAAAACGTCAACGGATGGAACTCACCCGTGTTTACTACAGAGTAAAAAAGGAGAGAAAAAAATTGTGAGTTATAGTCAAGAGACATTCGCATTTGGAAAAAAGCGAGGGGTAAAAAGATCACAGACTTCCGGTATCCGTCGCCGGAAAATCAGCTGCTTATACGTGAATTGGGTTAGGTCAGGGATGAACGTCGAGAAAAAGAAGGTGTCGAAAGATCATACAGATTTTACCGTCTTCGTACTATGGTGGAAGTAAATGACAAGTGAAAGTTGTTTTTATATAGGGTCCCCAATATTATTATATTCTTACCTTCTCGAGCTGGTCCAGGGCGATCGCAGCATCCGTCCAGCTCGGTCTAACGTAAAGATCGGACTCGTGTCTTCGTCTAGTTTTTTCGTCTTCTGCGCTGGCAGTTCCCTTTTGCCAGCTGTTGCAACTGCCTTCCTCGTCGTCGAGGTCACCGTCAACGTTCCGGGGACCCGCCCCATGGAGTCGTTCAGAACCGGAAGGGCGCTCCGCTAGGATCCCTGTTGGACCGGACGCAGCGACCATGATCCGCAATGCATTTGCCCCCACGCGGCACGAACCCTCCACACACAGAGACTCCTTTTTCTCTCTTTTTTTTTCCTTTACTATTTTTTATTCTTCTTTTACCCAATACCCACTCTATCTACTTCCTCTTTTCCAACTCTCGCCGTGCGCCCAGCGATAAGATCCGGGCCATTGTTGTTTGTAAGCAAAAGAACTTGAGGAATTCTCTGTGCACTTATATCCTTCTACAATTATTATTAATATTATCAATAATTATATCCTTTTGTTATATAATTGATTATTATTTCCGGGACACTCACGCACACTGTGGATATAGAATAATATAAATAAATATCACTTTTCTTTTTCTTTTTACTTTGAAATTCACTGCACCCACTTCGTTTACTTTTACGTTTCCGTTGGCTCCGGGATTCCTCGACGAGTTGCAGAGGCAGCAAGAGGACCAGCAGGGAGGCTGATATCCTCAAGATCCATTCTCGGACTCATTCGCGGGCACAGCAGCAACAGCAGCAGCAGCCTGCAGCAGGTCCGTGTATTCCGTACCGTACGTTATATACCTTGGTCGGTAAACACACGAGCGACCCTCCCTCTCTACGTTCGACGAAGACTTCTTTTTCTCTCTCTTTTCACGACGCTCTCGAAGCGACGACGGAGAGACCAATGCCGATGGCGTTCGTAAGCTCTGGCGTGCAGGCCGCACGGATCTCAATTCTCAAACTCTTTGCCGGGATAATCCTCAACATACACTTTATCCTGTATAATAATTGATCCACGCGGTGTTCGGAGACACAGTAGTAACGTTGACTTGTTTCTGTTGCAGACCCTCCGCTTTCTGAGGTCGACAACAAATGTGGAAAGATATTATAATGTTAGCCACCCTTTGTACGAGGAAAATTCGAAAATAGAAAAGACAATTTTCGCAATTGATTGTGACAAATTGTAGTAAATAGATGGACTAGTATGCGAAGTATTCTTATCCTGAAACTATCACTATTTTAGGAGAGATACAAAATACCATGCCACTTTTATGTAGAGGGTGATTGACGAATAACTTTCTTTCACTTAAAAACTTTTAAAACGTCTCTCTCTTATTTATCATTAACATTTATACTCCGAACAGCTCGGCACATCACACGAATAGGAGAGAAAAAACTTTGTTTGAAGAATATTATAAGGAACGCGTTTGGAGATCTTCGGATCTCTGGATCGTTCACGACTTCTGTTTTTATACGGTCACGGAATCCGTAATTTAAAATTTAGTTCAAATTTCTTCTAATGCCGCGGTATTTTATACCTTGGATAATAACTTGTGGTATTCTATTCCTAGTCAACTATTGGAGAGTACATAGACTGCGTTTCTTCTGTCACGCTGATCGGACGATCAGTAAGGCATGCTTCGCCAGTTCGCGACCGGCACTTCGAACGGTCTAAGTCCGTACTAAGCGACACGCAGTCCCACATTTCTCTCCTGGCTTACGGCTCTCCCTGCCCCCTTCCTCTTTTTCGTTCCTCTCTTATTAGCACAAGGGAACATCATCTCTTCCTCTCTCTTCCTCTCCTTCGCCCTCTTCGGACCCTACGGCAGCCATGCCGGATCATCCTCCCCTCCACCAGGACTCAACGATGCCGAAGCCGGCCCAGGGGCGTCGAGATGGAGGAATATAATCTCAACTGGGGTCCCCTTGACGCCTGCGAATCTCCTGGAACGTTAGAAAAACTCATCTTATTTCACCTGACAGAAAACCAGATTCAAGAATCGAAGATGGGTCGCATGTGAAATTGAATTACTGCACATAAAATTGTTGTGCGAATGTAGGAATTTCATGAAAAATAAAGTTATTTGTCTGAAACAGTGAATAATTAATTTGTTAATCAGTCCACGTTGTCGTTTCCCCTTTGCCGATCTCTCAATCGTGGGTTAAAAGAATTTGGTATTTGGTACCCTTTGGAACCCAGAAATTTGTAATAAATCTACGTAAGTGGTTCCCCAGTGACGTCATATTCGAAGTTAACAGAGCGTAGTCGAGATCGGTGTATCTAAAGTTCTATTGGTTCTTCGGCAGTGAGCGTCCCGGGTTGCTATGCGACGAGAAATTCTCCACGAGTATATTATGCAGCTTGAAGAGCAGCTACGTCTCGTTTTCGAGGTGGGGGTTTCTCGGGACATTCAGGGACGCAAGGGGCCTTGGGGAAGAGAGAAGGGAAGTTGGACCACACACGCGGTACCATTTCCCCTCGAGCAAAAACATTACACACTTCCACGTACGAACGTAACATCCACGCACGCATACTACGAACCGCACGCGCGCGATCTCTACTCTTATATGCTTCAAACTTTAACTCTGAAGTCGTATGCGGCGAATGTATTTGTATAGGTATAATGAATAATTGTATGTATGGGTATTACGACGCCGTACGCACGTGTGCTATCGTTTCAAACTGCAGTATCCGTATAGGTATACGATATATGTGTAATTATTATGTATATGTATTTCGGTATAGCACGGTGATTAGTTAACTGAAATTGTTATTAATATAACCGAGTAATCAACGATTATCGGAAGTACGTATAAATTGTGGTTCTTAATCACATTTATTGCTGGAAACTTATATTGCGGCGCTTAGAACGGACGTATTTTTGAATCCATGATTATTTCCTTTTTTTTTCTCTTCTTCTTTCTCAACTTTTACTATTTTATGTACCGTTTGTTAAAATCCCTCAATTAATTCTGACGAAGATTCCAGATCGCCTAAAAGCTTGGAGATTTTTTTTTTTCTCTCGTTTTTTTCTTACTTCATTCTTTTCTCTTTTTAACGTCCATTATATACAGAGACTTGCATCTGCATAGACGGAACACCGTATCAATTAATTAACGGATTGGGTCGTCGTCGCTTTATAGACACGCCGCCGCGCGCCAGTTCCTGCTGTTAAAATAAGCCTACTAAAATTATTGTAATATACGAACAGGTGATCGGACTGCAGTAAGGGACATGAAAATCTACGATGTTCAAATTAATATTATTACAAGAATTATTTCTGTACCTCTATGACCATAGTTGTAACATATTTGTATAAGTTTTATAAGAACGTAATTTTAGTTAGGAATCAAGAAATGTTTTACACGCGGAGAACCCGCGGATCACACTTAGCTTCTATATAGTCATAGAGGTCGGCAGATGCAAAGGAGCGGAGAATTTCTTGCGCTCCATGTAGTCCAGTTTCAATTAAATACGCCGCTTCACCGTGCAATTACCTGATCCACCTTTAACGTCGCTCGTCCTGCACGACGCTGTGGCCGCTCAGTCGTCGTGGGACGTAATTACTATTATCTGCGATAGCTCGGTTTACATATGTGATCCGGTGAAATATTATACCCAACCCTCTACATACGTACCTATATACATACGTGCGTGTATATAAGGCAGTCGAATGTTGCCACCTTATATGTAAAAACAAATGCAAGACACTATGATTTCGACGAAACGTATATACGAACCAATCTCGATCGCAGCGAGGGTATGTTACATATTATATACAAAGCGTATCAATTTTTTTTCACGCACCTCCCTGCACCGAAGCAAAGAGCAATGTAATCGGCGCGTATCGAATCAGTTGCCAAGGCTTATAAAAATTGAATTTCTATTGGCGTATGTGTAGATGCAATATTTGCAGACGTAAAAGCTTCAGGTATTGTTTTCTCGCATATATTATACACGCGTTTTGTTTAGTTATACTATATGTATATGTATATCATACTCTGCAGGTTACCCAAGAACACCTGCGTGATTAACGAGGACCCCGGCTACGATCGGTAGAATCGTCTGGCTCTCTGAACTTGGACTTGGAGAGTTGACGGTCCTTGATGGTTTCACAAATCGGCTGTACCGGCGGATTAAATTGGCTGACGAATTCCAGAACTTTAGTATCCTGCACTTTTTCCTTCCAAATTTTCCATCTGCAAATCCGATTCACATGTAAAATTTGTTGGAACGAACGACATATGTTATCACAGGTACTTCCTTCAAAATCTTGAGAAAAATTATAATAAAATTAAAAGTAAACCTTGAGCAAGAGATAAAACAGCTGAGATAAGGGAAAGAACAAAACAATATGTAGATATACGTACGACTTCTTCCTCTGCAGGGGAAGATAGTCGTACATACGTGTGTCTATAATAAATCTATACATGTGTAGCAAAGATTGTTCAAAGTGTGCGTGGACGAATACTCGCATCTACGAGAAGAAGACCACCCACGATATCGAGTGGCCGACTGCATTCATTTCCCCCATAAGATCGCGAGTGTGTGTAATGATATGTATGATACGTATGTGTATATTGAACGGGATTTAAATTTCGTTTTTTTATACCGCTACAGTAGATTCTATGTAAAATCTAATTACTGCCAAACAATCACGTTATAAAACCTCAACAACATGTATTAAAATTCGCAGCCCTTTCGATACTTTCTTTTCTCTTTTTTTTTTTTGACTTCGACGTGACAGAGGATGCCCGTGCGATATAAATTTTCCACATCGTTTACCTCATCGTGAGAGATCGGTTTCCGATGACGGAAGAATTAATGGGGAGGATATCGTATATAAACCGCGTAGAATTTTTAATTTTATTTCTTTCTTTTTCCCTTAATTTATATTATAGATAGCTCTATTTGGGGTTTGATCGGAGGCAGATTGTGAGACGGGCGTATAAGTTCTATGGGACGTTCCGGAAGCGACGCTTCCGGTTATAATTGAAATCAAAGAGAAATCGAACGACAAATAGAACGTCCAGGTTTTATATATCGTTTATATATGCAGTCTGTATAACTTGATTACAGAACGCAGGGGCTCTGCATGGAAGTTGCCGACATCAGGTGGAGGCTTTTATACTATATAAAAAAAAAAAAAAAAATTATCAGCTCGCCAAACCTTATTCATATATTTTATACACACCTTGCTATATGGACATTAACCATACCTACACACGTTCCCTTGACCGCGCGTCAGGCGTTCGCTTTGATCTTTGCCGCGATCTATCCGCGACAGTACCGTTAAGCTGGAGTATATGATTTTTTATTCCTGTACGTGGGTATGTACGTATTATACATTAGTATTTATAGGATAGTGTTCTTTCAAAATTCTTCATTTTATCGATCCTTTTTTTTCTCTGTAGGTAAGTAACGTTGAGATCTGCATAATCGTTGGAGCACAGCGCAACGACAATTTTAGGGACTCTGTCGAGGCATTGAAGTCTCCGAAAATAAATCAAATGCAGTGTATAAGGAGCGAAATTTTGTATATTGTACCAATCTGATTGTAATTGAAAAAACGAATGAAAAAGAAGATAGTTACAACTGATTCGTGTGATTTTCTCAGATTGAGTGAAACACATTTTGTTCCTATCAACGATAAATTGTACGGATTATATACCCATGTCGCTTTTATGGGGTGCGTAGTACGCGCGTTACGTGGGTTTTCATTATTTTCTATTGTTAAATGGCGAGACTGAGGTTATAAGGGATTGTATATAAGCAGCGTTTTATGTATCCAGTATAATACCGCATTTCGTTTCGTTTAGTTGAGTTTAGCTGCGTGTAATAGTGTTCATATGACACACGTGAGTGAACTCATACGTTAGTTGGGTAAGTTCGTTGGTTATTCGTTAGACTGTATATGTATATATGTATATATATATATGTATACGTAGTATATACACCGTGAACGATGCGGAGACAGCGCTTTAGACTCACGTTGGGTGGTCTCGGGCACGCGGTGGGTGGTCTCTCACTCGAACCACATTAGCCCTCGCCGCCGCCGCCGTTCCAGGAGGCGACACCCACCTCCTGCACCTCAACATTCACCATATCCACCTATGTCCGCGTGTTAAACAGGCTGTTCAAGTAATAATAGTAATAACCCTGATGATGCCGGCTGTATACCTATGTGAACTCCTCGAGTATATATACCGCTATACATATCTTCGATTACGCGCGTAGACGCAGAAAACGTATTAGGTGTATACGTCTACCTTGCACTCGAAATACGTCTTACGTAGAAAGTGCGGGTGGCCCCTACGTTGTGGATAAAATATTGGCGTATATCGCCCGATCGATCCACGGATACCTGGAATATCGATAACGATGTTTGTTACTCAATGCCTGAAAAGCTTCCGAGCGGGTTCCTCCTCAAGACACGTAGCTCCTTGAATTTATATAGGGGTGAAAATTCCGCGTATAATCGTTCTTGAAATTATTACCCTCTTAACCCCTGAGGTTAAAAATAAGAAAAAAAAATTCAATGTACAATTATTAAAAAAGAGTTTTGTTATAATTTCGTATGAAACGACAGGCCTAAAATTTAATGGCGTGTTAATTAATATCCTTGAGATTCTCCTGCCTCTTTAAAGGGGAAGATAAACAATCACGCAGGCGCCGCGGGGGCGGCAACCTTTCACTTTAGATGGTGAAGGTGCCCAACTGGTTGCGGTCTTGAGGCGTGGGAATTTTGTTATTAATGATAAAAATTTACAGCCATTTCTGCTTAGTTTTTTCCAAATTTCTTTTCTTCAGGTAAAAAAGAGCGACAACGTTTCTTTGTATCGTAGATCGAAAAGAGGTATTCGTTCGGAATACGTACCGCGATGCAAATTCTGCGTGCGTCTTCCTGATCGCGATTCCTACCAGCTTCGCATAAGTATTAGTCCTAAGTTTGGAATCCCAACAATCTCTACATTGTAAATGTTGGCAAATTGTCAATTGAGAAATTGTTTTCTTTTGGTAGAATGCAGCTGGAAGTAGGCCGCGACGTGGTATATCGTTGCCCGGTTGATCGTTTTGGTAGCGGATGCTACGCCGGAGTGTATAGCCCATGGGCAGAAGGTACGGCCAACTGCCAACTTCCGTGGCGACTGGTGGATGGCGCCTACCTGGGTGGTCTTCGTCTTCGTCTTCTTCTTCGTCGTCGTCCCGTCGCTCAGCCCGCGGCGCGACTCAGCCAGCCCCATAAGCTTGGCGCGGTCCGGTTCGTATTCGATCTGCTCGACGGACGATCATCAAGAGCGTGTCGATCCGGCCCATAACCCTATATATGCCAGTTTGTATGCTGAATGCTGCCTAGCTTTACTATATGTATACGTATGTAAACATACACTTATACTGTAAGCATATACACTGTATTAGATACCATATGTACGCGTCATGCGTGCAACGATATACGTACAGGTTGAAAACGCGATTATGGACGCAGGTAAATAACCGGCTACCCCCACGTTACTGCGACTACAATTATAGTATACATCCTATATGTATATCGCATTAGAATTATAATCAGATTATACATATAATAGCTTGTGGCAAAACTAAAAAAAGGAAAGAACAAAAAGACAGAAAATATAAGTACCACAGCTCAGTGTATAATGATAAAATACATTTACTTTGCCTTCATTTCTACCCTGATTTTTGATGAATTTTTGATACCGCCGTACGTCTCGTTTATACGGTGAAAGAGCTGTATGAGCACAGTTTTACCTGCGTGGATTTAGCAGGCTTTAGATTTTAACACGAATGAATACACGTTTGGAAAAGATATTCTGAAACTGTTTTACGGTGACCGACAGTCAGTAGGCAGGTTGGAATCTACGCGTAACACGAGCCACTGCCAATATTTCGTAAGAAAATTATACGCTCAGTTTCTCCGTTCTGATCACCGCATGCACCGTGCGGTTAAGTGGAATTCTCTAAGGTGTACCATTAAACAGCAGTTGAAGCGGAAAATCTAATATGGGGGAAAAATAACGAAATAAAATTGAAGACTCGTAAAGTTCGTCATATTTTAATACTAGATTTTTGAATCATGGATAAATACCACGACCCGTGACACGTACGTACGTGACTTTTTAGTATATACTATTCTAAATCGACATCGAAGTTCCGGCGTCAAAAATAGTCGGCTGGATCCTGGTTTTTAACAGTCTAGGTCTGGGCTATACGCGCGGTTTATCTTGTCAGACTCGCAGAAGCAAAATCCCTGAGGTTATTATTGGTCCTCAGTAAAAATCTGACACGTTGATGTTCGTTAAATATAATACGACTTCGCGAGACTTGGAATACAACTATCTTAAGTTAATTTTTCATTTCAACAGGAAATAATTTTTCGTACATTCGATAAACAGCCTCCCAGGTTTGCCATTCTTGTATTCAATTATTTATATGCCTCCCATTTTCGGGTTCTCCCAAATCCAAATCGTTTTTAGAGTTCCTGGAGCCCCCCAACTACCCCCCTATTCTCGCGCTCTTTCTCTCTTGACCCTTTTGAAAACATCGCGATAAACTAACCCTTCAAATATATAACCGGACATTCTCTCTATACCTATACAGGGTTTACTATACGAACTATGTACACAGATGTATACATACAGTCAGGTATAGAAATGTACAGCAATGCACGTTGTATACCTATAATATATACATGCGCATGTGTGGGAAGGAGAGGGGGGAAAAGCGTGGGTGGTCCCCGGGACCGATTTGCCTTCTGCTAAATATCGCCTTTGCGCCATCGACGTGGGTGGTCCTCGCCTATAAGACTGCGTCCTCGTCGTTCTTGGGTATAACGGTGCGGCATCTTCGTCGGTGATCCCGGCGAACTACACCGTATAAAGAGTTACGTATATACCAAGTTCCGACCCGACACGCCGATGCGTGTGGTCCATTCCGCTCCGCTCCACTCCACTCCGCTCTACTCTCCGCTCCGTGAACGTTCGTTCTTTCGTTCGTTCGTTCGTTCATTCGTTCGACTCGTCTCGTCCCGCTGCGGCTCCACCGCGGAGTACCGACCAACTTTTCAAGCGACAACCTTTTATCTCGATCTCGCCCGTTCGTTTGATCGATCGTCCTGATCGCCCGCCGTTCGCCTTTCGCCTTTCGCTGCGTCTGCAGCTTTTAAAAACCCCCCCTACCGCCACCCTATTGGTATAGGTTTATACGTGTAACAGAGCGGAGAATGCAAGTACTCGGAGAATTTGGATGAAGTTTGAAGGGTCGTATCTCGGTTCCCCCAATTTCGTCAGAAAACTATTCTGACCGTCCTCGTATACCTATACCTGATCTTCATTGTACACACATATATTTGGTTAGGAGATGCGGAGAGTTCTTGTTAAAAAATGCTGACGTTTGCTCGCAAACTACCCCTCAAAGATCTAAGATATACTTAATCTACCCTCACCTGTCCTCAAGGTACATCCCAGACCCTCGATAATCAGGAGGGTGATTCTGAAGATGACCGGAGAGCGATGAAAAATCGTGAATCTCCACAACGCGATCTCTGTCTTTCTACTCCACTTTTCCCTTAGTAATTATCTAGCGAAATAATTTATCTCTCCTGTGAAAACTCTCAATATCCCATTTCCTACATAATATTTGATCTTATTATAGATTACCTATTCCAAAGACGCGATGAGGCGCCGAGTTAAAAGTGGTATTATTCATTATCATTGTTTATTATCATTAGCGTCTGTCGTTCTTGTAGTAACACGGTGTATGAACATCCACTTGCCTTTTTCTTGCGTGTTCCTCGTAGAACGAGGAGCTGTCAGTTCACGCGAGAAACCTCTTCGATCAAAGGTGACGCGTCTATCCGTCGTCGTCGTCGTCGCTGTTAAAAAGATTTTTATTTTTCTTTTCTTCTTTTCACATTTTTTTATTCTTACGTTCATTTTCAAACACTCGCTCAATTAATCAAACTGATTTTCGAAAAAAAATGTTCAATTTCCATTATTTTAAATGTAACGAACAACGCGTTACGTTACTATACGAGCTTGCAGAGTAACGTATTTAAATACGTTAGAAAAAAAAATAGTTTACTAACAATTTTAAGATATTATCCGTCATTATGCAACGTAATTTATTATTGTTAAACTCGTATTACAATAATTGTATCGGTACTGCTGCTCACTTCACCGCATGCCATCTGCACAACTTTACGTAACGATTGCAAACCAGTATAGAATATACAGATGTGTATGTGGAGCTCATACATACTTGTATGTACTCGGAGGTGCAGCTTTGGTTGGTTGTGAGCAGTGTGTTATAACTAGGCGACACATAATACCCGTGCAGTACGACGGTAATCTGCGCGATATCATACAATATAAAATATATTGTATACGATCTACTCGAGTTTCTATCACTACTTCCGGTTGTGATTATATAAATTTATAGAGATTTTGCGGTTCCTTTTCATACCTGAAGTGGTATATGGAGATCGTTTCCAGATTATCGGTGAAATACTCTAGACCACCGTTGATTCAGTTTGATCCGATTCGATGAGGGCACGATATCGCGATCGGTAGGCACCCGTAGGGTCGTATTTTTCTTCCAGGAGTGTCCAATCATCCGGTTTTTTATCTATCAAATAATGGGCGATTTTGTCCACCGCGATCTTCTGCGATTCGCTACAACTAGAACATTCGTGTTCTAGACCATCTGGGAGGTTTTCTGCAATATTTAATCAGATTTGATTTAGCTAGATTTTTTTTTGGTTTTCTTTCAGGTTCTATCCGATATACCAGAGGTATATGTGCTTACTTTTCAGTTCAGCGGCTTCCGGTGGACAGGGTTTTAAATCTAAAAGACATCCGACGTAGTTATTGGTGAGCCTTTCGCTCTTGATGATGGAATCGATGTCGAGGCTATCGTACTTTGTAGTGTATTTTTCATCCTGCTTTGCAGCGAGGAGGATTCCAATGGTTGAGAAGAGGCAGAAGAAGAACAACATTCTTAAATTCTTTTGAGTTTCCGCTTCCGTATTACCCAAGGTACTGTCCACGACCGGGGATTCCAGAGGGTCTTATAAGAATTAGCAGGACCAATTTGTTTACGGGAATCATAAATTGTCTTTTATAATTTCATTCGGGTATGGAATTGCACCGCGATTTTCTATAATCCGTGCAATCTTTGGACTTCGGCAATAAATCGCATCCAATTTATTAATGAGGTAAATTGAAGAAGAGCTGCTGTTTGAATTTGTTATGCAATGCGCGTTGTTATTGAAGTTAAAATTCTACGTGGGTATCGTAGTCGTCGGTGTCAGTGTCTGGAAAGTCTGCACATGCGTAACATATCCTGCCAACATCTCTCCAGCATTCCTGACAGTGAACGAAAGGGCATCCTGGAGTAGTGCAGCGTCTAAAAGCTGGACCTTTTCTAGGTTCAGTTTCTCCACATATCAGACACTTGGGTCTTGCACACGCTAGGTAACCCAACCATCCACAAAGTCTTGGAGATCGTTCGCGAAGAGCGAGCCAAGGGTCCATATCTCTTTCTAAAAGTCGCGCTCTGACCAGCGCCCGTATACGACCTCGCATAAACCTTAAGAAAATTGGATGAATAATGTTTGGAATGTGGAGGAAAAATGTGAAGAATTATGAAAGAATAAAAAAAAATACCTGAAGAATCCCAGGCGTCGGCGTAGAGTCTCGTTGTAGAGGTACAAGACGCGTCTTTTTTCTCTTGTGCGGTAAAAGAACGCGCAAATTGCGTGACGTGATCGTTGAGTGTAAGCTGCAAGGAGAAGCATTACCCATACACCGAAGTAAGTCCCGTATATCTTTGCGAGGATGTAGCCCGGGAGTTCTCGAGGTCGTGGAAGGCACGATTGGTTAGAGGTCACCGTTTTGATTCGACGTTTACCGTTGAAACCTCCGATCACGCTTCGAACAAGGGACGCGATTATTCCTGTCCCTCGTACTTCGAGGCTCATGTCATGACGCCCACTTTGCGTGTATTCGATACGAGCGTGACGACGCACCACATCCAGAGTCTCAAAGAAAAGACGGTCCAGCAGGACGAAGGTCGTCGCTGTCACCTTGGATTTTGAATGTCATCTTTTCACTTTAGATAGAATCGGTGATCCATTTAATGGTCTAAAAGTCTCACCATTTCCAGGATGAGTTTGACAGTCTGTCCGACAAGGTTAGCCCTCTCCGTCCTGCTGGGTCCGGCTTTATAGGGATCGATAAGTTTCGTCCGTTCGACCTTCCTGAGGGGCAGGAGGGTCTGACATTCCCTTGCTTTTCGGCGGGCATCGATGCGCCGGAAGTAGGTGGTTACGTAGATATTGTCGAATTCGATATCATTGAGATACTTATCGTGATAACTTTGTGCGCTGAGTATTATCTTGAGAAATACAAAAGCCAAGCATCTTCGTATTATCGTCATTACCGAATCGAAGAGCTTCTTTCTGGCGTCAAAATCGTGCATAACAGCTTTTGCAGTGTCGCTTGCCCCCCGAACGTCCAAAAGTATTGGGTTTGTTTTCACCTTGTACTGAAGTTTCGCGTCATTCAAACTCGAGCTAAGCTTATCACGAGATTCTGGGGATAGAGAGGTCGAAATTTGGTGTTTTGAATTTATAGAGGCCTGTGAGTTTTCGATACACATAAGATACCTTTCAAGGCGACATAGCCTTCGCCGATTCCAACGTCAACTTTTCCATCAGGATTACAAGTGCTCGATCCTCCCATGGCCTGTGCCAAGTTACATACAAAGGTGAGTTTCATTGGCCAGCAGAGAAGCCACGCTGCAAGGAAGGTCACGCCGTCGTAACACTTGTCATAAGCGCTGCTAAACATGTCCCTATAGGAAAAAAGATTACGTAATTCACGTGGTTGGTTCCGAATGGTGATAACAAGCCACGGAATTATCGCCTTTTACCTGCAGCGTTCCGCCCCCCGGGTCAGCTGTTCTTCGCATCGTTCTTCGATTTTCTCACGATATCTAGCTTCGTACATATCTGCCTCATTTTTTGAATTCTCTGATTCTTTTTTCACCTTTTTTCCTTTGCTTTTTTCTCTCTGTTCTATTTCATCGCTACGTTTGGTATCACCCAACTTAGCATCGAAGTAGTCATTCTCTTCTCTAAGACGGTTCATCTCCTCCTCTCCTTCAATTTCTTCTATAATCGGACTCGATAATTCTCGTACAGAAGCGAGAGTGTCCCTTATCTCATTGGCGTCTGTTTTCATACCAAAAATTGCCTGCTGAAACGGCTTGAACATCAGGTCCAGACGTGTCTTCGTCAAGTTATAAGTAAGCTGCGTTGTACAAGCAAAAGTTCGCACTACCTCCTTCCCATTGTACGCCAAATTGAATATCGGACCGGCGATTACGTACGCCAGTACCATAGCTTTCAGAACACTTCGACCCGCTCTCCCGCAAAAGGCAGGAATCGCAAGGACACAGATACATCTTACCTGGAGCGGAAAACTGGCTAAGAAATTTTGCGTGATAATTACATCAGTTTTCAGTGACCAAAAATTTAAAGCCGAACCTGGATAGAAGATGCGCATCCAATGGCTAACATTGCAATTATCACGGCGCCAAGCCCGAGTCCAGTGTATTCGGAGAATTCGAGGTCTACGATGACGACTTCATAAAAGAGAACGCCGAGCATAAATCCGAAGAAAAAGCCAAACGCTGCTCTGGACTTTTTGTGAGTCCCAACGGGATCGAAACATAAGCGGTAGAAAGTGGGGCACGCGCTCAAATACATCTTGGAAAATTTTTCCAGCGTTGTTTCGATCACCTGGCCCACCCTCGACATATTTTCTAAGCTAGACATTGCTTTCGGATTAGTTATACCAAATTTCACGACTTTTTTTTATCCATTTGACAATAAACCTCGACCATCTGAACATTGGCACTTACGATTTGTGTCAGGAAATTGTTTTTTATTCTTACACGTACAAAAGAGCGGAGCCTCGATGAAACTCCAATAAAATCATAAGAGAAAATTTCATATCCTTGCGTATTCCAAATATTTTATTGTGTATAATAAAAATAAAAAAAAATCCAAATTTTATGAAAGGCTCAACCGACGTTCAATTTACGTACAATAGTTGAGTGTAGTATATAAGCGGAAAAAGGCGGTAGAAGACAAAAAATTATATCTCGAAGCGAAAAGTCGCATTACTGTGACGTCGTTCCGTTTGGCATGAAATCAATTAGGTGGTCTTCTCTGAGACCTCCGCGACCGCTTCCTCCGCGTCCTTTGGCGTCTCCTTAGATCCCTCATCTTTCTCCAACATATCGGAGTACCTCTCTCTCCATTTACCCTCGGGGTCGTACTTTTTGGTGAGTTCGGCCCATTCTTTTGGTTTATTTTTGATCAAGAAACGGATCACCTGCTCAGCGCCGTTCTTGTGTTTCTCGCTGCATTTTTTGCATCCGGTTGCCAGGGCATCAGGTAGGGCCTCTAAAATGTAATGAATAAAAAATGTCATCGTAATGAATGTAAAAATCCTGAGCTCAAACACGAACCTTTCAATTCTTTGCCATCAGCGGTGCAGACTCCCTCATCCATGAGACAGTTGATGTAATTTTTCAACAACCTTTCGCTGGTCAAAATTTTATCCAGATCGATATTGTCGTACTTCGTTGTGTACTGGGGTGCCGCTGTCGTCCCTAGGACAGCCAGACACCCGACGAGAAACGCCAGGGCGATCTTCATTGTTCTAAATCAAATTATGATTGAACATGCATTGAATAAACAATTCATCGATTTGTTTTCGGAGTAAAGATGAAACGTGAGTCACAGAAAATCGCTTAATGATACGGAGATCACAAACTAATACTAATACTAATTATCGCAGTCAGGCGACTTACCTCGGTAATCACTTGAATCAGGTTCACTGCAGTTTCAAATGCATTGCTGCTCATTCGATTGCCCGTCTTATATAGAGCTGGTAGGTGTCGATGTTGAACTCCTATGGGCGTTGAATTACGCAAAGAGGGGCTTGCTGAAGACTTAGGTAAGTGGGTAAGGATAGAAAGGGGAAGACGACGGGATCTAAGAGACGCTGTAATGTCATTTTTCATTCCCCGTTTCCCCGCTGTGGAACCTCAACCTCGACCTTCGGCTTCTTGTAGTTTTTCTCCGAAAAAAAAACCTTCAGTTGCATGTACGTTCTTTATTGACGTTGAAAAATATCTACATTTACATACAACTAACTCAGAATCAAATTGTTACGGCATTGGATCTGGTCGTAGCGCCTCATATCGCTTTATTATTCCGAAGTAAGCTTCCCCCAGGATGTAGACTACTGCTTTTCTCCGATTACCTTATAAGCTTCGTGAATTACGCAACTGATTTTTTCTACTTTTTTTTTTTATTTAATTTCTTTTTTTTATTTCTAATTCTAAAACACGTACATTAGCATGACGTGTCAAACGTAACGCGTGTTAATTCGCGTTACC
Source organism: Athalia cordata (assembly GCA_963932425.1). NCBI lineage: Eukaryota > Metazoa > Arthropoda > Insecta > Hymenoptera > Athaliidae > Athalia > Athalia cordata. The sequence goes on along the minus strand of OZ010627.1, from coordinate 32,223,827 downwards.
GTGCGCGAATAGTGTAAAAAAATGGGCAGAACTTCACGGAATTGTTTTTCCACGATGAATCAAGTTTCCATCCCACTCTTAAACTCGTGCAGTTTGTTTGTCATCTGCATGCGGTACAGGGAGTTACCTTGATATCTGAACCATAGCTTCCGTAATTGTTTTTATTCCCCACTTCGCGCCGATAGATCGTTTGTTATTTGTCATTATTATCAGCTGGAGATCAATTTTCATTCATTTCATTTGAAAATCTCGCCAGAGAATCGGTGTTCGTTTCTCATCTGGCGAAGTTGAAGACCGAAGAGTTAGAGAACGAAGAGTCGAGGGACGTCCAGCTGGTGGTCACTCGAAATCGAAGGTTTCTACCGATTTCAAAATTATGGGTAAATACTCCAAAAGAAATTTGGGAATTTCAATCTGCCTGCAACCGATGTGCATCATCGCCTTATAATATGCAATTCAAAATTTGCAGGATTCCGCGGACAGCGATGGTCAGGCTCAACCGATGGTTCTAGAAAGTGGCGCGGTCTGTTTGAAAATCGTTCGAACTACTTTTGCCGCTGCCAGTTAGCGGTAGAGCGGGAAATTCTCTGTAACAATCGACGATAATCTTTGAAATTATTTGAACACTCCAGTCTGCTCGAATGTAAAATTCTGTTTCAAAAACGCGCGAAATTTTCTCACATACGTGTAACAGCGCATTTATGCTCGATGGTGCCGCCTCGGACCGAGTCGATTTAAAAAAAGACGTAAATTTATCCAACATTATTCGTTTTGATGAACATTCGATTATATTCCCTGACGAAATATTGTCGCGGGTAAATAAAAACTGTAGGTAGGATTAACGGAGTTGATATAAGGCGAGCCTTTACGATGGTAGGGATCAGTCTGAAAGTGCGAGCCTTTCGAAGAGAAAGAAGAACATGAAGCTGAGGATTTGCAGCTCGGTTGGGCCAACGTTGCTGTTATTTTACGGTCAGTATGTTATAAAGAATAAGAATAGCAATTATAATAAAAGAAAACAAAGACGGAAGTGGAAGAAAGGAAATGGAAAAATGAGCAGTCGTGAAGTACACGCAACATTATTAACTGTACAACGTATACGCATAAGCCGGAGAGAGGCGAGCGGACAAAGCCGTGTGTTTAAAACGAAAGTCAAGATCACAACTTAGACCGTAGAAAATAAAAGCCTCGCGGCACATTTTTGATTGCTACCGACCTACTGAAATCTTCGGGGTCAGTTACTGTATACCGCATCGAAAGTCTAATGTAACCCTATACATTAATACCTATATAGGTATAAAGGTATAATATTTTATAGCAAATCATAATTATGCAGTTCATAGCCGGAAGATTCACTTCCCGCTTCATCGATCAAACCGCTGCGATAGCTTCCATGAACGTGAGTGCGTATTACATTAGGCTATACTGTTGAAAGATATTTTGAGTGAAAAGAAAAAAAACTAGCGTACAAGAAAATGCAATTGAAAATTTATTCGCATATACCTGTAGCATGCCGTTCACAAGATAGAAATCCAGGGACGTGTATAGCGATGTAAATAAACGTAGTGTAATTCCGGTGACCCGACCGTGAGATACCGACGTTTGTTTCGAAACGCAAAAACTATGTTTAATTAGCAGGTCACGCGTTCATTGCAAGGTGCATTGTGCGTTATATCTACGTGTACGCAATAGGCGCGCAAACGTCTTTCATTGTCTTTTTGAATCCGCTATATCATCTGCAGCTCCGGGTGAGATCAACGATAAATAATATTCATGCTGAGGAATTTCCGCGATTCATCTACATGGGAATAAGCAAAAAGAGAAATAGTTGGAGAGGAAAAAATGAAAGAAAAATTATAGTCGGCCAACACTTTCCTCGATTTTTTACACAAACAAATGTTGTCGGCTACTTTTATACGTTACTATTTTATTCAGATGGGACATACGCTCTGTATAAGTATAAGGTAGAAATGCAGAGAGTTTCTCTCAACACACCGCATCTCTTGCCGATGATTACCGGCGGTCCAGCAACGGCGAAAGTAAAATCTGTAAATCTATCCCGATGGTGTATAGTACGCATAATATAATATCAAACAAGCATGGAATATATTCATTTATTACGTATATATTTACACCTGTCGACAGATCTATCAACGTATTCTATACTGCGTATCAGAACATCACGCATGATGAAACACACGCACGACCGACGATTTCTAAATTGCAACATCCGAAAATTTATTCAATGAAAAAATTATACCATCAAATAACATCATCGTCATAACGAAGCGCGGAAACGAGTTTTTTTCTAACATCATGAGGACGACCTTTCAGTAGAACTAACGAAAAATTTTTTATTTCAAATCGGACAGAAAATGTTACCAGTTTACTATTTTCTTCTGCTCAAGAGTTCTCCGGGGCACAGGCTGTAATGCCGAAGACTGACTAGCAATTGAACGGTATATCGACCGCAAATAGCTGCATTTAATTAGCTTAGACTCGTTCGACTGTCAATTGACACAAGCTACTGTAAACGCTGGCATTACATTGAACCGGCGTCACTGGAAACTGATATCCTTTCCAATTGAGTTGGATTTGATTTTTATCTATTTTCCTATTAACTGAATGTGGATTATTATTATGAACATAATTATTCCATGTTATCGAGTTTGATAAAATCTATACGAATAGAGCGAATAAATTATTTATAAATTTTATTTTTGCAGTTGCCGTAACGCAGGCCAAGGAGACAACTGATAGAGTTGAATGCATCGACGATGATCGATTTTATAGGAATCCAAAAACACCGGCGCACAAAATTTGGACACAGGATGAATGCGCCAAATATTACCTGTGTTTAGGCAAGTATAAAATAATTTTTTTCATTCGAATAACGATAGTGTCGTATGTAAATTGGTAGAACCTCGACTGACAATTGCGTATGGAGGAATACTGGAAGCATGGAGCTAAATTTAAGTGGTATATTCTGATTGATCCTCCGAGCGTTCTTGACTTAGGTTCTGCACCTGCTGAAGTCCAGTTGGCTATCGAGTTGGCATGACTCTCTCTCCATAAAATTCAGCCAATTTAATTTCCCTGTCGTTCTCGTTCACCTCGTAATGCCCCAGTTTTATACTACTATATACCAAAGAGGACAACAATTATGTATCTATGATAAAATAATTTATTACGTATTTTACTCGCAAAGACTAGCGCAGATCCTGAATTATGTTACATCATCTAACAACCAGATAATGGAAATTTCGTTGTTCTTTTTTGGTTTTTCTCTCTTCAGACAACGATGTCTTTGAATTCAAGTGCTCGAACGGATTACTTTTTGATGTCTCTCGTCAGATCTGCGACTTTAAAGCCAACGTCGATAACTGCGACGTAAGTTTAGGTAAGGAACTGAGATTACTTTTTTTATTTCAGCTAAAAAATTGAAGAATTTTATTTTATTACCCAAATTTCAGAGGAAAGGCCTCCGAAGCCGCTTCTAGACAATGGTAAATGCGAAGAAGGGACCTTAGCATGTGGGGACGGGACGTGTCTTCCTTCTCTTTATTTCTGCGACGGAAGTGTGGATTGTCCAGACGCTTCGGACGAAGCCTGGTGCGGTAAGAATGTATCGATTAAAATTTTCAATCTAATTGTAAATTGAAAACGAAACCAAACTCAGGATGTAGATATTTCGGAAATATTAGATGAACGCTCAATAATTACCTTGTATCGCTGCGACAGATCATCACCACATTTAGAATCAAGGTAAACGTGTGAACTTCTGAATTAATTACACTCGCGACATTTTAAGATATATGTGAAGACTGAAAGCTTTGTTCATATTTGAAGCCATTCATTTTCAAGCTCTAAAATTAATGAAGTTGAAATTACAGACCCCGAGAAGGACCGAAACGCAGCATCGTTCTGTGATAGTGAAAAATGTAAATTGCCGGATTGCTGGTGTTCCAAAGACGGTACCAAAGTTCCTGGAAACCTGAACGTCTCAAACGTACCGCAGATGATATCGATCACTTTTAACGATGCTGTTAATGCCGAGAATATCGACCTTTACGCAAGTGAGAATTACCAGTGGGCATTAAACCTAACAGCAAAATAATGAGGAATGGAATTTAATATACCATAAAAAAATTTCAGACATCTTTAGTGACGCTAGAAAAAATCCAAACGGTTGTCCGATTCGTGGTACATTTTACGTAAGCCATCAATTTACAAATTATAGAGACGTTCAGAGTTTGTGGAACCGTGGGCACGAAATTGCAGCCCATTCCGTAACGTAAGTATGAGGAACGATATGCCTACATGTATACTTAAATTTGAAAAACACGAGTCTTTTCTAATTATTCAGTCGTAACGAATATCTAGTAGAGCTTTATCCGAGGGCTTACGAGCTATTTTAATGTGTTTTGACCTCAAGAACACGATTCCGTGAAGTAAATCAAGCTAGGAATGAATCCCAGACCTGAAGGACCTTAGATTTTTGTCGATTTTGGGGTCAAAAATGAAGTATTTTTAAAATTGATCGTAGGACACTTTTCTAACGTATTTTGACCTCAGGAAAACGAACTCGTCGATTAAATTATGCTGGGAATAAATCTCATCGAGATATCTTCATTTTTTCACTTTTCGGAGCGATAAATTGGCGATAACTCGATCAATTTTTTAGATAGATCAATTTAACTTGCAGATTCGTGTTCCTGGGGTCAAAATACGTCAGAAAAGTGTCCTGCCATCGATTTTAAAAATACTTCATTTTTGGCCCCAAAATTGAAAAAATCCAAAGGGGTATACCTTAGATTTTTGTCGATTTTGGGGTCAAAAATCGACATTTTTTTAAATCGATCGTAGGACACTTTTCTAGCGTATTTTGACCTCAGGAACACGAATCCGTCGACTAAATTAAGCTAGAAAAATATCCCATCGAGATATCTAGATTTTTTCACATTTCAAGACGATAAATTGGCGATAACTCGATCAATTTTATAGATAGATCAATTTCACTTGCAGATTCGTGTTCCTGAGGTCAAAATACGTTAGAAAAGTGTCCTACGATCAATTTAAAAAAATGTTGATTTTTGACCCCAAAATCGACAAAAATCTAAGGTATACCCCTTTGGACTTTTCCAATTTTGGGGTCAAAACTGAAGTATTTTTAAAATCGATCGCAGGACAATTTTCTAGCGTATTTTGACCTCTTATACGAGGGGGTAATCGCTTGTAAAATACTTGGGACAGTAATTTTGAAATAAAATGGTATGAAATAGTGTGAAATAGTTGTGAAATAGTTGTGAAATGTGAAATGGTTGGGACACCTATAAATCGAGTGGTTACCCCCTCGGATTTATTCTGAATATCAATCATGAGAGGGTAATAATTACGAGTTTAATCACATTATGCCGCAGCCATCGAGGCCCCGAGGAATGGTGGTCAAGAAATGCAACGATTGAAGATTGGTTCGATGAAATGGTCGGGGAAGCGAATATCATACACAAGTATGCGGGTGTGCGAATCGAAGAGATCCGAGGTATTGTATAGCAGTAGTTATTTTCAGATTGCATTTCTTAAAATGATTATTACACATGATTTCGTTCAAAGGACTGCGGGTCCCGTTCCTCCAAGTCGGTTGGAACCGTCAGTTCCTCATGATGCTGGAGTTTGGATTCGCGTACGACTCGTCGATCGTCGCACCCTTCAACGATCCCCCCCTTTGGCCGTACACTCTTGACCACCAACCCCCACATTCCTGCAGTAGCCCCGGTCAATTGTGTCCCACACGATCCTATGCCGGACTCTGGGAGATCCCCGTAAACGAGCTGCTGTTGGAGGTGAAGATTTTTCCTACAAGTCTATCCATACTCCCATTTGATGCCGGAATAATGATGATAACCAATGATCATTTCTTATAGAACAAGACGTGTAGCATGGTCGACTCTTGTACGCGTGATCTGCGAGGTGAGGAGATATACCGAATGTTGACGATAAATTTCAACAGACATTATCTGCAGAATCGAGCTCCTCTCGGCCTTTACTTTCACGCAGATTGGTTCAAGAATCCATCGTCCCACTATGCATTCTTGGTGAGAATTGCAGAATATTTTTAAACTGCTTACCTTGTGCATGAGATATTTATTTTTTGTGGTTCATTTTTAGAAATTCATCGACGACACACTGCAACTCCCAGACGTGTACTTTGTGACTAGTAATCAGATGATTGAATGGATGCGAAATCCAACACCGTTAAATCAGTTGCAAAATTTCCAGCCATGGAAATGTGGCAAACGTCAATTTGAGCCACGTGAAATAGCATGTGGTGTACCAAATACTTGCAAATTGTATAGTAGTGTGTTGAAGTCCGACAGATACTTGTACACTTGCTTTGATTGCCCCAAACAATATCCATGGCTCAGAAATGAGTTCGGACTTAACTGATGTAGCTGTTTATTAATCATTCCTAGTCCTTGCCCTGTTCATTAAATGCAAACGATGGAAAATATGCTAAATAACTAAAATCTCAGTGACTGGGTATGGCGAAGTGTATTATAGAAATTTACTCTTAGTTATAGGTAGTTCAAAGATGACTGAGTACCTTAATTAGTTATAGGAAAAAAATATTTATTTTTTCAGGCAATAACTTATACGTTTAAACAAATAGTGGTGAAATATCGGTGAAACGAGATACTGAACAAGAGTGATATTTATTATCTTGTTCTGGAACGTGGAAATAAATTGGATCGTATGAGTTACATTATTTAGTTGTACTTTTTTCCCTCTCAAGATTCTCTCTCGATTCAATCTGGCCTAAATCACTGATCTTCAAACTCCAAGCAAGCCAACTTTGCAAGGGCTTTGTGGTGGAGAAAAGTTAGTTTTGAATTAGACTTAAGCAAAAGACCTTAACCGTCCTGTTGAATAAAAGGATTCTGTATGGATTCCATTCCATCTACTGGACATATAAGAACGACTGAAGTGCCTCGACAGACGACTAAACCCAACATCCGGGTGTCTTGATTCAATTTGTATGGGTCATCAGGATCTGTAGAATCATATAATTTTTTGTGATGTGACATAAGTTCAATGTCTGTGATCTGGCCACACAGTCTGTGTGTGGCTGTGATTATATAAAATTGGAAAATCTGGGGCACGAACCTCTGAGGTATTCAGTAGTGTTGTCAAGTACAAGATTCAAGAGAGGGTCATATCCTTTCAGAATCCCTGCAGCTTCTCGACCTCCAGCAAATTTAACTCTTATATTCTTTTCCAGATATTTGGAGAGATCCAAGATGCTCTCCTTTCTTTTCTTTTCCTTGTGGTCGGCATTCTGAGTCTGGAATTTTAAATCGAAACAATAAATTACAATTCCTTACGAATCCTGCTGATGTGAGGTTATATTTACGGTATAACCATTCGTCACCTTATTTCCTGCCTGAAATATAAAGATTTATGATCAGTTCAATGCTGGATCAGTAATAATGTATCATAACGATTTTTAGATGAATATATTGCCACACTTACAGACATATTTGGTAGTTTATTAAATACAATTTGCTTCCAAGACGCTGCTGCGGTGACACAAAATACACGCGCCGGTTTCAATGATCATACTTCAAAACTTCACCGCTATCAAAGTGGATTTCATGCCCACGGTTGAGAACAGCTGTTCGTTGTCTCTTCTGGCTGCTGTGATCATGGAAGGAAAATGTCAAAATTCCGATTTCGACGCAAAGTGTTTGTTAGCACAGTTGAATACAGCAAGAAAAGAGATTAACAATTTGAGGTAAGGGCATTGTATGTAATATCATTCGCTCTGCAAAATCATGAATCAACTTCGGACGACCTAGTGCCGAAATCTGTTCGGAAGGTTCCTCAACCTAACCAACGTGACTGATTAATGCAATTCGCCTTTTCACACCTCATGAATTATCACAATTTGCCAGCAGGTTTCGTTTTCCTCATAATCCGTTCAGTATACATTGAATCAATACCTTATATTGAAAGCGAAATTACCAGCACATGTAAAACCTATTTTTGAATGTTTCAGACAACAAATAAGGAGTCTGCGTTACGTACATGAAAAAGATGTTGAAAATATAAAACGTTTGTTGGGGTCCTGCAAAGCAGAAGAGCATTTGTCTATGCAAAACCGTAGTGTCCTCAAAGCAGCACAACCAAGTACAAGTAATGAAGTAGAAGAATGCTTGAAATTAAAACCGATTGGTGTAATTTCTACCTGGTTTCCTAACAAAAGAGGAACACCTAGGCAACCTGGGATCTGTGACACAGCGCCAGGAAAACTAACTCTGTTCAATTCTGTTTTCACAAATCCTGAACATGCTCTGGAAGGCCTGCAAGATTTCTCCCACATGTGGTAAGGATAATGAAAAATTTTAGATTAAGTTATGTGTATAGAAAAATATCCAGTCAATCATACAGAAACACTTTTTTGCAGGATACTCTTTCATTTCCATAAAAACGACTCAACACACGTGCGAGCTAAAGTAGCACCGCCCAGACTAAATGGAATTCGGACAGGGGTGTTTTCAACAAGATCGCCGCATCGGCCTTCTCCGATTGGTCTGAGTCTCGTTAAGATAATAAAAATAGAGAATTGCACCATTTTTTTCGAGGGTGTTGACATGGTGGATCAGACCCCCGTTTTAGATGTGAAACCATATATACCTCAGTATGATAATCCTTTGCATGTTGAAAAGTATGGGGAAAGAGATATCGAAAGTACTTTTGTAGACAGGGAATTGTTGGGAAACGTTGAAGAAAGACTAAGAAACGGGACTGTCTGCAACTTTGAGGGAAAAGAAAGATTAGCCAATCAGAGTCTTTCATCTGAAATTACTAATGGCTTAAGAACCACATCACATGAATCTCACCACGGAAACACTGATGGAGCCGCTCAGGGTACAGATATATCTAGGGACGAGGAAATCGCATTAAGACTACAGGCAGAAGAGTTTGATGGTCACGCGGAATTTGGAAACTATTTAGACTCGCGGAACTACTATCGAACAAGTGATAGAAATCCAGATATTGATACCAGCTTTGACAATGGCAGGGGTAATGCGCATAGTACTGGCAGCTTAGAAACTAACAGAGAGCTATCTAATGGGATGAGCTCGGATTTGAGCTTGTACGAAGAGAGAGACTTAACAAATTCAGAAACTGCCACGCAAAGTTCTATAGATGATGCACGTAATTCCGTGACAACAGATATTAACTTTCCAAGCTCACGGAATAATGGAATTATTGCTAGAACTTTGGAACTAGACAATGAAAATATGGTTTATAGTCTACAGCACGTCGACTTGAATTCCCAAGACAACAGAACGATAGCATTTAATTCCAGAAATATAGAAGTCAATAACCCAAATGATCAGATATCAAGAAACACCCGATTACTGGATGGTGCAGATGGACCAAGTACCTACATAGATTTAATTCACAGGCGTGCGGTGAACCCGAGACCAGATAATTCGCCAGTTCGGATGGGTGTTCGGGAAGCTCCTGATGGAGAGGAAGGTTTTACTGCCCAAAACCTGACGCCATCACAAACCTTGCCAAATATCCAAGGTGTAGTGGCGTCTGGTATCTCACAGAATGTTGGTACCACCCAAAATATTAGGACTGAAAGTAGAAGCCAAAACATGGGTCACGACGATAATCCTTCAGATGTCAGGATACCTGATTGGATATCAAGACCACGTGTATCTGCGTTAACTGTAACATTCAACGAACGAGCTTTGATACAGTTGAACGAAATTTTAGGGGATAAAGCTGATCAACAAAAACAAGCTATAGTAAATGTTTTGTGTCAAGATCCTAGGTCAGTTTACTTAAGGCAGCGATGGGCTAATCAATTTTACACATTTCTGATTCATGAATTGCACATCAGCTGTAGATTTGATGACAACAGGCACGTTGTTACCGTTTTCCAAATTCGTCATGCGGGAAGAATGTGCGAATGTGGAGAGCCAGAGTGGCAATGCTTAGGTCATTCCCCCTTAATGTAATGAATTTTTTATCTACTATGCTTTGATTGATAAAACCCAAAGACATATGGTGTGCATGGGCAATGTAGCCCAATTTAACTCGATGTATTAGCAAAGTAAAGGAAAAAAAGTAGCATCATTTTGGCAAGTCTATGCAATTTAACCGGATAACATAACTTAAACATCAATTTAAATAACGTTTTTAATTTTCTATTTAAGACGATACATTGAACTGACTACGGGCATTTTTAAATACACTGTTTTATTTACTATAATAATGAGTATTAGCATGCTCGTAATACCTAGCTGGTTGTAGCTCACTTCTGTCTTAGACAAAGAATTACCTGTAGCATCGATGAAAGTGTTGAGAATATTGATGATTGATTAAACCTATACATTGATGTATAGATTTACAGGAAATAATTAAGATCTCTTTACCCTAAGGTATTATTGTATGGAGAATCTAGCTTTTTTCACATTTTTGTAATCAATTAATACTTACATTAATTTTCCTAACATCTGGCACAATGGTCTCAGCTTGCATCCGTTCTGGCTGGTATAAATAGATACGTACATTAACATAGCTAGGTATGTCGGCGATCGAGAAGTGTACCTAATAACTGAAATTCATTGGAATTAATTAAAAGTTAACAGTTCCTATAGGTTTATTTTAAAATATGTTTGCAGTAGTTCTTTTCTATCTAACGAGTTAGATAAATTCCAAGATTTGAAAAAATATTTGAAGCTTTCAGAACGGAAAAATCTAACCAAAATCATGGGTGCCTTCAGCACAACCATGAATGATGTATGATGTTTAAACACAACATTGAGCTTTTAGACGTACTAATCAGTCATCTACTATGTACCAATGTTAAGAGCAAATACATAGAATTCTACAATAATATAAGTATTTATGAAACTTGTGTCCATTGCTTCATTGATCCCATGTCAAATGCTAGCGTGCTGAAACTAATTGTAAGTGAAAAGAATTGAGAGATTAAAAGTCAATGTAATAAAATAAGTTTATTAGAATACGACGATGCAGTCGTAGGATGAAATAACTCGTAAAATTATGTATATAATCGGATAGTTGCGTCGGCTCCAGCTGAGAAAACCCAAGGTTGTATAGGGTGAAACATGACATCAAGAATACCAAAATCATTATATGTTTCATGATTACACAACCTCTTTAACGGAACGATCAACGGATTTTGAAGAAGGTCGCTGTAAAATAATAAAAAATATGAGGGAGGTTGATTTTTTAGAATGAGTATCTCGAATGGATATACGTTCTGTGATATTCCGTCTGCTTACTTGTACACCATTCCATGAGATATAATAAGGCTTTTGTCGTCAGCTCCAGACGCAAACAACGGATAGCGTTTATGGAATGCAACCCCTCGCACTGCTGTTCCGTGTAACCGTAATGTTTGATATGGCTTTGTACTTAAGTCCAGATCAAACCAAAGCATTTTTCTATCATACGTCCCCACCAATATGTTATCGCCACCTTTATGTAAGAGCTATTCATTAATATGTGATCAATTAATTAATTGAATTCTGGGGGTAAAAATTCATTACCAGGATGTATTGCCATTGTTGAGATCCACATGGAATTCGAGAGTAGTTTCTTTACCATCTCTTGCTTGACCAAGTCGTATATTCTAACATTTCTTTGCGTCTAATGAAGAGATCGAATCAGTAAGAAAGGAATACCGCAATTCAATAGTGAAGGTAATTATTAATAGATTATAGGGGAAATGCATTGACAAATTCCAACTTACCGCCACAAATAAAAATGGTCTTATCGGATGGAATAATACACACTGCACCAGCCCCTTGGATTTACTAAAGGGCAGTTGCGAGCGTCTCTTCGATAGTTGATGAATTAACACAGACCTATTTTGTCCATCAGGCATAACAGTGGCCAAATAATCACCCCGGGCGTGCCATGTAACCTGCTTAACGTCTTTAAAATGATTCAGTATGATTCTTATACCCGTTTGCCAATTTTCACCCGCTGCTTGTTCCCACTGAACTGCCATCTTAACTCTCTCGTTCACTGAAAATAAAGGTAATTATTCATTGGACATTAGAACTCAAAACATTTTGATGCGATATTTCTACTGCCACATACCTATTAGATCACTTTGAGGTATGATTTCCAGAAGTTGGTCAGTTTTGCTGGTGATCAAATGATCTCCTACACCAGGATTGATCAACAAGACTTTTTGGTCAGCAGCTACAGCAATAAGAGAGATTGCTTGATTAGGGCACCAAGCAACACTCCTCACTATGCCCCCGCAAGGAATAGTTCTCACGCATCTACCGGTCGCTACTTCCCAGACTGTGAATGAGAAAAAAAAAAAAATTCAATGAGTAAAATATGGTCTAATACAATTCTCAGTAGTGGGAAACATGAATCGATATTTAAAATTCTCACTTTTGAGCGTCATGTCATCTCCACCAGAAGCAATGTACTGTCCTTTAGCCTCGGCAGCAAAACTTCTGATCATATCTGTGTGTCCCTTAAACACCATGGACATAGTGGTAGGGAAAGGTTGTAGATCTTTAGGACTAGGTAGTTGTGGAACTAAACTTGCCGGATCAATGGTCAGCCGCATTTTCAGAGCCCTTGGGCAGAGATACAAGTCCAAACACCTCTGGAATCGCTCTTTAATATACTTCGAATAAGCTGGTACTTCACGGAGTGAGTTGAACTTTTGTGGGATGAAGTGAAGTTTCCTTTTCCATGGGGTAGACTTGAGCTTGTTCCATTCCTTCAATTCTTTTTTATCGAACAAATACTCAGGTGGTGGATTATAACTCTCTGCATTACCTGGTAGGTGCCTCTTAGGCGCTGGTATATGTTTGTGAATTCTGCGCATTTCTTCTGCCTGATCATCTGACTGCCAAAGCATATAAAATTGCTGTTCACCCTTCTTTTCTTGCTTTTCTTTTTCCATTTCAACAGTAGATTTGATCCATCCCATCTTTAATGCATGGACCAATTTGGAGACCTTCTTTGCCTCTGACTTTGAAGGCAGGAATGATCTTTTGTGCTCGGGGAATTTACGCAGAGGTGTTTTCATTACTTCTGAAGTAAACCACTCAACCCAGGGCTAAAATATTAATTTATAATTACATATTGATTTCTAAATGAGTAGTTTGATCAATGAATTAAACACAGGAAGTAAACTTACCGTGTACTCGTCAAATTGCGCATCAGGTAGTTTTTGTTTCTGTATTCTAGTAATGAGTTCGATATCAGTTTCACTGAGTACAACATCTTGTCCAGTCATGGGGTCTTTCACAGTTCTCCAAAAATCAGGGTCTTCCATTCTCTTCAGGAAATTATCCAACTGGTCCCCTTTCTCTGGTTTTAGGATCTTCTTTCCATTCCAATCATATCCAATATGAGGATATTCTTCATACCATTTCATTGGAATGTTTCCAACAGTATTCCTGATATCTTCTTCATCCGATGTATCGTTTTCATATTCATTCGTATTGTTCAGCTGTTTATCTACTCCAGGTGCTACACTAGCACTATTTTTATTTACAACATTCGTTTTATTATCTGGCAAACCATTTTTTGAATTTGTTTCACTAGCATTAGTTAGGCTTACTCCTTTCTTATTTCCATTCTTAGCTACTCCTTGATTACCGTTATTTTTTTTTCTAGACTTTATTAAGGATTTATCAGTTGTTTTGGTTTCTGGAACTTCTTCTTCAGACTCCTCATCAGTAGATGCTACATTTGTTTCATCTTCGGATTCATCACTTTCATCTTCCTCTTTATCAGAATCCTCTTCCTCCTCATCATCTTCCTCCTCATCAGAATCCTTTTCTGATTGGTCATCTTCCTCCTCATCATAATCTTCTGAGTTAGACTCAAACTCGAGTTCATCCTCCTCGTTGTCCGATCCAAAAACAATTGGGTCCTTTTCTGTATCAGAATCAGGAGCTTCTTCTTCATTTATAACCTCGTCATCCGTGCTGTCCCCATCGTCATCAATTTGATCAGTAGGCAAAAAATCTTCCGATTCTGAGTCCTAAATTAGTAATAAAATTAAATTAAAAAAATATGCTTTTGACTAACTTTGATACACTAAAAAGACAGCATGATCTACGTGCGGAACTTTATGGATTTCGACCTCGTGCTTACCGATAATTCGTCTGATTCCTCTACATTTTTAACCGGGTTACTATTCGCTGCTTTTTTCGTAGGAATCACGTTCTGCTTTCGCTTTGTTGCCTTTTTCGGGGCACCCATCACTATCACGGAATCACTATGCACTCATTAAAACCATTGATCGAAACACGCGTTCCTCGGTTAAGGTTAGGGACTGCACGTGTATTTAATTCGGCACTCGATCAACACCCGTCGAGCGTTGAGGTACGATTTCTTGATCGAGAGATCGAGCGACAAAAATATCGCTTGGAGGCAAATAAATTTTGAAATTTGACTGAAGATGTGCGTATTCAACCGTAATTGAAAATCCTCATTGATAAATGATCTTAATATTCATTTAATTATTGATACATCGACACTTGTTCAAGTTAGTCTGTAAAGTACTTCTAAAAATAAATGAATACGCTAATGAGTTAAAGAGCGTACAAAATATTCGGTCGGAGGGTTCCTTAGATTTTAAGAAAACTGCAAATAATAAACGGGAATACAACATGTAAATAACACTTCACACAATTACAAAGGATAGCAGGGTTATAATAGTAAAATATATCACAAGTCAGAAACTTGCAATTGCGATGGTGGACTGGTTACGTTCCAATCTCGTAGAGCCGAAACAACTTGATTTAACTTCGATTCCCACTGGGTCAGGTCACGCGCCGTGTCACAGCATAACAAATTACTGTAAAATAATGAAAAGGCCATCGAAGCAACTGTTATAAAAAAACCGTACATTAGACTTCAACTCAAGAGAATTAAGCTCACCGAACGACGGTGCAGGACGAGCGTAGATCCAGGGTCATGCTATTTCTGTCGGACCTGGTTCTTTCTCTTGTAGTTTCAATGAGTAGCGTTCTCGGTTTTGCGCAAAGCGATCTATCAACGAGAGTTACATCCCCCGAGATACAATTTGTGAGATCAATAGTAGCCAGAGGCTTTTTATCCTCTTGGTCACAGGGGTAGTTCCAAAACATCAGAGTTTTACCCTGCAGGACACACCACCTTCGATTCCACGCTAAAGAGCCTCCAGCTTCGTCACCGTGAGTCAAAAAACCAGCGTGTGAAACCGTTAAGTGGAGTTTTTTGCAGGTGAACGTAAAGTCGATTATTCCTCTGAGAACGGTGCCTGGCATTAACTAGAAATTGTAGGTTTCAGTATTATCATCAACAACGCAGTTCATTTAAAATAATTTTTACAGTATGTTTTTAAGAGAAAATTATTACTCACGTTTGTCAACGGCCAGGGTGAAGTCAAACTCAAATCGTGAAGATAAAGCTCAAGCATTCCCGTAAGAACGAACGACGTATTTCTTATCGTATTGAATTCAATGTGGTTTTGTTTGGGGGATAAGGGTTTGTCGTTTCTTCTAAGTAATTTTTTTGGCGAAGGACATCTGGAGTGTTTCTCGGTCCTGTTTAAGCGGTATTTAGCATCGTAGTCGAAGGTGGACCTGCGCATTTTTAGTGAATAGATCCTCACGGTGATTTTGAAGTTCGGATTTAAGTTCTGTAGTAAATATCCCCCGGGGAAAACAATCTTGGGACTCGTTACGGGGCAGGAAATCGGACGGGTTGCCCAGACGGATGGTCCCTGGGAAACGGCGACCACAAACCACTGCTCAAAGTCCCCAGGATTTGCTTCAGCCTCCAGGACATCCGTCTTCAACGGCAAGCTGAATTTTTCCATTCTGACTTCACCCCACTCGCTGGAGAGATCCTCGTTGTTGTTTAATTCAGAATCTAACTTCTTAATCTCGTCCAGTGCAGCGGATCTCCTCAAACCTGCAACCAATAGTGATCTTTCCGATTCTACCAGTTCGGTACTCGCGGCAAATTCTTTGACTGATCGACAAAATAGCAGCGCTTTATGAGCCTGGTACATTTGAGCATGTTGAATATCTGCCTCCTGCAGGAGTGCTTGTATTCTTTTATCTCCGCTCATGGACTCCGCAGTCATTAAGGAACTGTAGTTGGTGACTACCGGAATTTTCGCGAGCGATTTGAGCCCGGGTCGCAGTTTCTGAAACATTATAAAATAACGGAAACGGTGAATCGGATGTACCTTACATGGATTAAAAGGAATCTTACATTTTTAATTCTCTGCGTCAATGATCTATAGATCGTCATTGTCCTGTTGAAAGTGCTTGTGTGTTGAGGTGGCGGTTCAGTCACGGGTGTCCTCTTCCAAAACTTTCGTCTTTTCCTTTGCAGGGGTGTTTTGTCCTCGGATATTAATTCACTTGCGTTAAACTCCGATATGGTTTTATCGTGGGTTTCTGAAGGTGGGTAGGTAACGGTGGTATTATAAAGTTCATCCCCCAGGGCGTCAGCCAAAAAATTATCAACGTCGTAAGGCACCGTGGAATCTAGGATTTTCGTATTATCGTTCAAGATTTCTCTATTTCCGCGGACCTCCGTCGTCGTCACCGAGGAAATGGTGCTTTCTTTAACTCCAGAAGGAGACGCAGTGTTCTTCGATAGATCGGAGAAAGATGATTTTCTGGTAGACTCCAGATTGGGTTTGAACTTATCGTTTTTCACAGAACTTCTTACTTGGTTTTTAACGAATCTAGTTGCAGATTCGATTTCTGCTGCATTGGATCCCTCGTCAAAAGTAGCCGTATTTACCTTGCAGTCATTCATATTTTCCTGAGTGGATGACCATTCAACGTTCGAGATAGGAACAGTGTAATCAATTTTTGGTGTGACTGAATTTTCTTCGGGGCTGTGGGGAGACTCGTATTCCACTTTCTTGGGAGAGTATCCGGTGGGAGTAAAGTGCATCTTAGACAAATTTGGGTAAATTCCATTTGGAGATGATAAATCCACGGTGTTCTCCGAAGCGCGAACGCTCGGATGCAGTTCCAGCCGTTTAATTTCCTCATCCAGCCGCTTGATCTCCGCGGAAAGCGGAGTCGTTGGTGAATCCAGATTCTCGGGAATGTTCAAGAAATTATTTTCCTTCGAAGCTTGAACACAATTCCCTTGGATCGAATTTCCGACCTGCAAGGATATTGAGTTCGGTCTAATTACTTTTACGAAATTATCAACTGCCATAGGTGTATTTTCTTCCGGTTTCTTGTTGATCGTTCGCAGTTCCGCTCTCATTTTTGGGGGCGTAAAAATCTCCTTGTGTATAGCCTTCAACAACATCGGTTCCTCGAAGTCGCTGGTACTCCTTACAACAGGGTCGTCACCCATCATCTGTTGTTGCGTTTTAGCAGCCGCTTTGTAAAGCGGGCCTCTCCACTTGACGTTTCCGAGCTCGAAGCCTCTGACATAAGTCGAGGAAGTAAGCGAGTCCTTCGTTGAATTTCCAGTGACATTTAGGACCTCAGAATCGAACGTATTCGTAAAGTCTGAGTTGTTCGTTTTGCTCTCATCGTGACTTTTCATGTAGTTGACGGATTTTTTTAACATTGTTGGTTTCGTTATCGTTTCGTTCATCAAAATATTTTTATCAATGTTGCTTTTATACTCTGTTTCGATCCTAGATCGTTCTTCTTTCAAGTCGGTTTTAAATTCAGGATAATTTCGATCGCGGACGACGTCGGCCAGGAGTTGTTTCTTGCTATTTTTTGGCCCGTTATTTTGATCGTAGTTATAGGATCCTAGGAGGTGTTTTTGAGGATTTTGGCAATCAGCGTTGGATCTTGATAAGCTTGTAAGATGCGACGAGCTATATCGGCTTCTCCGGTGAATATCGGGGATGTTAATGCAATGAGGGATCAACCTATTGTCTCCTGAACAAAGGCTGTTTCTTCTTAACGTCCGTTGCTTGTCATCTGTGAACATATTTGCACTGATTGTGGCGATTCCCTATTATCAACAATTAGCGATTTGCGCCAAATATAAATAACTCTTGGACTTCGAAACCCTGCGATTCGAATAACTGGTCACCGATACCGTAACCATAATTTCAAGCGAGCTGTGTATTATGTTGTTCGCTTTAGTACGGTGAGTGTAAACATCTAATAAGATTTGTCGGGCATCAAGCACTACATATGAAAGTCAAAGTAGGGATTGTATTATTTACATTAAAGCTGCGATATACCTGCATCGTTCGGGATCTTGACAGGCTTGTCACCAATGGCTTGTAAAATGCTCAATTTTCTCCGTGAATCATCTGAATTGCACCGTAAGCTACTCTTCCGACTTTTTCGAATGCTGGCTGCACGCTGTAGCATCCGCTAAGAAAGGTATTCAGTTAGGATCGATCGTCGGTCGTGTACAAATTGAAAGTTGTTTTTTCTGCCTTATTTTTAATGATTTCCTAAAACTCCCGATAATTTTAATTCCCACTAATTCGACTGCCTAATTTTATTTTTTTTCTAAGCTTACCAGCGTGAAAGGATCCTGAGTCGAATCCATCCGAGACGAAACAACAACGAACAACTCTCCACGAGGATTACCAACGAGTGACCAATTGCTCCAAATGACAAGGAACTGATTATTTACACGTGTGACTTTCAAACTTCAAGAGTCGGAAGATAAAGTAAGACGACCCCGTTGGGGTGAGATGAGTCAGCTCCCGCTCTTGGGCACGCGGGTCGTATATTTGCTCCGCTTAAATATGCTCGAGAATATCTTTGCTCTGCAAAAATTAATCTATGCGTCTATGCAGTATCATAAATACAAAATTGCTGAATTGTGGAGTAAATCTTAAACCAATGAAGAATACAGGCGTTGCGAGATAAACGGCCAAATTATTGCGCTCAGGAGTTGACTTTTTGAATAGTGCAGCTTATTCGCAGTCATTTTTACTCCTCCATTCATACATCCCTTATTTAAACCATTTTTTATATGTTGTAAAATCAAATAAAAACTCCTCTATGCTATTTAATTAAAAGTTACATTTAAACTTTATTCAAATAAATCAAATTCTGGGAAACTACTGTGCTCGTTAAATACCAGCCAATAGATGGCAGCTTAATAAAAACGAGCGGCAATTCTTGCGAGCACGCACCTTAATATAACCTAATTATTTAACGCGGAGTACGTCGGGAAAAATTAGAATTATAAGAAAGGTTGTTGTAAACAATAAATTTGGTGTGATTGTTATCGATAGTTATAAAATGTTCGAAGCGCACAGCATAAATGCAGAACATAAGGATTTGATACACGACATAGCCTACGATTTCTACGGGCAACGAATGGCAACATGCTCCAGCGATCAATTCGTAAAGGTGATTTACCATAGCTAACCTCAAAACTCTAGCTCTTTCTCGGTGTTCTGACTTTTTTCTAAAATCGATAGGGTTTGGCTAACTAAGTATCACTGTGCAATTTAATTAAAGGTTTGGGATGAGGACGAGCATGATAATTGGCATTTAACAGCATCATGGAAAGCGCACAGTGGATCCGTTTGGAAAGTGACTTGGGCTCATCCTGAGTTCGGTCAAGTTTTAGCGACATGTTCTTTTGATAGAACCGCTGCAGTTTGGGAAGAAATTGGTATGGAGAATCCCTGGCAGTAAATTACATAAAACCTTTAGGTGAATTAAGTTTGATTATTGAGCCATTTAATTGAATTTTAGTTGGCGAACGATCAGGGCCTGGAGAGCGTGGAATGCATCATTGGGTGCGGAGAACAAATCTGGTGGATTCACGAACGTCTGTAACCGATGTAAAGTTTGCCCCAAAAACTTTGGGTCTTCTTCTGGCAACGTGTAGTGCTGACGGAGTCATTAGAATTTATGAAGCACCTGATGTCATGAACCTCAGTCAGTGGACTCTGCAGCACGAGATTAGTTGTAAACTACCATGCAGTTGTGTGACATGGAACCCTTCGTTATCACGGTAATTTATTAGCGTACTCCATATTCTATCAGAACAGATGATAACTACCTGGAGTATATCATGTAATTTCCTTATCTGTATTTGGCAGGCTTCATCCACCTATGTTGGCAGTGGGAAGTGATGACACAAATGTGTCTAGTGGAGGAAAGGTTTTTGTCTATGAATACTCTGAAAACAGTAGACGGTGGACAAAAACTGAAACATTGTCAACTGTAGTTGAGCCTGTTCACGATATTGCCTTTGCCCCAAACTTGGGACGTAGTTTTCACACTCTGGCGATAGCGACTAAGGACGTTCGGATAATAACTCTGAAACCCATGCAGTAAGTTGACTCAAGGATTTTGATTAGTCCAAAAACATGCCTTACCTTTGAGTACTGTAAAAATTCAGCCACAACTAATTTGTACTTCCAGAGACTCAGCTCCGAGTGGTTTGTCTCGGTTTGAAATAACAACAGCTGCCCAGTTTGACGATCATTATTGTACGGTCTGGCGGGTGTGCTGGAATATCATGGGGACGATATTAGCAAGTTCCGGTGACGACGGCTGTGTTCGATTGTGGAAAGACAATTATGTAAATAATTGGAAGTGTGTCGCAGTATTGAAGGGAGATGGAACTTCGGCTCAGAGTGCTGATATACCACAGATAGCTACACCCCCAAGTCACTCTACCGGAGCACAAGCACCTCTCTCTACGACAAGGTACTACAAGTTAGGTTCCATCAGTCATCCTAATCAAGTACCGTGGCATTGATTGAAAACGGTTAATCATTCTCATCGCGGGGTTATTTTTTGACATAAAATAGTTTGAATAGATGATTGTTTCGATCATATAAGAACCTTTATGATTTTTACGTTCGAATATTGATTTCCCAACACGTAGTAGGGTATACTACGGTGTATGTCATTGTCTGGAATTTCTTTACCCTTTTATCGTTAGAAATTAGTTAATGAATTGAGCACAAGAGTTTAGCTGTAACGACTGAATGAGCCAGTGAAAAGCTATTGATGTGCTGTAATGTGAATCTAGCTGAATGTAATTTTTGTACAAAGTGAATATTTTTTTGGGGCGGATTTTAAGAACGTATTTTTAATTTATTGGAAATATAAATGCAGTTATCTACACTTTACGTCAAATCCTCAGTACACCGATCATGTTTGTCCTGACTTTTATGGTCTTGTCACATTTATTAATTTAGTATTAGTTTCACCGATATTTGTAATGTATATGAAACCCAGTTTTTAATAAATATTATTCCTGTACACCCGCAGCACCCTTTTATTTAATCCCGATTCCTTCATCAAACATATCTATTCTACTTAAAGATTGGATTTTCACACTTAAAAAACTAACATGAGTAAGGGGGATAACATTTTTTAGTATGATCTCAGTATCGGTTCAATACTCCCAAACATTACACGACGCGGAAGATGCGCTTGTTTGGAGACCAGTTCTTTTGACAGCAGTTAAGTTGAAAGTTCATATCGATCGCAAATTTTTTCACATACGAGAAATTGACTACTCCGAGCATTTTATACTCTTGCCCGGGTAAAATAAAAAAATATTCTGCATAGGAGCAGTTGATACGGCTTACGATTTTTCCTAACCAGGTGTTTAATGTAAATTAATTTCTATTGTTCCAGAAATATCACTATAGCAACGGTAACTGCAGAAAAACCAACGGCAACAATATTATCTACTAGTAAATGGCAAGCTCCTGTGATAAAAGGTCGTTTCAGCAAGTCTGTGTGGTTGGGAAATCCGAGTGAACCTTCTCCACCGCCACCCCCCATTATAGAGCGTCCCAAACCAAAGAAGTAAAATTAAAAATGTGATACGAGTTACTAGAGTTATAAAGTCAAATGAACAAAAAAGATGAAAGAAATAATTAGCGACATCGACAAACCTCCCGACTGATAAATACGCGTCTTATCTCAAGTCCTCTTGGATAAATAGAAGCGTTGGACGATCGAAGAATCAGTTAGTTGTTTGTCGTAAACAGACTGATATGATATTTACCTAACTAACGTGACATAAGCATTTAGTATCTGCGTATTTTAATGAAAGCACAGGCATTGTACTTAAACACCTTCATAAATGTTGTCACACTTACAATCGTTATGAAGAAATTAAAATTCAACACCGATGGTTACAGGGCATTTTACTCGTTTTAAAAAGTGGAACTTCGCAATTAAGATTCAGTATTACATAAAGCACAGACTTCTGTTCGAATCAGTAGGCTGATATAAGTATTATCATTATTATAATTTCGTTTTGTATTTTTGTATTTGCCGACGAATAATTATTACAGAATTTCAAGAAAGAACTTATCCCCCGAAATAAGCAATATGGTCATTATTATTCTGTCAATAGAGGTGATATTACTCGAATTAATTTGGACATTCGGTTTCAGTTCCTTTTCGTAATTTTTACTCAACGAAATGTATACGCGTATTCTATACTGATAATAAAATTGTCAGCAATGTTATCTTAGCTACCATCATCGGTTGAAAAAAAAAAACAACTTGTATTATTCTTTGTACAAACTTTATGACAAACTATTAACCCGCATTGTTGTTGTACTTAATGATAAAAAAATGAAAATAAAATAATAAATCATCTTTGATATTAATATGATTGATCCAATTATTGAGAAATTTCATCTCACCATAAATCCCTGAAGTTCTACTCATGCCCTGGTGGTCTTAAATTACGCATTTTTTTAACATGCGCAAATATAAATACCAGAGAAGTTTTGCCACAGGTTGTGGTCTAGATGACTTTGTGACGTTCTCTCGAAGGTTTTTGTTTTTTTTTGTAATCATCATGAAGATCAGCCTCCTGTTGCGTCTTTGCCTGAAGGTCAGTTCGCACTTTCCGTAATCGATCCCTGAGTCGGTCAGCCGTATCTATTCCGGAGGGTACTTTGGAGCACGTTTTGGTACCGGGTGACTTCCGGTAAACGTCGTTGTACGGCAAGGACGCTCTTCCTCGTCCTCGAAGCCCATTCGTCGTTGTCTGAATTGTTGCAACACTCGGCAGACGTTGTACCTCGCACTAAGTGTTCCATCCATCTTAACTGCGGTCGTTTCGTCGTCAATTGCGAACGAGAAACACGATAGAGAGGAAAGAGGAGGAAGGAAGAGAGGGGAAAAAAGATCAGGAAGATCAACACCCTTGTGTAGAACTCGTTCGGTACGCAGATAGACATACATATATGTATAGACGCGGTGGTTAAGGACCGCGGAAGGTAGAAGGCTACCTTACTTTGTTAGGAGATTTAGTCCCCTTGGGTGTTGGCAAAAGTTTGGAGCTCTCATTCGCGGTGAAGGGCCTAGAAGAGCTACTAAAAAAGTTTCTTTCCACCATCCGCGTACCGTTCGATAATACAAGCCTCGTCTTTCGGACTTCCGGTCTCGTAGCCGCAGGTGACCTGTGAATTAAATCGTTTAAGATTCAAAATATTCCATAATATTTTTTGCGTTTTCACAAACACCTGTAAAAACGTCGTTCGGGTGCTTGATTTTTGTTGGCTCTATCCGCGCTCTGATCAGTGACTCCGGAAGGCGTTCTAATCGCAGGTGCTGCAGTTGAAGGTCGATATCTGGCTATGGAATCCTGAAACTGTTCAAAATTTGTTTCTTGATGAATAATAAGACATTTAATTAACATAAATGATGCTCGATTCTTACGCTCGTTGACGTTCTGTACTGCGAAGACTGTTGTCGCGGAAAACTTTGGTCCCGTTTTTCCAAAGTTGTTTGTTTTTCGGTTATCCATTGCTTTATGGGATCACGATGTGGGGCCACTTCGGAGCGTAGGTTATTCGAGTAGCTCCGAATTTCACGGGGTTCGACTGACCGCGTAAGGCGTTGGGTCACCGGCCTATCAAAGAGCCCTTCGATGCTGCCGGAATTGTGTTGATCATAAAAATTCATGGCATTCAAGCAAAATAAAATTCAAAGAAACTGGAAGCCAGCCAATAATCATACCTTTTATTGTTCGTCCTAGTGATAACATGCGCGTGCATTCGATTCGTGTTATTTTCCCACTTATTTGCGTGGCGTACCGATCCGTGAATTCCAGGTGTAGTCGTTGATCCTGACGCCGATTTTTCGCTGTGTACCGGGCACGACGGACGATGGCAGGTAAAGGAACTCGAGGTCGTTCCGGTCTCCTTTGAGGTCCATGTAACCCCTTTGTCCCCCCCAGAAAATGATGAGGGTTTTGATGCAGGTAACGATTTTTGAAAGATCATGCGTCTCTGGACGCTCGTAGATTGCTGTCCGGAATTTTCAGTACGCGTAGAACTGGTGGTGGGAGATACTCGCGACTGATATAAACTGGATCTGAAAATCATTATAAAAGGAGAATAAAATTCTTTACCTTGGTCAATGATTGGAGTTTGCAGAAAACAAAAATCGGAATGAGAACCTCAAAATCCCTGCGGTTTGTGCACGCTTAGTTTGCAGATTTGAAGTTGCTGTGGTCCAGGACCTTGCTTGAAAAGCGCGAAGAGATCCCGCCCGGCGCATTACGTGAGCTCTTTATAGAAAGGGGAGAAAGAAGAAACGGGAGCTGGAGCTCGGTTACTTCATTATAAATTTATGAGCTATGGTTGTTGAAGAAAGTATACTATAGATATACGTAGCAAACTATTTGTATATACGCGCGCATTTTGTTAATATAAAATATTCAAGAGCCTCACGTAGACGGTATACGTGTGGGGGTAACTTGGTTGCGGAAGAAACGCGCATCACTTTTATCGCACTTACTTAATGTTGTACATTCCGCCTATTTCCCCGTACTTTGACTGTAGTATGTCCCTTTCTATGGTCGTCCTCGCTGTACTCTTCGCCTCCGCAATCTCGTCGATAATCTGCGAGGACATCAAAGCAGCTAGCCAACTCTTGAATTATTCGCGAATCGATCCCTCGAGCTCACTATTATACTCGGACCACCGGACCGAGGTGATCGCTGATTATATTTCCCAGTAACTAACACCTCGTCAAACTAACCATCATGTGTATATACATATACCTGATGCATAATGCAGCTTCAGCAAGCGATAATCGAGATATCGTTTGCGAAAACCGGGCATCGGATTTAAACCGTTTATAACGAGAATAATTCTTCCCTACATCTTCTACTCGCGATAGAAGGCCTCGAGGGCGACGACTTTTACGTGGATATCATGAAAAATCATTTCGTTACAACTTGAAGAATCGTTACCGCGTTATGCTCCATTGCTACCAGCTCTCCGTGGGATGTTTTGGTAGGATTTTTTCCATCGTTACCAATCCAAGGATGGAAACAAAGCTCTTGAATCGTAATACGCTTGTGGGCGACCGGCATTAACAAGCGATTAATGAGGTTCCTGTATTCGCTGGACATCGAAGATATACTTTTCTTCTGCGCTGCTGTTAAACCTCGGTTTATTTGAACCAATAACTGCCGGCGACGTTCTTCCGAGGACGTTTGACCATCCCGAGGACTTTGAAACGGAAGTCGACCGGTCGCCATAGCGTAGAAAACGACCCCACTAAATTCAGGAAAGCACGAATCGGTAATGGCTGTTTTTTTCGTTTTTTTTTTTTATAATTTTCAGATAAAGGAAAATTATTATAGTTTTATCAGACGTACAGGCTCCATAGGTCCACTTCCGGTCCGTATTTTTTTCCTACCACAAAAAGTTCCGGCGCCGCGTACTCCGGTGAACCGCAATGGGTTTTCAACGGGTTATCACCCGTGTAAATATTGCTGAGTCCAAAATCTGCGATAAAAAAGAGAACAAGAAAAAAAAAACAATATAAATCTGTTTTGTTGGAACGAATGAAAAGCTCACAGACTTACCAACGATTTTAATCTGTTCCTTGCGAGCGTCCTGAAGCATGATATTCTCCATTTTGAGATCTCTGCAATTATAAAATTAGAATTTCCATTCATTGACGGTTCCAAATATGAAATATTCAACATAATCTGAATCGGAAATTGATGAAGTATGTACGTACACCTATATACTATCTATTCTAAATCTATATGCGCATACATAATGTTGGAGCGCGAATTGTCTGATAACTATAAATGAATTAAGATCCGCCAGGGTTTCGATTGAGATGTGCAAGTATAATTTTCAGCTAATTTAAACCAGCTGCATATACATACAAGTTATTTACATCTGGATATTTTCAAAGCGTCACCGACAACGTTTCACGTATGTACCTCTATGTAATATATACGTACATATACATACATAGGTATTATCCATATTATACCTATCACCCGTACGAAGGCCTGTTGATATTCCTGCAGTATAGCCCCAGTTTCTGTTACACGTGAGTAATAACTTCCGGGTACTCGTCGATCGTAATTGTATCTTTACATCACCGTGTATACAACACGTACGTGGTGTGCATATACATACATATGTATATTGTATATATAATGTATATTAGTATGGAGTTCTCAATTATTTGAGTATATCTGCATGAGATATTATTATTTCTATGGACGATATCAACTATACGTCGCTTATATACCTATTCGTTTATCGCTACCATCTGCCGCTTTGCAGTTTTCATTTTATACATGCTGCAATATCTATAAATATGTTTACATGTAATACGTATACGGTTACGTATCTTATACCTATATACGTATGAAATATAATTTCCCTATCCGTTGAATCTATACGGTCGCCAATTTCTTTTGAAAAGCTATAACACTTTAACCTCTGAAAAATAAGTCGTCTATAACGTCTGCATAGATGTATATATAATTATATCTACAATGTGCAACAAGGTTTACGGAATATTCTGGCTCAAGTTTGTTCGAGAGATAACTTCCGGGTGCTCTCAGTTCTTAGATTCAATACTCGTACACGACATACGCGACGTAAATGTACATAGTGTGTACCTATATTCTGTCTACGTATCTATACGGATATGTATATGTATAAATTTTCTCACAACGGGTACTCGTGAATCGCCTGCGTCAAGAAGATAACCGTGGAAGTGATGTTGTCACCACATTGCCCAGGAACAGACTCGAGGCGAAGGCCTTGAGTTGCGCGGGAGTCATTAAAATCACATCACCTCGGTTCGGTGGAATGCATGGGAGGTCAGGCGTCAGGAGTAAAAGAGAGAAAAAAATAATAATAAATAAATAAAATTAATAATTAATAAGAGTAATAAAAAGTTGATAAAATGAATGAACGAAATAGAAGCAACGCGAGCGAACGTCGTCATCTTATTTCAATTTGTCCCCTAAAAATTATAAACGAAGTATAGCGAATCTTGATAACGAGGTGGAGTAATATATGAAAGAAATAATTCCCCTTCGTTTGCGCCTAAAAGATGTTTATACTTTGATGAATTTTTCTTTTTCAAATTGATGAAACGAATAACGGAAAAGCTTGCACGAGTTTTGCAACGATTCGTATCGGACGAATTTATTCACGATCCGATTTCCCGCGAAGCTGCAATGCGCCGCTCTTGTACCCCGCGCGTTTCGCGCCACGCAGATGCAATAATTGGAATATTGCACAACGTACGTGTACCTACATATTGTATATTATATGAATATACGAAATGAACGCTAGCCAAGGATCGAATATCCTTAAGCTTATAAACTCGACAGACTTGAGAGAGCAAACTATCGTACTTTCCACGGTTGTGTAGTGGTACCATAATAGTCCAAGTGACCCTGAAGTCGAGGTCTGACCGCTTATTTTGCAGCGAGCAGAGAGTCCTTTGCACTTGACTGAAAACACCTTGGGGATCGAGAACCTGCGGCCAACAACGTGATAAACCACCTTACGTCCAAGTATTTCTACTACAGAATATCAACGAAATATATTTCATAATTTTCGTTCAGCTTTTCAATTTTCTCGTCCTCAGCAATAAAAAAAAAAAAACTGAACGAAATCGTTTTAAAAATCCGTTCAAGTTGGAATAAGTTTCCCCTCGCTTATTTTTTTCTCTTCTTATCGGTGCATCATTTCAATGCAGTGAAAAACCGATAGCTTTAACATTATTTTCTTTGCAGACGTAATACGATCATAACGTAGAACTAAATCTTGAAGAGAGGCGCACTCGATGTCCGCGTAAAACGCGGAGGGCTATGCAAATCTGATACGCGGTTGAACCAAGGTTCAAGGTGGACGGTTGTCCGGCCAAATATGGGTCTTACTGCTTTGATTTTTATAACGGATTTCCAATGCCGTGGGAATGCTCTTGGAAGAGTTGAGTGCAGGTAAAGTGAAAATCTACCCAGCTGGTTCGTTCGCGGGGTCGTCGTGCAGCGCGGAGAAGATATTCAACTCATATAGGTATAGAGAAATTGAGACGATCGATTCCACACATAAACGGCTCATGGCGATTTGCTGCTACGCCGTAATAAAAAAGAAAAAAAAAAAAAAAGGAAAGAATAAAAAAAAAGAAAAAGAAAAATAAAACGTATACGTATAATAAAATCTATCCCATATACTGCAGCCCAATAGGATTCTCCTCATCCCGCGACTTTATGACGTATCAATCGAGATTGCGATACAACGTCGAACGTGTATAGGTACGTATAAGTATACGTGGGTAATATTTATGTGTGCGATGAAATCTCGTCTTCGTAGGATTCACTATTTCAGTTTGACGTTCGAAAAAAGTTTATTCATCAATGAGATCTGCACGGGGGGATGTGCTCGTTTATGTGTGATTTTTTCTTCGCGAGTATTATTTCCCCCGCGAATAAGTACGAGCGTCAAAAATATATTTAACGACTGAAAAAAAAGAAAAAAAATGGAAAATAAAAACTGAAGAATAAAATAATCTCGGTATAGAGAGCTCGGCGGAACGAGTCGGGTATTTTGTGAGGTTTGATTTACAATCTGAATTCGGAGAAAATACGTCATTACTATAACGACTGCATAAAAGCGTTGAGGTCGTAACGCTGATAGGGAGGGTTATGTAGAGATATAGGCATTACGTGTATACACAAGCTGGAGGAAATCTGTTTCAAGCAAAGAAAAACAAATGAGTAATGAGGCTTAACGAGGAATCAACGCTAATCTTGGCAGGTTATATTCAAGAAGAATTAGCTTGTTGAAAAATTGATATTTTCTCGTTAAATATCTATGTATCGCTGTTCTATGATTATCTAAAGGCAGAAAAAAAAAATGGCGATTGATATCCGACAGAATTTAGTTCTCAGAAAATTAGCTGCAGGTCAGCTAATGTTCGACGAATGCATATTAGTAATAATAGAATGTCAAAAAACCGCGTTCGTCTTCTGAATACCGAACTGAATGTTTATCGCTCTAATAAATTAGAATCTCCTAAAGCTTTTACGCCTCTCGGAAAAGCAATTGCGCGTGGCGTACTATGATATTTTTTCGAATTTATTTCTCTAGATCTCTATAACGCTTATCGAAATGGATGTAGATATAATTCATAGGAATGGTTGACCATCAGGAAACCCGGTGTAATGACGGAAGAGAGTTTCTGGTGCGCGTGGGCGCTGGTGAAAGAGGCGAGCGGTCATGGGGCGGGTGTGTAAGGGGGGAAGGTTGGGGGCCGGAGAACCTCGCGCGCACGGAACCATGGGAGCCAGACGAGGTCATCGGCCACCCGCGTACGTACGTTGCGCCCTTCGAGTTCTACGTACCTACATCTACATCCTCGATGCTAACGTCATATCACCTCATGCACCTAACCTTACCGCAGCCCGCGACGCGCCGCACCCCTAACACCCCCAACTTTTCTCGCTGTCACTTTACAAAATTATTGTTGTCTCGTTATTTGTATAAATGAAACAAGATTTTTCTTTTTTTTTTTTCATTTATATAAGTATAACATACGTAATAATTGATGTGGAAAATTTCATGTTCTGTTTCGGCAGGACTTTAATTTCTGTTTACCATCAGGGTGTGTATATAATCGGGCGTTTGAATCCGGAGGTGCGTGGCTGACCTTGTCATAAAGGGATAAAAAATGGGGTGTAATTTACAACCGCCGCATTGCGATCGGAACGAGCTGTGAGTTGGTGCGTCCTCGGTGATTCATTGTGATTGCCTAACGGTACCCATTAATATACACACATATATACTCACACCGATCGGCACATAGTAATATATATACCTATAGGCATCGCGGTGCGAAAATTCAAAATTAACGCTCTTTCGTTCAACGCTTGAATCCCAAAACTGTTGGCCCTTATTAGAGAAGACCTCGTCCGTCGTCACTTGCTAAATAACTCTTTAAGAAAATATTGATGAAAAATTTAAGGTACCTAAAAACTCCCGTTGAGATTCAGTTCGTCTCGTATCCGTCAACGACAATAAGCTTCAATCCTATTTCATCTGGGGCATGAAAACTATGAAATTCTTTTTCTAAACTTGGATTTACCACGTACAGTCATTAGGACATATATCCAACATGAAATGTATTGAAATGAATCGAATTGTATTGGGAAAATCTGACCATCGTCTCCCTGGACTGCAGGTATATATCCCCATGTTCGATGCGGTCGCAGCTGTTCTCGCTCCTTAATCAAATGGGAGGACTATCTACTCTGCGAAATTGCGACTAGCCTGACCCGATGCCTGCTGCACGCCACACGACGCGACCGTGGAGAGGGAGGGAGGGGAAGGGAGAACCGGATGCTCCAATCTAACCGGATATATCCAGCAGTCGCTGCATTTAACCCCGAAAAGCTGCAGTACTTTGCCCCAGGATTTACCCTGGCTTATAAGCTTTTCCGAACTCGCTTCGTCCATAGAATTGGGTCGATCAATTGATCAGAAAAACTTGAGAGGTTCCAACCCGACTTCAATCAAGTCCTCCAACAAAATTCTTTTAAAGGGTTCCGAACGAACCCGGCTAACAAAATCGACTAACAACATTTTTCGCAAAATCGTAGCTTTGCGTTATTATTATTTAGATGGGAATCGTATACACGGATATAGGTATAGGTAATCGAGGTACAGTGCAGATTTCGCTATAACCGGTTTTTAATTGATTGCCTGCAAAGCACCCCGGGGTCCCATGCAGCGTGGGACATTTGAAGGGCAGTAGGTCAGTCCCCGTCTGAAAATGGGACCTTGGATAATCTTAACGCAATTCTTGTCTCCCTGCCGATAGCAAATCGCTAATCGATGAGTTTTCAATTATTTCCACGTCGATGAAAGAAGAAAAAAAAAAGGAGACAAAAAAAGGCGAGTTTCTTTCCTCCCTATTCAAACGAATAGCGAGACAGACACGGAGATGCAAACACATGCGGCATGTCATGTGAAAGAAATAAGTTAATAGACACGCGACTAAAGTTTGACATGTAAGTGGAGCTGGAAGAGATAGAATTGTACGTACGTAAAATAATGATAGCCGGTGGACTAGCTGCAGCTTACGGATTCGCGGTATGCCGGTGCCACACGTGGCTTCTTTTTTATTCATGATTACCGTCTGCCCTGAACATTCTGACTCAAACGAACGACATGTATATACATGTATATCTATACCTTATCAAAGTGCAGGGGGTCTGTTCTAGAGTTGGAGAAGTAAAACGCGTTCAGGTATATATAAGCGTAAAATCGATGCTTCGTTGCTCGTCTTTGCCGTTCGAATAGTAGGTACGTACGTACGTAGATACCACGTATTATTACGGGTACCAGTTATGTCTATTAAACGTAGGGAAAGACGAAGCGACACAGCTGGATACGAACGAACATTGGGCATGGATTTCCTCCGAATAATCTACTCTACATGAGGATAATTACAATTTACAGGCGAATCCGATCGCAATCAACCGGACGATTCATTTCGCCCTGGTGCACACACTCTGCGTTAATTCGATAATCAAACCCATTCGCTTGTATTGACTCTGCATCGGACACGTGTAATATATGGTATATATCTATACATACGTATATAAAGCACATCAATTATTTATATACCCATGCTCGATCGATTCATGTTTCATGCCTGTCATTTTTGTTTTTTTTTTTGCTTTTTCTTATTTTTATTTGGCGATAGGTATATTGACTCATCTCTATAATCGCATAATTGGGAAAGTACATGAAAGATATGTACCTATAATACTACAACGCTCGTATATAAAATACACCGCCGTAATATGAGGTGTTTTTATTATTATTTTTTTTTCTTTCTCTCTAATCAAACGAGATTTTAATGACCCGAAACGCAGCGGTAATAGCAGTATAAAGCTACCAAATTGGAATAGCCGCTTAAACGAGTCGTCCTTTATGTACACATGTAGGTATATATTTATCTAATATTATCCCGCTACACTTATGGACCAGCGAAATCCCTCGGGATTTTCTCCAACTATCGAGGAAATGTTTTTTCGAGAACATACCATATCGGATATAATTTATATCAGTGTGAGTTATATTGCTCTTTTGAATTTATGTTAGACGCTATGTGGTGCGGTGAAAGATATAATAACATGAGAGAGGCCAAGTTGAGTTTTCACTCCCTTACCTACCCGCGGTATTAGCGGGCTTTTCAAACTTGATCTTTAGAGTTTTAGCTGAGGTGCGTAGAAATTAGGGTGTATAATAAGTTTCATGCGCCTCCAGGGGTTATTATATTTTATACATATACGTGCCGCATGACGGGAACGACGCGTATCTTTGGACAAGAAAGGGTAGAAACACGACATCTGCAACGTGTACACCTTTTCCCTTCCCTTCCCTTCCATTCCTTTCATTTCGCTTCACTTATTTCTTCTAGTTTTAGAATCTTGATGATTCCTTAAAGTTCTTGTGTTCTCGCGGTTTATAATTGGGCCAATTAACGCCACATGAAATACCCTCCCCTTTTCACCTCTCGCCACTAACTTATAATTTCACAACCTTTTACCACACTATACTTAAAAACGAAACTACCCACCTTAAACTCTGGAAAGCGCAAAGCAGGTCTCTTCTTCCCTTATACATTTCTCAACTCAAACTTAGACGTAAGGTAATTATGCAGCCAGGTTTTCTACAATATATTATATTATAAGTACCTTATACACACCGCTCTACGTAGGTAGGTCTACTCCGAGGTACAAATTCTGTGTTGAAAATGAAACGTATACCAGGTACTGAAAATCATCACCAACTCGGTTATACGATGTATATAGCGCTACCCTAAAAGCCAAAAAAGAACCCCTTTTCTTACTCAAGTTTTCTCTTCCGTCATTCAAGTCGCAAGTTCCCCTTGCTTCTTTTCTTCATCCCGCAAGACCTACTTTGACCTTTTCTCCTCCAGCACCTCCTTATATATTATACCGTGTAATAATGCCCGAAATACAGAGTTTGAGCAGCGCAGCACTAATTCTCCTGAGCTTTTTGGATCAAAAAAAAAGAAAAGAAAAAAAAGGAGAGGGAGGGGGACAAAAAAGGAATAAGGTAGGATAGGTATAAGCACACGTACGTTGTAGGCAGGTACCTGAGGGTAGTTTCTCTAAGGTTGGGACACAAGCTTGCAGGAAGGTGTAATTAGTTGGGGAGCGATATAAGCGAAATTCGTAAGGTTACACGCATATCACGTACATGCAGTAAACGGTTTTGGTTGTAATTATTGTTGGTAGGCGTTACACGCATATACATATAGGAAGGTATACGCAGTTCGTAGGTGCGATTGCGCCTGAAAAGCAGGGGGGCTTATGAAAATAGTTTAATAGTAACTATTCTAATTTAGAAGGACCTTACTCCTTGGCCTATACGACCCCGGAAAGGCCTAAACTTCCGCATCTCTATTACTTATCGGGGTGCTTTTGCGCCCCGTGCATCAGCTTCCCAGTTTATCCCTTCGGGCAACAACCCCCTCGGGAAACCGTCGAACCCACTGCGGTTCAACTTACTGCAAACTTCCCACTGCCGGGTGTATAGATGTAGCCGTTCTAACCAACAGGGTGTATACCTGTGTATATTTGAGATACGAAAATTGAGGAAATTATACCCCGCGCGGTTTCAATTCATCGACAAAATTAAACGTCCTTTTTTCCTCGTTTTATTTCGGATTTTTTTTACCAGAGGGAAGGAGGGAGGATCAACGCCTCGTCGAATTCTGATAACCAGAAATTCAACCTCGTCCCCGGAAATCGAACGAGCCTATGTATTAAATATATGTATGTGTATTTTGCTGCAGCTTCTGAACTTGCGAGGGTTGAACACGTTTCTCGTATACATAGTACATGATTCTCTATATACGTTTGATCATTTGCCAAAATTCAACCAATTACGCCCCGGACTCAAACCAACCTCCGTCCGTTTGATGTGTTCATACTTTAGCTAGACCACCATAGGTTATATGGGATATATGATGGTGTGTATAAGTAAACCCCCTGCTCAGAAATTCGCTCTCACATACATACCTATTTACGGGATCTCAGAATTGAGTTCCGACGAATTACTGGCCTTCATTCGATAGTGAGATGAATTCGTGCTTAGAAAACCGGATTATAATATCCGCAGTGGAATAATAAAGATATAGCGTTTTTGAGCGAATGTTGTGTACTTAAACGATTCAGGAAACGTTTAATAGGATATTTACAGCAGCCTTTGATGAAATATACATAGATGTAGATATGTATATAGATCCGTACTCGGGTGTATACCTAAACAGCGGGGAATTTAGTATATAGGTACTATATGGTATGCATAATATAAGTTGATTTCCAGATGTAGGTACTCGAAAATTTTTGAGTTGAAATTTTCGTGTTGTATAGAGTAATATGGGGGGGTAACAATTTTCCGTATGATCATATTTCACGACCACTTTGTGCTTTCCACTTTGGAACGGGACCACTTCGGAGAATCTGTGATGGGATGTATAACGCGTACGTGGAGTGGTAAACGCGGAAGGGAAAATCAAAACGTCTGCAAACCCCCTCGTTTCTATATAGATACGGTAATTAGTCTCTAATTACGTTTTAGTCATTAAAAGATATCAAAGCAGTTTGAAAGCATCGTGTGCATTACGGAATCGCGAAGAGTTATATATGTATGTATGTACGTGTATACGTATAAGTTTTATACAAATAACCATACACCCATACCAACGTAATAATTCTAAACTTCAAACTCCGTAAATCTTCACTCTCCGAATAAATTATACCTATAAACCGACCTGCAGCGTTATTCACGCATCCTTATAGGTACCCGACGACGAATGTGTAAATATAAAATAAGGCTTGATGCACGAGGATAAAAGATAAAAGATTTACGATATAAATTATTCCATCAATTTAACGGCGTTCAAACTTTGAAAATTTCCAACCTCTATGAGCGGCTGAAATAAAGTAGGCATTCTTCTTGGTGCATAACATTTGGTTCAGTCCTTTACGATGATTTCTGTGCTTTTTCGCGTTTGGAAATCTGAAATGAACGAGAGAAGAGAAATCGAACTCACCAATGAGACGCGCGTCCGCGTCGCGTCGGCAGACGTCGTGTCAACCCTTAAATTGTATTCTACTCAACGCCTGCACGTGGACCGCTAGAACGTGGTTTTCGTTAGCACTGTGACTCGCCCTCTGTCAAAGTCAAGTTCTGCACTCGGGATCTACGATCCTTTTTTCCCACCTAAAAGATCCTTCGCGGTATACAGCAAAAACTTTTACAGGGTTCAGGGGCTCCGGTGCAGAAAGTGAAAGACGTAGATATACTATAAGTAGAGGAAAAGTGTCTAAGATTCGTTTTTCGCGTTTTCCTTCAGCTCCTGTGTGTATACATATATATAGCTAATTCTTTCATCTTTTTTCGCGAGTTTCACTCTCGTTCGGCACATTGAGCGGTACTTTCCTCACTTTGAGCTTCTCAAAGACGTGAATATAAGCCGAGACAGGAAACGTGAGGAAGGGGAGCCAAATGTGCTAATTTTGTGGGCGCAAGATGTGGGGGAGCGAAGTAAAACCGCGGAACCTACAAACGGACCGGAGTTCTAACGTATAAAATCGAAATATATACGTGCTTTCAATGAGGGAAATATAAGGATCACGCATCGTCGATTGGGGTGGTCAGTAGTCCGCAGCTTCACGACTGCCCCCTTCCGTCGCCGTTTCGTTCGGTTCGATAGACCTCCGCGTCTTCAACCCCAAACGAAAATTCCTATAGGTAAAACGAGGAAGACGGAATGCTTTCCAAGCGGAAACGACATTCCCCACCAAACCTGCAACTATACGCGCCTCCAGATTGTATAGAAATATCAGAAAATTCGATAAAATGCTTTAAAATTGGTTGTACGTATAATACAAACCGGCATATACGCACAGGAAATCGGATTTTCATTCCAACGCCCCATTCTCGGAAAAAAACGCATTTTTATTTTCACCCTAACATACACCATTTCCGGTTTTTACCCGATGGAGAGTCGTACCTTCGATATTAATTGCAAAGAGGTAGTGATACGAGTAAATCAAATCAAGTTGAGGGAATTCCACGAAAAAGGAAATAGAATCAAATAAGATAGGTAAATAATCGATCGCGATGAGCGCTCCCCCCTTTTTTTTTAATCAATATCTTAAGATTCATGCGATCGTCACAGCGTATCATACGTGTATGTAAAGTACATAAATACATATACGATTAATACACGGGTCAATTGAATTCCCGAATTTTCTCAATTACGTATTATTCAGCGGTTATGAATTAATTTCAAGCCCGATTTCACAACCGGTGCGGTATTGTTAATAAGCTCGATAACCACCAAAACCCCGGCAGGCTTTCAATTCCGCTAATTTCAATGCTGGGATAGCTGCGACCATTGTGTACTTGTGTACTTTCGGTTCGTAAATAATTATGATGATAGAGCGAAAGCCTCTGTACGCCTGCATCCAATTAGCAGGCGCACGTGCATTATATGCAACCGGAGGTTTATGTAAACCCGATTCCGTTTTACCTGAAAACATAATGGCCAGATTTCAACCGCTGATCGCTGAGCAATCCGCAATATTGACAATTAATAATATTTCACGTACTACATCGTTTCATCCGGAGCTTTATCAGCTGTAGGATCAATCTTTTTTTACATGCCCAAATTGTTTTTGACATGTTCACATGTTTATCTGCAAAAAAAGGAACGAAACAAAATCCCTCCAATTTATTGGGATTTTTGACGTCGAGTAGGATACGTCGAATTCGAAGCTTTTCGTTAATCACTCAATGGATTATAAAACAATCGCTACACGTATTATTCGTTATCCCTATGTATAAAATAAGAAACGAGAGCTTCTTTTTTTTCATGCAGTTCACGAATATTATCTCTCGGAAACAGACATGCTCCGTTTGAAAACTTTACATGTCATTTGATATGACGAGCAGGTAACGGATCGCTGAGCCCCGATCAATGGGGAGCTAGGTTTTCGTACAGAAATTGGAAGACTAAAAAAATCATTCAAAAATTTTCCGATCGATAAATTGGAAAGAGGCAGGGCCGGGCTCACGGTGAAGTGTATATTAATTTTCATAGCTGCATCGTTTGCGCCAAAGATTGCATCGCATGCATAATTTTCGGTCACGGATGAACGAGCGGGGAACGAGACCCGATTAAAAATCTCCAAGGGCTAATTTCCACCCAAATACACTCGACCAGGCTCTTCAGCTGGCGCTTGGACGGTTTCAACGCGTGAAATCGATATTCAACTTTCTATGTATTTACTAAACACGTATACTCACGATATCATGTAATACGTGTGTGGTATATTACGTGTTGAAAAGAGGAGGAGGAGGGTGCAAGCGGTAGAATTTTACTTGGGTGCGAGAGTGAGGAGAAGTTGCGATGGAGAAAACCAGCAGCAGCAGCAGCAACAGCAGCAGCAGAAGCAGGAGCCGAGTGACGACGGGGTGTCGAGGTGTATGAACCTCTCCTTGTATTGATTCGTCAGGGTGAACCAACTCTCTCTTTTTATTTCTCTCCTTCACTCTCACTCTCACTCCGCTCGTTTCTCTAGTTCTTGGTTTCAATTCTCTCTTCCCCTCTCTCTCTCTCTCCTCTCCTTATTCAATGGACTCGATCTGTCGACAACGCCGCAAACAATCCTCCTCCTCGTATACATACAGTCTTTGAATCATCGCCCACTCTTTTTCCCTCTTTCAATTCTTCGCTCTCTTTACACAGGAGTCTCTTTGCGCTCGTTGCACTACAGTGGTACAGGAAATGACATTCTCGTACCACGAATCATCCGACGCAAGAAAATATAGTGGGAAACTTCGAGAGTTCAACTCAACCGAACATCGAGTTGAAGTCTTTTATTTTATTTCTTCCATTTCTTTTTACTTTACTTTTAGCTTACACACCCCGCAGCTTAGTACTTTCGAAGGTAAGAGAGGAAAATCGTGATATCTAAATTCACCCACGTGATCATTCGCGTCTTACTTGTTGCACGGTTCCGTTCATAAAACTGGGTGCCAGAGTCAAAACTTATTTCTTTCTTATAGAGTCTTCAGGATTCGATTCCAAGCCGTCGATAGTTGAAAATAAAATAGAATAAAAAAAAAGGAAAGTTTCAAACTCTGATATCTGTTTCGATCAAACGACAGTCTAGTTCTCAAATTTCTATCTGGCCTTAATTTAAAGTTCGTGACTATTTTATGTCGTATAAATTCAACTAATTTAATTTTAAAAGCTTATGTACGTTATTGTCAGTGGTTTACAGGTATAGAATAAGTAAAACGGAAGCGACTGTGTACGGTGACGACATTACGTGTTATTTTGCTCAGTTTAATGTCATTGAAAAGCTTTGCTAGGTAGGCAGCAAACCCTCCATGAATATAAGGTACATAAGTCTGCCCCGTAAGTTCAGTAAACCCACGTTCAGAAATTCAGGTTCAATGTACAGACGCAACCCTCTAATCCCCCGCTCCTCGTTTCCAAAACTTGCCGCCGAAGGCCGTCGATCCTTTACGCAAGAAAATTCCTCCCCCCTATGCTCGGGGGTACAAACACCCTAGGAAGAGTCACCTGGGTTCAAGTAGGAGTAAAATGGTCTACTAATCGATTAAGCTTTTTTCGTTTTTTTCTGTACCTTTTTGTTTTTACGTTTCCTTTTTTGTTTTCAGATACGAGTACCCATAATACTGTGACTATATTTTACGTGCAATATAGCTGAAAAAGTTAGGCACCGCGCGCCATTCGATATTGCAATTAATTTTATGGCTGGGGTTTATTATATTTTACAGACAATACATACCTACCTACCTACCCCTGTGCCTGGGTTGGTTGAACCCTCGACTCTTATAAGGCTAGGACTCGACGGCAGTCTGTGCGCGTGCAGAGTAACGGGGGTGGCTGAATAGTTCCATGGAAACCTTGTCCCGGGTTCAGCCTCGCCTCAGCCTCAACCATCCCCTTCATCTGGGGCGGTCGTACCTCGACCTCGACGAGCCGAAGGGGAGGTCGAAAACCTCCGTAGCATCGCCCGATGCCTCCAGCATCCAGCATCAAATCTCTGCGCACCTTTAGAATCTCTTTAGTTTACTCTTTCGAATTTTCGATTTTATATAACATCCGATGAAACATGTATACGTATTTCATACATCTACCTATATTTATGCACATAAAATATTCAACAAAATATAGAAAGTAATCGCATGCAACTTGTGAAAATATGATCGTGTTCCTCGTGATAATTATTCTCGGATCAATTAATGCTTTTAATACTTGAGGCGCACTTGCAATTAGTTGTAATTATTCATTTTCACGATCGATATTTCTGACATTTATTACCCATATACTGCACGATGCAATGGCCTCGAGAGAGTCTTTTTTTTCTCCTCTTTTTCTTTCATCGAAAACGTATACGCTACGATACCATACCTATTCGACGGTTTTTCGAAATTTTTAAGAAGGTATAACCTGCAGACAAAGTTACACGACGACGCGTTCTTTCGGGTAATTATTTTCGTAATTTAATTCCGTTAATTAAATACACTCTTCGGATACAAATTGCCTATTGGTAAAAAAGTAAGGGAAGAATTACGCGAAAAAGTCAAGAAGTGAAAAGAACTGTCGCAAAAAGTTACAACAAGCAATACGAGAGTTAAAACTTGCATGAAATCTTGGGGTATCCCGTGTTTCAGGAAAAACTCATTACAACCTTCGGGCATCTGGCGTATTTTTAATCGCACAACTTTACCAATAATCACCCTTTTCACTTCCCGACGTTTTTCCGTCCGTTTCACTCCCGCTGTTTGCAAACCTTTTTCATCCCTTACATTTTCACTTCCATTTTTATTTGCTCGTTATTTTTATTTTTATATAACAAAATACCCTTACCAATCGATAATTTAATATTCTCGTACACGATTAAAATTTTTTTAGATAAGCATCTGTCGATTTTTTCACGACATTAAATAATTATTGAATAATGATATTGATCATGCCCAAACCAAAAACGTATCTTAATTACTGCAGCGCAGTGAATACGTATGTCTAAATTTTTTTTTTTGTCTACTCAGGACCACCCCGACGGAGGCATAAAAATTTTAGTTCTTCCCTAGCCCTGATTTAGAATTTATTTTTAACCCGGTTTTTCGAACGTCTAAAATCAGTGCAGCTTTAAAACTCGCTCGGATAGTCATCGGCGAAGCCCAGTCTACGCGTATCAAAGAAGGGTGTCAAAGTTTCTTCGAGGGTTCAAAGAACGCGAGACGAATAGGCCAACGTCAAGGGGTAGTAGGATGAAGAAATATTTAATTGAGCAGGTGACATTTGCCTTTTGACCTATGGCGCTCGCTTTGAAAATTGGGAGGCAGTAATTTAAGGGCGATAAAAACTTCGCCTGTGGTTTTACCAGTAAAAAAAAAAAAGATCATTATAACACTTCTATGAATAAAAAAGAGATGTTCACTCGATCCTAATAATATGCGAAAAACTTGCAAATGTACGAAAAATCATCAAGCGAAGTGAAGTAAAAAATCATATTCAACTGACAGAATTTTATCCAAGGAATAATCAAGGAAAATTAATTGAACGATCACAATTTCATTTGTTTGTTTTACAGATCGGTGGTGATCATATGATTGTCGAGGCGTAGCGAAGCGTTTGACATCGATATTGTTGGTATAATAATTGTATGTGATGATTAATTAATGCAAACATGATACTCGAATATTTTCCAGGCTGTAGGTTAATTGAATCGAAGAGTAACGTGGTGCTGTATGGATTATTGCGATCAATAAATTTAACGATTCATCATACTTATATACGTCCGCAATTTCTCTACCATTTTCCCAGCCTTATAAACACCCCTCCCTCTTTTATCAATGATGATCTATGCGCGTTATAATAATTTCTCGCGAGAAGGCAAGAAGGCGTAAACTTTTTGCCTCGCCATATCTCTTTTCGCCCGCGACACGAATCTCGCGGCTTCTAACTAATAGACTTAATTATGTCACTCCCCATTTTCCCTTCCCCATCCCTCTGCCCCAATTCTCATCTCCCTGCAGCACTAATATAATATAGAAGTTCGCCTCAGCGTTGTATAGGGAGACCTTTTGTAAAACCGATGACCCGCCAAAGGGCCGAAATAGGCCGGGGGACCGGGGAACTCCGGACCCTAGAGGGAAAAACGATTATTTTTGTAAATCGTTCAATTTGTCGGGAACGAAGAGCAGATTTGTCTCAAAGACAAAAACCAAGTCAGACACTCCGGGGGCACAGAGTTGAGCGAAGTGAATTCATCGCTCAACTGGTACCTCTATATAATTTTGACGTATACATATACGTATAGATCTCGTTTTTTTCTTTTTTATTTCTGCCCACGAAATAGAAACCATAAAGAACTGCGAGAAAATATTGGCGGAAGTATAATCCAGAGATCCGATGTATTTATTTGATTTTATTTATGTTTTTCTTTTCTAGTTTATTTTCTCTTGCTTCAGGGGGTTTTTCCACGTATACACGCGCGGGGGTTGACAGTTGAGTCGATATACCTCTGGGGATTGAGCTCCGTTGATTGGGTCGGACAAGCTTTAATGGAAAATTCGTGTATCTAACACACTTTAACTGATACGTCAAAGAAAATCTACATCTCTTT
The DNA here is from genome assembly GCA_963932425.1 of Athalia cordata. Classification (NCBI taxonomy): domain Eukaryota; kingdom Metazoa; phylum Arthropoda; class Insecta; order Hymenoptera; family Athaliidae; genus Athalia; species Athalia cordata. The sequence goes on along the minus strand of OZ010627.1, from coordinate 32,181,791 downwards.
GAAAAAGAACAAGAATAAACAAGCAAAAAGTAGAACCCTAAACGCGAAATACCGCGTACCTAATTTACTTCAAAAAATGATCCCATCTCACAGTAGAAAAAAAAAGATTCCGTCAAGTAAAGCAAGCTAGGAATAAATCCCATCGAGATAACCATACTTTTTTCACTTTTTGGAGCGATAAATTGGCGATAACTCGATAAATTTCATAGGTAGATCAATTTGGCTTTCAGATTCGGATTCCTGAGGTCAAAATACGTTTAGAAAGTGCCCTGCAACCGATTTTAAAGATACTTCGTTTATGGCCCAAAAATCGAAAAAATCCAAAGGGGTATACCTTAGATTTTTGTCGATTTTGGGGTCAAAAATCAACATTTTTTTAAATCGATCGCAGGACACTTTTCTGACGTATTTTGACCCCAGGAACACAAATCCGTCGATTAAATTGAGCTAGGAAAATATCCCATCGAGATATCTTTGATTTTTCACCTTTCGGAGCGATAAATTGACGATAACTCGATAAATTTTATAGGTAGATCAATTTAACTTGCAGATTCGTGTTCCTGGCGTCAAAATACGTCAGAAAAGTGTCCTACGATCGATTTAAAAAAATGTTGATTTTTGACCCCAAAATCGACAAAAATCTAAGGTATACCCCTTTGGATTGTTTCGATTTTTGGGCCAAAAATGAAGTATTTTTAAAATCGATCGCAGGACACTTTTTTCATGTATTTTGACCTCAGGAACACGAATCCATCGACCAAATTGAGCCAGAAAAATATCCCATCGAGATATCTCTATTTTTTCACTTTTCAAGACGATAAATTGGCGATAACTTGATCAATTTTATAGATAGATTAATTTGGCTTTCAGATTCGGATTCCTGAGATCAAAATACATAAGAATAGCCTATAAAACTCTATAAAAAAAAATGTCGATTTTTGACCCCAAAATCGAAAAAATCCAAAGGGGTATACCTTAGATTTTTGACGATTTTGGGGTTAAAAATCAACTTTACATTTTGATACGGTTGATAGGGGTTTATAAGAGGTCGTCGTATAGTTAGTAACAAAAAACAGTGAATTATTAGCTTGAAAAACGTAATATGCAAAGCACGGACGATATCTGTAGTAATCTTTACGAGGTTAGTCACCTGTACCCTGCCCCTGGAATTCACTCCGAATCTTCAGCCCACGACGTAACCCTCGACGTTCATAAAACATATTTCATTTCAGGGAAAAAGAAATACCTGTATACGAACACGTGTTTCGACAAGACGATCAATTTTTTAATTTCATTACATCTTTTCACAGAACCAAGTATCTCGCGGGTAGGAATTTCGCTTGGTCGAAGTCCCTGTAAATACGTTGTATAATCAGAATATATTAATATTCCTCTACGCGATGATGGGGTAGTGCAGCAAACGCGAGGGTTAAAATCTGAATACATGTATATCTACAATACGTATGGCGTGATATCATCACCTGACAAACTGAAAGGGTGAGCCAGGAACTCGACATCGTTGAATTATGGGGCGAAAGTTCATGCCATGATCACAGCAAGAAATTGAAGGGAAAAGGGCCACCGCCACAAAATAGATAATGAAGTAATGGCATCCGCAACAATATACAGGATAATGGGTTACGTACACGTGATATCATGTCGCAGGGTATACAAGTAGAGAAACCCTAGAAACCTTTGTAACTGTTACGGTGATGGTAATTAATAATACCCAAATTATAACAACCGGAAGGGTCGGACACGATCGAAGAAATCGTCACGATCTTTTTCCGCGGATACTTAAAAAACCAAAAAAAGAAAAAACTACTTCTTCAAAAATATCCCAAACAATCGACGTAGGCGTATTAATATCCCATGTACATTTTCACCAATTCCTCAATAATAATTTTCCCATACCGTGAGGATAAAAGTGGCAGCAGAAAATTCATAAGTATATAATACAGAAAAAAAAGGGATGGCTTTACTCGGGTCACAGAACCCCGCCGTTGTAGCCGCCACTTGTAACGATGATTAACGAGGTAATCTTCGTTATTAAGAGCCATCCTTAGGTCATTAGTTTACTCTCATCTACTCTCAGTCAAGAGTTGGCCACGGGGATAATAGAATATAATCATAAAGGGTGCAGCGCAGGATATACTTTGCCATCACTTGGGAAAAAAAGAAGAAATTGATAAATAAATAAATGATATAGACTAAAATCAGTCGCACTTCTGAGGTCCTTTTAATTTCCGTTTACACACTTAAAAAAAAATCACCCGAAGAAAAGGATACACGCGAATTTTATTTCCAGTGTAACAAATCGCACGTGTTGGTTTGACCGAGATAGGTGTGTACACATACAGACGATTTTTATCGTTCAAACTTTCTCGATATCCAACGCGAAACTGTTGAAAGAAATTTCACCGCTACTAAATTATTTGCATTTAATATCAAAGATCCTATACGGGATCTACGAGGTGGGCGTTTCATTTTCTGTGCAACGACCGCTAGTGGGAGTCTATCGAAAATCTATACCGCTACTTCTCGTACAATTTCACCGATCTCGCATATTGTTTCTCTCCTTTTCTTTGAAGTGAAATTTTTTCTTCATTTATTTGACTTGTTTTTTTTCTTCTTTCATTCACAAAATTTCCTCCACATTGTACCATTGCGAAAAAAAAAGAAATAAAACAAAAAACACAACTCACAAATTTTAACAATAACCGTTATACGTCTCTTTTCATCTCCCTATTACACATATGATATGCAATGCGAGGGAAAAATCGCAGACGCCGCGGGTGTTCAACGGTCGTTGGTCCTTCTGCGGGATAAAACGTTCGCGGTTGTTTTTTATTTTATTTTTTTTTTCGGTTTCATTGCCTTTTTTTCGTCGTTATATCGGTTTTTTCTTTTCACTTTTTATTTTTATTCGATTTTTTCTCTCTCTCCATCTTTTTTTTTTTTTTGCTTTTTCTTGTTGCTTTGCGCAGGCCACGTATGTTTTCCACAAACTAACGGTATTATACAAAGCTCGGCGTTGCAGGGCGCGGTGAATTTTCCCTTGTATGCAAAAGCGCGCGGGCGATACCGGATGGCGTTGGAACGTGACTCGAATGCAATTTTTTTTTATTTGCTCGCTCGCTACGACTACGTCCTTCCTAACAAATTCTCTTCTGACCTTTGATTAGCAATTATTCGCATCGTCGACTTCTCCCGCAGGTAGACGACCAATGCTTCGCCATTTTCTTTGCAGTTATTATACATCAAAGTCGAAGCAAATTTCAATCCGGATCTGCAGAGCGCGGAAAAAATGTTAGAATTATTCAAAAGTTTATTCGACGTACGAAGTTTATTCGTAGGTGCAGTGTTTTTCTTTTCAGTTTTTTGCTCCCCGTTTACATAGCGCTACTTTGAAGAGGGGGGTAAGAAAAATAAAATAAAACGAGGTAAAAGAATAAATAAAAAAAATAGGATTTCGTTGTTGGTTGACCTTTCGAACACCCCCTGAGGCATCGGCTACCTCTTCTTATATGCGGAGATTTTGGGGATAAATTGTATAGGGTACACAAAACAGTCATTGGTTTAGAAAACGGATCAAGTTGGGAAGATCGAGTGTTTCGACCATTCGGAAAAGAACGCGGTTACCTCGTACAAATCCAATGTAAATCTATACGAGATAGACTCTCATCGAATTTACTCCGCGAGAACCTATACCTACATATACCTAAACCCTGGAGACTGAATCGCTCGTGTTTTACCCGTCTCTGTACGTACACACCGCATGTAAATATGTTTTATCGAGTAGGTTTCTTATTTTTTCATCTCTTCCTTTCTAGCAATTCACATCCATGCATTTCGATACGCGTATTTTAAAAGTGTATAGAATATTATTAGAGTGGAAATAAATAAATACACATACGTAGAGCGTGATATTTTGATTGGCTCGATAGCAATTTCTAGTATCAATCCGTAAGATAACGTTATTGAATTTTACTATTTATATACGTAGGTATACGTCTGTATAAGGGCTGAAGTAAGTCGATCCGAGGACACAAGAAGGGTCGATGTACTCGGGTATACTCCCAAGTATAAGTTTCCTATACAGATATAGATGGTCGATAGATAGCTACGGAGGTTCGCGGTGATATGCAAGGGGAATTGAACTACCGTCGTTTCTAGTAGGAGTCTTTCGAGTTTCGAGTAATGTATAGCGACTATTGACACTAGTAGTTCAGGTTGTGAGTGTAAGTAGAAAGAAAAAAAAAAAGGAAAGAAGGAAATAAAAGGAAGAATCAGCTGGAACGCGTTTCGTATATATATACGTACCTACCTATACGTATGAAGGAGCTGGGTATTGTCGACGGGGACGCCAATTAATTGAATAGCTGACACTCGGCGGAAAACGAACGAGTGAAGGAGATCGAAGGGGGAAAAAGAATATAAGGATAAGGAATGAAGGAAGGAAGGAAGGAAGGAAGGAAGGAAAGAACGAACGAACAGCTTGCTTTCTTTTTCTTATTTTCTTACTTTCTTCAGCTTTCAGTGTGGTGGCTGGTGATTGGGACGCGGGGATCTGCAATATCGCGAGTGCTGACTGCGCCTAACTCTGCGCTCTCAGGATCTGAGCTAGGGCGAGGGACAGGTTCTTTTGCTAGGGGGATGAAAAGGGAGGGAAAAGAGTAGGCCGAAGAATTGGGGAGTGGAAATGTTTTGGAAGAAATCACATTGATCCGGTCTTCGAGGTCCGTAGTCCACAGCCCTCCTTACTCCCGGCCCCCTTAAAATACCCGCATCCTTGACACCGTCCAGTTTCGGACGCTCTAATTACATTTGCCGTCTAAACATTGCCAATATAGACTCTTTCCGTATAGATTCTTCGTTTATTGGAATACTTGACGAATTCAACCTGATATTTGATAAGAGAAAAAAAATCAGACAGATGCTCGCTTTCCGTTTCTATTTCAGAAGTAAAAAAAATAGGGTCGAAGGATCACGATCAATTAATTCATTAATGTCATTCGATCTGAATTTCACGAGCAACTTAATATTTTCAGCTTTTAACAAGTTCGTGTAGTTTTTCACTATACATACTCACACATATGTATAGCTATAAATACATAAGGTCAGTCGCGATTGGGATGGGGAAAGCAATCAGGTAACGCCGAGTTAATTGCCGTTAAACGAACGTAGTCCTTATACCGAATCCCCCTCGATATCCTCCGGGTGTGGTGCCTCTGAGTGTCTATCCAATTCTACCCGCTTGTTCACGGTTAACCGCGTTCCGTAGAGCTCGATTTCCAACGGCGCAGTATAGAAGCAGTTTTAGCAGTAATACCTATACCTATATGCGATAGTGGTGGAAATTATCCCTATGGAAAGAATCGCGTGAGTTCGACCTAATGGGGGCACTAAGAGACTCAGCAATAAAATGAAATTTCATCACGTCATTTGATCGCCACAGATCTGAACCGACGGCGTATATAATAGTATCGCAACTGATTAGTGATTTTTTGGGGTGCAGATGATATATATACTCTGGGTATATAGGTAAGATTCCCTACAGGTATAATCCGCGAGGGGGAAATAATTATGTAGGAAACCAAAGCTTCGCGGATATTTCGAGGATCGAAAAGGGCTCGATATAAAGAAAAAAAAAAAAGAAACTTCGATGTATACCGCGTGTATACGTTGTAGAGATATGTATAACTCTTGAAGGATTTCATTCTTTCCGCGCCCCCGAGAGAGAAAAAAGATAAAAACTAAATAAAAGAAAAAAAAAAGGATCTAGCGATGCACCGAACACGGGGTATCACGTTCGGGATGTGGTATACGCAACAAGGATAGCTCAAGATAGAATTATAAGGGATGCCTAGGGCGAAGGGTCCGGGGAAGGGGGGAGAGGGGAACTCAGGGAGAAAATCGGCGGCCGCACCGCACCGCATTGGGTCGAGCGTAGGATCAATTACCTAGTAAGGATCAGAGGCCTTTCATTCCCGTTCATCCCGCAGGACTCTCCCTTATCTCCATCTCTTCATCTTTCCTCTCCAATTTCTCTCTCTTTCTCCGTCTCCTTTTCTCTTTCGCTTTACTACGGCACAAAGAATGCGTAATCACGTAAGCTATCGCTCGTCTCGACGCTGGCATCGCTGGGCGCCGCGACGTTTCTATGTAGGTGAACGGACGGAATAGGAGAATATCTAAGCCAGCTACTGCTTTTATGTTTCCTTTTCCCTTTTCCCTTTTCTCTTCCTTCTCACCCTCTACAATACGCCACAAACTAATCTGGATCAGCTGAAACGAGGTAACGCGAGTAGAAAATTGGCGTCTTGCGGAGCATCACCGTCTTTTGGCGAGCACTTTCTCTCTATTCCCCCGCGTTTCCCTGTATCGATCAAAACCTGCACCAGCTGCACTACGAGTAATCAGCTTCTCTCTCACTCTCCCTCTCATTTTACCCGATACCCGACACCCCCGCAGGGCATCGTCATCAACGACTAAATCTGCGCAAACGAAAAGGAAGAAAAAAACCAGAGAAACGAAAAATACGATTTTTTTTTTTGTTTCTTCGAAACGCTATATCTATTTGAAAAATTTATGCAACGAAGAACAAAGGGTATCGCGGGTAGGTATATGAATATTAATGATGGAAAATTATATTAGCGCGTTATCAGCGAATAATATAGCCTAATCGGAATCATCAATCAAAATTTGCCTATGCGATGATATTCGCTACTAGGATGATCGTAGCGAAATGTGCATAGTGAATTATTGGAAGGCCATTAGGTGGATTTATTGAGCTGATAGAGGTTGTCCGTGTCGGATTAATATCATGTCGTTATATAGCTGACGGTATTCGGTATGGGATACGGAGGTCCTTAGGCATCTGATGCACGACGAGAGGGGTGTTTTAGCAATCTATCAACTTCACCTAAAATTGAGATTTTGCACTTTTGACAAAAACAAACTACGTTAGGTATCAACGACCATATTGCTGTACACGTACACACGTATACTAAACGCAGCTGTATATTTCCCATACCAAAAATATATATAGCTCGTCGCCTATTTTATATTCACAAATTTTGCCTGTCGTCAAAAAAATTTGCTCTCTCTATTCTCTTCGTTTCTTTTTTCTTTTTTTCTTTCTCTTCCTTGTTCTGCTTTACTTCTTTCTGGCGTCACGTGCTCTCCTTATTACGTGTCACTTCCTCCCCCCTCACTCTCTTATGCCCTCGAGCGGAGAATATCAAGGGTGTCACTTGAACGGGAAGGACTCGTTTCGAGTTCGCTCCCTTATCCATAAATATATATAACGTATTCCTTATACCTATACACACACCCGTCGCGCAGTATTTTTCAAATATCTCAAACGATCCGAACGATGTGGCTATGCAGATATTACTACGACGTACACATACACCGTCATACCAAATCTGGTTATGAATGGTTCGATTTTTAAATCTCCGTATTCTTTATGGGTATGTAGGTATAGCGGAAAATGATCGATCATCGACATTGCTCCGATGATCTCTTCTTCGAAGGAGACAATTTTTTTCTCATCATTCGTACGGATTAAGAAGCAATAAAAAATTTTAAAAAAATTACAAAATCTTACTCACCTATGAACGACACCCCTGCAGTGCATGTGTTCGAGGGCAGCGACCAATTGGCGTCCGTATACCTTGGCAGTTTTTTCGTCAAGGTGACCGAGGGGTTGATTCTTAATATGGGTGTAGAGGTCTCCACCCGTAGCGAGTTCTATCACAAGGTAGTAGACGGATCCGCACTGAAATTATTCAACAAGTAAAACGAATGAGTAAGAAAATTAAAGGAGAAAGAAACTGCATATATTCGCCAAGACGACATCCGCGGGTGGATTTTTTTACTCTTTGGGGCTAATAAAATGAACGATTGAAATCCTTACAATGGGGTGAAGAATAATGGATACGAAATTGACGTCGGTATCGCGATAGTAGCTGCAGTATAAACGTTATACTGCAGCTTTCGACGTTGCAGTATAAGTAGAATTATAGCAGCATCGGCACCCTGCGTGTGAAATTCTTAGATATTAGACGACACGTACGACACTTTTTACACCCTTCGACAAAAGAAAGTTACACAATTTTCCCCAGTCTACGGGGGGTGGGGTGGTGCAGCTTCGAATCGGGTCGAAAAGGGAAAGGGAGGTGGAGTATTTGGCATATATGGGGCGACGACGGCGTCGTCGTCACGACGGGAACTGCTGCTAAAGCCGTGAAAAGAGCGCGAGTAGCAGCGGATATATATTTTACGATATTCATACAGGCGCAGATGCTCCGAAGGATCTTCTTCCTCACTTCCAACCTCCTCCAACTCCACCTCCTTCTCCATCTTATCCTCCATCCTCCACCCGATGATCTTATCGCGTGAAAATGAGACGTAATAAATGATGCCGTATTCTCTATACGTATACGTATACCCATGCCCACTTATATAATATGTACCCCACCTCCCCTATTTTGCAGTAGGCAAGCGCCTTATTCTTTCGTATACTTTACGTTACGTTATATTACAACCTAAGGTTGTTACCCCCCGCCCCCCGGTCATATTATCGAAGCACTTCTGAGCTCTAAATATTTAACTATATATTTTATCGTTCGGTTCTTTCTTTTTCTTCTTCTTTCTTTATGTGAATTATATAGGTACCCATATTATATACTTTCCTTTAGATTTCACTCATTCAGAAATTTATTTCTTCTCAATATCTATACATGGGTAATTTAGTGAAATTTTTTTCAAACAGTTCTACACGGGGTGAAATGAATTACTTTGACTATTTTTCAAAGCGCAAACAATTTCTTTTTTTTTTCTTGGTTCTTTCCAATTTTTTTATTTCTGGCATGAATAGAAATAGTGTAAACGAGGTCAGATGAGAAAGGGAACACCTTGCGCATAATATATGCAAATTTCAATGGCGAATTCAAAGTTTTGAATAGCGCGCGCGGTGTAACCTTTGGATCTCTACCTTAGCTCGGGGGCTGCTGTTGCAGGTATATCATATATGACGAGGGTGGTGAATTTCTCTCTCTCTTTTTCTCTGGTTTTTCGATCTCTCTTTCCCTCCAGAGACACGAGTTTCTGCAAACAATCGAGCATCTCTTTCCCTCCGGAGTATTATATGTGTACAAGGTTCTCGGAATCTACGCGGATACCGCGTGTGCATCGGGGATATTAGGGTTAAAATAGTAAGATCAATAGATCCATAGATAGCAGATCGATGAACGGATATCCACTTGATGGGTCGGTAATTTCGTCCATCCGCCACAAATTCAATTTCTCTCTAACCCGCGATGCTGCTGAGCCGAGCCTCGCTGACAATGAGCTTCGCTGTTGAGCTTCGATTTTGCCTCGGCGGTTATTGTACCCGTTACCCGTGACGTAGTAACATCGATCCACCTTTCCCCTCGACGACTACCTAGAAGTCACCGCACCCCTCAAACTCCTCGCGAGTCCTACGGGGTTAGCTTCGGCATTCAACAGGGTTCAAACGGTGTTCAGTGAGACCGTTTGATATAATCAACTGCGCGAATGCTGCCCCTCCCCGCCCCCCGGCCCTTTTCACTCTCCCTCTCTTTCTCTCCTTCTGATAGCACAGCGGTTGCTAGTTACGAAACTCGATCTATCGGATGGAAATCGATCGATCGATCGGGTCGATCGATCTTTCATTGGATTCAAAGCGAGTCGCGGTATTTACAGACCGATAAATCGCCCGCTCGTAATTGCATTTTACACCTTGTCCTTCAAAGCTTTGTTACATACGTATACGTATACGTATTTATATACTAAATTGCTTAACGGATTGTACATGTGTATAGATATGCTGTAATCGATCGTTTTATACGTTACATACCTATACGCTTCGCACGGTTTCGTCAAAGCTGTTATACGGAATGATTATAATCGGTTGCTATCATTGCTTTGTTCGTGCAATCGAACGGAAATGGGATTTATTAATTAACTCGTAATTACGATTCCCGTGTAAAAATTTTCAAACCGTGCTGCCATTAATGATTCATCGTTGTATCTGGGGGTTTGGTAAAATTCAACGGATGCTAAAAATTTCTTTGATGTGTTTCATGAATTTTCCATCTATAGAAGTGAAACTATACGCGATCGAAATTCTAGATCTAGAAGATCGATAAAATCTGGGCGGATAAATAGCATCGCACAAAGGGCGGAGAGAAAAAAAAAGACCGATGAAATTTCACGATGATGATCTATTTTATTATTATAATTATTTATTTGTTTATTCATTTATCTTCTCACTGGTTCGAAAGAGCTCCGCGCTATTCTATAGTATCGTGTGTAATTTGATGCGGGATAGAAATCGAGGAATATTGTATATAACGTGTGGTTATGTATGCAAATGATAGTTTCAGATATACAGTTCTATATACGATCTGATGAAAATTTGTTTATGAATTGAATGAACGAATTATAGTATTATATACGTAGACGAAATTACGCCGGGTTACGGATATCCGGAGTTCGGTGTTCCAAGTTCTAAGTTCTTACATACATTTTTGATTACATCAGCTTCACGCTATAACAATAAGGTAATCACTATCGGGATGATTACCGCCCATGGCTTCACGTACGCGTAGTTTCCCTCGTCTAATACTCTAATTTCTATCCCTCCCGATCGTTGGTATACATATACATACACGTATATATATACAATAGATAATTCACAAGCTGCACGAGTCTTCGGAGTAGAGTTAACTTTGGTTGATTCAGTCTGCAGCAGGTTTCACTTGAATTCGACCGTGGGTTACTCGCTGGTAGTAGTTAGGGTTGGGTGAGTTAGGAGGAAAGCCTAAAGCTCGCGTCGGCCTCTTAGCAAACGAATAATCAAAGGCCTTAAGCGTATTCCGTTCCGTAATTTAATCAGAGAAGGCGCGGGCGTTCGCTGCTAAGAGGAAAGGAAAGGAAAGGAAAGAAAAGGCGAGTCGGGGTAAGGTTGGGCATGGTAACGTAAGATAAGGTAATGTAAGGTAAGGTAAGGTACAAGACATAAGACGGAACGTGGTAAAGCAGGGTAAGACACAAGACAGCTGCGCTGACTGTTTTTGCCGTTTCTCTAACTGGGCCCTATTATGTATGGCGAAATATTATTCGATTCGTACGCGCGTCGCGAATACTCGTGGCGCCCACAATTCACTCAAATATATACCTATACGTATCTATATGTATGTATAATAACTCGGTGAAGTCGAGTTTTGCACCCGAGGGATTTATAAATTATATAAATTCAACCAAATGGTCCATATATTTAATTAAGACCCCTCTCTCCTTCTCCCCCCTGTATGTCGTACCATGCGGCGTTTCTCGACCCCGTCGTGCACCACCAAAAGATGGATCGTCTCACCCCGCCATTAACAAGCTCTCCTCCCCCCGTGCCTCGGCTAATCTTAAGACTCGAGCAGAAACTTTTACTTGTTAACAATTTATCACTCAGAGATTATGAAGCCTCGATCGAAAAATTTTCAACGGACCTTAAGCTATGAGATATGAATCAAAATTATGAATTACACGATAGACTTGAGGAAAATTAATTAACAATCCACCCAAGTTCAGTCAACTTTTATTACAGTCCGAAGCTTCGTTATAGCCGAGAATATTTATATTGCTTAATTTGGAATTTCTTTGGTTATTTTTCAAATTTTTCTTACTCACCTGAATCGTTTCGTACAAACGTACGATGTTCGTGTGCCTCAACATCGACAATATCTTTGCCTCTCTGGTTAGATTCTTGATAACGTAATCCTCGCGTATAACACTAGTGTCTATAACCTTTACGGCAACCTGTAACATAAAAATGAATAAATCTTAAAAAAAACCTTAGCGTATATGAAAATTTTGTGGGTTTGAATGGGCAGTAGATCGTACGTAGCATACATTCGATATACCGCACCCTCGGATTTTCGGGAATAACATTTGGAATTCCGCGGTATTAATGTGATAAAGTTGTATACGGTAACCTATGACACAGGAGTATAACTATAAGGCGTTAGGTCTTTGCCGTATAATACATCGATTAATTATTACGGAGGTTGAGGAGGAATCCCTTTTGCTCCCTTATCCGTTACTCCCTTTCTCCCTTTCTCCCGCCTTCACCCTACGACGCTGTTACGCAGGAATATGTACAGCAAACCCTCTAGTAGGTTACATATTTCGCACACATGTGGTCGGTAAACGCGGCAGGCGTTTCTCTCCGGCACCCCTATAACGATAATTAATATTTCAAAGACTAATCAACGTTTGATTGTACCCCAAAGCCCAGACGACCTCCGTATGGTTCTACGATTAGCGTGTAGTAGGGTCTACCTTCTACTCGTTTCAAAATTAAAGTTGGAACGAAAATCAGAAAACTTCACTCACAGATTGACCTGTGTAAAAAAAACCCGAAAACATTTTCCACATCCAAAATTCATTGAATATTGTATGGCAACCCTCGGTTACAAAATCCCAGCACTGATCCGTTAACCACCCGCAATTAATTTTGCCTGTATAAAATTCGCCCGCGAGGCAAGGGTTGGTGAGATTGCGAAAGAAAAAAATTTTATCCAACGACAAAAAATGCGCCGAAGGTGACGCAAATTTTTGAACATTTACTCGTCATTCAAAATGAAAAAAAAGAAGAAGGAAGGTACGAAAATCATAAATTTTCATTAAATATATTGCGTATTAATCTGCGAATATTAATGGATGAGCTTTTGATGCGCTGCGAAAGGGCCGATTTGGTAATTCGCACAAACCCGAGCGATTGAAGCGGGGCGGGTCTTTGTGGCCACGAATTTCCGGGAACTAACGAATAACGTAGGAGCCAAGGACGATGCGAAGAGGGTAGCTAGCATTATATGGTGTTGAAAACAGGGAAGAGGTATACCGTACGGAGGAAGAAGATCTGACGAGTAGAAATTCAAATTAACTTAGGAAGATTCCGCGTGTCTCATCTCCTTTAGAGTAACGTCGTTGTATTGTATATAAGAATCTAATTATGAACGGTTATGGTGTTCCCATGGCACCGTAAAGCGTAAGGGATTTGTATTCAAGTTTCAAAGTTTCAACACCTCTCTCCCACATCAATCGTATCTCCCTTCCGACCCCTCCTTAGGGGTGGCGTAAAAAAAACAAAAAAGCGATTGATTTTAAATAATAAAAATGAAAATACCACGTCTCCCTTCGAATACATACGAAAAATATAATCGGTCCAATTTCGAGTTTTCCATAGAAATTTCATTTCCCAAAGATTCTTTGCATCACAGGGGGTGGAAACCGTGGCAAAATTTCATTTCTCTACGGTGCCGAAATGCGTGACACGTGTGCGAGAAGAGAGTGTAGGTGGTGAGCACGACAGCGATATCTCCAAATAATTTTTGACATCCATCTCTCCAGATGACTTAATAATCCTAATGGAGGTTGTTCGGAGAAACTGTGTCGACTAACTCACAGTAATCGTCGCCATCGCGACATTTCGTTGAAGGATCGGGTGACTGTCCTTTACAATATATTTCATGTACCCAAATCCAGCTATCTACGTATTATACCACTACATTGTTTAGGTATACCACACCCTCTCTTCAAGGTACTTGCGATTCGGTAATTCTATAAGGTAGAAGTGGTTGACGTCAAGCGGGATAATTTGCGCGAGTCTGACTTCAATTTCTCTTCGGCCTATGCATTCCTCCAGGATGACGTATTATTTGCAAAGAGAAAAAAACAAACTTCTACAAAATGCTGCAAGAATTTTTGTAATTCGTATGTAATAATCCAAACGATGCATCTATCTTCTCCACTGAAATTTCTGATCTAGTTTTATGGGCTACCATGGAATTAGTTGATGTCATAGTTCATCTATCTATGATATAAGATAAGGTGAACGTACTGTAGGTTGTGCGTCGCATGTGTTTTGCACTTAAGGTGAGCGTCCTCTTGCGTCTTCGTTCATTGATATTCCGTGTGCATGGGATATAGCCATATAGGGCTATGTACCGATGTCACCCTAATGAATTTAACTGCCCTCTATGTAAAGGTATTACATATATATGTATAGAGTGTGGTACCACCTGCCATTCCTGTAGAATAATTTACGTACGCATATAGCTGTATAATATCTTCACCTATACAAACTAAACCGTCTCATCCACTCCGTCGAAAGATATTCACTGGATTCGACCGGGTTTCCAACTGGGGATTCCCCAAGTTATAAGTACGGACTTTAAGGGACGTTGGGGGATGCGGAACACCAACGCACAAAGACCCATCTCCGAGCAGCACAGCGGCATCGTTACAACGCAAACCCTGCGCAGAACCCGCGTGTTGGTTATATAGTTATATACGCGTGAATCGATACCACGAGGGAAATTTCTCTGCGTTACGAACTAAGCAGCGATACACTGCAGGGTGGTAGTATAGTTACGAGGTATTCCGTAATCGGACCTGCATCTACGCGCTACGACGATAACATTTGAACTCGTCCAACGAACGAGAAAGAAAAGGAACCAAGAGACATCGAAAATTTCGTTTACATTTCGAAGAAATTCGACACGATACTCGAGCTTCGAGTACTTTTCACAAGTTGTACGCAACGTGCATTCGACATTGGTAATAAATGTCGCGATTTTTCGAAGTGTTACGATGGAAATACACGGAAGGGATGCAGAACAATAATCCCATGGATTTCAAACCTTGCGCAATATAGAATAAGAAATGCGTCGAGTTCCATCGAGTAACTTCCTTCGGTCATGGTTTCGTCGGTGCAGATTGGCAGAGCGAAATTGAGGTCGTGGGTTCGGTAGTAAAATCGGGAAGAGAAGCGCCCCGTGCGCCTTTTGCAGCGTCGCAATTCGATGTTGAGCCTTCTCACTTGCGTCGTGGCCGTGCTGCACTTGCACTTGCACTTGCACTTTATTTATTTTCTTTACATACACGATACACGTGCACGTGTTACACGTAATCGTAAGTATACATACCCCTGAGTAAAGCCATGCAGCAGCTGCCAATTATTCGGGTGGTTCAAATTACCGACAAAGAGTCCCCGCGCGTGGGAGTCCAGAATGTGAGGCATATCGGGACATTTTCAACTGAAATTAGATATTCAGATTATTTGATCATTTTTTTCAGTTTTTTGTTCTTCTCTCTTTACTTCATTTCATCTGTTGAGTCCACCGAATATTGCAACGCATCTTTCAGCGTTGTAACTTTTTCCGTTTTTTTTTTTTCGCCCATGCAGCCGAGGCTTATACGTCGAGAGGTTGACTCTGAAGAACATTGAAGTAAGCTGAGGGGTTGCGTGCTGTTGCATAATTGAGTAGCTGTTAGAGTAAAAATGCGTCTTCATATGGGAGAGCGTGTAATAGCGGGCAAAAGTAAAAAAAAAAGATATTAAATAAATAAAATGAAAATCGAGGCTTGGTAAAAATGACTCTATGTATCAAACTTGGACGGTTAGATGTTCTTAGATTTTCGTATATACCTACACGTAATATACGTAGATGTAAATGAAAAAATATATTCATATACATACATGCGGTTTTTTGGCTGCGTGTAAATGGGGCGGAGGTTGGTGTGCAGTGTATGTGAGTACATGCATATAGTTTGAACAGCGCGTCCTCGACCTCCCTGAGCTCGTTAAATCCAGTCACGTTCAAATCAAATATCCAAGATCTGAGAATAATTTGTTAACCCCTCAACGGTCCGCGCGCTGGTTTCACTCTCAAAACGTCGACGTCGTCGAGACGGTCATAGAAAGGCAAATTTATTTTCAGAGAGATAGATGTTAAAACGAGCAAGATTTCCCCGACGAAAGCGTGTCGAGATATAGATAATAACCGTACACGTTGCTTGATAAATATTTTTTTTCATCTTCTCTTATTTTATTTACATCGTTTTTTTTTCTTTTTCTTTCTCAAAAGCACTGCAAAATTCGCTGTGAAAAAGAATGAGTAATAGGTATTTTTTTCTTCCATCTGCAAGGTCCGAGTTATATATTTATAGTTTCAAAAGTTATTTGGTTGTTAGAAAATGATCCCTCCCGCGAATAATATTAGGCTTTCTTTATCTGTTTCCTCACACAATTCTTTGTGTATAAATCCGACCCATTCACGCGTCGCTCGAGAAGCTGTCAATTTGAATTTCGAATAAATTGTCAGGTGCGGAGGCAGCGAACCGGCTTTTTTCTATATCTCGTTTCGTTCCCTCTTGTACAGATTTTGCTGGTAGTGGTGCTGCTGTGAAAGCAAATAATATAGTAGACAGAGATAGCAAAACCGATGCTGGAGGAGCGTAGAGTAGCAATACACACGTATCTATATAGATAAAGGACAAAAAATAGAGAAAAAAGAAACAAAACGAAACACAAAAATGGTATAAAAAGAAAAAGGAAGAACCTGCGAGCGTGCGAATCGACCGGGGCAAGACCAAGAGGAAAATCAGATTTGATTGCAGTCGATGCACGGGCATATAGATGCGGGATGTAGGTGGGCAAAGCTACGTATACGTGTCTCGAATAACGATTTTTTATCTGGCGGGGGGGTGAGGGGGTTCTCAGCTGCTGATGCTTCTTCTCAATTTTTCCCTTTGAAGAAGTGAGAATTACGATATTTGGGTGTCCGTAAGAACACAAGTTCCAAACAATTTTCCAATTTATTTCTCTTTCAGAAGCACAAGAAAAGAAAAAGGAAAAAAAATCAATAGAAAACTGGAGTTTTTGAAGGTATTAAAATAAATTGTCTCGACATGCAGGATTGCGCGAATAATCCTGGAGGACGAAATTATACTAGCGGCAATTATATATTTTTCCTCTCAATCTTCTTTTTCAATTTCTTGTATTCCATCTCTGAAGATCCTCCTACTTTTTTTCTTCCTCCTCCTTCTTCAAATATAAGATGAAACAATCACTTATAAACTTTTCGCCTGGCTGGAGAGTATAGAGACTCGGATGATCCTTTTGTACATTTATTTTACTCCCAGCGGGTAGCGGAAGGTTCCTTCTTGGTTGATTCTACTTTTGCCCCGACGCCGAGAAAGATTAAGGGCTGCCGTTCCGTAACCCGAAACAAGATGATTCTTGAGCCGAAAATCGAAGTTTACGCGGAGCAAAAAAGTAGCGGAAAGCGAGAAAAAAAGTGAATGAAAAAAAGAAAAAAAAGAAAAAAGGGAAAAAACTGAAAGCGGAAACGGATTCAGGGTGAAGGGATCAACGCTATCCATTACGGAAGCGTGAAAATATACTCTCGATTATTGTATTGTATATAGATATACACATCGGATTGAATTCTCCAAGGATTTTTCACCCCTTTGTGGAAGCAGTCAATTTTATTTTATTTTTTCACTTTTTTTCTTCTTTCTCACACTCCTTTCCAACACCAACTTTTTGCTCTCTCATCTTCAGACTCTTCATACTTGGTGCAAGCTTCGCTTTACAGGCGTTATATGTTATATACTTATAGTACCTACCTATGTTCCTGAAAAATGTCTGCATCGCAGTTTTGATCCGGTTCACCCCATCCTTTGTAACATTCTTTTTTTTTCAAATTCCATCTTCTCTTACTTGATAAAAAAGTGAAAAGAAGTCACACGCCCTGTGTAGTGTAGCATACATGATACGCGAGACATCTTTTGACTGATGACGTCGAGAACAATAGTATATTGAAATAAAATTAGATTTTCTCTATTTTCAATTCCTGCGATGAAATTTTGTATCCATCTTATTTGTTCAGTTTTTTTATCATTCTATCGCGATTTTCGAAACTCTTACGAAGTCTATACGCGTGTTCATGGTAGGTATAATACCACGTGCGGGCGATGAATGGTTGGTAGGTAGGTAGTTATATGTATACCATACCGTAAAGGTAATAGCGCGACTGAGTGAGTTGGTCCCCCATAAAATTTATTATTATGAATACTATAAAGCACATAAGTGAAAAAAAAAGAAAAAAAAAAGAAACGAAAAGACTTACGTGTTACATAACTGCGTATAGCGGAACCGCACACATGTGACGAATAAGTGGAATACGAGGCGTGTACGGGGGCTCTTTTAAAAAAGACTCAAAGACCCGGTGAAATTTTGAAACTTCTGACCTCGGGGACCACCCAGATCCGAGGCTTGAAAAAAAATAAAAATCTCAACCAAATAAGTTCGGTGGAAAAAATTAATTTCGAGTGAAACTATATAGACACTGCCGCAGCTGGGACGACTGCAGGGGGAGGAACTGAAGAATCTTCAGGTGATTCCTGGAATCTCGTATAAAAATTGTTCGGCCCCGCGCGTACTTTGTCGGCGGGGTTTATTGTTTTTCATAATAATAACCGAGTCAGTTTCAGGGCATCACATTGCGTTGGCTAGCTCGCGGTCCGATTTCTAGACTATTTTCGTACTCGCTGGTGGGCCCTCCCTTTATCTTTTTTTTTTTTTCGTTCTATTTTCTTTCATTTCATTTTTTCCCCTCTATTACCGCAAGCTCTCCGAAGAATAAGACTAACGAGATATTTTGGACGCCTGTTTGCCGTCTGTTTAGTGACTCTCTAGACACCGCGGTCGCCATGAGCGACTTTATATATACGAAGCGATGAGTGTTGCTGCATGGTGTGTTTTTTAAAAAAACAAGTAAACTGCCTACCACGTAAGCTACCGGTAGGGTATGCCTGAGAAAATTAATTGGAATTTGTGTTGCTCGTATAAGAGAGATCCTTTTCCCGCTGCACAACAGGGTCGTAAAATATCGTTAAAGTCGTGCGGAGCCAAGTCCTAATTACTCGCACATAATATACGCAATTTGTACACTTTTTATATATATTTCTTTTGTTTCGTCTCTTTTTTTCTCAATTTTCAAGTCTTGTTCTCTTCTCTTTCTTTTTCTTTCTCTCTATATTCCATATGATCGAAATCAATCGTGACTTTATACTTTATATTTTTTTTTTATCGAAGTACAAGAAGAAAGAAAGAAAAGATGTATCTTAATCGTTCTCAGCTGTGCGTATGTACACGTCGAATATTCTCTGTCCACGATTGTATATGCAAGAGCGTTTTCTCGGAGATAAGAATTTCCAATTTTCAAGTGGAATGAAAAATCAGGGAACGATTTGCCCTTTCCGTTTGAATATATAGACTTTCGATAAGCTGGTTTTCCACACTCGGCGATTTTACCCGGTTGCCCGCGTCGGGAGCGATGTACAGAATCTAATTTCCATGACAAAATCAGCCTCGCTATACACTCTCCATTTCATGGGGGCCGAAAAATTTCTTCAACGGTTCCCCGAGGTATCTCTTCGGATCAGGAGCACGTCCGTGCTCAACTGTATCTATCTACTCCTAAACTCAAGTCCCTCCAATTTTCCCCCCATTTCTCCCCCATTTTATTCATCCACCCCTCTTCCCTCTCCCTCGTTTCACGAAGATCTCAATTCATGCACAAAAACCCGAGAACGACTGCGCTTAGCTTTTATTTTATTTTTTTCAATTTTCCTTCAATTAAAAATATATTATCTCAATTACTTTAACTCTACTTACGCTTTCCGTCTAAATCCAAGCTTCCTTCTGATCGCTTTGAATTTTTATCCATAGTCTATGCAGTCGTCAGAGTTGGACGTGGTGACGGAAAAAGAGATACAAAAAAAAAAAGAAATCTGGTGATGGGGTTTAATTTCCCTAATTGTTATAATGATAATAATATTTCGCTCGTTCAGAGGCATGAGAGAAAAAATGAAACGTAAGTAAAGGTAAAAGTGGTACCTACACCGTGCGTACTTGCACCTAATAAAGTCCCCTCCGCAATAATATGGGGAGGCGGGCGCGTAGGTATATGATGAAATTAGGAGGTAAGCTGCTACTGTAGATGGATTCTATATCCAGCACGCTTTTACGAAGTTATGACGTTTAATACTGCAGAGCATTGCTCGGGCGTAGTTATACCTATACTCGTAGGTATAATCAGCTCTTGCAGGACTTTAGGTCCTGTTCTACAACAGCTGGCAGGCTCCACTCACCCTTAGAGACTAAAGGGTATAAATGGGATTAGGCTTTTAGTAGCCTAATTTTTGCTGGTAGGTAGGATATATACATATATCCATACATATGTAAGGTATTACACGTATAGACATACAAACCTGCAGCTACTCTGCTAGTATATTGTAGCGATGTTCTAGACGCGAAGCGTAATCACGCGTAGCTTGTATACGTATAGTGGTAGATCCTAAAGGGGGTGGCGGTAATAAAAAGGCATATAAAAATAAAAAATAAAAAAATAAAAAAAGGTGAGGGCGGGGGATTGAGTGCACGGTTGAATTAAAAGGTCCGAATTAATTCCCACACTCGTTTCGTGAGGACGGTAGCTTCGATGTTATCTGAAACGCGACTGGAATAACCGAGCAGCATGCTCCCCGTTCCCCGTTCCCTTATTTTTCTCTTTCCTTCTCTCGTACGCTCTATTTTTTCGTTTTTTTTTTATACAATTATACGTTCTGTTATCCCTCTTCTCTCTGCCTAGTCTTCGCGTATATATACCTGATTCTCTAATCCCTGATTTGAAAGAAAAAAAAATTATTTTTCGGTTCGTTTTCATACATCCATTACTTCGGCGATTTAAAACCGCCGAATAGATCGCGGGTATTGTGATAAAAAAAAAGAAAATTAGAAGAAAAATCCAAAAGAAAACTCATTCTGAATATCAAAGGTACATCATCAGGTGAAAATAAAAGTTGAACGATAGAAGGAAAAGAAAAAAGATAAAATAAAAAAATATCATTGAATCGAGATGCAGGGATTGTTATATTCAGAGAAAGGTCGACGAGCGACCGTTGAGCTTTATGTATGTATAATCTGGTCAGATGGTATGTATAGATATATACAGATATATTTATACAATGTACTGAAAACCAGTACATAGGGAAGTTAATTGCGCAATACGCGTCCACAGGAAACGGAAAAAGACCAGGGAACGAGAGAAAGGATTGTATAACCGTTCATGTGTGCACGTTGAATCGCATGCGGTTTTAGGTTATATAGGTACACGTGTATATCTATAGGTACGAGTTAAAACGGCGTTTGTCCTCTCACCAGGTATACACATATTACAATATGCATATAAGGTATAGGTATGTATATCTATAGGTAGAAAATATGTGAATACGCGATACGCATGTCAATTACTATGCGAGAGAGGGCAGCATACTCATATGTATTATTATAATACTACGTACATACCTAAATCGTGGTAGTACTACAGCGATACACGTGTGCGAATCAAATGCTCTTTGTTGGTCCCTTGTAAGAAGTTTTTTTTCTTTTCTTTTCCTTCCCATTACTTCTTTTTGTTTAAAATGTGTTTTTTTTTTCTTCTTCTTGTTGTAATGGCGACGTGCGCTTTCTTATGCGTATAACGTATCGATGATTAATCGCTCGATGTGTGTGAAAAGGGGAGAAATTATATTTAATAATTATTGCAACGCGAAATTGCTCGCGGAATTATACGGGATTAGTTTCATGCTTGAATATGACGTGGTAGAAGTTTCTTATCGTTCCTATAAAACATTTTTCAATGTCGCATAGAACTACTTGATTTGAATCTGCAGTCATCAACGATCATCATTGGTTGGAGTCTGATAGATTAAATTAAAAACGTTATACGCACGTATCCGAATGTGCAGGGGTAAATAACAAAGCGGACGAAAAAACTCGGGGAAAACCGGAATCGACGCGATCTCCTGCACGGTGAAATTTTTAGCGAGTTCATTACGGCTCTCAGATTTTCACCCTCGAAAATATAATACACATCGGCGAGTGACACACTCCACGGATGAAACCGATGAGAAAAAAAGGGGATGGAATAACAGTGAGCCTAAAACACCCCTTATTTAGCTGTAATATCACCCCGCGATATCGTCGTTATATTTAACCTACCGGATATGAAATAAATGATTTTTTTCCCCTCAATTCCGCGACAACTACAATTCACGAATTATCTATTTCTCCTGAATATTGATGATCAATGAAATTCCTGTTTTTTCAATAAGTCGTTTTTCTTGATTTTTTCTTTCCACAGCACCATCATAAAGATTCCATACGAATGTTCGATCGATCACCCTGTAGTTGACGAAAAAGCAAAACCAGAAACAAAAAAAAAAGAACTGAAAGAAAGTAACTCCGAACGCAAGGGTAACCGAGAGAGGGGTGGGTCCTTCGATATTCGAAAATAATTTTCGTCTTATTTCTTATTATTCGGTCCGTGTCAAAAGCACACATAAGTACAAAGTATAATGTAAAAAAGAAAACTTACCGCTGCCGCAAGAGTTGTGAGTTTGTTTGCCCGTTAAGTAAACTTTTAATTGCGTCGTCGTTGAAACTCACCCTCCCCGTTGGCCTGCATCTCGGCGAATAGTACAAGGTTATACGTGTATAATACAGGTAAGGTAGTATTATACCTCTACGAGCTGGTATAGCCGATGGCAGAAGTGGCCCTCTTCCAGCGACCGCTCGGATATAGGTAGATAAGTACCACCGCTCCGTCGTCGGTGCTCAAAACTTTTTGGGACAAAGTTGACGACTACGTTGTTCGAAATTCAGATTTATTCAAACCGAATTTCATGTCAGCGAAGTACGCCACCGCAGCACCGAGAACTCGTTTCGTTTCAAATTCTATAAAGTCCATCCAACGCCTCTCGTCCCCCTGCGGATATACCTTAGTACATGTTTTTTCTTTTTACATTCTTTTGATTCTTTTTTTTTTTCTCTTTTCTTACATTTTTCATCGATTTTTTTTTTTCATCATCTTTCAATTTGCGTGGCACCTTTACCCCGCTTTACTTTTTCACGTTTCCCGGTATATATATTCTAGGTTTTCTTTTGAATATAGTTCTTCCTTCCTTTATTTTCTTTTTCGTTTTTTTTTTTCTTCATTTTTTGTTTCTTTTCTTTCGCGCTACTATGGGGTTTTTCGGGGTGTCTTGCGGGATTTTTATGGGAAGCGACTGGTATGGGAGAGAAAAAATAAAAACAAAAAAAGGAAAAAAAAAGATTCTGGCAATGCGTGCAGGCGTATAGTACAAGAGTCGGACGAGTGAGCGTCACGCTTTGAAGGCGTCATTGGCGATGCATGGGTTGTTGTGATCGCCTCCCATAACGCATCAATCTCTCGGAGGATCCCCCGAGACCATAAGAGGGGGTAAAACGGGGGGGTTTTAGGGACCAGGGGGAAAAAGGGGCGGGAAGTGAAAGAGGGGGCTGTCCAAAGCTTATCCGCGCTCATCTGTCAACCGTGCTTCTGCCATTCCCGCGTTCTTCTTATTCTTCTTTTTATTCTTCTTCTTCTTCTTCGTTTGCCGAATGTTACTCCCGAGTTTCAACCACCATCGCGCATAGCTTATACCTTATATGCCACCTATCCTCCTATCCTTCCCCCTTCGTGCTTTGGGCTATATATTTTGTGCGCCCACGATTTCGTTCTCTTGCGAATGAAGAAAAAAGCGCAAGGCGCTATTGTGTGGTAACTTGATCCAATCTTTTCTTCGCAGTGCTTCCTTTATGCACCCGTCTCTGTATTACATACATACGTGTACACGTATATTTGTAACGAAAAAGTCAAATGAAAATAGCACGTGGTTAGGAATCGTAATGTAAATGTGTATAATAAAACGTAGGTAGCTGGTGCAGAATTGAAATTCAACCCTGATATGATAATTAGGGAGCATGGGAGAAAAATAATTTGTCTTAATTATATTTCACCCTCTTGTATTTAATCCGGAGTCCAATTCCGCGTAGCATTTTCACGTATGTAGGATGAGGTAATCTTGTTACGCGGAATTAGGTTATGCGGGCAAACCGCGTACGAGGGTAAAAGAAGAAGAAGAGTAGGATAGAGAAAATGTAAGATCAAAGCTCTCGGCATATTGCGGCTCTTCTCCTTATAGGATCGGGGAATCAACTAAAAATAATGCTCGTGATCTTTGAGGATATCGGTTGAAGATCGCCCGCTATTTTCCGGTAAGATCCAACAGATCAAATTCTCTTCCCTTGTCCGAGTGTCCGAGCAGGACGGCGCGCACCACATGGTTCTTGGATCTTCAAAGATCCTTTGTAAATCCTTGAAAATCCCTACCGTCCTCGGGGATCTCTCTAACTAAACTCTCAAGCAGAAAACGGTTCTTCAGCGTTCACCTTCACTCTACCTATACCCAAAAAATAAGAAGAAAAAAATACAAAAGAACAAAAAATAAAAAAGAAAAAAAGAAAACGCGTGACGAATGACACGTAACAGGGATTCTCCGCGTCGACTTGCACGACTCATTCTTCCACAGGTTCTAACGTCCTTATATAGCAAAATTTTCGTGAAAATTTATCGCCACTCTACATCTTCATCTCACCGCGAACATAGCCGCTAGAAATTTACCGCGCGGGAAGGGTCGGTCGCTGGATATATATAAACGAAAAGCCCGTGGGATATGAGGATATGTTTGTCCATAAGAATTTCATATCGAGGGCCGAGAACTGAAAGGGCATAACCCACGAAAAGTGCGGATGCTACCGCCGCAGGGTCAAGTTTTTTTTTCTTTTTTGAATTAAACCAAAATAACCAAAATTATGACAAATACGTAGATCCCTTCAAACTACTTTAAATTCTAATTCATTCGTGGTGGAAGCTTTGAAAAATTATACAATCATTTTGAGAAACGAATCTCGAGGCACCTTCATCGTATCGAGCTACGTGTTGCGTAACTAATAATTTACTCATATATTACATACCTATATATAATGGTACGGGACAGTCATTCGTCATAGTTAGGCGGACATAGGAGGTGGTTAACGAGTGACAGATTGGATCAAGTTTACTATTAGTCAACGATCGGGAGTCGGGGTCTCTGACCTTCGTTGCTCTTTCATGAGTGAAGCTTTTCTTTTCTCCCCGTCCCTCTTTCTTCTTCGTATCATTATTATTATCACCACCATTATTATGATCATTGTTACTTTTTATTCCTCCCTCATCTTTGAATTCAAGAAGATTTGACAATGAGTGAATTTCTGTATCGTTTCGCGCTGCATGAACTGCGTCATTATTATTCATTAATATTTCTAGTATAGTTCTGACGAAATAATTGATGTATCGGGATGACCTCTCCAATAGTTTGTTGGGATTCCCCTCGATTCGTCCTACTCCATCGAGTGTACCGATTAATTATTCGCTAATGAATTTCGGGAATAAGGATCTCGCGGCTGTGAAATTTCTTCCAAAGTGACGCGATAAGGAGCAACTGCTAGCGAACGAGGAGTGTCACTAGGGAATTCGGAGTTTGCTAGAGACGAGAAGTTTCCTGCAGTTTAATATATGCATACACATACATATATGTATACGTACAGAACCCTCTCACATATACATAAAAGATGTATTTAGGTATACGAATTGGTATAAGGAAACGAAGCAAAGGAAGGCAGCACCCCCCGCACCCTAGAGTCCCGCGCGGATCGAGTCGGTCGATCTTAATTAAAAAGTAATTGCGTCGTCCCCGCGAAATCTAATCGGCTCTTAAACGCAAAGTTGCGTGCAAGATGAAAGAAAGAAAGAAAAAATTCAAGAAAAGAAAAAAAGAAAAAAGAAATATGGTAAAAATCAAGAAACAAAAAAAATATTTCAGAAACACGAGGAGCTTCATTAATTTTCTCTGACTAATTGTAAAATAAATAAGTCCGAACGATCCGACGTATTTCTTCTGATTATAATCGTCGTAAATTGAGATTATTTTTTAATCCATACCGATACTCGTCCTTGTCGCGAAACGAATCGATAAAAAAGAATAAATGTGCAAAGGGGTGTACCTTAGATTTTTTCAATTTTTGGGCCAAAATTGAAGTATTTTTGAAATTGATTGTAGGACACTTTTCTAACGTATTTTGACCTCAGGAACACGAATCCGTCGACCAAATTGAGCTAGAAAAATATCCCATCGAGATATCTCGATTTTTTCACTTTTCAAGACGATAAATTGGCGATAACTCGATCAATTTTATAGATAGATCAATTTAACTTGCAGATTCGTGTTCCTGGCGTCAAAATACGTCAGAAAAGTGTCCTACGATCGATTTAAAAAAATGTCGATTTTTGGCCCCAAAATCGACAAAAATCTAAGGTATACCCCTTTGGATTTTTTCAATTTTTGGGCCAAAAATGAAGTATTTTTTAAATCGATCGTAGGGCACTTTTCTGACGTATTTTGACCTCAGGAACACGAATCCGTCGATTAAATTAAGCTAGGAAAATATCCCATCGAGATATCTTAATTTTTTCACTTTTCAAGACGATAAATTGGCGATAACTTGATCAATTCTATAGATAGATCAATTTGACTTTCAGATTCGGATTCCTGAGATCAAAATACATAGGAGTAGCCTATAAAACTCTATAAAAAAAAATGTTGATTTTTGACTCCAAAATCGACAAAAATCCAAGATATACAACACAGGCACACGTGTAATTTTCAAATCAGTTACAATTCGTTAAATCAAACTACATTTTTTTGCATCTGTTACGGTAGAATTTTCTAGCGTCAAGTTACGATTTTATTCAATGCGACGATCGAAGTTGAAATAAAAGTACTCCTCGTTGCGATTTGGCTACTGTTCGAGTTGGTTTACCCTCCCCTCGCACCCCCGTAGCGACACATGACAGCCAGTATTTTTACGATCGGCATTATTGCCGATTTTCACCGCGCCCGCGTACCTTGCAATAAGACTGTTTCGATGGGCTCCTCGGGTCATTTGACGTTATCGTCACTTATGCCATCCCTACCCCATTTGCACCCCCAAAACCAACTCTGCTTATTTTCCCTGGAAAACTTATTCCCAACGATCGGCGACGCGCAGGGCGGCGTGTTCACGGGATCTCATACGGGAACAGCTGACAGTGGCACACGCGGCGTGCCACCCACGTCGGTGGCGACCGTAACGTATAAACGGGGGGGGTGAACTTTGTATTATATCTATAAGTTGCTGCTGGGACGTCATATTCCGATTTCGGTGATACAATGCTTTTCTTTTTTGTGTTATGCATTCTCTACGCAATTCGATCGGTATCGCATCTTTACTCTCCCTTTTCTCCCTACTCTATATAACCTATCGCGTTTTCTACACTCCGTGTTTCCATGTATATAGTGTAATATGATATAATACATAAGGGTGCAGAGTTTGCGCTTATGTGTACATACGTATGCAACATGCACGCATACGTATACTGTGGCCATAGTTGGACATTGAACTAGGGGGTACAGAATAAGAAGGGAGACACTTTATGAAGATTAGAACCTTTTATTGTTATTGGTGCTAGCCGGCTTGCTTTTCCGTTTTACGACACTAGTCCCGGGTATTAACAACGCCGCGGACAATCCCCGAATGTTGTATATAACATGCCCAAAAAAAAGGTGCAGGACGACGGGGACCTCATATCTGAGACTGTTTTTCTAGCTGTGGTTACGTCTCGCCTCGCGTACATACGGAAATCGATAAAATAATTCAGCATCGATATTATACATGTGGCGGTGAAAAGGACGTGAGAAAAAAAGCGAAAACGGTCTAAAATTTTCTGCACAAATAGGAGAGGTAGAAAGGTTTCAGCGACTGATATTCTGAGAACTTCAGCCGAAGACGAGATGTTATAGTATAAAGCGGTTCGCGCGGGGTGACGGATAACCACTTGCTTGAACGTTGGAGTTTCTGGTTGACGTTTTGTCACGGTAATAATAGCATTAGTTTTCCTCAGAGCGAGTCAGCGAACGAACTCTTCGTAGTGGTTGCGGCGATGGTGGTTCTACCGCTGGTTGTTGTTCTTCTTTTACTCCGTCTTTTCTTTCTCTTTTATTCCTTTTCTTTTTTTTTGCCACCGAACCGTGGACTCTCCCATTACAGTGATGGTCCCACGACAAAATTACATTTAGCCTAGTAGAAACAGATGACAAAGTCACGCGGTAACGGTACTGGTGGCGCGGTGGTGGTGGGTGGGTACGTGATGTGTCGTTTTTTTTTCTTCCCCGTAAGTTATCCTGTAACGGGAACCCCCAGCGAATGATCTCGAGATGCTGTATCATCTCACGGACCGATACGTTAATAATACACCCGCTAACTGACGTTTCTTCTTCTTCTTTTTTTTCTCATTTCTCACACACTTCGACAGACGTATGCGCGTGTGTGCGAACATACACGCGACACGTACGCGTCGAAGTTCGAGTTCTCGGTTGAGTAATCGGGGTTTTCCCAAAGCTCGATTTAAGTGCGGAACCTCCGACTCTCTTCCACTTGGCAATTTGCCTGATCCGATGTTTAGAGTTGTATACAAAAGTCCCTCTAACTCGGCGATGAGGGTAACACGATATAAACTGAAAACCTCTATCGGTGAAATGTCATGATTGTCGTTTACGGTTCACTATTGCCAATCCAAATTCTTGTTTCCTAAAAACATCGATATTTTGTCTGAAGGAAAAAAAGAGAGGAAGAAGAAAAAAAAGAAACTTTATCGCACGCTGAAAGGTAAGTTTGTGTGGGCGTTTCTCTGACGGCTGTCAGTTTCAGGGTTTCCGCGTGGAGGACGGATGGGCCCGGAGGCAGTTATGTATACCCGGGGTAGAAGAGGGAAGATGCAGAGGGCGAGATGAGGAAATACTGCTAGAGTGAAAGGGTGGAGAGAAGAAAAAGAGAGAGGGAGAGGGAAGCAGAAAAAAAAAAGAAAGAAGCGGGTAGGGATCTTAATTTTTTATTCTTTGAGATGCGTATACCCGAGAAAAGATCTTTATAGATCGTAGATGGACGCATTGAAACTCAAGACCCTTGAGATATGCCCCATCGTTCGCGGGGGCACGGAGAGCCAAGATAGATCCTGAAAAGAAACCGACTGAAAGAGATCAGGGACCAGAAACCCGTACCCTCAACATACCTTATCCTCTACTTCAAGATTCACGCGTACCAAGTACACATGTATACCTGTATTTATATACAATATACCTTGCTACCAATACCACCCTATAAATTACGTAAGAAACTACAGGGTAGACGAACGTTGCGTTGTACCAACGACCGTCAAAAAATGCCATTCAGATTACACGCGAGCGTTCTTTTCATCTCTGCATAGAGAGAGTAAAACGGATGGACGGACAGGTAGTAGTAGCTGGTTAATACGCCCTGGACGCCGTCGTACCCGCGTTCCTCGAGAAACCCAAACAGCTCGATTCTTATATTATTATACATATGGCATAGAAAATCATAGAAAGCGCGTTATTTATTCCGCAGGTATATACATACGTATACATACATACCGCGAGACGCACCGGTGATTTGTTCCTTTCAAAATATGTATAAGCTGTAGGACTATGACGTATTCCGAGGTGAGGGAGGGAGGGAATTTTGACCCAGAAAACAAATCTATATATCATCGCTCGTCATCGTCGTTCCCATAACTCTATCAAAAAATGCGTGGATTTATTTTTTATGGACAACGTGAACGAGTGACGCGGGGATCGGTTGATCCGAAAAATAAACAAGAGTTTCATTTGACAGAAGAGAAAAGAGAGAGAAAAATCAAATGAAAATATTATTCGAATGGGGGTTCTTTATAAATGCATTCAAGGGGGTAGAAGGTAGAAGGTGGAAGCTATGGGACTCCGAAAAACTCTTCCGCAACATCGAGCACGTGTGCGGTTGCTTTATACTGCGATTCGCGTGTATCCAATAATATACCTTTGTGCATTTGGTGGAAAGGCTTTTAACCGAGGCTTCTGATGCCGTTAAAAAATTCATTACTTTCTACGCTTTGATTCTAAGTGTATATATACGAGGTATTTATACAAACGCGTACGTGTGTAGAATGAACGAATGTACATTTACGCGGTCATGTTATACACGAGGCAATGCAGATGGGGGCGCGGATTTAATCGGCGCTCTTATCGGTCGAGCAGAAATTTTCAGCCCTTGAAGAGGAGGCGCGGGCTTCTCGACGGATGGTGCTCTTCAACATTGAACATTGAACATTGAACATTGAACATTGGGCATTGAACGTTCGACTGCGCGTGTGTGGCGGTATAAGTAGTAAAAGCACCGGAGACGCCAGTTTCCGCGCATTCAAACTATGCCCTAAACCCGTACAATTTATTGTCCGTGTACATTCGTACGAGAACTTTTTGAGGACGTGATCCTCTCGATCCCCGTTCGCATGAAGTAGAGATTATCTAACCCTCGGTATGTATTCACCCGTACCCCCATACCCCCCACGAAGAATTCGCCCTTGCAATCCTCGCAAAGTAGGTTCAGCCTTCGATATTTAAATACACATTATCTTATAAAATGATCGGTACATTCAATAACTTTTTTCTTTCCCTTTCAGAAAGATCATTCGGAGCGAAGTTTGCCACGGTCGACAATGACGTACTATAGTGTAAGTTCTTTGTCATTTGGAAACGAGCAGCGATAGCTGCAGCAGCATCAGCAGCAGTGGCAGTAACAGCTCATAAAACGTTATGCGTTTAGTGGGTAGATCGCGTGTCTATATCCATCTTCAGGCCATATACCAGTCCTTGTCTCCCGTCTGTGTAAAACGCGCGTTACGCGTTCCACGTGTTCAACTACGCAGTAGTTTGCTCGCCGTTGCTGCTGATGCTACGACGAGTAGCGAATGACACACGGGAAAACTCTGACGAGCCGGGTTCTTACTTATTTTATTTTATTTTCTCTTCTCTTCTTTCTCTCACTATCTCATTACGCGCCATACTACACAATGCGAGCAGCGAGCAAGTGTTTGGATTAGAATTAGATAAATATAACCCTCTAGTCGAGTGTCCGCGACTCGTGCATTCCTTTTCTTTTACTTCTCTTCATTTGTTTTATTTCGATCCCGTTGTTTATAGTTACGTAGTCGCCGTAACGTACGACGTTAGTAAACTACGCAACATCGAAAGATAATCCGAGTATACGAAGCGACGTGTCAAAATTCTTTAAATCCCCTTGATCGGTCGGGAACTTCCCGTGTATGACTTTTAGCACTCCATTCCCGCCAACCGACCGCTCTGCAAATGTAGGGTGACGTTTAAAGCGAGACAATCGTACGACGCGATGCTCGTAAAAAACGTAAGAAAAAAAACGATGGAAAAAATTAGAGGAGAAAGAAGAAGGAAAAAAGAAACGAACGGGAACGAGCGTTGGTCATTAAAATGAAGCATTCACGCATCCTTAATACCGGTGGGGTATTAAGGAACTTCCTGATCCTCCCATTCCTTCTTCCTATTTCATCCCCTATGCCAAAAATTTATCCACCTTCCACGCGACGCCGAGCCGCCGGGTCTTCCACGCGTAATAACCGCTAATAATTCTTGGCCTTTACCGGAAGATACCGCGCGGGGGGCGCCTTCTCCGATGTCGCTAGTAGGAGGTCGAGTGCCAAGTGCCAAGGGGATCGCGAACAACTAAAGGAAGTAAAGCTACGGGTAGATGCCCACCATCGTCTTCCTTACGGCCTTCGTGGTTAATCTATGAAATCACCAAGATGTACGACCCTTGGCCTGAAGTATGTGTCACTGTCGTACACCCCTCCTCCCCCCGTACCGCCCTTACGCCGTAACATTCTTCTCTCGTTTCTCCGCAGGCTGTTCACCGATGAGGAAAACCTGCACCGGATACGCCCTCGGAGCATCGATTTCTGTTACGTATCTAAACGCGTTATATACTATATTCCATGTATGTACATAATTTATGACATGTATTTCGATAATTATATTTTAAACGGAATGAAAATTGAATGGAGTCCTTCATTTTTTCGTGCACTGAAATTATATACGTATGTATAAAGCGCGGATATGGTCTAATTAATTATAACGATGCAGGAGGCTATATGTATGTAACATATATATATGTGATTCTGGAATGGGATTGCCATGGGAGAGTTTCAGGGTCATAAACTTCGGCATCTAGTAAGAGCTATCTTTCTCTTTCCTTTTACTGTATATATATTTTGTTCGGCTGCGTAACATTTCGCTGAACTTTACGGGGCGCGATGATTGCGGACTACCCCGAACACAAAAGTATTTTATGATGTAGTGTATTCCGGGGAAAAAGGTGGGGTGGATGATCAGAGAGGGAGTTAGGTAAGGGTGAAAGGAATTGGGAGAAGAGAGAGCAGAGGGAGTAAGAGGGGCGTTCCAATCAAGGGAAGTTTCGGCCTGCGAGAGCAGAAAGACAGAAAGTCAGAGAAGAGCCACAGAGCAAACGGCCAAAAAGCGTAAAGTAACAAGGGATGAGAGAGAGAGAGAGGGAAGGAGAGCAAAATTTGGGGAAGGGTGATAAAGGGGAATTATTAAATCGTGCGGAAACCAAAGTCCCACTCCGATCCCGAACCGATTTATGCTCGGGCGCGTATATAGCGTCGCGTCGTCGTCGTCGTCGTCGTCGTCGTTGCTGCCATCCGCCTTGTTTTTTCAAATTTCCTTTCCTGCGACTCCAGATTAACGTTGCACACCCCAATTTTCAACTATATCGTCTATATACCAAGTCAAACTTCCGTTTTAAACAAAATTCAACCCTCACCGACTTAATAGATTTATATAAATCCACGTCGCGCTGGGGGATATGTATACGAGAGAATGTATAATGAATATTTAATTCGAGGAAATCTTATAATTATTTCTATCACAAACTTCATATTATTTGGTGTAATTTATTTTTACCGAAATAGGATTTTCTTTTTTCATCTTGACGGGCACTGTGCGCAGAGGGAAGTATATACAGCCACGTGTGACTATTAAAAATGCATGTAATTTCTCGGGTGTATGAGATGCAGTATGTATACATGTATACTATCTTTCTCAGGGGTGAAAAAGGGGACCGAAAACGAGGGCTGCCGCTTATTAGGCGACGGGGGTTGTTTCGTTTAGCTCTATATACTTTGGACGCCTCGCCCTCTTCTAGTCCTTCTTCGACTTAAGGTTTCCCGCCCACTCTGCGCACCCCTTACCGAACGGAAGAGGATATTTTCGTTGCATTCTAGGCGAGACTGTATACGAGAAAATAATTATCTATTTTGAGATGGGCAACTCAACAGACTCGAAACTAGATATGTATAATTTTTTTCTCTATACTATACAAACACATGAAAAGTTTGGGCAAAGCTGAAAATTTCAATGAAGCTAACCGCCGGAGAAGGATTTCACCCATTTTGGATATTTCTCTTTATTTCGTTTCGTTATTTTTGTCCAAATATTTACTCCACCCCTAGCGATTTATACAAAAAATATCACGTTCGTTTCATGATCACGTATACCCTGCTGCTCCTCTATATCCCCGTACGACGGGCTGCATAAGCCGAGATAATCGGGTCGATTGATTTGTAGGTGGATTTGGGGTGCTTTGACCTTGTCAACGTAACTCAGGAGTGCAGGGTATATACGTAATGTAGGTACGTACAGTGGTCGAATAATTTTGAAATTGAACGAGAACACGGAAATGCGATTGTACTGAGGGATAGAGAAAACGAATTACATAAAATGACGTCTAGAAGTGAACAGAAAGAAATTTTCTTGATACTTTTTTTGTTCTTTTTTTTACCAATCCATCCATTTTTTTTCACCAAAAACCAAAAAAAGGAATCTTACGTACGAAAATTCCAGCGTGTATGATATAGATAATAAAAACAAGGGATTTTACGACGTGGAAAAAGAAAGGAAAGGAAAGAAAGTAAAGAATAAAAATGAAGAACTGAAAAATTAATATGCCAACTCTTATTCACCCTCTCGTTCCTCGGCGCTGGGTTGCACGATATTAAGGGTGGATTTCAGGCGCGCGGTTAGACTGACGACAAATCTTACGGTTGCGCACTAGCATAATCCCTTAATTACTCGCCCGTTTCACCCGTGCTTCAGGGTTTTCGCCTCTAACAGGTAATTACAAGGGGTGATTGTTACCCGGACTATACTACCCCTCCTTTTACCGTACACCACTCGTAACACCTATATTTACCCCCACTGATATTTATGTCTGTGGTGTATAAGGCAACGTATCCACACTACCAACATTTCCGTAAACTTTCGCAACAGAGGTCGAGTGGCAAAACATCTCAGGATTATTTCGTCAGCTATACAACCAACTGCTGCCCAAAATTTATCTAATGCAAGAATCATCGACACGAGATACTTCTTCGGTGAAGTTTCTGGAAACAATAATTGAGTAGAGGATTGAAAAAGTACGAATCATCGATTATCTAATTCATACGAAAGGATGGAAGGAGATAACTACCGAACTTGTGAAAGGATCCTGCCAGCTGAGTTTTTCTATACTGACCACAGCGGTTATATCTATACCTCTACCCTATAACGCGTCCTGAAGCTTCCCACGAGATTCCCTGGGGCGACATTCAACACTCGTATACCTATATACATTATACATACGGATACATAGGAGTCTCTGCGGTACGCCAACATACACGCGTGTAACCTGTGAACGTGACACCCTCTATGGGACGATTAAATATTAACTCGAACGTCTTTAGTATATTTAATGTTACTTTTAATGGGGTGTGGAAAACCCGTGATGCCTTAATTATAATTACTCAGCGAATATACGCGTACAAAGAAAAGGGACGAATGTTCACTTTTTCAAATCGAAGAGTTTCCTTTTTTAATTTTCCCTCAATTTTTATTTGTTTTCATAATCAATTAAGTAGATACGAAATTCACCGCAGAACTCGGAAATCTAATTGTACAATAATCAGTGAGTTCTCGTGTCGATAAAACCGATGGAAAAAAATTAAATAAAGTATAATGCGACGTCCGGTCATCATTAAATATTGAAATGTCGTCAGTGATTCTCATGGCCTGACGCGCTCAATTCCGGTTATCGGTGTGCATATTACATGGAAAACTACCGTTACTCACGCAAAATAAAACAAACAACAAAAAACAAGAAAGAATTGGAAGGAAAAAGAAGAATTAAGGAAAACGTCGTGCGGCAAAACTTGACGTCTTTCTGTTTTACCTCTCCATTTAATTCCTGTAGCCCTCATATACTATATTTTTTTGTCCATTTCTCTAATGAGCTTTCTAAATCGATCCACTCACGGTGCACGATATGAAAAAAAAAAGTACAAAAAAAATACATATTTATAATAATAAAGAAAATATTAGTCAGGCGTATCGTTCGCGTGCCGTATTCCTAACTCTTCACTCTTTTATTTCATATCGCTGTATATGCACACGTATTAACTATATCCGAGATACAATAAATAAAAAATAAAGAGGAAGGCCACGAAAAATACATAGAATGGAATGTGACGCGCGTTAATATTGCATGGGGGTTATACGTACGGGGACTCGCCCCGCTAGGATGGACGTTAATAATGTAACGTGATATTACCCACAGGCGCATAACCTATTTCTAAATTGACATACCAAAAAATAACCAAAGAAAACAAAAAAACAAAATAAATAAGGGAAATTTTATCAGTATTATACCTGACGTTATTTAATTTCTTTATTTTTTCTTCTTTTAACACATTCGTAGGTATTTTAAGATGTATAGGGATGATGGAACGAGGGATAAGCATGAATAAGCAAATAAATAGAACAAAATAAAATAAAACAAAAAGAAAAAAAGGGAGGACATTAATCCGAGACAGTATGGCGTAAGGGAGCAGCAGCGAGTTGTAGGTTGTAGGTACATATAGGCGGTGTGCAGGACTCGATTCTGTACGGTGGAGGTGAAATTCATTAAAATGCTAACACCCGGGGGGTACGTAAAGCGAATTTCAACGAGACTGGGGAGAATGTAGAGTTGCGGACTACTTCCCGTTGGGAATTGCACGTAACCAAATTAGTCGATACCACGATTTATTAGCACTGCAACTCAGAGAGTACAACGGAAACACGTCGAGAACTTCGCACTGGAGATGTGAGATGTTAAATTTTATGGAATGGGAGGAAATCCTCCCTGTGGAATTATCCTTGCATTATATGTATGAGGAAACAGAACAAGACGTAGCAGCTTCGTGATGAGACGGAAATCTGCGAAAGAGAATTTCTTATATCTTATATATTTAATTCCTAATCTCTTCTCTTCTTTCTTCCATGATTTATCAGAGGACAAAATGGACCTCTTAACGTCTCGGTGACCAAATGCGTCGAAATCACCAGCTCTCCAAGGTTATGTACATTTTTTTTGCCTCAAAATTCGAAGGATGATGTCTAGAAGTAATTTTTCTTTCTATTTCAGCTAACTACGACGAATTACATTAAAAAAAAAGAAGCAATCCTTTTGGTTTTTTTTTGTTTCGTGAAAAACTGGTAATTCATAGCTTTCGCAACGCGGTTCCCGCATCGAATGTGGCGGAGGCCTGTCGTATTCGCTTATTTCGCATCCCCTACGGACGAACGGATGGAATTGGATGGCGGAGAGGTAGCTGACTTTTCCAGGACAAGGACGTGAGGAAATGCTGGTGGTCCGGGGTTGTACCAGTGGCGCGTTGGAAGGATCGAAACAAAAAGAATCGATGCGGAAAGAGTGGTTGATCGTGCGAGACGAGACGAGTTGAGTTCGAAAAAAGGGAGTAAGAGGGCAGACCGATTCATCCCCTACATCTACACACCGTCCACCGACTGTTCGTCCCATGAGGAATATGTTATTAGGCCTTTAGGATTATGTACTTTTCGATGAGGGTAAAAACTGTAGGAAAAAGAAAAGAGGGACGAGAAGAGAAACGAATTTAAGATACGTGATGCACGTCGGATACCGAACTTGGAATAAAGCTGATATTATATCGACAAAAAATTGACATTTTTTTTACTCCTCTCCACACATTTCTTTACGAGATGAGCATCGTATCTGCTTATTTTTTTTTTCCTTTCCTTTCCAAATACCTAATTGTATAGGCATTGCAGCGAAACGTGACGTATATGAACCGTCGATGTAAGGGATGAAACTCCACAAGATAAATAAATAAAAATTTGCGGAAATAAGGTGTATGAGGTATGGAAGGAAAGGTATAGGTATACCAGGTTTTCCACCATGGTCCCATGAGGATCGATAAAGCGGTAAGTTGAGGGGTGAGACGAGTGAAGGGTGAGCGAACCACCTGTTTCCATGCGAACCACGACGACGATTCATGACCCCGCAATTTTTTTCTTCAACCGCACCCGCACTCGCGCGTTTATTATTAAAATTCTGATCCCCATGTTTCCATCCCCGGCAACTTGCTACGTCGCAGCTGAAATACGTCGTAAAAAAATTAAACATCAACAATTCTGATTCAACAACGAGGGTGACGTTTTTTTTTTCTTTCTTTTTATTTATTTATTTGTTTTAGTTTATAGTTTTTTTTTTTTTTCTTCCCAGGTTTTTTCATTCTTCAGTTGCGGTTCGACAACGGTATTCTCACAGTCTCATTTCAGAATTTATATGAAGTTTGTTTAATGGGG
The DNA here is from genome assembly GCA_963932425.1 of Athalia cordata. Lineage (NCBI taxonomy): Eukaryota > Metazoa > Arthropoda > Insecta > Hymenoptera > Athaliidae > Athalia > Athalia cordata. Next base: position 32,144,333 of record OZ010627.1, on the reverse strand, counting down.
TCAAAGATCTCCTTATAAAAATGGTAACGCAACGAGATAAGAGTCGAGAGCTGCGGTCGGATGCGGGCTGCGGTTGGAAGAAATTGGGCAAAATAAGCTCGTAAAAGAAAAAGAAGAAAACTTTGGACATACATATAAATATATGCATATTTTACTCCCACTCTTTACGACCTTAGGTACCATAATATAATTTTTTTTCTTCTTTTTTTTTTCGCTCCCACGTTGCAGAGCAAGCTGGTGATGCAATTTTTAAGTGCCTACGAACGACAAAATTTAATATTTTATAAGTCATGCCAAATTTTACGTTCAAAAATCCACAAAAAGAAGAACGTGCTCATAAACCCACCCCTACTTCCTTTAAGGTCATGCATAACCGTCGAGATTTACCGTTGTCGATTCACGATATAAGTACGTAAATATATTTTCGCTTCCCCCGCATTAAGTAAGCTTTCCGCATTCACTGCTATGAGGTATGTGTATCTCGATAAAAAGACAAAGGCTCAATATTGGTATACATCACGTAAAAGAAAGAAAAAGAAAGAAAATGAAAATATTGGTGCGAGCAAAAGATCCTAATTGCGATATCCGTATGAATATTTTGAAAAACTCGTGATAAAAATAGCTGAAATTAATATCAACGTATACCGGTCAAAGTACACGTGAAATTATTCCGAGAAATTTTCGGTTATCGGTTAATAAATATATCGAGTGGTGCAATTTTGCGCTTCCCCCCATCGCATTATCCCCAATTAATATCAAAGCTTTGCGGGATATAAAGCGCAGGCAGGCACGTGGCTTCTATCTCGTGGCTCGTGTGTTTGCGTAACGTGGGTATAAAGCTCGATATACACATTGCTGGAATTAATCTATCCTTGTCTGACAATGAGCGAGGTAGCTTCCTAGCTGGTATTAAATGTACACCAAAGCCATGTACATATACGTACATGGTGAAAAAGGAGGTTACACATACAAATGGGCATGTATTCGAGCTTGCGGATTGCGGGGTACGCGCGTTGCCTGCGTAGCCTGGGCCAGATGTCTGGACCAAAAATGTCAATGGTGGTTTTAATCAGTGTTTTGTTTCATTGTCAGTAAAGAGAAAGAGAAAGAGAAAGAGAGATAGGGAGATGGTAAGGGAGAACATGAACACCGCGGTGAAACACGATATTCCCATGGCGCACCGGTGCGTAGCATACGCGCATAATATACTCACTACTGTAAACTCCCCCCAACCCCCCCCAAAAGCCCGACCACTACAGCGCAAATCCATTCGTATTACGTTTCGCGTCATATGTTCGTACGCGCGGGTGAAGTCTCGCTTTTATTTTTCTCTCCTAATTCGGATGGTACACAGGTATACCCTGTACACCCCGTGTCAACGGCGACGAGTGAGGAAAAACAAGATTACAAAAAAAGAAAAAGAAAAAGTGAGATGAAACAACAAATTTTTTTTTCTCTCGTAAGAATCGATGCTCCTATTTCACTCTGTACATCCTCAAAATTTCTCCTGGTCGTTATAGCTTATTAATCGATTGCTTCACCGTATGTAAGAATTCGTTCCGTTTAAAGCGCACGACTTAAGTTTATGACAAAATGCTAAATTATATACCTACCTACCTACCTACCTACCTACTTTGCAGAGGGGGTTGAAAAGCTGCGAGAGCCCGAAGGAAATGTCACCGTACGACCCGACCCCGTACGACCGACCGCTATAAAGTGGCATCCAAGAGACTTACTGGAATGGGCTTCCTTAATTTCGCGCGTCTGTCCCACAGAGGGACGAAAAAGAAAACGAAGGATACTGGTGATAAAAAAAGAAGAAAAAAAAGAAAAGAAGTTAGGGGTAGCTATGGTGCTTTACCGGGTTGCAGTTTCCTTGAGATGCCAGTATTTTAGTATTGCGGATGAGGAAATCGATAGACACCGCAACTAGAGGGTGAGATCGGTTGTAACTATCTTCGTCGAAGGCGTCGTTAGTTGGCCAGTAGGCGACTGGGTTAAACCAAATTGTTGTCACTTTTTCACCCTTCTTCACTTTTCTAACTTGTAACTCGTTCATTAACCACCTATCAGATGACTCTTCTCGACAAGGAAACGTGTCGCGGTTTGTTACGAGAATGAGAACGAAAAAACAAAAAGTAGAAACATGTACCGGGCAATGTTTGAGATTTGTTAAAACAAAATAAAACATAAATAAATGAATGAAAAAAATAATCAACCCTCTCTCGATTCGGAAGTAAAACACATGCGCGTACTAAAAAGAAGAAAACTCACAAAAAAAAAACCGTGTATATATAGAATAAAAAATACATTGCAATTAAGAGCGACGCTGCGAGATACGATGAACGCAGTAATTCACGCGAACTTTTTTTCCGGGGTGCAGAACGCGATTCGATTCTTCTTCTTTTTTTTCTACTTTCATGTCGTTGTATCAGCGCCCCAGGATTCGCCACGAGACAACCCCTATTGGTCCGTTATTCATTCTACCCCCAAAAATGCGAAGGGAATGAAACTCTCTATGTGTCCATCGGTGTTTCCGTTTTTCTATAAATCTACTTCCGTTTTTGAAAAAGTTGGGATAACGAAGACGCGCGATCGAATGAGAAAAACGAAAAAACCTTTGTAGGTATGCTAAAAGTTGTACGATTCCTTTTTTCATTTCGCTTTTTCTTTCACTTTTTTTATTATTATTCTTTTTTTTTTCCTTTTCTTTCGAGTTCACAAAATTCGCGAGGACGGTATTAGGGTGAAAAGTTTGGAATCTGTTCCTGACATATTTACAGGAGTAGAGGTACCTTTTCCCTTTTTACATGTTCTTCCCTTCGCCAACGCGTTCCTGGAGTATATGTATTAATGTATCTATGGGTATATAGGCGGGTAATGTGGCTCTCATTTTGTGAGGCCATTCTATCGGCGACAAAAGTATAATTTCTGGTTACGCGCGGTGTGCATTCAATTGGAAGGAGTCGTTGAATGGAGCCGCTGTCATCGGCAGATGATCCATTGAAACGAATCTAGTGAAAGGATGTGGCGCCCTGCAACTGAACGCGATCACCGTTCGCATCTATACAGGATCACCAAAAATTATATCCTAGTCGCTTGTGAAAACGGAAATTACCCGACTAAAAATTCATCAAACACACGGACTTTGATTTATTAATTCACAGGAATAGCCGAGGGGGTAACCGCTTGTGAAATACTTGGGACGGTCAATTTTGAAATGCTATGAAATACCAATGAAATGCTCATGAAATGGTATGAAATGGTATGAAATGGTGTGGTTACCCCCTTGGGCTTATGCGGGGCCATTTTGATGTGTTTCAACCTCAAGAACACGATTCCGTCGAGTAAATGAAGCTAGGAATAAATCTCATCGAGATATCCCTTTTTTTTCACTTTTTGGAGCGATAAATTGGCGATAACTCGATTAATTTTATAGATAGATCAATTTGACTTTCAGATTCGGATTCCTGAGATCAAAATACGTGAGAAAAGTGTCCTGCAATCTATTTTAAAATTACTTCATTTTTGGCCCAAAAATTGAAAAAATCCAAAGGGGTATACCTTAGATTTTTGTCGATTTTGGGGTCAAAAATGAAGTATTTTTAAAATCGATCGTAGGACACTTTTCTTACGTATTTTGACCTCAGGAACACGAATCCGTCAACTAAATTAAGCTAGGAAAATATCCCATCGAGATATCTTCGATTTTTCACTTTTCAGAGCGATAAATTGGCCATAACTCGATCAATTTTATAGATAGATCAATTTAACTTGCAGATTCGTATTCCTGAGGTCAAAACACGTAAGAAAAGTGTCCTACGATCGATTTAAAAAAATGTCGATTTTTGACCCCAAAATCGACAAAAATCTAAGGCATACCCCTTTGGATTTTTTCAATTTTTGGGCCGAAAATGAAGTATTTTTTAAATTGATCGTAAGACACTTTTCTAACGTATTTTGACCTCAGGAACACGAATCCGTCAACTAAATTAAGCTAGAAAAATATCCCATCGAGATATCTTCATTTTTTCACTTTTCAAGACGATGAATTGACGATAACTCGATCAGTTTCATAGATAGATCAATTTAGCTTACGGATTCGCATTCCTGGGCTCAAAATACGTAAGGATATCATAGAAAACCCTACAAAAAAAAATGTCGATTTTTGTCCCGAAAATCGAAAAAAATCCAAGGGGTATACCTCAGATTTTTATCGATTTTGATACTTTACATTTTGATAGGGTTAATAGGGACTTATACGAGGGGGTAACCACTTGTGAAATACTTGGGACAGTCAATTTTGAAATGAAATGGTATGAAATAGTTGTGAAATGTGAAATGATTGGGACACCTATATATCGAGTGGCCACCCCCTCGGGAATAGCTCATGATCGGTGGAATTATTTCTTTTTCGCACCTGCGTGATAATCACGATTACGAGGGGATGATTTTCTTTTTTCTCTCACCAGTCCTCGGAGGATCCACTCTGAAATTTTTATACCGTAGCTAACGCGTAGGGAAAAATTTCGTATTTACGAACGGACCGGGATGGTTGATAATCAACGTGAGAGTAAAGAGTTTTCCCTCCTCTGATCTTATGTAGCTTATGAATTTCTGAACGATTCTAAGTAAATATGTATGTATATACATAGGCGCTTGATCTCTTTTGATCCTCACCGTACAACTTTGTCCAACCATTCCTTTTTTTTTTTTTTTCTCTCTGTTTCTCTTACAGCCCTTATTCGCTAGGGTCCGTCTGATAGATAGGGGGAAAGATGTTTCTCTGTTCCACGAAACAAATGACACTTGCGAACCGCAAAGTATTCTTTTCCACCGGCCGATTTCCTCATTAATTCTCGTCTTCTTTTTTTGCTATTCCTTTTCTTTTTGTCATCCGACGATCAATACTCGTGTCTATACATGTATTCATTATCGGCTCATGCTGTTTTCTTTATCTTATTTTTATTTACGAAGGATCCACCCGTTTGTATTTTATTGCCGAATCGGTTAGTTTCATATGCAGATGACCCGTAAGTTTTAGGAGAATCGGGCATCCTATCCGGGAACTACCGGAGTAGTTCGTATAGCTATACGAAGGTCCGTATCTACTGTACGGTTAGCTGATTAACAGGGTCTTATCGTCTTCCAACTGGCAAAGCTCCAATAATCACCTTGAAGCCCCACCAGTTTAATCCCGAACTAATTCTCGACGTGACAGGCCCGTCTTCCTTCCTTACACCCTGGGAGGTGAGAGCCCCTCTTCCCGCCCCGTGATTCTTTCTTTACTCTCCTTCGCAATCTAGAGTTTCTTCGAGTACGTATTGTAGTTTTATTTCACCTAAATCTGCACTAGTTTTATACAAATTTTTGTTTACTTCATTCTTCTTCTTGTGCTTCTTCTTCTTTTTCTTAACTTCTTCTTAGATTTGACAGTTTTTATCGTCAAAGTTTTTTTTCCCCCGGAATATTTTAGCTTCAAAAATTCCCCAAAGCCAGGAGGTGAGAGAAAGTATAGCGCACGACGGCATTTCATTAATCTTGTCTTCGCTCGGCGCGCGCGGATTGCGACCGTCCCGAATAAGCTGCAGAGCTGAAGACATTAGCGTATTTGTGATGCAAATAAATTCCCAGTACCTACCACCGAGGACATTTTACAAAACCCAATGCGGGTATACGTATATAGAGAATTATACGTATACATACAGTCGCCAACGGGTCTTCTCCGTTGCCTCGGAGTTGGGACTTTGGGGGATTGAAATGGGGGGGCGTAAAGAATGAGACGCCGCGGGTCGCGGGCAGATCAATAATATGAAAATAAAAATCAACAAATTGATTCGACACAGGGTCGAAATGTATACACTGCAAACGTAATTAGGAAACGATTTGAAAATCATTATCACCGACACGTAGTTCAATAAAAAAAAAAGAAAGAAACTAAATAATCATTTCCAGAGGAGATGATCACGTGTACCCGGAGATGTTAAATTATGGAATATATTTTGAGGATGAGAGTTGAGAAAAAGGAAGAGGAATAGGAAGAGAACGTATGGGAATTCTAATCGCCCATTCCATTCAATCTCTCTCCTCAAAATTTAGCATTCGCAGCGCGAACGAAAATTAAATCGTATTCAGATTGAAATGAAACGCTGTAGTATAGCAGAACGTTCCCTTTTATATACCTACCTCGGCTCCCCATTTTCCGAAACTTCTGAACGAGATAGAAATGAAGACGGGACTTATATACTACCGATGCTGTTGCTACTGCGTACTACCTAAGGTTAGAAAGTAAGAAAACGTGAGTCGGGGACAGAACGGAACGGACAAGAGAGCCGATGGTACTACAGAATCTCCGGGGGATAAAAACCAGCGAATTCTCATTCCCGTTCTCGCTCGTTGACTCCCGCCTTTGAATTATGGGGCCGGAGAAAAGCGGGGGTGAGATTCTCCGAGGGGTAAACGTTACAATTACGGTTCTGCCGGTGTCAGCCCAGTGATTTAGGATTTTCCTCTTCTCGCTGCCGCTGCTGCCTTATAAACTTCTCCCACCCCCTTCCCGCCCCCTCGCACTTTTTTTTCTATTTTATTTTTATTTTTTTTTCCATTTTTTTTTTCAACTCTTCGTTGATATTACCCGGCGAATAATTTTTAACCTGGCTAATTAAGGGGGCAGTTCAACGTCGTGTATCGCTAAAAGGGAAAGGAGATAAAAACTGATGTTTTAAACTGCCGAGAAATCGAGGGCACGAGACAAAATCGATTATTTCCAAGTCTTACGCGTAAAACATAAAAAAGAAAAAACGAAGTTGGGTTTGAAATTGAAATTTTTTCATTCATGTTCCTGCCTATACATGTATATTTCTACCCCCGGAAGATGAGGGATGGGTAGGTTGAAATAAAGAAAGCGGTGTTGTTTTTCGATCGTAAGATGATTTAAGTCCTTTCTCCATGCGATTTCCAATGGGAAATATATTTAAAATAGTAGGTATTACTACCCTTCACTTCCTCCTTCACTTTCCTTAATTTATTATATTCTCCCTTTTATCTCAAGAGAACGGATGTACGCAACGCGGATACGTATAGACCTTACATCCAAAGCTACCAGAGCTTTTGTCTGCGGTTTTTCGTATCACCGGAGATCGAGTATCCCAGGGACATGTGGGAAATATGCGATGACACCCACGCGATATCCTCTAAGAAATTTTTGCGGTTATGATCATTTACTCGTCTTGGATGTTTCTTTTTTCTCCTCTTTTTCTTCCCTTTCATTCTTCATCTTTTTCTTTTTTTTTCCCTCTCTTGGTTTTTCATCTCTTTTCAAAGCGATTCCATATAATCTGATTTGATCTATCATTCCCTGTCTCTCTTCTTGTATTTTTCCTTTCTTCTCTTTATATAAATCGGAGTAAAATCTATTTGAAATTCAGATCACGTATAACTTCTTCCCGTATATTATAAAATTTCGAAAGGACTGATTGAAGCGTTCAAAACATATCACGTTGTGTATGGATATAAGAGTTGAAACATCACGGTAAAAGGAATCCCATTGAAAATCCCTCTGAATTATTAAGGTTTGTACACAATGCAAAATCGTACGGAGTTATACTTATTGTTAAAAGCAAAAAACAAAACACTCAATGTCTTCCACCCAACGATGAAAAATTGCTTTCTGCACCCCAATTACAAAAAGCAGATTTCATAGAAAGGAAGAAGAGAAATAGTGAAAGAGAAAAAAAAGACAGCCATACACAGCATTTTTTTAAGATTTGTTAATACTATCAGAGCGTGCAGGGGTTGAAATTGGGAGTTTTGCTGCACCGGGGGTCGCAGTTTTCTCTAGTTAGAATTTAGATCACGTATCCCTTGACACCTCGGATCTCGAGTGCCCCGAAGTCGCGACACCCTGGCGCCCAAAAATCCCGGAGCTTTTGTATAGCGAGGGGGAACCATCTGTCCCGCGGGGTTGATAACCCTGTCCTCACCGAAGAAGCCCATAGGGGGTTGCAAACTAGCGAGCGTTTCAAGAGTCGGATGAAATCGTCACCGAAAAACTTTTACGGTGGGTGTAATTTACATTACAGAAAAAAGAAGTAAAAAAAGAGAAGAAAATCAAATAAAATAAAATAATGGAATCAAATTTCAGCCCCCTTCCCTAGCTCACGAAGGGGGCAGCAATTTAAGGAGCGTTTAGCACCCCGTCAGAGGTGGTGCGGTGGTTTCGAAATTGTTTTACAATTGGACATATGGTACCCCAAAGTTCACTTCTCAATTATTATCCGGTGATTAAATATGATGAGGACGAAATAGAAAAGTTTGAACAGTTTAGTCAACCCCCTTTTGTTCCCCATCAATTATACGGTGAAATTTCCATCAAGATTTTCTATGCGCGAAGAATACTGCGTGTGCATTCGTTGCGTCACCTCTGACAATCTGTTCATTTGATTACATCTCGCAGAGCAATAGGCTTCATGGATTTAACTCGTGGATAAATACCTCATATACATCCGCCCACTTGGAGATCTAGTTGCGATGGGATTAAATAACGAGAAATACAAAAAACCATTTACTACACACTATATCATTCTTTACGGCTGAATAAAGAAAAGAAGAAAGAAAAAAGTAATACAATTACACCCGTATAACCGATCGATCTAATCGACGGGGTGTATAATCTGAAATGAATTTTTTCACATCTCAATAGCAAATGTCGGGATGGTAAAGAATATTTTAAAACGAGCTGATATTTTTTCAAATATATAATCGTCGAGGGAAGAGAGAGAAAAATAAAAAGGGAGAAAAACGAATGATAATAGCAATGGTATAACAGAGATTGGTAATTCTCCGAGCAATATTTCCTCCTCTGCACTCGGTTCCTCATCAACGGCGTTCCCGGAGAAAATAAAAGTAGGGAAGAAAAAAGGGACGGAAAAAAGGAGGGGAGGGATTGTACCCGCTAATTATAAGATGGAAAGGGGTCCCTCGAGACGTGTGTTGTTGGATCTGGGATATAATGCAGCTTGCGGGATTACGTATACTTTTTTCTTTTACTCTTTTTGTTCCCCTTTCTTTTTAATATAAATATGTTTTTTTTTTTTTTTTTTTTTTTAAATTTCTCGTTTACGGAGGAAAGTTTGAAAAAGTACTTCTGCAAAATTAACCAACCCCCTGCACGATATGAATACCATGAAGTACGGCTCTACTGTAATATCTATAACGTAGCTTTGAGCTGAACGTGCAATTTCGTTCGGAAGATGAAAAAAAAAAGAAATATAAAACAAAAGAAAAACTGCTAATGATCCATTCGTTGGTTTGTAGAATTATATTTTGAAAAAACTATCTATCCTGATTTTGATTTCTGATGATTGTTCGTTATTAATTTGGTCGAACGTTTAATTGCATTTTTATACGGCGATAATATTGAGCCAATTAAAAGTATTACAGAGAATAACATCGTAGTGAAAAGTTTGGCGTAACAAACGAAGATTAATGGACAAGGTTTCAAAGTTCAAGCACGTGGGGGTCGTCTCAATGTTCTATAGCTAGGAACCCCCTCGCTGCCTGCGTCCTTTTCGCAATACGCTGCTATGCGGGTATAAACGGAGAACCGCGGAGCGAATTCTATCTTAATTAAGTCGTCAAAGATTTAAACTCCGTCCCATCAAGTTGTTATGGTAGTAGATATAATAAGGTACGCAAATGATAATTGATTTAAAAAATCACGCGCCTTACGAAATCAACGTGAAATTTATCAAGCGAATTATATTTCAGTATACGAAGAAGACCAATTAAATAAATTTCAAACTGCTTTCCTTTTTTCTTCATGACTTAATTTTTATTTTCGATACTGCAGAAACCTTGGACGGTGTCCAGAGGGTTGAAAAAAAATCAAATGACGATCGAAGCTTTTATGACCTCAGGAATTCCTTTTCACATTTTTTTCAGTCAAAATTTCTCCCTCCTTTAACTTTTTTTCGAGTCTATATAACCAAATCTGATTCGTAACTTACTTGTTCTGTACCGTCGAATCAGAATTCAATATTGCTTAGTTTTTCGGTTCCACGTACTCGCTTTTACTCGGGTATATTCAGGGGATCCGGACGACGATCAAGGACGAAGGGCGAACTGAGGCTCCAGGGGAAGAGAAGAGAGAAGAAGAGAAGAGAAGAGAAACGAGGAGTATAAGGGCTACGCTAACGGCAAACACCCCATAAACAAGGGTGAGATTCTATATGTATGCCATTCGCTGTGTGATGCTCTTCAGCAATGGCTCCTGAGAACAGGAGAATTGGAATCGATTATAGTTAGCTGCTCCCGGCTGCTGCTCCGTGACAATGTGTTTCGGTATAGTTCGCTGCTTTTCCTCAATCCCACATGTATGTCCCGTTGCTACTTACCCAGTTGAGACTCTTCCTCGATATTACATCGAGTGGCTGCCACATATACACCCTTGATAAGGGTAGTTAAATAACACGATAGGTATGCCATAGATTCGCGAGGCGCGTAATTTCTGCTTATGCAGGAGCGAGGAGGGATGAAAGAAAAAATTAAAAAAAAAAAGAACTGAGTGGCGAACCGACCGGGGGTAGATGGAGCATTAGACCGGTAATCTATTGGGATCGGAATTGGCAAATTACTTGCGTTCGAATGAAATTCTTTCCCTTACAGCGAGCGCGAGCGGCCCGGTAGGGGAACAATAGGTTCTGCCCCCCTTCGTAGTTTGAGACGACAATACCCTGGATTAGAAAATTCAGGATTGAAAATTTTAAGTGCCGATTGTCTGCCCGATTACTTTCATTCTTCGCCTCGTTCCGATAGTAGGGCACACCCTTAGATTACCCTGCACACCCACACACATCGGCACAAATACAAGAAAATTTATAAAACGGAACGAATCGCGCTCCTCATCAACCCTTGAATCGAACTAGGACGCCTATAAATTTTCAGCCCTTTCAATACGAAATTCCAAACCCTTAATTTTCGAAGTATCGGAACGTATTGTATACTACGTACATATTTCTGTCACAGTCAACCTTTCTATTCTTTTTTTCTTTTTCTTTCAGACCATTATTTTTTGTCGGCGATGACAAAATGATGTATGATAATAGTTGTTTCTGACCTGTACTGCGCTGCAGTAGTTATATATACTATATAGCGTAGGCGTCGTGAAAGACATTTACCAATATTTATTGAGTCACGCGCCGTAAGAAAGCGGGTCGGGGAGGAGGGGGTTGGCAGATCAAGCGGGGTGAAAACGATAGTTTCTTTGGACAAGTTTGTCGAACGTTATATCCTCCGATTAACGTTATCATCCGAACACCCGAAACACTTGAAAAAGTCATAACCCCGATAATTGACCGGTATATAAAAATCGAGATACTACGCTATAGCTGCAGCACGATCGTGTCGGTCGTAATTTACTTTCTTATTTTTTTTTGTTCGAAATTTTTTTATTTTTTTCTACATTTTCCGGGCGGATCGTCGTCTGTCTGAAATAATAGCCGTTTCATGCCCGCGTAACTCGTAGTTTTAGGTACTAAAGTTTAGCGAGTAAATCCAGTCCTAAACCCGCGGCAGCCACGCAGGGCAACGCCGGTAAGAAATACGCTATGTCTTATCCGACAATGGAGGCAGCTATATGGAAACACCCTGGCGAGTTTCATTGTCCTTGATAATTAACTGTGTAGTACAGAGTGTAAATCGCGTGGAAATTTGGGAAACCAGCCCGGCGCGTGAGCCGAAAAATTATACCTACGATAATATTTGCTTCCAACTCGTTTACGCCCTGAATAAAAGACCGAGAGAATCAAAAAATGAAAAGCCAAAAAATAAAAGATCGAACAAGAGAAACGAAAAAAATCAGATGGAAAAGCCAGAGAAGAAAATCTCATGCTTTTGATTCGTTGTTATGTTGCTGAAATAAATTTGTCGCTAAGCGAATATTTGCAATGGAAGAAGCTGAGGAAATTTTTAGGGGGTTTCATAGGGGGCGAGGGGGTGGGGTAGGGGGTTGAAAAGTAGAACGTAGGTAGGTATCGTCAATATGCTGCAGAGAGTAAGTATCATCTGGCTGACTAAGGGCTCGAGAGCGGGATATAATGAAATGAGCAAAAGTCACCCTCTTTTTTCGAGTTCCTGAATAAGAGATGAGGCTCTCATATATACTTACACAAAGTAACTAATCCCCCAACCGCGCGCTTTAGACGAGATGAGGCGAGGCGAAGTGAAGCAAAGCAAAGCAAGAGCAAGGAAAGAAAAAACGAAGCAAGGCTTACAAAAGACTCCGTGTTTCTGCCTACTGCACCGCACCACCATATACAGAAATAAAAGATAAAAGCAAAAAATGAATAACAAAAAGAAAGAAAAAAACGAAATAAGAAAACTTTATACACGTATGTATGTATCAGTGAAGAAGATGAGAAGAGGACAAAGACTATTTATTCATAATGCATCGCATCGTATTCAGAAGGTTCAGTTGCTCTCCACACACCTCCTTCAATCCAAAAATCCCATTCTCGCGTCCATTTTATTTCTACCGCCTGCACGCAAGGTATATAGTATCTAGACCGATGAGGTACTTTTAATTTCACCCCTCATTCGCGAATCCGCTATTTCAAAGGGGGATGCAGCAGGATTTTTCTTCAACTTTCCTTTTATTCATTTTTGTCTTTCTTTCATCCTTTTACTTTACATCACATTATATTCTCACTTCGCTCTCAGTTTATTTATACGCTCGACAACTTTTTATCACCGACATTTTCGTGTTTGGAAATTATCTTCGTTCGAATCGAAAAAAAAATATTAATAATAATAATTTCAGCCGAAAAATTACACGTCGTCAAATTTCACCTGCGAAACTACATAATAAACATTCCAATTATATTTTTTAAGACGTTAGGATCGGCCAGAAAATCGAGTCCAAATTAAAACTCTGGCGAGGTAAGAGAAAAAAAAATCATTTATCGTCAGGAATTCTCCATAACTTTCTTTACCGGTATGATAATTTCCGGTTGGTCTGCAGCGCGACGCGTGGGTGGGGAACACAATATCATATTTCACTTATCAATTATCGTTACCAATAGCTGGCAGGTATATAGAGGATGATGGAAATCGAGCTTTTTATTATCCCTGTCTTCTATTTAATTTTTTTCTTTTCTGATTTTTCTCTCCATTCTCCTCATTATCTTTGTCTTTTCTTTTCGATTCTTTGAGTCAGCTTATTTCCCTCTTCACGAGGAAATAAAGTGATTCTCGGTAAACCGCGCGTGTACCTATTGTGCATAATGTACGGAGATTTTTAACGTTGGAAAAAAAGAAGTAATGCGAATGATGACTTCGTTCGATCGAAGGACACTGAAATAATAATATCTTCCGCCTGCTCCGTGCAATTACGTTTAAAAATATCATATCCGTACAGAGACGCGGTACTAGTAGTTGTTGAAGAAAAAAAAAAATATATATCTATAGATGTATATACGCACGGTGTTAATAATATTCTTTTCATAGCCAGTATATAGGGTACCCCTTTGAAACAGGGGGAAAGAAGAGAGGAGGTGAAGGGGACGTAAAAAAGAAAAAGAAAAAAAAACCAAGAAAAGATTGGGGACTACAACCGTCGGAATGATAAAGAGTATATAAACAAGTTCTTTAGAAATGTCGCGCGGGACTTGCCTCGGAATTAATTTGAATCCGCTTTTAAAAAGGATCGACCGAGCCACAACCACCTATACAGAGAAAAAAAAAAAAACGAAGACGAGAAGAAAAAGAAGAAGAAAAAAAAAAGCAATTAAAAATGTCACAAAAACGCTATACAGTCATCGGCCGAATCAGACTCCGAATGCTATTATATTACACCATATAAGTGGCTATGTGCTTGAACGTTTTGGTAAATAAATCATCACGCCTTTTCATCGTCGAATGAAGAGGACGTAAAAAAAGAAAAAGAAAGAAAGAAAGAAAAGAATTAAATAAAATAAAATAAGTGAAAATGAAAAAAAAGAAAAAGATAAAAGAAGTAAAATAAATTGAAGGGAAAAAAAGTTTTTTCCGCAATCACTGCAGGAAACCCTTAAAATCAAATGAAAACCTGAAAGCGGAAGTTTAGTAGCCGACCCTTGAGAACGTCAGCATCTCGGATCACCGGAAAGTTATATCGTTCCTCTTTGACTTTTGGTCTACTTTTACTGGTAACTACCATACTAGAAGAGAGAAAAGGAAAAAGATGAAAAAAGTAACTTTTACGCATTCGTGACATGGATATGGTACGTTAGATTATATGTATGTAAGTATGGGATATACGTATAAACACGGAAAAGTTTTTCCAAATTTTTATGGAACGAATTCCGGGCATTTAAAAGACCGTACTATAAAAGTAAAAGTATGGTATAATAAATTGACGTTACACGTATAAACCCCGTGTGGGTATAGCTTCTGCCCTTATTTTCAGGATGTTGGACGAGTACACACAGTATAGTTCCCGATATCTATACGTACGTTATGTACTTTATGTATAGTGTGTATATGTAGGTGCATATAGCTGTTATATAATAAATGGGGAGGGATTGCACATAAATACATATACGTGTACACGGTCGAAGAAACTTTTAAGGAATTGCCATGCCTACGCGCATCTCGTCCTTGCTCCATGAATTTTCTGTACCGCGGCGTTGCTGCAAAGGTCTCTGTTTTGGACGCGTTTGGTTTTCGGCGAAAATTTCGCCGATAAACTATTGGCAATATATTCGTCAGAAGGAGTTGAATGCGAACACTGCGTATAATTCAACACGAGTCTCCCTATCTTACCAAAGGGTTCCCTTCCGTGCTCCGAATCCCTTCGAAACTATACCTAATATATTATCTATCTTCGTACAGTGGATATCTACGTAGAACGGAACAACGATGGATCTTGAATATTATCTGCGACGTTTTTGCATCGACAGACGTTTTATATGCATGCGCAAGGTCGCTTCGCAGTTTTCAAATTCCCGACACACCGTCGGATAGTTCCGTCTCACTCGGAATCAGTTATACATCCATTCGCGTATGTGGGTTACGGATATATAGATGGAAATTGCTTATATATACATGTATAATAAACCAGCTAGTGGGTAAATATAATGGCAAGGTTTATACCTTTGTGGAATACACCTATGTATAAGGTAAGTATATATGTGTAGGCATAGGAATATGTACATATGTATTCGGCAGCATATAACGGCGAAATCTTTGCAGCAGCATCCCGTTGATCCGGCGTATAGAGGGTGTTTTAGAGGGGTTTCAAGAGACGTTGGGGTAGCAACCGGGAAAACCCAGAGTTTCACCCCTATATTCGCTCCCCGGTAGCGAGCAAGTATAGGCAAAGGGAAACGGGAGGGTTGGAAAGGGAGGTTGGGGGTGGATGGGGTCGAGTAATATGGGTCGTTGCTAAGGTCTAAACAGAGGGACGTCGGTGCAGAAGGGAATGGGGAAAGGGGAAATGGAAGCTCAAGAGAAAGGGAAAGGGAAGGAGGAAGAGGGATGGAAAATGGGGAGAGAGAAGCGAGAGATCGCGGAGGCGGCATAGTTAGTGTTTGATGACTTGTGCGTGGCCTGAATATAATGATTATCATTTCCAAACGCCACCTCTGTTGATTAGTCAATTAGTCAAGGTAATTACGTACCCACTGTTATCGTTCCTAATTCCGAACCAGGCACGACCAGTTCTGTCTTTTATAAATACATATTCTCCACCGGCTCGAAAAAGAATTAAAATTACAGTTCCGTCGTAAGCAAAAAAAAAAAGAGAAGATATTTCGCTCCGAAGATCACGATCGCAGATTAACGCGTGATTCAAGATTCGAGTGAATGAATTTTATGTAAAATTCGCAAATTCTAGTTTACCGTAAGCCACATTTTCCGATCCCACATCTAATACGAAAATAAAATACTTCCAAAGGTCTGATAGGATGAATTCCGACTGTCGAATTAAAGATACTTTAATCGAGTTAAAGGGGCGCGTTTAAATCTAATTCTACTCTTCAACGGCGCTGTGGTTCTCAACCTTCGCTGTTTCAATTAAACGAACCAATCGTCGGATTGTCGGAGCTTCGAAATGATGATGGTTCGTATGAAATTTCTAGACGCGAATCACTCCGCTGTACGTATAGTTCTGCGGCATCTATTCCGATGTGCGTGGTAATGATTCCTTACGTATGTATAGGTATATGGACAGTTTTACACCACATAATAATCGCGGGGATCACATACGCATCGCTATGTAGGTATGTATATCGTATAAATGAGCGGACAAATTGTGATATACGAGATTCACGTGTTGTAAAGTGCATGGTCACGCGGAGATTGCCAACGTACGTACGTACGTAGGGGTACGTATACGTAGGTACGTATATACGTGCGTGACTTGAACGATGTAGTTAATAAGCCGACTACCTTCCTACCCCTTAAATAATATCGTATTGAAAGTTGTCCGTGACCATCGCCAGCCACAGCGTTCCATGTATGTTAATTTATAATTCATTGGAAGCTACTGCGCTAGGAAAACACGAAGCTTCATCTATATCATCGCCGTTTGTAAATTATACTTTGTGCTGGCCGTTTATAATACAAGAGCGAGTTTTATCGGTAATTATTATTGACCGGGAGATACGTTAATTGATCACGATGTAATTTATAATTTACGATCTTATAGAAAAATAATAATCTGTATGAATAGGATGAGCGTGTAGGTATACTACGGTAAACCGTACGTAACCGCGCGTTGAATTTATGTGGATTACATAAACGCGGAGGAAGATTGTATGGAGGTGACTGAAAAGGTACGCATAGGCTCTTAAAAATTTGACGACAGAGAAAAAGGGTCCGGTTTAAATCTGCGAATGCTCGTTGGCCTCGCGGTTCATGGGGGTTCCCCTCTTGGGTTACCCGTTGAGTTCCCATGGGGGAATTCATTCATTCGTTCGTTCGTTCGAGCTGGTTACAAACCCGGCTTAGCATTATACGACGTACTGCATGTATCAAAATATTTGATAGTCTTTCAAGACCGTAACGACACTCCTGCCAATCGGGAAAAGGGAACTTTAATATCCTTCGAAGAGTTAGAGGTGGTATGAGGACGCTTAGGTATGTACGTGCTCCGTCAGCTTTATGTATGATACGTTCAGTTATACGTGACGAGGACGACGACGTCGTCTATACATAAATATATGGATATACGCGTATCCTCCATTCTATACATAGGTATACACGTGTGTACGAAACAAGCGAACGTCACACAGTCCCTTAACCCTCCTAAACAGCTCGGGTACCAATCAAACGCTCGCCCTTAAGCGCCATTACGGCAACCGTCGGCCCAGGCCTCGTTGTAATTGCAACGCCATACCGCCCCTACCTCCCTCAACTCTCTCCCTTATTCTCCTCCGGCTCACCCCGCAAAAAGGTTTTACATTCGGCACCCCAACCGGATCGGACACAACCGAGTAAAACGCGACCCTCCAAAAACTCCGGATCGACCGACAGTGTCCAGATGCCTGATGACCCAAAGTAGCACTTGTATCGCACGTTTTTATTTACACGACCGTATGAAATATCACTCGACATTATCTTACATTTTTACCAGAAATATTAATGTTTCGCACAAAATGTAAATGCCTAGGTACATAGGTATATCTATTCTGAGAAGACGTGTGTTTCATGCGATAAACATGAGTTTACTCTCGGTCTGGTTATTATCGTAGCTGATGGTGGGATCGTTTAAACCCTACAGATGAAATGATATACACGTACGAATATTACGTGTATGTGTCTGACGTGTTTAACGCCTAATTTAACCAACTGGTAAATTTTCCCCAGCTCCACCCGCACCTTTGGATTCATCATTTCCATGTCCCTGGGTCTGTCAGTCTCGTTGCCGCAACACTTCCATAATAACGTGAGATAGTGAAATTACAGCACTAATCTCACGACACACGCATGAGCGCTAAGAAATTACAGAGCATCGTACAGCGCGTCTTGACATCGCGTATACATGTATAGTTCGCGCAGTTTTCCCCTTCGTTACACCCTTCCGTCTAAATTCGCCAAGACCCAACATCAGTTACTCTATATCTAAGCGGTAATCCCTCGACTATTTCGAAATTGGAACCCTTGAATGGTCCACGAAAGGGTTGCAGTTTCAGAGCTTGCTTTTTGGTATACTGCAAGTTCCCCCCGGGTTACGAAGACGACCTAAGTGCCTGAGAGATAAGGGCCAAATTGCCTGATGATTTTAAGTTTGCGAATTAACAAGGTACTACGATGTGACGGTGGTACCGGGTACTTCGTGGCTTTGGAAGAGACAACCCACCCACCTTCTCCCCTGCCACCTTCACTTCCTGCATTTGCCATCAACGACATTCGTCTAGCTTCCCGCGCGCTAAGAGGTTTTGGCTTAAACGACCTCTGTACTAGCTTTCTCCAAGAATTCCAAAAGCTCCGCTTCGGGGAGGTAGAAATTTGATAAGAATTTTTTCTGCAACTACGTAAATCTCTGGCAGCTGGTTCGAGAACGAAGCCGATCGTACCTCCATTTTTGTTTCGAAATTTAAGGAAACCTTAATTGAGGTAAATTTTTAGATTTTCTAGAGCAAAAAGATATATCGAACTTATACTTATTCCGTGCGATTTCATTAACAAGGCGATAATATGCAAAGTCGGTAAAACTACAAAAAAAAAGAAAAGAGAAGAAAAAAAAAAGAAAAATGAGAAATTGGAAGAGTTGGAAGTGTGAAAAATTTAAGGTAACATATCTCACGCACGCTGGACTCGAGTATTTATACCATAAGACGAGGGTTAGAAATATTTCCATTGCAAAATAAATATATAAGAAAAAAGTGCGAAGAGATTCTTTTTTTCACATTATTTTTTCTTTGGCTCGGGCGACAAGCACACTTCTTCATTCCTAATTAAAGAGATGAAAATAGACGTGAGTACGTCTGACTTTGCGGTTAGACGGAACAGCAACTTGCGTTATGGTTATAAGATTGAGCATGCTTTGGTGGTTTATCGTTTGGAAATAAGCCCAGAAAATTTATAATAACCGAAACGATCTGTTGCACGAGGGTAATAAAATTATTTTAAAACAACTTAACGAACGAATTACAATATACGTATACGAAACAATCGAATCGACAATATTTAAATGAATTTTTTGTTCGTGGCAAAAGAGTAAAATAATAATAAATAATATTTACGAGCAACGCGTTCACGTGGCGGAGCAGCCAAGTAACGACAGACACATGTGTTCATTTTGCAGTACCTATACAGTTTTTTTTTTTTTTTTGTTTTTTAAGGATGAAATGAAGAGAAAAAAAAAAGAGAAGAAATTCGTGTACCGAGAATTCAACTGGTGAATAACCCGCGAATTAGTTTCGCGGTTCAAGCTTTTGAAATAAGCGGAAAAATAAATTTTAAACTCCTAAGAAGTTGAGGAAAAAATAAAAAAATTGTTAAATTAAATGAGATTCTCCGACAGGAGAATAATTGGTGCTTGTGTCTTTTCCGTAGTAATATAATGGAATAAAATTGCCAACTATATTTATGTTCAAATATAATTGTTTTATTTTCGTGAAAATTTGTCTTTTAACGTCTTTTTATCTCAGGTTAGGACGTAAATATATCTGAATAAAAAAGTGTTTGAAATGAAGAATGAAAGTAAAAAATGAAAAAAGAAAACACGCGATCAGAACGTCATCATGATGTTACAAGCTGTCGCGGTAGTATCTCTTCCTAGATTTTTATTCCTGGACTTCTTTTGAGTCGTTCGTTCTTCTGTTGGATGCTTCGGTGAATCCAACACGCGTTGCGGGTCTAGGTATACGTATATAGCGAGTAGCACAAACAGCAAAGGCTATACGACGGCACTTCTTAGTTCACGACCGAAAAGCTGTCTTCTCCAACACGGTACCGTGAACGCGCGGAGTAACTAAAAGCGAGAGCAAAGTCCCGATGTATATTCACCGATTCTAGAAATAGCCGGGTGTTTTCCCTTCGGGGGAATCGAACTCACGACCTTAGGGTCGCCCCTGAACCACCACGTCGACTATTTTTACACCTCAATTTCACTATTCCCTCCCCACCATGCACGCAATTTCCAAAAGACGCCCAACCCTTCGGTCCATGTAAAAGGAAAAAGTTGAAAAAAATGGAAACACGTATCCGGTCATTCAGGTTCAAAGGCAGTTGAATCGATCAATTCACTCTAGAAAATCCGCGAGTGCGAATTTCGAATTTCGAATTTTTCCGCCCCTTCGCTATTGGACGGGTATAAAGCTGAACAAATATTCGCGTTATATATACGTAACGTATTTACATGTATCTACGCATAGCCAGGGAAGCTGCGATTAATCAGCAAAGTCCCTGAAACGTCGAGTTGGCTATTTAAATAAAGTAATCTCGAAGCGTGTACGCTGCAGCGTATCACACGGTGTATAACAGCTATAAATGACCGGGGTGGAGAAAGACGAGTGCGCTGCGTTGCATGAGTAACATGTACGTATATCGCCCGCAGCGGTGTGTAGAGAATTTACTATACGCTCTAAGCTCAGATTAATATTAGCCACCGATCTGTTGCCGCTAATGCAAATGCGTAGCTTATTCGAGCGGTGGATATAGTAATAAACCGGCATAAAGCGCAAGAAGATATTCGTTCCTTGACCCGGTAGAGATTATAATATGTGTTTTAATTCGCGGAACGCCTTTGAGAAATTTAGGGGTCGCGGCGGTACGGATATACAATGTGCATGCATACTGTACGTGTTATGTGCTGTACGAGTTTGATATCCACATTTCCCTCTATTCTCTTTCTACCTCCCTTCGTAGTCGGGGGTACGCGGACGGGCTCCCAATCTGGCAGACATTTGCATGAAACCCTTTCCTCGTAACAGTCTAAAACCCGCGGTCCCGTAATAGCAGCAGCAGCAGCAGCAGCAGCAGCAGAAGCAGCAAGCATCGCAACAGCATCAACAAACCCCTACAGAGTCGGCCCGAAGCACCAGATGAAATATTCATTTAATTATGACTGATTAAAATATAGATAGGATGTTACGTGCCGCATTACACTCAACTGAAAGACGAGCATTCGAAGTAACCCGTTATCTGGAGAGAGAATATTGCGATGAGCTAATAGAGAACTTGTACCGCAGAAAGACTAATTGTCTGGGAAAAGCCGAACGAATAATATTTTCACTCATACCACAGGTTTCGCCTGTCTGCAGGATAGAAAGACGGCATATTTCGGAAATTTCTTATTCGCGATAAAATCACCGCTAATATTCGGAGATTAAAAGAGAACCGAAGAGTTTCCACTGCTTTGACAATCCATGAGTTAAAATAGGGGAGGAGTAATGGAAAAAGAAATAAAAGAATAAATGGAAAAGCAAAAACAACAAAAACTCGAATGAAAAAGAGAAAAGGGTAGGAAGTAGAGTCATTAATTGGGGGTTGCTCAGGGTTGACAATTACAGAAATATATCGTGCTTCAAGGGTCCCCTCTTCTCCCTTCCCCCTCACCTCATAGTATCCACCCTAATTAACTATTTCTCATTAATATCACTTAACTTCTCCCTTCTTTTTTTTTGTGTCATTTTTTTTTATCCTTCTATTCCTTCAACCCCTAACCGCAATTCTTTTCTCGCTCTCACCGCGACAATCGGAAGTCAAAAAGCCATCTCAATCGCCCCAATACATTTTTATTCATTCGTGGTTGACGCGTTCGTTGAATACGGCTGATAATTATCTAGAGAGATACTCGAGGAGAAAAAAGAAAATAAGAAATCTCCGAAGACCGAGCGGAAAAATCGTTCGAGTTTGGAATATAACTCGGGGTTGAAAATTAAAAATTGAAAAGTTATCTCCGCGCGGTCTCTCGAGTATGTTTATAGACAGTCGCTCAAGACAAACTGTTGTTGCTTGTGGGTTTTCGGTGTTGTGACAGAGGCGGTAGAAAATTTATCTTCCTCTGTCAAACATCCAGTACATGTATAGGAGAGTCTTGAAGCGGAGCATAGAAAGATCGAAAATAAATGCAGCCGTTAGAAAAATCGACGCCGGCAAAAAAAAATCTTGTTTTTCCAGAGTTAAGTACGGTTCCTAAGCGTCGAACAATTTTCAGATATTTCTCTCCCACGTCCCACAATTGAGATCGATATAAAATATATACCCACATTTATAAAGAAAAAAAAAAGAAAAAAAAAGGTTGGACCAAAATGGAAAAGAGGGACGTCACTGGCGCAGAATTTATCGCGGGTTCGTTGCGCGCGAGGGGTTTTATAATTCTTTTAAAAATAACCCTTTCTTTTAAATTCAACGTCGGTAAATTAGCACCATCTTCTTCTACCCTTTTCAGTTCTCAACTACATGCGCAACCGCACCCCCGCGTATCTAATTTAAAGAGAATAATAATAATGGTAATAATAATAATAATAATGCTACAAAAAAGAAAAAAGAGATAAGAATCTTACCTCTTAAATAACCAGAGATCAGCCCGAGCTCCCTGAAGCATGCACTGGAAAACGACCGTAGTTTATACGACCGCAATAATTAAACGATAGTCCTCTTCTGTACTTTTTCATTTGCCGCAAACAAAACTTGCCCGGCCACTGATTATCACGTCAAACTTCACATCGAAGTGTTTGTATAGATACGAACCGGACGACGGTATTCCGACTACTGAGACTCGGATCTGTTGTTTGATTTACCTATACCACGCACCGATCTTCGATTGTGTGTTTACTTCAGATATCACTTGTTACTCTACCGTATAATAGAGAAGTATACACGACCGTTACAAGAGGCGCACTGTCTCGAGGGAATAAATACAAAATGAACGTAAATAAACTTTACCGATTCATCTTACTCAATCTCATCTTCTATTTTCTCTCGCTCTCATTTTACCTCCTACACAGCTGCATTAAGTGTACCGGGCTATAACGTCGCGTGCACTTTTATACCGTGGTGACATTTTGCGGAAGAGGAAAACAAAAAAAGCAAGCTCGTACACGAAAGAATTGCGAGGACATTTCGAGTGTTTAATGCAATCAAACTATTCCAAGTATTCGACGCATTCGAAGCACGCCGCGAAATACACATGAACTTCACCCCCGTAGCGGCACCATCTGATCGTAATTTAAAGTGCTCCGGTAACGTGGTGCAAAATATGACCAAAAAAAAAGAAGAAATTAACGACCAATGAAAAACAGCTATGCACAAAATTATCAGCTGTTATACAGAACTTCTGTTCTTACATGGCGCGAGTGTACATTTTTATCACTGTACCTCTTTTGAAATTTTCTGTTTTTTTATTATATATTGTATTAGGATGTAAAGTCGCTTTCACACTACATAGATTTGCCAGATAAAAGCTTCACATCTCACCCGGTACATATACGATAAAAGCAGCTTTTTGACTCGATGGCAATTCGACCGAAAGACCAATCCTTGTTGTTCCTTTTTTATTTATTTATTTATTTAATATTTTTTTTTATCCAACGGGAATCCTAAACCGTAGCCTTTCCGTTTTTATCGCACCGCTAACTCGCGATCAAAGTTATTAGGTTTTTTCCTCCTTTTTTTTTTGTTGGTTTTTTCGTTGATTTTGTTTTGTCCACAAATTTTTTTGTATTTGTTATATTTTCAAACAAAATGTTTTTCTCCTTTGTTTTGTTTCCCCGTAAAAATCGCCGCGGGAATCGGGTTGTTTTAATACTCCCGGATAATCCCTTCGCTCCACCCACCCTAACGATTCTACCTCCCCACTCAAACCCGTTTATTTTGTTTAGCCCAGTTTGAAGCAAATGCAAAGCGAGATGAGAGAAGAGAAGAGAAGAGAAGTGCGGGGTCGTTCCGAAACTGTGATAACTCTGCACGCAGGTGGCTTCTCTCCGCTTCTGGCACTAACTACCCTATACCAAACTCGAATACATGTTCATACCTATACAACCACCGGCAGACTGCAGGGGTTTCCCTTAATTTTTACTCACCGACTCTACCCTGCGACATTTTTTCACGTGAATTACTGCTTATTACTACGATTACACCCATACGGTTTAAGTAAACCGAAGGATTTTATCTAAGTTATTACTCTGGATTTTCTTCTCTTTATTCATCAACTCCTGCAGCTGAGCAGATCACAGCTCCTACAATATATTTACGAGTATTTAATTTGATCAAAAAATTTTAATTTGATTAAAAAGTTTCAACTATTTTGAACACACGTCTGTGTAGTTCGGAATAACTGATATAGATACAGCTATGTCTACCTATATTTTCATTTCTATTTCTAGTTTTTTCGTTTTTTTCTTTCTACATAGCCTGCAGCGAGACAAGCGCGGAAGGATTCTCTAGTTGAAATCGCGCGTGTCCTGAAAAATTAGTTTTTGGGTTTAAATTTAGGAAAACCTCGGGTCGTAGAATGCGGCAGCGGTTAGCTCTAAATGATAAACTTGTTTCAACGATGAACGGAACACGAGTTAACTTATACCGTATCCGCAACGTCTCCGCAACATCGAATAATTCGGGAAAATTCCTCAACGCCGTACTAAGAAAAAGGACGAGAGGAGAGAGTGAGTGAAAGAAAAAAGAAAAAAAAAAACAGCAAAGAAGAAAGAAACGAGTCGTAGATGGAGCGAATGGGTTAAATAAATGAGCAAAAAATATAACACGTCTTTTATTCTCAGCTCTCCCCTTTTTTCTTTCCTTTGAATCTTTTTGTCGTTTTCCTCATTTCACGTGTCTACCATTCCATTTTCGAATGGGTGTATACGTATACCTAGAGTGCCGTTGCCATTACAGCGTTATACATTATTTTTCTTTTTATCATCACAATTTTTAATTCTTTTTTCTCCTGTTTTTTTTCTTCGCCTCCATTTTTCGACAATTTAAAATTTAAAAAAAGCAACGTTACGTACTTGGTGTGAGCTCAGGTATACCTCAGCTCATAATACCGTGTAGGAAGCAGAGGCGGAGTGAAATATTTTCCTTCCTTTCTATTCGCGCATGAAGATTTAAAAAAAAACAAAAAAAAAAGGAAGAAAAAGAACGGAAAAAATATGGCGGATAAAAAGTAGCAAAAGAAATGGTAAAAAGGAAACAAAAAAAGAAATTAGGGAAAGAAAAGCTTTCTACCGGTTATACAAAGGCGCGATTGAACCGAGGACTAATTTTAATTAGTACAGTTCCGCTTTTCACCCTTTCCTCTTGGTGGTTGCTTTTGTTCTTATTCTTTATTCTAGACATTGCTATCTTTTCACGCTACGTTAAAGAGTTACAGTTAAACGGAAGCACCGCCCGCGACCATTCACCCCCTGCAGGTACTCGCGAAGTCTCTTCTCTCCTCTTTTCTCTGGTCGTTCTCTCTCCCTTCTTTTTCTTCTTGCTTTTTTTTTATGATCGTCTACTGGATGTGAGTGTCAAAGTTTATTCAGCAGAGAGAAGAGAGTCGAACGCTATATGTAAGTGGGTAACCGTTGTTTGGTCAACAAATAAGGAGGAAAATAAAATCGATGAAGTCAGCTAGGAGAAGGAAAATAATCGTGAAAGGATAATCGAATAATTGCCCGATACAAATCTGGGGTAAAACTAAAAATGAAAAATACTTTGCATAGTTGAATAGTCGATCATCTATATTTATCTATGGGATTCTAAATGTCTTCCTCGTTGAGCATTGAAGATATCCTTCAGTTACTGTATCCGTAGCTCCAGATACCTAAAAGCTAGAAACCTTTGGGCGAAACTTTGGTGGAATGTAAACGGTGAACGCAAGAAGTTTGAGACGCACATATATAAGATGTGTAGATATTTTATACACCCCAAATTTCCCGACGGCTAGAACGACGTTATACAAACAAATTAGTGGGTGGCGATGGCACGGCAGGGCAACATAGAGAAGGGAAACGGTTCGCTTCGGTTCTAGGCTCGCGACGCCTGGCGTCCGCGTCACGCCATCAATCACCGAAAGTCGCGAGGCCAAGTCGCCCCACAGTCTTTGCTTGTCACCTCGTCTCGTATCGCCTCCGCAAGAAAACGGACGCCAGTATTCGATGTATTTAACTACCCCTTGAGGTTCTAACCCCTCCTAATATATCGAAGGGCAGCAGATTTCACGTACAAAAATATTTCCTACCCCTAAAATGAATAGGAAGATAAAAATCGGCGTCGATCATCGCGACGTCCGCGATTCAGTCTACCTTGAAATATAACTAAAAAAGAAGAATCAAAAACTTTTGCAAAGAATTTTCATCTATTATACCAACGTATGTATATAGGGCAATTTTTGAACGTTAATTTTCTAACCCTGCAGGTTCTCGTGCGTATAGCTCGCTGCGGGCGTCGGGACGCCAGGGAACTGCTACTCGTCGGGGGAGGCGACAGCGGCGTTGACAGGAACTCGGGACACTGACTAATGACGTGCTGTGCTCGGAGTTAACGGTTAATGCGACTGTGCGAGCAGGAAGCCCGCTTCCATTTATTTATTCGTCAATTGGTTTTTGCGAGCTTTTCGCGGGAAATGAAATCCCGTTTTTTCTATGCTTTCTTTTTTTTTTATTCCATGCGTTCGCGGCGGAAGAATCGAAGGGATGAATAAAAGGGGAGAAACAAAAGAAACAAAGAAAAAAAAAAAAATATGCAAGTAGATACTTCGATGGAAAAAACACTGATCGATTGTATAACTTCGGATGATTGGTTATTCATTTCCTGACACTGTGCACATATTATAGTACACAAGCTATCGTTTGCTCAAATTACTGAGGATATATTTGTTCTGCGCTGCAGCGCTATACGTATAACAACGGCACGGCAAACCGGAAGAAATTGTATAATTTGAATCAGTTATTGCAAACTTCAAAAAGTATGAGTACACACGGTGAAAAATGGTAATTAAAATTTTACGGTGAAAGCGCGAATCTTCTTGAATTATTAGATAAATTTATTTTTACATACTTCATTTTTACTCTATAGCTTCACTTATTCTTTCATCCACCTTAATTTCGTACTTGAAAAAACTTACGTTTAACTTTAGATAATAATTCGAGGTTTTCACCGCGTTATTATACTTGCTGATAGGTATATTATATATAACGGTGAAGAGGATGAGGTTTCGGGTAATTCAATTGATACTCAATTTGTTGGCGATTAAAAAAGGCCAGGTATACTATAGCGAAGAGTGGGTATTGAAGTAAAAGAATTTGAAGGTAGAAAAAAAAAGGAGGTAAGTATATAAAATGGAAAATGAAAAGAAAAAAGGTATAAGAAAAACGGAAGAAGATGAAAAGGCGGAAAGCTTCGCCAGGAAACGATGCAAATTGGTGCTTTTACATTTTAAGAGTTAATTGTCGGAGGAAATTTCGTCTAAACGAATCTCGTATTTATATTGCCGATAAACGGCGAATGCATATTAAAATATGCAAATTGGTAGGATAAAAATTGGGGTTGCTCTACTCGCTGCCGCTGCTGCTGCTGCTCAATGGACGCCGAGTATAAAGCTGCGCCGCGACGCCCGCGGATCCCTGCGCTACGTAACTCGTAGATATACATAGACTATGGAACCATGGAGATTTTGGGATTGGCCACAACCGAAGGGTGCGCTTTTAGATAAACTTTCGGATCACGAGCGCCCGCCTTATCACCGGCGAAACCTGCGGAAAGCCGTTACAAGTCAGTGCAGAGACTCTGAGACCCTCCCAATGGTGCCGTAATAAATCCTCAAGGATCAGTCGATATTATAATAAACAATCCATCGCTCCACGCGTACGCGATCCCCGCAAGGGCATCGGGTGCAATGAAAACGAAAGTGAAAGAAAAAAAACACCCATCGACAATTTTTGGCAAATCTATCTTAATCGAGTCACGGACGAGACGCGTTCCAAATTTGAAGGGGTAAATTTTGGGGGGTTACTACGTATATCTATATCAAGCGACATTGTAAGCGCAGTTCGCACTTCTGGTTGTCGACCCCTGGCCCCAACGGATATATTCTGATTCATTTTTAGGTACAGGGCATCGAGTCGGACGGAAGATTTATTTTTAATCCGTGTTAGCGACCGGTTCTTCAGATTCTGTATATCTATACCCCGTGCGAGGTCATCCGGAGTCTTGTAAAACTCGAAAAATAAATCATCGGATAATATACACATATGTATAAAGCGATGCACTTAAATTTTGCGAAAAATAATTTCAAATCTTGAATAGTATACAAGAAAAACTCACATCTTTCCGAGAAAGATTCTACAGTGTGTTACCTGTTCGTTAAAAGTTACCTGTAAAACTAACTAGATCTCCATCCGCGCAATAGAATCCAGATCAAAGACCACTTCGCTGCACATAAGTTTACACAACCGCAAGTTCTACTCTGGCTTACCTGAAACATAAAGAGTAGAAGTTTAGTTAATTAGTTAGATTCATTTTAGTACAGTTTAGTTGGAGTTAGTTAACGTTGAACAAGATTTGGGCAGTCATTCCGTGTGATTTATCTCGTTGGTATAGTTATGGGTCAGTATTATTATAGACGCGGGGTAGAAAGAGCGAAACGCGACGTAAAAAAGAACTCTGGTTACGCAGCTAAGACATGGTGACCCAAATTTTATCACTATACCAAACGAGTTTATTAACTGATATATACCTACGCCTATTCAGTTTTTTTCTTTCTTTCTTTTCTTTTTTCTTTCTTTTTTTTCAAATATATATTTCCAGCAATTTTAGATCAGAACCAGGAGCTTCGTCGAAGAGTTTTACTAGATCGACCTTATCGTGCAGCCCTCCTGTCCCGCGAAGAAAATCTAACGTTGTTATATAACCCGAATGTATGCGATGGACATATAGTTTACTGCGACCTATGAACCTGGAAACCATGAAATTCCGGACTCCTCCCTTTTTCTTTACTAATCACGAAAAAATTCCACCACGATGAGAAAACTATACGCGATGCTGTGCGCTCTATACTTGCGCACCGTGAACTATTTGAAAAAAAAATGAAATAAAATAATTCCTCAAGCTCTTCAACTTATAACCCATCTAATTGCGTAAACTAAATACGTTCGGAAATTCTTTTCTGGTTTCATCCACCCTATTTATATACTCGCGACGACACGTAACGACATTTTTTTTCTTGGTTCTGAACTGACTTTTTTCTTTTTTTTATTACCAATACTATGAGATGGGTAAATATATGTTTTGCCGATTCGCGTGAATCTTGGAAGAACTGCGAAGTACGAAAACTCGCAGCGACCTCATACGAACGAAAGGAGATGGTTATATCGTCCAAGTGGGATGGAGTGAAAAACTAACTCGCAAACTAGTTATGGGGTCCCCTTTGCCCTGCGTCACTCGGCCCCCTTCGTCACGTAAAGGGGACTCTTTTTCATCCAGAATTTCAGATCCTCATCCCAGTTCTGACCTATAAAACAGCAGGTCCTCGTTGCTATTATTATATGCCTAAGATCACGCAAGACCTTGAACGAACACCATAGAGATCTACGCGTGTTACGATCCTCATTACGTTACCCTTTCGAAAAGGTTCTTGTAAGAAATTCGATCGACGTTCCGCAGGCTGCATCGATGCGGAGTTTCTTGATTTTTAATCCTGATAGGAATTGAATCGCGACCGAATCTGTGGTGTGTGATTTTTATTTATGGTGAAGGGTAATCGATATAATTCTATAGTCGTTTGGTTTTAGCTCTGCAGTGTGTGTCGGAAGTCAGTGAAGGGGCTCAGAGAAGAGTAGGCTGGAAGGATTTAGAAAATCCAAAGCGTATGTCAGCCGGAAACAGTAAGAAGGAAAGAGAGCCGTCTGAGGAGTCGGAAATTGGTTCGATTCGCGGAGTTTCAGTCGGATATATCCCGTTCTTTGAAGAGGTTCGTATCCCCGACCCCACTCGGTTTTTTATTTATTTATTTTTTTTTGCCACGAGTGCCATAAGAGGGACTTTGCCGCCTACAATTTTAGTTTCTCGAGGGAAAACAATCGAATCATAGCCCTGTAAAGTCGGCAATATCCTTTCCGAAAAAGGGAACAACAAAAGCTGGCGAGGAGAGTAAAAAGTATAAAATAGAAACCGTATCGTAAGACGAAGAAGGAAATTTTGTGCGCGGCGTACGAAATGATCGAAATTTTTTTCTTCTCTCCCGAGTCCTCGCGAATCTAACATAAATAACCAGGCTGTAAATGATCGCGCGTAAAGGTGATGAAGAAACAAAAAAAAAGAAAAAGAAAAGAAAACTGTTCACCATGTTTGGACGGTTCGATTAAAACTACAGCTTAGGAAATCCATTCGCTCGATAACTTCTGACGTATAAAATTTCTAACTCTTTGCAGGCGCGTCTGCATCGTTTGGTTTGCATTCGAAATCCCGTATAAGTAAGTAAGCTACTTCTTCAAAGATCGAAAGGAACCGAGTAGCTGTTGTTACTGCTGCAGCTTGGAGTCGTCGGGAGAGTTTGCCCAGCGTTCAGAGTCCACGGTACGGCTGCCTATTTTGTATAACCAGTTCCGCTGGCGTTGCCAGGAGATTTACAATCGTGGTCAATCTTCCAGATCCGACCCCTGCCTACCCTCCTCCTTCCCTTCCTCCTTTTCCTCTTCTCCCCTCCGTCTCTTCGGCCCCAGGTAGTCGCCCGTTGGATTCAGAGGTTCACCGTCCTAGGAGAGACCGATTCGAGGACACGAGAGATGCTGCGGGTTCCAGATCCCTCGGGCTACTCCGAATGTTTGAGATTTGTTAAGATCATCTCATCTCTTTTATCCCTCATGAGGAAAGAAGAGTTACAGAGATTGTTATTTTCTTTACTTTTCTTGTTCCCTTGTTTTTTCCTTTTACAATATCGTTGGTATTTTTGTTGGTAGATATTTTTTATTCGTTGCTTCACGGGTATAGAGAAGCGGAAGTGCATATATAGGCGGGCGTAATGGCGCGCGGGTGGAAATTGGCCAGCGTGGTATAATATTGCGTTGCAGTGAAATAGAAGGGAGAAAACGGGGGCGATAAACGGGCGGGTAGATTGGCAGCTGTTTTATGGCTCGGCAAAGGCAGGAGGTTCTGCGGGATACATCTATAGGTATATTACCTACGCTGCTTAAGTCCTTGGAGGGATAAAAATTAAATTCCGGAGGCTGCACACCCGAACGCTTTTATGCCATGGGAGAAAACTGTGCGCAGTAGTTAGGCTCAGGAGCACCTCCTGATAGCCGTCGACGACCACCATGAGATACCTACTCGCAGAAAACACCATCACCGGCACCACCGACAACAGCGGCAGCTAGCTGCTATACTTCGATGCGCTCGGCTAGAGAACTTATTTATGTACCTGCTCAGAACTGACATCGAAAGGGGACCACGCTGAGACCTGATATTATCATTATCATAATCATCGTCATTATTATTATCATCATTATTATTATTATTACCAGACGATACGCGCTACGATATTATACAGAAATGGAAATTTGTCTCTACGATGGGAACGGAACTTCGATCATTGTCCAGGGGGTTGGCGTGAATTGCTCGAGATATGGAACCCGATCTAATTTTAGTACCAGATAGCCAACTGTGGATTATCGTGTATGTGTATGTATCCGTGTTTTATAGTAAACGAGTATATGGGTACCTATGCAATTTCACAACGGATTATTGCGGTGGGACTGATAATGTCGCGATTGTACGTCATTATTATATGTAACATCGAATGGAAAGAGAGAAATAGATGAGACGAAGGGGATGATGACGTTACGGTTTAGAGCAAACGCGATTCAACACTTCTGCGAGCGTTATCTGTCAAATCCATATTACAACTATTGCGTATTATATCCTGGTGACTGGACAACGTTAAAGATCGCCCTCGGGATGAGATGCTAATCTAAATTTGGCCCTTCGCTCTTCGCCCTTTCGCCCTTCTCGCGGACGCGAAACGTTAGCTCCATTCGTTGATTTTAGGGTTATACGCGATGACGATGATTGTGATTATATATGGGGTGAGTCAAAAGCAGCAGCCATAAGAACCCCCTGCAGCCTCTTCCTCCTCTCCTCCCTACGCTTATACTCTGTCTCTTTTCCTTCTTCCGGAGAGGGGGAAAGTCCGTTCGCCGTTTGAATTTTAATGCGGTATTCCGTGTGGTGGCGAGAATCGGACGCTCGTTTGCGTGAAAACTTTGTCCCTCCAGAGTTATAGGCGTCGCGTTCTCAACCATCGGGGGGATACCTGTCGTCGACGTCGACGTCGTCGTCGTAAGGGATTCCAATTACTACGAAGTGCCCGAAAGTTTTCTGCCTTTGACGATCCCTCGAAGACATGTATCCGAGCTATTCCATCTCAAATCTGATCCCGATTCAACACACTCTTCTACTATTTCTTTTCCCTGGTTGTTTCCAAAAGTTTTCATCATTATTCCGTGGCCATTCGAACGGAGTTTACCTCATCGACGTAGTCTACTCTACTACGTTGTAAAAATTTTTCTTTCAAGTCTTTGCGGTATTTCAGCGTATCTCGTACATGTAAAATTCTGATTCGCAAACTCAAGCGAAAGTCCGAATTGTACGTATAATATAATCGAGGAGTTGGCGAATGCCGAGTGTGGGATGCGTTCGTACGTATATAGATATACATATGTGTATGCGAAGAGCGTGCAGAATGCTCGTGCAACGTCGACCCACTCTGACCCCAGCGGAGGTAACTGCCTTTACGTTAGATTTTCAGCATCCTGTTTGGTCCACGGCACATCCATCTCTCTCCCGTTTCCCCCTCTCCGTTCCTTCACCCCTCGATTCTCACTCTCTTTCGCATCGTCCGGTTCAACGGCTCCCCGCGACGTTATATTACACCCGTATTATACAGATACAAAATACAAATGCACGACGCGTCTGACGATACGAAGTTCAGTCGCTCACGGCGTCGGATGAAAAAAAAGGAAAAAAAAGAAAGGAAAATGAAAATACAAAAACCAACTCGCAGGCGGCGCTTTTTTTTTTATTTTAAAGAATCATTAAACACATCCTTTATCGATTTTTCTATATCTCAATCTATCACAAGGTGTGTAACCATCGTTTGACTTTCTTGTCGCTCCATCACTTTATGTACTAAAGTTTACGAAATATCAACGTTATTCGATATAGCTATATAGCTGCCTTCGTTCACGATGCCATTTGACGATTGGAACGACTATAGGTATATACGAATAACAGGGGGAACATCGTTTCGTCCTCGTCGTGCCGCAACGCGATTGAGATGTGGTTAGATGCATGTGCATGCTACGTAGCTGTGCGCAGTTGGATTTTAGGTGCGCGTCTTATTGCACCCGATTACATTCGACGATTTGATTATTTTTTATTCTTTTTTTTTCATTCATCACGGCGTTTTTTTAGCCTTTCATTATTACGCCTGTGCATAGAAGCCGAGGAGAGCTGTATACGCTATGTATGAAAATTTCCGCCGCGCATGTAGAAAAATATGATCATGTGACGTATGAGATGCAACTAAGGTTAGAACGGTGTATGCACGTATGAGGTGAATAATATAACTGAATTTCTCACTTTCACCAGCGCCTAGTATACATGTAATACACATATAATAACGAGTGAACGAGTGAGCCGCGGAGCAGCTTCGAGCCTCGCCCATCAACGCCGGGTTCTCTGCACAATCAGCCAAGAGCAACGAGTACCACCACATCTTACGCAACCATTAAACCCGACGACCTGATTCCCATAACTGTTCCATACTAGCTACATAGCGCGGGTTCCAAGTACAAGCGGTGCTATCAAAGCGAGAACGGATCTCTAGGAAAGAAGACTTCGAAGGTTGAACGCAGCTTCTATGTGGAACTACAATCGTAATCTTCGTGATTATCGTGCGACTCCCCATAGATTTTCCTCAACCTTATTTTCAGCCATAACGTTATTGTGAGAAAAAAAGAAAAAGAAGAATAAAATAAAATAAGATAAAATAAAATCATAATCGTTGTATCGGTAATTCGAAATCAAAGTTTCGTGCAATTAATAATCGAAATGATGGTTATTAATCGACCTCCACGCGCCGCATCGCCACGGCCAATAAATATCGGTCTCGGATTGCCCTGTGAAAAGAAAAAAAATATGAGATGAAAAGAGAAGTGGAAGAAATTTTTCAACCAACATTGCACATATATACGTACAACGTTATTGTGAAAATTTATATAGACCGAGAGACAATATGCCCGTAAATATATGTCTTTCTACGTATATATTTATCAGGGTATACCTATACAGAAATTATAAGAACGAGGCCACATCTTGCTCAAGTGACCCCGAGCTGTGACCTTTACTGCAGCAACAGATCAGCTCGGACGAATACTCGCGACGGTACTCCCCATCTTCTTAACCTGGTGTACATCATTCGTATGAAATAAAACCGCGAATATACCATACCTACACATCTATTCGACTCTGAAAAGCTGCCTCTTGATGCAGCGGCAGCAACAGCGGGAGCAGTCGCTTGTTGCGGGTAATTCAACGTCCGTGATTTCCTTCGTGCGCTGCAGATATAATTACGTTGAGAATTTTTGCAACTCACTTTCATCTCGTCATGAATCGACCTGGTTCTTCTATCGCTGGAGTTAGACAGAAATATTATAAATTGCGAATCTAGATGTTACCGAGGATCCGACTGGATGATTTTTCTATCAAAAAACGACTTCCATTATTCACTGCAGCCGAATTCTCGCGAATCAGGGGAACAAATTTTTGTCCCTCTTATTCTCCGTCTCTAACTATTTCATGCGGGTGTTTTTGCAATCGGTTGTAATATAATATACGTGTAAAATTACGATACGGACCGTGGAAATACAGCCATAAAGCTGTACAGGTATTTCAAAAGAAACGTAGAGACTGCATGTGCACAGCGTGCTATGTGTCTTGGTAATATTATAGAGACACGGTAAACTTCTGCTCCTGCTCCTGCAGCTCCTGCCGGTGCCGGTGCCGGTGCTAGTGGTGAGCTGAGCAGAGAGAAACCGAGCGTAATTTATATCAGGCATGAAATTTAAAATAACAAGATACGAAGCGGTGTAATAATAGATATTATACTAGCGCGGATTAACCAACTAGCTTTTGTACTATATATACTAAAAACAAATACGGATATATATATAACCGCAGCTGCGGGAGTTGACGATGATGTATAAATGAGAAGCCATTACCGATCAGGGCTTCGTTACGCGTGGAAAAGTTAGGGGGGAAGAAAAAAAAGGAGAAATCAGCCCACCTCGTCCTAAAATGTCTTCTAATTCGGCGTACGCATGTGGTACACACGTATTTATCCTTACTCCATCTACATCACGAGAGTCAGATTAAACGCTATTTTTCTCCCCTCGTATAATCATGGCGGGTATATATAAAGGTGATTAGCAATTCGCTTCACGAGGATTCTCACAGTTCTGTTATGTTCCGTTCCGTTCTGTTCTGTCTGATCAACTATCATCATCTCGGTTCTTCTCACGGTTACACTGCACCGCCGCAGCTTACGGTGCGTAAGCATCTTAATTCTTGGAATAAAACATCAAAACGTATATTACAACCAGTTGAACATCTCTATTATTAGCTATATGCATATAGGTGTGCAGTTGCGGATGACGGCGGGGTTTCCGTTGCGGTTTTTTTTCCTTCTAATTTTTTCTTCAGAGGCTGGGAGCTCGAAAGCTCATGAATCAAAAATTGTTCAGCTATTAATTTTTCTTCTTCTTTCGCTTATTCAAATCTTACAGTTTGCGGAAGAAGGTAATAAATAGAGACGACAAAATTGCGGTCGATAAAAGAATAATAATAAATAAATAAAGTATAACGACTAAGTTAGAGATATTTCATTCATACCGACAATTATACGAGCAAAGTTTAATACGTACAATTCGATAGCCAAGTTGTCGGTGTAATTTAGTCGAGGAATAATTATTTCTATACCGTATCATAAAACAGACTTGTATATTTTCTCCTCACAACTTCGCTAGAATCTGACTTGAACTTTTTACTTATCGTGTTCAGAAGTTTCCTGTTAATTAAATTTTTATAACCTTCCAGGCCACCGACGACACGCGGACGAAATCGAACAAATATCGAATCTGGGTTATTTTTTCTTTCACCTTTTTGTTTCTGTATTTTTTTTCAATTTCTGTTACGTATCAAGAAGTCGATTACACAGAGACGGAGAGAGTCGAGTTTTCTTATACTTTTCTACCATGAATTTATGAATTTTATTTTGTTCTTTCTTCTTCGATTCATCATTCTTGGTTAATCGATGGGCGTACTGTGTGAGTCTGATACGGTAGAATCCGGAAAACTATCAACTCCCACACTGTAAATGTTGGGAATAAATATATCGAATCCGTACACATATTACGATCATCTTCACGCTCGCGCTAGGTGGTTTACTTTTGCTCCTTCTACCGCCGCCGCTGCTGCCGCTGGAGGAGTTTCTCGTTCGGCGCCAATACGAGTGATTAATTCTCACCGTCCTCCTGATTTATCTTCAAAATTCATTAAGCTAAAGCGTCGCGAAGGGTGCCAACTCTCGCGTAAATCGAGGCTGTCCCGCGCCTCCTCGTTGCTGCTGCTGCTGCTGCTGCAAGAGACACTCCGCGATCCTCTCATACTCGTATACATATCTACTCAAATACATAAATATATATGTATATACATGTAGGATTTATATATTGTGTATATACGTCTTACACACGTATATATAAGTATATATGGGACTATAAAGTTGCAGCTAGTTACCACACCGGCTCTGTTTGCACGACACTGAGAGCGAGAGAGACGGAGAAAAGAAGTGGGGGGCGGAGAACTCGACGATTAGATTTATGAACGCTGACTGCAATTTGCTAAGATGCTGCGGTGTGCACTGGGTGTATATCTATATACACAATAATACATATATACACGTAATATAACGTAGAAGGGTGAAGGGCCGTTTTGTGTGCTTGGGACTTTACTGCGAGCTTCTGGCCATCCGCATCGCACCGACATACCTCTTATACTCTGAGCTACGACGGAGCTTTTTCGCATCACTTCACCAAGCTTATCTCAATCCTTATGCGGACGATTATCAATTAAGCCACTCGCTTGCCGACCATATAATACACGCTAATAATCTCTTGAAGTTTGAACACATCGATCGAGAAGAAATTCTCGGTACTCAAAATTTAAGGGAGGATTACTTTTCCGCCTTCCCTCCCTCCGGGCAAACTAATTCGATGAGCTACACACATACGAAACCCTCCGGGTTAAAAAACTCGATGCTTTTTATTGCGCGTAGCTTACGTGAATTTTATACCCGCATGCCCAACACCGAAGATAAAGATGATTAATTACATTGGAAGTTCGAAGAGGTTTGTAATTAAGGATAATTAAAAAAAATCAGAGAAAAAAAAAAAAATAAAAAATGGTATCGGGTAAATTACACGAATATTATATAGTCGACGGAAAAACACCTTTCGACAGGTATATTGTGTATAATGACTAAGAAATGAAACAAAAGGCGAAGAAGAAGAAGAAGAAGAAGAGAAAAGTAATATCAGGAGTGGAAAGATTGTCGTCGATTAAGAGACGCGAGATTTTCAGCGACCTGTTAGACCGTTAGAGGATCAACTTTCGACTTCTTCAAAGAAAACTTGCTGAGACTTCTTCGTCGCTTGTTAATCCGTCCACCAAAGACCTCGTTAAGTCTTATCGATTCCTCTTTCTCTCAACCAACAATCAATGCTGCGGCTAGACGATGCGTATAATTTACCTCATCTTATATCCTACTAAAGAAACATCAACTCTATCCAATTTCAAAGAATTAAAGAACATTTAATTTCATCTTCTTTCAAAATTCACCCACTTCAGAAAACTATGCTCGCAAAATTCTCTCAACGTCGGATAATTGTTGCTACGGTGCGTACGAAACTGATGACGAAAAAAGAAAAGAAAAGTAGAGAGAAAAGAAAAAAACAACAGAAGAAATGGGGGATGTCGGATGGTGAAGAGAAGGGAAAATGAGGGGGATCCGTTGTGTGTACATGTAGATTGTACAGCGGTGGCGTGACACTCCCTTGTTACGCCGTTGGCTAGCTGGGTGTAAGATCACGTTAGGTACGCTGGCTTGGGCCGGATTTCAATCAGGTTCACTGCGGGGGGTCCTCTGATAGTCGCCTCTTTGCAGCGAGAGGGAGGTGGGAACGAGGGGGGAAATCTTGCAGTCATACCCAGTAATATACAATGGGGGTACGATGTTGTACGTACGCGTTTCGTGTCAACAGAAAAAAAGATAGATATTTTCTGCATTCGATTCAGCGCGCGTACTTCACCTTATCTTTGAACGTTGCAAACGGTGAAAATAAAACTAGATTTGTAACGGATCATATACAGGAATTTTATGCGATGGAGAAATAAGAGTTACATGCACTATGTGATCTTTTCAAAGTCGCGAGCTTGTCGCGATAATTCGTTACTTTTGAATATTAGCGGTTGGTTTCGGCACGGGTCGTAAAATTTGACGAACCTATAGGTATACGGGGTATCCTGGAGTGTTATACAAAGTTGGCGTGTTTAAGAAATTGCTTTTCTACACCCTTCGCATAATACGTGTGAAGGGAAAAAATAAAATAAAATATAATAAAAATGTGATAAAATGAAAAGAAGAAAAAAAAAGAAAGAAGAACGAATGACGGCTAATTTTCACGGGAGAAGAGCGTAAAAATCTCGTGTCTACAGACCAGACACTATGCGGGATTATCACTCGGGAGATATACGGCTTATGAATCATCAAGTTTTACGAGGATATTTCCGAAAATTCGTCGTGATTCGGCTACAACCTATATACGTAGTTCTCGGAACTCCTAATCCCAAAAAGATTTACACGAAGACGTTTTACTGGGTTCTTACTTCGTTCGACGTACTCAATACACTACATCTGCGTACGTACGATGTAACGACGATGTATCACATTTTGTGACATCGACTGCGTTACGGAGGAAGAATTGTTGAAAGAAGAAAGAAATTATTGTCACTTATTTTATTTGAATTTTGTTTTTCAAATTTCTCAGAACGAATGTCAAACCATGAAGTTTCGCTTTTGAATCAACTTTTCATCCCCGACATGATTCACGTTATATGCACATTAAATACAATTTCGTGCTCACGTGGAGACGCTCGTATACGTATAGTAAAAGTATTGTAGGAGGCTGTTTTTACGCCCCAAAGCCGATTTAGTTCGTGGCGAGAGAAAATCAATATGTTATACGTTGTGCACGCGTATATATAGGGGTGGTATAGTATATAATATGGGTTTTACCAAAGCTCTAGTCTTCGTTCTTTTACCGTTCGTGTTCTGCTATAACTCCAAAAAAAAATTTCTGCAGACGATTGCGACGTGGAGTTTGAAAGTCGCGTAAACTCATTCCGTTGGTACATATAGATATGTACAGTGTATGTACTTACATTCCTTTGAACTTTTATCACCGTTCTCGCGTATATAATATTCGTCAAAGTCTCTTTATTCCAGATATTTCTTTTCTATCTCTTTCTCTTCTCCATTTTTTTTCACCTCAGATAGAAGCAAACTCCGAAGTCAACTACAAACCCGCACCTTTTTCGGTACTAAAACTCTGATCCCCCTTTACCATTCAAACAGTACACGTGTCTCGACTCAGTTCATGCCTCTGCGACACGGTACACCTTAAGTCGACAGATTAACCAAACTCCATTTAAGCCACATACGCTTCCTCCGTCTTTCTTTTTCTCACTGCAACGAAAGAAGAGCTATCGACTCATTTGGTTCGGTTCAAACGTTTCCTTTATTTTTTTTTTGTCTCATCTTTTTTTTTTGTCTCATCTTTTTTTTTCTATCCCAACGATCATCACGTACGTTCATATACTGTGCGTCTTACGACCGTCGTAATCGCTATTTTGTTGAATTATACGACGAAGGGGATGACTCTTCGAGGTGGAATACTAGAATTACGTTGTACACTGCGCGAGGTGCAGTAGAGGAATGCAAGAACTAAAAAAAAAGGGAGCTGCTGTGGAATTGCCCCCTAAAGACGGTCGCCCTTTATCTGCATTTTATAGCCAAACGGAGGGTCTTCTGTTCAACCATCACCACCACCGGTCCAAAACGCAGCTGAGCTTCCCCGTTTTACTTTCCATTCTCAATCTCCATTCTCTTCTTTTTTCTTCAAATTTTTTTTTATCGTGCTCTTTTAACTCCTCTTGCGCATCTAAGGCGTATATATGTATACACAAGGTACTTAGTCGAAGAACCGAGAGGAGGAGAAGAAGTAGCAAAAGAATATTAAAAAAAGAAAGACAACGAATCGGAGGGAGAGGAGGGAACGTCGAAGTTATATCTAGATTCCGTCAGCCCCCTGCGTTGCTGGTGTCTCAAGAACATTGAGCGATTCCCTGCACTCGGTTGTGTCATGAGATTATACATGTGTTGTGTATTATACGATGGGATGGGATGATGTATTTTTTAACTGCCGACGACACAAATAGTCTAATCTACACCATTATTACAAGTTATTCTTTTTTTTTCTTTTTACCTTTTTTTATTGCTCGTAAATCAATTCGAACGAGTGGCGATATTATACATAGGAGAGACTTCGCCGCGCCTTGTGTTGTACATGTATAGTGAACTACTTGCATTGTAAGGAATAGTAATTCTCAGCTTTCGTGTCACGCTGTAGAGCAGGAATAGGTATAGTATAAGAAGTAAGTAAATGCATTTCCCATGGTTGTTATAAAGATACATTCATCGATCGAGATTCAGATGGCCTTTTACCAGTCTGCACGATTTTAGTATTAGGTACCCAAAGAAATGTTTCCATTCGAATATTTTACGCGGTGATCTTTATAGTTCGTACAGAGTATATTCTTCGAATACACGATTTTTAACGCGTGAAAATTATTTGAAGTTATGAAAATAACTCACTCAAAAATTATATCACACATCGCTGGACATGTGTGCACGCGTGAACATTTTTATACCTTTTGAATTCTTGGTACAAGCGTTCGCAATATGAGCAATAGCGTACCGCAGAGGAACAACGTTTAAAGTTTTGAGGTCATTCTTTTATATGGTTTTTCGTTCCGACTCGGTTGACACCTTTTTATATCGTCAACCCAGGCAAAGTCAGCTTGTCGGATCGTAAAACCACCAAAAGCCAATATGGCTGCTGCTGCTCCTGCTGCTGCTGTTGCCTCCCCATCACCCTTCTTCTAAGGTTTTCAGCTCTAACACTGCACACATCCCGCACCACCTTTCTCGCCCTCGTCATTTCAACACTCTTCGTTTTTGTCTCGGTAAGATTGGAGTTTTTTTCAAAAATTCCGAAACTCATCAAGGATCTTCAAACCCCTCCTGTGAAAATCTTTCCATCCTTTCGTTGCAATTTATTCGCGATATCGATCCGCGAAACTGACATGACTCGGTGATAATTAATTATTACAGCTAATTGGTAATTTACTTCGTTGATCGCCCGGGGCGCGGTAAGGGGATGAAAACTAACTGTAAGTTTACACGCGGAGATATACATACATAATGTATGTATACATAATACAGGTATATATATACCTAATATATTTAGGAGGGTAATACGCGAATTATTATGTACCTGAAACGAAGTAAGGAATTAATTATAGGAAGTAACACATGACCTTGACAGCTGTCGGAAGCAACGGGGAACCTCCGTGTCTGATGACAACTTGACGGTACGCGCGATTAACTTATTAACCCTCTAAAATTCGGGAAGAAAACTTTATCATACGGTTGACGGTATATAAGTCCTCCTTCGTTAACGGGATATATACCTTATATACCATAGAGTGTGCCAGAAAAATTTCAACCCGACTCATATAATATATAAAGCGTTCATCTTCGGTTATTGAGTAATAAAAAAAAATTGAGGTTCAAATTATCGGATCGTAAATAGAAAATTGGCAAGTGGGTGGGAGTGCCGTTATAATAAAAAATTGCAGAACAAGCAGATAATGCCGGGGCGCGCGCTAAATCCGTGTGCATGGGTTAAATTTTAAATAATAATTCTCCTCCTCCTACCCGCTATAATGTATTCGGTCGAATAAAATAAAGCGTTGAGTAAAATCAATGCGAGTAGCGCGTACCGCCAGCTTGATCTGCTCTTGGAAATGAGTTGGTATAATTTTACGACGAGTCAAACGGGCCGTGGGCCAAATAAAACTCTAATATATAGTCGACATTATTTGAGATGCGCCCATCTGCGTGGCATTAGGACACTCGTCGCCATGTCGCGACGGCTCTACAGCCGCCAGCATCCGTTCCCTCATCGACAAAAGTGGCCGGGGCGTTCGAAAAGTTTTACAAACTTCCGACTCTGTAAGTATGAACCTTGGACTGCATCGTCATGAATATCACGTCCTATCCCTATAAGATTTTCTTTTCCTTTTTCTTTTTTTTTCGTTTTATTTTACGAGATATTCATTGAATTTTTTCTTGGTTCAATTACACTCAGGTAACCCGTAAAGAAAGAGAAGCGCGGTCAACGATATAATCCAGGTGTTATGGAACGTAAATAGGGTATATTTTTAAATTTTACGATCGTCGTTCGAAGGAACTTCAAGCGAATGGATTTTTGGTCAGTAGTAATACTCGAGTGGGTATGTGGACCTTGGGGACTTTTTAAAAGACGTTAGAGTTCGGAGACCCAACCCCGAGAATTGCGGTACCAAGAACTCTGGAGTTTGTACGAACCGCACGAAGACTGCCGTCTCTGTGGTCGCCAAAGAGTAAAGAGTAAAAGGAGGTAAAAAGAAAAGAGGAGGAACCGCGGCCAACCAAGCAACGTTTTATTGACTGCATAAAAGATCTCTCACAAGTCGTTTCAGGGCTTAAACGTTCTGTATAATGCTTGCGCGCGATCTTCGTTCGCTTTTCTGTATTTGACACACTTTTCACGCCGCTTCATTTGAGCCGCGATAAAAGAGATTTATCTCCCCTGCGTCCCCGAATACCGCCCTTTTCTTCTCTTCCTTTTTCCACCCTGCTTCAATTTGCTTTTTTTATCTTTCCATCTTCTTATAGCCATATTCTTTTTTCTTTCGCTCTTATGATTTTTTCGTATACCCACCAGACCACCAGACCACCAGAAATTTTTACCGCATTTTATATAGACGTATATAGGTAGAGGTACCTCATATACCCATCTACCTTGGGAAGAACATTAATATCAGATGTAGGTACTCCGGAGTCCAACAGCGGAGGAAGTACCTTCGCATTATTATAATTAATAGCAGGTTCTCGTAATTACTTCAAAGTTCCGGATTGTCGGCGAATTCTAAGAGAAATTACAGACTGGAGTACCGCATTAATAACTAGATAAACATATTGCGATACTCTACATCTATATCTGTAAACTCAATGAAGGGGGATGAAAAGGGGGAAAGAACAAATGATGACAAATGAATAGATGAATAATATCTAGATTTTCTAAATCATTTTACCTTTTGAGATATAGTTGCAGTTACTTCACGTTCTTTACAGGAACCGCATTCGATAATTTTTCACAACTGCGTTGATAAAAAAAGAAAAATCAAACCTTCGAATATTTGCATGCAATCGACCAGAATCGCTGTACCAGAATTATGAAGAAACTCCGCAGTGATAAGGGCGAAAAAAACAGAAAGAATGAAAAGAAAAACCAAAAAAAAAAAAACTGACGAGGATTCACGTAGCTATCTCGTTATGGAGGGGAATATAACGATAAGGTGGCAGCCCTAATTACAAGTCCGTTGAACTCTCGTATAGTTTTTACGCCAGGGCCAAACGTCTGTCTGCCCAGTGGTGCCCCAGGTTTCTTTTGGTCCTTTTATAGATTTTCGTTCTCGTCCTTTTTGTTATTTTTTTTCTTTTTCCTCCTCGATCTTCTCCCCACGCACGGTCCCTTTCGACTCATGTGTGGCAGCAGCACGCTGCATGGGTTTCGGGACTCTCTCTGCTGCAGTAGAGATTATGGTAATGCGGGCAGACATTTCGGACTCGTAAAAATTATTATGACTGTGTCTTGGCTTTGCTGCAGCTACCGGGTACTTTGCCCAGCGCTCTCAAAAGCTGCACCGTGCACACTGTGATTCATTTCTTTTCCCTTCCCTTATATACCGCGGTGTTAAAGGGATACCCGAAGTACACACTGTAACGCCTACCTTTAACTGCCGCTCCTCCTTCTCTCATTCGTCGTTACACACACGAATTATTTATTTCTACATATACATTTATATTCGTTTTTCGTTTCTTTTTTTTGATCTCATACACACGGGGAGGTGGTGCAAAAAAATTATCTACATATGCGGTAATTATAATTAACGGTTGTGATCATTTTAAAATTTCGTAAAAGTTTTTCATTCTTTTTTTTCCGTACGTCCAGCCTCTCTGATTCACTCGCACGTATTTCACATTTGTTTTATACATTTGGTACGTTGAAAATGGAAATCTAGGGAAGCGTGGGTCGAAGAATCTGAGAAATACGTCAGGTTTCGTGGAAAAAGGATCTTTCGGAAACGCGTGTGAACACGGTCCTTGGTCACATCAGT
Organism: Athalia cordata; assembly: GCA_963932425.1. NCBI lineage: Eukaryota > Metazoa > Arthropoda > Insecta > Hymenoptera > Athaliidae > Athalia > Athalia cordata. The sequence continues at coordinate 32,099,747 of OZ010627.1, read as the reverse complement.
GGCAAGTTGGGTTCGAAGTCCTCGTTGTCGTTCTTGTTGTTGGCATATAAAGGATTTAGGAAGTATAAGGAGAACTCTTATAGCTACTAGTCAATGTTCACGGTTATACGATTTCGAGGATGTCAAAATGACACAACACTCGCGCGCGGAAGGAATCGAGAGGACGAAAGACAAAGGGGAAATGAGGAAAGATAAAATTGAGGAGGGTGAAAGAATGGAGAAAAAAAATACAGAAGAAAGCAAGAAACAAACGAACCGGCCGTCAACGTTACTCCGTATACGTCGAAGGCTCTCCGTTCCGGTTCGTGTCAAAGTTCGGTGACCCGAAGGGGTGGAAAATACTCGGAATGAACGGTATATCGTATCCTAGGCGACGTTCGGGCTGCCCTTCGTCAGGACACTTCTAACTCTCTTCCTTTCGAAAAGCAAAAAAATGAGAGAAAAAAACTTTCTTTTTCAGGACATCAGGCCGAATATATTCCAATTCTGATATTCCTTGAAGTTGAAGCGGTTCGCTCTTACTTACTATATCCTAAACTCCGAGGTGTGTTCGAGCGACTGTACAACGTCATTTCGTTTCGACGCCCTGCAGCGGTCTCGTCCTGCAGGTAAAGGACCCTGTAGTAAATTTACGAGGTAAAGCAAAGGCTGTACGTTATATACTATTTGTGAACGCGGGTTGCGCCCGCGTGATTCTTGGAGAATTTCTCCCGGCGATTTTACCACCTCGTTTCAACGTCGTATCGAGGCTATAGAGCATATGTATACCTATAATACTACTGCCGCTGCTGCTGCTGCTGCTGTACACGCCGCTTTGTAGACGATGTTTTGAACTGCTGCGTTTGCACGTCGGTGCATTGAGACGGAACCAGATGAAACGACCGTATAATCGCCACCATATATACACCGCCCATAATACTACTCGCTTTACATCGACACGAAGAGCTTTTATGTACCTGCGGCCCATGTAGATAAATATATATATACTACATACGATGTATGAGTAGAATTTTTCATAGATTTTAACTATCGGAAGGCAATTTAAACTACCGCGGGAGAGAAAATATTTTAGAGATATATTCCCGACACAATAGGTATAAATATTTAAAAAAAGGAAAAAAGTGTGTGGGTCGTGATTTGCTGCTTCCTCGCCCTGCTAGCTACTGTCGAGATTGGCGAAATAATTTTTTGGTGAAAATTTTTTTGTTCCTAATCATATCCTTTAGGATCAATTAAAAGGTACAATTATATGAATGTATCGCGCATGGATTCGTTAGGACGTCATTTGGTTTCGTTGTGTGGTTCTCGTTATCGAAGAGAGACTATAGATCGAAGTTTAGCGATAAAATAATGATGAGAAGAGAACGAGAGCAGTTGGTAGGTAGGTAGGTAGGTAGGTAGGTAGGTAGGTAGGTTGAATAAACGTATAGGGCGTAGGAGTGTAGCTGTTGCGGGATAACTATAACTCCGCGATCTGGTGCCTGTTAGATTATCAGGGTTCTCCGCGTTCCAATTATTGTGCTCTTCGTAGCCGCTGAATTATTAACCAATTAACCGAGCGCGGTTCGAATCCTCGGGTCGGATCCTTCGTATTTCCGGGACGAACGTGATCCGGGGGTTCCGGGGGTTTCGTACTGTAGGAACCTTTAGCTGTTCGCGATTACGACGACCGCCAACGCGGTAGCCAAAGCTTCCAAGTGGCTCGACTCTCACGGTTCACCGTATACGCCTCCGTATAGATATAGCCCAACAGGGTAGTAGAATTTTTCATTCAATTTCAGTCAAAGTTCCACCAAAGTTTCAAGGATCAAAACCCTCCGATGCACTCACTCCACTTTCGCAAAGACGCTACACCGCCAGCTTAATTTATTATTTATTCATTTATCGGGACTCGTATCAAGAGCTTAATGTCGAACCCCGTAACCGCGTTACCTGAATACGCTCAATTATTAAAAAATGAAAAAAGGAAATGAAAAAAGATGCGCCCCCGGTTCGGCGTTTCATATATACGCGAGCATTATATTCATGATTTATTTATTTCATTCTGTGAGGCGTCAGAAAAAGGCGGAAAGGGTAAAAGGTCTTTTAGAGATAAAAAAAAAAAGAAGAATACGAATTTTCTATATGTATTTTGAAGATGAAACGAGGCGTGAGTTGTGTTAATTAGTTTACAAGTAGGTTGACTAACATGAGATGGTATTATGTACATATGCGTGTTAATGTCTCGGAGGAGTATGTACGATACAATAGCGTTAGGCGCGAATCCTCGTACCGTAAAAAGCGCAGTTTATATATAATTCAAAGTTTTATATTATAGGAAGTCTCGGTCTGACGCTCACGCAAACACGTGTTTCTATCGGACGTGCATTCAGGAGTAGAAGCGGCGTTCGTTCGCGTTGCGGAAATCTCGTTCCACCGCGGCCGTTTTCTTCTCACGCATCACGATGAATAAGGATAGATATACATTAAAGTACTTTACTATGTAGAATAATATGTACCTACTATAATATATACCTTAATATTCTATTTCGTCCCCCCCTTAGTTACTCACGTACCTACTTATGTATATACAAACTCGGCTCTGTCACGGGGTCAAAGACGTCAAAGTGGAACAAATTGTACGGGAGGGAACGGAGGAAGGGGGGCAGGGGGCTTATCGGCAGGAAATTCAGTTACAAGTTTCAACTTAGCTGCTGCTGCTCTGCTGCTGCTGCTGCTACAGAAACAACCGCATAAGGTGATGCCATGCCAGAATGAGTTTCTTCGGAGGAAATGATCATTACCGAGCGTTCCCCCTTCCTTTTTTCCGCACCTTATTATTAAACACGTACGCGTTATACCTCGTCCTTTTTTTCTTTTTATGAAATACGAGCATCGCGTATGCGTTTGACTCGTTGAAATGAATTTTGAATTTTTTCTCCTTCCGAACTATGTCGAAGCTTTTTTTCAATTTTACTTTCATTTTGTCAGTCGGGCATTTCAGGCGGAGCCGCAGGGAGGAGGTGAAGGAGATTCGATACTGATCCGTGAACCTCGCGAGTCTCCGAGACGTCGGTGTGTAATTTTGACGAGATAATCATGAGTTATCGGGTCTTAAAGTGGAGGAACGTGTCGGGGTCCCTGTTTCAAGAGGAATACCCATCTCCAGGGCTATTAGCTCGTTTCGTAATCGACCGACGACGATGTATATACATAAAATATATACATATGTATATTATATGCGCACGACGATGACCACGGAATGGTGAAAGGACATTTGAACAGCTCTAAAGTTTAATCGTTTGTACTCCCAGACTTGCCGTAATATTCACGCGAGCTAGCTTGCGCTATGCAGCTCTATACTTGTACCGTGCATATGCACACATATATATTTTCAATAAACTGCAGATTAGAATTTTAATGTTACATAAATCTCTGCCATTTAAGTCCAATGAAGGTTGGAAAAAGAGAAGCTTTCTTTTTCGGCTGCTACACGGCACCACGTGGGTGCAGGATAAAGTAATAAAAAGTATTTGTTTCGCTTAGCCGGGGTATACCTTCTTCGGGGCTTAAAAACTCGGGAAAATACAAAAAATAAAGAAAAATAAAACTAAGAAGAAATGCAGCCTATACGTATTGCTCCTGACGGGGCGGTGCAGGGTAAGGCTATTGCTGCTTCTGCTGCTGCTGCAGCTGCGCTAAGTGCATTTTAAACGTAATGCTCTAGCCGCGCGTTTTACAAGATAGGAACACGTGAGAGACAGCAAATTATTTTAACGGTTACTCTGACAGGCTGCTACATTACTCCGCGATAGCAGAGGAATTTTTTTTCACCCATAACTATATAGCTATACATAGGTATAACATACACCCCATATTAGTCGACACTCATATCTTACCGTACATACGTCATCGTTATATTACATAGTTAAAAATATATTGTTTAGAGAAAAACACAAAATGAAAGAGATGATTCTTTCCATTCTAATTCTTTTTTTTTTCTTTCATCTCGATAAGTTTGCCGCAAACGAGTATATTCGTATGATATACCCGATATGTACACCGAATATGTGTAATATACTAACTTTGGCGCGAGAAAACTTGGAAAAACACGAATGAAAAAAATTAGAGAATAAATATTTGAATAGGAAGGAACGCTCCACGGTATTAACGTGTAATAAGTATCTCTTTTTTCACTCGTTACATTCTCTCGGGATTCCAGCGCGATCCAGTCTAAATAATGAATAAATATATGTGCATACATACGGTGTAGATACAAGCATAGTTATGATTCACCGTAATTATGTATGAGGGATATTTTTGGTTCGGTAGGAGCGTTTTGCATATTATCGCGTTTGCTTAATTCGCTGAGTCAATAGAAATAACTTTCTTTACCGTCGATGCTGCTTCCTTTTCATTTTCTTTTTTTTTTTATTCGTTGCTTATCTTTTCTTCCCTTGGTTTCCTTTGGCTTTTTCATTGAATTTGTTTTTTCTCTCATTTTTTGTTTCATTTCTTTACCTAGCGAACCACTCGAACCTTATTTTCGAACAACCCTTGACCGCGCGCGCGTGCGTTTTAATCTGACAACGCCCAAAAGTCAATCCAATCCATCAGCCGTTTTTCGTTCGGAGAAAAAGCACCTCTTCCAGCAATCAATCTCGCTTGGAATGCTTTAAACAGAAATTGAAGAACGCTGAAGGTATAAGGTACGTATAGTATATACGAGTGTATGTATGTATGTATATGAATGGAGGGTGCACGGTAAAGAGGAGTTGTTCCCCGCTTTTAAAAGTGAGACATTCGATACGATGATACGGGGTGGTGTACGAGGGCGGAATTGGGAAAGAAAAAAGGGGATGGGAATGAGGGAAAAAAGTAAAGAGTAAAAAAGATGGCTATATACCAATGGGAGGCGACGAGACGCGAGATCTTTTCTATATGGTAGATGGTATACGAAGGTGGTCGACCTTATAGAACTGTCAGGGGTGGATCTTTCGGTCGCTCTAAACAGGCTCGTTTGTGTCTTTCGACCGACAAATAGAGAGCGGAGCTGCCTTACTACCAGAAGATAAGACGAGGGGAGGGACAAGAGAAGAGTAAAATAAAAAAGGAAGAAAAACGAAAAAAAAAAAAAATAAGAAAGTAAAACGCGAGGGAGTTTTAGACTCGGATAAAGCCGCCCTCATCTCACTGGGACGTTCGGATATGGGGTAGGGTAGGTGGCCCTCGAAACCCCGCGGCCTTTGCTCACCCGCGTGACCGTCACGACGCCAGGCGTCGCGTCGTTCTTCTTCTATCCAACACTACCCTATAAAACCGCACGCATTGTTGCAACGGGGAATCCCGCGCGCGGTGTGTCCAAAATCTAAAGTTTACCGGGTTCGTTAAGATCACCATTCACCGGACCCCCTCGATACGTATAATACGTACGCATTGACATTATTAGACGGGGTGAATCTTTATTAGAAATAAAATCTGCACGCGATCTCCATTACATTTCTCATACAGCTCTTCTGGTTTCGGAAATTGAACGACCGTGTCACACCTGAGGGGGTGAAAATATTTCCATCGAAAATTATTCAGAAATAATTATAATAATAATTTGTTTATTAATACATAAATAATGAATAGGTGTGATAACGACAATAATATACCTGCACGGGTTTATCTCGCGTAATTTATTTATGGATTCGAACAAAGAATTATAAAATCCCCTCTTGAGGATTTAATCCTCATGCACGCGGTAGTGGTATACCTACCACGGGGTGCATAATTTATTGCCTGTTCTGATTTTAATCGACACACCCTATACGTATATACCTGTGTACCCATATATATAACAACGCCACGCATGTTCAATCATGAAAAATACAACTACGAATCGAGCCGCGCACGGAGTCCTATACACGTACAAATTGACCGATTCCCATGGGTTTATGAACGCGGATTGAAACGCTGTGACTGCCGTCGATTCTCTACGTGTGTTACGGATTCTCCGTCTTTTTCCTCCTGCTCTTCCTCGTTTTTCTTTCTTTTTTTTTTCATATTTTTCAAGTATCATATTTCGATGCGCGGTCGTTCGTAACTGCAGCTCAGTACTCGTAATATCGTGACACGGTCATCGATCGTTACGTACAACACGTGTACAGACTGTGTCACGTTTATTAAAAGGACGGTGAAGTATTAAATAGTAATTTCTTTCCGGGTTAAACATTTTTTCTTGTTTTAATTCCGCTACGAAAAGTAACGGGCGAGAATCCCATCGCGATTTCAATCGCGTATCTTCCGTGTTTTCCGTTCCAAAAAATCTTTCGGCTTTGATACATAGGTACCTCGCGAATGAATTATTCTTCACGTTTTCTCCGCAGCTGCTGCTACTACTACCGCGACTACTTCTTCTTTTTTTATTTCTTCTTTTTCTTCTTGTTCTTCTTATTCTTCTTCCTTGGTACCCGGGTTGGTTCAATTGTAAAATTTTCAACGATTGTTTGCCCTTTCCGAAAACGCGTTACGAATATATTACAAGAAACCGAGCTCTTCGAGGTCCGCTAACGCTGCCGCCCCCTGTTTTTTTTTTCTACTTTACTTCTTTTTTTTTTCAGACCAACCATTCTTCAACCCCCGCGATGGACCTGCGTCGCATTAATAACTCGCGCTCCACATTATTTATTTTTTCCTTTTTTTTTTCAACAATTTGCTTTCATTTTTTATTATTTTTTCTACACACGCTATATACCACGTTCACCTTTTTTCAGAAGATCATCGTCGCTGGGTCGTTGAACTCGTGAATATAATCCGAAAAATTGAAGAGCGATTGAACGAGTTTAAAGAGAAAAAAGAAGAAAAAGGTTCGAGAAAACGAGAAGACATTAGGAGTCGGGGCAGGGGGCAATGGGACGACTAGAGTTAGAAGATCTAGTCTGAGCTGTTAAAGCAAGGAACGACCGACGAGCGACATAACGCTGCGGGTTATCCTTATAGTTGTTCAACGAAATGGCTTAAGCCGAAAGTGTATGACGGATATGAGAGTCCCACGGGCGTACCTGGTGAACAACAAACACCATTTGTACATGGCTGGTATTATACAAGGAACGTAGGGTCCCAAACGGATGTAGACTTATTCACAACGGTCATAGAACCTAATTCGGATAGTCCTAAGAGGGACAAACAGCCCGTAAAAGCTGTTCCTTCTCCAGAAACTTCCTTCAAGATTACACAACCTAATTCTTATTGTATTTTAGAAATTTATCATTTTATACTCAAACTGAACACGACGTAATTAACCATGTGTGAAATAAATATGTAAAATTCAGAAAACTGCTTCCGCTTTTTTACCTTCGTTACCCATTTCTTTTTTTTTTTTTTTTACAACGTTTTTTTTTTTATAGATTTTTCTCACGTTTCAGGTGGTTGCACAATTGCATATCCTATCCACATAACTTATATCTTAGGTACCGCGATGTATACGCGTATCATATCATGTATGTAAATTAGTTGACGTTTAAATCGTGCAGAGCGAGACTTGGTGAAATATAAAACTAGAAATTGCTAACCAAGTAGGATTTGAGAGAAGGTTGAAGAACTGAGGAGGGGTCGGTAAAGCGGTAGAGCGTTAAAGTGCATAGCTGATGCATAGCTGACATAGTCTTGCTCGCAGACAAACGACTTGAGAAGAAGACAACTCATCCTTCCCCTTTCCCTCGACAGTCGTAAACCTAAGAACGTCTGGAATGGGCCCTTGAGGGCGGGGTCGGACTCCATTGCGGCATAGCACGGGGGGGCCCAGTTATCAACTGGATATAATATCGAAGGCTGCGAAACCGGAAGGGCGTAACCCACGAAAGTGGAGATGGTATCATTGAAAATAATGAAATTCATTGCACTCTGCAATATCGTCAACGGTTTTTGTTCGCCGATTAATTTTTTACTTCCATCAATTTTCGTAACTGTATAATAATCATTCGTCAGATCACTCTTGCCGTTATTAACATTTCTCTGGAAAGTATGGAACTAGTTTTCTAGCTCGATAATTTAGTATATCGTCCTTGTCACACCCTCGTCAAGGGGGAGGATATTGCGCCGAGGATCGAAGGATCGGAGAGTCACGCGAAAAGTTACAGTTAACATAGTAGAACTGGGGGCGGTGCTATGTGATTGGTGAATAGCGAGAGATTTATATTTTTAGTGTAGGACAAACGAAGACCACCCCATAGAATTCACAGCGCCCGTCACGTGCCCCTTGAGGCTATAACGACAGATGTGAGATATTCAATTGACCCGCGTGCTTACGAATTTCGGGCGAACCCACCCTTGTCGGTGCGTTAAGAAATAGATGAAAATTAATAAAATTATAGACACAAACTTTTGTCGCCGTCGAACACGTTGCAGTTCCTATAGGTCGGACGATGAACGACGATTGATGTTGCGGACGGAAATTCAATTTACTTAGGTATTCTTGAGGTTTGGATCGCTGCAACGCCGCCCTGCGCCGCTGCTGTGCAGTAAGCCAAGTTTAATGTGTACGTTACTGCAGGGCACGCTAATTACGAGAATACTAATTAATTAACAGGTTATGCGGTATACCGGTACGTATGTATGGGCATGTTCTTGTATACATGAACGCGGTGATGCGTGATGCGAAACAGTATTTCTCTGGTAACAGTAAAATACCTATTGTCCGGGATACAGTAATATACATGCGGAGCACGGTGCAGGGACCTGTGCAATTTACGAGCTTGGGGTGAAATTCCGGAAATAAGCGTGTCAAGCTTTTCTATTATTTATATTTCTTTCAACTTATTTTATTATTTCTGACGAATCTCTTGTGCAGTAGGGGATGATGGAATCTCACGATTTAGATATATATTAAAAGTAGTGTTGTTATTTCTGTGGTTACTTCGGGGGCAGGGGGGAGGGGTGGAGGTTGGTGCGGCGGCGGTGTCAAAAAATCTTGCTTTGAAATCAGGGACAAGGTGAAATAAAAAGAAAAAAAAAAAGAAATGAAACAAGCCTATCGTTTCTCAAGATCGTCTAAATGCTCAAAACCATTTTCTTATACCCACGCGATTATATTGTAGATTTTCGGGTTTATACATGTAGCTGAGTTGTAGTATAGTGAATACCGGGGTGCGTGTCAAGGAAATAAAAGCAATAACTATACCACCAAACTGGAACAACAGAAAAATTACCAGGAGAGCCAGAAACCACGACGATTCATCAAACTGGAACGCTTAAACGCCATCACAAAATGGCCTCACGCGATTTCTTTGCCTCTTTACCCATCCCCGCGCGTCCTTTTTTTTCCCTCCTTTTATGCTTTTCTCTTCCCTATTACCTCCTTCCCATTTTTTTTGTTTATTGTTTTGTTTCTCCTTTCTCTTTTTTATTTCACGGGAAGTGGGATCGATCTATTATACGAACGTATTACGTAGTATAGTTCCTATACACCTTGGCAGAGGTTCAATACCGAGGGCTTACAGACCATTTTAATGTATTTTGACCTCAGGAATAAATCTCATCGAGTTATTTCGATTTGATCACTTTTCAGAGCGATAAATCGATTATAACTCGATCATTTTTATAGATAGATCAATTTGGTTGGCTGATTTGGATTCCTGGGCTCAAAATACATAAGAATAACCTATAAACGCCTATAAAATAAAAAGTTGATTTTCGACCCCAAAATCGAGAAAAATCTAAGGTATACCCCTTTGGATTTTTTCGGATTTTGGGCCAAAAATGAAGTATTTTTAAAATCGATCGCAGGACGCTTTTCCAACGTATTTTGACCTCAGGAACACGAATCCGTCGACCAAATTGAGCTAGAAAAATATCCCATCGAGATATCTAGATTTTTTCACTTTTCAAGACGATAAGTTGGCGATAACTCGATCAATTTTATAGATAGATCAATTTAACTTGCAGATTCGTGTTCCTGAGGTCAAAATACGTTAGAAAGGGGTCCTACGATCGATTTAAAAAAATGTTGATTTTTGACCCCAAAATCGACAAAAATCTAAGGTATACCCCTTTGGATTTTTTCAAATTTTGGGCCGAAAATGAAGTATTTTTTAAATCGATTGCAGGACACTTTTCTGATGTATTTTGAGCCCAGGAACACGAATCTGCAAGTTAAATTGATCTATCTATAAAATTGATCGAGTTATCGCCAATTTATCGCTCCAAAAAGTGAAAAAATGAAGATATCTCGATGGGATATTTTTCTAGCTCAATTTGGTCGACGGATTCGTGTTCCTGAGGTCAAAATACGTTGGAAAAGCGTCCTGCGATCGATTTTAAAAATACTTCATTTTTGGCTCAAAAATCGAAAAAATCCAAAGGGGTACGCCTTAGATTTTTGTCGATTTTGCGGTCAAAAATCAACTTTTTAATATGAGAGGTATCAATAGGGGCTTATACTTGTTTAATACACATCATCGTATATTATATGACTTCCTTCTTTGGGTTATTTTTTATCCCTGGATTTCCGTATTTCTATTCTATTGCCACACTGCGTGTATCGGTCAGAGGGAGTAAAACCGGGCAAAGCAACCTTCGAGGTTGTCGACCGCAAACGTGCGAGAGTCCGTCTTATAGGTATACTGCAGCGCGCCTGTAAGATTCTCAGCGAGAGAAAAGAGAGAAAGAGAGAGAAAGAGAGAAAAAAAGTGATTTCGTAGTCGTACGACCTGCAGCCTAATGGAAAGGTAAAATTACTCAGGCCATATAAATTAGAGACAATAGAATCCCCGTACTCCCGAAACGACCACTCCTGATAGTCCTGCGTGCTGCACCACTTCAAAGACCGCTGAAAAAGAAAAACAGAAAATAAAAAAAGAAAATTATTTTCTTCATAGCAAGACCCGGCACATCTGATCACGTGTTCATGGTATGAATATGCTATAGGTATGCTACAGAAATTATGGTAAATTGAAAATTATGAGTTAGGAATGAGCGGCATGTGGAGACCTGTCTTCTTCAATTATTATGTTACGAATATTATTTTTTTTTTCAATTTTTATTCGAATCGAATGCGGATGATTGGATTTCATACACATCGCAGCGACGGTTGCAGTTCTATAATCTTGTTGGCGAATCTGTTGATTGGTATGCGGGAGTGGAGGTCGCTAAGAAGTAGCCTCGGCAACAACAGTCGAGATATGGTATGTCGGAAAATATAATAATTCGATCCACGCACGCGAAAGAAGCTAAGCGAATCGAACGGGAAAACCGTGCGTCCAATTTCAATCGGAACGATATGTATCTTAGGTCACAATAAAATAAGCGGTGCCGTTCTTCACGATATGCAGGTACCTACATACGCATAATCTCTCGTTCGTTTCACCTTGACTAAATCGTTTGTGATGCGAGCTCCTCGCTAATCGCGTCATGCATCCATGCATTTTAAACGTAATATTTCAATACGCCAAATCATTGCGTTTCGAATTTATGCATCTGAAAAAAACTCTGCGTTTCTACGATCGGATGCAGAAGAACGAAGGAAAAAAAAAGAAGAAATCCAGCCGATCCGTAGATCACAGGATAATTCGCTCTCCCCGGGGGCAACGCGAATGGGTCAAATATACCGGGCAACCTATTGGCACGAATCTCGCAGGACTTTGCGGAGCAAAAGCAGAACTGGTACGGAGGTTAAGGTGGTCAGAGGGGAGGGTAGGCAGAGGGATCCATTAAAAGCCATTAGCCATTAAAGTGCCGAAATATTTTATGCGCGCAACGACAAGGGCGTAACTGCGAAATATATACGAGGTCCTAACTTACGGCCGATCGCAAACGCCCGCCACACGGTCGCAAGCAGCTATAATACCAGTTTGGCGTTATATGCAGCGAAAGAGAAGAGGATTGAATTCTCATCCCCATTCCCAGTTCACGCGTCGATAACATAACTATCTCCAAGTTTTTTTATTTTCCTTTTTCTTTATCTGTTTATTTGTTTTTTTCTGCATTCTTTTTCGTTCAATCTCCTTCTCTCGCTATACACACTCATCAAGCTCTATGCACGAAGGATAAACAGGAAGAGCTTGGCAGAAAAAACCATTAAATAATCGACGCCACTGCACGCGAAGGGTGAGGTAGAAAAACGCTAACGATTTCTCTCTTATAGGCATACAGTATACGTTACCAGAAACAACTCAGCCATCCGAAATCCATTCGTTTCCACCCTCCGAACACGACTGCGTAACCAAAAATTTGAGGTCAACTCCTTAATCTTTCCTTGAAACATCGTCGCTCAACGGATCGACATTTTTTTACCGAGCGATCTTCTAAACGATCGCGAAGATTAACCATCGTCGCTAAAAAAATTATTTTCAAAATGACAGATCCGATCGATCCGATGTACACATATGAGTATAATAAGAAGGTTAACGTTGAGTCATCCCGAAGCTCATGATTGGCTACATGGATCAAGAATTTATTATCCGTATCTTATGGCGAACTCGATTCACTGCGGATTTCGTACTGCATGGCACTCAACGTTTGTACAGAGAGGATATACGTATACCGAACGAGACAAATCGTTGGTAATAACGTCAATTCCCGTGGACGATATCATTTTAGTATTTCTGACCGTGCCGCACCAGCCTCCACTTTTCTTTTCCTTTTTTATCCTCTTTTCTTTCGTTTCTTTTTTTTCCTCTTATTATTTTTCTCCTTTTATTCTTATTCCACTTCTCTTTTTATGCCCTCCATCATCAACGGGAGTCGGTTGGTCGTCGCCAAAGTTTCGCCGAGGCAAGCAGAACTGCAAGGAAGAAAAGGAAAAACCGTTTGGAATGGGAACAGAAATGGGGAACGGGGAATGGGGCATAACAATCAATATGACATTTCCCTCGAATCTCGCGACCACTTTCTGCACCCATCTCCTCCACCTCCTCCTCCTCCTCCTCCTCCAGCTTCGACTCTCTTTCGACCCTCGGTCATCTTCTCTGTAACGTTTCGAAATCGCTGCAACGCAAGTATCGCGGGGGAGCGAAGAGACTTCTATACGTGAATCTACGCCACCCGTCTGAAACAACCCCCTCCCCCTGAATCGAGAAACGAATGGGCATCGCGACGCCGCCGTGTCTCTCTCGTAAATATCACGAAGATCTCGTGTCCCCCCACTCCGATCCGATAGATCTGATGAATTTTCCACCAAAAATACATATCCGAATCTACTATACCGTCTAATCATTACATCGATAATTGTAATTTTCGATCGTAATTCTTACACTTTTTTCTTGAGTTGAGGTAAAATTCATTCTTTTTCTTTCGTTGATGGCGATGCGAGTTTAGCAGAAAATCCTTATTCTTGACTTTACTTTTTCCGACCAGTAATGTTCATCATATCCGGGAAATATACTCGTTCGTTCGTTTACACTAGGCGTTTACAGTAAAGCCCAGAGCAAACATTTCCAGCGGTTCAGATTGGAAAGCCTCAGACCGAGATGAGGATAAGAAAAATGAAGGGAAATAAAAGGGGCGAAATTTTACCTTTGCTTATAACATGCATAATACAAGGTTGATGTACAAATAAAAGATATGTAATTTATAGGGGTATTACATGTTTACCGTGCAAAAGCCTAAAACCTATACGATACCTACAATTTAGCCGCGGAGTGTGCCGTTGAAAGAGAAGAAAAAAATTTATTCTTCCTACCATAAATTCAATAATCTACCTCGTACAAATAATATAACCGAGCGAATGTAAGCCTGCGTTTCGTACTCCGTTCACGTACAAAACTCTGCATACATATATACGCGATTCTGCAACAATGGTTGTGCTGCTTTTCATCGTTTGCCAATTCGAACCGATGTCCCAAGCATGACAGACACCAATCCATTAGCGGAACGGCCAAAAAAAAAAAAAAAAAAAATGAAAAAAAGTACCGAATCGGAAAAAAAAGGAGAAGATTGTTTTTTTACTGCGCAACGTATTCGAAAAAAACTTATATACTTGTACGTACACGTGTATATTCCACCATAAATGGGAGGGTGAAACGATGTGTGTTTATGTTGATAATCTCGTATAGGAAATCGCGTCGTTGAGGTATATGATGTACGCGTGTATATAAGTGGTGTATATATGTATAAATATATACGAGCATAGTTGGTATCGTAGCAGACGTGGTTATGCTACAACGTCGACGACGGTGATAAGGTCGGTTACCGACCTTGTCCTATCGCGTCTTGGTCCCGCAATGCGTGACTATCGCTCTTATATCTCAAACGGCCGTCACACTGCGTCGTGTTAGTTCTTAAAGTCGCTGGTTCGCTTATCGGTTTATATGGATTTAACGTAGAATCGGACGCACGCTCTAACGTAATGTCGGCGTGTGCTGCTGCCGCAAACAATCAACTCAAATTTTAATTGTCCCCCCTTTTGCGGCAACGCGTACAGAACATAACTGCGATAAACTATGCTGAACGAATCTGTGAAGGCTTGACGGAAGCTGCATCAGAACTCGCAAGTTTTATTACTATTGCCATTGGACGTCGAGTACCATTATTCCATAAAATAGGATTTAAAGACCTTTGGATTTAAATCAAACGCAATTTAACACCCCGCGGACGAATCGCATGTTCTCCCTCATAATTTCTTCCTTTTCTTTTTTTTTTCTCTCTTCAAGTTCAAATGTAATTTATACAACGTTCGATAATTTATAATTATAGTCATACCGATGTACATGTGTAATAAATATAGCTAAATCGACGCACCTTCGGATTGCGTGCATGCTTTCGAAAGTGTTAAGCTAAGATCACGTGGAAACGAAACGAAACGAAACGGACATAAGGACGGACGTAGCTCGTTACGAAATTCCCGGAGTGTCTTTGCCAGGTCGTTTAGGTGATCCCTTCAGGGCTCCGGAGTGTCCGGAGGATGAGGAAAAAGTAGGGGGTTCAGGGGGCGACCGGTGAGGGGGGGTGGGGCGCGCCTTCGCGGACAATTGTCCCTGCGGAACGCGTAATAGCGACCCAGTGAATTACTTCGAGGGTCCCATTCAAATCGTGGAGCACTTCACATTAAATTGCTGCTGTTGCTGCAGTTAGAACGATTTAAACAGTTTTTCAACGCGGCAGGATGGGATGGGCTTCGCTCGTTTATGTCCGACTCACTCCTTTATCGCCCTTCCCTTAAGCTCATCTCAACTTCCTACAAAGTTCCCATGTTAAATATACATCCACCTACAGATGTGCGTGTGGTACACCTTTACACGGTTGCGGCGATGCGGCGTGACCTTATTGTCACGACCAACGAACACATGCAGTGCGCCAAGTTATATAGGTATAGTAAAAACAATTTAAAAACATCTACGCGGAGAGAAAATTTTACCAATTTAACACGACGACGCTTAATCGAACCAAGACTCTGTGACGAATTAACGGGGCGTCGATTATATCCACCTTAACCTTAAGGATACGAGAGAAAGTATATTCCTATAACGCCGGTTATTTAAACGGTGTAAACTATTCGAGGTCATCTCATTATTGGGGGGAGGTTTATTTTCACCCTCTGTGTGTTAGCGTAATGTGGGGAAATGAAAAAATATGTACATACGTTGAAAGAGTTGTCTCCAATCCGTAAAAGGCGAGAAGGCCATATCATAAGTTGGTAGAGAAGGCGGCAAGTGAAAATACAAAATTAGCATACAATTACCTGGCTTTCCCAGCGCGCTTATTTCTCTGATAATTTAAGATCGTTAGTCACGCGTATACCGCCGGCCGCCTCTCTCACCTCCTCCCGCACCGTGGGTTTTTTTTTTAATATTTTTTTCTTGTAGTCTTCTTTCATTTATCCTCATCCTTTTACAAGTTCCAGCTGCCTTATCTCTCACTCTCTTTACACCTCTTTTCTGCTTGGTCCCCGCGATGTACTCCCGTACAGTTCACTGCGAAGCTTCAAGGTCCGACTTTATGACTTGTGCCATACCCGCAGTCAACCTTTTTTCAAATTCTGACCTTGGGGAGAACGTTGCACGTTGCACGCGTTGCCGCAGGTTGCTGCAGTTGCTGCATTACTGACAATGAACTCAAAGTCCAAACAAGTGGGAAATGTGTAGATAAGTACGTTATACATTACACCGCATCACCTGCACCGTGACTTTTAATTCCTTGAGCACATTGACGCCTAAAAACGATTAACACCCTCTGCACAATTTTTTTTCGTTCCATTTTTTTTCAGGTGATTAATCCCTGGGCAATTTGCTGCCACGTGACGTATTCTTAATTACGATGTATTTAAGTATACGTTACACCCCTCTAAATCATGCAACTTTTGTATGAAACATGTTTCTGTGGCACTCACAAAGTTTTCCAGATATCGTGGCGTTTCACTTCAATCCGGCCACCCTGTATACTTACAACAGCTGACAAGCCTCTTACACAGGATGATCTCAGACCTTTCGGATTAGTTGATCCGAAGACGCGGCTGTAGAATTAGCAGAAGAAGAAGAAGAAGAAGTAGGAGAAGTAAACGAAGAATTCGTACCCCTTTTGCATCTTACGTCGTTCATCCTAAGGCAGGCGCTAATGGCGCTGGAGAATCCGATTAGAATAGTTAATTAGAAGTTTGAATGTGTAATACAAAGCGATGAGAGGTGGCAAATCATTGGTATATAAAATGTACATTTGAATTAAGTAGAGAGCTAGATTTGCAATCGGATTCAAAAACTTATTGTACAGAAAAGGTGCAAGAAAAAAGAAAAAAAAAAAGTCGGCGAAGGGAATAAAAGTACATGGTAAAAGGGGTAAAAGTCTACGTATACGTATAACGCGTTGTCGTAAAGATTCTGCGGATGATTTATCAGCAGGGATCCACTGCGAGTCCACGGTTCGCGGAGTCCTTGCCTCCGAGGAGCGACCCAGGTCGGTACACATGGCTTGCCAACCAGATCGAGGGTCTCTGACCTTAAACTGCCGCACTAATCGAACGCCGAGATCTCAGCCGCGCTTTTATTTAGCCTTCCAGCAGATTCCACCGCGCCGCGTGTACTCGACGGACAATGAAAAAAGGAATGAAAAAAGTTGAACGAAAAAAAAAAAAAACGAGATAGCAATGAAAATAAAACAGGTATAGAATTAATTAATTGATCATTCGTTTATTTCCCATACATATGTAGCTTTTGACTATTCTTCTCGTTGTTGTTATTATAAATGAAAGTACTGGGGGATAAGTTTAGGAAATTCGAGAATTTATCATCGTCCGGTAGGAGCCGGTTAATATGTTCGTTATGCGGTTATGACCATTGCCCGGTGAAATTCCGGGGCTTCTGACTGGATGCGATCGCTCAGAGATTTACATAAGCGGAGATCAGAGGGATCTTTTAAAATCGTTACATGCATCCGAAACGATGCGGTGCTAACCTTTTAAGCTTGTCACCTCCGCGAAGTACCGCGATACCGATGAGATACGGTCAGCTACGAATTAGTCAAGAAGAGGCTCTTGACTTTGACTGTGTTGTTAAATACTAGAGTTAACATCGTTTGACCCCGTCTTTCCGCCGCGTGTCCAGTTGCCGTCCGAACTCTCAGATTAAGGTGGGAGAAGAACATCTGAGTCAGTGTTCGTTGCCTTGTACTTCTTCCGTATAGAACGACTACTCGGAATTTACAGAGT
Organism: Athalia cordata; assembly: GCA_963932425.1. Taxonomy (NCBI): domain Eukaryota; kingdom Metazoa; phylum Arthropoda; class Insecta; order Hymenoptera; family Athaliidae; genus Athalia; species Athalia cordata. The sequence continues at coordinate 32,082,151 of OZ010627.1, read as the reverse complement.
TTCGAAGATAAAGAATAAACTGTTTCCTAACACCTGATTTCTCTATACCCTTTATGAAATAGGTTACACATCCACGTGTTATCGAATGCTTAAAGAATTAAGTTTCTTCAGTTGTTCAAAATTAAAACGGATAAAACGAATCCGGAATAGGCGGTCGGGAATCGCGAGAAATGCGGACAAAAATTGAAAAAATTATCAAATCAAGTTCCTATCGTTCTACTACAAATCAACCCGGCGTTGATACTTTGACTTTGCTAATCAGTCGGCCGCCAACCGATTTTCCTTCTTTTTTTTTCAGCTATCTTCCGATGCGTAAAGTTATAGAACTCGATTAGGATCGTTCGGAAGTAAAATCGTAAGACGCGGCGGTGGGCGCCACGGGTTTGAAGAGATCCCCTGAACCGGATCACAGCAATAACCTCCGCCCCCACGCCATTGATTCCTTCCAATCTCTCTTTCTCCTCTCTTCGTCGATTTTTTATCTCAGATTTTTCTTTTCTTTTTTTTTCTAGAAAACTTTCTCGAAACTCCTGGCATATATTACCTACTCTTCGTTCTTAGATACATCTGCTCTTTGCCAGAAGAAAAAAAAACGAAAAAAAAAGCGAAATCCTCGTGCAATACTTGCGAAATATTCACGCCGATCGATAGTCGTAGAACTTTACCCTGAATATTACGTTTTCTGAAAATTTCCAAAATTCTCTTTACATCATATTAAAATTCTTGATGGGATAGTCAGAAGAGGGTATCCGACGATGGGACGATTTCTGTATGGTTGTAAAACCATCGCCGTCAAGTGTAGAATATAACTGGGTTTATTATTTATGGAACGGTGATCGCGCAGATCGTTTATCCCTTCTGTATACGATCACGAGCGTTCGCGCACTTGACTACGCACCGGACCCATTAACTTCCGATAATTAAGAATTAGGTCTGGTCGCCAGGTTTACTGCCCAACGAGGTAACCTTTTAGTTATTACCGGTCATTACACGTTACGTTCAAAGTTAACTTCGTGTAAGGGATACATCTAAATATACATACATCGGTGTGTTCAAGTAGCGATCCGCAGGCGGAACTTGAATTACGTAGTTTATACACGTGTACGCGGGACAGTAACTATAAAACGGTGTTGGTGTAAATAAATGTAACGTATATATGCACGGTACATATGTAGGCATATACAGTAAGATACGTACACGAATGGCAAGGTGCATTCATCGAGTATCTACACTGCCGATCATCGTTAAGCGAGTTGAGAAAAAGATAGAAGAACTTGACCTCATAAACTGCAGAACGTGGCTCACCCGGTAGCAAGATACAAAATTGCGAATGTACTTAAAATGTTTTATATCTTATAGGAAGTCGTATTTTCGCTCTACCAACCTTGCACAGCAGATAATTATTTCCATATACCTATCCGTACACATAACCGTGAATACATACACACGTACATATTATGTACATACCTCAACTCGTTTGATTTATTTATATGTTTGATTTCTATCTTTTTTTTAATTTTTTTTTTTTTCGAATCTCGTCAAGCGCACATTCGAATTAGGTTGAATCGTATCGCACAAACGTTCGTTAATCGCGGATCAGTTTTAATCACACGAGTTTAAAAAGTAAACACTATTAAGGAAGATCGAGATGGGGGAAAAAAACGAGACGAAAATCAAACGAAAAAAATAAATAAAATAAAAACTATCGAAAGCATTAAGCGTGAAGATGCCCTTCGGCGATGGGCCTTATATACAGCTCTTGGAAAAGAGTAGGTATCCGTCGTGGTTCGCCGACGAACAACGGATGTGGTTTGACGCCCCAATGACGAAGGACCCGGTCAACTTCCTCTTCTTCAATCAATTCACGCGGTGATAGTTTCTTTTCTTTTTTTTCTTAGGTATTATATTATGTACGTATATACGATTCCCAAAATTTATTTACTCGGTAAATAACATGTGTAGGTGGTAAATGAATGTTGAAAAAGATCGGAAGTTAGATAGGAGGGATGGGAGGGATGAGTAATCGGAAGAAGGATGGTAAATAAAATTTAAAGGATTGATCGATCGATCGATTGATCGGCATCAGCGCGATGCAGCGAGGTAGGTATATAGAGATAGTGGGTATATATAATATGTAAGTTGTTTTTCATAGCGGCGATCGAGCGGCGCGTGTTGCGCGACCGGTTTGCGAGTTTGGATAATGCGGCATAAGCTTTAAAAGTTTATAATCGTTGGTAGAGTTGTTTCCATACGTACACGTGTCGTCGTACGGGGCGCCGCCGTCAAACCGAGCTAATTTTATCGGTCCTCCAAATCGGTGACTAATAATACCGCACGCCTCGCAAACAACCGGTGTTTCACGACTTGTCTGATGAATAATTGCCGAAGACCCCGAAGGCGTAGCTCGCATGTTAACGGAGATTTTAACTGCCGAGGTGACAGCCGTTAACCGAGTATAAACGTTGTGTGCAGGTAACCAATAAGTGATCCCATATTAAAACACGTGTATTAATCATACACCGCTGTACCTCAATCCGCGCATTGTTCCATCATGCGTTATGCGTTGCCCAAAATCATCGCTACCACCATCCTCTACCCATTGCACCTGTACGACACTTTATTCGCGCTTAGAATTATTATTGATCAAAAAAAGAGAGGAGGAAAGATATGAAATGAGAAGGACAATATAAGGGGATATAATCGATATTAATTATGCATACAATTCAACCGATCGGCCTGCGCCATGACCAAAAAATATTTAATTGACCAACGACTAATTTGCCTTTCGTATCATATACACGCCGGATTGATTGCCTTTATTGTTGTCTGATCATATTATATTCATATATATATCCAAAACGATTATTGATGTCGGCGTTTATTCATGATCGTAACGCCCGCACTCTCTCCGAATTATTATTTTCATTACTTTTATTTTCTTTATTTATTCGTTCATTTTTTTTTTGGTTTCATCGATATCAAAACTCCGCATTTTGATCGTGTAACATACATGCAATTTCTCATCGATAAAACCAAAAAAGGGAGGTGGGGTGGTGGAAGCAAATGCAAAGCATCGTGCGATATGAAAAAGAGGGCAACGGGACAAGTTTTGGAACCTTGAATCGGAGGGTTTCGAAGGGCGCTCACAGGTCAGTCAGCTGCGGAATATCTCGGCACATGGGCTGCAGCATCGCGTGCTGCATCGTGTAAGTTGCAGCGCACATGAGGGTGGAGGGGGAGGATTACCGTTAGGTGCAAGTGCGTTAGTCGAGCCGTGTGTGCGGCGTGGTTGGAGGTGGATCGGTGAAGTCTGTGCACCTTTGCTTTTGCCTTTGCTTTTGCTTTTGCTTTTGCCTTCGCTCGATACCCCGAGACTTATATATTCCGATGGTATATTTTTAGCCCGTTTATATACACGTAGGTAAGATACTATAGATATATCGTACGTACACCGATTGACGATGCAACGCGCGCCAGAAGTTCAGCCCTGCATGCCTAGCCTGGGGCATGAACGACCAGCTTTTACACTGCTCGCCCTCCCTAAGCACTCGGCACATATGATCCTGAGATCTGATTCTCGAACTCGCCCACGCAATTTATCGGCAATCATCGACCTCTTGAGCAACACCTCGCCGCCTATTTAAACACATCTGTATAGAGTGATATCTGCTTTCTTTTTATACGATCATAACGTCGTTGAGAGAAAGAGAAGAGAGATAGAAGATGTAGAGGCGACAAGAGTGCAATGTTTGCGACGCCGAGACGCGTCGAGTACTCGAATCGTAGGAGGAAGACGAGGGTGGTATAAAAAGAGAAAGAAGAAATGGAAAAAAGCATCGGGAAGAAAATGATGTCTTCGAATGAGAAGAAGAAGGAGCGTGTTTTTTGTTGATTGTTATTCTTATCACGACGAACAGGATATGCGAATAACTTTCGAAATCCTGAAAAGACGCGTAAACCTGATCGCGGGATATCGTATGTCGCTCCGTACGTTATATAGGTGTACATATAATATATATATTCATGCCCCGGTGATTTCAATTGCAATATAACCGTGACGCGTGCAGCTGCCTCTTCGATATATCCATACCACATCGTATATATATCGACTGACTTCATAAACTCATGATATAGCGAGAGCGTGAGAAGTGAAGAAAAAAAAAATTAAAAAATCAATACGTACGTACATCGCGCGAGGTTCGTTTCAGGCGTATGTATATTATTAAATAGAGGTGATTAAAAATGTTGAAGAAACGGGAGATAAAAAAAAAAGAATAAATAAATAAGAGAGAAAATTATTAAGGCGCATTATATTATTCTTACCTTGGCTATTATTGCCGTATGGTAATGGAACCCGAAATCCCTCCGGTGAGGCCGTCGTGCCGTGCCGTCCCGAACCGAACCGCGTGTAGGTGATTTCAGCTGTAACTTTTACATCGAGAATTGCTCAACGTCTAGACTTCGGGATCTTTGGACTTATGCCGAGCCCATTGGTCCGTCCATAATTCGACAAGTTCCCCGAACTTGACCTTCGATTTACGCAGAGCTGCGCTCCGCCTTCCACGAGAACCGGAGGACTCCGAAACGACCAACACCGCGCGCCGTTGCACGACGACCGTTAATTAAGAGCTTGTAAATCCACATGCTTATCTTGCCTTCCATATCTAAAACCAAACCTAACTCATTTCAGATTTCAGATTGTACCGGAATAGCGTATAAGTATCGATCTGCATAATCATCGACAAAAATTTCGCTACTGCATAATTTATGTTTCCATTTTTTTCTTTTCTCTTCACCGTCTTATTATAATCAGAGGCCTAGATATGAGTAATAATGAGATGGCTATTTAGTGTCAACATCATCCCGACCGACGATGCAATAGCGGATTACATTTACATATGTGTGAAAGGTAAATAAGGTGTATGACTCCCGCATATATCGTGTCTACTTACCTACTAGCTTCTACACGGCGATATAGCAGCGGCATGTCACGAAGATGATCATTTTGCACGAGGTCATACGATGATGAAGCGAAGTAGTTGCGCTAGTAAATTTTCTCCCCTCTTCTTCGTCTTTTACTATTTATTTAATACCAACGTTCGTAATACATATTTATTTATTTTTTTCTTTCTTTCTTACATTTCGCTCAGCTGCACGAAACCGGTGATTTTTCCGATCGTCGCATCGCATCGTCGACTATCCGACTAGATGTTGTAGCTGAAGCGCAATACCTGCCGCACCGCATCGGCACCAAATGCTATACGTACATCGTAAATGTGTGGCAATACCAGCCACGGGTCTTAAACCCCGCAGATATAAATTCGCGCGATGCCCACAGTCGTGAAAAACAACCACGGCGGAACCTCGGCAACCCCATCATTTTTTGTACATCGACATTGAATTCCTTTTTTGTGAAGAGAAAATTAACGAATCCTTGAGCAAAAAATTTCAACCAATTTGATTTTTCTTTTTCTATTTTTCATCACACGACCAAGACCTCGAAAAAATTAACGACAATGAGAGGAATTATACGAACGAAATAACAATAAAAAAGAGAAGAAGAAAATGAAATAAAAATGAGAGGAATAATAAAACAAAGAATAATAAAAAAGAGAGAGAAAAGCGATCTCTTCACTCTATTAATAAACGGGGTATTGTTTTTCCTGCATAATTGCACCGTAGGTATATATAGATGTATAATATATAATGTATTACCTATACATCTATGTATGTGGATATCTATAATGCGTATACATGTGACGTGTACACGAGGTTTTCTCCTTTGTTTTAAAATAAAGAGCGGTACGGAGTTGAATTGAAGGTGAATGATATGGGAGTAGGTGGTTTTTACAATTGACAATGGACGAAAAGAGGGTTTTGCATTCGTCGGTGGATGGCATGAGCAATAAATGAGAGGAGGGACGGGGGTAGGCGGGATCCCCGTACAACGCAACGGGTAATTCTTCGGGGTGCTCGTAACGCAATCGCGAATATATGCATATATGTATTAATATACGTATTTTTTATACGTGTACTTACATATAATTGAAGAGATCTGCGGCGCACTTGCGGTGCTTTCTACATTATGCTTTTCGCTGTATAACCTCCGATGAAGGAGGCTATATTCCGTTGTTGGTGGTTTACGCGTACAATTATACACGGCGTATACACGTAAACCTCATCGCGGGAGTCATCGTACTGCTCAAACAAAATGAGTAACGAGTAAAACGAATGTTTGATTTGCGCACGGGGCTATATTTATAACGAGATGGTAGCTCATATGCCGCATGAATTGCGCGTCGCGTTTGCCACCGCGTTTTACTACCACATTACATATTTCCAACCACTACCGCGTCTCTTAATAATAAATGTCCGTATACGCGGGGATTACAATGAAAATTCAGCTCTTCGCGTCTCATTTTGACGGGTTATTATCTCCTTTGTTTATAAACATGAATGTTTAGGGCCGGATCAAACCCCATTGGTCACCGAGAGCGTCGCGTGCACCCGAACCGTATGCATACGCGTATAACTATACGTACATCGAAACGATCATCATTCTCGAAACAACAGCTACTCTGAATACGAGCCAAGAGAAACAACGCGATGAGTTTATTCCGTTTCAAAGAGAGTAGAATGTACCAGAAACATCGGCGTGACCCCGAGGAATTTTCCTCCCCCGTTATTACGTGCAGCATAAGTATGTGTTTCGTGAAAACTCCTCGATCACATTTCCCTTCTTCTTCTCTTATTTTTCCCGTGTAAATTATTATCTCCGTTTTCGTATCGTACAGAATTTTTTGAGGAATTTTCGGAATGTAGGCGGTATAGGAAGTATAATGAGGTTAGATATGTGGACGTCAAAGAGCGGAAATCTCTACGGCCACAGCTATAATTGCAGCGGGACATTGTCCTCGGCAGGGACCTCGTCCTCGAGAATGATCATCATCAATGCCATTATACTCGTACTGGCCGCTGCACATACGGGCTCTGTAGTTTTAAAAACTTAAATGTAATTCATGTAAACGGCAAACGCACGATACGACGTCTCGTAAAAATATCATACGCGTTACAGCAGCTGCGGCGAACGATTTATCGTCAGATGAGTTAAATGGGTTTAGCTCCAATGGAATAATTTTCTCTGCAATTCCTATCTACGTACGTACGTAAAAGACCTTCGACAATATTTGAAAATAATTTTTGTTTCTTTTTCTTTCTTTTTATGACGCGGTTTATAAATTCCAAAATTCTAATCGGGGTACCATATACACATTCGATTTTTCCTTCCTTTCATTCTTTTTCTTTGTCAAACTGGTTTCGTAATAAAACAAAAATATATTGGCGCGTGTGCGTATAATTTGACATCTGATGAGAGGTGAGCCAATTTCTGGATTGGAACTCAAAGGTGTTCCAACATTATTATCCGCTATAACCTTCGAAACACGGGAATATTTCACTGTGTTCTTGACTAATTAGCAAATTTAGCCAACAGCGCAAAAATTCTTTCATACGACAAAGTATACGTTCGAACTAGCCAAAATAAAATAGGAAAATTTTTGTGACACGTTTCAGTGACGTGATCCAGATTTATCTGAATTAGTATAACGTTCAGTATATACGTACAATATCTATATAGATAGCTGTTGGCGTGTTAAATTTATATGTATAATAGACTCGAAGGCGGTGGTCTTTTAAAAATGGTGCTGAGCTTCTGACTTTTCGAGGTGAACGCGCGTGCATATAACCGGCGCCAGAATTTCCCAGATGATATTTTACCAATATTTTTTCTATAGTCTTTTTTTCTTCTTCTTCTGCTTCTGCTTCTTCTTCTTCTTAACCCCCGTTTCGCACTCGTATTTTTTATATTTTTTTCCCCTCTCCGCTCACGAGCACGAGGTTATTGGCTCGCGTGCCAAGATTTTACGGGAGGCCACGCGAAGTAAGTTATTGCCGCTTCGCAAACCCTAAAACCTACTCCTTTTTTTCTTGTCAATTTTTCCTTCTCTAAACATTTTTATTTTCCCTCCCCACCCCTTTATTTTTTTACTTTCCATCCTTCGTCTTTCTCATCGTCATCTTCATTCCCCGTACATATTTAATTCGAATGAATTCGCGCGCTCGGTTTTCTTCACCCCATCGTGTTATAAAACGGAGCAGCGCGCGTGCCGCTGCAATTTTACTCGTATGGATAAAATAATATGCGTGTAAAAATAAATTATTTGGTTCGTGACAGGTGCCGTGGTACGGAAAACGCTAATTTAAACGGCCGGTCACACCATCGTTGTGGGTTGTAAAAATTCCTCTTTCGAAATAATACAACATTTCCATATGCGTGTAGCCGAAGATCGGAGATCAAACATTTTATTAATTATATCATGTTTGATAAAATTGAGAAAAATTGTATGTAATATTTTATTTCATGCACATATCTGCAACTCCGCACGAAATATGTTTAACTCCGCATGCAGTTGAAATTATACCGCGGTATGTTATGTCAATTATATTTCAACAGCTATAGAATTTTACGCGATGATATTTAAATTAATTAAAGGGTTGAACGAGGTATGATTCGATCGTTTTTATTTTTATCATTCTCTTTTTCTTCTTCTTTTTTTTTAACCTCGATGATCTGGCGATCGTAAAATATGTATTTCATATTTAATGAGCGGTGATTAATTAAACGAGTTAATTGCGATGGTCAAAGCGATATTTAATTATACATACATTATCCGTATGAAAATGTAAATTATTTCAATTGAATGATGATGATTAACGGGAAAAGTTTTGCTTAAAGTTGTGTTTAATACATACGTATGTATATACCTATATTCGTATATAATAGGAAGAAGCGAACGAGAGGAAGGGACTCACCCTCTTATTCCCTTCTTTTTTTTTTTTCTTTTTTCATTTTAACAATCATCAGCTCACATTATATTATAACCTCCGGCCGCCTATAGCTGCACCACTCCGAACTCGGTTCAAAAACCTTAAGAGTTGGCGGGAATTATGATTCACCAGCGAGCGACGACTACATACCTAACTCACCGGTATATATTCTGAGTGTCGTACAGATATAACAAATAATATGTACCGCATACGTATTTGTAAATATACATATGTAAACGTACGCATATATGTAGTCCCAAAGATTTTACCCTTTACTTTTCTTATTTTCACAATCTTTTTACTTCTCTTATTCATCGTACGGATATATTTTATTGTTTTCCTTCTTTCCACCTGATTTTTTTTATATCCGTATAAGAGTACGCGCATACGTGTAGGTTTAATATATTCCGTTAACGGTCTTTGCTTCCCTCCGAAGCCTTGCGGTGCAGTATAATATAAGTATACTACGGGATAATAAACATTACTCATTACTTATTACTCATTAGTCACAGCTCTTCTTTTTCCCTCCCCTCATCGCAGTTCCACATTTCCGGCAGCTCACCCTCCGCAGCGATTCTTCGTATACGACAATTTTCTTCTTTTTTTTTTATTTTCTGCTTTTTTTTATTTCCAATATTTTTGATGAGCGCAAAGTATATGAGATTATATTTACCTTACATTATACGTGTATGATGTATATTTTGTGTGCATACGGTAAATCGGTGATTCACATTTTTCTATTTCTTTTTTTTCTTCTTTTTCCTCGATACGATTATTACGTCTATGGTTATTACGGTGCATTAGGAATCGGTATCATCGGCTCATGGTCAAATCTCGGACTATAAAGGAAGGCGATATACGTATATATGTGATTCGGAAGTCGTAGGAACGTTGGCAGCGCATTCCAAGAGGCATTCGTGTCTCCCACATACTTAATGACCATTATACTGTACTCTCATGTACACGATTTTGTTTACCGAACACGATGAAATATTCTAAGAATGTGAAACTCGCGACTATAATAACCACGTGCATTATGTGAGTCCGCGAAAAATTTGACGCGTTAAAAAATATCAATTTCTTAACAGCCTCGTGATTAATTCTGTGCCGCATAATATATAATCTGAAAATAGCTTGATTTTAAAATACTTCCAGGATCGTAAATGGGATATTTTCAATCGACCATGTTTGCAATCGCGGATGTGGTTCAGCGCACCGTATCGCAATTGGCTCCCTTTTTAAAACGATTGTGAAAAATGACTCAGAATCTGCAGAGTACCTCCTGATGTCGGGGTGTTTGTTCAGACGGAATGTTACACGGGTATGGGTATATATAATATAAGGTAGACCTGCTAACAACACGTATATATTTCAACTCCCATCGCACGTTATATACTCGCTATATTTTTTATTTTTATTATTATTATCTTTCTTTTTTTTTTTTTCTCTTCTCACATCGTCATACGCATGTCCATATAACGTAGTATGTATACGAACCTGCAGAATGTTCACCGCATACAGTGGTAAGGCATGCAGCGTATTTAAGTCGGGGAAATGAACACGTGATAATTGTCCGGTTATATTTACAAGTTTTGCGTCGATCATTTGCGCAAACAACAGCAGCACAGCAGCTGCCGGCTACGCGGATCGACCGAATCCCCAGGCGATGTGTGCAGACTCTGTCAGCAGCAGGACATCGCGACGCGTCGCGACGCTTCGATGCGCGGCCACGAGAAGGAAAAGGGGGATGACGATGAGTTTTACTAATTTTTCCCCTTTTTTCTTTCCTTTTTTTCTACAGTACAAGAAGGGGCAGATCAGAGAGGAAATTACGAATTCACGCGTTTATCTCGTTATTAGAGTCGCACGAAATCTGCAGATGATGATCGTCCCAATTAATCCTCGTTTTTAATTCACTTGGGTTCTGCCCTTAATCTACCCCGTTTCGTTCCACGGATCTGCTGGATTCGTGTTATATAATTACAGCGGAAAGATGGCCGCGGTGTTAAGAAAGAGAAAAAAAAAAAAGAATCTCCTGCACACCGATTTCAAGTACATTACCATCCATCTTGTAATATAATATGTAATATGTGTAGATATATATGGGCAAATTAACACCTCTGTCAATTAACCGCGGGTAGCAGTTCGGATCTAACGGCGTTCCATTATTTACTTCCTCGGGAGCGAAGGATCGTCGAGTACATATACCTAATAATATGCACGCGAGTTATTGTACATGTAGTACGTATAATGGTGGTGTACATAAAAATTATTCCAATTATCATTTTCGTAGACTATATTAACCGAGAAGAACTCCCTCTGATTATACCGCAGTCGTCTCTCTTTCCACGTTCTTCCAACTCGGTCATTGCAGTCAGCCGTATTATATCTCCGCGGAGCCCATGGGCTTCGTCAACATCCTAATGAAGCTAATTTTCGTGAGACGTTATGGCAGTACGTTGGACGGTGTTTTTTTTTTTTACTTTTTTCTTTTTTTTTTAATCCTACGGTATACGTTATACAATTTTTAATTAAATCAGCTAATTTGGAAAATGAAATTTCACTGACATTCACCGTACGCACAGATACGTAAATTTGACAGATTTCGGACGGTTTGTCTTTCGGATAATATAAATTGAAAATGAAAATTATTAAACCGATAATTTTACGGACGTTAATATTACATACACGCATATGGTGGTGCAGTTTGAGTTCCAGGAAGGCGGGTTTACTGATTGAGGACTGCCGCCAACGCTAGGCGACAAATAAAACAATTTAACGCAAATTACCACCGCCATTCGTCGTCGTTGTCGTGGTTGTGGTAGTTGAGACCGTTCGTGCAATTCACCGGACTTAAAATACAACAACTGGCTAATGTCCTGCAGCAGCAACGGTTGGCTTTAAATATAAAATCTGCATATAAGAGGCGATTCGAGAAAAGAAAAGATATAGAAAAATTTCGTATCCGCAGCAGCACCAGCAGCCCCACCGCGGACTGCACGCGCCGAATAACAAGAAAAATTAATAATATGTTATTTGCATAAACGTTTTCATCGTTCCAACGATGAAAACATATCTTACCGATATATTCTTTGGCTTACTGTTTACTCAATCCCCATACATATAAATATATCTATATACCTATACATTAGGTATACATCGAACCCTCGAGTTCGTCGCCCAAACCTTGGAGATTGAATCGTTCCATCGTTTACCTTCTCCCTTTCCCCTCTTAAAGCTCCGGTAGCCGTTCGATAAGGGAAAAATATTTTAAGAGCTGCTGCCGCTGCTGTTAGGCAACGATAGTAAAGTCGTTGACTCGAGAGCGAGAGAGAGAGGAAAAAAAAGAGAAAACCTGGAAAAAGAAACAGAAAACAAAAAGAAAAAGGCGGCTTTCACACTGTTTCAATTCACAATCCTCCCTCATATGAGCCATGTGTGATGTATATTTTTTTCCAGGATTTTACGTGTTACAAAAAAAGAAAAAAAAACGCTAAATTAAGGATCGATGCAGTATGTATCGATGTACCCTCGTGATAATAATATTTGCGATTAGAATTTGGGTATAGAAGGTGGACGGAATAACCGAGGGACTTAGGGAGTGACAAGTATGACGTCTTAAGTGCTCTCCCTATCTGACAATAAGGGGCACGCACTAAGCGCATACGTGCGCGTGCCCCTCGGCATCCTCGATGCTCCGCGCTACCTGCGGGTCCACTGTATATGTATACATATACATGGACATACGTCTGTATGAAATTTTACACAGGGACCGGGTTTAACGAGCGAGCGTATAGCCGCGAGAGAACCTGCAGATAACCGTGGGGCCCTCGGCGAAGCTTCTCTTAAGAGCCCTAATGGCCATCGGCGCAAAGGTTCATTTTACGTTACGTTGTGTACATTATAATACCCGACCCGTTGAATATTTTCCATCATAACTCTGAGATTTCAGCGAAAAAATGACTTTCAAAGATTTCTTTTATCCCGTCGCGTTCGGATCCGAGGACTATCGTTTGCAGATCAGGAATATAAAGGCATCGGCATTCAAAGGGCTACGAATCGGTTCGAGGTTGGCCGTACGGACGCAATTGTAATACGACTTAAATTGCAGAGGCGATTAATAATTTTCCAAGGAAGACTGCACGGTGCAGGAAAGAGGGACGTTTATTGGTCGGACTTGTTTAATGGGTCTCAGTTTGTTGCTAGGGAATATAAACTGGGATCCGTGGATCAGTTGGACTACTCGGAAGAGCAGATCGGTCGGATGGGTCTTATAAGACGATGGTGGGATCGTCGAACCGGGTGACCTTCTTGCCGGTTTATTAAGAGGGTCGATTGTAGAATTAATCGTTTACTTTATACCGCGACATACAAACTAACGAGTGACATCCCGCCTCCATATTCCCCGAACAGGTGGCCCGACCATCCCGTTTAAAAATTTCCTATCAAGATCCGCGAAATTTTATTCAATACGAACGAGTTCCTGTGGGTCAGATTTCTGCGTTCCGATTTTCTTTCTTTATTCTTTTGGTTTTTTTATTTTTTGTACGTGGCGGTAACTCCTCGGCGTTGGGGGTTTACAGCTGTTTACGCGAACTGTGTGAGAGTTGAAACGGTTCGTGTATACGATGAGATCAGGAGGAACGACCGCGACCGGAGAGGTGGAGAACAGTGTCGAGCTCTGTCCCTGGCGCCGTCAAAGTGAGATTGTCTGCGTATAAAGTGCGTCGCCTGCTGCTGCACGTGGAGAGTATAAGTCAGATTAAACCGCGACACGCGCTCAACGCTATAAGCTCTCGCTAAGGCCTTATAACGGGTGGCGGTTTGTTTTATGAGAGAAAAAAGAAGAGGAGAGCCAAAAAAATCGAAAGTAAGAGATAAAAAATTCAACAAAAACCTGCGGAGCGTTCGAGATCGAGTTATCGCGTAATCAATTATATGCTCATCGCGCATATATTAACATGGAAAACTATTAATCGATCTTAGGGTTAATGGACGAGGGTCGAGGGCAAGGGTTTGCGACTAGATTGTATAACTCGGGCGTGTATTACTCGGGCTATATGGGAAGGAGAGAGAGAAGAGGGGGGAAAAAAAAACTAGTCTGGACGTGGGGACCGTTGACAAATTAGTTGGTCGTTAGCGTCGACGAGTTTCAGACCCTGAGCCGTCCCTCGACGATGTCGACGTCGACGATCCTTCGGATCTTGACGCTCGCTCATTATTTCCTATCCCCTTTACTCATATTATTATGCATATCTCCATCTCGTTATCGGAGTTTACAATCGGGAATGGCGAGTTTTACGAGTTGAGAGCGAATACCTCTTTTTTTATACTAGAGCGAAGAACGAGAGTTTGTTTCCCATCGATATCACTACTTCCGCGACGCTTATCTTTCGTACCCTTTTATCCGTGGATTTTATTATTTTGTATTCATCTTTATCTTATATTTATTTATCGATACCGCGGTGTACGTTATGCCAACTCCCTAATATTGACTCGAAATTTATTATTTTTTTTCTTCAAATTCTTCGCTCCATTTTCTCTCATAAATATATTGTGTGCATATATCGCTGAATGTGATAGAACACAGAGCCGCGATTCGACGATTCAAATGGAATTATTATACACGTGGTTATTTTTATTTCTCTTCTAGACCACGAGGAGGTTAATTCAATATACTATATTGTATGACCAGAGTTTGCCACCGATGAAAGAACGTTTTTGATTGGTACTCGGTGAGTCTTTGATTCCTGTAACAAGGTTTTGAAACGTATACCCTACCCACCTATATCTGTGCCAAGAAAAAGCAAAGAAATCAAATAAAAAGAGCACTCGATCTCAACAACAAAAAATCGCGAACCTTTCTTTCGCCTTCGTCACTCTCCTTTTAATTCCCCTCCCTCCTCGGCACCCCCGCGACTATTCAGACTCACAATCAGTTAGCTGGCTGCCTGGGTCCGCGAATAGCGACAATAATAATTCGCCCTTGAGTATAATATAGGTATAGAATCTTTGGGTTCATTCGTTCATTCGTTCATTCGTTTTTCCGTTCATTCGTTCGTAGGTTCAGTTGCCCGTAGGATTAATCTCGTTATTAACAATGCCTTTGGCCTCGGGCGATTCGCGAATGCCGAATGGCGAAGGTTTCGATGGAGTTGAATGTCGGAGAGCCTTTGGTACATGTACTATAGTTGTTGGTATGAGAGAATATAAGAGAAGTGAATCGGGGGGGTTTGTCGCGGCACATCCCGCAACATACCTACCTACACTACAGCTACGGGTTGACGTAAGCCCAGAGCTTGTCCGGGAGTCACGTCAGCTTTCCTACCGACTATATCCCGCGCTCATGCTCGGTAATTAATTCCCGGATTGCAATCAAAACACCCCGGGGTTCGCTTCACCCGATCCCCGTCATTCCCTCTCGACGTATACGCGTTACCTACGCCGAGCTTGCTCGCGCTTTTGGCCCCACCGACGATCTACCGCGCAGTGCGGAAGGGCGTTCATCTCGAAAATATTTGTTCACCTATTCTTCGACTGTTATAACGACATGGAGATATTTAAAAATCAAAAACTAGTAGGTAATCGGGATGGGTAGGTCTGAAATTCACGACAACCGCGGTCGGCTTCGAGGTTGATTAATTATTTTTTAATTGTATTTTTGTTTTTTCGTCCACCCCGTACACGTGCTTATGCATATATACATACGTGTAGGTACGGTGGATATTCATAATCGAAGGCAGCGGGGTGTTCATTTCCATTTTATTCTCCGCGTCTACCTACCCCTGCGTATCGGATGAACCCTTTACTGCAAGAGTGACGTCCCCGTGGACCACGCATCACGTGTCACGCACAACACCTACGACATACGTATCGTATGGAGCACGAGCTGGCTTTCCCCCCGGGTGATCTCGGTAACATTTTTGTTGTTTCTGAATGAATAGAAAAAAAAAGAGTTAAAAAAACAACTCGTAGATTATTCATCGAATAGATATATCAAGATTTTCACCTTTTCGAATTCGTTTTATTCCATTTTAACACATACGCGAAATACCTACTTCCTGGCGTATATTTCTTAAGGGAGACGATTTATGGTTGCTTTCTTTATTTTTCAGATTCTGGGTGGTTTATATTTCCCCGTTTTCTTTTTCTTTTTTTGTTTCTTTTTTTCTGCGAGAGAAAATTCATAAATGTTTATACAGACATTACACACATATATACATATATACATCTTCGAGAACGGTTGGCGATAGGGAGGACCTTATAGTTTCGCAAGGGAAAATTCTGCACGGGGATCGAGCCGCTGCAGAACATCGTTGAAATATTTTTGGTATATAGAACGAGGAAATACCGTGCCCCAGGGAATTATGCCAGGGTAGCTGGCAGCGATGATACCATAAATAAATGAACACAAAAATAAAAAGGGAAAAGGGAACGGGGTGGATGGGAGGAATGGGAGAAAAACAACCTCAACTCCTGAAGGGCCATGTGCCATACGAAAACCATCCCCATCTCCCTCTCCCTTTCCCACCCACAACCCACCACCCCACATACATAAATACATGCATACTGATTACGATTCTATAGATCCGACGGCCGACCAACCGACCGCATCGCACAGCGTATACATAATAATTATGATTTTGCTGCGGAACGGAAATGAAAGAATCCAATGATATCCTCCGATAATAGAAATCTATAAAAATGAAACAAACTATAGGTATAATAATTATTATCGAGAGAAAAAACATATTTGAAAATCAAAAGCTGCAGCGTTGCAAATACTCAAGCTGACATGAACATAATAGAACATATGGGTCGCCTTGGATCGAGTATTTCTTCACATTTATAATATGTATAATAATCAAGATGAAGTACATATATATAGGCGTGTATATACTTATCGTCGCATATGTACTTTGCTATGCGGCGTAATGACCGACGCTTTTGCAGCTCGAGGCCTTCGTTCAAGTGCAGCTCACGGGGACATTTGAATGGGGGTTAAAACCCGAAGTATAAGTATGTAAGTACCATACCTCGATTCATCGCATCGTACAATAGAATTTTTTAAAAAGAATCCCTTCGAGCGTGTCCTGGAGCCGCGGGGTCCTTTAATCGCGTATATATATTTGTAGGGGGGCGAACGGGGGTCCCCCTCAACGGAATCCCCGTTGACTTTATGACACGAGATAACAATCGACGAGGACCTTTTTCTCTTTCTCTCTTTCTCTTTCGCCGGAGTAGATCGGGATCGATAAAAGCGATTATTACGAATTTAAAATAGATAGAATTCAAACCTCGAATGCGTCACATATAATCTATAGGTGCGAAGGTCTCGAATAATTTTTTTCTTTTTTTTTTCTTCATCTATTCATTAATTTTTTTATTCTTCCACATCGTGACGGATGAATGAGAAGTGGATATATACACGCGTAGTACCTATACGTGTAAGGCGTAAAAAGATGAGAACGGTGAAGGGAATAAAAGTATAAGAGATGAATGGAAAATAAGAAATAAAATTAAAAGAAAAAATAAAATAAAATAAAAATAAAAAAGTCAAGATATATCCACCCTATTCAACGTCCCGTGTAATTATTCAAATGACGAACAAAAGCCTTGCCGCGACTGACCGACTATAATAATGTATAATTCAGATAATGTAACGTTCTCGTTCTCCCTAGACACGCGGAGCCAAGATCGAGACGACGGGAACGAAGGGAATAAGGGAAAAGGGAAGACGTACATACCATTCTTATGAGGAAACTTATAACATCTAAAACCTGCATCACGAATTCAAACGCATTTGGACACCTATACATATCGCATAATTTCTATCTGGATAATAAATAGGTACTGAAGATTTTTTCGAGGGCTTATGGGCCATTTTGATGTGTTTTGACCTCAAGAACACTATTCCGTCTAGTGAAGCAAGCTAGGAATAAATCCCATCGAGATATCTAGATTTTTTCACTTTTCAAGACCATAAATTGGCGATAACTCAATCAATTTTATAGATAGATTAATTTAACTTGCAGATTCGGATTCCTGAGATCAAAATACGTAAGAAAAATGTCCTGCAATCGATTTAAAAAATACTTCATTTTTGGCCCAAAAATCGACAAAAATCTAAGGTATACCCCTTTGGATTTTTTCAATTTTTGGGCCAAAAATGAAGTATTTTTTAAATTGATCGTAGGACACTTTTCTGACGTATTTTGACCTCAGGAACACGAATCTGCAAGTAAAATTGATCTATCTATAAAATTGATCGAGTTATCGTCAATTTATCGCTCCAAAAAGTGAAAAAGTGAGGATATCTCGATGCGATTTATTCCTAGCTTAATTTAATCGATGGATTCGTATTCCTGAGGTCAAAATACGTTAGAAAAGTGCTCTGCGATGGATTTAAAAAATATTTCATTTTTGACCCCAAAATCGACAAAAATCCAAAGGGGTATATCTTAGATTTTTTTCGATTTTGGGGTTCGAAATCAACACGAATCGAAAAAAGAAAGAAAATCCGTCTTCCTCTCATCGCGTTATGTATATGGTGCGGTTCAATTTAATTAAAAACAGCTCTCTATGCGCTCTAAGGAATTGAATCGGAGGAACGGTTTCGCGCAGAGTCGAGTCAAAGCTGGTAATCTCTGTGAGATATATAACCGGATGAAAATTCCTGAAGTGCAGCAGATTTTTTAGGAAAATGTAAAACGCGTAAAGGGAGTAATGAAATAAACGAACCAACTGAAATAGGTGCATCTTATGAAAGAGGAAAATTTCTAAGGAAATTAGAGCAGAGCAAATCCGAAGTGAACTCCGCAGGGTTTTCGTGTAAAGTGAAAAATGTGATTTGTCCACTGCGATATTATAGTTGTACGTATAACTATATAGCGTACGTACGTGTATCTCGGAAAATAATTTTGTAACCTTGCGTGGGACGTGAGTGGAAAAGAAAAAAAGAAATGGAAAGAAAGAAAGAAAGAAAGAAGGAAAAAACTTTTCGTGTTGTTATATTTTCAACGATTCGGTGATACGTTTTCAGCGAGTTTTCTATATCCCTTCACTCTCCAGCTCTCTAATATCCACTTACTAAATTGCTCGATAAATGGCGTTCGCATGAAAATGATGCACGAAGATACGACGACGTCACGCGACGTATACGTTATCGTATAGGTATACAGTCGAACGGATCGGTACGAGTGAACGACGTGTTTTTTCCAACGGTGAGTGAGAGAAGGAAAAAAAAAAAGAGCGAAAAACGAAAGAAAAAAAAATAAGGTTGTTGGTTAAAAAGAAAAAGAAAAAGAGATAAAACTGAGAAGAGGAATCCTACCGGCTTTACTTTACGATATTGCATATTACACTCGCGTTAGGCATTCTCTAACGGGCAACAATTTACTTTAATTTCAGGCGAAAAGTTGCCGCAAAACTTGGCCCATATATTTTTCTAAAACCCCCGCACGACGACGTCGCCTCGGAAAATCCTGAAAGTAACACGCGACTATACCACCCCTATATACGCGTCGCGACGCCTGAGTATCCCCTGTGTGTCGATGTGACGTTACGTATATAAGTATAAAGATATGTATAAAGCGGATCTTGAGGAGGAAAACTATAAATGTGGACTTCCAGGACTTCCCCCTGAAAATATTCCCCCATTTTTCTGTATGTGTATGGAGGTATGTGCGATCGAAATTGAGTCGTTCGAATCACGTCAAGTCACGACGAATCTTCGTTATGCGTTATCATATACCAGGAGTAGAGGTAACTTCATACACTGGATATATACGTAGGGAAATGAAGAAAACGTAAGCGGTAATTCTTGGCATATTTCCAGTTGGGATTTGCAGATTCTCTCAAAACCGCCCCCTGATATTCGAGTAGTAAGAGAACGCGTCGGTGGTCTTTGCATAGCCGTTATGTAAACGAACCAAGGGTGCCGCCATTGGTCCCGGGGATGGCCTTAAGGGATGAGGATACGAGGAACGGGGAAGAACGTTGAAAACCCGTAGGGTATGGCGGATGTGTTTTCACGAAATGGGAGGAAATCCAAACCACGCCAAGGCCGAAGGATAGCCTCTAAATTCCTATGGACTTTTTACCAAACGTCTATTTTATTTATTCCCCTCTTTCTCCTCCCGTCTCCCCTGGGAAAGTGAAAAAGAAAAGGAAAAAAAAAAATGAAACGAAAAACGGGTCGCTCACAGCTCACCTCTCGTCCTTATGCAATATATATAAATATACCCGGTCAAATATTCCGGTCGAGAAAAGTTCGAATTCCGTGACTAAAACGATTTGAGGGGAAGGGAGAGAAAAAAATATGTATGTAGGTATATACCTGTATCCATCATCCTCTCGAATCCATAATTGTATCATTTCACCATCGATAAAAAATTTCCTATCCTTTTTTTTCTTCTTCTTCGTTTTTTCTCTTTTCAATTTACCTTCATTGAAAATATTCCCAACGTGTTCCGACGCCTTCTAGTATCCGAATATAGTAGCCGCTGAACGGGGTGTTTGCACTCGTCTGCGGTGAGCGTGACCTCTGTCTGGAGCTGTACGCCATCGGTTGGACGATAAACTATTGAATAAAACCACACGGTGAATACAAGCGGATACCGCAATTAACGAGAAATTGATATTCTCACACCAAGAGGTGTACCCGGTATGCTACGTACTTACGACAGTCTTACTTACCTCTTAAACGTCAGCCGCCTGCTGCTACCGCGGAGTGCCGAGTAAATACCTCAGTCAGTTTACATATACATATTATATGTACCTACACCGTACATACACGCATACATTATATGCAATACGCGGATACGAGAGGAGCGGATAATATATCTCGGAGACTCTCGACTTAACCCTCGGGCCATCTCTTTAACATCCGTATAAACTAGACAAAGTTGTTACACCGTATAAATCGCACGTAGAATTAACGATCCATGCGTGGAATTTGCATGTGATTTTTTCAACTCGATGTATTTTATTTTATTTGATTTTATTATATCAAGACACACCCGACTGCAACTGTTTATTCTAATATCGATACTACAGAGTTTAGTTTCTATATAGAAAATATTACGGTAACACCAAAGTTACGAGATGGGAAACTATCATGGGACTTTTAACGTCATTTTATATATCCACGGAGGTTGACAAAAAGTTGTAACGTAGGTACTAATTAATGGTCAGCTGGACGGAGCAACGAGGCACAACAAGGCACAATGACGTTTTTAATACGTATACACGTATATATGTATATATTTGTGCGGTACAGCATCCCCGCAGCAGCTCTCGCCTCTCGGTTGATAATAACTAATAATTACAGAGTCTTGACTCGAAAGACCCGCGAGGGCCGCAATTCCTGACTGACGGTAAACCGCGCGCCTGTATATCGCGTTTTATTATTATTTATTTTTTTCTTTTCTTGTTTTTTCATCATCAACAAATGAACCGGAAGTCGTGAAATAAAGACGCGGAAGTCGACGGGAGGTGCAACAGAAGTGTACTTTACATCGCGTGTAATAAAGTTACAAAAATTAGTAGATTATACGAGCGAAAATACTCAGGAATATCATATCCCTAAAAATTCGGCATCTCCGAGACAATTATCCCGAACACCGAAATCTTACAGATCAATACGAATTCTATTCGAAGGTTTGATAATTTTTTTTTTGATTTCATTTTTCTTCTAAACTAGCGCGCAAAGCGCGCGTGCTCTTCCATGGTCTATACGTGTGTATAAAAATGACCCTGGTTGAACCGCGCGCGCGGTGATCGCCTCGATCTCCGTCTGATTGCCCACTCGTTCGTGAAGTGTGATGTTATCGTGGGCAGAGAGCTTGAACGACGGATAAATTATTGTCGCTAGGACCAAGTTACCGCTCGGCTACATAGTCTATAGAGAAATAAGAATAAAAGGAGAAAAAGGAAAAAGAAAAAAGAAAAAAAAAGAAAAGGGCCTCGGTAAAGGCTCATGTCTCGAGTGGCGTCTACCGCGCGACAAGTCGTCCAATCGGTTATAAGGTCTCGTGTACCCGCAGTGTTCCCGGGTTTAGTTTGAAGAAGACGACGTCATGCTTACACCATGAACCACGACTGATCGCCGTCGCGACGCCTCGAGCTTCTCCGTCACATTTCCTCCCCCTCGTCTCGCGAAGAGTAGCCTTTAGCCTCGGAGGCGTCGCGACGCGTTGCTTCGGAATGAAACGAGAGAGACCAGAAAGAGTAAACCATCGGGGGACGCTCACTAACGGCACGCTCCACTGGTCCAGACCAGACACACCTGATGCTGAACGGGAGGAAAGAAAAAAAAAAACACAAAACAAAACAAAAGTGAAGGAAACAACCAGAAATAAAGGGGTGCAGGGTATTTAATATTTGCCGGATAAGATCACTTCTTAATATTTTTTTTTTTCTTGTTTCTATATGAGAAACAATTTGGATGTAATAATTTTCTTTTTACACAAAGAGTTCTTGGGATGTCATAAAGTTTTGTTTCGTATTTTTTTTTGTTTTTTTTTTTCTGCACCCCATCGAAATACGCGCGATAATGTAACGTCGAGTCGGTTATAGTGAAATGCTACGAGAGAAACATGAAACCCGTAGAATAATTAGGGAGCTCAAAGCGAAATTTTAGGGATTTTCAAGCTAACGAAATTGTGGAGATCGCAAATTCCGGGCACAGGGCTAGTTCTCTGAAGAATTTAAATAAACAGTCGTCGTTTCAACCCCCACGCTTTTCTTCTTATTATCCTTATTTTCATACCTACCACGATACCGAGGTTATTACAAAACTAATTGTCAGTTTGTTGTTCGAGCAAAAGTTCATACAGCCGTAATTACGACCTGTAAAACGTGCCTGTTTACGCTCCTATCTTTCACGGCCATCGCTTTAACGCGAACTTCATATTCAGGCTCGCCGCACGATCTGAGAAGAAAATTTTTTATCGACCCGGTATATATGTTTTTGACGAGACTTAAATTCATTCCGCCCTATTATTCCTTACGGCTCGTTACTCTTCGACAATTTGAGAAAATTTCTGTTTCTTTAATTTCTTTTATTTCCTTCTCCTACTTTTCTCTTCAATTTCCCTTAAATTGTAAAAATCGAGTCGGAGTCCTCCGGATATCGACGATCTTCGGGCTCGAAATCACGAGAGAAGTTACCGCTCGGTCAACACCGCACCGGAACTAATTGTCCGTAAACTATCCATGCACTGAAATCCAGAATATCGAGGGGGCTACCCGCAGAGATTTCTGCAAATCTATCCAAAGTTATAGCTTCTGCTGTTGCTGTGCCTGAAGCTGCAGATTCGGAAAGCCCTTAGTTTACAGAGAGATCGAAGTTAGGGTTCGCGGGTTGTTGCAGAGGACGAGGACGAGGATGAGGGGTAGGTGGATATGGGCAGGGTGGCAGTAGTGGTCAGTGTCCGGTCGAAGATAGCTGCCCTTGGCGTTGCCGACCATTTCGTCGACGGCAGGAGCTGCACGTCATCAACCGGGTGGTTCGAATTGAAAATGATAATTCAGATGCCCGTTCAGGATCTTCATCCCACGATCGATACCAGCCCGATAATTCGAAGTCGCTCGAAAATAATGAAGCAAAAAAATAATCCTCCGCAGCGGAGAATCGATACGAAGCGATTAAAATTGTCCGGACTGATTTGGGGGTGGAATTAAAAAAAGACAATTTCGATAACGACACCCGGTATGAAACCCTGCGGATGATATATGAACGATATTGGGATTGGGGTGCAGTACACGAGGCTCCTAGGGGTGGTCCGTTGGGTATACGTCTGTCTATCTCCCGGTTAAATACCCGATGGGGCTCTCGGCCGCAATATTACGTTTGCGCTAGGGTCGTTACACTAATATCTACCAAACGATTCAAATATCAATACCTCCTCACGATGATGAGTACCTGAGCTATTTGCCGTTGGAAGGGTTGATTGCGATTATTATACGGTGGATATATAAATACACGTGCCTGAGGTATGTGCGAACTTCGAGTATGTTAAGGTATATTTAGGCCTGAAGAATCGCGGATGGAAATTTAAGCTCATCGGCGTCGGCGTCACTCTCGGGGAACGAAAGTAATTATTTGTTACTTTTTTACTCTTAGCTACAGTACACATGCACGCGTATAATACGAGCGAACTGTTCTGACAACGGAATATAAGGGGGGAAAAGCGAGAAACAAACCGTTTTCTGTAAGTTTCAAGAACGAGGAGCTGGTATACTAATTAGAAGTTTTCCCTAAGACTTTATATTCCGAAGTTCCAACGGCGCTTCGGGTTATCCGAGCAAAAGATTAGCGCGTTTCTTCCGCAATTTTCTCTCAAAATACACCCTCTCTACAGTGTGCAGCAATCCCTTTGTAGTCAGCGAAATTTCCGTGAAAAAATCATCCATTTTTGGTTTTCTTTCTTCTCTCTTTCCGTATATTTTTGTAGCTTGTGTAAATTAAGGTCCGTTCTAACGCATCTTATTAGAATTCATATATGCTTCATCGGGGCAAACGACACCTACGGAATAATTTTGGCTTTTTTTTTTTACATTCCTGTACAACCGCATGACGATATACGCGGATAGGTATTCGTGAATTTTCGTGCGAGCGGAACTGCCAACATCGGATGTAACTTGAATATAACATGCGTATACCTATATGGTTACGTTTAACTGCGTAGGGTGCGTAAATAGTTTTAGGGTGATTCTGCGCCGGGTAGGGATCGTTCCCTGTTAAACAACCCCTTGACAGAAACTTTGATGAATATCTCTAGATCACCTACAGCGGCAAACACGGAAAAGAGTTATTTTCCGTACCGCGTAATCCGTGAAGAAATGCAAAAATAAAAGTAAAAAAAAAACCCTCGTTATTAGGCGTCTTAATTATTCAAAATGTAGAAACTTCGGGCGTTGAGTGCGGTGGTTTAAGCTGTCGTTATCGAGCTGCTGACGGAGAAACTCTAAGTATTTCGAATCGAGTATATAACGAGGGTTGGGGGATCGCAACGATAAGTACCTACATAAGTCGTTATTGATTTGGAGGATTACCCGGATGGTGGTTTAGGATCCGCAAAGTAGATGGGTATAAGAATACTTTTCACAGGGCGTCTTAAAACCCTCTCAGGAAAAAAAATCTTCATACGTTCGAACCCCTCGGATAGCTTCTATATACGCTGCAGGGTCGCTAAACCTCCTTCTTCTCCTCGCTTCGATGTATAAATTTGATATTTTATTCATTTCTTTCCCTCAAATTTTCACTGCCACTCCACACGTAATATTTCAAATCCCTACCAATTTGGTGATTTTTGATCACCGACCCCCGATTCAGGTGGTATAGAATCTGGTTCTGCTGTAGTGAAAATCTCTGCGTATTAATTTTCCAGTACACCGTACGGTGGGGAATGAAGATGAAGAAATGTAAATCGAAGGTTACTTACTCTATTACTGGATTACACGTATAGTTATTGCTAAACGTATTTCCAAACGATTTCGACTATGGCGGTGGAAGTAGCGTAGGATGCAGGGCCTGGAGATGGAAGAGGGGCAGAAGAGTAGGAGGAATAAAGAGGAGGTCTGCTCGCGTGGAAAACACAAAACGAGTTTCAGGTCCGTGGCACACCACCACATCGGTAGAGGAGAGCAGAGTCGAACCGAGCGGAGTGGAGGAGTGGAGTGTCGGCTCTCTCTAAACCTCGTCTCTCCAGGCTGACACCCACGGTTCTCCGATTGGTCAGCGAACGATCGCAGAGCCCAGAAATGGCCAGCGCTAATTGTAAATTATTATTCGTGATCAACTGGCCTGGGCTCCGCGAGTATATCTCCTGCGTTTAAATTTTGCGCCTACCTATACATATACAAACTGGTATGGATACATAAAACACACCTTGTACACACACACACATACGTATATACCTACAGCTGATTGTGAGGAGTTCGTGATGCTGCAGAGTATATACAGGATTTAAGCGTGTCACTGGATACATCGCGAAGAGGAAGAGGCAAAAGAGATAGAAAGAAGAAGATACGAGAAAACATCGGAGATGTGTGCGAGAAATCACCTGCACATTACCACAGTGTGCGTGTGTGTAAAATGCGAATGTATATGTATCTCGACGTAATTGACATCTTTAAGAGATGTAAACTGGTCCCCCTGCTTGATGCCGGGATACAATTTGATGCAATCTACTAGCCACGGACCGTCCTCGTTTTGTTGTAGAAAAAAAAAAATGAAAAAAAAAGAACCAATTTAAAATAAAAAGAAAAAGAAGTAAACTGTACGTTTAGTTCTTGCGTAGCTATATATAGCCGAAGAAGAAGAAGAAGAAGAAGAAACGCATCCAGGTATACGGGGACATCAAACATGCCTGATCACTTCTAGACTGCTGCAGAATTATTTACCTTTGCATCGGAGCGCGGAGCTGGTGCAACCGAACCGTACAAAATGGCGCGTCTGATGCCGGAGACGTTAATTGCGAATGGTGGAAGCGCATCAGAGCGGGATTATAATAATACCGCATAATGCAGCGATCGTATCGATTGCATCGGGGGTCCAAACATCGCCGGCGGCTGAGTCTCCCTTGGTTCGGTCAGTTGGACTTCACTCGGTCGGTTTACTGGTCAGTCAAACTCCAGCTGTTTATGTAGCGGAGATTTGCTCCGGTGGTTTTGGTCGGGTCGGGTCAGGTCGCTCGTATTCCCCTTTACCCTTCTTTTTCCTTTTACCGCCTAATTCTCTTCGCCTTTACTTCATCTCGTTCCATCCGACTCTACACCGCGGTCGAACTCCATCCCGTATAACGATAGAGAGAGACCAGCTCGGCAGAGAAGGAGGCGGCGTAAAGATTATCTAGATCTGCATAGATGACGGAGCACCGGAGATTTCAAAGTAATTCTAGCGGCGGTCGGGCCATAACAGTGATTCGGGATTGCCCGCTCTCGTACTTATGCTTGAGTGATCACCGGCCATAATATGGACTAGCTCGGGTCTTCCTTAGAAACGTTTTAAAACTTTCGGGCTTACCTTCGAACCAACGCCATCTTGTTCCTGATGCACTTCTCCAAGAATACTCTCGTTTCAGCGTTGCCATTTCACAATTCGTTTTTCACCTTTTACTGCGGCACGATGATCTTCGGATCTCATCGTGGATGGTACTGCAACCGAGCTGCTTTTTTAGATCTTCTCGCATCGATCGCGATCCTTATATTTTTTAGACGTCGTATTACAGCCGGCGCTATAATTATCTCGTAATTCATCTGCTACGCGGCGATAACGTTATAGTCGATCGTGGGTAGCGCCAGCTGCATCGATCCTGAAGGGAACAATTATCGTATAGATTTAGGACGATTCTATTTCTGTTTTTTTCTACTCAACGCTAAAATAGAGGGTGCAATATTTTCTGACGGATATTTCGTTTCTCCCTGTCCTTCGGAAGGCGAGTTTTAGGGTGACGTTTTACACTGTGATTAAAAACCGACTTTGCAACAAGGGTGACTAACAATAAGAGCGAGGAGCATCTAGTCTGAAGAGAGTAGGAGCGAGTTATACCTTTGGGCGACTATTATATATTCGTCGGTATCAAAATTTACAATGTCTGTATACATGCCTTGGGCCTAAAACATATTAGTCGAAGCGTGTGTGACGCGTGTGTATAGAAACCAAATTTATACTTTCAAATGTTATCATCCCACAGACAAAGTTTTATTTTATTTTTTTTTTTCTTCAGATAGAATTACCGATTGTTGTTTGTACAAGGATTTGTAAAGGGAATTCCATTTTTTTTTTCTTATTTCTTCCCGTGTAACGCGGTAGCTACTCCGTATATATTTGTATAAATATACATAAAGGTATAGGTATTATATGGGATACATATGTATATATATGTATATACATGACGTGTGTACACTTATATACCCTGCATGTTTCTCCCAGAGGATAGCATATAAGGAACCCCGGGATAAAATAAAATTTATACGAAATGAAAGAGGAGACTGGCGCGTAAAATACCCGGGTTTCGTAAAAATACCACCCAGGGAAATATGGCGACGCAGTCATCGGCCCTGTCGCCTTGACAAACACTCGACAATCCTGCCCAATCTTGGACAATCTTGCCTCCAGGCAATCTACTCACCGTTTCTCAAACCAACCGCCCCTTACCTACCCTCCCGTATTTTTTCTACTCTTTATTTTCATTCCAACTCCGTCAATTTCTTTTTCTTCTCTCTTTCCATTCATCCCTTCGCCGCGGTCCAATTGGTCATTGCAACGAAGCGAATCGCGTCAGAAGAGCTTTGGAACCGTAAGTAAAAAAAAGGCGCAATATATTCAAAGTGAAAATTTATATTTTAGTTTGGCGATTATGTTAACATAATAAAGCGAAGATTTATCTTCTAATCTGTAGTTATAAAATATCATCACGGAACCTCAGTATCCAATATAATTCTCTCGAAGATTTAGAGCCGACGGTCTATTGTCTCGAGGAACTAATAATCCGATCATCGTAGCTGTAAGCCCAAAATTAATAACCTCGAAGGAGTTAAAAACTTGAAAATTGATTCGAGCCTACGCGATACGAACTACTATTTTATACACAGGGTGGTTAGAATATTGGACCGAAGTTTAAGCAATTATAAATTCTCAAAATAAAAGCCCCCCGCTCCACAAAACTAACCCACCGAGTACGGGGGTTGAAATAACTGGAAATCAAGTCACGACCGCAAAGTCAATAAATTTCATTATTTATGGTAAACGTTTCACGTGAGACGGGGGTGCAATAAGGGTAGATTGGCACGCAGGTATGACGTCTGGCTTAGCCCCATGCCCGCGAGAAATAGGGTAGAAAAAAGGACATATATAGAAATATATCGATATAGTTATCCTCTGACACTGCAGCGGGCGGGGTGCAGGTCGAACGATAACCGAAAATGCCGTAGGGCTACTTCGACCCTCGTATCAAGGGGTGGGTCACACATGAGGGCAGACTTATGGCCCAAGTATTATTACGTGCATGGGGGTTGCTGGCGTTGGTATTTTCAGGGGGTGTGGGGGTGTGGGGTGGAGGAAGTTTAGCGGTAACGGGAGTCACGACGACGACGACGGTGGCTGCGAAACGGCCGCGTTTACACAATCTCGGTTCCCATGTGTCAAGCTAATCTTTTGCTTACGCGCGTTCCGCGATTCTCCCTTGGAAGACGAGCGAGAGTGGTGGTCCAAAAAGCCTATTGGGATTTTCTTAGGGATCGTGTCTAATTTCGTTCCCTGTTAAGGGTTGGAATGCGCAATAGCATGCAGTAATACCTTGCGCGCGATGTGAAAATAGAGAGAAAGGAAGAGAGAGCGAGAGAAAGTATATACATATATTTTGATCATTAAAAGCGACGGGGAGAGTGAAGTTTGTAAAATTTTTTGGGGGCTGTAAGGGGTCTTTGGTCGCTTTAGTTCAGCTGGCAGGAGCTTGGGAGGAGGGAGGGGGGTCTAAAAAGTTATTTCTTAGAGTATAGAAGGTACAAACGGGGAGAAAGGGGGGCGCGGAGTATAGCGGCGAAAAAGGCCATAACGCTAAATCTACATTTCGCCGAAGAATTAACGCCGAAAGAGATTCGTGGCGCCCTACTGGAAAGTTATAATCTTGAACGAGGTTTAAATCTTTATACACGGTTCGTCGGTTATTCCTACGTACCTTATACCAAGTTAAACGTTTAAGAACCAGTCGCCTGGATATCGCTTTTGAAAACCCCTTTTAACGCTACGCTACGTCTCTAACCCCCCAATACAATCGCTCTTTTCGAATGTTACAACCAAATATATAAATGCAACTTGAATAAGTACCCGAAACTTTCAATGACTGATTTATAACGATCGGAAAAATACCTAGGTGCAATTCGAGCGTATATAGGTACGTTATTGGAAAATTGGTAGCATTTTAATTTCATGCTAAACGTATAATTGAGTTTGAAGTTTACGCCCGAAGTACAGATTAAGGTATATCCGATATAAGAAAGAAAGAAAAAAAAAATTCGATTGTTCCGAAATGCAATACACCGTTTTCTAATATCGCGGCATAGAGCGACAGCGGAATCCCTCGTCCTTCGGGAACTGTACGAGGAATAAGAAGAACCTGAACGGGATCAAAAGACCTCGATTTCCTCGCCTCCGCGGAACCAATCCTTTTATACCATCCGTTTGCTTTTTTTTTTTGTTCCTTTTCTTTTTTTTTTTTCTTCATCTTTTACATAACACGAGGACAAAAATTCATACGCCATTTCGTTTGTGCATCGATTATACTTGATATCCCATATTATACTCATATAGGCAGGGACGTATATCCACTTCACCCGCATTTAAGGGTTGAGGGAATAAAAATGATTGCGCGATGAAACGAGGAATCGGCTTATACTTTATGTAGTGACTCCGAGATATAACGGTTATAAAAACTCGCTCGCTTTGACTTTGCGTGAATTTTTTTGAAGGGAAACGAAGGTACCGTAGCGATACAGGGACTATAAGGGCATATGGGATGCCGAAGAGATGGGAATAGAGGGAGAAAGGACGTGCGGATGAAACGGAAGGGGGGTGATTTTAGCGGTTGTTTCAATGCCTTATCGTAGTCTACGCAGCCGTGTCTGTTGAATCCTGGGAAAAGGAACGTGCTGCGCATATGGGATAGCGTTACGTATAGGTATTATGGCTACAACCCGAAATTCCTGGTAAAATTCCCTCCGCCCTACGGTGCAGAAGATTTTTTACTCATTTGACATTTGGTGAATCAAAACCGCAGGTAGGGATCATACGCGCCGCGGTCGTTCGAAGTATTTGAATAATGCGAAGGGACCTTCAATTCGATTTTATATAGGATTCCAACGTTCGCGGAGAGGTACAAGGTACCTTTTTCCAGATCTCAACATAGATCTCTCAACCATGGGAATTGCTTTTTAAAACGCCGTTTTCCGATCTGGATTCACGTAAAACGGGACGAAATCGATGAGAAAAATACGCGCTCTTCTCTTTATCGTCATTTTCATACATATAAAATTGCGATATCATTTATATCGAATTTATACTTTCCCAAGGCGAACTGTATCCGTAATATCGAAACGCGAGGATGTGAAAAAAAAAAAATCACGAATTACAATAGACGAGATCGCGGACTCCGAATGGGAAGTGCACCGAGTAGCCGATCGGGATTATCGTCGATAAGAATACTGCCGCGTGGTGCAATAAAATCCTCACAAATCGGTTGTTGTTTTTGTGAACAGAGGAGATTTTACTATTTCTTAATCTATATAATTACGGTAAACCGTCGGGTTAACCATTACCGATCCATAGAAAATCGAAACAACCCAAGACCCGTTGAGTATCCTTAATACCAGGGCAGATATCTATAATTATACATATAGATTCAAGACTTTAAGTTTCTTGTCGTAACCGATGATTTGCAGTATCGTACGAACGGACAGACGGATGCGTGCTCGCTGCCTGCCAGCCTAGAGCTCGGCTCACCGTTTTTGCGGTAATCCCGGGGACGCGTGTTTTCTCACTTCGCATTTGCGATATCTGAACGCCGCAGCTGCCGATCGCGTATTCAACTCGATATTGTTTGCGCCTATCCCACCGCCGACGCTCCGTTATACGAAACTTTGCTAAATTTCCCAAACTGATCCTGCAGGAAATGCAGATGCCGATATACATAAGGAGTACAATGACGGGATATACAGCGAAATTGACGCGGAAGGCCGCCCCTCGAACGTCGCGGAGGTGTGGGGGGAATAAATTAGGTTTATATAATCTAAAATCTCACAGGATGATTCAACAACCGCCATCGGTTGCTATTATATGCCCCAAAATTTTAGGGTCTCTGTATATTTAATAACGGGATATCTGGAGGGCCAGGGGCGTAACCAACCTTCGGGATATTTAGTCTGTATTACCATTTCAATTATTGCAACTCGAGCGGCGAACTTGAACGCGTGCGAAACCGCGCCGCCCTGTCTATAGTACTAATTCGCATGCTAATCGTGCAAAAACATCTTCCAGCATTACTCGCATCCTTCTCTTACCAACGTCGATCTCATCCCTCTATATATCGGAACCGCCAAGATCTACAAGGTTTGACTAACAAATTATAATTAACTTAAAGTTAAATAAACCGATAATAACTTGACGGAATTATACAACAACGCATAAATCATAAAATAGCAATTATAACGATTTCACCAAAATCGCTCACAGCGAACGATCGCTGCTGCTGCATTGTTTTTACGTCCGGGGCTACTTTTGCCCAGATAATAGTAAAAAAAAGAACATACATATATACTCACATAATCTACGTCACTCACATATGTATCTACATATATATCTGACGAGGGATCGGGCGTTTAAACTTGCAAATTGACCAGTTAAAATGCCGAGCTAATCTCACCAGTTAATATGTCCGCGCTATACAGTATGAGAGTTAAACGGCTGTTAATACCTATATAAAAATTTTTGCCTCGATCAGTTTCTCTGACAGCCTCTAAAATATCTAATTACTATTTTCGAACGGATCATTTCTGGACCACCTTCATAACTTCTCAAAGTCCCGACGCTCGCCAATATAATAATCAACTTTTACATACACACCGTATATTTATATATACACATAAGTTCCTTCTTACACGCACTTATAACTATAGGTGGTCCTCAATAATTCTTTCAAATTACATCAATAATAAAATTGAAAAAAGATTTAAAAAAAAAAAAAAAGACACGTATAATATAATTAACAGTGTATGTATAATGGAAAAGAGAAGTATCAAGTTTTTTGATTTTTCTTTTTTCTTCTTTTTGCTTTGCGGTCCAGTGTCGCGTTTATTGTACGATATATCCTTGATAAAGATGCAGAATTACGATGAAAAAAAATCCGTGTTTCACTCCGATTTCAAATAATCACGACCACCCCGTATATGTTTGATAAAAAAAAATACGTACATACGTATGTATATAACATCGGTGCATCGATACCCGTTATTAAAGTCTCGGGTTCGGTTCAATTTACAATTTACAATTTACAAGCAGCTGACCGTCGGTGCAAGACGCTGGCTATAATATAAACATCGTGTATTTATATCAATAAATTATCTCAGCAATAAGCGAGGCGTACGAACCGTATATAATAAAGGCGTAACAAAAACTGTTTAGCAAATTATAAATTACATATATCTACGTATATATGTATATGCATATGTATCCAATATAAAGATAGATAAAAGCAAAAGACGATCGAGTGCACACCTTTTTTTTGTTCTATCTGTCCGATTTGTTCTTTTTCTATTTTTCTAATTATTTCCTTTTTTTCCATCATTTGACTGACCAGCCGCCTTCAGCCTCGCCTACTATCTCTATACGTATATTTTATATTGCTACAATATGTGTTTAGTTCGTGGAATATTTTTAGTAAAAATTATTGTATTATTATAATATAACTGTATAATGTTGTACCACCGCACACAGAGAAGCTTAAAGAGAGTTCGGTACGACGATGCGTTGGTGTGGGAGAATATACTGTACATATATAAAAATCTCCATGGTTGCGCGCCTTCCGAGAATTGAGTCCGACTTAATTAGGTGTGCGTAGAACTCTTGTATTTGTCACTGTTTTAACCCTTTGTCGGCGACCATCGAAGCGACGTATAAAAGTATACCGCGAACGATCGAGAAAACCAATAACGTTTTATTTATTGATTTCCCATACGAGCTGATTTTATTATTATTATTATTGTTACACAGATGTATAGATATATATGTATCACGTGTATTCCCGAAGACTCAAAAGTCGTTTAGAAAACCCTGTGTTCTTCGGTACCGCGCGACCACCGTGAGAGCCGCGCATCGATTTTATTTATATCCAAATGTCTCTCTGTATATTTGTATGTGTGTACAGAGATACTATATATGATGGGATTTTTTACATGGTTTACGAGCCGACCGAACAAACGTAAACGAAACTCCCTCGATCCCAGAAATACCTGAAATTCGAAAATGAGAGAAGAAAAAGAGAAAATTGAGATGAGACCAGAGTTGGTGGCTTCTTTTTTTTCTACAGTCCCGAGGACAGGATCAATGATCACCGAACGACGTTGGACGCGCGATTATGGTTATGGACTCGCGTCAAGGTTCGACTTATTTTATCGATATGTGATCTCTCAATTAAAAGTTAATTAATTGCGGCATCAATTAGCAGCTGACTCGATGACGACGTCGTTTAAAGCGTTACGCATTTTATTCTTCTTTCCCTTGAAAGTGCTGCGGCAAGCAACGACGAGACTTGAGAGTAGGTACGGCATAAGCTATGCCATGTTCGCGCGTGCGTTTCTTGGCACCTTGATAACCGCAAAAGGAAGTCCTCGAGGTTGTCGTCGCGACGTCAGTCAGCCTTTGACGCCATATAGGAGTATATTGCGTTCGCCTTATAGAACCTGTCCAAACGACGCGGATAAGAATTAAAACCGATTATTATCCCGTAAGTGTAATGATAGAATACGCCGAGATTTTCCTGCGCAGCGATGACTCGTCGTCGCTGATTCTTTTTTTTTCCAACATTTTTGTTCCTGGTGGTATTTTTTCTCTTTCCTGGATCGTTTCCTGCATCCCACGTATGATGCACGCACTTCGCGTCATCCGCGTTTCCACAACCTTGCGGTTTTCACCTTCGACGTACGAATAAAATTCACCCTACGTAACGATGACGTATTTACGTACTTCAATTTCTCATATACGTGTAGAATATTGAGCGGTAGAATTTTTCCCCCCATAGCAAAATGAAAAAATACGTGTATAACATTTTATCTATGCTATACGTATCGAAGAAACCTGCGTCCCTTGTCGTAAGCGTATTTACATTATGTATTTATTTTATATATCTCCATGTACACGTGTTAACAAGATATTTATGTATACGTTTTGCTCGTAGCGTATTAATTAGCACTCGCGATCCCACCTACCTCAGGGTTCTACATATCCCCATAGATTCGGAGGTGATCGGGGTCGGTCGTAGTATAGGCAGGTAGGTATATCAGAGACGAAGTAAAAGCCCGGAGCGGTGGCTAGACCTGTCATTTTTGTTAACCACAAATAAAACCGTAAGACTAAACGTTCCAGACCTGAATTTCGTTGGTCGTTCTTCGTTCTATTCCTCAGGCCCGATCAGACCTTGGAGAGCCCGAGCTCTTCGCTTTTAGGTTTTGGGTCGTCGGGTCCGAAGTCTCGGGTCTCGGGTCTCGGGTATCAAATGTCTATCGAGTTCCTACCCCTTGCCCTCCCTAGGTGAGAGGGGAACCCTTCTCGCATCGAACTCCCTCTCATTTTCTCCCTTTCTCTTTTTATCTCTCAGCTTGTTTTACGCGCTCCAATCTCTTCGGCATATTTAGCATCGATTATGAGACGACAATAGACCTACCGGATTGTGCCTTCGAAATAACCCGTACCAACATGCATGGTCAAAAAAACCGGACGGTTTCGTGTTACCCGCACGGTGGGCCTGCCACGCGGTTGGACCTGCCAAATTCACTCAGGTACACATCGAACGGATGGACGACAACCACGAGGAGCTAGAAAATCTACACGATCTGACCCACCCCCGACTAGGAAACAATCTTCCATTTTTTTCTTCTCTTCACTTCTTCTTCTATCGACCTACGATTAGCCGAATACGTTTATAACGTGTGTCGATACTCGATGCGTTTATCTGAGAAAAATGGATTTATAAGAAGCGAATGAGAGTCGGCCAAACGGGGTGTTCATCATTAGGATATTCGAGATTTCATTCACACCCTCCCCGCCCCCCCATTTTTGTAACTTTTTTGGTTCATCTTTTGTTACCCAAGGATATTTCCTCTTTTTTCCTTCATAAATTTTTTTTTCTTCTTGTTATCAAGCGTGCATCGCCCTCTAAGCTGCACGTGCATGAACAAATACGTAGCCACACGTCAGAAAGAACGTTGTGAAGTGCGTTCACCACATATACACGCAATATGTAATGTAACGTCCAAGCTGATGTTTTACATTCAACACGTACAGATATTTGTGGGTATGTGTTGGTTGTGTGTATATTATTTATACACGCATGAATAAAACTAAACCTGCGGTCTGTCTGTATACAGTTACATGTATTATAATATCGCTATCTCGTGGGGCGATATGCAGGGAACGCAATTCCTGGTAGACCAAAGCGATTACTCTCTTGACGCAGCGCGACCGTAGAGTTTATGCCATCCTTACCAGATAGTGTGGGGTTATGGTGGTGGATGTTCTCAAAACCTCTGGTGCCACACGTACCACCGTATCTACGACTTTGTGTCGTAGCAATTGCTGCTGTTTACGCGTAATATCATGTCAGCCCTTCAAACACCACCGCGACTCGTCTTCTCATCTTTTACCTTCACCTACCCGCCTTCTTTTTTCTCCTCTCTCGTTGTTCTACTCTTTACAAGTTTCTTTACCGAATAATAAACAAAGTCGACAGAGCGTGAAAAATCTTATTACGTCGCGATGACCGGTTGGAAATTCATTTTGTATATATGGTGTATAATACACGTAGAAATAGGTCTGCTGTATGGAAATATATCTGTAAAATGTCATGATTATCCAATCGCTTTTTTATTTGATTTTATTAAGAGAAAAAAAAAAGGAAAAAAAAAAAAAACGACTCACGTTGAATAAAAATTTTATTTATCTCCGATTATAATTTGTATACGCCAAAGTGATACCGCAGCTTTTGACGTGGGTATATGCATATATGTATATATATATGATACATTATACACGGATACGGTTGATGACTGTGATCCCGACTATAGACAAACCGCGAGCTCTTTGTACCATGAGTAATCGTTGTAATAAAATTAAAAACATTATTGTTTCCCAGCATGCAACAGTAGCAGCTGTTTTTACCTTATTTTCTATTATTTTTCTTTATAATTCCCGCGGTTGATTGACGCGTGGTTAATGGCGAGATAAACTATTATTGTATCACGTGTACGTACACGTCATACATGTATTCGGTTCTGGGATCTAATCGACCATGAAAAAAATCAGATCACCGTAAACGGAATATATAATACGTCAGAACGGATTTGTCTGGATCCTTTTTTATAAGAAACATTAAAGGTTGACGAAAACGAACGCTGAAAAGAAAAGAAAGAAAACGTTTGAATTCTGCCGTATACCTACGTATATCCAGCGATGTGAAAAACAAAAATGACGAGGAATAGAAATCGAAAAGGGAAAAGCTGTGCAGTGGATTTCTCAAGTAATAAAAATTGTCGATGCATTATGTTTCGAAGTAGCTGGTTTTGAGGACTATACCTGGAATGATGGGTTCTGGGATTGGTTGTGCCGCTTCGGACACGGGGGTACCATTATTTAAGTGGTTTTAGAAAACGTTAGCCGCGCTTTTCGTCGGAGTCCGTAAAATACCAAAAAACTCGGGCAGCTTTTCTCGTCTAGTTCAGCATTATCGCTGTCGGTGGTGGTGTCCCCGTCTGCGTACATTTTACGAGTGCCGTTTCGTTCCATTACGGTGTATTACAACGACATTTACCAAAGCTGGTATGGCGTTTTTGGTCCATGTCCCATTCCCGACTAGGGGAGCAATAATAATTACCGTGGAAACGGTTTTTATTTTTATTTTTCCCCTCCCTCCTGTCTTTTTATTAGTTTTTCTTTTTACGCTCTCCGGCACACTCGTCTCTCTTGTTACTATACCGTCAGGTTTCCCATCTCATCTCTCTTCTTATACCGCTTATTTATGGGCTCGAGGTATAACCAAACTACGAACAAAACTATAAGTCCAACTTCCAAGAAACACGTGTCGAATTACATCCCATTCCTTTTAACACCAAGACAACGTCTATTAGGTGCCTCTCTAGACCATATGTAAAAATGTATTATAATACGTACGTTGACGTTTGGTCCGTTCTGACGTTTGAGAATTTATAAAGAGGCTGAACTAATAACGAGGACGTACAACATATGTATGCACGTTAATGTGAGAGAGAGGAAAAAGCAGATCTACCCGGGCTATATTATTTATCTGGGTCAAATCAACTCAGTTTTGTGTATCATCGCAGCTGTAATAAGTCGCCTAGATACACAACGTATACGACGTTGAATCGATGCGTTTTAAAATGCGATCCCACATTTCATGGGACGAGGGGTTTACATCGAAACGATTTACAATTTTTTTTCTTTCATTTTCTCCAAAGGTTACGAACAAACGATGAACCACGTACCTTGACGTTTAGCAGTGTGTGAACGGCTTCTTCAACTCTTGCGAAATTTCCTTTACCGAGTACTTTCAGCATCTGATACCTGCCCACGCTGACAAGTGATTTTTTTCCATCGGGATGAATTACGGTGTTGTCCAACGAGCGTGTCATCGTATTCGAAAACTTTTTTTGCTCTTCGTAAGATTTGAAGGATTATGTGGTCACCGTTGCAGCAGTAGGAGGTAACTCGGCAGACGGTGTAGGTGAACGAAGAAGGTTAATATTGTCGTATCACCAAACGGTGGTAAGAAAAATATGAAAGAAAAAAAAATTGTAAAAATAAAATAGATAATTATTAAATGAATAAAATCAAGTGTAACGAGAAAGGAACAGAGGTTATAACCGCGTTTTTGTCCCAGCTTTTATACGTTACGCACTACGAGTGAGGTGGTTGATCTCGAAAATGACGACGCGCGATGTAACGCGGATTAAATACGAAGAACATTTCGTGGTGAAATTCGGAAACCAAATGGCGACGATTAGACTTCCGATTCATCGCTCGTCACCGATACACCAGCGACGACAAGTGAACGAACCAACGAAACTGATGATATTCCGAAAAACAAACGAACCACGCATATCGCCATGGCCATTACGATTCGTTACCTATTCGGGTTCTGTGTATACCCCATAGATCGACGTTCTATTCGTCGTGGTTACATTTCAGCAATTTCATTTTACTTTATTCCATTTTGTTTTCTACTCGGCACTATTCTCCTCGCAGTAGTTAGCTACTTGTGAAACCATTAATAATATTGGCCAAGAGCTGCCACTCGGTTAGCCAGTTCTATCCGTGCACATGAGACACACGTGCGAAGCATATGTCAAGTTGACGATACCCACCAGCTAGCTCTTAATACTGCACACAACGTGCGGAGAATTCATTTTTTCTTCTTTTGCTCTATTTCTCACTTAAAATTCTCTATGCAACCTAATTATAAAAGATAAAAGTGTTCAAAAACTCGATAGATTCGAGGAGGTTCGAATTTCGCCGCGATACTTGTATCCAAACACATACACGGATGAAGTTATCGCGTTGTTTATACTACACGTCGTATGTGTGAGTAAATTGAATTTCATCTCGGAAGTGTTAATCGAGCACGATGATGGTTGCAAAATAATGCAGCCCCCACGTTGTAATATAGATACGTATATTACATTTCTGGTATTAGTGTATAGCCATCGTTATGTATATAGGAATATGGCCTGGACTGTATAATATTTTGCTCGCGTTTGTCCGTGGCGATCCGCTGCTGACTTGAGAGATGGAGGAGAGAAAGAGAGAAAAAAAAAGTGGTCGAGCAGCAGCGGCAGCAGCAGCAGCACGATGACAGACTGTCGGACAGACAGACAGGCAGGCGACAGCTATACTAACTCGAGGTCACCAGGAAGCCACTATCTAATGTACAACTCCAGATAACTCACGATGCGCGCGTGTTATTTTTCTCTCTCTCCTCCTCCTCTCTCTCTCTCTCTGTTTTTCGTTCTCTTTTTCTCTCACCCTCTCCCTCTCCTTCTCTCTCTCGTTTTCTTTTTCTTTTTCTCTTTGGCCAAGCAGTTGCACGCAGAGAAACGAAATAAGAAACGCAAACACGGATATATATACGTAACACAGATGCATTCTTTGCAGCTAACA
This sequence comes from Athalia cordata, assembly GCA_963932425.1. Classification (NCBI taxonomy): domain Eukaryota; kingdom Metazoa; phylum Arthropoda; class Insecta; order Hymenoptera; family Athaliidae; genus Athalia; species Athalia cordata. The sequence continues at coordinate 32,042,319 of OZ010627.1, read as the reverse complement.
GCTGTTCTCCTCCGATGACCTGGATAGCGGAGTCGAGGGGTGTATTATAACGCGAAAGTGGAAAGAAATGGGAAACGGGGGCGGAGGTTCCGCGGGAACTCGAAGATCAGCTTTATGGAGTTTCGCACGATCTTGGAATTATTCAATAATATCTTCTTGGGTAGAAAGAAATAAAACCCCGTCTTCAGCACCCGACCCAAATCAATGAGGCTACTATTTTTTCTTCTTCCATTTCTCACTTTTTTCCGAAGTCGTTTATTCAACGGAGAACAAGAATTTGGAAGCCCGTAAAATCAAAATTAGATTCTAAGCTGCTTTTTTTGAGGAAAGAAATTTTTTTGATTTTTACCAATATTTAAACCGTAACAGGTACAGCATACGTAGTTGGTTTTAAAGAATTTTGTTTGCAAAAATTATAATGAGTCTGTATAACCGTTAACTGGTACAATTGCACACGTAAATGTGAATGAATAATTTATTTAAATTAAAAAATTTATGAACAGGGATAGGAAAAGTTAGCTCATTTACCTTGAGCAACGCGAAATTATCTCCTCATCCTTTTGTAAATTATTCGTTCAATTTCGTCTTGTTCTCAACAGACTATAATGTATGTTTATTATACAATCCACTACGAAGTTTGTTTCCAACATTCACGACATGCAAAGTGAATCACTTGATATTGCCTCCGACGTTGCAGATTAATTGCGGTTATCGCGTCGTTGGCATTTCATTTCGCTCCGGCAGCAGCTTTTCCTCTCACTCCCTCGTTCCCGTCTACGACGACATTTCATCCCTTTTATTATCTTATTTCTCTCTCTCTCTCTCTCTTACTCTCTCTATGTTATTATTTTCTGAAATCTAATAATCTTGAGTTATAAAACATTTTTTTGCTGAAACTGCAAAAACCATAATCACAGCTACACCTGCAGTCGATTCAAACCGCTGCTTCCATCTTTTTAGAAATCTTTCGAAAGCTTTTACATCGCATAAAAGTTTGCCTCTTTTTTTTCTTCCGATAAAATCTTTCCCTCGGAAAGGAAAAAAAAAAGGGAAAATGAAAGAGAACAACGGATCATACCTACGGAGGAAAAAAAGCTCGTCAAAATGGTCTGGATTTATTCTTTATGATCGAAATAATTTACGATCGATTTACGTGTCCCCTGAATATATGTGTTATACATATCGTAGGTAACGCGTACGTATAGCGATTGGGACTTACACACCGCGACGCGTGTGCGTGAACCACGCGGGACACACGGGAGCGTGTAGAATATAATCAAGGGTTTCCAGTGTCACGATTCTTAGAAGGCAAGACTTTGCCCTCGGCTATGCCTGCGACGACGACGGTGTCGATATAGAGGAAGATGAGAAGAGTCGAATGAAACGCTCGCGAGTTGGTAACTAAAAGGCGGAAAGGCAGAGCCAAAAGTTGAGGCATAAAGTTCTCGGAGTCGAAAACAACGGTAGCTTTGTAATGTTGTAATAATTATAAGTATACGCGTTATACTTTTACGTATATCACCAACGATATTATCATCGACTCAAATTATTATCCGTTTTCTCTCAGTTTCTCTACACCGGAGATCGAGCGATGCTCGTAATCTCTCGTAACTCATTTTATTTGAAACACAAACCTACCATTGTCCGGCAAACGTGTCGACCTCGTGTCGAAAACGTGCTGTATCTAATCGTCGACTTGTCAAAAATATAATATCTTCTATTCACGATATCACCCGGGCAAACGGGGTGAACACAATAAAGTTTTTATACCAATTTATTAACTTACCACGAAATATTTGTGAATCTTTGTTCGCCTTGCGTCGAAATCTCTCTGCTGTTTCTCGTCTGAATCAATGGCTGCCCGAATTATTCATTCGAATTATCCCCGACTCACCCCATAGTACTGATGGAAAATTGTAGCTCGTAGAACAAATGAATAAATCGACAAAAAAAATATAAGTGTAACAGTTGTTGTACAATCACGTGTCTCAGCTATTATTATATCATTTCTTGATATAAAAATTCTTGACCATGAGAACACCAGCGAGATGAAGTCATCGTTTTTATACTGCACCCGCGCCTTGTCGTAGACGAGATTTAATGCCTTGATCATTCTACATTACGATGTGTTGTATATTCATGTATACCTAATTGTAAGTCGAGCGAAAAATGCAGTCGATCAATAAATACACCTTATAGTATATATATTTGTTGTATAGTGACAATAATTATTACAATTATTATAATTGGTAACGTAACTGTGGCGATACGCGATAAACGATTTACCAGTGGAGGACATTATGGGCTGATGTATTCCGTCAATTCGTTCGCATATGATAAATTTATTCTGCTTTACAGCGATTCAGTCTTCTTATATGTAATTAATTATATCATTATTGAAAAATCTCTCTAGTTCTAGTCGCCTAATACAGATGAAAAATTACGTCGCTGACATGTGTGTCACCGCGTATATAATCTGCCGGTTTGAATCCGCACGTGGTGATTTTAATAATCAATTTTGACACGAAAGATTTTTCATTATATTGATAAGATTATAAGTCGATTGATTTATCGTCACGATTCCTGTTTGTTTAAATTCTCTAATGCGATTCAGATGACGCAGTCCTGTCTGTGTTGTGCGCGTTATAGGGAGCGAGAAGAAAAAATGAAGATTCGAAAAAAAAGTTCGATGTAATTGACACACTGCAGCCTTTTGCTTAACAAGCTCTTCTTTGACGCTGTAAAATAACGCAGTTCGTTATCGCAAATCGCACATGTATCGGCTCCTCGCTTATCACAATGACTCTTTGTCGTTTCTTCACCATTATTATCCGCAATATATATCGCTGTGAATATCTCATTTCCTCATCATCATTATCCATATTTATTTACTGATTTTTTCTATTCTTTTCTTTTTTTTTTCTCTCCATTTATTAACCCAAGAATTGATTCAAGAGTCAATAAAACAGTTTCCCAGACAGCTTGGCACAGTGCCCGAGTCATCGCGATATCAATCATGTACGCATATAGGATATTTTTAGTTGTTCTTTTTTTTATCGCCATTCACGATGAATTCTGATTCAAAACTATTCGACAGCATCGCCGATTAACTTTTAGCTGTAGAGAATCCATCGGGATCGTTGAAAATTGGTCATTTAAGTAACGATACAAATTATACCTGATGATGCATCGTTACGTATATTGCAATGATACGAGTCCCCGGAATCATGCGCGCGATATGATAAGACCGAGATAAGATTTGGATCGCTGCAATATCCGTAGAGTTGAAAGCGATACCTGCGCAGCTAGTAACCAGCAGTCAGTCTTTCGACACGCAAAACGACGGGGAGTTTTTGGTTTTAAATAAGTGCAGAACGTAATAGAATAAACTCACGTTACTCATCTCGAGGAAGGAATAGGAAATCCAACGTCATGGATCTCCTGAAGGGAATCGCCAATACTTTGGTTCCGCCACCCAAGAGGCACGGGGCGATTCACGTTTGGCATTATCCTCCACCACCTCCTCCGGTGCCACCACCGATGCCACCGCATCACCACCATCATCATCATCATCCTCCACCGCCACCCGGTCCTCCGCAACATCATCACCCTCAGTGGCCACCGCACCATCCGCCGTCACCGCCGCCCCCGGCGCCACCATTTCCCGGATGGTCGAAGCCACCTCATTACAATGACCACCATGGACATTGGGGACATCACCATCATCATGGAGGTCCACCGCCGACGGGTGACCATCAAATACACGTTCATCTTCCGCCTGGACATCATTCGGGACCTTATTATGGCCCGGTACCGGGTGCTGGAGGACCTCCTTCGGAACCAGGAAATAGTTATGGTACACCGTCGGCACCGCCACCGTATTATTCTACCCCGGCGCATGTAATTCGAAAGTAGAAGAATTCATTGTCGGTGATATATGATTGATAATGTGTGCAGGGAAAATATGTATATACTTTTTTGTTTCGATCCTTATGTTTCTAGCTTATCTCGTAATCGAGTGTTCTGTTTATTCTTTAACAGAACATTATCGTTGCAGGTTTGAAGAGATAAAACGTAGAGGATATGATCGGTATGGTTATCATTATTATTATACTAAGGTATTGAAACGAGCGCGGTTATGATTTTCATGTTAATGATTCGAACAATAAAATGGTGATCTGTAGTGATTAAATCTACTCATTTATCTTTCTTCTTTTTTTTTTTTTTTTCACCACAGGATACTTTTATTCAAATTGCGCATCAGGTGTGTCTTATATTATTGCGCGGGAGTGACAGTTCGAAGCGATAAAAGTGATCTTTGGTCAATAGTGTCATTAGAAAACAGTCTGGATTGATACAACAATAAGAAAAACAAAGAATTACAAATATCCCTGATGTAGATGTACGCGCTTCCCTGTACAGTGTCAGAGAGCTCGGTGATGATTTTACGATTAATTTCACAATCTGTCAAAGTGGATCACGAACGTGATATAAAACGTATGTACGCGTTTTAACGCGCAAAACTGTTGCTTAAGTTTTTTTTTTATTTCGTTTATTTTCTCAATTAAATTTGTTTTTCTTTCTTTATTTCATTCAACTGCAAATGAGATGCTGATGAATAAGAAAAACAAAAAAATAAATGAACAAATAAAAAAAGAGTCGTGTGTAATGGCTGGTAATATAGATAATGTCATAAACAGTTATAAAAATGACAGTATAAATTCCTGGCAGTGATTTAGCTTGATAATTATTTTATATTCAGCTGACTTCCGTTTCACGACTTAATGCGAACAATTCTTACGAATATAATCCTATTGTCATCTCATGTATCGTATACGTATACGTATATAAAATACATCAGTCGAAAGCTAGTTAAATTTTTATGTACGATAAAAATTTTCAACGACTTTACGCACTACTCGAAACGAACGATATTCCGACAATTTGTTCATTTTTGTTCTCTCATTTTTACAATTATCATATGTATACATAACGAAAAACTGGAGACACGCACGGTTTACTTTGCGTACAAAATGGTAAGCAAATATTCACCCCGTCGCGTTTCGTATATTTAGTTTTGAATATCATAAAACTATGTATACTTGATGTTAAAATAATTATAATTTTCGTCCAATTATTTTTATTTTATTTTTTCCCTCATGCTCGTCAACCGGCGATCTTTCCGAACGGAACAAACAACACATCAAACGAGCATCGTACTCGATGAACATACATACCTATACTGGTATGTTCGGTACACTACTCGCTTAGTATTCCCGGTTTCGTTTATTATCATAATAAAATTGCGTCACCGCGACACCGTTTTGTCAGATAAAAATTCATGAAAAGCACAATTCATAGAACGTTTTATATCATATTATAGATACCTACGTGCGAGGGGTTAACTTGAGAAATTTATAGAGAGGAGTGAAAAAGTATATTCGATACCATCTCATACAACCAAGTAGTTTTTCTCATGTAGATACAATATGTATGTTCATCGCATATTTTAGGCAAATAAATGAATAAGCCCACCATATATATTCCTCGATCGGCGAATTCTTACGATTCCAAAATTTCGCAGTATTCGCGGGACGAGATTTGCAAGAAAGGAGTTAGCGTTCATTCTTTCGTTTTTTTCTTCTTCTTTTTTTCTATATACCTGTGAGAAAAATGATCCGTGAAAGATGATAAATTTAAATGCGAGGTTGAAATCAAATAAAGAAACGATTGTTGCTGTTGGAGTAATAAAATCGTACGATTTCTTGTAATCTGACCTGCTACCCCCCATATAACCTCCTCATTCCTTCCCTTCTCTTCTTTACTATCCTCTTACGACGCATACAAATCTAACATCAGGAGATACCGATGGTCGTGTAGTATTAAACATTACGTATATTATACTTATGTACATATGTACATATGTATAAAACCTTGTACACAAGATTTTTTATTTATTCTTAACGTGATGCTCTAGATTTTGGCATATCATGAGTGTATATTATGTATAACACTTTACAAGAACCTAAATATCTATAGCAAAAAAGGGGTATTTGGAGTAGTCCAATTCACCTGATTTTTCCCCTATGTATTCACCGAAAGCTCGAACACTACCTGCACATTTGTATTATACGTACGAAGTGTTGTATGTGAAAATCGATCGCGTGCGGCCTCGCGTGTATCACACATTCTTGTTTGCTTAATTAAAAAAAAAAGAAAAAATGAAGAGTAAAATAAATAACGTATTATATACACACATATACATATGTAAAAGAGAGAGGGAAAAAAAAACCATTCATGCAACGCAACGAAGAGCTGTCATTGAGCGCGTTATAAGATTCGTCATTTGGGTATCAATATTATTTTATCAACTTCGATAAGATAAAGAGCTGCAGGCCATAGAAAAATATCGAGCAAAGTTTTATCGGCTGATAAATTCACCTTCGAAATGTTCACCGAACAATAGAATAACAACGATGATATGTAACATATATATAGCACATATTTGCGATAAATGAAAAAAAAATGAATAAATAAATAATAATTTAAACAAACGATTTCAGAACACGCTGATATTTTTCATTAACAACATAACAAGATAAAATATATCGTAAGTATTTAAAAAAAGAAAAGGAAAGGACGAAATAAACTGCGACAAAATTCAAATAATGGATAAAGAAAATATATAGAAGCTCTGAAAATAATATCGTTTTCACAATTTTGTAACAGTTATCCTTCAAGAGCGCCAACCAGGCCCAGGGTGCGGTGGCCCCCAAGCTTGCGGTGGCCCATTATGAGGTGGTTGATTGGGTGGTGGTGGTCCCCATCCGCCTTGCGGAGGCGGAGGCCCATGATGATGATGATGGTGATGCTCAGGCGCTGGAGGCTCGCAACAGCCACAGCATCCTGTTTAAAAAAAGTGATAAGAAAACGGAATAGACAGAGAACCGATTCCCCGAGGATTTTTACGTCCATGTAACACGTGTGGAGAAACAAAAATTGTTATATTGATTTTATGATCGATTTTACCGTTTGGACAGCATATTATGGGTGGGAGACAGCTGCAGCAGCAACACTGTCCCATGACGACGATGATCGCTCTTGATTTCTTTTAATTAAACTCTTTTAGCCACCGTAACTGATGTAAATCACACGTCATCTGACTCGTTGTCGCTGAGTAATAAGCTTACCAGTGTTCGATGCAAAGTAAATGTACTTTGATTTCATCCGGAGGAGTGGTACGCGTTCAAGACGAGAAATTTGGCGATTTGGATTTATTGGGCCTAATCTTATCGGTTCTATTGACGGGGTGGAGTGGCGATACGGACGTAGTATAAAACCACGGCATCGCTATCTTATATGAAAAACTGTAAAGTAGTTCGAGAAGGTGAACATCATTGGATTATTGGATATAAAGTGAGTTTCGGTCAGCTCCTTCGCTCTACTTCCGCAAAAATTCAAAATTAAATGTTGGTAATATTTTGTTAAACCTTTTACTCCATATACTATATCACATCAGCGATTACGATTTCTTTTTTTCTTTGATAAAGCAGAACAGAGAAAAAAAAAAGCGCACGAACACGAAACAAAATATGGGTCAACCGGTTGTACCTCCGACGCACAGCGATCCCGATGGCAAAGGAGGGTCTGGTGATTCGCCAAACGAAAGTACGGAGGGTAGCGGGGAAGCTGGAAGACCAGGAAGACCCGAAGGACCTTCAGATGACCCACGTGGTCCCAGTGGCCCCGACGGTCCTGAGGGACAAGAAGAACCCGGAAGCTCACATCAAGGACACCAAATGTTTCAAATCAACTGGGGATCTCGTCTCTGAAAATTTTCAATTCTGATATGTTAAGGATTTTAGTAATTGATAACATTTTAAATACATCCGTATGAATTATTCATCAACTGAAATAAAGATTAAATAATAATTATAAAGGAAAGAAAATTTATTGCTTTTTTACGAAAATTCGTTTCCATCAATTTCAGCCACTTGAAACTTGGACGTTCGTACCAGAGATATGAATATAATATTATCCGATGATTAGCCTGTCACTGGTGGTATTTTTCTTCTCTTTTTACATTGGTCTATAGATTAGTTTCTAAAAGTTTAAATTCCGTTCTATTAATTTCATGATTCGCAGTGAGCAACGATCGGTTTGCTACAGCGCAGCTTTCCGATTGACGCAATTTGTAATCGCTGTATTGAAGATTTTTATAAACTAGACGACAAACAAACGAAATCAATCATCCGTCAATGATTCGATTTGTATGTAAAAAATCAGATTGAAAAAATTAAAAAATTAGAAAAAAAAAGGAATAAAGAAAAAAAAACAAAAAAGATTGAATACTGCGGCGACCACTCCATTTCTCTCCCCCGCTCTTATCTCGTTCTCGAACATATATTCGCAATCAGCTCACTCTCTCATTGTCAGCAATGCAGCGAGATCACGAGAGACGCAGAATTCCATCAGTATATTATACATATAAATTGTATATTCACATCTATATTAACGTATATAAAGTGGAGGTTTGCGTAGCTAACGCGCTAATTATTATTATTCTCTATTATACGGAGTTCCAGGTCGTTAATCTCGACAATCTCGGAATTAAAAATCCAACCATAAGAGCTGGGCGTACGAAGTATTATACGTCTGACTTTCATCTCTTCTATTTTTATTTCAGTTTATTAATTTTCTTTCCTTTTTTTTTTTCTCTTCAATTCTCGTCTTTCTAGCATAATTATTATTATTTTTATTTTTTTGTACAACGCATTAGCGATAGCATGCAAATGTATATGTATATATTTTTGTTTTTTTAGTTTACTTTACATATTATCATTATATCCATTAATACTATTACCATATTAATATCATCATTATCGTTATTATTATTATTAATATCGTTAATTTTATCTGCATCAATGTCTGTTATTATTAATGCGGCAAAACGATCCAATATTATAATACTTATTACTATATATCACGCGGTAAATATAAACGTGATTAATAAATGTGAAACATAATTATTAATCAATTGCATTGCACGGTTTTCTATGTTATACAGTAATTTATTATCAAAATGAATAAAAACCTTGAGTCGGGCTCAATAAGTCTTACGACATGGTTATTGTGTATCTTTTAATATCGAGGAAGGTTAACTATTCATCTGGACTAGCAACGCACGAAGCGATATTAGTTGAATTTAATCTGTGCCGTTTGAAATATTCATTACGATTTCCCACGACCCTTTACCAGATTTTCATATCCCTATCAAAATCTTCCTCCAAATCCACCACCGAATACTCCACACGACCCAAATCCACCACCTCCGAATCCCCGACCACAATATCCCGGTATTCCGAATCCTATGGAAATTAAGAAAGGAAATAAAAAACAAAAACGAACGAACGGTTTAGTTAATTTCTCCAGCTCAACCTGAAAGTAAATTACCTCCAAACGGACTGCAATTCGATCCCATATGCGCCATTCCTGGTCCCATAAGCCCTGGGCTCATGTGCATCGTTTGTGGACCCAATGACATAATTTCTTGTCCGATAACCCCGGGACTCACACGCGTTCCCAGTCCACGTTGCATCGAAATTCCTGGATCGATAATTGGCGGCGGTGCAGAAGGTGATTGTGGCGGTGAACCGAAGCACGAACCTGATCCCATAACTGACCTCGACCTCTGATTAATTTCACTACTTCAAACTATTTAGTATGACTTGATTCCGATGACTGTGGTCAGTGTGAGTCTATTACTGAGGTCAATTAATCGGAGCGATCCGACCGGATAACTTCCTGAAACACAACCGCGACTCAACGAACAACTGTTGACTCTATGGAAAACTGAACCGCGATATTGTTACCGAAGAGGCAAAAATAATTCTTCACGTACAATTCCACGCGACTCATGTTTATTGCTCCCAAGAGTTTTGATTGGCTAATTTTGAACCGTTATCGTTCAATTTCTATCTGTTATCACCCAACAGTTTTAAGAGTACGAAGTAACAGAGTGACGATGTTCCGTCTGATATGATATTAAGATTACGATGCTTTCACTCTGTGAAAAGAAGGGTGTCGACATTGCTACGAAACGATAACGAAACTCCGCAACAAATCAAACTGACAAATTGAACGATAAAAAATCCAGAAGATACGTGAAACTAGAAATGAAATATAGAAAACCATTTCCCTCTTTTCTTTCATCGCCGTTTGGTATAATCTTACGAAATTATTTCACATAGTGTAGAAAATAAGAAGGCTCTTCAAAAAACTTTTGATACGTATTTTTATTTTATTTATATCTGCTTTTTTTACGTTGGTCATATACGAGGTATTAATTGAGTACAGCTTTGACAGCTTGGAGTGGATCAACGATTGCGCGTACGATGTAACTGAATATAACGTTCGATGGTAAAATAAAAAAAGGCATAAGAAAAAGACGTATAAAAAGAAAAAAGAAAGAAGAGAAACAGTTCTACCGGAAGCAATATTCCATATGGATTATATTATAACGTTGACGTAATCGCGCGGAAATAAGTCACGCGATACTCTATACCGAACTGAATTTTTCATTACGAACGGTAAACACGATCCGTTGTTTATCTATATTGACGAAAAATAAGAGAGGTTGATTTTCGGGAATCAGTGCACCATTAAAACAAGAATCAACCAATTGGGATCGAATGAAATTCTAAGCGATTAGATTCGTGAGATAAAACCCTCATTGGTTATAAGAGACCTGGATCTGTGTGGGACGTATCAGTACCACTCTGAAAAGCGAGCAGAAGACTATCGATATACTCAAGTTGAGTACGTACACATCACGAATTTGATAAGACAACTATCACATCAAATGTCCTTCGATTGATCGGTTAGTAAAATTCACGCCTTTCGATATTTTTGTAATCCTTACGATCAACTACTCACCCTAGTTAAGGTGGTGTGCAGTCCTTTCGGATGATTCTTATTTCGTCTGTCAAAAAGGAGGAGGTCCTTCGCCTCCAGGATTATGGAGCCATCGCCCCACCACCATCCTCCGCATGGACCTGTTCTTCTTAAATAATTATTGGTATTTCTAGCGTTACAATTTCACTTGAAAAATACTGATCATCTCGCATTAATTTTTAATAACAGATCCACCGCACCCTTACAGAATCATGTTCATCTTATAACGGGAACTCGTATCATGCACGACCCAAATGCTCGGGAAAACTCTAGTTTACGATTTGATTTTAGTATACGCGAGGTACACATCGAATCGTGGATATTATCTCATGGGATCGATGCGATCGTTAGTCTAATTAATTCGTAGAATCGTTAACCGAAAAGATAACCGATCAATGTTATCTCTCCTAGCGGATACACAAGCGTGTGTTTCTACCGCACTGACTACGTACGTTATAAAATGCACATAGGCACGAGCAGAGTTCTAATTACGTATAACGTAGAACATACACAACGAGATTGGGTTTAGCGAGACAAACGTTGAGTTATCAGCGAACCGAATGTTCGTCCGGTTGCTGTTTAACAGGCGTGTCATTTCAGAAGCGACAAAATACAGCGTTCAACGTATGCGAATACCTGCGATCTAGTCAGTTTAGCAGCTACTACAATTATACCTGCTGCCTCCGAACCCCGTCTGTGATATTCACACATTTACACATTAATGGGATTACCACGTACGGCATAAGCGACTCTGCAAATGTTCCGAACGTTAAGATATAAATTAGCATACGTGATGCGGCTTATTAGTTCGATGCACAGGGAAGGATATGAGGTGGAGATGAATCGTTGTGATAATTGTTAAATCTTTCCGATATCTTTTTTGTTTTTTTCTCTCTTGTTTTCAGAACCATCGGGTTCGAGAGGAGCGGCTCGATCAACACGGTTGCATAGAATTTAAAGTTTATAATAAATATTTGTCATGAGCAAACAATCGTAGATATATTTTAACGATATACACCGTAGCCGATGTTGCTTTTGCATCAAAGAGACTGCAACAACAACAGTTCACGATCGGTTAACGCGCGGTGAAGAGAATCGCGTATATATACACGTAAGCATAGTATACGATACGATACGATACGATACGATGTACATAGTACGCGAGTGCTGCGGTAACGTTGAACTCGAAATAGAAAAAATAAAAAGGAAACACACAACGAAGATGAAATAAAATGAAGAAATAAAAGGAGAAAAAGAAAGAGAGAGAGAGAAAGAGAGAGAGAGGGAGAGATAGGAGAAGATCAAACGGGCAATGAGAGCGCGAGTACCGCGAGTATCGAAGAGAGTCGGGGAGACCTGCACTCGGTTTGTCCGATGGAGTGCGGAGCAATATAGAAGCGGGTAAAGCGAGAGTAAGAGGAACGTGAGAGAGAAAGAGAGGAGGACGATATAGAGTGGGAGTAGAAAAGGAGAAGAGTAGAAGAAGGAGGAGGAGGAGGAGGAGGAGGAGAGGAAAAAGGAGAGGGAGACGGGAGAGCAAGGTAATTACTCTGGCGACATTGACCCGGCGTCGACCCGCCGCCCGCCGCTTGCCGCCTCGAACGACGTCCAAACCACCAACTTGAACACGTATACGTATATCACACGCATACCTATGCAATAAGGAGTCTCCTCCGTTCCTTAGTTTACACGTATAGCCACGAAATGCATGAATATCTACACGATATTATGTGTATACGTAGACCAAATTCACGCAAAGATTTCACGTTCACTTCAAGGCAGTGCACTGCCTACAACAAAATCACATACATAGACGCGCCTCTGTTATACATATATATTTAAACCAAAGATACATAGACGCGGCGGTACAGTCGAGATGGTTCATCCGAGTTCACCGTTCGAACGCCGAACCCGGGACACGACCCGAGAGAGGCACCCGCGCGCAGACGTCGACCGTCCGCCTTCACATCGTATATGGTTTTATGTACCATATAGTACATGGTAAATACATTTGGTATATAAATCGCGAAACGTCGTAAGTCCCCCCATATACACATGCGTCATGCGCACGTGGTTTTGACGGTGTCAGTGATTTCTACCTCTTAACGGAGCACCGATTTGTTTTCTCGTTGTTGTTTCCCTTTCATTTTTATTTCTCTTTTACTTCACCTCTTCTCTTCCTTTTTTTTTTATTCGTTCTCTTTTTAAGGGAAAGGGTGATTCGCGCGATTGGTAGACGAACGAGTTTCGGGGTGGGCGAACGATTAGACTTGTTGTTAGAACGAGCATATAATATAATAAACGTATAACATCGCGAATATACCGATATACATGTAACGGAAATCGCTCGAATACGTAGACGAAAAGAAGGAAGGTCAATCCCCGCAAGGTCAGACGTGTCATAGTTTGGATTCATCTCGGTGTGCGATTGGCTCTGTGCCACAATCTCACAGTTCACATGTATAACGACGACGTACGATGTATAATTTACCGATTTGTTTTTATCTCTTATTTTTTCATTTTTTTTCTCTCTCTTCTTTTATTTATTTATTCTTTTCTCTTTTTCTCTTCCAACAAAATGAAAACCTCAAACCGATAACAATATTCTACGTTACGCGCATATTTTCATAAGAAATCATAACCGCGATACATCATCGCATTTTTTTTTTTTTATCCCTGGTGCAGCACTTATGCATCGGTTACGAATTATAAAGAAGAGGAAAAAATATATATATCACTCGCACTCGTACGATATACGTAGGAAATCCTCTTTGATAAATCGAAAGAATTACTTAGTTGTAACAAATATATACACGACGATGGGGAAAAAACGAAGAGACTCAGGGGAGAAGTGGAGGAAGTCGGCAAGCCTCGTCATTGGGATAATCTTGATTCAATCAACTGTTATATTGATCATAATCGGTTAATATAAACCTCCGGTTGCTGCAACTTACATGGTCGGCGTCAACTTTACGATGACCAGACTCGAAAACCTCTTTAAAGAAGCGCATGCGTGTCCTCGACTCCTCTCCAGTCTTTCCCATCGACTTCAACTCCTCGCTCTCCAGTGTCAAATACACTAAGGCTACGTATACATACTCTAAATCAACCCACCGGGTGTCCTCGAAAAAATATAACAAAATTACCGTCACCGTTATCAAAATATCGTTTCATTCATTTAACCACAGGTTTTATATTTTATCCAAGGGGGTAACCGCTTGTGAAATACTTGTAGATAGATCAATTTGGTTTGCTGATTCAGATTCCTGGCTCAAAATACATAAGAATGACCTATAAACGCCTATGGAACCATATCAAAATGAAAAGTTCATTTTTGACCCCAAAATCGAAAAAATCCAAAGGGGTATACCTTAGATTTTTTACGATTTTTGGGCCAAAAATGAAGTATTTTTAAAATTGATCGTAGGACCCTTTTCTAACGTATTTTGACCCCAGGAACACGAATCTGCAAGTTAAATTGATCTGTCTATAAAATTGATCGAGTTATCGCCAATTTATCGCTCTGAAAAGTGAAAAAATGAAGATATCTCGATGGGATATTTTTCTGGCTTAATTTAGTCGACGGATTCGTGTTCCTGATGTCAAAATACGTTAGAAAAGGGTCCTGCGATCGATTTTAAAAATACTTCATTTTTGGCCCAAAAATTGAAAAAATCCAAAGGGGTATACCTTAGATTTTTGACGATTTTGGGGTCAAAAATCAGCATTTTTTTAAACCGATCGTACGACACTTTTCTGACGTATTTTGACCTCAGGAACACGAATATGCCAATTAAATCAAGCTACGAATTAATCCCATCGAGATATCTTCATTTTTCCACTTTTTAGAGCGATAAATTGGCGATAACTCGATCAATTTTATAGTCAGATCAATTTGGCTTTCAGATTCGTGTTCCTGAGATCAAAATACATAAGAATACCATAGAAAACTTAAAAAAAAAAAATGTCGATTTTCGACCCCAAAATCGATAAAAATCTAAGGTATACCCCTTTGGAATTTTTCGATTTTGGGGTCAAAAATCAACTTATTATTCTAATAGGGTTATACCTATATATCGAGTGGTTACTCCTCGATTTTATCACACGGTTAATGGAACCCGGTTCAGACAGTCAGACCAGATTCGATACGCGAACGATCTGCTGAGCATTTTTTACATTTCTTACTTCCTTTTTGTTTCTTTTATTCATTTATCTTTTCTTTTCTTTTTTTTTTTAATAAGACATAGGGTAGATCTGGTATAACTTGAGCGAGCTCAGATTAAAGGGCTCGGTGAGAGCGGAGAGGACTGGTCTTGGGTTCACGAGGCAACCAGGTACGGGTTATTGTTGCGTGGTGGTGGTGGTGGTTGGTACACGAAGGAAGACGGTGTACGGGTGTATAGATATACGTACAGGTATATATATACGTACATGAAAAGGAGAGGATAGCAGCCTCCCGCGGTGCAGCCAACCTGTTTTCTCTCCACCCCGACGCGACGGGTTTATTTTGATTTATTGTGTCGTCGCTAAAGAGATTGTATTGTTGTGACGTTGTCCGGCCGGCTGCACCCCGAAGAAGGTCTTGGTCTTCCTCCCCTCGAACCTCACCCTTCTTCTTTTCCCCTCCCATCCCCTTAGCCCTTTCCAAACTCCTCCGCTCGATTCTCGCTTATATTATATCACGGTGAACACGTATGTCCTATACATATGTATTCATATATCTGTATCTACAGGGGACATCATCGCTCAGGGTGAATCGCAGGGGCTAAGCCTTGGAAGCCTTGGAAGTGAAAGTATCTCTTCATTTTCCCTTCCTACTCGATTCAAAATTGTAGCTATGTATATTCCATCCTTCCATTCCGGCAACATAGGAGAATATTTTTTAAACATGGGGAAGGAAGAAGGATCCGATGAAAAGCGACGCACGGCCCCATCATATCAACTGGTTTTAACAACCTGCTGACGTTTCGGGAACCCCAATTTCACCTACGACATTTGCTATCTATTTCTATTTTGTAAAAAAAGAACAATCAATCTCAGTACACGTTGAATACATAAGTTTAGTAATAAAGTAAGGTGAAATTCATTTCGCGAAGAAGAAATTTAAATGGCATGTGGTCTGTTTCAGGATATATTCATTTCTCAATCCCAGCGGAGGACGAAGATGCAATTTCCGAGGATAATTATAACGCGAATAAGAAATGAAAATTTTCATCTCATTCGAATATTGACTCTAATTTCATTCCTGCGTACGGAAGCGCGGCTTTGAATACATTTTCGATTGAAAAACTGACCGGAAGGACGCAACGAAAAAATTTGTGGAAATAGAATACTGTAGGGATAGAATTCTTGGACCGTGAGAATTTGTTCATCCCCTGCATGGAAGTTTTTTGTTTAAATATTTATGCAGTTATTTCGGACCGTTGGAATAGGTAGCTGGTGTGCAGATGATGATGATGATGATGACGATGACCAGTCCAGAAATAGGTGGAGTACATGAGGTGAGCGCGCGCGGGGCGTGACGACTTACGTAAGTGCGGAGGGTAATGGTTTCATTAGGTTTCGCATTTATATACATAGAAGCCAATGATAACTGTGTATTTTGTGGAGATGTGCGAGTTGCGTCCGTCATACTATTATAGATAGTTTAGAGCTGTGTGCATGTAGTTTCTCAGGGAAGTGACCGCGTTTAGTTTCTTGGTGTTCTTTATTCAGCAATTAGTGTTTATACTACGTGTGTTGACGCGGCCTGCTCCGTTTCTACGGTGTATGGTGTACGGTGTGGGATACAAAATATATATACATATATACCGATGTACATGTATTCTCGGGTTACCTCTGCGGCTGAGCACCACATCGGCATCACACTGTAACCGAGTAAATTGAAGTTTTCATCATTTCGAGTCCGGCCCGAAGTTAACGGTACTAAACACGCCGATTATACGCAGGTACGGGTCACGCGGAACGCTCCTCGCTTCGCTCAGGGTTTGTTCGTTCGTTCTTTCTTTCTTACTTACCTACCTCATACCTTACAACCTACCAGATATACCTACGACGACAACGGCGACGACGAAGACGAAGACGACGGAGACGCCGCGCGTCGCTGCCGCTTCGAGGAGAGAAGACCGTTAGCGTGGGAAGTCCGAGTCTCAGTTCTGATTCCGACTACACAACCACCATCACCGTCACCGTCATCACCACCACCACCACCGCCGCAAACCCCTTGAGAAATAATAATATAACCCGGAAGAATTCTCGATGGTACTCGCCACGGAATCTCTAGGACTTCTTTCGATGTGGACGATCATCGTCGAAAGAAATGTTGAAAAGGATTCCTTCTCAGGATTCGAAGAAACTATAAAAATCAAAGACCAACAGAACCACTCTGACTATACAGAATTCTGTTCTCAGTTAAATTTTCGATTGACTGAAATTAGTTACCGCGCTAGATGATCGTCGTTGGAAAATTGCTGCGAAATTCAGATCGGCAATCTCAGCCAAACCTGTGCCAGAGCAAAGGGACGTGGAATGAATCCTGGATGGGTATCACGAAGGTCCCGTGTGTGGCACCGCTGAAGAAGGACCTGCTGCAGCTGGGATTTTTTCTTCTTTATTTTTACCTTCTTTTTTTCTTCGTTTCAGAAGCGGGTGCTTAAATCGGACAAGGTATACACAGCGGTGTCACATTCGTGCCGTGTTCTACCCTAGATGGAACTACAGGACTAGAGGGAAACGCGTGTTCCTGTCCAGTGTAGCCGTAACAGCAGCTCGCCGTTTCTGTTTCTGTTTCTGTTTCTCTACTACATCTTCTGTACTTTTTCTCTAAATTTTTATTCTCCAAACATTATTTACGAATCTAGACGTAAGTCTACCATTGTGAATGTGCACGTCGTAACTCGCGGACAGTTCAACGTGTATTTCCTATTAAAAAATGTCAGATATAACCAATTGTTAAAATTAATGGTTATTATACGGGTATGTCACACGATAGTTCTGGTTGGTTTGTCGTACCAGAAAGAAAAAAAAATTAAAGAAAAAGAACAAAGTTTCTCAATAAATCGTGCGAGATCCGCGAAGGTTCAGCCTCAAAGGTATAGGTACCTATATTATAAAGTGGGCGCCAGTTGATATACAGGACATATTATAACGTATAGTTATTCGTTCGTTGCAGCGAGATAACCGATCGTACGAATCTGGAGTCGAAACGCATGACCAATAAATATTGGATAATTTATTAGCAAGGCCATGACGTTGGGTCGGTCGGTCGGTCGGTCGGTCGGTTGCTCGGTTTGTCTGCGGACGAGTATTCTCCTCTCTCTTTCCTTATCTCCGTCCTTTTTCTCGAGGTCCGGGACAGGCAGAGGTAGTCGCGGTATCAAAGCGATTCGGGTGTTGTCAGGGACCGCCAGAAAACCTCAAAGAAAACCGACCAGACACGGTTCAAACCGTTCATCCGAGTTCGCAGCAGCAGCAGCAGCAGCAACAGCAGCGGGAGCAGAAGCGAGCAGCGAGTCGATTCGTGCTGATCCTCATTTCTATACCTGGAAGTGAGTCGAGGGAGGTAGAGACCGTGCAGAGAACTCCCCGCAGAACCGACTAGATTCCAATCAACGAGTTTTTGCGAGATTCCACCCGAAACGGAGGGGAGGAAAGGAGAAAAGATAGCTATACCTACCTTTCGTTAACTTCTACTCGTATATGAAACGATAAACTTCTTCCCCCCGCGGATCGTTCTTAATTCGCGTCACCATTACCTGCTATTTCTTAGTCGATTAGTTCCCGATTAATTAGCGTAACGGCTGTCATATGTTTAAACGAGAACGTCAGCGGACGATGTTTGTTAATTTTTATTGATCTTTCTTCTTTCTCTTTTTCTTTATTTTTTTTATTTTTTTTTCTTTTCTTATTTCTTCCTCCAATTCCCTGGAGCGTTTTTATACACGCGGGCTGGTCGCGGAGAGCGGTTGAATTTACGGCATCGTATAGTACAAACCACAAGAGGATGGGATTTAAGTTTGGAAAATCGGCGACGAAGCGAATCGAGGCGTGGTAATGTCGGTACCAAAAAATGTGATTTAAAATAATTATAAACGCATTAGTCGGGCGGACGGTTCGACGGCGTGCAGCGCCGGTATACGTATTATATGTATAGAAGGAGCAAAATCAGCAGCAGCTTAACGTAGTTGCTCGCTTGTAGATCGGCGAAGCTCTTCGAGGTCCAGGAGCTGTTTGCTAGGCAGGCAGATGAAGATGCTAATCTCGATGATTTGTTACGCCATTGTTGACGCCTAATGAGGCGGTTATACCGGCCCTGGTTTCGTCCCAAATCGAGAGACTGAGAAAACCCATCCTTTATGGTTTGTAAGCATTCCGCATATGACGTACTACATATCTGTACCTTAAACGTATACGTATACACCTTCGTTATTATAAACGCGCGCAGATTCACGCACTCGCTTTCGTCGTATGGGTATACCTGAATACGTGTGTAATATCTCCGCATATCGGATTTCGCTCACCTCATTACCGAGCATATGCGGTCATGATATTATTCTGCAATTCGTTGCATAAAACCAAGAAAACATAAGCGACAAATTTAATAGCCACGCTTTAACATTCTATTCATATATACGCGCATAACTTTTTTTATTTTTTGTCTTTCTCTTTTCTTATTCTATTTTTCAACGAGGCCGTGAATTACCAATTATCGAAGATTTGAAAAAAACTAAAAAACTTGGAGAAAAAAAAGAACAGAAGATTTCAAAGCGCTCGCGTGTTGCCGGTTAACAGAATAATGATAATCTTTCGTACTTTTGATGAAGCTCACACACGTATACGTATACAGCAGAAGAATACCACGTACATAATAATTTCTCGTATATAAGGTGTGTTTTAGCGCGCGACCTTTTACGCTGTTATATACTACCGATGTACAGGCATACGTAGACACATCACACATATGTCTAACACTCGCATTAAATAGTTTTGACAAGCGTGTAACGTGGTACGTCGAATGATAAATATTAAATATAAACGCGAGAGGCGCATGCAGCTTAAACAGCGTTAAATACCAAGTTTGTAACCAACTTGGAGATTGGACAGTTTATAACTGAGCCGATTTAGCTGGGATACTTTAATTTCTGTTGGATTTCCAGCGAAGCGAGTAGCTACACGTTTAGCTTATTTTACTGATAACGGTTTTCTTGTTAATAAAACAATAACCGGGACACAGCGTAAAAGTTTTATAATGCTTTTTAATGATCGTCGAAGAAACCTTGAGCTCGTTACAACGCGACTCGAAGAATTTTACTTTCGTTAGTTCTGAATAAAATAATAAAATAAACGAATCCGCCCCTGTATATGTGTATGCACTCCACGAGAACTCTTGGGCTCAGTTTTCTACGCGAGCTAATTTTTCTTCTCGCTGGATAAGAAAGGAGATCTCTGCAGGCGGCTCGTACGAAGAAGAAGAAGAAAGGAAAAAAGAAGCGAAAAGAAGAAATAAAAAAGATGCGGTAGGTAAAACATGTGAGATGCCAGAGACACCCACGAAACATATGAGAGACGGACGTTCACGCTGCACGCCGTGGAATTCCTCGTCGTTTCACTTTCCATTTCAATTTGCATTTAAATTTCAATCCACAGCTAAGGTAGTAAGACGCACTCCTGCAGTTATGTGGGTCTATAGGTATAATAAGTAATTTTACACATTCATACGTGCTGCAGGTGTGATTTTCTTATTCGCTAAAACCACGCTATTAATTCCTGGCCTAATTACGGCACCCGCTCCGCTACCGATGCTGCTCTAAACTCTTACCTTATATTTCTACATTCGTTAGAAATTTTCAGCGAATAATGTCTGGATTTGCGCGCGTATATTTTAACTGCACAGCAATTATTTATCCGTCAAACGTAAAGGGCCGGAATAGAAATCGGATTTGACGTAATCGGAAGCGGATAGATTTTTATTTCCAAATAATCATTATACTTCGCACGATCGTGATGAGGGATGAAAGTATTTGGAATTTTCCAAAACGATAGGAAAATTTATTCCTCCGGTGTCTCACGTGCCGTGAAATATTTTACCGTAAGGATTTTGTTGTCTTTTAATCAACGTTCACAAATCGATCAGTTTTGAATTTTGGCCCACCCCATGTATGCAGAAAAATCGTATCGAAACTGACACTGAAAGTTGAGAGAAAAAAAAAGTATATATTTTGGAATGGCAGTACGGAGACGTAAACGTTTTATTCCTGTTACGAGGAATCCACGACTAGTTATCCGCGAAGTAGGTCAGGCCGTTCAAGTCCGGGCTTGGGTTCGCTCATGCAGGACGCCTTCGTTGCATACAGCAAGAAGGGTGTCGCAAGCTGCTAAGGCAATGACTAAGAGCGACCATTTTTTTTTTCACCGTAAAACTAGTTGGCCCGCCATGACATGGGTGCAGAGGAGAGACGTACACACCGCATATATGTATACATATTACACATATGTGCAGCGCGACTAACCTAAGCTATTATTATATATATATTGGTGGAGGTTGAATTGTCCCGCGATTCTCTCACTCCAATCCATTCCACTCCAATCCACGCTCTTTACTCCTCGGTATTATAAGTTTATAAACTCAAGAGGTTGGCACACGATCCTGATATATTGCAACGCGACACCCACACTTCGATTAGATATTACCGGTCCCCATGGGTATACTTCACTTACTATCGTCAGAATTTCGCGCAATCTTTGCTAAGGTTTACCCGATATAATGAGAAACCTAATTCACGTAGGGAAGAACCGGCTGCTCTGTAAATTTTTTTCAAAAGGCAGACAAAGTAGGCATGCTTTTGCCCTTGGGCTTATGCAGGGCCATTCTAATTTGTTTTAACCTCAAGAACACGATTCTGTCGAGTAAATCAAGCTAGGAATAAATCCCATCGAGATATCCTTACTTTTTTTCACTTTTTGGAGCGATAAATTAGCGATAACTCGATCAATTTTATAGACAGAGCAATTTAGCTCACAGATTCATATTCCTGAGGTCAAAACACGTTAGAAAAGTGTCCTGCAATCGATTTTAAAAATACTTCATTTTTGGCCCGAAAATTGAAAAAATCCAAAGGGGTATACCTTAGATTTTTGTCGATTTTGGGGTCAAAAATCGACATTTTTTTAAATCGATCGAAGGACGCTTTTCTGACGTATTTTGACCCCAGGAACACGAATCTGCAAGTTAAATTGATCTATCTATAAAATTGATCGAGTTATCGCCAATTTATCGCTCTGAAAAGTGAAAAAATGAAGATATCTCGATGGGATATTTTTCTAGCTCAATTTAGTCGACGGATTCGTGTTCCTGAGGTCAAAATACGTCAGAAAAGTGTCCTACGATCGATTAAAAAAAATATCGATTTTTGACCCCAAAATCGACAAAAATCTAAGGCATACCCCTTTGGATTTTTTCAATTTTTGGGCCAAAAATGAAGTATTTTTTAAATCGATCGTAGGACACTTTTCTTACGTATTTTGACCCCAGGAACACGAATCTGCAAGTTAAATTAAGCTACGAATTAATCCCATCGAGATATCTTTATTTTTCCACTTGTCAGAGCGAGAAATTGGCGATAACTCGATCAATTTTATAGATAGATCAATTTGGCTTTCAGATTCGGATTCCTGAGATCAAAATACATAAGAATACCATAGAAAACTTGAAAAAAAAGAATGTCGATTTTTGGCCCCAAAATCGATAAAAGTCTAAGGTCATTTGAATTTTTTCGATTTTGGGGTCCAAAATCAACTTGTCATTCTGATAGGGTTCAATAGGGGCTCATACGAGGGGGTAGCCTGTGAAATACTTCGGGCAGTCAATTTTGAAATGAAATGGTGTGAAATAGTTGTGAAATAGTTGTGAAATGTGAAATGGTTGGGACACCTATATATCGAGTGGTTACCCCCTCGCAATTTTCACAGTCTATAACAAAAAATGGAAGTGAAAATAAAACTGAATAAAATAAAAATAAAATACTGCAGAGGTTATAATTGGGTAATTAAAATTTCAACCGTGCAGACGTTGGAGACTGCGGTGTTTTTCTCAGGGTCACTCGAATTCTCCAGTTTTACCACTTCCGATGATTCACCGCCCGTCTTTCTAAGACTCCGATGTCGACGACCCGATGCTGCCGCTGCCGTTGCTGTTGCTGTTGCAGCTATACCTCACCATCATATTCTGCATCGTCCTGCAAAATATCCAGAGGCCTGCCCCACGTCACCCCAAGTTCCTTTGGTCTCGCATCGTTTTCCTTCGCGGTTGCAACTTGGACGGCAGCTACGAGGAGGAAAATAACGCGAGCATGGGTATACACCTCGATTTACGATAAACTGTGCTGAACTAGGAGTACCTGTACCTATATGTATAATATAAAACGGTATAAAGTATATATAACTTTCGCAAAACCGGCTTCATAGTTATATTGAACAGTGCGTTTTACTGTAATCTACACGTTTCACAATGTGACCCACGTGGGCCCGGGTTGCGAGAAACTTAAGTATAGAGACCCGAGGATCGACGCCCGGCGTCCCGACGTTCGGGGAACCGGTAATAAAATCTTCAGGAGCTAATTTAAAAAAAAAAAAAAGAAGTAAGTTTTCCATCTATTATTATATATCCGTAGCTAATCCTACGACGCAAAGCTTCCAATGGTAAATAATCTCGTGACAATTATTCACGTGATTGTGGTGATAGTTGATAATCATCGGCCACAAATTGCGCATCACTTTTCGCCAAGCGGATGTTATAGAAAAAACCAACTACACCTATACCGTGGAAGAAATCATGTACAGATGTCACACACACGTCTACTGCAAGTATAACTTTTCTCAGAATTTCTGCACGACGATTTCAACTGCGGTTTTACTTTCCGTTAAAGCTTAGTCACGCACGTCAGTCAAAAGAAAACTGACCTATAATATGATCAGAAGGAATACAGCAGTAGCAGCAGCAAGAAAAACGACGTTATATACATTATGAGAAAAGGCCACCGACCTGGTGTCTCTTCTCCGCTGCAGTTAGTTTCATTGAAGCTGCCAAAATACCTGCGATGTGAAAGAAATTTTTCTACCCTATTCCCCCTCCCAGTCTTACGTTCCACCAGGTCCCATTTCTTTGTTTCGCTTTCAGAGTTGACGAAGTAGAAGAAGAAGAAGAATAAGAAGTATATTGCCTCTGGTTGAAAAGGAATTATAATAAGGAGCAAAGTAAGTAAAAAAAGAAACTAAATAAATAAAAAATTTTGCGGGATGTATAGTACATGGTTTGAGAAAATAAATAAAAGTCGTCGGTAAGAGTAAGAAAAGCTATCAGTCCGTTATTTTTAGTGGTTAACCGCGCGGACGTTCACTTTCGGTTTTTGGCGCAACGACAAATTTTACTCAGCGGTATGGATATATACGTGCGCATATATGCTGTGCGAATGCAAATGCAAATGCAAGTGCAAGTGCGAGTACCGGTGCTGCGGAACGTACGTTATACCGTTGCGGCCACATATATGCGGTAAAGGAGAATAAGCGATTTTAAAAATACGCGTGCCATCCCTGTACCGATGCTCGGTGCTCTTTTACTTATACTTCACCAAGAGAGACCACGGTAGACATAAGGTGATGGGCGCGAGATGCGATGCGCCAACTTTGATAAATTATCCGGGCGGGGCTACACCGCGCGGGCTTTGCTGCAAAACTGCAGTCTGCAGCACCGCGCAATGCGTGTTATAAACGTGGCTTTGTGAGTCGCTATGCTGTTAATTCAAACTGACGCGAAATATAAGTGATTTACATCCTTCGAGAACCGCGGGCTACCTTTTAACAAACCCGGTCGTTCTCCCCCCACCACCTTCCTTCCTCGCAATCTTTTCTCGTCCGTAATTTTTATATACCTCGCACATAAGGAATAATTAAAAGAAAGAGAAAAGAAATCAAAGCGATTGAGTCGAGCTCTGCAGAGTGTCCTCTAAATAAATACACCGATCGAAATTCATTGAAAATTTGGAGGGATGATTTTTAGGGAAAGAGAGAGAAAAGAAGGGAATTGTAGGAAAAAAGGTACTCGATTGCGAGCTTCGTTGGAGTTTTCGTTCGCAGATGGATCGATTCAGATGTGACGAAGTTTCTTGTGGAGTGCGAGCAGCGGTCGGAGGACATTAATTAAGCGAACCGGGACTGCATGCTAATCGCACGGGGCAAAGCGAACGATGAAAATACAATCCTATATAACTGGGAGCATCGGCGAGCAGCAATAGGAGAAGATCGCCTGACGCGTTACCGACGAGTAGGCGGACGGCGCACTTGTACATTTCGGGTCAATATTCTTTAATCGTTGTTTCCAACGCGACCCTCGTCGACTCGAACCTCTAACGACTATATTATAATACGATATACTACAGAGTTAGTAAAGCCGTCGACGATGAGCCGTTGGCTGCAGCTGAGAGCGTCGCGCGTCGACTCGTCGATACTCCACCGATACGCCATAACCGAAACTCCCCGCACGTCCCGGTCCCGTTTCACTCCTGTAAAATATGGATATCTATACACGCATACCTATGTATATAGGGTTTCGTAATTACTAATTACCCGTCGACCCCTGCAGCCAGTTCGAGGCCGGGCGAGTGCAGCGGATCGTAAATCCACGCGAGACACGATAATACGCGGATTATCTCCGCAAGCGCTACTTATATACGCGATGCGCGAGAGGATTTAAACTTCCGAAAACATCCAAGCGGTATATATACGTTCCGTATATCTATATCTACCGAATTATCTTACCGAACGACAAAGTAGCGGCGAAATAAATTCGAAAAACGAGATAATAAACAAAATTCAAAAAAAAGAAGAAGAGAAGTTAAGATACCAACCGCTGTTGACAAACGTTAAATAAATTGTTTATTGCTTGTTTCGTTTAATTCTGTTTTTTTTTTATTTTAACACATTTTCATTGGAATTATGTAAAATTGAATCGTTCGAAACGGTCCGTTGTGTCATCTTATTTCGTTTCGTTTTTTTTGTTCATCTTCATCTTCTCTTTATTTTTATGTTTATTTTTTATTTTTTGTTTACCGCGAGGTATATCTCGCGCGATTCGCATGTATACGTCCACTTACTCGGTTATTGCAAATTGCCGCTAAAATAGTCAGTCTAACTGCGATAACTGTATACATAGTATATATAGTATAGGTTTATACGTACATAATAATATACCGCGATAAAAAGACGAAGACCAGCATCGGAGAATTTTCTGCAAACTTAAAATACGGAATTAGAGATCGGGAGGAGAATTTTACCTCATTCTTTTCAAACGTTTCATAAAATGATCTAGTCATCCGCGTAAGTCGAACATAGCGATAAGGTGGATCCAGGTGAACATATATGTGCAGATAATCATACGAATTTTCTTGATGAAAAATATGTTTTGACAACGGCTGGAAAAGATAGGAGGACAACCCCGTCTGCAGCGTCGTCGATCGTCGGTGCGATTAAATTAAAAGCACGTACGTAGCTTATTTATATTATATTTACAACATTTATAATCGTTCGGACAATCTAATCGGTCGCGATCAGGTCAACGA
The DNA here is from genome assembly GCA_963932425.1 of Athalia cordata. Lineage (NCBI taxonomy): Eukaryota > Metazoa > Arthropoda > Insecta > Hymenoptera > Athaliidae > Athalia > Athalia cordata. The sequence goes on along the minus strand of OZ010627.1, from coordinate 32,015,755 downwards.
TTTTTATTTATCGTCTATATATGCGGATGATGCAGCAGCAGCGGCAGAAGCAACGTGATCGCAATCGCTGCATTAGCACCAACTGCTGCAACGCGATCGCGGACATCGACGTACACTGCATATGTGGTACGTGAGAAGCGAGTATATATTATAAAATATACGTATACACATACGTGGACATATGTAAAACTTATGTATTTTTGTTTATTCTGTTCCAAACCGTTAAGCAAACACGTTGATCAAGTTCAACGTGTTTTTTTTTTTTATTTTATTTTTTTTATTTTCGTATGCAATGACATTCGGATCTACGCAGATAAATTCCACGGTATAGGTGTATTTCACGTACACCTAGTGTACGTACACGTGGTATACCTGTGTACGTGCGTCACGTGATTTTCTTTCTGCAGCGGACACGCCTTACAATTGATATAAAAAATTAGCAACATATTTTTTTTCTTCACCTTCACGCCCTCTCTCACCTTCTACAATACCTTGGGTACATTATATCGATCATCCGCTATCACCGATCTCGTTTAAATCGAATCTAACCAAAGCGTCAACTGTATCTCTGCCGCCCTGAATCCATTAACTTGTCGCTAGTACAATAAATTAATAAATTTCATTTAAGGATCAGCTTTTCTCTACCCACGCCGTTGGTTATAACCCCGGCAAAACTATAGCATGCGCTCCAACGTGTGTCTATGTACGTATCGTACGTAGGGGTACGTACGTGTATGTATAATACGTACATAGGAGACTTCCATTAACCACGTATTTACACATACTGCAAGACGCGTTGAAAGCACGTTATACGCCCTATACCAGATAATACCTACACTCCACACTCGACGTTGACACTAGCTAGTTAGATGATTGAGCAATTAAATAAAGCACCGTGTATATACGACCGTTAACCACTCGTTAACTACTATTATTAATTACGCTTATTACCACCACAGTTAACATTATCCGTAATATTAGACTCGATAAATTCCCTTTGAAATTCGTTTGTTTCTTCTTTTTTTTTCTTTCAAATCTTTTCCCCCGTCTTCTTCGACGTCCGAAGGATCGTCTTATTAATTACACATACGCAATTATTCCGGCAGTAGCCGGACAATTTTGAACGAAGACCGTAAAATAATAAAAGTACCTACAGCTGCCGTTGCTCCTCGAGGTGTTGTGGAAGCTACAAAACTGTTGATTATGACTCGAGTAAGTATAATAAACCGTGAGCTGAACGGAACGACAATAAATTATTACCGGTTTCCGCGTCACCCGCGAACCAACGACTACCGACGGTAACACTGTGGGCGCTTATAAAACTGATTAATTTTCCGAAGGCGTACAAACATCGTGAATAAAATAATGACGAATAAGAATCTGTAGCTTATACTTATTTTTACTAACTATATTAACTGGTCGTTCCACGTTTCGTTAGCATCTTCCGATTAACTTACCAAATTCGCTTGTTGCGAGGCTCGAGTGAACACCTCTTTCGAAAGATAAGTTCCTTTACTGCAGAAGCCCATAAAACTAAGATTTTGCATCGGGGATGCTGCCGTTGAGTCCGGCGGACCAAATCACTGCACAGGTATAAGGTATATAATACGTCACACCGAGAGCTGGTCCGTAGGAAAAGAAAGAAGGAAAAAAAGAAAAGGTCCCGGTTTCATGATTCGACCCGCATTAATTAGGCCCGCAGAACCCGGGCGGTAGAAGCATGAAAATAAGAGAGAAAAAAATGTTTTTCAAAATGAGAAAAAAGAGAATGTTAAAGAAGCGCGAGGTTAGGAGAATCGGCGATTGCACTAGGTTAACGTTAAACGATGATAAAGACGTAGGACATAATATCGATGAAATAAAATGTTGAAGAGACGTAGTTTTCGACCCCGTCGTTCTCTGTAGAGGGGTCAGGTAATATAATACTTATGGGGTCCAAGTAAGAGGTGGGTGATTGTATAGGAACGATGTACGTACCGATGTACGTTGGTGTTGGTGAGGAGCCTAAGGGACCAGAAAGGGGGTGAGGAGAAGTGCGGTCTCTGGGACTCGTCGACCGTCTGGTGGGCGGCCACCGAGCTGAGGAGATCGCTGCCCCCCGCCAAGGACACCCGCAGTTACCGGCGAAGACCTGTAGCACCGGGTACCTGAATCAGAAGATCCTAAAATCTAACAACGTCATATTCATTTAGTCCCGAGTGGCTGCGCTTTGAATTCTATTCACTTTTACCTTCATGATATATATTCGAATACCGTCAGACCATCAAAAAATGGAATTTCATTCTCATTCAAATACATCGCAAAGTTCATACTTCTCCACGTATTTAGTCCGTTTGACATCGAGGTTCTTCTTCTTCATTATTTTTTTCATCTTGTCTTATTCGGATTCTACGGTACGTAGCGTGTACTATACGTACAGGTATTATTTTATTTTCACATTTCATTATTTTATTCGTTTTTTTTCTCCTTCCTTTTATATCGTCTGGGCGTTGACCAAATGTTATGTTACCGTGATCTCAGGTTGCCAGTGAGCATAAAGTGCTGCAGAGTTGTCTGTTGCAAGGAAAATATTGACCAGTTAAAAGTATTTTTCAACCTCGACTCAACGCCGCTGCACCACGTCGTCTTCGCATTCGTACCAACTATACATCTCCTCTTTTCATCTCCCTCTCTCTCTCTCTCTTTTATCTCTCTCTTTTTCTTCAATCGCTGCAGTACGTTTGCTTTCGCTCAGTGTCGTACTATATAATGCATATACGCGAATACGTAGATATGTACCACACCAAAGGTAGTAAAAAGAAAAAAAGAAATCTCACGGTCATTTCACCGCGTCATTCTGCAACATCCGATAGATTCGGATATGAGATCACCGAGAATCGTATCGACATCGCGAGTTTATTTCCCGTTCTTCGTCCGCACCCCAATCGGGATATCGAGTTCCTCGGTCGTTGGTCTTTGCGTCGTCGGTTTGACGTCCAGTAGTTTTATGACCCGCGGAATTTTGTTTCAGTGATTAAGCTCCGGCAAGGACATTCCCGTTTGAAGAACTTATTCGGTGCTGATGCGGTTGTAAGAACGTTGGAACGAATTATGGAGTATAAAACCGAACTAGCGTTGAAGTGCAGCAAAAGTTCTGCAACTCCAAAAATAGCGGCGAGTAGACCAAGTGAAGAAAGGGGAGGGAGGGAGGAGAATTTTGGCAACGAGATCGGGCCACACGCGCGGCCTTCGACGCAGATTTTTGCTAAATAAATATAGATATAGAAATTATTATACACGGGGGTTCTGAATTTATAATAAAACCTATTTGAATGTTAAAAGATAAAAAGATTTACACGTGCGCGCGTATAGGGGTGACGATAAATGAATATTCATCCGCAGCACCTATAATATCGAGGGGAATCATTATTTTCCCGGAACTTTTCGGAACTTTCATATTTGTACACGTAATATATAATCGGCGATAGAGTACATAAAGGACATCCTCTGTACTATACATATCGCAACAACTACGGGACGGAAGTTGCGGTTATAAGCCACCAACTATAGCGGGTGATTTCGCCATCGTAAAGACGATATGCATCCACGTATATATTCTGCACGTATATAATACATGCTAGCCAGGTTTTTAACACTTATTATATTACCTTAGAGAGAAAGAGAGAAAGGAAGAGACAAGTACCTACGTATATTATTCTTTGCGGCTTTGTATATAACGGCCGCGGATGTTATGGTGGAAAACAAAAGCTTGTTATGCGGTTTGCATATTATACGTGTACATGACCCGCGTGATCATTTGTCACGTATTTCAGGATAATTCGCGATTGCGAATTTCACAATTATCACCGAAAAAAAAGAATAAAGAGATAAAATAAAAAAAATGACAACGGTAGGTACAGTGTCGAACATAATATTTAACCGTGTAATTTACATGTCTAATTTACGTGTATGGTATGTGTATGGATAAAAATTGTTTTTGCGACGATCGTTTCATGAAAAATAAAATAATAATTCATCCTTAAAAAACCGTATGCGATTATTATACGTTGAGATGAGTCGCGTGTCTCGATTTTAAATCGGCAATGGGATAACGTAAGCTCGCGCTTCTCGTATGCAGTATTTCACGTGTATACCTTACATACATATGTACGACGTGGTATGTAATATCGTATATACATATGTGCATGTATTCGTATGTATACACGAGATAAATCACTGCCGCTATGAACTTCAGCAACACGTACATGTATACCAGGCTATAGAAAACATAGGGAGAGATTTTATTGCTAAATTATGATGTTCGCGCGTGATTCACACGCGTTACAAAACGCGAGTATATTGGTTTAACATACATACAACTGCGGCAGGGATGTGAAGTTTTTTAATGTTCGGGTCCAACACCGACGGAAAGAAAAGACGTGTAGCTGCGGAGAGAGAGTTTCGAGCGACGAGGGCCGTGGAATATATCCAGAGTAAAATTTCTCGATCCTGATTCCGATGCCGGTTGTTGCAGATGACGCTAAGATGCCGATGTATCGTGCAGTGCAGAAAAGACCGAGCCTGCGGGTTCAAACGCGAAGCTAAGATGCACGCTCTTGGTGCAGATGCGTTTCTGATCACCAACTCCTCCTCGCTCCAACGACTTCAGCAGCCGCAGCAGCAGCAGCAGCGGCTCTCTGTCCTTGGGGCGTGTTCGAGAATATACCTATAACCGGTGTGCCGTTGAATATCTAGATAATCGAAGGAGTCGTGTACATATATTTTATCATTGCCAGTTCTAAGGGAGACTCGGAACTTATCGAGACCTTCCTATATTTTACCATCTATAACGTACAGTTTCATTTTCAACAGCGGACGAATATTTTAATTCGACAACGAGCGCGGATTATCCGGTTTGTCTTTGATAATCCGATGTTATTAAATCAGTTGTGCAATAGAATGAATTTAAAGAAAAATTAAAATCCCTCAGCTGTAGTGAAATATATTATGGTATAATAAGTTGCAACGAGGAATCCTCCGCGACTCCGCGAACATCGAAGGACGATAGGTTCAGCAGCCGCATCTTGACTCCCGGACAACTCCCCCTCTTTTTCTTATCTATTTTATTTTATTTATTTATTTATTTTTTTGCTTTCGTTTCAAGCATCTCTCTCGCACCTCGCCCGCAGGCTTAAGCGATGGGTTTCCAGAGCGGCGCTTAAAATCTTGAAGGAAGCCGCAAGTAGAATATATATACCCACCTCGTTCTCGTGTTCACGTTAACGTTCACGTTTTACGTTTTACGTTTTACGTTTTACGTTTTACGTTTTACGTTTTACGTTTCACGTTTGAGAGTTCGCCCTCGCCTTTAAGAGTCGTCGTCGTCTTTTGCCCGCCGCGCGTCGTATTGCCGTCGCCGAGTTTGGCGGACGCAATAGTTGCTCGACTGCGCCCGGGGACCTGGTGGGAGGGCCGGGGCTTCGCCTGAGCGTAGAGAACGGGGCTGAAGAGTCCGGGGGGGAAACGGCGATCGAGGGCAATGGTTAGTCCAAGGTCTCGGGTTCAAGCCTCGGTTCACGCTGCAACGCTTCCTCCCGCAAACAACAACCTCCGTTCCTAGAATAGTTGCAGACCAACGAGAACCGAGAACCATCAGGAACGCTCGGCCACCGATCGCCGATCGCGTTGCCAACGAAAAAGAAACGGTCAAAAATATAAAACAATATTAAACTAAATTACATACGCGGAACTGAACGTCAATTTCTATAAAAAAGTAGCTAGAAATCATTACCCACCTCACGTTACAGGATCCTGAAAAATTCCGATAAAACCCAATACCCTGAAATCATATGGGGTTCGTATCGAATGTGGAGGATTTTTTTTTTTCATTATAAATTCTACGCAAATTGAAATGTTATTGAAAGTTTCGCGTACATACGTATGTGTGATGTCCACGTAGGATAAAATACCTATACATACCTGCAGTATACCTTATATATAAGCGTCGTAAAATTGCTGCAGTGCAGAAACACAGCAAACAGTAAATAGTTATCCCTACTGCATTGGGACTCCAGGAGGATAAGCGCGGCGCAGACGTTCGAGTGGTAGAATATAAAGTATTTTTGTTGGCTCGATTACCGTGGAGGTTCGAGTACCCTGTTGTCCTCGCGCATCAAAAAAAATATATATCTTCTCAATCTGTTAAATTTTTTATTTACACCATCCACCGGCAGAACGTTTTTTTTTCCACTCGCCTCCACAGATGGTACGGCGAAAATATATTTTCCACGATTTAAATTTATATATCGACTACCCCATTCCCTCCCCCTTCACCCCACCCTTGTAAAAAAAATTTCTTTCATCGTACAAATACTTTCTTTCACTTGAATTGAAATCTTGAAGATGATGTACGTCGTAGCGCATACAGTTTTTGTGCTACTGCGATTTGTATTTATTTCTTTTGAGTTATTTTTCGTTTTTTCTTCATCTTTACTATATTTATACTTAAGTGCCAATTTTGATTATCCCAACAGTATATACAGCATATACTGTAGGATCTTACTCTAGCGGCGCTCGAGGATATTTTAAATCACCAACGGAAGCCAACAACCTGCCGCCGTGTTGCCCGCATATATGTATACCTGGGGTACGCGTAGGTACAGGTATACCTGTATAAATGTATTGTGTATATATAGTATATTTTATACAGTATAAGCATAGCAAACCACCGCGATCCACGGTAACTCGGTAGAGTAAAACCGAAGCTGCATTTGCAGCAGCAGCAGCAGAGCGGTACGTGGCTATCGCGGAGTTGTCCGGTTCTTCTTTCGACCTCCGCGGATCCAAGGGCACTCGCGGGAGCTTCGTCCGAGAGCTCGGAGATCGTCTTTACGAACGGCTGCTGCAGCCTGCAGTGTGCACGGTTTCGTTGGTAATACCTGAAAATGTTCAGAACTCGCACCGAGTTCTACGGGGCCGATAATTTTACTAGAATTTACGGCTTGTTTCGAGGGTAAATTGCGCGGAATATTAGCCTATGTACTATAACAACGTTGTATATGCGGTACTTCAACGGGACGGCGAGGTAAGCCGAGCCGAACCGATTTTCATTCCCTCCCAGGCAAACCCCGTGGGTTATAAATTTGTCCCGCGAAAATCTATGGGGAATCGAAAGACGAGTTAATTGCCGTATAGATTTGTCCAACCGAAATCCAGAGAAAAAAAAATTGATGAATATCAAAATTACATCAAGCTTTAGGTGAAATAATAATTTGAGAACGAGCTTTTATATTCTGGTATCGTGAACAACGTCACTCGAGCCAACCGCGATTACGTTCGCAATTTTTCCGCTGTCTTTGACACCACCCGTTGTCAGCGGGGGAATTCTTAAGATAGGAAATTCTTTGCCGCTGGATAAAATAATGCAGCATCTTTTTTTTTTTATTCAATCCCAATCGGGCACGGTGCGAATATATGGTCGTTCGCGTACGAGGCTGCACATAGCTATTTGCAGTCTTTGAATATATGTAGTATATCCTACGTAAAGTTAAAGTCTCTTCGTACGTACATAGGTTATACATATGTATGAAACAGGATCTTATATACGTGTATGCATACAGCCACGAATACATGCGCGTATATAATACCCCAGAATTGCAATGGAAGCCCTCGAGAGTTGGTTGTAATTTTAATTACGGTTCATTGCTCATCCCCTGTAATTATTCGCCAGTTCTTCTCTCTAGTCTTCAACGTGAACTAAACTAATTCATTCCCCAGTCTCCCTCCTATTCGTATGATTATAAAAGCGAGTTTCAGTTACAATTTTCTTATTTTCTCATCAGTTTTTTTTCTACCGATTCTAGTGTCGAAAAATGATATTTGAATTTCCTTTTAATCGTTTTTTTAATTCGATATTATCGAAACACACGATATTTCCGTGAGTCACTCGCGAGGCACGTAAAAATTTAGTCAGTCGTTCGTTGCAATCTAGTTAGCGCATTAAAACTTCAAATAGTATATTCGAAAGTATGCTACAGACGGAAGGTAAATAAAATTTCACGAAAGCTGGCGACGAGAACGAAAATAAGTAAAAAAAAAAAAAAAAGGAAAAAGATGATCATTTCCACATATTTACCGTTATAATATTTGCAAATCGATGATTAACATAATAAGTCAAATTTAAAAATATTTCAATAATATGAATTCGAAGTAGGTTTATAGCATATAGCTACAGAGTCAGAGTTTCAGAGATAATTCGTTCTCCACGTATAATTACCAATCCACAATGAGGAGTGCATCGTTAATTTTTCTTTGCTTTTTTTTCCCCTCGTATTTTACAATCCTAATTAATAATAATCTCGATAACGACTTTGCTGCAGTCAGAGTTATAAAGCGTTTAATTCCTAAACGTTGTGGAGGGACACTCAAAGATACGTAGTATAGTAGGTAGAAAAAGCGTCCATAAAGCGCAAAATTTGCGCCAAGTTTTCTCGAGTTTATACGCGTTCGACCGTCAGTCTATAAAAATAAAGTTGAAGGCTCACCGTAATTTGCGCCGGTGTGCGATACCGTGTGCGATTATTGTGTGTTTGTGCGTTTATAACATTTGTATACAGCAGTCTGCAGTTTGCGCACAGAGAAAACTTGCCGCCCCCCTCGTCACCCCAACACCGTCGCAATATATTCGAGACGCGCGAGATTCGCGGGAGCAACGTACACATTCATATATACGTACATAAGGTGTGTGGGCGGTGAAAACTGACCCGCGCAACACCTCCGGAGGATCGCAGCTAGATCCGTCGGTTCCGATAACGCGACATTAAACCACGTCGAATTTCAGACTTGCAGCTCAAAACACGCTATCAGAAATCTGCGCAGCTGCAACGTAGCTTTCTTATCAAAGATTCCCCCCTTTCCCCTTCACCTCCAGGCCGACTTCGACTTGACAAAAATTCCGAATATGACGGAATAAAATTTTTGATGTTTCTTTTATTCTCACCAACATTCCTTATACGTGCGTTAAGTCACGACTGAACCGCGGAGGTTACGTGTCTAGATGTTTCGGGTCATGTTCGAAGAATAAATGGATAAAAAAAATCAATCGGCTAATTGTAAAACAATAATAATGATAACAATGATAATGATAATGATAATAATTTCGCGTCGAGTGCAGAGTATATAGCGCGCGGTAACGACCGCAAACAAGATTTGATAAGACGACCTTGAAAGCTGCGCCGCCTCGTTTAGATCGCCAGGCCGTAAACCTCGCGCCTGTTGGCTCGACTGTGCAGGGTCCGGCCGCGGCGGCGGCGGCGTCGTCGGCGGGGGCGAAAATATACATATAATTCATATGTATGTATGTAAGTTTGTGATATATAAGCGTAAATTTATGCATATATATGGTATAACATACGAGATTAATTTCTGTAACCTTCATTTTGCACAGAAGAGCGCGAGGGATAGATATTATATTATAATAATTCAACGTATATCATCGTGTCGGAGTGCAGCATATTATAAAATGAATAATCATATAATTTTTAACGATTCGTTACATATACGTATGTATAAGAATAAATATCGGTGCGACGTTATCTGACAAAGGTGTAAAGCACGTGCATATATATCATACGTACAATAAAAAAAAATCATTAGTGAAAGGTCGGAGAAGGTGAAATTGAAGGAATTAGTATTATTATCTTCCAAAAAAAATTCCGAGGTTGTTATATAAGTTGAGGTAGGCATGAGATGATTAGATAAGTATATACGTATGTATGGATACATAAATTTTACACAAGTTGCCAAATCATCGCAGAGTCGCGAATAGTCTAATTAGCGCATCAGCATCAGCATCAGCATCCGCTTCGATCGACTCCGCGCAAGTTCTGATGTTTGAGAGCTGTACAGCGAAGTGAAAGAAACGAAAAGAAATGGATAAAATAAAAGAAAATAAATGATAGAAAAGAAATAAAAAAAAAAAAAAGAGGTCGCAAGTCCGAAGAGCGATATAACCGCGCACACAACCGACGCGGACGATCGAGAAGACGCGACGTCAACGCGCGCGATCATCTCGATGTGAGGGTAAAAAAACGAGAGAGAGAGAGAGAGAGGGAGAGGGAAAAGGAATTGAAGAGCGAGAAAGAGAGAAGAAAAAGAGAGAGAGAGGGAGAGAGAGAGCCGGTCCTATAAAAAGCTATCACGCCCTGACCTCCCGCAACTTTGCTCGCTGTCAAGTGTACGCCGACTGGCGACGTGTGCCCGATGCTCGAGATACCCTCCCCGTCCTCCTCGGAGGCGCTCTTCGATCTCCCTCTCCTTCTACCTACGTCTTACTCTCTCTCTCTTTGGTGGACGTCCGCGTGGGAGATCGCGAATTGCCAAAACTCGCCACGTCCGAAAGTCGAGTGCGCGTGGCACGTACGGCTACGAGCAAGACCCGCGGCGGCGGTCAAACCTGACCGAAAGCCAAAAACTTGACATGCTCATTGAAATGTAATAACGCACTTAGCAGGTTCAATTTACGGTTCCTACGAACGTTGGCTATGCCTACGATTTCATGAATCGAATGATTTTATTTCATCGAATAAATTAATCGCGGTAGAATAACGATCAAATAATCATCGGTATAAAGTAGATATAATAATGCAACGTACACGTACGTACGTTGGACCTTCGTTGCTATCGGAGAAGTCCTTCGACGATTTCGCTCTCTCTCTCTCTCTCTCTCTCGTTGCGGGGAAAATATGCGACCTTGCATCAGCTCTTGCGAAAATATCCGGGCGCATATTATACCTGTGTAATATGTATGTGGAGAAGAGGAATGGCTATTTGGATATTCCGACATTAACCATCATCGCTTCTACGGGGACCACAGTGTCGCACCAATGTACACGAATAAGTATAATCCACGTTACGTTCCGGCGGGTTTCTATGAAATATAAAGATAAACAGAAACCTTCGTCAATCTTCAACTTCCGGTTAACGTGTATGCCGACCCACCAAAATGTTAAATTCTACACACTGTAGCATAGGTACACGTATTCCAGTACATGCATGATGTATAATTCTAGGAACATAACAGGTTCGAAAAATAGAATCAAAAAAAACAAACAAATAAATAAATAAAACCAGATACGAAATTGCAAATAAATAAATAAATAATTGAAAGAAGGAAAAATATCATTAATAAAAACGAATAAATTAAATGTAATATATAGTAACTGGAAATTGCTTCCGGGAATTTACGAATAAGATCATCAACCTCAAAATTGTACACTTTAATTTTAGGCGGGGTTTTGTGACGATGACTGTCGTATACATGTATACGTACGTATAGGTGGTGGTATATTTTATTCCTTTTTTTTTTCTTCTTCTCTTTTTGCTCCAAGGGGCAGTTAATTCTGATCCACGGCTCGCGATTTACAGAAATAACTTCTGACTGCTCTGTGGTGCTTGTGCTGGAGTTGTTTGGCTTGTGAATTACGCTTTTAAACGGAATCGAATCCGGTGAACTCTCTTGCGGTCGCAACTACTCCGACGACGACGACGACGAAGACGACGACGAGTCACGATAACGTATAGTAGTCGAAACGAGTCACGACGCGAGTCACGCGTCTACACCTATTACGTTATAGGTATACGCGTATCCACATGTATTTTTCCATACCATCGTACCAAAGCTGTTTTAAAACCCTGCAGACTTCTGATAGTTTATAGCCGGACAAAAAACGAAATGAAAGAGAGAAAAAAAAAAAAAAAACCTATCATACTTTTATATCCTCCCGCATATTAATGTTTGATACATGATTCATCTAATTATCATTTTTTTTTTCTTTCTGTTGAAAATAGAATCTTTACCATTACCGTTACATTATAGATGGTGATCTAAATTTTTTTGAACATGGTATAAAAATTGTAGATACGCCTTCGCGTATACGTTTATTATACGTATGACGCATACGGTGTGAGAGTATTTTAGAATTAAAATGATAAGAAATATATAATGATAATAATAATTAACGACAACATGTGGACATAGAATATGAGAATAAAATAAAACAAGATCATTTTTAATTACCCCAGATGCATACATTATCCCAGTTATATATCTAGCGGAATAACTAATTACTGTAAATAACGTAGGCAACTTGTCCTGAGATATTAAAAGTCGTATGTATAATGTGAGGTTGATATTACACCCCATATGTATACGATGTGTTTAATTATATAAAGTGTGTTTGAGATCGTACGAAGATTTGGATAGATTTGTCCTTGGTTCGATCGAAACTTTAAACCCGAAGCGGAGATGAGAATAAAAAAATTGCAAAGTCGAAAGGACGAATTAGTAAATTTTTCTATCGAATTGTAATTTGGAAGGAATTATCGATACGTACGTGCCGCAGTCTCGTGTGATCCATCCGCGACTTTTTCATACTGAGATAAATGAAAAATCTATATATACAGATAATAATGGTAGGGGGAATAGCGAGTGCGAAGTGGTCATGATATCAAGGACTTTTTACGGTTGAGATACCGACGGGGCCTAGGTTATACACCGTAAGAAACAGACGACGACGATCATTATTTTCAACATTAAAAGGTGTGCTAAGGGGATTCTTTCGCCACATTTGTACATGCGTACGTGTAATACGCTTTGAATGCCCGGTTGGTTACATACGGTGCTACAAATCGGTGGAGAAAAACTAGCGCCGATTATCGGCCAATTTAACAAATGCCCGACGACGACGGTCTCTAAGTTCTTCCCAAAGTGCCTCTGGCGATGATGATGATTTTTAACGTTTCTTCCACCCTATTTAATTCTACGATAACTACGAGTGTGACGGAGACGGAAGAGCTCCGAGTACTCGGTAATCTATTTACTAAACTCAACTCTTAATGCGACTGCAATATTCTATGCGATGTTGGCCGATGAACGTATCTACTGGTAGCCGCCGCTGCCGCTGCCGCTGCACTTGTACTCTTCCGCCGCTGCAATGGCAGCAGCAGCTGATCATCCATGTGGGGCTGCTGCGGCGCGTTTGCTACGTCGGTTTGTCCGTTTCTACGTTTTTTTCTATCGGCAGAACGTCTCTCCTCCTCCTGTTTTTACTATACCTATACGTCCAATAGCTGCGGCAGCGGCCGCGGCAGCGAGTCGAACGCATCGCGGTGCGTCGTGTGTATGAAATACACGTGTAGGTAACGCGGCGTGTGCGCGAGCTCGCGGATGCGTCGCGGTATTCGTAGTCGCGGAGTTTGTCCGTGTATATAATAACGGGCGGTCGCATATTAGTGCATGTGCATGTGGATAACTTGCATATGTTGTATGCGATGTAAACAGTGCGGTTGTTGGCAGCCATTGGCTTGGGAGCAACGCCACGACAGACCTTGAGCGATTATTTTACTGCTGCAACGACGATGCGGTACACGCGCGAGCTTAAAAACTTGCACACATACTCCCGACGTATGTGCACGTCGAAAATACATACACACATGGGTGTACACACACGGAACAATGTCTGCACTTCCAAAGATGCGAGTAGTGTGCATTCGTTACACACGTGAAGCAAAAATTATCTACACGCATGCATGTGACTTTCGTATGCACTGGTAAATATTCGCAATTTCTATATTAATGCGAATACATCTGCATTATATAAACGTCTATGCACATATATAATATACATACTTGCCATCGACGTACATACGTGTTTAAATATATCAGTTCCTCAGGCGCGCGTGGAGCTGATATGTTGTACGGATAGGCGAACACATGTGAAATGAAAGTGCAGTCCGTACGTATGCACATATATACGAGGTTAAGAGATCAACCGTGTGTTGGTCATTCCATAACGGCAACATTGTTGATTGATTCAGTAATTACGACGACGACGACGCTGATGATGATGATGATAATCGTCGTGCGGCGCGTGTCGTTTCGTTGCCTCTACCTAAAATTGAGCAGGTAATTAATCTAAATTAGCAAAATATATCATAAGACGTAATTCAAGTGAGAAAATAATAACCAGTCATTTGATTTCTCACGTTCTACGTACGTATACATACGATATGATGTACGTACGTTATACATACGTATGCAACGTAGAACAGCAGAATCTTTGCCAAAATGGAAGAACGCCTGGAATGCGAGCGGAGCAGACATGTGTGTATAAATTTTCTTAAGCAGCCCCGCGCGTGTGGTTCAGCAATGGCATGAGGAAGAGTTTTTGCGAATTGCATGCGCCGAAGTTGAGCCTTGGATGAAATGAAACTAGAAATCTTTGATCGCTTTTTACTCGCATATGCAGTTCGTTTCTTCCCAATCCACCATCGAATCGAGGGTGTTAAGGTCCCAACCATTAATCGCGGCGCACGTGAAAAAAAAAGTTTATCAAAATCGAGTGAAAAACAAATCTATCGTTGCAATGATGTAATCGCCGTATATACGAAACTTGCATACCGCGTATAAAAATTTCCTAAAAATACAAACGTGTACCTAATTTCATTGGACTTTTCTTTTTTCTCTTTCAAAAAAGTGTACGCAGCTGTTGAATCTTTATATTCGTGCGCCGTGCAATTCATGCATATAAGTATTGACGTAAAAGCGAACAATTTCCAAACGCATGTATAGGAGGTGAAACGAAACGCGAGGGAAGGATGATAAAAAAAAAAAAATCGAAACCAAAAAAGAAGCAAAAGAAAAAGAAAAAATCGAAAAATGATACGAGGGGGTTAAAAATGTACGCGTGTACGTGCGCGTGTGTGTGTGTTGTTTCAATCATTGCAGCTCGAAAAAAAATCTGACTTGGAAAATATTTACCTTAGCTACGGCGGTAAACACGCTTTTATACGTGCAGCACACTCTGTACCGTGGTGATGTGTGTAAACACAGACACACGTATGAAAATATATTCATATATATATATATACATAAAACATACGTGTACACATCGTATAAAAAAAACGATCCATACCGTACTTCTGTCGGGAGTTCGTTTTTTCGTTAATTACACGCACCAATATGTCCATTTACACGAGGTACACCTCGCGTCTGTGCCTACCTCAAGGAATCTCGTTGGTGCGGCAAAATTTGTTAAGTAAATACATTTAATAAATTAAGTTTGCAACAATAATCTCAGTCTCATAAAGCAACAGTAAATTGCCCACGGATTATTACAGTCTAATCATGTTTGCGCATAATTCATGTACGCATAAGTTTATTAATTTTTTTGAAATTTGCCCAAAAGGAAATAAAAAAGAAAGAATCTTAGCGTGGGTATCGTTGCCTCCACTCGGTCGTTTAACAACCGTATGAACCTACAATGTTATCTACATAGATGATCCGCATCAACTGCATAATAGATTGAACAGTGGAATAATTTGACACGTGTTTGTCCTCTAGTAGTCCATAATTCTTAACGCATAGAAATACCTATGCACATATGTAAGTATAGGCATGTGCACAGATGGGATGCAAATAAATATATTCTAATCGTGTG
Organism: Athalia cordata; assembly: GCA_963932425.1. Lineage (NCBI taxonomy): Eukaryota > Metazoa > Arthropoda > Insecta > Hymenoptera > Athaliidae > Athalia > Athalia cordata. The sequence continues at coordinate 32,000,279 of OZ010627.1, read as the reverse complement.
TGTTAATAATTTTTAAGATCCGTAAAGTAACGCGTATGTTACGTATGTATTAGGCCGGGTTTAATTGTGAGTTTTTTTTTTACGCTGCTGCCATTTTTATTGAAAAACAAAAAAAAAAAAAAAGAACTAACAAATCGAATGCGCCACAGCACGTGTAATGGATTGAAACGTAGGTGGATACGTATGTACAGTGAAAATGTATATAGATAGTGTGGAATATGGACGTACGTATTTTATGCACACCGCACACCTAGGCACGTGTCCAATGTTTTCTCGTTCGGCTAGACGAGAGGATCGAGCAGCGGCAGCGGCAGCAGCTTTTCTAGCTTAGGAATTGACGAACAGCTGACGACAACTCGTACCGCACCGCACTACAATCTACGCCACTTATAATTATACGTTTGGAGAGGTGGTCGCCGTTAGATAAGAGGGACAGGGATATCGTGTCCGTTTATAAATTTTAAGATGAGCCGGTTCATGCAGTTGGCGCAACAGACGCAAGAGACGCAAATATCCCCCTAACGCGAATTATAAACTTCTATATACAAATACGTGCGGTAAAAGCGTTGGGTCTATCGCTAATTCCGTACAAGATAACAACTACGCTTCACTAAACTCCGTAGTAAGAAATAATAAACTCCACGTGGATTTAGAACGTGGAATTTGACGCACGAATATTTTCACGTGTGAATTCTAAAAAAAACACTCGATAAATTTTCATTCGATAATGTCGGAATATATATTTTTCGAAATTCATCAAATATCTCATCACGGACGTACCAATCATAATTCGATAATAAAAGTTCGAGTGACTAACTTTTATGGACTATATACATATCTATATAATTATGAGAGAAAACATTAAACAGTTGAGTTATCACATCGAAACGCTAACATAATTCACATTTACAGCTGCATTGTAATATTTGAAAATTTTCTCATATGATATATATGTGCATATTTCTTATCGTTCGCACGTGTATAATATTCGTAATCAACCATTTCAGTTGTATAAATTAATGCACATGCATACATATACCACAAAAGCGCATTTCACTTGTGTGTATATGTGTTATACATACCTAACGATATATATTGTAGTTTCATGTACATAAATATATATATATTTATATAAATAACAATATATAATAGATATTTACACCGTACGAGCTACAGGTGGGAAAGCACACCGTGCATAGTCTGACTGTGTTCGTTTTTTCTTTTTATTTCTTCTCTTTCTTTCTTTTTCTTTTTTTTTTCTTTTAATCATAATGCATTATGGATTAACGACGGTAGACGGCCAGCAGACGGTGCGGGGCCCTATTGTGTCCTGCAATTATAATTGAAGATACGTTATATACGAGCGGCTGCATAAACATCGTACGATTACGGGAAACCCACGTGTCTCTATATGTATCGAATTATGTATTCAAATATTTGAAGTTTAATTAGAGGAAACAAAGAATAAAAAAAAAAAAAAAATAACATATTGATTATAACGTGCACACTTGCAGAGTTAACCACGTGCAATTATATTGTTATATTAATTCATTCAGAAAAAGAAAAAAAATATCTGTTGTATCAGACTCGTATACTTTTTCGAAATTTTTTTAACGCACCGTATGATAATTAGAATGATGAAAAAAAATTGATCGATCTGTTATTATTCTGTACACATACATACCTACGTATATATGTAAAACTGTATTATCTTTACCTGTAATTATCGTTCAGACGATTTTATTTATTCTTTTTTTCATTTATTTATTTAGTTTTAGTTGTAGTTTTTTTTATCTCGGAATAACTGGTTTTTAATTAAATTAAGATTACATTAACATTTTGGCGTGCGTCCGACCGTCGTTCGTCTGGTGAAAAATTTTAACATCTAATTAGTATGTACAATTATGAATAATCGACCAATGTATGTGTATTGAAAATATTAATAAAAAAAAAATATATGCACATAATGCGGATCTGAATATGAATTTTTATCGACGTCAAAAACGTCTCTGTGATAAAACTTACTCGAATAGAGATGTGCAATTAATTATTATCAGAGGAGAAACGCGCGTGTCATAACGTTCTTCCGCTGCATACAAATCTGAAGTTTTTTAATAGCAAATAGAGGTGGTGCATCATATGATGCGTTACATACACATACATATAATCCCAATATACCTATATATACTTCAGTGCAGTAGACGTTATTAATAATCCAAGTTCGTCCGATGGTGCAGTTTATTTGCTCAGCAGAGTGGGCTATCGTATGTTTAATTTTTTCCTTCTTTCTTTCTTTTTTTTTGAGTTTGATTTTTTTTTTCGTACGTACCTGCGACTTCGAGTATATAATTGAAGAATATGCTGAAATTATTAAAAATATATATACCTACACCCCCATACCCATTACCCTTTCGATGACACGACGACGGAATGTCCTCGTCTTCGACTTTCCGATGACTCTTCTTGGGACTTTATTTATTTAGTTTTACTTTTTTATCTTTTTTATATTTCTTCTTATTCATTGAAATTGTTTTTTCTTCTTACGATGCGACAGACGTTTGGTATACGTATATGCTCGAATGGTTTATTCATCTCGTTTCATACTAGATGATAATTTTTGAAAAACAAAATATGACGATTTAAAGAGTGAAAAAAAAAAAGAAAAATTTACCGTAAGTATAAGGTTATTGGTGAAAGTCAAAAATTTAATGCAATAACTCGATAATTTCATTGCAGAGTATACAGAAGTATATAGGTATAAACGATGCATAATTCTTCTTTCCTTTTCTTTTTTTTTGGTTTTCTTATTTTCTCTTCGGGTCAATTTGCAAACAATTTTTATACCTACGTCAACCGATTTTATGACTTTCGGTCAATAACAGTTATAATAAAATTTATTTACATATACTCTCGAAAATTTCATTTTATCTTAAATGTCTTGTACCTATACCTACCTGGTTTCGAAAAAGACTTTGGTATTATCGATTAATAAATTAAATTTTCTTGTAGGAAAATTTTTATTTTACGTTTCAAGGAATATAGGGTATGGTTGGTGAATAAAATTATCAAAACGATATCCTTGTGGTTTTTTTTTTCAATTATTTTTTAATAATTTTGATAAAAAATGATATAAATCGGGTACTTAATAACAAGATAATAAGTATTATAAACAAGGGGGGACTAAATACAAAATGTACATTTTTTCTGTTTTTTTTTTTTCTTTTTTTTTATATAATAAAGTTAGTTAGTGTTTAACTTCCTTTTTTAATTATTAATTATTATTATTAATATGTATAGCCGTAACTTAATAACGAAACAGAAAATAGAATAATATTAATAATGTTTATATATATATAACATATACATATATATATAAAATTATGTATATAATAATAATAATAATAATAATAATAATAAACCTAGAATAGATAACTAACAATAAGTATCGTATAATTATATACTGGATTCTTCACTGTAAAAATGATGTAGTTATCGTATAATATGCGTTTAAATGTATATCATTTGCATGTTTTTTTGCTTTCCGTATTTTTTATTCTTCAACATTTTTTCATTTTTGTTTCTGAATGTTTGCGTTTATTTCATTTATCATATAAATTGCAAATATATTCATGCGATAATTTTTGCCAAAACGAAACGAGTAGTAAGAGACGAAAAAGAAAAAACACTGTAAAATAAAAAATAGCTAAAGAGTTAAAAAAAAAAGAGAAAAAATATTACAAGGTTCGTTTTTTAACGGACTAAAAACAATTAATGTACAATACGGGTATTTATATTATATATATGTATATGTATAAATATATAATATAATAATGCGGATATAATATAAATCGAGAAAATGAAGAGAGCCGGCGAACAGAGTAACAAGAAAAAATAATAAAAATAAAAATAAAATTATATAGAATCAGAGGATTCATTTATTTTTTCCTTCAATATGAAATCAATCAATCGTAGTAAGATGAATATATATGAGAATTAGAAGTACCGATTCTTCCATTTTCAAATTATTCATCAATCATTGCGATTTCATTGGTATACTTTGCATACGTTCCATAAAATATTTAATCGAGTGAAATGAAAGGCGTTCATTTATTAGTGAAAATTTGACTTCTTGTAAAAATATTACTACATTTTTATTTTAACTTTTTTTTTTGTTTCTTTTTCTTTATCATTATCATTATCGTTATCATTATAATCGTTACAGTAATTATTATTATTGTTAATTAGATTTTTTTTTCCATGACATTTCATCTTCTTTTTTTTTTCTACCGTACAACATTAATCAACTGCTTCCTTTTTTCTTGGGCAAAAATAGAATTCTTCGGCGGTCGAAATATAATTTGTAAGTCGTCATTATTACCTTTTTTAATTATTTTGATCACTTAATTTCTTTCTTTTTTTTTTTTCTTAATGTGGAAATCGATAATGTTGTATAATGATATCTGGTGTGCATTCTTTGTGTGAATATTGATTTCGGATCCCTTAAATCACATACGATTTCTTTAGCTGTACTTGTTAAGGAAAAACGAAAAAAATTCGAAAATTGATGAAAGATTAATAAAACTGAGATCGATCATGTTCCCCCTCACATGTTTCAAAAGTAAAAAAATTACCTTGAAATTAAGAGAAAAAAAAATAAAATAAAACATTCAGATAATAAAGTCATCTTGATTTTCATATAAAAATTTTTATCATTTTTTTCGTTTTTGTTTTACTTCTCATCGCTATATACTATGATTTTTTTTTTTCAATTGGACATATATACATGCTAAAAATTTGTTAAAAACTACTACACATCTATCTGTTATTTTATCATTATTATTTTTTTTGTTTTACCGTTTTCATTTTTTCATCTTTTTTTTTCGATATATATAATAATCATATTTATATATATTCATATATGTTTCAATCTTACGCTTTTAAAAATTGGAAAATCCTAATTGTAACACACGAGTGTTGCGTGTAAAATTTCCATATGGTTTGACAAAAATTTCATTCCTTTTGTTAAAATTACATTATTATCATTATCATGATCATTAATATTATCACTATTATTAGAAATATTATCATTATCATTATTATTGTTGTTATTGTTATTTTTATTACTATATATTACCATTATCATTAATGAATTTACTTCCGTGATACCAATACGTAAGGTGTATATTATTTAGACGTGTTTTTTGTTTCATTTTATTTTCTTCTTTTTTTTTTCGTTGAGCATTGATTTTCTGTATTCATCATTTTATCATTCATAGCGTTTCTCATTTTTCCAAAACAAAAAAAATTATTTCATCCTTTTTTTTTGTTCGTTTAATGTATCAAATACGGAATAACCACCGCAGAAATTTTACCCACAACATCCATAATAATGGAAAATACAACGCAAAAGGAACGCCGGACAACAAAATTTGATCGATCATATTTTTTTTTTGAGGTAATGATTAAAAACAAATTGATCGTAAGATTCAATCTTCTCTCTCTGTCATCCTCATTCCGTTGCTTTCTGCTATTGATGGAAAAGTAAGGATATTGGCATCTCGAAATATTGAGAAAAGGTGAACAGTAGTTTTTCGATCAAATTTTCCGGAGTCCATTTAGCGTTAATATTAGCAATTTGTTAATAGTGTCTAATATAATATAATTTTTAACATTAAATTTTCAATTTTTTTTTTTTTCTTCATTTTTTCTGTTTTTTTTTCCAACCCATTTTCTGTTCAATTTTCTTTTGTATCAAATTTTGTCGATTCTTTTTTTGTTCTTCCAATTTGTTATTACTACCGTTATCATTATTATTAATAAAATATTAATTTTTTGTTTTTTTTTTGTTCTCGAAAGTTAATATCATTACACGTTTATATTATGTATAATAATATATACGAATATAGTAAAATTGTATATTTTATATGAGCTATATATCGATAACTAATTAATTGTGTTGCTGTATTTTTTTTTGCCATTTTCCATTTTTAATTTTTTTTTCTTTTTCGGTTTTACTTTTATTATTATTTTATGTTTATCCAATCACAATTTGCGCAATAATAACCACTTTCACATTGACGATTAATAAGCCACAAAATGAAAAACTTTATATCTTTAAATATATACGAGATGAAAATATGTATATAATGTGTGTGTATATATATATATATATAATGTATGTGTACGAATTTTAAAATTCTATCAATATTTGTTTTTTTTCGAATTTTTACACGCTTTTTTACTTTTTTTTTCTTTTCTTTTTTTTCTCCCATTTTTCATTCCACTTCTTTTACTTCACTTTATCGCATGCACATCACGTACCATTTATACGCGGTATACATGATCACTTTTCTTATTCCTCTACCTTTGTCCGCACCCAAATTCGAAATTTTTTTTTATTCCATTTCACAACAAATTTGGAGCAATCAAACGCTATTGAAACGTGTAGAGTTAAATTTGCTACAAATTTGTTGTATTTTTTGTTGTTCTTTCTTTTGCCAATAGTCGTCATATTATTATATAGCTCATCGTTACCCGTACCGCCCAAAATTTATTACCACAAATTTTTTTTTTTGTACCATCCTCAAAAGTTAATCAACCGGAAGAAAATAAGAATGAATTAAAAAGAAAATCAAAATGATAACGGTAATGAGAGTAAGAATCGATTCTGACGAAAACGAAAGAAATTATTTTTGTATTTTCGAGTATTGAAAATAGGAGAAAAAGATACAAACATAAAAAAATTCGAAGAATTCAAAAACTGTAAATGAAGAACTATATTCTTGATTTCCAAATAATTTTTTTCACACTACATTCGATCTTTGAACTTTCATCAATTATTCGATTTGTATGGTTTTCAATTGCTTGCAAAGATGGAAAATTTTATATAATATTGCAAATAGTTTATGTGCAAGTGAACGTAATTACTGGCCAATCCCGGTATGTTAATTATTATTTGGCATTTTTCACAACTTGATTACTGTCGAAAAAGAAAAGAGAGAAAAGAAAAAAAATAAAATAGTTCTGGATAACCAATAGATGATTTCGTGAAAATTATGAATTTGATATGTGTTGTATGCGTATATAATATATTTATATATTACATACGTGATACACATAATATACGTATATATACCAATAATATAATAACACTCCGTAATAGTGTCAATCGATTAACATTGAATATCGCTAATTATACATTAACTTTAATTTACAAGTTCTAGAAAAAGTGGCAGTTGTTCGTTGACTTAATTAATTCGTTTCGAGAAATTGGTTTTTTTTTTAACAAGCTTCATGTTTTAATCATTCATCTTTTCTTTCTTTTTTTTCCCCCCGTCTAGTTAATTTATCACGGACTTATCACTTTTTCGTTACTGTTTATTAGGTTGATTTAAACAATATCAAAATGATCATCATTTAGCTTGCGATAATGAAAGACAAAATAAGATCGAATTAAATTAAAGTAAAGTGAATAAAAGAAAATTGTACAAAATTTGAAAAACGAAGAAAAAAAAAAAGAAACCACGAAACTCCCACGTTCATTATAGTTTTATTCTTCTTCTTTATTTTCTTATTTAATTTTATATAATATATGTGTGTATATATATGTTTTTTCCAGTTTTTCTTTCTCGTTTTCTCGGTTACATGCTTCACACTATTTTCATTTTTGTTTAATCTGATTCCAGAGACATTCACAGCCTGTATAATGTTAGTATGTTACAGAGGTTTTGTTTCTTCCTATTTATAGTCATTAAAATTTGTTATTGTATTTTTTTGTTTTATTTCCCTTTTTCGTTTGTCAATTTAGCTTTTTTCGTATTTCATCTAATGATCTGGGTATAGTTTCATATATATATATAAATGTCTTTTTCTCGCCCGCTTTTATCATAAATACGTATAATTAATTACTTCGAAATTCTCTCGTTCTTTCACTCTTAATCACTGTTTTATAATAGCTCATCCTTTTCTATTCCATTTCGTACTATACAAGGGGATGATATTTTATGGGAGAGAGTGTAATATAACCTGCGGTATTGCGTTATCCATGATTGAGTTTACTGTTTCATTTTATTTCATTTTTTGTTCATCTCTTTTGTAAGTTTTCTATTTCATTGTACGTGTAAATAATTTTCTAAATATTCCTTTTTTTTTAATTTTTATTTGTTGTATTAGTTTTTCTCATATATATAATTTAATTGTGTTTCATCGTCATATTACTTTTGGCCCTGTAGTTAATTTTGTACAAAGTTTTATTGTTTATTAATTTGTTCTTCTCCTTCTCCGTTTCTTTTTTCTGTTAAATTAAATTTTATCCGTTCATATATCGTGTATGTATTTATATATATATGTATACTATTTTTGGGTTTTCCAAAATATCTGCGCCAACTTTTACGAGCATCTGTGATGGTAGGCACTATTTTTAATTTACAAATTTTTTCGTTTGTTGAAGATCAGTAGAAAAAAAAGAATAAAAAAAAACGCCACTTATTTTACACCCGAGTAATTTTATCCCGTGGATTGACCAATGATTTTTTTAAGAAAGGGAAAAATTGATGGACAAAAAAAAAGTTGATAACTCCAATTTCAAGCGATGGACGTGTACATGTGTATATATTTATCTCGTGCCTTGTAAAATCCGCAATTACGATCAATCATTTCTCTCATAGTATCAAAGATTTTATGTACATACAATCACGTTAGTATAATATAGAACGGTGTTGTTACTCATCTTACAATTCCAATTTCAATTTCCATTTCAATTTCAATTTCAAAATCGCGTTACCGACGTAGCACTATAGGTATAATAGGTGCCTACCTACACGTCAACTTTTTATATACATACGCATATATTTATTTATTCATTCAATTTGTTCATCGATTCATTCCGTTTTTTTTTTTAAATTTTATTTCATTTTTTGTCAACCAAAGAAAAAGTAGATTTTTAAATCGTATTGTCCGTGTGTAGAAGTAAGTATAACACAGTATAACTATACAGAAGAAAGAAATGTATAAAACAATATCAATTATTTAAATTATAATTATTAAGAAACCATGAGATCAATATTTTTTGATGGTTGTTGATTTTTATCTCACTTGCACACACTTTTCATTCTAATATGGTGATATCGCCATCGTAACTCTTTTGGAGAACCAAAAAATTTGAAGTAAAAAAGAAATTGAATAGAAAATTATATCTCTATTTTCACCTCTCGCACTGCCGTAAATTTTCATTCAAAGAAATCATCATTTTAACTCAACTACATACCAGTATCGTACTTAAAGAGAATTGTATCTACCTGTATGAAGCAACTCGTTCTTCATAATATCCCGTATTTAATGTTAATCAATGATAATCAATAATAATAATAATATTAATGATAATGATAATAATAACGATAATAGTCAAAATAATTCCGTGTATGTATTTCATGTACGTACGTTTTAGAATGTATAAATGTTGTAAGTGTGTCGCGAAATCCGCGAAGTAGATTACCTAGATTTTATGTTGTTGTTTTTTGTTACCGATGTTGTTAATTCTACAGATTTTATCGTTTATATTAATAATTGATTTAAATAATTGCAATATCGCATCGGATTGGCAGTACATATACAAATATGAATCGTCGTAATAGATTTTACTTATAGATATATATGTATATACGTATATAAATTTGTCGTGTAGCGTAGATATTTCATATATATATACATACATACATAATAAATTGTTAACGTTGTTCCTCTCGTTTTATTACACAGTAAGATTGCTTTCTCTATTTCTACAATATATTTATAATCTATAGAACAGTTATAATATATTACTAAATATGTATGTATATTTATAATATATTTATATTGTATGTATACTATATGCATCTAACGCAATATACATGAAAAGAAAAAACAGGGATGACCCACTTGCTTTTTTATTTTCTTTCTTTCTTTTTTTTTGGCATATCTGTAAAGTATATCACCGCATTTGCCACTGACTTTAAAAATTTCTGTACAAAATTTCGTTTTTCACTTTCTCATTTGTGTTTCTCCTTTAAATTATATGATCGATTATTGCTTTTCATTTTATTTCATTTCATTGTTTCGAATCGATGAGAAAGCAAAAACTGTGGTATTACACATCGTATGTTATAAATAGTAGGTAGATTAGGTCCCCGATGGCCATTGATCGATAAGACCGAATATAATTTCATCTTTTCTTTTTTGCAATTCATTTCCTCAGAAAAACTACAGGATGCGGATGCGGATGATAATAATTTTTTCCTCTTTCTTTTGAATTTTTTTTCTGCGCTGCACAGATTTCGTATAAATGTTTGCAATTCAATCTTTCGCCAAGTGCGGACATCCCGGATCGTAAAAATTAAATATATGTATATATAGTATACTACAGTACATGTACAAGATGTAAAAAAAAGTCCTTTGAAAAAAAAATAGAAAAAAAAAAAGAAGAAAAGAATGTATCGCATTATGGAAAACAAAAGGAAAAACAGCTATAGAGTCATATCATTTTTTTCTTAGATTATATAGGGTGGTATATTCATATGTATAGATATTTATATATATTTATATATAGATTAGTATTTTACAGCGTTTGAAAATATCTTTTTATTTTTAATTTTTTTTTTTTTCTTTCTGTTTTTACCATTAAATTATGTGTAATGTATACGTATTATACGACGCGATTCGAATGTCGAAAGAACTCGATGCATTGCATGTATCTCTTTTTTTCTCTCTGTCTCATTTCCGCCATAATCTACAAAGTATTATTTTACCTTATCATCGTGTCCCGGTAGCGTGACCGAGACATCCAACGATATAAAATAAAAAAAGAAATCCAAATAATAAAAGAGAGAAAAAAATATCGATAGAAATAATAGTAAGAACAAGAATCAAAAAAAAAATAAAAATATATGCGTGAAAAAATTAAATTTCTAAGCTGTGTGACATTTTGAAATGTTCAATAATCGATGGTGTGTTTTAATTTTTTTTTCTCAATTTATTTTCTTTCATTTCTTCTTCTTTCATTTTTCAAATTTTTGGTTATTCCTGGTACTTTATTTCTCTCAACGTTTAGAATTTGAAGAAAAAAAAAGAAGAAAAGAATAGAAAAGGCTGTAATCTCATCCATGAAAATATACTTATAATATACACCGAATCGAAACCGATATTAATTTTGTTATTGCATAATATTATTCAACAAAATATACAGACGAAACGCGAGCTTTTCCGTAAATCCCAAACTACGATATAATATTGTGAAGAAAACTTTCAGCAGATGTTAATTTCATTGCGATTTCATTGTTATTTTTTTTCCATTCTCTCTTACCTTTTACATTTTCAGCTGAATCGCGCTAGCGCAGTAAAGAAATCAGCTGTAAAAGGACACGTCTCTACAGGTACTTTAAACTTTAAAGTTCATAGGAACCCTGATGGGTGCCACGCCTAAGAGAAACTGCAGCCTCTGTTGCACACGCGAAGGTATAAAATATAGGTATATGTATATAAATATAAATATAATACACGTACAGTATACATGCAAGGTATACCAGTGAATGAAAACCCATCAGAGTATGAACAGGAAACAGCTGTAGTTTGGGACCACTTCCGGCCCGCGACACCAGACAGAACACCTCTTCTCCCTTACTTCGACCAAAAACTTCGTACGTATAATATACAAATACATATATAGTGGATATATATATATGTACATAAAATACATATATGTATATTCAACTACGTATATGTTGACGTAAAAAAAAGAAAAAAAAAATACCAGACGAAAAGGAAAAGAAAAAAAAAAACCCTCTTGAGCATTTGGAAACGGTCCCTGCAGGATCCCTCCTCCGACCGTCCCTTTAAATTATGGGCATTTTGTGTTTCCACGTATATATCGGTTGTGACCGAGTCACACCTCCCAAACTTTTAAACGAATCACACGGTAAATAGAAGAAAAAAAATCATAGTAATGATAATAATAATAATAATAATAATGATAATAAACTTAAACTCGATTGCAATCATAAAACACACCTTATATGTACCAAGAGATCATCATCGACGTGAGCATCTCGCGACTAACGAAATACTTGGTGTAAAATCTTTATATTATATTATATTTATATTTATATTTATTTGTTAAATTTATTATTTAAATTTTTCTTGCTCTTTTCTTTCGCCTCAATCTTTCTTATTTTCTAATATAAAAAAAAAAAAAGAAAAAAAAAAGGAAAAGAAATAGAAAAACTATTAGCTTTTTATTTGACTTATGAGGGCAGTTTTACAATGATCTGTCCTCAATATGTTATCCAGTCATTATTATCATCACCGATGCCAGAGAACATGTCCGTAACGTCGGGTGTACATGAAAATTCAAAATGTGACCCGCTACTTGAGCTATCCGTCTCAAATGAATCGAGTTCAGTTGTAATGGTGTCGATATCAAGGTCGAGTTTGAAATCGCAGGGTTGAATCTCAAGAAGATCCGTAAGACAGTCTAAATCTGCGAGACTTGTGTTGTTCGTTGGTTCTTCCATTTTGACAGGAATGGTAGTTGTTGCAGTCGCGGTTGCGGTGCCCGTGGGATCGACTGGTTCCTCCTTGACCGTGAACCCGGTTTTGGTTGGTGTCGATGTCGATGACGGGGAGGAGGAGGACGAGGACGACGACGATGACGTGGTAGTGGCAGGTGATGGCGAGGCGGCGGATGTAGATGACGAGGATATTGTCGAAGATGTGGAATTGTTACTGTTCCTTTGATAATTTCTCGATATTGGTTCGGAAAATGGCCTTATAGAAGACAAGAGACGATCGTTTGTGAACTCTGATGAAAATTCAACGTCATCGTCGATGTCCATTTCCTCTTTTATTTGTGACGTTTGCATAATTGTCCCACACTCCGCGAATGTATCGTCGTAATAACTAGCGGATTCCGGCGAATCGGGGAACCTTGTGTCACACGATGGACTGTTCGGTACTTTGGCGGTTATTATCGGTGGCGTTGGTGTGTAAGCTGGCGTTTTCTTTTCCAATGCTAATCTTGCCTTTAGCCTTGAAATAGAGTTCGTCGTGGGTGGAGATGACTGTAGCCTTTTTACGGGTGTTTGATTATTGTTATTGTTATTATTGTTGTTAGAATCATTTTTCTGTAATTTAGTAAGGTGTGATGAAGATGTGGACAGCTGTTGCTGTTGTTTCTTCGACTTCTTGGTCTCCTTTACTTTGGGCGCCGGCGCCGGTTTCGTAGTCTTTTTTCGCGGTCTGTACTTATAGTCTGGGTACTCCTGCATGTGTAGCTGTCTGAGTTTCTCCGCCTCTTCTATGAACAGTTTCCTCTCAGATTCAGCCAATGTCTTCCAACGTCTACCCAACCTTTTACTTATTTCAGCATTGTGCATATCCGGTTGTACCTCGCAAATTTTTCTACGTTCTATTTGAGACCAAACCATAAACGCGTTCATCGGACGTTTTATGTGGTTTGGATTGTTCTTCTTCGTCTGTAACAAAAAAAAATAACATACGATACAGAGATGGAATTATAAAGAATACTCCACAGCATTAGAATATAGTGAAATAACTGATTCCATCAGCAACGCAACATGACTAGGTAAAATCTTCTCCACCAGATCTCATCGTGAGTTTCATGATGACGAAGAGCGAAGACCGTGGAATGAAAGAGGTAGTAGTGTATAGATAGGCGGATCCGGAGTCCCGGAAGGGGAGAGAATAGTCAGTCGGTCGGTCGGTCTGTCGGTCGGTCGACGAGCCGGTGCAAGTGGTTGATTTTGATGGTAGTGGTGGTGGGAAAGTGCACCAGTGCGTCGTGGCTGCTGCACACCGGTTTTACAAGTGGGTGATCATCAGAGCGGGGAACGAACGAGCTGAGCCCTTCGTTGGACTGGCATCGGGGATGGAGATGGAACTATGGAGGTACAGCTGTGAAATGTCCCTATTACCATAGGGCGGGGGGTTAATAATTCCCCAACAAATCAACGCTACATAAATGTCGTCTCCTTGACCGAAGTAAAAATCTTTAGTCCCCGAAGAACTTTGTGTATTGTAGAAATAAAGAAAATGAAAGCTTTTCCGGAGGTCAGCTGATAGCGATCGCGATTTCCTCCGCAACGGCAACAGCAGCGACACGGAGGTCGATATATTCTAAGGTGAAACATGGGAATCGTCCTCGAACAGCGTTAGCAACGGAATGGCAGCAGCTGACACGTGCGAGTGGGTTTCAGGGAGACCTGGTATTAGCAGTGCCAGCGGTTTCTAAGGAATAAGAAACCGAGATAGGGGGCGTTGCGGATGATAGATGTGCATGTGGGAGATAATTAAGCACGAAGGGTCCTTCGCTCGGTCATTTTCTCGCACGCAGCCAGTCAGCCGGTAGGTATGTATAGGTAGGAAGTTTTCTCATTTTTTCACCTATATAAAATATATTTTAACATTACACGTGCACTTCCAAGAATGATGCCCTACTACGGGATACGATTCGCGAGTTTTCAAGGGCCGCCGCTCATCAACGCAACGCTCGTCGTGTCTTGCGTGTTTAGATTAAGATCGCAGAATCAAAAGGCCATAATACATCCTTTCTTCCTTCCTGAATGATGGAGTATGAGTGAAAATATATGATAGAAGGAATAGCGTTAAGTCACCTACTAGGTAACCGTCTATCGCTGTTTACCCTACAGTTTCAACTCGTACTACGCAGTCTGCATACAACATACATAATACAACGTTCATCACCGTGGGCACCGTGCAGGTTGGGTTGTTCTGCCGCGTTAGCTATCCTCACCTTGACACACTTAACACTTTGGAGGAGATTAAACGAAGAGTATCACCTGCCTTCTCCTCTTTCATCTTCTCAGACTTATAAACTCGGTAGTCATCGCCTGTCTCCCGCACACGTTTCTCAACCCTAATTTTTTCCTTTTCCTTCTTTTCTTTTCTCGTAATATCCGTGTGATTATTCTTGCCAATGAACAATGATATAAAATTAAAAATATAGATCCATACATGTATATAATATACATCAATGATAGCACAGTCCGTTCCACACAACTATATCTCCTTGTTTTTTCTGTCTGTACGGTAATTAAATGAGCCCCTGGTATATGTATTTCTTCGGTCTGACATAAGGGCCGACCTCTTCGTAATGGATGAATTTTTTACTTCCTTTCCCTTTCATTTTCTCATTTTCATCGGACACACCGAACGCTCCTTTTAATTGGAAGCTGTAGCAGCGGCAGCTGCACCCCGAGATACCATATATGATTATATCCGCAAAACTTTTCACATATAAAAAAAATACAAATAAATAAATAATCCTTAGACAGTGTTCCCGAAATTCAAATCGCGTTGCTCGCGCTCTCTTACAAATGCGCGAACACGTGTGAAAATAAGTGGACGTGAGTAACTCACACTTGAAAATGTCCATATAGACAAATTGCGAAATATGTATACAGAAATATAAAAATGACGCACACTTCCTCGGGCGTAAAGTCCGGGTGTATTATACATACAACAGTTAGTTATACGTACAGTACCAATATCAACGTACGAGCTAGTCGTTCCTATATCCTATATCTATATCTATATCTGTATCTACCTGCCTGTTTGTTGGTTAGCTACACACATTTTATATTTACTATTAAGCCTGCAGCTGACGGAAGTGAGTCGTAAGGTCACGCCATAGCCAGGCTTGCATCTCAACGCGGTCTTTCGGCCTTCGATCGGCGCGAGTCCTGCCCGCACCTCGCGGGTTATCCATAGATATACTCCTAATGCCGCGTGATCCGCCGACCATTTATCCGTCAATCGGTTAATTGCTTATCTATCATTAGATTTCATACTTATTCGTCTATTCGAGTCAATACTGCGAATATCAAGTATGATGGAAAGAAACCGCTGGATATTCGTCCAGTCGATGGACGTCTTCGTTTTTAAATCTTACGCGCATTAAAAAAAAACTAAGTAGCAATAGCAGGATTGAGAAACGATGTTAAAAAAAAAAATAAGGAACGACAAATAAAAAGATTTATAATAACAGCAATGATAATAGTAAAAGAAATATCTACTAAACGTTATTGAAACCTTCCAGAAATGGGTATAGCCTATAGGTTGAGCTATGATAGCAAAGTCGTATGTAAACGCGAAAAGAACCTTTGCGTTATAAAAATATGAGGTCGTGTAGATACTATACGTCGTTCTTTCGCTTTCCGCATTCCCACTACCGTGACAACGAGCATATAGAACACGATATACCGAACAACCGGTAGCATATGCGATAGTTACAGAGACCGCATGCGGAACTGCCGGGTTCTGAACAAATTATTATACATACATAAACGATCCATCAGAAATCCGCGATTTGATTTCAGGGATTTTCCGGAAAGATCACATATAACTTAGAAGGTATTATAGGTAGGAATAATTTTTTATTCTTAGAAAAACGTAATAACTGAATCATAATGACGTTGATATTTAAAACTAGATCAAACAATTTCGAAGATTTTTTTTCAAAAACTGTAATACGCGAGACACATGATATTATATATTCTATGAAATCCATGTGTAAACCCGTTATTTTCGGTAAATACGTACATTCATCCGTCCATCTACCGTTTTAATTAAATGAATGATTCAAGAAGAAAATTTCCGCGAACATATATAGTTTACGAATTCGTAGAAAAAAAAACGAAATTTATGTCTCTCTCTCTAGGTATAATATAACGGGAGTGTGTAACACATATGTATATAGAGAGCGAGAACAGTAATTTTATGATATTTGTGTTTTTCAGAAATAAATTAAACGAGGAGTGAGTAAAAACTAAAAACTAAAAAAAAAAAAGCAAAAAGAGGAAGAAAAAAACGTCCGATGGTAATCAAATTATACCGACCATCGATTACATTTACATGCGCAGTTATACAGCTACTGCAATACGCGCGTGAATTAGATCTGCATATATTTGATCGTTGATCGACATAGATATTCGTGTATAGGTATTAACCACCTGCAATAATATCATCTTATACACGTACAAATGTATACAAATATATACCGACGTACATACATACATATAATTAACCGACGACGATCATTGTACGTATATAGAGAATATAATGGCTTGCGAGAAGAAGAATAGTACATAATAATGTAATAATTTATAACTATCGGTAATTCTTACGCAATCGATTGAAAATATCTGACAGTAAATAATACCTCATCTCATCCTGATTTCATCTGATCCTTAATGATCGTTAATCCTCGTCATATTCGTGCGCGAGTATTTTTTCTTTTCTTATTATTATTTTTTCTCCTTTTTTTCTCCTCGTCATTGTATCGCACAATCCTTTCTCACATCCTTACGATACGTGTACGATGATGAATAATAATGTGAATTCATCCGTAATTTATTACGACTTTAAAACAATCGTTCGAAAAACCTAAAAGAATTTTTATCTACGATACGGAATTATCGAGTCGATCGTGTTTGATCCGTGATACGGTGTAATATAAAGGAAACTGGATATGAATTATATTTATAGATTCTTATTAAGATCGTCGAACTCTCATGACTCATAAGGCAAAGGTCCTTAAGTGAATATACATATACATATAGACACGTATAGTGTGTTATAAGAGATTAAAGTTTAACGAACGGACGCCAGAAACTTCTCTCCGATGAGACAGACTGTCGAATAAAAATTTTTCGTCGCCCGCAGAGAGTTGATATTGTACATACGTTTCCTCACGTGTATATGTACATACGTACGTAAAGAAGTTATAAAACTATGAGGTATAATACGAGATCTACAGAGAACGATGATGACGGGCGTACGTCAGCAACGCTGGCTATTCCTACGGTCGTTGGCATTGACCGCCGTAATACTTGCACCACCGCACCGCGTAATGTATAGAGTAAGGTACCTTCCTTCTTTTATATACTCTATGGCTGCTTACGCACTGCGTTCGTTAAACTCTCAAGGAACACGGAATAGTCATTTGAAAACCTAGCGTACGTGAGAAATTTTAAACAAGAAGAGAATAAAACTAAAAAATAAAATAAAATAAAATGGACAAAAAAAGAAGAAGAAGGAGAAGAAGACATAACTACCTCGCGACATCCGTCTAACAACTATGACTTGATAGTGCGCGACGATTTCCGCGTTTTGTCTCTGTGTACACGTATGTGTATGTATACCGTTCGTTTTTTTCCCTTCTTCCTAGTTTTTATTTTTATCTTTTGATTCTTCAAATGCCAAATCCTAATGAATGCCGTACTAACCTACGCGTAGAGCACGAAATAAGACTGCAAAGTCCACAGCGACCGTAAGGAACTTCCTGCTATCTAATTCCTAACGTATTAGCTACGTATCCTCTATGCTATATGCTGATTATACTATATTATCTACATTTGATGACAACTCGAATTAGTTAATTATTTACAAGAAATTTTGGTAAGAATTACCTCCTGGCGGATGAGAGATAGAAGAAAAAAAAAAATAATTCACGTGTTCGTGTGTACGATGTAATAATAATTATGACGATGATAATGACAACCAAAGGTTCAAAGACACCTAGAAAAAATTGAAAAATTCGAATAAATAAAATCTCGAAAAATTCGCATGAGAATATAGAACATCCATATGGATATAGTCATAACGTTTATACGAACACATATAATGTATACCAGGAATATAACGAACGCGTACATGAATACGTGTCATATAGGTACAGGTATAATTTGTTCTGCGACAAAGTCCTTGAATTGTTAATAATACAAAACGCTACATTTTTTCCATTCAACATTACATAGCAGTGAACGCAGTTAAATTAACCTTCGCGCGATTCTTGACACACACTGTCAGCGATAGGATAACGCGACTTGGTTCGAATATTTCTGCTATAGATCAGCTCGGTGACGATATCGGCAAAGCAAAAGTAAAACTAAAACTAAAAGTAAAAAAAGCAAAATTCAGGATCAGGTGGGTACAATAAATTAAGCTCTTGGAATACAGTAGGAAGAATATAATACGTGAATGTGTGCGTTACGGCGGTAGTTAGAATAGTAGCTAGCAAGTCTCGAAAGCTGAACAGAAACAACATCGATATCTAGGGAGTGGCTACTGTAATCTGGGGATGACGTGAGTAATAATATAGGTGGTGAAATAACACTTCGCGTACACAACGAAACAAGTGAACAATTTCAATTTGTTACGTGTTATAAACGTATAGTTTTTTTCCTATTTCTATAAAAATATACGTTACGTACGTATTTGTCTATATGATCGGACCATAAAGAAATACGCACGATTCGATTCAAATTTAACATATGTATCTGCGCGTCGATCGGCGCAATTCATGCATGTATATTGTATATACATACTTTCCCCACTAATCGTCACTAATCGCCACCGATCACCGCTAATCGTAAATCGCTATAATATACGTACACCGTACAGCGATCACCGGACGACTGACCTTCGCTCTCCCACCCTCTTGTCTATTGGAAAGAAAAAGAAATAAAAAAGGTTTTCTCGCTTCAAATTTATTCCTTTTTCTCCGTCTGTACGCTGTGTATGCCTATTACTTTATACTTGCATCATATGCTCTGGGCGAATGATTAACTCATAGAGAAATCAGCGTATGTAACGTATACGTTCGTTCGGGACGACAAAAAAAAGAGAGGGTAAAAAAAACGTCGCCCGATTTTTCCGTGTTCCTCTTCCAAGAGGTAATTAGTAGAGTTCTGAATAAGGATGATTAAGTAAGTGAGCAGACGCTGACAAACGGGACTGCCCCATTCGCGAATCGTGCGATTTGGCACGAAACTTTATATACGTAAAATATTATATACCTAGTTTTGTTTGACGTACTTACGGGCCCGTTCAGGTTTCTCGTATTTACGATGAGACTCATCAAGTTTTAAAATACTGACGAAAAATCGTACGATCGAACGATGAACATATAACGCGTCACGTGGTGGCGTGACACACAGGTAAATGGTATGGGTAATTACACACATATACACCGAGATGGTTTATTAATATAATCTGAATCACGTTATTCCCCCAACGAGATTGTATGGGAACGATTGATAAAATTTGAACATCGGTTAAAAAAATGTATAAATAATAAAACGGTGCAAATAAAAATTCAAAATATTCCAATATATAATATAAATATATGTATAATAAAACAACGTAAGGATCACGGACGCCCGAGTATATGTATACGTGTCGAAGCTCGATCGATATCCATATATTCAATGAGTTATGTAAATTCGGATTTATATATGTTAAAAACGGAGGCATATAAATTTTTTGCTTCTTTCCTTTCTTTTTTTGGTTTAAATTTTATTTTCTTCGATTCAAAGTATTCGTGCGTAGGCGCGTATCGTTCGTTTCACGCGCAGTCTTACGTTTATAATATGCGATACGCGCGTGTGAACGCGTATACCGCACACGTCGGGCAAATTTAATTCATCGAACCTTGATATATAATACATCCTTGTAGGGATAAATATACGTTTTGCATATGTATAAATAATGTTCTACAATTATATTTACATACGTAGAAATATATGTATGTATGTATATAAAACATGTATCATATTGTACATGGAAAGACGAAAGATATAAGAGAGAGCAGCGCGTTAGCTCTACACGAACACATCTTACGTACGTACGAATACATTCGCGAAAGGGCTTTCGGAGTGCAGCGGCGGCGGCAGCAGCGAATGTTCGCATTGCGGTATATGCATGTATATTCCGATCAGCGAATAGCTGCGGCAATTTGCTCGGGCGCAAAGCTTATTAGAAGGCGCTACGTTGTACGCGCGAGACCTTCTCCCGCTCGAGGAACACAGCTAATGCCTTATAAGATACGAGATTACAATTTATAATCAACATGTAGAATAGTTATTCTTCTTCGTTCTTTTTTTTTTCATTCCATTTTAATTCATTTGTACATATATTTTAGGGCGGATGGGAAAAAATGAAAATTCGTTGACGACCCTCAAAAATCGAAGTGTTCTCCGTGCGAGGATTCGATTTTTAGCGTAAAATTCACTGGCACGCTCATAAACGGAAACAGAGGATTCAAAAAATTTAGAATTTGCTAAAATTGCCAAAAAATAAATTTAATCCTTGCACGGAGAACACTTTGATTATTGAGGGTCACCAACAATTTTCATTTCTTTCCCGCTTTACATTTTTTTTTTACTTGAGTTTCTTCTTTCTAATTATTCGTGATTTTTTTCTCTTCTATTTTTTTTTCGTAGTACTCGGACACGCGTGCATATTGCGTTGGAAAGAAGATCATAGAGCGGCGACGACGATGATATCAGAGAAAACTAGGCTACGCTATGCATGAGAATAAGAATATGAGATCGAGAGAAGAAGATGGATGTAGGTCGGTATGGAACGATAGAGGACAAGAATGAAAGAAGAAAAACGGCGAAAGAGAGAGAGTAATATCGAGTAATACGATGATGCAGGTAGGAGATCATATGTTATTTGTAATTTTTTTTTTTACCCCCTTTTAAATGTATAGTGGAAGGTGTAACGTAAAACGTAGTAGGCGGATAGAAAAGCGAGATAGAGAGAGCGTAATTGCACAGCCAAGGGGGTAGGTGTGTAAGAAGTGTAAGAGAAGGATGATGATGATAATGATGATAATGATGATGATGATGATGATGATAATGAGAAGTTGAAGGAAGAAGAATATATACAAGAAGGAGTACAGCAGGGAGAGGTGGTCTGCGTACCATAAGGTAGCTGGCCTTCGACCAACGTATTTAGTAGAGTCGAGCGAGTGCTCGTACAGTAGTAAGGATAAGTTTTCTTAATAACTAAACCGCAACCCATAGATTATTCCCTCGTAGGTTACGAGAGACACGGTTTATACACCGTAGTCCCGAGAAAATCATGACTCGAAATAAGAAGGAAAAAATATCAAACTCTCTTCGGATATTATAAGCCATGAGAATAAAAAAAGAGACATCGCTATATATTACCTATATATACCGATATCTATATATCTAAACTTCGATGTAAAGGAAACGCGGCAAACACCGTAAGATCCACATCTGATTCGCCGCCTTCTTAGTATACGAGAAAAGTTCGCGAAGATCGTGGGAACCGCCGATTCCCAACCGATTGCTCATGCCGCACCGTAACCGCGCCTCCCTCGCCCTTCGTCCCTCCATTGATCGATGATCATTGATAGATTCATTTAATCGATGTTCGATATTCGTATCGCTAACAAATTTTCATCAACTATATCAAAATTAAATGCGAGTCGCTCTGTCTAAAAATAATTTGTAGGAAAACCAAAAAATAATAAAATAAAAAAGAAAAAAGTTCTTCTGGCATATCGGGCACAGTTAACCGCTCTTCGCGTGTTCCTTGCCTCGTTAGTATACGTAAATAAATTAATCGTGTTTCGATTGACTGCCTCTTATCGGTTCGTCTGATTGGTTTGGAGGCTCGTCGCCGTATCGTTTTATACGCGTCGACAACCGGATAACCCGTAAATTAATTCTTTTTCTTGAAATTTTTTTCATTCATTCATTTTTTTCTTTTCATTCTACTTTTTTACCTATATTTTAATGACGAAGCAGCAAGAGAAGAGAAGTTCGTCTCATGATACGTCTAGGAATCGAAGTTAATGGTTCAACAATTTTTTACCGCCGTGTCCTCTTTCGTTTTATAATAATAAATACATATCTCTATATTCGATGTTCAATATTGTATTATATGTGATGAGGAAAATGATTAAATTATTCAGTTGTATTTTATTTGCCGCGACCGTTGAGAGAGAATCGAGTCGCTGCTGATATCGGCGTATCATTAAGTCGTCCACTTTCATTGGTACACTATACTGGTACAGTGCATTACACGGGCCCGCATACGGTCAGCTGACTTTGCTGGACATCCGCAGAAGTGAATCCAAGGCGTGATAATAAAATGTCGTTAATGTACGTACGATATGTGGGACACGCGAAGAAGAAACGTCATATTCAGCGGTTTGTAGCTGCAGAGCGAATAACAAATTGAATAAAATTATAGCGCGGTATATAATAACGTACAATAAATAAAATGAAATTTTTCATTTACGCTGTATAACGTATGTGCGCTATATGTGCAATATATTTAACATTGCACATTGATTATAATATTCATAATTACAATACATATTGATTAAATTAATCATTATAACAAAAGGCGTGGATATAAACGTCGCGTGAATTGTTAGTGCGATTTCCTGTTATGGTTTTCTTTGCTAATTTTAATCGGCTTACATCATCGTAATAATCGAAACCAGATAGAATGAGAATGAAGAGAAAGAGAGAGAGAGAAAAGAACATCTGCACGCACATAAGAGCAACGTCGCTAGAGAGTAGAGAGTGAAAATAAGGAGACAGGACCAAAAATAATAATTAAAAATTAATTCTCATTTCGCTATCCCGGTCTCGTAATGTAATACAAAACAATATTAATTATATATTCACTGCACTTCCTGTAACGCGTTACCTCATCGTCCTTGCGTCTTCGTCTATCCATCGATCGATGCGTTTGTTTCTATAGTCGCATATACGTGATAATCGATCGGCGATCGTTGAAAAGAAGAAATAACAAACTAATAAATAAATAAAATTACAGCGAATACAACGTCGGTATACATGTGTAATACGTATAGTATTCATAATATCGTAGCGATAAGTGGAACACTTTTCGGTCGCCTTCAAGTCTGTTATTTCCAGCGTGGGTATGCGCTTACATATAATAATGACATCAGTTTGTTCGTCCGGTACGACCGATACGACCGATAAGAAACGACCCGAAAGATTATTAATTTTTTTCTTTTTTCATTCCTTTTTTTTTCCAACACATTTATTGCCGCGATTATTATAATTATTTTTTATCCCGTCATCGGTGCCTCCTTGGCTGCAGTTGAGGCCGCGAAATTATATCTCGCAATTATAGTATCGGTCAGAGAGTTTCGTACGTGTGTCAATATGATTTTAGATATCGATAGGTACAGATAATACCGTAATGACGATGCATCATCGTAAAGTCTGTCAAAATGTCTCGTGGTCTGGGTACTTAAAAAAAAATAAAAAAAATACAATTATCCATACGGACTTTTAATATCTGAAAAACAAAAAAAAGAATTCCGATCTAATCTCTGTGACATTGCCGTGCCTCTTCAATGTTGATTTAGATTGAAGAGTTTCATCAATATATAGTCTATGTCTGCAACGTTAAACGATCGCACGACGATATCTCATGCACCACAAGGAGATATAGGGATAAATAGATAAATGATCGGCAACAGCCGATCATTTCAGCGTATAATATATGTATCGTATATCGTGGTATTCCGCACCTGCATTCGTAGAATGTTTACCGGAAATTTATACCCTCTTTATCAAGGTAAATCGATATCTAATTTCATCTTTTTTTTTTTATTCTGTCTTTCACTTCATAGATTGATTTCAATATAACTAACGATCTCTCGGCTCGACAATAAAATGTGGAAAGAGAAAAAAAAAATGAATTAATGCGAGTAATAATGTCAGATATATGTACAAATGCATGTTTACGTAGTCAGCTGTTCGGTGGATAATTTGCAAACACTGCAAAGCTCGTGAAATAATTACTTTATGGTATAATTTTCCACGTGTTGCAAGAAACGCGTTCTTTTTCTTTTTATTTGTTCGTTTAGTTATTCATTATTCACATATACGTGTAAAATCTATGCTATTCATTTGATATAAAATGACATTATTAATTTTCATATTTTCACCCCTAGCTCACCCTCGACTCTTCGGATTACCAGACATCGTGTGAAACGGACGTGGATTTATTTTAGACTTATATTCTATAATTTCGAAGCAAACGATTTTTTAAAGTTTGCAGCTAATCTATCGTGTGACATTAATGTATAATTGCAACCTACATACTCCTCGTGTGTATAACGTACTAACGAGGAATACGGAGAATACCTTAGAGAATATATTGGCAAAACTGAAATGAGAGAGTGAGAGGAAACGGAGTGAGTAGCTTATAGCCGCGCGGCTGTCATAGCGAAAGAGAAAGGGCTAACCTAGCTATAGAGTGCAATAGAAGTTGTTGCATTGCACGGCTGCTGCAGCCAGCAGCCGCAGCAGCCAGCAGCCAGAGCAGCAGCTGATCAACGGTTCTCAACTTTGTTGATACTCCGGGGGATACCTTAAAGCGGATGGAACTGCGAAGACGGATTTAAACGCGAAGTCTTCTTTACCGTTCCGCGCGATCTTCGTTCATTCATTTTCTGACCACTCCTCAAGCTTTTTTCTTCCTCTCTTACACTCACTCAAAGTCAACGGTGTTCCGTGCTCGATATAAATTAGAAAAAAAAAAAATTGAGAGAAGAAAAAATCATGAAAAATAATACATACATGGAAAAATAAGAGAAGCACTTCAAAAGTAAATCATCGATCCGTGAGCGATCTCACAGAGTTTTCTGATCGTGAGTAGAAGAAAGATTGGTAAGGTTCATCCGTTTGAGTTGTTAGACGTGAGACGTGAGGCAGGAATAAGAGGAAGGCGTTCTCTTTTCGAACGGAGGAAAGAACGAAAGAATCAAGAAGGCTATAACGCAGGTAATCGTGGGTAATTTGATGGGATTGTACCTATCAGAGGCTGAAGGCGTTGGAAGTTGGAAGTTGGAAGTTGGAAGTTGGAAGTTGGAAGTTGGAAGTTGGAACACCGAACCCAGTCAAAGAGAGCCCATCCTACCCTTCTCTCTCCTCTTCTATCTCGCAAAGTTTGGTGATGATGGAAAAGAGAAGGAAAGAAAAAACGAAGAAAGAGAGAAGGAAAAACGAAGAAGAAAAGATCGGGTCGGGCCCGCGAGATGTTTATTTCTCTTTCTCCGCTACAACTACGCTGCTGCTGCAATCGCTCATCTCGTACGGAGCAGCGGCAGCAACGCGTTACCAATTTCGCTTGATGCAAGAAGATTAGAGACATATATCCGGTACAAAAGAAGGAAGAAAAAAACCAAAAAAATAAAGAAACAACTAAATAAATAATGAGAAATGCAACGAAAATTACCGCTATACATGTATAGGAGCGGCAAAATGTAGATAATTTATATCGACGTGCCTACCTACAATTTGTTTTCGAGTATAGGGTAATGATAATGTATGTAAATCGATCAAGCGGTACCCGGTTAATGAATCGAAATTACGTACGAGATTATTTATTCAATTTTTTTTCTTCTTCTTTTCGTTAATTAGTTTTCTATCTAACAAATCGTGTTTTTCTGTAGAAGTTATCCGAAAATTTGAAGATCTAATAAAAACAAGAATAAAAAAAATTAGAAAGATAACCAATAACTTCAAAAAGTTTGTTGAATAATATTTTCTTCTATTTTTCTGGAAAATAAATTATGAAATATTTTTACCCAAACGCGAACGCGAGGACGGACAAAAATTACGAAATTAGGCAGCACGTTTAAACGTTTTCTAAATCCCAAAATCAAGCGCGTGTAAAATCGATCATTAATATATCGTTATATCGTATACGTATACATGCGTATGCATCTACTATACGCGTATATCCAGTCTCGGGATTTAAGTCTCACTTAATATACGGTCAAAAAATTCAACCGAGATTCGGTAGCCCGGAAATTAGTGGCGCCTGTTCGTTATAGTCGCGCGTAGGCCGCGCATATATTTGAGTATATTATACGTATCTGCAGAAGCCATGTATCTAGTATTTTCTATTTTATGTTCCTTCTCGTTTAAGATTCTTTTTTTCTTCATTGCTTTTCCCCATGTGTTTTTACACGTCGATCTCTTCTTCGTTTCTTTTTCTTTTACATCTCATAATACTTGCACAGATACATTTAAGTCTCCGGACGATCACGATTTCAAATTCAAATTTTTATTATTCTTCTTGAACTTTTTTTTCTAATCTTTTTACGGTATTACTTCTCGTCGGTTTGGAGAACAGTCCCAAGGTTCTGGACGCCCCTATACTTCGTATAATCCCGAGGATTAGACGGGAATCACGCGTGCAGTCGAGAAACACAAATGATGATCGTAACATTAAAAAGAGAGACGCGTACGTCATATTCAGGTCAGGGAAATAGAAATAGGAATTGAAAGGAGAAGAGGAAGAGAAAAAAAGAAGTTCTACGAATGGAAGGTACGTAGATGCATGTGTATAAAAGACTCGGCAACGTTCGTAGAGATGATCGCGGCAAGGTAAGTTTGAACAGCGATATGTTTTTAATATAATATAAATTATGCATCTCTAAAGCCACATTATAAACTTCAACGGCAGCGACTATAATATCATAAAATCAACGACGACGAGAGAAACTCGAGCGTTTATATCGCGTGTTGCACCGCGATCGCAACAACTCGCCGCGGTAGCAACGCAGCGCACAGGACGACGAAAGTGTACGCGATATAAAAATAGAACGCAGCAACAGCACGTTTTACGTTTCATGTATAATACGTACGTACCTATCTACCTACCTACCTACCTACCTACACCTTCCTACGTAACCTACGTATTCATCTACATATACAAATATCATTTATATATGCATCTGTAACTCCCTCCACGCGAATGTATGTAACGTACGATTTTGATTACGTGCTCTATGGTATCGCGTAACTTGCGAACACTTTTTTCCCCCCTCTTTGATTCTTTCTCTCTTTTTCTTGCCCGCAAACGTATATATGAATGTATAATAGGTGTGTATATTTTTTGCGTGGGTGACTTTTTACGTTATACATTTAATTTTTTTTTTTCTTCACTTTTTATCATTTTGTCTTTATCTCGATCTCAGAGGTTTCTCCGAGAGATTTTGTCAGAGAGTAAAATGAACGGTTGTTCCCGAGGACATGGATCCGTTGGATACGGCATTGGGTATACATACGGAGTTATACCTGGTATGGGCCACATAAGGCAATACAGCAGAACTAAACTCTAGAATTAGGCATCGGGATTCGAGGACCATTAAAAATGTGGAGGGATAATTGGCTAGCAGCAGACAGACTGCTGTTGCTGCTGCTGCTGCTGCTGCTGCAACGTCGGCGTGGCTGGCGACGGAAAGGAAGAGAAGAGTATAGAAAAAAATTAAAATGAGAGAAACGTGTAGAGACGAAAAAGACCCATTGGGTTGATGCTGGCTGGTATAGTAGTAGAGAAGGCGGCGGGCAGGCAATTTACCGAGAAAACAGCGTAAGAGTGAGAAAAATTTTTGGGTCCTTAAATAATTATAGACTAGGACACCAACACTACCAAAAATTTTGAGGAGAATAAAAGGATGAAAAAAATAAAATAAAATAAAGGCAAGAGGAACATCCTAAAAGTTGCGGCTGCACCAACATTATCAGCCAGTTTCAGGACGATGACTTCGACGGCGACGACTTGACTCGTCTCGACTCGACTCGTCTCTTTTATACATCTTTCTTTTCTTTGGTTTCTCGTTGCTTTTTTCCATCTCTTTTTCCAACGTACAGTCCGCTCTCCGCGTGGTTCTTTACTCGTGTTGTTCGTAAAGAGGAACCACCAACCAGCAGCATCGGCAACGCGGGGCATCAGCTCTGGCCCTTGGAATATTAATTCTGAATTCGTCACGGTGCATCTCAACGCGATCTCGCTCTCTTACTCTCCCTGTTTCGTGTTGCGGCATCTCTCCTACCCATATGCTGGTACTTCGTTAAAAATTCGAGAGATGAGATGAGATGAGACGCGTCGAGACAAGACGAGACACGAGTAAAGTCAAAGTCGACGAACGAACGCCGTGTCATATCCGATATTTCATTTTAAGTGTATGTATACGTGTTATTATCTATCACTCGAATTATTCACCGACGAGAGGACTGCGCCGCTAATTTCCATCGAGGAGATTTTTAATTCCGGAATTCAACGTATCTATCTGTGCTGCGTGTATATTTAGAATCGTATAAACGCGTCGAAGTTAAGAGTAAAAAAAAAAAAAAAGAAATGGTTACAATCAATTATTAAAAAAAACTTTTTTTCCTGCTTCTTTTTCTCTACTATCTATTCATTATTTCAGAGATAAAAGGACGACCGACAAAAAATTACCAATCGCTTGATAATTCTTTGACACGCAAGAAAACCGACCGACTACCAAAATAGCGAGAAGGAGATAGAGAAAAAGAGGAGAGCCAACGATACAACAGACTACGTCGAATGTGTGTCAATGATAAGAAGCGAAACGATACTCGGAAGATCAGACGACTCCAAAGCTTGAAAAACGATCACGCCGTGCACTTGGAGAGAAAAAAAAACAAGACTCACATATAGAAAAAGAAAACTTCGTAGATGATGTGAAAAACGGATCATCAGTCATCGGAGCTTCACGTTTAATTTAATTTCTCGCACGTCGCGGTTAATCATCCTCAAATTTTTCTTATGATATGATTTGAAAAATTGATGGCAAACAAGAATTCTTCTTCCTTTTTTGATTTTTTTTAGTTTTTTTTTTTTAAAGAGTTCGTTTAGACAAACGTGAAACCCTCTAGATGACGACGACCACAACGACGACGACGACGATCGAGTTTAGTTTTGTAAGAGTTGCGCGACGTCGACGTCGTCAGAAGTCACGTCGTCGCCGTCTTCTCCGTCAGTCAGCTGATGTCGTTTGTTTTAGTTTCATTTCAGTCTACTTAACAGCTGACGATGAGATGTGAGACGCGTTGGCTACTCCAGAGGTTTTCCACTTTCCGCACGCGTGAATCGCTGAGCGACGCAAACATTTTCATACCACTTGTCATTTCCGTATGTTTACCTCTGACGTTCGATGCATGTCACTTAATTTAATAATAAATAATACGAGTTCAATTACCTGTGTAGCATCCGAGTAGGGTGTAGGAGAATTTTTATCCACAAGTTGCGATCCGAACAGGGGAATCCCCGAGCTTGAGGGGCTGTCCTGTTGTTGTGGCACCATTTTTGGGCCTTACGTGTTGCGTATGTCACTTCACTTTAGATATTTTTATATAAACACACCTGCACACGTACACTTCTGAACGATAAACGAACGAACGAACGAACGAATCAATCCACCTGACAAATCGAATCTTCCGTTTCTGTTCAGTTTGGCATTAATACCAAAAAAATCATCGACGACCTTTCGATACGACTGATCGTGTTTAAACAGGATTTGATTATCTCCTGGTTCTTTCGACGACGACGACGACGACTGGAGATTTATTTGAGCAACTTTGATTTTTTTTTCAATTTAATTATTATTCGTAAATCACCGTCGATATCCGTATTGTTTTTTGTGTTTCTGTTTTTTACTACAATTACAAATATCAAAAGTCCATTTTCTCCTTATTCCCCACTTCAGCAGATATAGATATTATATTGCTATATCGGAATCACATAAATCAATTGTAATAAATCAGCGACCGACCGTTTCAAGTACTCTATTCGACGGC
The DNA here is from genome assembly GCA_963932425.1 of Athalia cordata. Lineage (NCBI taxonomy): Eukaryota > Metazoa > Arthropoda > Insecta > Hymenoptera > Athaliidae > Athalia > Athalia cordata. The sequence goes on along the minus strand of OZ010627.1, from coordinate 31,969,791 downwards.
TATGAGCTTTCGGTATTGAAAAATGTCTGATCATCGAACACTGACATTCGTAGTTTATAAAGAAACGTAAAAAAACTCAAGTCCTTTAATATCGTTGTTCAGCGTTTAGTTTTATACTTCTTTATCTTCTTGTTCTCGTTCTTCTTTTTCTTCTCCAACGATCGAACCCAAAAATAATTTGGTCGAAAGGCGATGAGATCGATAGAAGAAATGATCGGACAAACGTCAGAACAAAAATAAAGAACGAAAGAAGAGAAGAAAAAACCAATAACTTTTAACGAAGCAAACAGTCGTGTGGGACGATGTGAAAAAAAAGCTCGCACTCTTATCGCCGTATACTAGTACTTAAGTTGGACCTCCTCGAAGGTTACCTCTTCTTTTTTGTTGTTAAATAAAAAAAGAAAAAAAATAATATACGTACACAACGTTAAAGAAAAACTTCAGTCTGTGACTGAAAATTTTGTTATATTATTTACTTCGTTTTTCTCCTTTTTTTTTAAATTTATTCCAAATATTATTTAATTGTCTCGTATATTTTATCGTTTTTCCTATCAATATTTATTGTTTATAATCGTCCTCAAAAATCTTTCCGGAAACAACGTAAAAAGAAAAACCAACAGTGAAAAAATAACTACGATATTCTTCTCACTACTTGTTGTTGTCTACTGACATGTGGTGACATTATTACCGCTTTTAACTGAGACGATGCTCGCAGCACGAGCGCACATAAGCTACTGACTTGACTGCCGTCTCGAACGCCCGTCTCTATACTTCAGACCTGCATCAGCTGTGAGCTGCTTCCCTCCTCCCTCGCCGCCCCCTCGCGCGTGCCCCTCACCCCCCACCTCGGCCGATATCGCCCTCCCCTCCCCTGCCCTTACACCCCGCAGTCAAGCAACGAACTCTCTCATTCTATCCCCACCAGTCGACGGTGTTGGAACAGCGGGTCGCGCAGCACGTCGAGAACCAATCGGTGCATTCGCTCCCTTGCTTCGTTCGATGTAAGTACGTAGGTCGCAGTACGTAACATCAGCATCAATTCTCTTTAACGACTACGTTGTAACAATTTCATGTATAAATTGGTCCTGGGCTGATTTCAAAATTTAGATCCTCGTGCATCGTCTACACGTGGCTTTTTTTCAAACTTTTTTCGGTCGTAGTCGGTCGTAACGATGATCGAATTTAATTAACATTGCCCATTACCTTTTTAGTCATTTTATCTAGAAATAATGCAGCTCATCGAATTCAATCGGTCGTCGATCGATACCTGTACGCAATCCAGATTTTATCCGAACATCCGAAGCTGAAAATTCTTCGATAAATGAAAAAAAAATATATAAATAGTTATTCGTGAATATTTGTCGGTTCGGGGATACATACGGTACTCGGTGTACTCGATGCTGCTGCTACATGTAGGCATAAAACATGCGAGGCGGTAAACGGCCTGTAGTTTATACGTAAACTTCTACACGTATGCAACATGTACGTGTATACCTAACTTACACAACTCCAGAGCATCGTTTACGGAGCGAGTTGTTTTTTCCATTTTTTTTTTATTATTTTTCTCTCGTATAGGACTCCGCTCTTCTGGGTTCCTGGACTCGGCGGCGCGTCGACGGCGTGGGCATGTTGCGGAGTTTGTTTAATTTTTTTCTCCACACTTTATTCTATTTTATTGTATAATTTAAAGTTTTTTTATCATCGTGTCAGAGATATGTATTAGATCATGCCGCGTATCGCGCATCAAACGCGTGACCCTCGCGGTGCACAGCTGCAGCGGCTTTCTTCGGTTCTATACGATGTAGTAAAAGCGATGAATTACTGCATCGTTGCATTTCCCCTCCATCCTACCATACGACTCGCATGTAATGTTGGTATAGGTGCAGTACCATACCTAATAATTTATTCATGCGTTCGCAACCCCTTAATCAAAGTTCGTGATGCTACAACTATGGATTGTACTACGTAATTCTGTTATCTTCTCTGCCGGGGTATCTAATATTAAGAGCGTATGTATGTAACAACCGCGGGAATATATAACGAGTTTGTTATTTTATTTAAAATTATATATATGTGGCGTACGGATAGGTATAGAATAAAATATTGAAATCGAAAAGCGTTATTGAAACGGTACATACGTACGTACGTACGTTCATTGTATGAATAGTTTGACGGCAACGTATAGACATACGCGTATGTGCATATTATAATACGTGTATAATTTTAAATGACGAGTAAATAATCTCTTCAAGTTTGATAATGGAGTTCGTATGGTCTTTGCTCTATGGGTCGGTGCAATTGACCTACAATTGAATGAATCATCGATCTCGTTCGCGGTGTTGGTGCAGCAGCAGCACCACCATTTGCTATATGGTATGCATGGAGTGGATGAGATAGAATAATTCGATTATCGCTAAATATACATTATATAGTAACTAATAGGGATAACCGACGACGACGAGTACAGAGAGAATATGTAATTGTCTCACGATTCGATGGGGGTTTAGTGAATTCAAATGCAGGAATATAATCACGTCGGCTATCAGGCCCTGATCGCTATTGTGAGATACTTGGGGCAGTCAATTTTGAAATGCTATGAAATACCAGTGAAATGGTATGCTCATGAAATGGTATGAAATGGTGCGAAATGATGTGGTTACCCCCTTGGGCTCATGGGCCATTTTACTGTGTTCTAACCTCAAGAACACGATTCCGTCGAGTAAATCAAGCTAGGAATAAATCCCATCGAAATATCCTTATTTTTTTCACTTTTTGGAGCGATAAATTGGCGATAACTCGATCAATTTTATCGACAGATCAATTGAGCTCACGAATTCGTATTCCCGAGGTCAAAAAACGTTAGTGAAGTGTCCTGTAATCGATTTTAAAAATACTTCGATTTTGGTCCGAAAATCGAAAAAATCCAAAGGGGTATACCTTAGATTTTTCTCGGTTTTGGGGTCAAAAATCAACATTTTTTTAAATTGATCGTAGGACGCTTTTCTGCCGTATTTTGACCTCAGGAACACGAATCTGTAAGTTAAATTGATCTATCTATAAAATTGATCGAGTTATCGACAATTTATCATTCTAAAAAGTGAAAAAATGAAGATATCTCGATGGGATGTTTTTCTAGCCTAATTTAGTGCACGGATTCGTGTTCCTGAGGTCAAAATACGTTAGAAAAGTACCCTGCGATCGATTTTAAAAATACTTCATTTTTGGCCCAAAAATCGAAAAAATCCAAAGGGGTATACCTTAGATTTTTGTCGATTTTGGGGTCAAAAATCAACATTTTTTTAAATCGATCGCAGGACACTTTTCTTACGTATTTTGACCTCAGGAACACGAATCTGCAAGTTAAAATAGGCTACGAATTGATCCCATCGAGATATCTTCATTTTTTCACTATTCAGAGCGATAAATTGGCGATAACTCGATCAATTTTATAGATAGATCAATTTAACTTACAGATTCGTGTTTCTGAGGTCAAAATACGTCAGAAAGACGTCCTACGATCGATTTAAAAAAATGTCGATTTTTGACCCCAAATTCGACAAAAATCCAAGGTATACCTCTTTGGATTTTTTCGATTTTGGGGTAAAAAATCAGCTTTTTATCCTGATAGCGTTCAATAGGGGCTAATACAAAAATATAATGTACGGATATCAGGTCTCTTCTGTGTTAAGATCAATGGAAATTGAAGAAAAATGATTTCGCAATTGAAATTTGCTCGTGTTGCACCGGTGGAAGAATCCGCGACCCTCTCACATGTATTTCAGATGTATACGTAACGCATACTAAAAATAATTCGTTTTATACAAAAGTTAACAAAACATACTTGTGCCAAAATTTTCACGAGAAATAAGATAGAACGTAGGGAGAAAAGAGTAGGAGGAAAAGCACGGCCGAAACCCGCGTCAATTCTACCTTGCAGCCTTCTCCGAGAATTAAGATTCTTGAAATAGATCTTGTCGTAGATATACATCTACCACTAGCGACGGCTCATCTAATCTTGGACGATATTATAATACATGAAATTCTGTGATTTGACTACTTGCCGGAAAAAATACAGCGAATCCCCTACTCTACCGAAATTTCTTCCAGAAACTTCAAATCTCAAGATGCAGCCGGGGAGAGCCAAACGCGAGCGCTGGCGCGTTGTCGAGAAAACGTTACGCGAGATAGAAAGAGAAAAAAAAATTATTGTTTTTTTCTCGTACATGCGAAAATTGGATTTTCTCATTTATCGAATTGAAAAGGCACTGCTTATTCAATCACAGTCATAAGATTTCGTGAAGTTTCATTTACTTTATTTTTTATTTATTTTACTTTATTTTTCCTCCCATCATTTTCATGAATAAACCATTAATTTTTTTGCTTTTCCTCTCTCCTTTTTCCTTTCAACTTTACGCCGAAATCATAACCTTTGAGTTGCAGAGCGCTGAGACCCATAGAGCCAAGGAGATTTCTTCCTCCTCTATTTTCAACCCTTTTCTGCACTGTCAAATTGACTTAATTGTTTAATTTCGTTCCAAGGAATTGAGCAAATATTTTAATTCTCTTCGAAACGACCCTCGATAGCTTTCTTTTGCGTTCGTTGGATTTGGGCGCCTCGGTAAAATTACTTCCTTCTTTCAGAAGGGAGAGAAATTAAGAAAAAAAATATATATGTTAGGATAAAAGAAAGAGGTGTCTTTTTTCTCGTCTTTTTATGTTTTTTTTTTTTGTTGCGAAAATACGTAATCAAGTTGTACAAGAAAAATCAACCGTGCGGCAACTTTCCCCGATGAAAAATCATGTATCTAAATGAAGAAAAAAAAATAAAAACTTCATATATATATAAATATATATGAAATATATCTGAAGTTAAAATCGTCCGCAATCTCCATACACCAAAAAAAAAAAAGAAACAACAGGCACACCGCGTCTCTTGAAACGTTGCAGCTGCTGCAGCAGCAACAGCACACCGCTTATATATACTTTTTTAACCAAGGTCTCACGGACGCCTCCGCTTCTCATATCGATGGAATAAAATACAAATAATCTATGAGGATGGTTGAGGAAAGAGAAGAAAAAAAAAGTGAGAGAGAGTGAGAGAAGAGAGATGGAAGAAAAAAAGAAAAGTATTTGACGGGACGACGAGAACGACGACTCTAAGGCCGTCGTAACGCCGGGTGCAGTGCTGCAGCGGTTCACCGGATGCCTTCAACTGCAACCAGAGAATACTAACTAACTTAAGCCGATGAGCCGATGTTAAACATGAAAATATTCCAACGCTTTATTATACCAACTTGTACGATTGCAGCTACCAGGGGACTCGACGCTAGTCTCAACTATATTCAATCACGCCTCAAACCCTTTCCAATTTGTCGTCATAACGTAATGGACAAATATACGCGGGTAGAAAAAAACGGGAAATAAGTTTCTCGGTGACCGATTCATTTTGGATATTTGTTAATTTTATTTATTCATTTATTTATTTCATTTTGCCTTGTTCGTTGGAGATCCATAAGCCAATTAGGCCGCACTGCCTACGTCATAGCTCGATGAGAGTGGATACATCTTCAGGAAAGGATCAGCTGTTTTCGGATCACTTCCCAGCCATCTGTTACCATGGAGATCGAGGGACGCACGTAAAATACTTATTATACCCATACACCATTTTTACGATAAGCTGAAACGCCGGTTTCTTTGAAAGAAAAAAGAAAAAAAAAAAGTAGAAATTACTCTTCTCTACTTCTGGCGGGGGGATTCTTTTTTCAGTTACGTATGTGGGTATATCATTGCCCCATTTTTTTTTTAAAACCCCTTTGCAATTTTTTCAAATTTCATAGAACTCATTTCGCGACCTAATTATTGTTCCACTAATTTTTCGCACGATGGATCGTCTGCACAGAAAAACGACGCTCGTAACGTTGTACGTGAATATCTTTATTTTCGGCTCTAATCAAATCACCCAATTAATGTCAATCAATGTTTACAGAATATCACGGAACGCTCGCGCGTTTATTACCGACGCTCTGCAGTAAATTGATAAACGATAAACGACCCAGTAGCTTCACACACATACGGTGAGTCTATGTGGTTCTAGTTATACATATATACCCCATTTAGCACCCCGTATATATGCGCGTTGTAAGTAGAAAAAAGACAAAAAAAAAATATATACAGGAGTCAACTTCATAATTCGCAAAATTAATTATTACAAAAAATGATAATTACCCTATCTAAATAGCGATAACGATATCGACTTACTAATTTCTACTGAATTTACATACGTGACTAACTCATTTGAATTTATAAACTTATATATATGTATAGTGTATACCCATGTCATCGTTCTGGGTAATAAAACGAATGAAATCTGTGCGAGCTAGCACGTAGGCTAATAATTTAGATTGGTTTGATTTTGATTTATCGCATATACTTTTATCTATCTTTCTCGCCGTTTTTTCGAGAATTTTTTTCCGTAACCGTGCGCAATACAATCTGCATATGCGTGTATTCTTTGTTCGATAGTTTTTTAAATACCCCGCATTACGCACGTAATTAACATCGAAAGTATATCGTCGGTTTTCGTATATAATGCACGTGTATTTTTGTGGATCGGTTGCAACACACGTTATATAATGCAGAATAAGCTTCAGAAATTGATGAGAAAAAATCGTGGCGAACTATATGAACTATACATCCGATGCGAGCTGCAAGCGCTGCATGTCTGGGGAACTGGGAAGTTTTAAAGTACGCCGGGTTTTCCTGGAAATTTACGTCGATCTCACAGCCGACGATTTCAAACATAGCGTTTTGTAATTATGTGTATTAAATTTTCCACGCATTTTGCCGCTATTCATTATGTACGGGTTATACGTAACAGCAGCAGATGAAAGAGATTCGACGTACATCACGTGCCAACTACTCGATAATTTTACCGAGAAATGAGGAGAGAAGGGAAAGAGAAAAAGAATGCGGTGTCACGTGTAACACTCGTGATTCTCTCTATAGAATTTTCTCTACCCCTTATAGAAATGAAAAATCTACATTATAACTGTATTCCGAAACATCTGTACGTATAAAAGTGTATAAAAATAAGCTCGTAGCATACCTACCTACCATTGCATTATGTCGATACAGTTTCTCTGGGGTTTTCTCTAGCGAAAAACGGGGCGAACCTAAGAGCTGAATTCTCGATCATTTTTCACCGTAGATTCGGTAGACCCTGCCAAAGTAGCAGCAGCAGCAGCAGCAGCAGGATGACGGGGGTGTAGTCGTTGGCTGGAGGGTTAAAACGGGCAAAATTCTCCCCCCTGTTTTCCCCGTAGCCTTCTGGGTCTGCGCATCTATTCAGTATTTTTCCTCCCGGCAGGCAGAGCATTCATCCATTTACTTTGTATAAAACTTCCCCGTACGCAGACAGACGTGTTTCAGGTGTGAGTATACATGGTAGTAGCTACTGCTAGTAGTCCGCATCAGGTATTATGATTTTGGGACCCACCCGCCCTTCTCTTTCCCTTCGTACGTACTTCGTCGTACTTCACCCGTCACCCGGCGTGTCCTGTCCCTTTAAATTTTTAAATGCCCATCGCCTCGACGGTGGCCCTCCGTCGCTGTTGCCGAGGGAATAAAACGAGCAACGTGCGACGCCGCTACTTTGTCACTCCAATTTCTTCTCTGTTACCACTATATGACGGAGTTCAACGGTAAATAACCTTACCGGAAGTGAGCTTTTGCCATCCCGCAGGAAATGAGAATTTTCAGAAGAACGAGATGCGAGTATACCGTATCCTGATCTTATTAATATCCTTCCTTTTTTCTCATATTCTCTACGTCGAAGACGCAAATCTGTAGGGCAGTTTCAGATTCGGACGATATCGAAGGATTACCCTGAAGAAAATGGAGTGACGAATAATTACGAAAAAAGAACTAATAAATACCCCGTGGTGAGTCAGCTTTCAACACCTAAGTATGTAGATGTCCGTATTGTAATAGGTGAGAAATTATCGCGAAGGAACGCGTGTTGCCCGTATTTGAGATAAGAATGTAAAACTACTTAAATGTGTATACGATACACGTACAAAAATGAATGATTATCAGTGTACACATTTTTATTAAACATAATATCTTAAGGTTACAAGTATATTTCTTTAGTGAAATTGCTCGGGGCCGATATAACCTAAAATCGATAATCTTTGTCAGCGACCGTTCATTGCGCGCCTGAATTAATATTAAATTTACTGCAATTGTTATGTTTTTTCTTTTTTTTCTCTTTGTCTCTCGCTCTCTCTATGGTCGCAGTTTCTTTTTTATCGCTTTCCCCTGAACATATGACGATCTCGTGTTTGAACAGCTGGATAAATCAGCGAAGTGATCATTAAACAAATCGCTATACGTACAGGTAAAAAGAAAAAAGATAATAAAAAATAATATTTCATCGCAAGGACTGATAATTGAAACTGATTCAATGAATTTTTTTTTTGGTTGTTTCATCGACTCGTTATCTTTTAAATAAAAATCTTTGGAATCATACGATTGTTTATACATATACATTTACGTTAGATTCTTCGACTACAACGCTTTGCACATTTGCGTATACCGCAACGTAATTGGATTTACGATAATAGTGGTGGGACAAAGGTAGGTATATAGGTATGTAATAAATGGTGATTTCTTCTTATTTCCGAGGTGAATTTTATGTGACTAATCAAGAGTGAGACCAGAGCGAAGCTTCTTCGCTGCGTGAATTACATTGGGACTGAAGAGAATTGATGATGAAATATCAAGACAATCGTAGAGAACCTCAACTTTCAAGGCTTCACGTATAATTCCACGCCACTGTCACTCCTCACTCGGTTAGCGATAGATAGAAACTGTGAACGTGATCGAGAAAATTTGATTGAAAATAATAAACGACCGTGTAACGAGGGGCACAAGAAAACTGATCAGAAAATCTGAAAACTAAGAACACGCGTGTTCTCGTCTGCAGAGATTGAGAACTCTTTGCACTTGGAAAAGATCGTGTTAGTCTTGCTCCGATTGTGAGTCGGTTTATTTCGGTCACTACTTTAGCTCAACACCCCCTGCATCAGAGTTCACAGACAGACTTCTGAGAATGACCTCGCGTCACTCTACGAATTACGGTCCCTGCATCCTCCTGATGCGGAGGCGAGTTTTCATGCAGTTTTTAACTGCACATACACAACACACCGAACAAACTCGAGGAACGCAAGTTGCACGTATACGCACATATAATTCAGTTCAAAACGAACGTTTACACGTATAACACACGTGTGTTGGTATACCTAGCTTGTAATTATAAAAATTCACACTTAAAAAATTACTGGGTAATAAAAGGAAAAATCTACACCAGTTTTAAATTCTCAAGAACAAGGCATATATATAAATACATATATATACCTAATATAATCGTTTACTTGGTAAACTCCGGAAACCCGTCCATGTGGTGCCTGTGGGGGTTATGGATTGTATTTCAAAACCGACTTCTCCATATAAAACCGTCAAGGATTTTAAACTGTAGAAATTGAAGAACCTTAGTTTCTCTCTCCCCGTGCAAACTACCGACAATTATTATATGCGAATTAAAAACTATCATTATATACCCTTATTACACCCACGTGCGTCTCGCGATAATTATAATACGTCGTTCGAAATTTATATTCCACGCGAGTGCATCTGTTTTTTTCTTTAATTTTTTTCTTATTAAGAAATACGTATCTGATAAAAAAAAATATTAGTCACAACTCACTTTGTTTTTTTCTTTCTTCCTCATAATTCCCTGTCGTCTAACTGGATTATATCGGGCAACGACTTTTTACCGGACAATCGTACGATTTACAGCAATAATACCTATTACATACCTACATGCGTGTCATTTGTTCGCTATGAGTCCTTCTTTTTCTTTCTTCTTCTTCTTTCTTTTTCTTTTTTCTTTTAATCATAGCCAAGCGTATAATTACAAACGTATGTAATATCTAATTGGTTAAAAATTTGACAACTCACCGATCATTTTCTAGAAATATAATTTACAAAAATAAATGCTATGTAGCCGCATATGTGATATAATGCTTGTTTGTAGACGAATAGTCAAGTTGAACAGCTGTTAACAATTTGTTAAAATTCTAAGAGAGAGAGAGAGAGAGATAGAGAGAAAAAAAAGAAATGAAAAGGAAAAAAGAAAGAACATACCTGAGAAGATAATAAGAAGAGCGATTAATTTATACTGTGCAATTATCAGGTTCTCCTGAAGTAAATATGCAAATAACTATAGGTAACACCCGTTGTTATAATGTACACATATTAATGTACAGGTATAAAAGGCCAACAAAAAAAGGTATAAAAAAGAAAGAAAAAAAAGGGGGAGGGAGAAAAAAATTGGATGAGTAGCGAAGAATGGAATGCCGCGTATTTCTGTATCAAATTTATTTTCATGCGATGATATATCCGACAGACATTTGTCTCGCTCGTTGGTGGGGGATGGAGGGAATATCGTCAGACATGGTGTTTCTTTTTATTTTTTATTTTTTTAACTACATACCTACCTATAATATGCTCATATCAAAGTTCCTATCCATTACGTCAGATGTAGAATATAACAATACACAAAATAAGACGAAGGAAAAAACGGAGCATTCCTCTTACGATGGTCGCGTAATGGCGATTTTATATATACGTATAGATGTAATATCGAGAAGAATTCTGAAAAGATTAATTCGAGAAAAGTGACACTAATACGAATGGTATCATATTTCACGTCAGAAATTGTACGGTAAAATGATGAGGAAAATTTGGAGATGATTCGTGTTTTTTTGTTGTGCAATACGGTGTCGAATGTTTCGATTTTTGGATCGAATACGATCTTTCGCACCTCGTTATATTCGTGTTCCGAGAAACTGATGAGCCGCCGTGTCTCGGAAACACCTTTTCTTGGATACGATAAAAAATTCCTAGAAATCAAACGGTATGAAATTTACACAGTGATATACATGATACCACGATGCATTCCATATGCTCATAATTAGTATAATAACGTATGCATATATACATAGATGTAACGGACGGAATTAAAATATTGCTTTATCAGTTTAACCGCGCGATATCTGTAAATAAGTATAGTGGATGTATTTATACGTATACAGGGTGTCCCAGAATTCGCGCCAACTAAGTACGTAGCGTTGTTCCTCGTGAAAAACTGAAATAGGGAAGTCGAGTTGAAAATGTTCTAGGTCTGACAGGTAAAAAGTTACAGGGTGCCAAAGTTCCGCCAATCGCTGACTGGAATAACGTCGGTGTGCCACCAACACACTGCTACGCCCGGCGTGTTGGTGGCACACGGACATGACGGTGCACGCCGATTGGCGGAACTTTGGCACCCTGTAACTTTTCACCTGTCAGACCTAGAACTTTCTCACCTCGACTTCCCTATTTCAGTTTTTTACGAGGAACAACGCTACGTACTTAGTTGGCGCGAATTCTGGGACACCCTGTATATCGTACATAATATACAGACGATGTATATAGCGAACTTAAACGGCGCGTGTAAGTATGTTATAGATGAAAAATTAATTATTATAATGTTTAACGTTACACATGATGGGTTTGTGTATAAATTGCGAAATCAATTTACGTCGTAATTTTGTACCGAATCTGCGAAATAGATAAATAATTATGTGTATCGTTCCAGAAATTGTTGAAAAAAAAAAAGAAAGAAATTGAAAATATTATAAACGAGCGAAGATAAATGATAAAAAAGTTTCAAGATTGAGATCACATGTCGCGTCCTTATAGATTATGTGTAATTTATGTACGCATATCACGCGTCATATGTGCGACGACGACATTAACGTTTCCGCAATTATAACTAATGTGTAAAATTTGTTCATCGATATAATATCAATCTCGCATTTGAGCTATGCGAATCACATAGATGCGCCGGCTGTCATTCACGCATTTTCATCGATGTAAACCCGCAAGAAATCACCCGCAAATTGCTGCACGGGATGTATGCGTATAGGTATCGGATTATACCGTAAAGTTCTACGTATTATCTGGAGGGACCGGGATGGATTATAGCCTGCGGCGAATCAATCGATAACACCTACAAACCTCTGAATATTTCAACTGCCATTTTATCCTCTTTCGCAGGGTTCATGCAGTTCCATATAATCGATTCATGTTGCATTTATATACATATACGTGATGCGGAGAGAGAATCTAACGATGAATTATGACACGGTATAGGTGAATAATTGGCCGTTGATTTTTTTTTTTTTTTCATTCGAGCGGATATACGCACATCGTTATTGTATAAATAGTGCGATATTAATTATATTATTTTGATGTTAAAAATCAAATTACATGCTGCGGGCGTGTTAAATTATTCGTTAATTTTCGACGAATTAATCTGCACCGCGCACGCCGCACACGTGTATTATAGGTACGTACGTTGCATATAAGGATAACACCCGGTACACGTATAGTATTATACTAATATATCGCTTTTTGAGATGATTCGCCATGCGAAACGACATTTACATGTAATAGCGTTCCATGAATCCGCCGCTGCCGCCGCCGCCGCCGCCGCCGCCTACGCGAGTTCAGCTGTTTTTGATAAAGGTAATTATAGGCTTATGCTCAACTTACGTATGTATCAAACGTATATTTTACGTACAAACCCACGACGCACACTAACGTATCGTGCCTCTGCACTTCCAACTCAATTCTTGACGTCTTTCACGATGCCCTTCGCGCCAACTAGACATCGTAATTATATGCACAGCGGCGCGACGATCGTGTGGAAAAAAAAAGATAAATAATTATACATGTAATCCTCCCTAAAGTGACTAAACGTCGGACTCGTACATTATATACAATATTCGTCATTTTTATTTTTCCATTCAATTTTTCCACTCGTATATCGCGCTGTACATACGTTATACCTGGCAAAAGTGCACAGAGCGAACGCATGGGAGGGAAAATTTTGAGATACCGAGCGATACGGACTCGGAGGAAGGAACGTGAAAAATAAGAGAAAAAAAAGAAAACCAACAATTCGAACGAATAATTAAAAAACAAAACAAGCCATACTCAATTATAAAATTTCGTGTACATGTATAATTACACCAATTATTATATGGTATCATATAACTGCGTGCGGAACCTGAGAAATAACATCGTCGTGATTACAGCGTCTCGTACCTGTCTGCCAAATTCAGGGGGGTCAACGAAACGCAACTGATCCTCTCGAAAAAATTAATTGCTCGCGCTAACTTATATCTTACGCCATGCGAAAGATGTAGACAACAGAAAAAAAAAAAATTATTATCAAAATCAAAATCAATTAAAATTCTTATAATTAGTCAGAGTCTTGATTCATCAAGCGTGTAGGTAGGTACGTAAAAAATCAGAGAAACCAAAAAAAAAAGAAAAGAAAAGATGCATTTTATTGCAGCCATATTTTTGGACTTCCTGTAGGAGAGCTGTTTGTGAATAAGTAGTTAAATTGAAAATCTTTGTTTTTCCCAACAGATTTTTATGAGGTTAATACACGTTGTAATAATTGCGTGTATTATATATGGTGAAAAAGATACAGCCGGGAGCATCGCTTGTAAGACGCGTACATACATATTGTAAATATAAATAGTTGGTAAACTCTGACCTCATTGATAACTAGTAATTAATTTCCTGTCTCACTTTAAATAAAATTCTGCATAATACTGTTATACAAGTATTATTATAATTTTCATATCAACATATATAATTTTTGTAACGAGCCAACGTGATCCGAGACGCGCGGGCAAAACGTTTGAAATACATATACGATTTCTTCGTCTTACCCAATCAATTCCTTGATAATAATATCAAATGCATTTTATTAATCAAATGTATTCGCCACTACGTTCTAATTGGTACAATATAATTCAAAATTCATATACAAACGCTCGACGCGCAGCATCGAATAATTAATTTTCTGTACCACAATTTTTGGTAGAAAATTATTGCGAAATAATTGGTGTATATGAATCTGTCAAATTTGCGATGGAAATGTTGAGTCTACGATTGTTATTACAATTATTATATTTTCATCGAGTCGTTCCGAAATTTTCGTTTAGTCTAACGCGTCGAGGTCTGACGAAATAATCGATTCGATCGCAAAAATTCAGACGTTTAAATAGATTTGTATATTATCTTTTCAAATGTAATCTGGCATAAGATTTTTCATACTTTTTTTGCGTATTAATTGAACGACCGACCTTAAGCCCAACAATTTTCTACCAGCTTGATATAATTTTAGCTACACATCGCACGCATTAAAAAAAATTGGGATTTTGTGTAAATGGTGCGACTATAGTGTTCCGGATAATCGTACGTCGATTTTTCACTTTTTTTTTTCTTAATCGTTAACGATTTCAACCCCTTCTCTCGCTCGTTTTCAACCGTAACAACGACGTACGTAATGCGCCGTAATAATTGCAATGTGGTATGTAATAGCGAGCGAAAAGAGAGAAAAAAGAAAAGTAGTAGAAAAAAAAAAGAATTGATATTGAAAGAAAAAAGAAAAGAAAAATTAAATTACGTTAAAATAATAAATATATAAAAACTGTAGCCGTTGCAGCAGAGTGCAGATTCGATTCAAGGACGAAGATTAATTATATTCTACAGTTATGTGTATTATATTATATTCTCGAGTTTTATGTATGTAGGTATGTATGTTGCGTATGTATAAGAGATACGTTATATTACACCATGATATAAATAAAATAGAATAAACGTATTATGACATTATAATTTCAATAGAATGATGATCGGCAGGTTTGAGAGTTGGAAAGTGAGAATAAAAAAGAAACATAATTAAATAAAACTGTTCCGCTGCATCGAATCACCGTTTATACATTCGCTGTTCAGCGAACTTGTTCTACACGGTGGAAACGCCGCCTCCTTCGCATTTCATCCAAGGCCCTATGAAATCGATGCTAATTAAACTCGATGCTCTACCTCATATTCCTAGGTATACCTATAAGGTGTATAAATACATATACATACACACGTAATACGGGCACCCGTATACCGCACACATCTAGATAAGAAAGAAGCGCTCTCGCGGGCGCGCGCTCCTCATGTTATGGAGCATAAGTACGTATACAGGTCTGTATATTAAACATATGCAGACACGCGCGTATATAACTTGTAACTCACAAATTACTTTTTCCTTTTTTTTTCTAACGAAATAATTATGAGAATTATCTCGCATATTATGCATTGAAAGTGGGTAAAATACTTTGCGGATGGCCTTGGCAAGGCTACCTAATTCTTCCGGTTCCTCAAACGGTAGTACGTGTGGCGTATAACGTAATAACGAATATTTCGAGGGAATGGTCGGAGTTAGAATTTTTTTGTTTGCTCCTATTCAATTTTTGCCTCACTTCTTTGCCAGATGTAAGTTATGTTATAAAAAAAAAAATCTGCTCCTCATGCGAAAATACATTCTTAAATCTGTCGGTGCGCTAATTGTAAGTATATTTTTCGCGCTAAATTTTGTTCGATGCACCTCATACGCACGTGATCGTGCGATATGTGTAGGTATTCGAGATGCATACAAGCACGTATAGGTACGATTTGTATGTATATATATTTCTGTACGACTAGCGGCAGCCAAAGCGGCGCGAAATTGCGAATTGCGTAATCGCGAGTCGCGTATACGTATACGTAGAACACACCGACTATTGCCGCTGCTGTGCTGGCTGCACCCGCCAGACTGGCTGACGCCAACTCCGATCTGCTATACGTTTGCTACAGTATATGCTCTACTCTACGTACATACGTACATGGATATACGTTATACATATACACATGCACACGTTGTACGTACGTACAAATTGTATGTACCTACGTTATGACGCTTTGCTTTTAATCAGCTGCAGCCGTGTTCGAACCCGACTGACCAATGCGCATATACGTACGTCCGTATCCCTCTGATTCACACTTATCGATATAATAGCCGCTGGTTAAGCTTCGGTGCCGATAGCCAATTAATCCCAGAGACGGATGAACAGCCGGTTCTGATCCGTTACGCTTTATTAAATCATTTCACAATTTTCAATCGTCCATTTCATACCCTGCACATGAGTCGTATTACGAACCCCGCACGTAAAGTAACCACCGGTATTTCAGTTTATTTCTTTTTTCCTTTCCTTTTTTCTTTGCTTTTGCAATTATATTATTCGATGAAAATGATTTATACTGTGATTGATGCATTTCATTTTCAAGAGAGATTCATATGGGTATATACATGTTGCACATATCCGCGTTTCCGTATATGCAACAACGTTTACTACCCGCTAATATACATCGCGGCTAGAGGGCAAGGTGCATTTCCGGTTGCAATTCCCTCCCTTCCTCTCTTTCTCGCTCAGAATCAGTCAGTCGGCCTACACATAGATATGTGGTTTATACATATGTACATAAAATACATATACATACACCCGAAAGACAAAGAGAATTACGGTGCAAGGTATACGTATGCGCGACCAATTAGCAAATGCAAATGCAAATGCAAACGGACTACGACGCGACATACTTGTACGCGTGGATCTATCTCCCGAACGATATTTTACGCACCTACTTAAACGTACGTGCGTTTTCCGGAGTAATCGACTTGTGCTGCATCGGCGCGAACAAGTATTAGAGAAAAGCCTTGCTTTTTGTACCTGAGTATATGAGCGAAGAAAATACCTGCGAAGATACATGGTACATACGTGTATGTGTAAGTAGATAAGAATGCCCTCAGAATAATAATCGCTACTAGCGTCTGTTTAATTTTATGTATCGCATTATCGGAATTTTTATTTTACCACACCAGGCTGTACAAAAGGCAAGGTGACGAATCTGGCGAAAAAATTCTTAACGCTAGGCACGACGGTGACGCGGCAAACTTTCCGCATTTTTTTTTCTTCCAAACGATAAAAGTTGTAAGTATATAAATTATTTGAAATTATCTATTTTCACGGTGAATTTTGAATCGAATTTATATGGAGAGTCGTCTGGTCTTCGTAGTATTTTTACTTCGAAGACATCGAAATTTTTTCGCTCGGAAAGCGAAAGATTCGCCATCAGTTCGATCATATTCGACAATATACGAAGCTACAGTAACATAACGCAACGAGTGCAATGTTAGTAATTATGAACTTGATGTGTCACATAAACGACGTTATCTCTGCCAATGAGACCTAGTTATTGATAAGGTATTGTTTCATCGAAATAATTGCAAAATCCTTCGAAATTAATCGTTCGCAATTATGACAATTCCCAGAATCAAAGGGGCACCATATTGCACGAACACTTGTTGCATACGCGTGTATAAATAAAAGTGAGGAAGAATTTCAATTCTCTGTTATTCCGTGTGAATGTTTGGTTTTTTTTTCAAGTCTATCTACGATCTACGGCTAACCGCGGCCCACATAGAGCGAACTTTTTCAAGATCCGCGTTCGGGTATGTATCGCGCGTAATTCGCGTCCTTGGCCTTGAACATATATCAGCCCTCATGCGAATCGTCACGAGTATAATGTCAATTATGCGGGTGCACCGGTCTGTGACGTTCAATAAGGTCTACCAGTCGCGTCTTCGATACCCGACTCTTCAAATTTATAATTTATCTGCTCAAGAATCGCGAATAAACCGACGCTAATTAAATATCATTATCATTATATCGTTATAATTGTCGATCCTTCTGCCTCTTTTTTTTTTCTTGTTATTTTTCTCAATTTTCATTCGTGCAATAATATCAGCGACGATTTGCACACGCAACAAAAATGAAGTCGAATCGTTAACGCTGCGAAGTGAAGTCTAATCGGTGTCACCTTCGGTCTTATCGCTGACTACCGTGACTACTGCGCTGATCTGACCGCGATTTACATCCTCGTTTTATATAGGGTTAGTCAGAATTTATATCAGCTGGATTTTATAATTGTTTACGGACACTTTATACCGTTTATATTAAGACGCACATACATTTTGCATATGAAACGTGCAGATAAAACGTGTACCGTTCGTACACATGCGTATATAAACCGTGCATGTACACAGAGAATATTGTACAATGTTTTTCTTTTTATTTTATTTTCTTTTAATTCAGTTATTATCATTTTTTTAGCAAGATAAAATTGTAACCCACGCGTTGAATTTCTTTTCAACATTTTTATTTATTTTTTTTCATTCTGCTCTCATTTTGATAATCTGCATGTCGAGAGTTGTTGCTGTAGCGGGATACGTTGTTTAAATATTATGAATGATTTACCGATTTATTTATTCTCTGCAAAAAATCGTTTGACTTTTCTATGCACATATGCATCGCTTTGGAGTCTGGATTTTAGACTTGTTAAACTCGAACCACCTCCTGGTCCATGTGGAGGTTTGGGATAAGCCAAAGGCCGTTTGGGCACTGGCGCCTTAGTAATTACGAGATGACTGCCTGTTTTGAGTTTGTGTGCGTGAAAAACACGGGCCCCCGTACACCATATGCCGATCCTGCTGCTGCTCCTTCTGCTCCTCTCAGAACCTTCACGCTGCGACGATCCTCTCTCCAGACCTCGTAGGAAGGATCCAGAAGATCCAGAAAATTGACACGAAATTTCAAGAGATTCATCGAGTATTTTAGGAAACGATTGGTAAGAAATGGTTTTTTCTCTGCTTTTTATTCCTCGCAGAAAATTTTCGCATCTTGTATTCGTATAGGATAAAAATTGCGTTGAGAATATAGCCTAAATGTGTGTATGGGCATACACGTAACGAACAAACAAGTGCAGTATGGTTTACGAGGGTGTTCGGAGTGCCACAGGGACTGGGGAGTGTGAGGATTCGAAGTTATCCGCAGCAGCTTCGTGGACGGTTTGCAAAACCATAGAGGGAATGGGCATCTGCCCGAAGAACACGCGAAAACATCAGCTGTGCTGCCGCTGCTGCTGTTGCTGCAGGTCCTCCAGAGTCCAGGATGTAGTTAATTGTTGACGTTACCCGTGCAACTCGATATACGCCGGAGCAAAAGAGAGAAAAGAGAGAAAAGAAAAAAATGAAAAATAAATAATGAAGAAGAGGAAGACGAAGAAAAAGAATGCTGGAAATTTAAACGACAGAAACCACAGTATCCGGTGAACTCGTATGTATAATGCATTTCCTTATTTTTTGAAACGAGAAAATGGAAATGTTTCTATTCCTACATAGTAAGTTTGCAAAAAACGAATCGATAATCGATAGGAACCGTTACGTGTTCGCGGCGCCCAGCTACGAAAGAGTATAATAAAAGTTGTGCAAACAACTACGTGGAAGTTTACGATCGTATTGGTTGTTTCTATACGACTCATAGCTCCACCGAGAAAAGAGGCCTCGCTTCCGCGCGTGGTCGTTTCGTTTAATGGTAAGCAAATACTTTGCGAAGACTCTTCATCCCTTCGGTTGACGCGGGTTGCAGTCAGTCCTTAACTAAATCAAACTTCTGTTTTTGAAGTCTCACGACCATCAGGCGTCCTTCGATCGAACGAACCCTCGGCAAATAAAAGAAAAGAAAAAAAGAATAAAATGAAATAAAAGAAAGAAAACTAAATTCCTCCAACCATATAATACACGGTTATTTTGTCGCAGGAAATTTTTACCCCGCCAATTTCCGTTTTACTATCTTCTGATGAGCTTATATTATAGGTTTAACTCGGTGGAAAAAAAGAAACGCTTATGTTATTCGTGAAATCTGATAACGGCGAAGAAAACATGTATGTATAATATTGCTAGTGAAAAAGCTACGTTAAAAAACAGGAGGCGGTTTACATTTTGAGGTTTAAAATCTTCAGGATTTCCTTAGATCCGCATGGACCGTCGTCTGGTTTTACCGGAGTCCTTTAGACACGTTTAAAAATATCCTTTTCAAGAGATCTCCGCGTGTATTTATCTGACATTGTGAAGTGTCGGATTCGGAGTTGGAAACCTGAAAACCATCTTTTCGCTTCGTTTCGTCTTGCGGACTTATAAATACGAAACTTTTAGAAACTGCAAGAACTTTTCCTATACCTAAACTGAAGAATAACAGGCTCAACCGCCATTGTTAGAATTCTTCGACAATACGCAGCTTTGCTCCGTCGCTGCCTATCGTCCCGATCCTTTCGAAATTTTGAATTTGACAAAAAAAAAGAAACAAAAAAAATACATTCCCTTCGAAGGCTTCTATCGCCACGTACACGTAGTTGGGAATCTTTAGAACGCGGAAGACGAAAATTTGAAGACCAGCGTCGAAGAGGACGAGGATACAGTGTAAAGTTGGGCAAGTAATAAACTGTTCCCTTCGCGCCATCGGATATAACAGTTTGCGCAATTTGGGGCATGCGACCGCGAGTGTAAGGATCGGGGCTGCAGGCGGTGTGTGTAAGACCGCGTGAGAACGGAAGCGGCAGTTAGCCTTACCTCTCCTTACCAATTACCTTTCTCCCTTACCTTCTACATATACTTCACCTCGCGTTAACTCCGTGGCCCTTTGCAGCCCGCCACTTCGTCGACGAACAGGCATAAAACCCAACTCCAAACTCAACTCCTTCGGGAACGTAACGTTTTCCCCCATGACGACCGCTAAGGTCCAACAATATTATTATTAGACTCATGTTAACGACTCGCACTTTCAACTCGACAACTTCCCTTATCCTTACGTTCTATCCAATTTTCTTACCACCTCTTTCCAATCTCGTTGACTTTAATTCGAAAGTTTTTCACTGATTTTGAAAACGTGGCAAAAAATTCCGCGATATCTCTTTCGTCATATCGTCCTTCGGATATAAAAATGAACAAAATCTTTAAAAAAAAAATAAAAAATCGTTAAACAAAGAGGCGTATACGTAAGCACACATTAATAACTGAGAGTAGGTTATCTCTGAGAACGGTCGCACCGTGATACGGTGCAACGTAATGAAAAAAATAAATTAAAACCAAAAAAATATAAGAAATAAAATACAACGCGTCAGCGTAACGATATTATGTTACATGCGATATTATATATTGTTTGTAGAATCAGTTTGTACGTACGGATCTCCGTGACTCGAGTAAGTGAAGTTTGAGTGAAATGTTTCTAGGCGATTTGAACAAGCCATTGGAATGGGTCGGAGTGCGCATCGACTGACCACAAACTGACCACCTGTGACCAAAGATCGTTCGGACCTTGATCCTACGTACGCGTACCTTTAAAGGTCGTTCTTAATTTACACCTGCTCACCCGGAACCCAGCCCCTATTCATGGCAGTTTTTTTTTTCCTCTTTTTTTTTTTGTCTTTTCTCTCGTGGAGGTTAATTATCGAATTTTAGTCGTACGTAAGGAGTTTTAGTGAAAATATATTCAATGGTGTTTTTCATAGTTGGAAAATTGATCCGTTCGTAGGTATACTATGGTTATACATAGATAGATGCTATAACGTTACGAATATTACGTATAGTCGTCTTGCGGGGGCGTCGTCTTGGATGGACTTCCTTTGAAACCTGAAACCAACATCCTGAAGTTGAATTTCGATTTTTAAAGGGCCCTAGAGTCTAGAACCCTGCATAGAATGGATTCCGGGAAAGCTGCCGTTCGGTGATTCCCTGAATATCGTACGTTCCGGTCATTCAGCTGCCCTAGTCGTTATACATGCGCACGTACGTATATACATACCATATCATGTTACGGGATTCGCACGCGTCCAATTCCTACAACAGTAATGTCCGCCATAAATACATATTATATTATACAAAATGTATGGCAAACAGGAAGGAAGAAGAGAGAGAAACTAACCAACGGATGCCCTTCGGCGATCGAACTGGTTCCCGTAATTATACGTAATTATATTTTTATGCATAAATTTCAGACGTAAATGGCTCGCAAAAATATAGATATAATTAATTTCCAAAGCAAAACTGCGAACGCCATTTCGATATTTTATAATAATCAAATCTAAAGATAGAATAAAATATATTGACAACGACTGGTGCCACTGCAGTCATGGAATTTCAGTGCATCGCGCTGGATGTGGTTACGAAAAAAAAAAAAAATTAAAGTAATAAACTTGGACAATTCCGTGTCGCATCGGGTACCCTTTTCGAATTATTCATGTAATATAGGTTTGGGTATAGTTAATATAACTTCTAGCGGCAGCAACGGCAACGTAATGTATAAAAGCCGGTCGTCTCGTAACACGGGAGCAATACATTTGTAAGTAAATGCGTATCCTACCTACCGCACTGCACCCACCCTTTGCTGTACGACAGGTGAGTGTGGAAATACACGCAAACAGATTATAAAACAACTCGGTGTAGCAGTCAGCCGCAAACACGCGCGGGTGCATATAATTAGCGTTATACCAACATACGGATATGAGGACCAAACCTATAGACTATGAAAGCACAATTTACCCATTCAAACCACGCATAATTTTCTATTAACGACCATCCATTCTATTACCCTTTTACAAAAGAACAATATAATATATTAATCAAGATACACTGTCCGCCAGGGCGTAGATGGTGGAAAAAAGACAGCAGCGAAGGAGCTTTCGGTTTATCAAGGACTGAAAATCGAAAGGGTGAACAAAATCAATCGTGGACTTGAGAATTGGGTCGGCTGCAAGGGCTTATGGGCCATTTTTGACCTCAAGAACACGATTCCGTCGATTAAACCGTAGATTTTTGTCGATTTTGGAGTCAAAAATCAACATTTTTTTAAATTGATCGTAGGACCCTTTTCTGACGTATTTTGACCTCAGGAGAGCGAATCTGCAAGTTAAATTGATCTATCTATAAAATTGATCGAGTTATCGCCAATTTATCGCTCTGAAAAGTGAAAAAATGAAGATATCTCGATGGGATATTTTTCTAGCTTAATTTAGTCGATGGATTCGTGTTCCTGAGGTCAAAATACGTCGGAAAAGTGTCCTGCGATCGATTTTAAAAATACTTCATTTTTGGCCCAAAAATCGAAAAAATCCAAAGGGGTATACCTTAGATTTTTGTCGATTTTGGGGTCAAAAATCGATATTTTTTTTAATCGATCGTAGGACACTTTTCTGACGTATTTTGACCTCAGGAACACGAATCTGCAAGTTAAATTAGGCTACGAATTGATCCCATCGATATATCTTCATTTTTTCACTTTTCAGAGCGATAAATTGGCGATAACTCGATCAATTTTATAGATAGATCAATTTAACTTGCAGATTCGTGTTCCTGGGGTCAAAATACGTAAGAAAAGTGTCCTACGATCGATTTAAAAAAATGTCGATTTTTGACCCCAAAATCGACAAAAATCTAAGGTATACCCCTTTGGATTTTTTCAATTTTTGGGCCAAAAATGAAGAATTTTTAAAATCGATCGCAGGACACTTTTCTTACGCATTTTGACCTCAGGAACACGAATCCGTCGACTGAATTGAGCTAGAAAAATATCCCATCGAGATATCCCTATTTTTTCACTTTTCGGAGCGATAAATCGGCGATAAATCGATCAATTTTATAGATAGATCAATTTAGCTTGCGGATTCGCATTCCTGGGCTCAAAATACGTAAGAATACCATAGGAAATTCTATGAAAAAAAATGTTGATTTTCGACCCCAAAATCGACAAAAATCTAAGGTATACCCCTTCGGATTTTTTCAATTTTGCGGTAAAAAATGAAGTACACTCAAAATCAATCGCAGGACACTTTTCTAACGTACTTTAACCTCTCATACGAGGTCGGCTCTTAAATCGAGTATTTTAATTTGTTTGAATCAAAAGAATCAAATAAAATCCATTCCACAGTCACATACCATTCTAACGTAATTTCAATATCTTTGCAACGAATTCATTTTCGTGGGTTACGTTCTTATCGTTCTCAGCTTTCAATATCCTGCGCTATAGAATCAGCTGAAATGGGTCAAAACGATTCATACTTCAACGTACGTCGTTTTGTTTCGCTCATTTTTTGGTCAACTGGATATAATGGTAACTGGGTTAAGAAAAGACAAAAGAACATTATATCATCGCGTACAACGTATGTAACGTATTTACACATGTTTACACATATGTAGTATTTTACACGTGAGCATACACGCATATCCATATCCACGCAATGGAACGGCGATTCGTGTCTCCGACAATGCGATTGTTGTTTGGTGATGTTGCTTCTGGTGCTGCGTTTACTCAGGCACGGTTTAAGCCTTGGTTTCAAGCACGGCTTGGCTCGGCTTAATTACGCGGGTGGTGGAGAATCTCGGGCACGCAATCAGAAGCGACATCGCCATCAGGGTTACGAGTAAAAGAGCGATAAAGAAAATCATATATTTAATAATGAATCAGAATGAGAAGGCAATGAATAAAGAAGTCGAAGAGAAGATCTGAGGAAAGACGAGGGTGAGGAACGTCGCGGCGTACTGTAGCTGTGTATGTATAATGTATATTATATGTACAGTGATAAGAAGACGCACGTTCGACGTCCATCTGCGTCTTAGTTTTCTTAACTAAAATCCAAACGGTTTATACAAATCAGTTATCGCTGTTTTCTCAATACGCGCACGCCAGAGTCATTCCTTGTCTTCTCTTATCGCATTATCATCTTTTCCCATCGAATCGTAGTATATGTACACAAGTAATATTATTTATTCCATTATCAATGTATCCACATGGTATATATTTTTTTTCTCTGTTTCTTTCAATTTTCTTTTCCTTTTTTTTTTCTACACGTATATCTCTTGCGTCTCAAAAAACTTTTCAAGGTAGTATGTGTACATAAAACGACAGGAAATATAGTCGAAGCAAAAGGGAATGTCATGTCATCTCCATAAGAACGTTTATTGCATTGTACGCCAGTTCAAGGCAACCGGACTCTATATTTTTTTTCGTAGCATATCCTCTTCTTTTTGTAATCATTTTTGTTGTTTTTTTCTTTCTTTTTCTTTTTTTTTCTTTCTACTTCTTTTCTTCGGAAATGAAAAACTTTTCGTCTTTCCGTGGCGTATGGATACATGTATGGGGGGATGAAAATACTATCGAGAAAGGATCGAAGCGTACAGACAATATCGGACTTTTTTATATTGACAGGGTATAGTGGAAAACGATTCTCTTATATACAGATATAGCTGTACATAATAATAATAGTAAATACCCTCGGGGGTAAGGTTTTTCAGAAACAGCTTTTTTTTCAGTTCGGCAAACTACTTTATATCCGGGCGTAGGTCGATGATTCCGTGTACTAAATCGACTCAAAACCGCGCCTCCCCTAATTTCGTCCTTTCAATTTATGTAACTACTTATTTACATATATATGCGCGTAGATATATGAAAATACACGCCACGAACATGCCCACCGAGGAAGTAGGTACGATAGTAAAAATAAAGCTTTTGAAACTATCTTTGTAGCCATATCGAAAAACCGCCCCCGGATGAACTGACATTTTTTTTCCGAGGAGCCGAGCTGAAGAGACCAAAAACGTTCCTGTTACTCGGTCGATCCTGTTCGCTTTTTTTAACATCACCAACCATCTGTTTCACGGGCTCGAATCGCACGATCGGCAAAAGCAAAAGTATAGGAGGGTAGCGCGCGGTGGTGGTTAAAAGAACGAAGGTGTCTGCTTTTCGAACTCGTATATCGCTATGAAAAATTTCACGCGATGATCAGTTGACGTAGTCCGTGTCAGGGGGACGAAGGAAGAGGGAGGGAGGGGTGCGGCGGGGAGAGATATAAATTTTCAAAAATGTTTCCACTCGAAGAACCACCCCCCGGCCCCACCATCGCCACCACCGCATCATCGGCTTACGTATATTCGGTCTCTAGCTGGTTTAAAGAGCTCCCGGGATCCCCGCGAGCACCGCCATTCGGTAAGGTCATCACCCCTGAGCTTCGGATCCTGTGAGAACGGTATGAAAGCCGATCTCCAAGATCGAGGTGTCTCCCTCGTTTTCGTATATACCCACCGTGTATATATGGGTGAGGTGCACACCCTCGCACCTGTGTATTCACGTATATGCGATATACATTATACATATTTACCTGGATAGGTATTTTCTTGTGTGAAAATCGTCGCGTCGTGTTCGTACGACGCGAGTTGGTCGTACGATGTCCAAGTGGTGCGGTATCATCTGCACGGGAGTTCCTTCCCCTCTTAATATTTTTATTCACCGTCCTTTTTCATCCTCCAGGATTACGATGCGGTGGTCGTCTCGAACGTTGTTCGAGTTAGCCGTTCTCTCTTTCTGTCTCTTCCTCCTACTTTTCGCTTATATTTCTCTTCCTATACGTGGGTAGGTATAGGGAACATGCGTGCATTGCACCACCACCCGGGTGCCGGATGAAGGATGTGGTCGAGAGGCATGCGAGCGGAGAAGCGAACCTGGTTGAAGGTGAACGAAAAATTCAACTCATTTATGGGGAACAGGTGAACCGTAAACTGAAATCGTACAATCCATGAAATCTTGCGTAATAATTTCAGATGTATGATGTAAGGTAAGTCGTCAACATCTTCGAAGTCTTGCCCCAAGCTTTTTTAAAGATCATCTAGTTTTTGGTTTTCGTTTTACATTTTCAGATCAGGGTATTAGCCAAGGTTATCGATCGCGTAAGTAAGAAGCGAAGGAGAGGATATTACGGAGTTATGGACACGTGAGGAACACGCGAAACGTTGAAACATTCACGTGGATTGAAGATGGTATGAATTAAACGTGTAGATTTAACAACTGTTCTTGGAAGTAGGATAATAATTAACCTACACTTGTATGTTATGATTATAGTTTATAAACTTTCTTTTGCGTTGTAAAATAAAGCGGCAAAATTGTAGGGAATGGCAATTCAAAAAGGCGGGGCACGTTTGTTGGGAATAACATTATGTACGTATGTATCGGAGAATCGGTCGGTTACGTAACTCTGAGAATGACACGTGTTATCAATACATAAAGTTATACAGCCGCAAATGCGGTGTTAGGCACCTCTTTCTCCATTCGCTGTATCCACGAGCTGATATCGGTCCAGCTGTCCAGCAGCTGTGTGCTTCACCTGCTTCATTGCTCGCCACTCGCCACTCGCCACTCGCCACTCGCTACTTTAAACTCTGACTTATTTCGATACGAAGCGTTAACTAAGAGGAGGGAAATCAATAAGACAATTATTTACATACCCTCAAACTTCGCTGAGTTGATAGAAGCTCTGAATTTTTCAAAAAACAAACCTAAAAACTTTAGCGGTCCTTCGAACAAGTACCGGTGAAATTGCACGAAAATTTCATTAGCCGTGGTATAAAAACTTGTGGATACATCGTTCGTACATGTGCATGTACATGTATCTATGTGGTAAAGATCTCGAATGATGTGTACATATGTCACCGTGGTTTTCAGAGGGTTGGGGAATCCCCACGTAATTATTTAGGGCTTACCCTAATTACCGGAGATAAATTAGAGGTCTTGCAATTGCCGGGGGAAGATATATATATACGCTTGTACAATTGTAAATGTATATGTAGGATATGTACATAACGTTATATACATGTAATAATATGTACATATATTTCAACTTGCAGAGTTTACAACTCGCGAGTATTTCATCGTCGTCGGTCCTTTTCGGGGTAACTAATATCATACGGTGTGTACCTAACCGTGTATATAGGTATGTATCCACCCCATACGCATGTTATACATAGTTTATGTACACTTGGCAGTATTTAGGTACCCCATATACATGTCCAACATAGAGACTCCAATTTCAGCAATAAAGTACAAAGATACACAACAGACTCTGCGCTTCGCACTTTATGTATACAAAAGAAATGCTGTTGATGGACCAAGATCACCGGAGAACCGGCAATTTTTGGTTAACGGAGAGGAAAATCTGCTTTCTTTATTCCTTTTTTTTTTCTTCTATGCTTAAGAGGTTCGTTCCCGCTCAAGATGATATCCTCAAAATTATCAAGTAGACACACATCCAAAACTTAACGTCTGGTTAACATCAACGAAGTCCTTGATTTTTCCTTTTTGTTTTTCCTCGAGTTTCGAACAGTTGCCCTTTTTGAAAAAATAAATACTACATAATACGTGCGACTTGAATTTGACATTAATTTCCATTTCCAACGAGAAGCTACAGTTTGCCGAGCTTTGATCTTACCTCTGCAAAGAAAAGCGGTGTACTATTTCTTTTTTTTTTCCTTCTCATTTTTTTCTTCTGAATAAAAACCGGCGTTACAGGATTACAGGGACGTTTCATCCGTGGACAAATTTTCGTGACCTTAGACGACATGGTAGCTGTGGGGGTCGACGACCTCGATTTCTTAGCCAGCATTAGGCCGGCCCGGGGACAAGGGGGTTTGGATTAAAAGTCAGAATTTTTGTTGTGCGACAAAAGATGCACGCTGACACGTGTTCTGAGAAGCCATACGCGCGTGTGGATGTTACAGACGTGGGTGTGAATCCGTGAAACAATATTCGTACACATCTATAGAAATTATTATAAATGTAATAGTTAATAAAAATATATGCGCAGCGTGCTGCGACTCCAGCCCATCGTAGAGACGCGCTTGATAATTTGTGAAATTTCATTTTACGCACGTCTTGGCTGTGCACACATGTGTGTAAGTATAGTTTTACGACGCGACACGAAGGCGTTGACTTTACTAAACCATTGGATTATGTGAATTGTAGAACTTCTGCATCGACGTCTGGAGCAGGTCGTTCACGCATTATTCACCTTGCTCCGTGACCTTTCCCTCCAGACTTGCGGGAGTTCTTCAGTACTAATTTAAATTCCGCAGTTCACTTATCCAAATAGATATTTTTCTCATGGGTGGATGTATAATATTTTAATGAAACGCCCGGGTGGGTGGATGATCGAGAGATCAGCTTTTTTTTTTGTCTCATTGAATTACCTACTGCAGTTGTTTGTAATATTCGAAGTCTGAGCCGCCGCACGAGGGGGATAGAATATTTCTAGTACGGCGTGTGTTTAGATTTGATTCGATATTTACGGAGTGTTGTTAAATTCACGAGTATACCGGTACAGCCCTTGGTCTTTCGACGAGAAGCACCGAAGACGTATATATTACACGTACTTTGAACGACAAACGACCCCATACACTAAATAATTTATAGACTATCTCCACTCTCGAGTGGACTATCCGGGTCATTTTTTTTTCTTCTTGTTTTTTGCTCCGCCATCTCCGCGCTGAGGAATAAACCAGCGTTTCCTGCAGATCCTCTTGAAAATAGAAATAAATAATCGTGAGCGAAACGACATCTTCAAAAACAAAACTCATCGGTGAGCTCGTAATACCCATAACTCTCGTTTTGAGAAGTGAAAAGTCATTGGATTTGAAAAATTTTAACAATCATATTAACCGAGTCTCTGATAAGGGGGTTGCCGCGCGGAAATCTGGAGGAAGAAGGAGGTATAAAAGTGAAGAGGTGATGGGAGGTGAAGGAGCAGTTGTACAAATATAATTCCCTCTAGCACACATATTTACTGGTTATATCTCTGTTTATATAAAAGGCTGCACACACAACTCGGAAGAGAAAATTCTGATCTCTGACAAGCCGCGCGCGCGTTGTACATATATATTTATGCAGGGTGGTGATATACGTGGATATCAGCCGCATATTGCGTCTATATAGAAATTGATAGCGGACCGAGTTCGCGCGCTCGTTTATACGTTTTTTTCCTTCAAGTTTCATCTATTCCAAGCCTGAAGAATTTTCTTCTTTTCTTTTCCTTTTTTTTTTTTCATTACTTTTCAATATTTAACCGATAAAAATTCTCAATGGACTTCGATATCACGCGCATTTATTTTTTATTTATTTATTTATTTATTTTTTCGTTTTTATCTTTTCGCACTCTGTACGGTCCCAAGAAACAATTTTACACGTGAGAACGTGCCGCTGAGGTATTACGTTTCTGTATAGTTTATTTAATTTTGTTGCTCATGCGTGCGTCGAACAAGAGATAGGGTGTAACGAAATGTTGTTCGGATCTTCAGATTACGATGCGAAGAAAAATATTTTTTTTTGTATACCTCGAAATCGCCGCCCATCATTTTCTCGGTTAGACTGGATTTGGTACGACTTCGAACTCTTGAGAATCATGACATCATATGTTGTTTCGTTTTTAATTCTTATACCCAAAAATATGATTATTTATGTAGATAGGTAGATTGAAATTTTAATATTTCTGAAACACGAGAATCCCGTTGCCACAGATTTTGGGCGGTTGAAAATAATCTTCATCCGTAGATCGTGACATACATTTATATGGTAAGTGTTTCTTCAGATTGTATTATATTTTATACAGAAGACACAGCTATCTCGGTTGTATTATATGAACAGGACATAGCCCTGCAGCAGTTGAATCCGAAGCTGATGCTGAAGAAGAAGAAGCAGCAGCAGCAGCAGCAGAACTGACAAAGAAACCTGAACGTGAACCTGAAAAGGAACACGTAAGTCGTAAGAGAACCAAGGCCACCGTAGCAAACGCGTCGTAGTTTAAAAAGACGGAGAGCTTAGTATGGTTTCTAAGGATTGATGCAGCAACCTGGATGATGGTAGGTAGGTAGTAGGTAGGTATAACGTTGGTTGACGGGACACAAAAAGGAGGTCACGGCTCGTGCAGTAAGTTCGAAAAGAAATACCTGAGAGAGGTGTCTTCAATGGTTATATAGAACCCCGAACCTGCAGCAGCGGGTTTCAGTTATAGCGCGCGAGGCACAATTTCCCTCTGGTACCCCGCTGCATCGGGAGCAAAAACTATCCCTGGTACGACTGCGCGTCTATTCAGAGCCACTTTTCTATAACAGGATTGAAGGGAATAAAGCGATCTTTACGGACCTGTGGAACGGGGGATACGACGTTCTATATATTATACGTAGGATTCACGTTACAAACATTATACCTATCTCGTATATCCTATGCGGGAGGAGCAGGAATCACCTTGCGTTTCATCCCCACACAGATAACTGAGTCACGAGTCTAGTTCCAGTCACCGTCATTTTTCGATGTCTTGTATGAAAAAAAAATTTAAAAAACTAAATTAAAATACTCTCAAGGGTTTTCACTTCGGGGGCGATTTATTATTATTATGTTACTCGTTTATTTCCTTTTTTTTTGTTTCTTTTTTTTATGCAGACGTAGGTACCTCCAGAAATCGGTCTTCGTCATCCACGGGTCTTTAAGGTTCACGTAACAGCTGGCCAGTTGGACCGGGTTTAGGTATTCTGATTCTACCTACGTCCCTTCCAAAGGGCCGCACTTTTTCACCTTGCAATTCGAACCTGCCGCTCGATACTTTCGGATCCTTCGACAACGACGACGATGGTGATAATTAACGTCGATCGATCGGTTGAATCGGTAAACATTTGAGTTATTAGGATATGAAACATATATAACTACTTGTCCAATTTATCAAACGCGGGACGAGATTTACCGATGAGATCTATCGATAGAATCGCATTTTTATTTGATATTGTCTATTTAAAAAATGTAAGTTCAATCCGTTAGGGATAGCCTGTTAGCTGCAGATGTCGTGTTCTGTACGGTCAACGACGCTGGGTCCTTGATTGGACCGACCCTGCCTACCTGCTCGAAAACTACCTGTATTGACCGGCATCAAAACGAAAAACGAAACCACCAGCAACAGCATCCTATCCAGGAAACCCTGGAGCGTTTACTTGGTGCATCCATGTAGCTGTATAGGTGTTCGTATTTATGGATGTAGTACCTACTCTAACGCACAGATTCTCATCATTGCATCGGAAGTTTAAACCAATGGCGTGGCTCGGTTTGAACTTGGCTTTTATATGGGACTTAAAACCGTGTTTCAACTACCATTAGACGCCCATAAACTAATCGTTTCCTCTAAATTTTCCTCTGACAATAAGAAAGAAAGAAAAAAAAAGAGGAGAAATACGTCCACCAGTTTCTCGGGGGTTTAAATAACGCTCGATCGGATGCTGAGGAAATATTCTTACCGACAAGGTTTTCCGTTTCATCTGATTAGTTTTGTGAGCAAAAAAAATACTGCTGAAAATGCGGAAAGTATCCGAATAAATTCTATTACTCGGTTTGAGGTATTTTTATTCATTTTTTATTTTATTTTATTTTTTTGGTTGGTTCGGTCCTCGTCTCTTTTTTGAAGTTTGACTACCTGCAGCGGGACTGTAGGTGGATATATTCAAGATGGTGTGCGTACGAAACTGGAATTCGTTTGTTCGATCAAAAACCTAAAGCGGAGTTTCGGTCTCTAACAAATCGTTTAAATCAGGTAGTCGAAGCAGGTACACATAGAGTCTTTTGAAGGAAAAAAAAAAAAGAAAATCGAAAACCCGATTTACCACGGGACCTTTAGCCGTTCAAAAATTGACAGGTATATAATACCGATCTATGCGTGCACGTTGCACTTGCGCGGACGGCCTTGGCGCAACCACTAATTTATGTATATAATGTATTATACCTGTATTAAATTATAAATAGAAAATCGGTAAGAATCTTCTCGAGCCATTCAGTGTACTTCAATTATTAGCAATTGCTGTCGGTGAAACTCGAGAAGAAGTGGAAATCTCGCACGACTTCCGGTCGGGTGGAGCAGGTTGACGATTAGACAGAAGATAGATCTTTGCCGAGCGTAAAATTCAAGATAGGAGAACTCGGAGATGGTAACTCGAAACGCCATGACGATTAAACCGTCTTCTCGCACGCATTTATATACCTATGTATAGGTGGGTACATAACGTGTGCTGCTGTCTATCTGCTTACGTGCACGTGTAGTTATATATATGTATAGGTATACCCTATACTCCGTCGAGATTTACTCCTCCGTATCTTACGGAGGCACTGAGTTACCTATAATTACTACGTTGATCGGTACTAACTAACCGGTACGAGTAAACGGGGACCCGATATAACTCCTTATAATTTTATTAACGTATATTTAATTACGAGGATGGGTATTTTATATCAAGTTAAGCAGCGGGTGATGTAATTAATTTCTATATACGCGATACATTCGGAGATGGCGATAAAAAGAAACGGTACATGCACTTACGTTATCACAATATGATCAAGCTTTAATAACGTATAAATATGATATTCTGACGCTCGGGGGCAGAACGGAAAAAAGATTGAGGAAAAATTTGATTAAAAATTATTTTTTACGCCGCGTCGAAGGAAACTTTACCATTTTTTTTTTTTGGTTTTCGCGTGTTCGCATCGTTGAACTCGAGTCGTCTCGAGCGATTTCGAGCAGCAATAAGATGTAGCTCGAAGGTCGATCGGTAGTGAAGCGCCGCCGCGATCTTCTCGTACGGTCGTTTTTCTGATCCAACTCGATCTTTGCAATGATTTACAACTCCCACAGGGTATAGTCGACTGCCAATCGAATACTGGTGGAAGGCCTCTCCTCCTTTATTATTTTGCCTTTGGCGTTACGCGGAAGCGAGTTAAAGGTAGTCCCAAGTGGGCCAGCCAGCTACCCGCGCGATCGGCTTCCAAAAGTACCAGCAAACGCACCTGTCCGTCGATCGCTGTTGCTACAGTGCAATTGTTGCTGTATTATATATAGTATAGAGGAAGATACGGGATGTATATATACGATCGATACCCGAAGTAAATCCTCCCCAAAGTTACCTTAATTTTGTACCTGTCATTTCGTTTTACTTGCGCCGCCTGCGGTTAACGACAATAAATCCTTGAAAATTTATGTTGTACTATAAGGCGCATATGTATATTACAAACTGCAACGTCTTACTTTGGTCGTCATTCAAAAGCGAGTAAAAAGAATTAGCCGATAACAAGAATGAAAAGAAAATCGAACTACAATTAGTACAACTGATCATTTTTACTGTAGCGATAACCTCGATTATTTATAATCGCTAATCGCATCAAATTTATTATGAACTAATATTTTTCTCAGAAAAAAAAAAATGAAATAAAAATAAATAGATGAAATAAATTACGGTACCTAATGTCTTAGGTCCTGGTAGCCGTAGGTTGTGCCTCAGAGAAGAAGACGACGAGGAAGAAGAAGAAGGAGAAGAAGAAGGAGCGAAGGGAGGGGAGGCAGGGCAAAAGTGGACAGGTGCGGACGTCGAGACGCACCTGCTCGCATTATCACGTGCTATGGTGGGTACCGTCCGGTCAGTCGTATCTTTTTCCCTAATTCCTTTCCACACTCGTGTATATTTTACCGAAGATGTTCAATCTCCCTTTGTGTTAAATGCTTACTAATCTACCGAACGCGACATTCCTTATCAACGTTTATTTCTTTTTATTCATTTTTCTGTCTAACCGTCGGTGGAATTTAACTAATTTTCTATTATACGGTCAGATAGATAGAAATTCCAGAGAAGAGGAAACCATATTATTGTGCAGTAGTTACGGGGTTGTTTTTCGCATGGAAAAAGAAAAAGGGAAATAAAACGGGGGAAAATAAAAATAAAAAGGAATCGGAAGCGTAGTGTAAATCTTCTTGTAACGTACATGAAGAACGATGGCTAAGAAGTTCGCGGAGGAAGCTTTACCTGCTCAGGAGGGTATAATTAATCGAGTTGCTGGTCGAGGTACAAAGAAAACGGACAGACGGATAAATATATAGTATATATGGAACCGAGAAACTTGGAAATTAATTACCTTCGAGACGTGTCTAAATTATCCGTAGAATTATCGACTGCCTCCCGGCCTACCTGGGCGGTACCTGGACATTGCTGCAACAGTTCAAATAGCCGTGTTTATTATAACCATATACTCTATGCAAACATTACACGCATAATAATTCGTATCCGCGATTCGCAATTCGCATATAATTTGTCACCCTGAAACTGTGTACTTAGCTAAGTTATAAATTATCCGACGATTATGAGTCGTGAACTTGAACAACTCCTGCAAGTTTAATCCCAGCAGCTGGATTCTCGCAGCTAAAACTGTATACCGAGCGACATTCGTTTATCCCGTGGGAATGGATTCGATTCCGAACAAAATCGAATCACACCCAAAAATATTAGCCTTGAACTTTCGGGGTGGCGCTGGGAAAATCTACTTCAGCGTATCATCGAGCTAATGGATCTCCCTCCTCCTCCCTGCATGAAAAAATTATTCCTGTCGTGAAATTAATCGTAAGTCTCATCACAGTTTCTGGACGCGATTGGTACAAGCTACGGTAGTCACGCTGCATAAGAGTTACGGGTTATTGATATTCAATTCTTAGCTCAATTAGAAATTCATTTAAATCATTAAAAACTCCCTCACACTTCTCAGTCGTTGACTAGGCTGACCTCCTCCTTTTCTTTCGTTGATTTTTTTTTTTTTTTTCTTCTCTGCTTATATCGCTCCTCTTCTCTTTTCTCGCGGCGTCACGGCGCCAACGCCGCGGTTTGTACACGCGCGTCGCTTGTACATTACACGCATGGAAAAAGTGAGAGAAATAATCATGATCCAACCGTGTGTGAAGATGCGATATGTACTCATATTAGGTACGTACATATAGTTGATACATAGTAGAATTACATATACGTATTCAGCTGCATATACGTATACGTATAGGTAGTGGTACGTAGAAGAGCAAGAGTCTTTGACGCGTAAAAACAAACGCCATCACCAGAAGTATAAGTTATCGTGAAGCATCTTCTCCGTAGACCACACGCACCGTGACGTCACATCCGGCGCGTGCGCGACTGTGCGTGTGCGGGCACATCCTAAACACGACCCGATCATTAAAATACCACCATCCTATGCAAATCATCGTGCCGATCACTGCGGCTAACTCTTTTTACTTTAACCCCACCCCCTCTTCTACCGCGCAGCCACTTTCACGCTCATAATTCCCAGCTAAACCACCGAAAGAAAAAAACCCTCGATCGATGATTCACCGATCAATTCATCATCGCACCAATTTCGTAAATCTTTACGTTATTTTAATTCAATATAGTTTTTCTATAATAGAGATTCTGCGATGACTAATACAGGTATGTACAGGTACACACTTGTGCCGGAAGTTCTAGCCGATTTACATCACGTATCAGTGTATATTTTATTTTATTCTTTTGAATTTTAATTCAAGAAGCTGCTCGAGTCTCGTCTTGCCCGCATGTCTTTTATTCGAACCGAATGCACCATAGTGTGTTGATAGAACCCAGAGGAACATCTTCACCGCGTTGATCCTCGCAAGCTGATACTCAGGTGTACGGTGCTGGTACCCTGATGCGATTTTTTTCTCTTCAAACAAAGATCATTATCATCATCATCATCGTCGTCGTCGTCGTAATCGTCATCTTCACGGTGTGGATGCGCGATGAAATTGAACGGGACACTGTACTGCGGGCTCTTCAAACTTGCATTATTAGATCTATACGAATACTAATGACACACGTCTATCGTACGAAGGGCACGAGATTTTTTTTGATTATTCTTCTTACCTTCTTTACCAAGCTATGATAAAAGCGTGCGTGTAAGCACAGGTGCGTCATACTCCGGTTTAGAAAAATGAAATTTTTGCTCAGTAATCTGCACACATTCGACAAAAAAAAAATATCTACTGTAAAATTACTAACATCTTCGTTTTCTCTCGGATAGAGGAGAATGAATTTATGTAGGGTATAAGTTGTAGTGAAAATATATGGCAAGGATAAAATACTGGCGACACGGTATTAAACCAAGGGAACGTGGCGGTGCGATATCGCTAGAGGAATTATTAGTCACCTAGCACACTAATACGCGGGTAAAATCGGCGCGTGTTATTATAAAATAACCGTATTACATAGAGCACTAACATTTTGTCGGTTTATAAGAGTGCAGCAGCAACAGCAACGGCAGCGGCAAGGATGTGGTAGTTAAATAGCGTTCCTCTATATAATACACCATATAAACCATATAATATCAACACTTTAATGGACTAGTTTACGCACACGGTTACGCGGAGCGTTATATATTATAATAGTTTCTTTAGTTCCTTGTGCTCTATACGATCTTGCAGTGAGTCATAAGCTTCACACGTGCGTGACTCACGATCAGACCGCGTGCGGGAGACTCGAAACCCGCGACCGCATGCATCGGGATCTTTCTATATACCTACAAATCCATGTATAATTGTATTATCTACGTATACGTATAATGTGTACATAGAAGTATAATATAAACGAATGGATGGATGGATAGGTAGGTATAAGGTATATATTGGGACAACCTTCGACAGCGCATACCTGCGGTCAATTCCGTTGCCCCGGAACGATTTACAACTGAAAGATCAAAGATTTATGCGTCGAGATTCACGGCGTGCACTTTTACATTATATACCTGTAACATTTGTATGTGTAGGATTTGGGTAAGGAATTCTTTTTTCAACTTCTTCATTTTTATTTTAATCATGTAAAATTAATTTTCGGGTTTATACAAGTTGGTGATTTGGAGACGTTTAGATTCTATTTTCTTTATTTTCCAATTCTTTTTTTTGTCAGAATACCTGCGTGAATATTATAGCCGCCACCCCGGTGAACGAATACCAGACGTTCCGATCGCGTGGTAGGTATAATA
The DNA here is from genome assembly GCA_963932425.1 of Athalia cordata. Taxonomy (NCBI): domain Eukaryota; kingdom Metazoa; phylum Arthropoda; class Insecta; order Hymenoptera; family Athaliidae; genus Athalia; species Athalia cordata. The sequence goes on along the minus strand of OZ010627.1, from coordinate 31,932,259 downwards.
TCGGTGTATATTTAATTCTTGGGAGGATAAGTAAGAAGGAATGAAAAAAAAAATGAAACAGGGGAGAAAAATATGAGGGGATTAAAGCGAGTTGGATTGTGAATTGTTATAACAATCGTAGTTAAATAGATAAGACCCGATGTGGGTGCTGTGTAGAAAAATCTACGCGTTGACCTCCATTGTATTATCTTGCCGGAACGGATAAAAGGCGAGAGATTAATTGTTTGCTGATGCGTTTAAATTAAAATAATAATATATATTGTCTATTGTTGGTGAGAATTATAGGTCGAGAATATACTCCTATATAGGTGGGGAGATATGGTTATAGGAAAGAAAAAAAGACAAAGTATAAAAAAATTTATTTAGACACATATGTATACATATAATACACATGTATAATATAAAATTATATGAATTGCTGCAACAGCCGCTGCTCCCGATAAACGCGCGCAACAAGTCCAATGCGTGGTCACGATACAGTGATCCTTCAGCAGCTACATGCAGCTGCGCAGCAACGTATCATTATTTTTATCAATAAGAACTCGCTTTTATATACCGCAGATAAATTAATGATATACGATCAACAGTACTTCCGATTGATCGCTTGATCGAAAATAAAATAATTTTAACGAAAATTTAATTAAACAATAAATTTAATAATCTTCCTGATAAAAATGAAAATTTTCAAGTGTGAATTAATTATCATACCATCATACATGCGTGTACCATCGATTTCAATCTTTCAATCATTAGAATTCTTACAGCCGCACGAGTTCCCGTGGGTCCCGGGGGAGAGTCGTGGGTCCGAACTCTTCACAGTACAGAGCTCCCGGGTTATAAGGTAGTGTCTACCTGCACGTTATCGCATATACATAGAGTGTCCGGTTACCCACGCGCTGACTACACATCGTGAATGCGAGATTGAAATGGACGCGGACCCAAACCATCATTAATATGGATGGGGTAACGAAACGCTCTGGATGAAGTAGGTATTACGTATGCGTGTGCTTCGTATATACGAACATGTTGGATATCGTCAGAGTATTATAGACGAGAGTGCATAAATATTCCACGCTGTACTCGGGGCCTTACAAGACCCACGCGACTCAAACGCCATCAACTTCATATGTACTTTGACGACTTATGGACGTACAGAAAAGACGCACGATACCGACTAGCATTTTTCACAAATTTTCTCCGCTCCTTCAATAACGATACGCATTTTTAGTAGCATCGCCATTTTTCGGTGTACGTTCGATTCGATAAAAATAAGCGATAACGAATGCTCCTGAACGAGAATCGGGTTCCAGGTGCAGTTGACATGTACTTCATTCCTACTCTTCGTCTATGACGACTATCATTCCACTCCATAAATATTCGATATAATCGATTCCTTTGTCGTTTTAAAAAATTCATAATCAATGATAACTTCGTACTCATTTATACGGTATATTCAAGGGTGGTTGAACAGCGCACATTATACATATACATACCTATAAACCTCCTGCTTACAATAGTTATATGTGTACGTATGTACATCGAAGAAAACTTTTCTAGACGTATCTGCTGCCGCTGCAGAATTGCAGAGTTAACTTCATCCATTAGGATATTTTATTCATAATCATTGGACGGGAAAATTTGCTCTCCTCGCGCTACCCTGCGCCCTGGTATACACCCTTGTCGAGTGTTGCGCGCCCTTTACTCGCAATATCAGCTTAAACTCCATCGCTCTCCTTCTCCGTCCTCTTCTTATTCCCTCACCTCGGCGCATTCGGGACTAGCTGCCGGGCGGCCCATCATTTTTCACGCTTGTAACAACGATTTACCCCGTCATCTTTCACCGATTGCTGCCAAGTCACCCCGTAGCACCTATTTGCTGCACATATACGTACAATTTATACTATACTTCTAGCATCGTAAAGCTTAGATTAATTCCCATACACACGGGACGTTTGGTATGCTTACACATTTCATACGATACGTATATAGGTACTGTGTGTTATCCTTCCGTTGCGGCATAATTTAACAGGGGGGATCACTGAACCGGTGACAAATTCTGTAGGCGTGACAACAGAGCTCTGCACTGAATTGAAAATAAAATTTCAGCAAAACGAGAAAGAAAAAAATTACGACGACGATGACTCGAAGTGGTTTTCCATCATTCGACGGAGCCGTCCCTTTCTTGTCTTTTTTTTTACACTTTTTGAATGTGCAGGTGCGAGTGTAGGTTGGCTTTTTGGATGTGCTATTCGAAAAAGAAATGATAATAGTATAATGATAATAATATCACATCTGAGGGATTTGAGTGAAGGATCAGGAATTGATTTCGTTTCGATTTCAGGGTTTTCTTGTTGTTGATGGTTGTATAAAGGACGACGTGGGCACCGTCTGCACGCCCTATAGGGTTTTAGGGATCCTCAGAGGATTCTTCCGTATAGCTTTACGACGGGCCTTGGGCATCGATCAAACCACCCGTTGGACGTCAGGAATGCGATGTACAAATTTGTCGAGCGTATTCTATTATACATATATATAAATTCCTTACGGATGAGTAAGATCGGTTGCTGGTCGTCTCGTCAGTCGCGTTTCCGAAGGTATACGAGGTTGTGTATAATACTCATTTCATAGTTATTAGATATAATGCTCAAGTAAAAAGAAAAATGAGTTGATATGGAATAAGTAGGAGTAAGAAGGTGCCGAGACAAAAGGTGGATATGGAATAGTTGTTGCCGAGCACTCGGAGACTCCTCTCTGTCCTCTACAAAAGAGAAAAAGAAAGAAGAAGAAGAGAATATGGTCCGACGCGGATGATGCTGCAGCGATGTCGAATGCGAAGGGATAACCAAAGGGAAGAGACGTAAAGGGAGAAGAGTTTAGAGGGCTTTAATAAACGGTCCACTGTAACGTCCGTCCGCAAGTTCAGTTGACTCAGGTTCTCGTTTTAATACCTTTTTCACTAGTCAGCAACCCGCCTCCGCCTCCACCGCCGCCATCAACTCGGTGAATCATCATCGTTCGTTGCTGCTCGCCGTGCCGTGCGATAAGCAAAGGTAAATGGGTCAACCTATTTACCAGTTTATGACTCGTACCTTTTTTTTCTTTATTTTATTTCATTTTTTTTATTCTCCTCTTCATTTTTATATTCAGACTCTTCACGGTTCGGATAGAATCTGGTTGCACCTATGATAATACACACCTACAATCTACATATAGGTAGAATCGTATTACATTACTTTACGGCACATTACTCCGCACGGTTTTATCCACATTGCAGGACATTTGTTTAATCGTCGGTCACAAAATTCCACGTTTTAGCACACTATACACCTGTGTGCTACATCAAATTTTTGATAAAAAAAGAAAATAAAGAATATAATAAATGGATAAAACAAATTACGGTAATGATCAACTTCGTATGGATATGCGGAGGTAAAAAAAACGCGGGGGGGTAATTGAAATTTTAAAGGCGAACGGAAGTCGGGTTCCCGAAAGGCGACCGGCTAAAAAGGACCCTGGGAGGGGCAGCCGCTGCAACTTATGGAGCAACGCAACGGGACGTCGTGTTCTATATAGATATATGTAGCGTGAAACAAGAGTCGAAAAGAAAGTAATAAAAAAAATAAAAAGAAGAAGAGAAAAAAACTGAAACAGAAAAAAATTGCAAATGTAAAATGCCCGTCGACCGACCGGCCCGTCGTCACCCACCGTGACACCCCTTTGCGCCGCTGCATCCGTATTGTTAGTTTTACAGCCGACACAACGCAGGGCGATGCCGGAAAGCTAAAGCTTTGAAGAGAGGAATTGCGATACCAAAAATATCTTTGCCATTTTTTAATTATTTAATTTTTCAATAAATTGTATAGTTTTTCTTTTCACATTTTAGTAGAGGCGTAGAAATATCTTGTATACATGAAATTTTGCATCAATTTATGCTCGTTAGGGTGCGTGAAAAATTATATCGTAAAATAAGGTAATGCGAGTCGCCGCGTTGTATTTTTATGTAAATTTTCATTTGCAATACGGTAACAAATGAAATAAACTAGCTGATCGACTACGCGATGAGAAAACGGGAACGCACAAGCGAGCGCAGGGGTTCCAAGGAAAATTCATTTCCTGACCGGAACGCACCGCGCGTTTCCTGTCGGCTGTATTCTATGACGGGAAATAATATCACAAAATGTAGACGTTATCTGCGTTTGAAGGCAACTGCGAATAAACTTGAATTCTTTGAAACAAGTTGTGAGAAACTTCCATCTCGAACTCGGAGGGGGAAACGAGGTTATGAAGTGGGGTTGATATTATAACGCTGTAAACCTATTGAAAATTTACTCGATGCTCGCGGTGTAAAAGTAAAATAATTATTAATAGTTTCGGCAATTAGCGGAACGGGAGTTTTGGTTAATAATTCGATACTTAACTTATACTTTACGTACACGTACACCGCATATAATACCTCGCTGGTAGTCGAATAATTGAGACGTTTTGACAGCAGCTATAATAATCCACTGACGAGTTTTTAATCACAAACTAGAAGTCGCTGACTATTACTATATACACTAAGCGCCCCGTAATTAAGGAACATCGCGCATCGGTCTATCATTAAATATTAACGTCGTTCATCGCCTGTACGGTGACAACGATGGCGCGAAGTTTCTTTTAACAATTGTGAAGAAGATGTCGAAACGGGTAGTCGCAACTGCAGATGCCTATCACAAATCAACGGCAGTTTTGCTACTGATTTCATATATCGTTGGCGTATTTCCAATATCAAGAAATTCGCAAGGTTTGATTCAAAATAGCGTACGTAGTAGTGAGTGACTTCAGCTTTGTTTTTAACTATTATATCGTTTATAAAAGCGATGGTATAACTCTTATATTTGCCTCATGTATTTTTCTGTGTTGATAAAATTATCGTCAGTTGATCCTAATTACATTTACATATATATATTAGAGTAGGTAATAAAATGCAGGCGTCTGTATGCTCGATGTGTGCGGCCAAGACGCGTTATGGTTAAAAAATGTTTTGCTTCAAGTCACGAAATCGAACGGTTTCAACGCACTTCGTCAAAGCTTTTACGATTATATTGTTCTCCGCATGTGCAGTCGCGGTTCAACTATATATAATCAACTCTGTTTTGTATAGTCAGCAAAAATATTATGTATTAATAAATTTACTTTAATCAGCCACCTGGCTCCACGTGTGTATAATGATTATAATATAACATTATATTCAGGAGTCTACAAATTTCGATGGATATCCGGTGCTACGTTTTATTCGATCTTCGTCTACCTTTTTACCTCATGTGGGGTCACGTATTCGATGTGTATTAAGGTGTGCACGAGATTAATCGCGAATTATTTTCGAGTTAGCTATTTTTCTATTACATTCCCGTTTCAGATCCTCGATTTTTGGAATCCCGAGCTCCCGTTCGACCAGTATCTTTTTACTTTAATTTTCATATTCACTTTATCTTTTCACTGGTTTTTTCAAGTGGTCAGTTGACCGTCCTGCAAACACATCGCGGAGTATCTCACGATGTGGACTCGATATCAGGTGAAAATTGTTTTTCTTTATTAAAAATAACATTTTTTCTCTCACGTTGTAAAATTTATAACTCATATCACAAGTTACGGATGAATGATCGGCGGGGGTTTATTTTTAAGGCTTTATAAAAGCGCACGAACGCGTATATTTATTTCAATTTGAATACGTAGACTGAAAAATGAGAAAAAACGAAACAAAATACAACATTTTCATTTTGCAGGAACACTTCCTCTCTGTAAGCGGAAGAGCGATAAACTTTGATTATAGGTTTAAATTTATCGCTATTCAGAGTTTTGGTATAACGATGGCAGTGGTAACACCAATTGCTCAAACGGTTATGTTAGGAACTTTCACGATCGAGGAAACCATCGGATTTTACCACCAACTCACCCTATACACTGTTTTTGCCGTATGGTGGTCTCTTCAGTGTAACGCATTTGTATGCGCAGCTAGAAGCTTGCGAGAAAACATGAAAAGGGTAAGTTTTCGTCAATTATTCTTTCGCTTTACGTTATCTTCGTCCTTTTTCAGGAACTTTCAGCCAATCCAATGCGAGTTGACATCAGACGTTACAGAAAATTATGGATCGGTATTCACGCGATGATAGAAAAATTTTCTTCTTCCGTCTACTACCTGTACGGTCTTTACAACGCCGCCAACTACCTTTGCCTTTTCGTATCCGGCTATTGCGCGGTTTCCCTATCTCTGAGTTCCCATCACGCCATTCTGACTCCAAAATTTCTTGGATTCATCGTATGCATCGTATACTTCGGTTTGCATTATTACGGATTTATTAATTCAGCTGATCGTTTGATCGAGGAAATTACGCACGCCGTAAGAAACGATCTCCTCGAACTCCAGCCCCATAAATTATCGAGAAAGAAAGCTAGGGAGGTAAAGCACATTATAATATTGAAAAAATATTTCCAAAAACGATTCATTCACAAGCTTATCTTTATCGTAATATTTCTGTAAGGTAATTTTGTTTATCGATACCATTCACCTTAAGGAAGTTGGACTGGTTGTTGGTGGAAATTTTACGATCAAACGAAGGACACTGACCAACGTGAGTATTATAATAATGATAATAATAGTCATAGTAATTGTTTCACGGTTAATTACTGCGCTGCAACGGTTTTATAAATTCGCTGTATGGATATTGATGAGGGTATTATATTCCGACTTGTATTACTCGCGTCCAAGTAGATGCGATAAAATGACATCCGTTAAGTGTGCGAGTTTGTTAACGTATATAAACTTCTCTAAAAACTGTCATTTGTCATTGGGCAGCCGACAACCAAATCACAGGTATACCGTATGCTTCGTTCCGAATTGTCCGACGTGATTAATGTGCACCGAGGCTCGCCGCAGACATCGTTATAAAAAAGAGTTCAATTCCGTTCACGGAATATTGTTGATCGATTGGTATTACTGTGAACTTGGAATTAAAAACATAAAATGTGAAATACACCCTGTTTATAAATACATACGTATATTATACCACATACGTAAGGAACTATAATTGGTGGGACTTTAGCGAGGCGATTATATTATTGCAAAGGTATAATAATCGGTTTTTCCAGTCCATCTCATCGATGGCTATGTGGTGGCTTGTTTTACTGCAGATCAAGATCACATTGCCTCGAAACGATGATTGATACATATAGATATGGGATCGTCGAGGAAGATCATCGATCGCATATAATTTTAGCGTTTACACAAACATGACGTGTGAAATTCTAGGAGATTCACAACATCGGCATTGTTCTCATAGTCAATTCGCATATGTAGTTGATATATATATAATCGTTGTTTTATGCAAATAAAAGATAAATGATAGCGTGCAGTGATGATGGTCGCATGATTCTTGATGTTAGGTATACGTTGCTATGTAATCCTTTGCATATCTAACGATGATCGCTTCATTGATGTGGTATATTTATAAGTACATGTAATACGTGTATACCAATGGGTTACGTGAATCGTAAAGGATTTTTAAATTCATGAATCCACAATCCACCGTGAAACATTATCTTCCCATTAAGGCTATATGAAGGCGGTGGCCAATACCGTAACAAGACCTTCTTTTATCGGAACTGACCGATCTCCATTTGGAAAAGGTCGGAGAAATGATAGAATGAATTAAGAACAACTTTATATTTCTATGTTATTTCAAACGATTTTCTGGCGATGATAAGAGCTAATTTATCTCAATTGAAGGAACCTAATTTAATAATGGTTATCACGCAAATTCGACATCAACAGATAGGTATATTAACTTTCTGTTATCATAAGTAAATTTAATGGTATCAAATTAGAGTGCTAGGCGACGATCTTCAAGACAGGATGTAATAACAAGTCTAAACACGTGTCGTTTATTCCGCTAGCTTCTCTTGTCTGGAAAATTGTCTAATTAGCGGCAAAAAAACAAGGAACATTTTAATTAATATCTACTTGTCGAGCCGTACTCCGACTGTCATCTATTCTTGTTTAAGGCAACTTTTCAACATTATTGGTTTTATCAACCGCGGAGACGATGTCTTGTTCTTGCATTCAACTCACCCGCTTGTTTATCGACGGAGCACAGAGCTTCCATTCACTCAGCGAGTAGCTTGCGACATCGTAAGGGTGCGCTTTTGGGCACATTGTACGCATGCCACGTAAATAAGACGTGTCTTGTTCTTGACGTTTTGTGAAATAGTTTGCAAGTAACGAAGAAAAACGCAAGGTTTGTATGCAATTTTTGGTATCAGAACGATTGCCGGTTTGTTTCATTCAAGATGACCAAAAATCCGGCGAATTTCAATGGCGTGATCAATTTTTAACGTCTACGACGACTAAGACGTTTCCTAAAGTGATATTACAAGGGCTTTTTTCTTCCAGATGATCACCGATGTCCAGTTGGCTGTATTTTCAAACATCCTTGGGGTTACCTTGTTCTTTCTAGTAGTATTATTTCATTACATAAATGCTAATTACTCGAAATAATCAATTGCCGTACGGACCAACGATGGAAGGAGGCACGGACGTAACCTCAAACATTGATCGACTTCATGAAGAGTCACAGAGTTCACATTCGCCACACCAGCTCGTCGGCTTCCCGATGAATTACTTTTATACACATCATGGAAAAATCATCCCCTAAATAAACCAAAAATATATAAAACAAGAGTCTTTTTTGTTCTTCAACGCACCATCTCCAACGCAATATGCGATGTATCACGCACATTTTGGTACCGGCAAAATGGAGAACACACTATTTCTCAAGTGTGAATCAAATTGTATCTACAATTACTGATAGTGAAAAAGAAAAATTTCACAAAACCAGCATTCAAATACTGCTTCGTTTTCTACAAGATTGAAAGGTTTTTAAAATAAACCGCAAAAATGCTCAGAAGATCGACGACGTGTTTCGGAACTACTTGTTCCGAACGTGTTTGAATGTAGGCAGAAAGGTCCTGTGGATCTAGTCAATTTTCATCAATTTTTTATTAAATTATGAACCCAGGGTTTGAAATTTCGCAATCGTTCCCAGAAGGATTTTTGTACGGGTCCGAAGGCCGACGTTCGAATGTCGTAACAACGTTCCGTTGGCCACACCATTGATTTGCTTTTTTTCGCTTATTCCCATACAAAATCGTGAGAGGCTATTACGTCAGAATTACTAGACCGTCGAGACTATGTCGACCTTTTTTTATTTCTATAGCGTCCTATTTTTTTCCTTCGAATCTCTAACCGGCATCCGCATTCCCCGCCAGAAGCTCCAAAGAAAGACCCCGCGCCGCGGATAGCCTTGCTCGATCCTCTACCAATGTCAGACGCGAAACCAGACGGGCAGACTTGGTTTCTTACACGCCATAAAAATGCGGGTCGCGAATTTACGTAAAAAATGCAGAGACGCGCAGTAGATTAAAATAAAAACTTGGCGATTACAGAAGCCCATGAAAATCAGTACCGTGTACTCGATAACAAGTACTTCCCGCTAATCATCGATGAAAACTTCTCAAGTAGAAATTATTTAGGTACTAGGCTTATATTATGGGAGCAGATTGATTTTAATTTGATCGATTTATTTGGCAGATTATTTGCTATAAATTATTATCCGGAGTTGGGTCACAAGCGGCGTGCTAAAATGCGATAATAACATAAGCAAAGTCGAATCAAGTTTCAATTACCCTATAGAAACTATAGGTGTTGTTGACTCATGTCAGTTATAAGAGTTATTGAGTCGAGATACATACATGCGACAAAAGGCGAACTGCGACTTACGGCGACCTGTTGAAACGGCACACATTTCCACTTCCATCTCGAATTCACATCGTATGGTACCACCAACGTTGGGTACCAGCTACGCGCAGTCGCTTCGCCAACTTCTTCCTGGTCTCTGCAGCAGGAGGAACAGTTCTTTTTATTCAATTTTTACAACCGTCAACATCAGAATAACCGACGGGTGGCGCAGTTCCCGCGGTCTTCTCTCAGATAATTTCAAACCTTGAATCATTTCGCCGCTTCGAATTGTTTTTTTTTAAAAAGTGAACTTTTGTCCTTCCGAATTCGCACAATCACGACGGAAGGAACTATACGATCGAATAATTGGCGCGTGCAGCTAACCCGCTATTCAATTTTTTAACTTCTTTTTCCCACAACTCTATTTCTCCGTTATGAAACACTGCACGCATGAGGGCCGCAAATAAAACGCGTCCGCTGCAGTTTTACACTTTTTGATTCTCGAATGAAATGTGCGGACTAAGCGTAACTGAAAAAACACGTCTTCAAGCGTATTCCATAGCCGCCGTTATCGAGGGTGATCTTTCGTTGGTTCGGAACCATCGCTGGTTTTCATCGTGAAATAAACTTATTCGTGGATCTATACTATCGGCTGTGATAGGTTATCGAGTGTTTGTAAACATCATTAGTTCTGATCGTTCTTTGAACGACATTGACCACACAATAAAAAAAAAAAAAAAAAAGTCAAGTACAAGACAATTTCGGGATCTATAAAAACATTATGAAGCCGGTCGTAGTTTTGTCATCGAGTTTAATACACGCGTAATTCATCATTGTAAAACTAAACCGATTTTTATCGTTTTGAGTTGAATTTTTGAAATTTACGACGATGAGTTGGTTCACATTTATTCTCCTCGTCCTACAGGGGTTGACCATTACATTTTGTGAATTAAGTGAATTAACTTTTGACAACGCTTTGCTACTTGCCACGTGTATTCTGGAATGTGAAGACGTAAGTTATGCAAAATATATCTACACTTTTTAACTTCTCACTGACAATTAGCTTGAGCTTTCAAACCTGTGTTATAACTATGTCTGTATTTCCAACGGACGCGAATTTCCGCACCTCTGCAATGGATTTTCACTACCACCATGTAGCGGCTTGTAGCGATCACGTGAAAGAGAATTAGAAGCTGCACGTGTTACTGTCATCCGCACTGCAGGGGGTAGCTACTGAATCTAATAAATTAATTACCAGAATAATCATTCTGTAGATCAGAAATCTCTTAGTGTCGAAGAAGAATTTGAAGTTTCAGTGGCTGGATAGAAGAAACAATCATCGGGTAGTCGGGATTTGTGCTATGAAATAAATCGTTGACTTTTATCGAACCATCTGCATCATAAGGAAATTTGAAAAAGGGTATTTTTCACTAAAAAATATTATGCATACGCTCCGGTGACAGCGACCAAGAAAATTGAGCGTATCTGTTAACTTTTGGTGCCGAAGATGCACTTGGGGCTGCACGAATAATTAAATGGTATATTTTGACGAGGAGGACCTCATTGAAAAAATTCTATTCGATCAATAGATCATTTGTGAGAGTAGAAAGGAAATAAGAGAAACTTGTGACTTATGTAATAACTCTTTTACGAATTTTACTCATTTCTTATTCATTATACCTCCGTACGCAGTTGATCTCCTATTGTCTGCTCTGCACATTGCAACCAGGGACCTCAAAATGGCGTCGGTTCAACAACCCTTTACCCTGGTTTCTACTGCAGAGTTTTTCAACTGCTGAAAGACAGGATGCAATCCAGAGTCTTTTGATTATCACAATCAGTCACGATCAGTATAGAATATCGATCATCTTATGATACGTCATAGATCAAGACTAACGTCGATCCTATAAATTTTTAACGGGGATTCGTTTTTTTTTGTATCGTTTGTAGGATTTATTATAAGGCCGAGAGAATTATTCCACCGGTTTTGAAACATTTTACGTAAGTATCGCGTTATCTGAGTTCACCATATCGGGTTATTTACATTTTTGTATTCACATTGTATACGAGATGAGTAAAACCGAACAAGGTGTGTATAATCTTGGCTACGGTAAAAATTCTGAGCCGGTTAATGCAGTTTTTTCTCAATTTCCACTCCAGCTTTGTTGGATGTTACACATGCTAGCTTGGGGAAACCTCATTTGCACATACCATTTTGGCACACAGATCTTTCTGTACGAATCCTGCATCGAGCTTTGCAAAATTCCAACAATTCATCCCCTACCTCTCAAATTTTCAAAAGTAGCTGTAACCATGCAGCTGCGTTCTTCATGCATGCGCGCACTACAAGCATACCCACATCCTGTGTATAATCTTGTCAGATTCGTAATTCTTGACTCCCAACAATTTTCATAAAACGAACAAAACAAAGGAATTTTACCACTGCACTGCGAACATCCTGTGCATATTTATTCGCTCTGCACAGATTTATTTTTCTGGTTGCCATCCGGAGAACAAACCGGCATGTGGTTCTTCGATTTACTTATTTTCAACCCAAATGAGCAATCCGTCTCAAATTCACCTCCGAATAATAGATGTACTTCTGATCGATCAATTACTTGTCACCACTCGTTCATGTATCATGGATCGTTCAACGATCGAGCGGATCTATGTTCTGCCGAAGCCGTTGTGCGCGATACCTATTGCCATGGACATAACCGTAGAAGGGTTAAAAAAAAAGACATCATTATTTTTATCAAGAAATTATTCATAGTGTGATTTTCAAATTCTTAGTTTTTTATTTCGTCTATTTTTTCACACAATTGTATACCAAGGAAAAACTGTTTAATTATCGAGAGGGTGGCAGTCAGTCGGTCGATTTGGCGTGAAATGCCTCGTATGTTATATGTTCATGGGGACGAAAGAATGAACGACAGGGAGATAAAAAAGGAAGAACAAAAAAAATATATATTCATTCTACAGCTTGGGAATATATCAGACTCTTTTGTATATCGATCCAGATCAGCTTCTTGTACGAATACAAAATCGAGAAACTCGAATATACACTACGATATTTCTACACATCTATGTGTATTATAGGTGTGCGTACATGTGTTAGGTATAATATCGATGCGTACATCATAGACCCTGCGCTGAATTATATCGCCCTGCGAATAAAAGTTAGCAAGGTTGAACGACGATCACGCGCCCACATTATAATACAAGCATATTTTGGATCAGAAATTTTATTACGATTTTTTATTATATACACTCCCTTTATTTATACACCGAAGAGTATCGAGTAAAAATTATGCAGCCGCGACCCAAGTATACCTATAATAATATAAAATAAAAAAAAATTATAGTGAAAAAAAAACGAATACGAAATGAAAGAAGGAAGGAAAACAAAATAACAAAAAAAAAAAAGAAACAAACTAAAAATTACAATAATCATGATAATAATAAAAATTCGCGCGACGCTGTCGGCTATGGGCGCGTAGACGGATTGAATTTCGATGAATAAATATGAATCGAAGAACGAGCGAGCTAAGGAATAGCATACCTATATAGCATAATAAATACATGTATATATAGTATATAATACCTATGTATCCACATCTACATAAAATATTATACTCGGTGTTGCGTTATGGAAATAGACGCAGCGGTAGTAGCACAATTTCTTATGTAGTATATGAGGGTATTTAACGGATGTGAGTAAACTATACAGTATAGATTATTGTACGACGCCCTCTAGTTATATTTTATAAACATACGTGTACTCGTTCGTGAATAATCAACGGTTTTGGTGCAGTTTTATTCGTCATTATTATAAATCTCGTGTGGCTGTTACTCATTTGGATATAGCAGAATAATCAGACTATACAAATCAACCTATTATACGGCATGCCCAAACTGAACGACCTTTTAACTGTAATTTCTGTGCCGAGCACGTGCTTCCATGGAATCTAAAGTCTGCATCATTAATTTAAACAACAGAAATGCAGAGTATTTTTATTCCACGGATTGAAAAATTGTCTACCTCGCGTTATTTCAATTAAATGACTGTAAAAAAAATTAATCAATCCAAGCAATGTATTTCTATATGTTTCAGAAAGCGTGTATGAGGAATTGCACCCGGGCACCGAAGAATATTAAAGGTATAGAACGACAGTCGATTTATCTCGGATAAAAGATCGAAAGCGGATTCACCCCTCATTTTATATTATAGAAATGTAATAATTGGATTTTGAAATAAAAAATAAATAAACGAAATATCTTGGAAACTTTTTCGGGCAGAGCCGTACGTTGAACTGAAAAGATTCGGAAGGAAGGATTATCGCGTGGCTGGCTGAAAATTTATGTAGACACAAAATATTACCATAATTGGATTTATTAGACGAGTCGGACTTTTTGTTGAAAATCACTCACCGTGTTTAATCATATGCCATAGTTTTTGATGTTCTTGCACTCACTTATATTTCTGGAACCGGTTATACGTGACGAGTTAACAAATGTCCTACATTCTGAGCTTAGAGCGTTATAGCGTTGTGTCGTACTAAAAAACCCCACTACCATGTTTTTTTTGTTAAACGGTTTCCTCTTTATGGCGACTCGTCGCTATCCGAATCTGAACCGTATAGTCGTTCAAGGGTAAAAAGAATTTTTTTTATCCTCTTTGTTTTATTCTGTCGCGAGTTGTCGCGGAAACCACATCCATAGACGAGTCTTTTCGGAATTTTTTTAACACTGATTAAAAAATTACGCTATATTTGTGTTCATTTTTTGATCTATCATCAGCGCTTGACGAAGAGGCACAGGCAAATTTCACCCTCGTATGTCGAGATGTGCAATACATAGCTATCACTCACAGTCCCGGATTATTCATCATAGATCGACGAACGGAATTGGGAAACTGGAGTGATCCGATGATAGTAAGTATAGTGTATGAATTTGTTCAGCGCATATAGAGCGTCATATTTCATATATCGAGTGTTTCTGAGCGTTTTCAGCTTCTTATGAAAAACGAAAAAAAAAAGAAAGGATTTCGTCAGATTGACTTGAGACTAGATCGTATTTTTCTTTTTATAGAGTAACTTGACCAAGGAATCGATCACGGGCTTGTCGTCTGGCACACTCTATCAATATCGTTTACATCGCATCTTCATCGGCGGGTTCTCTAAGCCCGAAGAAACCACGTGGATCGAGACTAAGAAAGGTACATAGGTATACCTACCCGTACAAGACAGCTCGCAAATAAAATCCTTGAAATAACATCTCATTTTCTGAAAAGCTTTCGTCGATGTATCGAACTTGTTACATCTATATGCTCGTATAATTTCAGATGCTTACATACCTAGCAACGTTGAACATGTATCGACAAAAAGCCTTGAAGTTGATTCCAAAAATCCCCTGCGCATGAGATTAGTAGTTAGTTTTACACCGAACATAGGTAAGCTCGAACCAAGAAATCTACCGGCTAAGAGATAACGCCGAGGTAACGTTTATAGGTGTGAATTTTTTTTCTCTATTCTTGTTTTAAGAGCGAAGCTGCGTATACGAGGTGATATGCCGAACCGTCGTGAATATCAATAATTTGATAACACTGCAGGAGGTAACTACGAGATTTTCATAATTTCGATGAATAAAAGTACAGTAAAAGTACAGTAAAATATATGAATTTTTATTGATCAGCCCACGGTCTTTGAAGCGAACTTTGAGGGCTTGGAATTTGGCGTTGAATATACCATACAGGCAGCAGCGCTGACTCGGAGTAGTTCAACTAGCACAAAAACATCGATGATTGTGCGCACACCTTCATGTTTAGAAATTTATGGGAATTTAACCATGTGTGGTAAGCCCAATATCTGATTTATGATATGATAATATGATAAAAAAAAAGCCCATATTGAACGTTATAAATTATGTGCTCATAATTTACCTGCAATTATATGTACCTGTACTCTGCGATCAGCACCTCCTGAGGTAACGGGTCTGAAAGCGGAGGCAATCCCATTGGGAAATAATATTTACAACGTAATCGTGACGTGGGATGAACCAGAATTAGTTCCCGATATTTACATGGTCTATCTCCACCCAATTGACGTAGATTCGGGACATTTTTGGACGTGCAATGTTACCGGGGTGAGTTTTTAACTTTTTCGTCATTTTTTTAATCCTTATTTTATCGTCGAGTGTATACGAATGTCCACCCGAAATTCGATTTCGTAGAATGCAACTGAGGCAATTTTTACGGAGGTGGAAATTCCGTCACATTATGACGTGGGCATTGGGGGTTGCTCCGCAGGTGGGGTCGGAACAGTTGCAATGGCAAAATTTCGTGCAGAGCCAAAATCTACGAACGGGTCAAGAGGTAATTATTCAAAGTAAAAGATTATTAATATATGAACTATCGGATATAAATATATGAGGAGGAAATGAATTAGATAAAACTACCTCTGATGTATCTGCAGATTGAAAATAATCTAATTGTGGTAATTCAAAAGAACTGATCATCTCGAAAACCGGGATCATCGTGACGACCCTACTGGCAAGCGTGGTAGTCGTTATCGGAGCCGTATATTACGCTTATCACAGGCATGGAAGACGAAATCTTAGGGAAACAAGATCAAATAATTTCAAGGTGATCCTAGTTATCATATACATAAATCTTCCGCTTGCTGCAGATCGTAATGATGTGTCTTTTTTTTTTAAATGAAACATTTTTATCACGATTAGAATATAACGGAAGGACACCTGATCGCTCCTTGTCAGAGTCCAGATCAGAAGGATGCGGCTCGGGAGATGATAAAGGACGTTGGAGATCCAGAGCCATTCGTAGTTGGAGTTAAAAGTCTGCTGACCCCGATGGACGAGTATGAGATTAATCCGGAACTATTGGAGATCAAACGAGTTCTTGGAAGGGGTGCCTTCGGGATCGTAAGGCTAGGAAGTCTCAGAGATAATCATGGGCACTACACAGATGTGGCCGTAAAAATGCTCCGAGGTATGCTGCTACGGTATACAGCGTGATGAATGGTTGATTTTATAATCATGTGTTTTTATTTTTTGTTTTATCAATTTTTATTATAGAAAATCCGAGCGCGGAGGATCTCAGGGATTTTGAGCTGGAAATAAGAATGATGAAGTCCGTCGGCCAGCATCCGAACATCGTTTCTCTAGTGGGGTGTTGCACGATAAAACCGCGGCCTTTTTTGATCGTAGAATTTTGCTCGAAGGGTGATCTACAGTCTTTTTTGCGCGCGGTGAGTCTTCGAAAAAACAACATGGGAGTGGAAACTCGATATCCTGGTATTAACGATCCAGATCGTGGTCTACAGATACTCCAGGAAGCCACCGTGTCCGTGATCACTTCGAGAAATCGGTACGAAACGACCCCGCCGACCCCTAGCCTCAACGGAGTTCTGGTCGGAGATGAACGAAAGAAAGATTTTTCCTCGTCTCGTAAGTATGTTCGTGTTCGTTGAATGTTTAATCATAATAATCATAACTTACAATTACGATATCGTCTCATACAGTGAGCGAAGATGTGCGCGTTACGAGTTCTGTAGCGAATCGTGGTTACGATATCGATCAAGGTGAGTGACAAATAAATCCTCAAAGATTCATCAAATCACAATGTTTTCTATTTTTTTTTTTTATTCTTAGATTCCTTTAATGCCGCCGAGACGGTCACAGTAACTGATCTTCTGAATTTCGGTCGTCAGATCGCCACAGGAATGGTGAGATATTTGGAATCTCATCCGATCAAACTAATTATTAGATTCAACGTTTGATTTTCTGTAGGAGTTTCTTTCGTCGAACAGAGTCGTTCATCGTGATCTAGCGGCAAGAAACGTGCTTGTTTGTGACGACCGTACCGTCAAGATATCAGACTTTGGACTGAGCAGGGATATCTATCAGGAGAATGTATATAAAAAACAGGGGAACGGACGACTTCCTGTGAAATGGATGGCCATTGAGGCGCTCACACATCAGGTTTACAGCACGTACAGTGATGTGTAAGTAATCTCGAGTACATTGCGACGGATAATTTTGATTTCTTATATTGAATTTATCAACCGCTCTAGTTGGTCCTTTGGAATCCTCCTGTGGGAAATCGTCACTCTGGGAAGTAGTCCGTATCCGGAAATTCCAACGAATGAAGTTCTGAAGCGATTGCGTTCGGGGTACAGGATGGAGCGGCCGCCAAACTGCAGCGCTGCTCTGTAAGTCCCTGTCTAATGAATTAGGAATATAGATTTTTGGCTACAGGCGATTTTGCCGCTACGACGCGTTGTCTTTTTCTCAAATCTAGATACAATCTGATGCTTTCCTGTTGGATTGAGAAGCCTAGGGATCGGCCAAATTTTACGGTGTTACGACAGCAATTGGACAAGCTACTCTGCGTTACCGCCGACAACAAGTACCTCGAGTTAAACGACGTTTCTAAAACGTCATTTTCTGACGCTGCGGAGGAGGGATTCCCGATTTGATGTAAAACACGTCGAAAATCTGTTCCATCGACATTCAACTACAAAGGAATTGACAATCACGAGCAAAAAATCAATTTCAAAAATCTGCGATGATTGAATTAACTGAACGTTGGAAAAAATAATGAGCGTCAAGTTGATACTTATATGTGAGCTGTGAAAGAAAGACCAAAACTTTGAATTATTAATTATATAACGTATGTTAGCTTTACCAAATAGTAATTTTACAATGAAATGGAAGAATAGTTTTACAATTATGGAAAGGAATTTAGGAATCACGAGGCGCGCGTTCTTTGTACTTCTTCTTTTTATATTTCTACGTAAGGAGAGACGAAGAAATCGATTGAAGTGAGTCAACATTGATGTACAACGTATTTCCATGAGACGTTTTCAGTATTGCTGTACATTATGAGTGCGAACTTTTGGAAAGTAATTCTGAAATAGTAATTCACTACTTACGCGAGAGTACAAATTCGCAAAAATTCTGATATCCATTATTTTTCACATAGATTAGTCTAGTTCTATCCTCGTACGTACAAAGAGTAAATTTTATTTGTATTATGTCAGCACTGGAAACTAAATGTAAGTATATTACATATAATATGTAGTTACTCTATGGTGCTTAGTAAGTTACCACAGCGGTAGGCTAATCAAGAGATGGATGTGTGGTTTCCTGTATCTGTCAGTGATTCAATTAATAACTATAATAATCCTATCCTATAAACAGGTTGATTAGATCGATAGTTGAAAAATACGAAGTTTTCTCCTGAAAAAAGGTAGTAACTTAATTATTTTCAAGGCTATCTCGATTCATTTGACGGAATCGAATTTCAGAGCTCAAAATTCGCTCGATGGGTTTTATTCGTAATCTGATTTAGCCAACGGATTCGGGGTCCTGAGGTCAAAAGACGTTAAAAAAGTGTCCTACGATCGATTTGAAAAATACTTACCTTAGATTTACCCTAGTTACCTTAGATTTTTGTCGCTTATGGGGTCAAGAATCGACATTTTTTTTAATGGGTTTTCTATGGTATTCTTACGTATTTTGAGCCCAAGAATCCAAACCCACAAGCTAAATTGATCTATCTATAAAATTGATCGAGTTAACGCCAACTTATCGCTCCGAATACAGAAAAAAGAAGGATATCTCGATGGGATATTTTTCTAGCTTAATTTAGTCCACGGATTCGTGTTCCTGAGGTCAAAATGCGTAAGAAAAGTGTCCTGCGATCGATTTTAAAAATTCTTCATTTTTGGCCCAAAAATTGAAAAAATCCAAAGGGGTATACCTTAGATTTTTCTCGATTTTTGGGTCAAAAATCGACATTTTTTTTTAAAGGGTTTCCTATGGTATTCTGACGTATTTTGAGCTCAGGAATCCGAATCCGTAAGCTAAATTGATCCATCTATAAAATTGATCGAGTTATCGCCATTTTTTCGCTCCGAAGAGTGCAAAAATGAAGATATCTTGGTGGGAATAATTCGTAACTTAATTTAATTGGCAGATTCGTGTTTCTCGCGTCAAATTACGTCAGAAAAGTGTCCTACGATCGCTTTGAAAAAATGTTGATTTTTGACCCCAAAATCGACAAAAATCTAAGGTATACCCCTTTGGATTTTTTCAATTTTCGGGCCAAAAATGAAGTATTTTTAAAATCGATTGCAGGACACTTTTCTAACGTATTTTGACCTCAGGAACACGCATCCGTCGAGTAAATTAAGCTAAAAAAATATCCCATCGAGATATCCTTCTTTTTTCTCTATTCGGAGCGATAAATTGGCGTTAACTCGATTAATTTTATAGATAGATCAATTTAGCTTGCGGATTCGGATTTCTGGGCTCAAAATACGTAAGAATACCGTAGAAAACCCTATAAAAAAAAATGTCGATTTTTGGCCCCAAAATCGACAAAAATCTAAGGTATACCCCTCTGGATTTTTTCAATTTTGGGGTAAAAAATGAAGTATCTTCAAAGTCAAAAGACAAAGTGTTTGCTAAAGGCCGAGTATGGAGGGTAAAGGTATTTGAATCATCCTGCGTTAGCACTAGCCGTTCGCATACGCCATCTAGGCGGAGTTGGTGGGCTCCTATCACTGCTTTGATCATTGGTTTTTAATCCCCAATTGTGTGCCGGCTTGCCACGCGTCAGTTCAGTTCAGTAATATTGTTTCACGAAGTTTCAAAAAGAGAACTGAAAATGTCGGTAATCGCTGTGTTGGTTAAATTCTGGCAAGAGTATGCTAAGAATACACCGAAGAAATTGAAGATCATCGATGCCTATTTACTGTATATATTCCTCACTGGTGTCATCCAATTCGTCTACTGCTGTCTTGTCGGAACTTTCCCGTTCAACAGTTTCCTCAGCGGATTTATTTCCTGTGTTTCAAGCTTTGTGCTTGGCGGTATGAACCTTATTTTATCTTATTTTCACGCACTTGTACGCCTAGAATCTGGTTATTGTTTCGGTCGATTCAACTTTGAGGTTAACCTAATCGCACACAAGGCTCTCCTTGGTTCAGTCTCGATTTAACTCGATGACCACTGGTCGAAATTGTGCTTTGAATTTTGTCCTGCGTGCGTATTACACATATTAAGGGATGATTCTCGTTTATTACAGTCTGCCTGCGGCTGCAAGTGAATCCACAAAACAAAAGTCAATTCCATGGCATCAGTCCCGAGAGAGGATTTGCAGACTTCATATTTGCCCACATTATCTTGCACATCGTTGTGATGAACTTCATTGGGTGAAAAAATTATTCAATTTACACAATTTTACCCTCCAACAGTAATTCTCATCATCAATTCAAATAGTTGTCAAACATGACAATCATTGAAAGAATAAAATTTTCTAATATTTACTGGTAACTGTTCATCACTACCTTTCTTGTTTGATTTCCTTAAGAGAAGTTTTGTAATTCGTCTGCCAGTTGGGAATTTCAGAGTAAATAAATATTGACAGTTTTCAAATCAATTTATATTTACAACACACCTTAAAAGGATTGATGTACAATAACCATAGTAAAGTTGTGAGTTTATTATTAAACCTGTTGAAAACCGGATCATTTGAAGCTTCATGTCAATGACTCGGTAAAAGAAATTTGGTACATTGTTAAAAATATATTCAGTAATTGAGAGAAGCACTTACAATCAAATATCTGAAAGAGAACCGCCTTGTTGTGGAGAAGCTTTTGCCAATTGAAAGCTTTGAGTGAAGTAATATGCATAGAGATATCGAGCAACAATAGGACATTGGGGCTGCTTAAAAAATCGGCATATAGAGCCGAATTTGACAGTTTTCAAATCAACCATGGCTCATAGCCATACACAAGCAGTTGTATTTCAACAACATGTTCTCAAATAGTTACACTTTCATTTCATTGATGATAATTATTGTTAGTTATTATTATATTTTTTTTTTTAAGTTATTCATCACTTACAAGGTCTAAAAATAAATAGTTTAGAATACTTTTACACTAGTTTAGAAAATAAGATTAATTATCTAATTACCAGACACATTTCCACTATTAAAAAATATCTATTTTCAAATTTACCGGTTTACATTTAATTTTCTCAGATCGAAATATTTGACAAATTATGCACAGATAATCGTTTTATTATAGTAGATTTTAATTATATCACAAAAACAAGCTAGGAGTCTTCAAAGCTCTAACCCCAGCATTGAAAAAAAAACATATTCACACAACTCCTCATTTTATTTAAAAATCTTTCTTAGTCAATAAAATAAATAGCACACTAAAAAGCTAAGGAATATTTACTCAGGACTGCATCGCCGTGTTCTACAATAGTTATCAATTTTTGGAAAGACGATATGCGTCTGCTCCTATTCATATCTGGTACACAGTCATCGATTGCAATTTTATCGCGCAAAAACAAAGATCATGCTTTCGACGTAACTCTGCTGTAAAAATGACTTGTTAAAGCAGTCGAATGCAAAATTATTCGAAATAATTTTACCCAAAAACTGTTGAATACCTGAAGAGTTCTCAACTGGAAGTAACAATAAAACTTCACCAAAATATTCAAACGTTCCGCATCTTAAAACTACGACGAAATAATAGGGAAGCATAGTCTTACTTCATATACAAATTCCACGCTCTCAAACGTGTCGCCGTTTCACGTAGTTAGTTATTCTATTCGCGCGAATTAACTGTTTGGAATTAATCATATAATTATTTTCATTAACGTTCATCTTCATTTATTTATTCATTCATTTTTAACAAACTCGCGTTAAAAATTAAGTTTTCGCACAGATATCTTCAATCTAATGATTCTTTTTTCCACGTTCCATTATTTACGAGGGTCAACTCATTCGCGACACGAGTAGTTTTGGTCGTTATCTTTTTATCAACTGTGGTATCAATATACTTCCTCACCAAATTTTATTCGTAAGCGAGATGAAGATACTAGTTGAAACGGATCAATAAGCGGTGTTATCGCGTTTCCTCGATATGCACGAAAATATTTTAGAAACGAATCATTCTCACAGAGGAAAATGCTTTTTGAGGCAAAATAGTAAGTTTCTCTGTAACGCGGTTTTCAGACGATTATTCATTAACTTTGGCTCTTGCCGACTGTGCACCGATATGAGATAAATAACAATAATATTAACCATAATAATAATAAAACTAGAAAATAGAAACAATAGTGATCATTATCGAAGTAAAGGTAATAAATGATGATAAAGCCGCTGATGCAATAATGGCTTTTTTCGCGGATTCAATCTCAATCCAACTCAGAAAAAAGTTATTCGCTCTGTGGACGTTCACGCCATTCCTTTTATCATTAATTCCGTTTGATTCGCAATTTTGCACGACATGCTGTGAGCAGGAAATCACATAAAGCTAAGTATCGTATCAGTCCCGCAAAATAAGTGATACGTTTTTACTCGTTCTATGCTTAAATTAAAAGCACTTTGCACAATTTAACAGCCCTTGCGAATAATGAGACGTTTCATAGCTCAGTTTCTTTCAAACTTCGGGCAAAAACAGCGTCACGAGAGCTACCCCGCCTCGATTTTATTCGGTTCGACCAATCTTTGAGCTTGACCGTTCACAATCTAGCCATTAGTCATGAACAGTATGATCCATGATCTAACAATAAATAATAATTCAATTATTAGAAGCGCAGATTTCATATGTAAGACTCTCAGAATTCACCACAGTCGAACCCTCTGGAGTTTTTTCATTCTGAGGATGCTTTTCAAAATATTTTCGACGCGCCATTAGCAGCATGTGCTCTTTTCTACGCTGTAATATACGCTCTCGCTCTATCGATGATTTTGAAAAACGGCCACCAAGATTCGACGGTTCTTCTCCACTGAAATGACAAAGCTTTAATTTCCGGTACCAGTTTTTTATGTTAGAAGAAAAAAAAAAAAAAATTGCCCGGTTTAATCTGCTCACCTATCAGCAGCCGGTATGTCGAATCTGGGATCCAAGTCCTCCTGTATCAAAGGAAAGGGCATGATATGGGCTGTCGTAACTTGCGTTGGGGTTGCAGGCTCGGCCTCGGGTTCCTCGATCACATGATGTGGAGGCAGAAGCCTACTGTCCAAAATATTTTCTATCGTTATTTCGATAGATCGAGTCACCCTTAAGTCCTCAAGAATCACGTTCCGGGGATAATAGGGGAAAAGTTGCTGGACCTGAAACAAGAGTAATGGTCGTCGTCAGTAATCAGAATCTTTTGAAATATTCCGCTCAAAAAATTATAGCCGGGGCCATTTTCACCTGTCTCGCCATCGCGTCGAGTTGCGAATTAGTGTGAGCCAGAGCGGATATATCGCCCCGTATTCTATTGTGTGTTACTTCAACGGAAAAACTCGGTAGCCATGAGACGTATCTGGATCCATCGAAATGGAAAAAGTGATTATCATTTCGTCTGGCAGGTGTTGCAGACTCCTGAGGTATTTCCGGAGCATTTTCTCTGTGGTTGGCTTGCATGCTAAGCGCCAATCTGCAAGTTGGACACGATGTGTCTTGTTCGAGCCAAGATTGAAGACAGGAGTTATGAAATAAATGTCCACACGGTAGTTTACGAGCGGTTTCCATTTTTTCCCAGCAAATAGCACAATTGTCGGAATTTTCTGCCAGTTCTTCTTGCGACGCCATAGGGTAGCTGAAGAAGAAAAGAATCAGTTTTAAAGCGATGAATGAATAATAGATCAAGGTATGTGCTCTTTTGTTTTCTTTTCTCTTTCCAGTTTCTTTCGTTTAGTGACGAATGAAAGAATTTTCTTACTTTTGTTCCATGTGGCTCAGAACCGCGAGATAGTTTCGATGCTTTGTAATACGGCGTTGAATTTCGTGGAAAAGATATCTGAGCTGCATACAGATTACCAAAGAGGCCATACTGAGGAATATATTACTCCAAAGTAGCATGTGAACGTGGTGTAAGAAGTCAACTGCTAGTACAGTCAACTCCGATGTCAATTCTGTGTAATAAGCCAACGGTCCTCTTTTATCCCATGAACGTGGTGATGTGTTACCCGCTCCTCTCGTATCGTAGAGGTGAATAGCGTACCGCAACATTACATGTATCGTACGAACACCCAGTAAAATGCACTAGAATCGACATAAATGAAAAAAATTTATATTTTATCGAAGCAAGATCAATTTCATTTCAAAATTTCAGCAGTTCAAATTAAGAAGAAAAAAAAAAGTCAAACAAGATTTGGTGAAGCACATTTAATAAAAAATTCATTGCAACAGCATTTTTAATACGCGATTGATAAGATAACGACGAAGGTTACATTGCAACAGACGTTTTATGTGTCACAACTAGAATAAAACCATTTATTCATATATGATATAGATGACTGATCAAGATTATGAGTTCGTATAATCTCCAATTCATTGAATAATCATCGAATTAAATCACGTTGAGTAATTATTGTGCGATCACGGTAGTCATCGTGAAATTGGAGGATTGGATTTTTCTTTATCTTGAGTTTTATATACAACGACGGAGAAATTTAGAGTTTATCGCGGTCGCGTGTAATTATAAACTCTATCGTTCTAATGTGTCCAGCCTC
Source organism: Athalia cordata (assembly GCA_963932425.1). Classification (NCBI taxonomy): domain Eukaryota; kingdom Metazoa; phylum Arthropoda; class Insecta; order Hymenoptera; family Athaliidae; genus Athalia; species Athalia cordata. The sequence goes on along the minus strand of OZ010627.1, from coordinate 31,906,940 downwards.
GCGCGTATCGGTACACCGTGACCGATAAAAATTGAATGCGTCAAATAAAATATGAATAACATTCATATAGAATGCGCATATGTATTAATACACAAAAAAATAGTCGGCTTTCGCGATAATTCGCGCAGCTCTTCGTAATTTTTAGAAAGGAAATCTATTTCAGTCAATCCTTTATTTTAAGATACTGCAAAACGGGTATTCGGAGATGACTGTCGAATAATACCCTCTTCAATGGTCGTTGAGATTTTTTGGGGTAATTACTACTTTTTTTATAGTTACTTTTTTCAATACACGGAAAGAATCTTTTGGCTCTGTTCTACTAATAACGTTCGTGTTCGCGGACATAACATACGGTTATTTTCCCGTTACTGACTTCGGTGACCGATTTTTGAATTGTGGTTATTTTGTTCTGAGAAATTTATGTCCAGTAAAATCGCGAAAAGCTTATCCGGGAGTACACATGAGTAGAGAGGAAACAACGATGCGCATTGAGATTCGACCTAAAACACCAGAGTTTTAACGATCGATTTTTTTCTCTTTTTTCGTTCAATTAGAGAAAATAAAGTACATCGGCCTTTATACTTTTTATTCATCATAAAATAAATGGTAAAAACAGTCACATGAGGAACTTTTCGATTTTTCAGAGTTATATTCGGCAAATCAAGGCCGCAACCTTCTAAATTTTCTTCCCTGGTGCAGGAATAATATTTTCGCGAAGATTATAATATTTTAATCATTCAACTATGAATAAATTTACGTCGCGTCCTCCAATCGTCACATCAAGGGATATTAAATTAACTTTTAATTATAAGTAGAACTCGTATTTATTATTAGTCAACGTTAAAACCTTCTTATTTGAAGCTGGACATCGTGTGTTTAAACCGCAATTGATTTCACCTCGTCATTGAATTCAGGCAATTTATATATTCATGCCGTTCGCGATCGATCGCAGGTTGAACCTGGATAAATTACAATTTAAATTTGATTAGCGAAGCGATCTAATCACTCGCTAAAATTTAAAAGTAAACCCCCGATCCGATTATTTCTCTATTTTTTATTCGTGCGACACCGCGTTACGTACAGCGGTAAATAAACTGCAATTGAATTACCGATCATCGCGATTCTCGAAACTCTGATCGTTAATAAGAATTTTATTTTTATTTTCTTGCCTGTTAATAATTCCATCCTCAATTACGAGATGTTGAAATCAAGTTCTGACGTTTACCGCATGTCTTACTCATCATAAGATGTTCGGAATCACCACGCGGCGTAGCGCCGGGCGTTCCCCGTGTAGAACATTGATGGTAAAAACCAACTATCTATATTCTAATATATACCATAAAAAAAATTTCAAAATATTCGTCACTAGCGGAAAATAATAACGTATACCAAGAATTTCAAAAATCCCAAAATTATAATGAAGAAGAATGTTCTTCAGAATAACCCGATCGATCTTTAAAATAGTTTGGAAAATAATTCCACCTCATATTCAATGCAATCGCAGATAAATTCGAATATGACTATAAAAAAAAAAAGAAGAAACCAGCTCGCGTACGTACATCGTCGATAAATACGTAGATGATCCCATAAGCATTATCAAATTATGATTATTATCATTATGATTATTATTTTTATTATTATTACATATGGAGTGTTACTCATCACGTATCCAATCTAGGTACGCTATATCATGTATCCATATACATATAATACGACTATTCAATTCGCAATGGGATCGCAGATCGGCATACAATCCTGGGCTAGAACGTTGGATTGAAGGTTTTGTTTCCTTTTTTTTTATTGCATTGTTCGTGGCCTGTGAAATAGCGGTACGCGGTGCAGAAATAGATATAATATAGATATAGGTATGTGTATATGTATTCCTGTATATATGTATAGCATCACTTCGGTGGGTTGTGTCTATGTACTTGTATCCGCAGTAATATATGACAGTCGTTTACTGTATAACTGGATGAAATAAATCAGAAGTATAGCTGCTCACCTCGGCCGCCATAAAAGCGAAGGTGTTGAAGGAGACGAAAAAGAATCCAGCGGCAACACACATCAACAGCATGAAGGACGAGAGCGCGAGGATAGCCGTCAGGAGACCCAGAAGTCGTACATGACTCCATCCAGGCGTAGTCGGAGAAAACGATAGCTGGAAATTAAATCAAGGTACCAAAATGAAGAACCTGTAGAAAAAATCTGTACGTATACTACGAGTTGAAAATTTAATTTAATTTTTTTCATATATTAATACTGTTTGCGTTATACGTGTTCCTGCAATATTTGTTTTCATTTTTACGTATCAGTCGATAAATGCGCTGCAGAGTTTACGTATAGAATTATATGTGTACGTATCGCTGTTGCTAGTCGCTTGCAAAAATTGGCAAGCAGTTACTATACGTTTATTAACGGAATTTCATATCTAGAGAACTATCTCAGCAACCAACCAACCGACCAACCATCCTGTAGATTTGGCGCAGTATAAAACGAATCGTAGTGTTGGTTGTGAATATATACATTGCAATTATATGCACATTTTTTTTATTTTATCTCATCGAATGTATTTAATTCAGGTATAAGTTTTCGTTAAAATGTTTTATATATCGATCAACTTAACGCGTCCTTTCTCAAAATAATCGGAACGTTCACGTATGTATGCATGTATATACGGAATAAGTGAAAGTATATTTTTATTCATTTTTCTTTCTCTCGGTAAAAGTATATATAAGGAAATAAAAAAATAATTGATGATTTTTTTTTTAATTCTTCATACATCCTATATGACTGAAAATAAAAATTTCTATAGACGTAAGGTTTGAAAATAGAAAGTTTCAATAAAGTTTCAAGTTACATACTATATCTGTAACGTGTAAAAACATGTGTATATACTACGTATACCGAAATTATATGCTATACGTAAATTTGGTGGAAAACAAGTTACATTTATAATTCCAATTTGACTAGGTGCAAATAAAAAAAAAGAATGTACGAAATGTATATTCCTGCAATTGGTATAATAAACGCGACAAGTATATTGTAAGTCCGATAAACACGCGTCATCGAATCGTGCTAAATATACGTTGTCGTTCGCGGTTGGTCGTTGGCGCGTTATAACCCTGAAGTTCTTATTGGATCGCGGTAGCTAAAGGGATTTACGTAGGCAAGGTGAATTCATCTAACCTTGAGCGGCCGCGAAATGTCTGAGGGAATTTACGTAACACTAGACATAACCCGCTAATTAGTAGTGCAGGAAAAAAAAAAAAACGAAATATTAAGATAAAATAAAAGAATTTGTGGCCTGGAGTTCCTGGTTCCGACCATGCGAAGATATTAATTTCTATAATTCTTTGTAGATCTACTCGCGTTCATTTTTTCTTGAGCAAAGATTTTTTTGAAACATACGCAGCGCCAGGAACCACATACACAGAAAGTCATGAATATTACGCACATCTCATCATACAAACGAATCGAAGAACAAAGAAAAAAAAAACTATAATACGAAGGCCAGCGAACGTAATTTCTTATCTTGTTAATGTACTTACGTATTCGAAGCGATCCTTGCATAGCTGGCTGAGCAGACTTAAAAATCCGAGCGCAGTGAACCAGGCGCACCAAAGAACAACTTCATCCATGTATTGAACGTTGAGAACGCCGAAAACGAAGATGAATTTGTAGAATACAAAATTCCAGAATTGTTCTTTCAAGTGTTGCCTTTCGGATACCCTGAGTTCTCCGAACACCAATTTTTGAATAGATTTTCCAACGAGTATCAGGACGCAGTACGCCATGTTTATCAGGGTCTGTATAAGAGAGAACAAAGATCGAGTAACGTAAGAACATAATTTTATAAAAACTGCAATCATTATATCTACTGCATTTCTTCCACTCAATTTATCTAAACCTATTCTATCAGTCTCAATGGGATATTATAGTAACGATTTTTCAATACATATAATAAATATCAATTTATTGGCGTCACAACCGAAAATAACAAATATAGAAATCATTTACATCAACGATCGCATTGGCGATGATTCAATTTCGTGACAATATCGATAAGTTATTCGGTACGAACGGCGCAAGGGGGATTAAAGAAAAAAAAAAAAAAATTAATCAACCAAATGAGAATTATGAAAAATTGAACGATCGATTTTGTCGCATTGCGAATCAGATGAATCAAAAGAACTTTTTGTTTTTTTCTTATTATTCAATTCGGTATAAAACCGCAGGTAAAAAAAAAATACTTCGAGGAGCGTATACATCCATATACACCGCGTTAGTATCAAATTATTATGTATTTCAAAACCGAATAGTAGTACGTCGGTCAGGGTCTGTCACGTGTTACCCGGAAAGTTCAAGCGCTGCCTGCTGCAGAACGTACAGCAAAACTCGATATGTAATAAAATAACTCCAGGTATAATTTATTACCGTCGTCAAATTGATTCAAGTTATAAACTGTATTGATTGATACGAATATATCTAGCCATCCGATATTTAAGACCTGCAGACACAGAACATTATGTACAGGTATGAATAATTTTATTCGGTTTGCCTGATGCATATATACGATTTACTGTGTAAAAGAAGAAGAAAAGAAAAAAGGAAAAGGAGGTAAGGAGCTGGAAAGATTATCAAAACCTATTGTGAAATAAAAGAATGAATGTAAAAATTGTACATCAGCGCAACTGCAGGTATTTAACTACGTAAAATAATTGTAGGTGGAGATCTTTACGTAATTTAGATACATGTTTTTCACTTATGGTACATCGAATCTGCGTGACTTTCAATTTACTAAAGTCTATAAAACATGTGAGAGAAGTGGTTGTCGCGATAAATTTAACTATCATCCAGGGAACTGCAGTAGCATGATTTTATAATTGCAAGTTATATTCCTGTCTTATCCCCTTATACTTTTCAATTCCTTTCTCCAAATAAATCACACGGCTATATTATTATAATATGTAAAAGATTTCTTCTTATTTTATCAATTTCTGCTAGCACATCTCGCCCAAATTTATGTGTACATATACACTTATATATATATAGATAAGTACTTCCGCATTTCATTTCGATTTAGCAGTAACTTCAATTAATTTTTTTTTTTTATTTAAATCGAATTATTTAAAAGCCCGTGAAACGTTCCTAGTAAAAATAAGATCAACGACTGCAGCAGTTTTGGGGCTTTATCCCTACTTTCTTTTTATGCTTATTTCGCACCTTCTGTAGATAGGGATTATCACGATTAGAACTTCGTATTCAAGTTCTGCTACTGTTGCATTTAGAACACCGCTGAGTTTGCAACAAGCCAACACTGTTCTTATATCATCATGATAGCTTGGAAAAGAACTGTACAATAAAAATTTAGAAGGGATAAAAAAAAATTGATCTCATTTTTTATTGCGCCGCAATTTTTCACCCTTCATCGAGGTATAAGTTGTACGACAATTGAAATGCGTAGAACGGATCGATGTGCTTCTCTTTAACTTGACTGATCTTATTATTAACCATCTATGGTATTAGAACTTGAATTCATGCTCGTATATCACACGACGCGTATATGCAGTAATCGATGCAGCTGCAGTTGTAGGTAAGAATCTGCGTCATTTTATTCCATCGTGGTATAACTCACTTTAACATCGTTGTATACATGTAGTTACACATTGCACTTGAAATTTCGGGGGACATTGCGCGTGATATAATATGAAGGATATAAATAACACGCGAATCTAACCGCGTAATATATAATTGATTTGAGCGCGAACCGCGGCGCAAGCGGCCAAGGCCATTCGGGAATTCTAATTTTTTTTCAGCTACCAAGGGCTCGACATCGAGTCACGGACAAGATCAAATTTTTAGAGATCGAAACTCCTATAGAGCTTGAATCAGACGTGACATTGTCAATTATATTTTTTTTTTTGATTCAAAAATAATTCTGGATATTTGGATAAAATAATTCGGAAAATTGCCCTTTTTTGCAGGGCTACGCGATGTGCGAAATCCAACCGACACCCTGTGTATAGGTGATTCGATAAATGTGGGGCTTCTGACCGGCAATGCGCGGGCAATAAAGTTCATGAAAATCGGCACATGTGCTGCAGCTGCGGTAACTACAATTATTATAATTGAATTAAATTTTATTCAATTAGTATTGCAGATTTCATTATACAAAAATTATATATTATTTGTATTATATACCGAAGGGGGTTTCACGTAATTATGATTATTAACGCGCCGTATTCTTCAACGTTTTCTCACGTATAAATAACATAACGTGGGAAACAATTAGGTATTTATTTTTTTGTTCTTATATTTTGTAGCCAATTATTTTAATATTCTTTCATACGTACAACGATACGAATTACAAAAATACCGACCGTATATTTCGTATACGTGGATACGACATATTTTCAGTACGTTTTGTCGCGACAATGGTACATGACAAGAAATAAAAAAAAGTAGGATTCGATATTTTTTACTCAAATAGCGTGTTCGATTGATTCGAATCATATACCGCGGTTGAATCGCGTATTTTGTACGTGATAATGTATTTTCAAAGCAGACGATAAAAAGTATAAATATTATTCATTTAGGTATGTTATACAGAGTGTCGTTGACACACACTTATATATGCGAATGCTCCGGGAATGGAGTAAATATCAAATTAAACGTACGAGCTACGCTATACAGTGTCGTCCGTTATTATAAATTCCGTACGATGAAACGAGGAGAGGTTGCCTGTATAATAGCAGGTAAAATATCAACGTTGCGGAGGTCGGGGATGTATAAGGTATATAGTACATTATATATATACGGTGAACATTGCGCATCGTTTAAGCTCAATTACCGATGCCATTCACCTTCCCACCTGCATTCATTGCCCTCACGTTATACGTTGTTTTTCACGAGTATGTAGTGGATTTTTTTTTTCTTTTTTCTAATTCTTTATACCTTCTATCATTTTTTATCAAATTTGATGACGATAACGTTTTGTATAATCATTGAGCCCGCTTTGGCCGTACGAATGGCTGCACTTATATCGAGGCAGCTATTTATCATATTATACGTGCTTATTTATTACCCGGTATCCGATATGGTATGCTTACGTTAGAAAAATCATCTCTAATCTATTCGTATGATTTTTTAATTATTTGTCTGGCTTGTTTAATTGATTAATAATTGAGGAAAAATCGAAGAAAGGAAAACGTCATCGAGTACGTTATCGAATGATAATTAGCAGACGTTATCTCTCCGCAAATAAAAAAATCCATCATAAAAACTTGCACATTAGTTCATGTTAATTCCGATTATCATAGATGCGTCAGCATCATTGAAACTGGCGGATCTACTTCAAAAATGTGCAATCTTCTACCAAAATGAGAGGAGCAGCTAATTTTGTCTACCTCAAATCTGGTAATGCAAAACAATTTCCTTGCCTAAAACTTATTAATTTTTTAGCGTGGATAACGCTCTTCGCAACGATAGAATAATTTATCGTTTGATATTTATAAATTATAATACTATATTACTGTAATAAACTATGTAGTACGTTCATATTATCTACATGTAATGTTATAATAAGTATAGGTGCGTCATAATTACGCACTGCAGACGGTGATGCATATATGCGGCAATAGTTAATTTGCACTCATATAAATTGCGTCCAGTCATGTCATACAGCTCTATTCTTAGCTCTATTATCAAAGCGTTGCAATTCCCACGCCAAGTTCACAGCGACTCGTTTTTATAAACGTGTGTAATGTATTCTTTTGTTTTTTTTTTGTGTTTCTTTGTTTCATCATATCGGTAATATACTGACATGTGAGAGTGAGGGGGAAAAAACACCTAAAAAATTTATGAAGGTGTTTAAAAAATAAAATAAAAAATGATGAAGATGAGATATACACCGCGCTCAACACGAATCCATGTACGGAATACGGAGTGGATACCGGACAGAATTTCTGCAGAAAAGGTCGAGCTGTATAATCCAAAATTCAGGGCAAGGACTGCGCCAGATATTATATATAGACATATATAAATGAGTCACGAACAAGAATCGCCAGATTCAATTATCGTACTGAAAAAATCGAAGTCCCTATACTGCAGTTGTGAAGATCGTTTGAATCGGTATTTTTGGGTTTTCATAAATCTGCTGAGGATTAATATAAGAATATTCGGATGTCGCATCGGTGAGTTTTTTTTTTGCAATTACGAATGTATAAAGACGCTGTATAAGGTACTTCGATCGCTAACAATCGTGCCTGTGAAACTGAATTAATTCCCGTATTCTTTTTTATCCTTAGATTTTCGTTTTCATATTCTCCGTCGGTATATCATACGTAGAATCTGCAAACATCGATTCTCGCGAGTATGTGCACACTTAATATTATACATATTGTGTGTGTACCTATGTATGTACCTAAGGTATACCATATACCAATATAAACACGGTAAAATGCTTGCTTGCCAGAAAGTGTATTACTGGACCAAGGCTGATCCCCTACCGCTTACATCCCCTACATAGTATATATATACTCATACACGCGACATATTCTATCGCAAACGAGTTTTCACCAAGAGTATAGTGTGTAGCGGACGGAATATGGGTCGGCCTATACTCTTTACAATCAGATTTCTATGGTTTTCTCGTCTCTGTATAGACTGCGTACGTGCGTTTTATCCACAACTGTATGTCTGTGGAAACAAAAACGCTATCACATATCGCATTACATTTGACCCTGCACTATGATAATTCAAATCAATCATCTATGACCGGTTTGTAATTATAATGAAACAAGATAAATTGTTACAATACGATGCGTATTTCTTGCTCTCTCGTTTTTACAATCATTATCGTATTTTGTATCCAGTCATTTTATACACCTAACGTTCATACAACCGTTAAAATAATGTGAAGGTTTTTGAACATTTTTTTTTTTCTTTCAATTAATATTGTCACGTTTATTTATGTTGATTTTTTTTTTTTAAGTATTTTGCATAATTTGTAACCATAATTTGCTTACAAACGTGGTTTCAATTTTGTCTCGTAGTTTCGGTGTGTATATGATATAACTATTTATATTTATTATATCTACAAAACCAGCTGTGTGACTATACATGTAAAAGTAGTTGCGCGAACAAGCATTCTCGTATATGAATAAATTGACACTAGTTAAAAACCGTATCTGCAGTGACACGGTAACTGGTGTCAACTGACTAATAACCATTACACCGTGGTGGGCGCCTAGACAGAATCGAAGAGATACGTGTAGTGAACGTGAAATTTCGTTTCGAGATATACGTCCATCGATAGTATGTGCAAAGAATGAACTTATTTATGTAACGAAATGTTCGGACTAGGTTTGTAACTACATATGTTGTGTTGTGCTGCAGCATGACGCAATGTACAAAATATGCTTTATTCTTTGGCACAAAAAACAGAACGAAAATCGAACAAAATGTTCAGCAAGGTGATATATATTCGTTCATTTTAGCGTTTTCCTAACGCCCGCGCCCGTTAGTATTCTGTATTCGAAAGTGGCCGGGGTAAATAATTTCTTTCGGTCGATTGTGGGTTCAAAATATGAAATGTTGTATTTCGTGTAAGGACGACGGACGTGATACATGGTGTACATTTGATGTGGACCAATGATGTTTATTTTGGTAATTATACATATTAGTAATGAGACATGAAGAGGATAAAAAATGATGAAATGAAATATTCGGGGGTGGACGTAGGTCATCGAAGGTCCTAAAGTTAATAGCGTGTTTTGCTCAAGCCAGGCTAGGATGATCATTACAATCAGCATAACACCGTGTGACATAACTGTGCTGGTGCGAATGAATGCTGAAAAAATAAATAAGGAATAAGTGCAAAGGACTATGAAGGGACAATTTCACGTGCCGTTGTCGAATAAGACGTTGAATTATCGGTTCAGGGTAATGTTGGTGAATATTTCGATTAGATGATTCGAACAATTACTCACCCAAATGCATCCTGGTTCCTGAACCATGCATGCCACGAGTTCCTTCATGTGGAGACCGAGGCTTCTGGTATCCACGACGGAGGCGTTATCGGCGGTTACATTTTCACCAGTGACCAAAGTATTGGAGATATGATTTCGCCATCCAGGATCTTTGACGATTTGAGCAGCGTAATACACCGAACATGATAGTATAGCAACACTTATTGACGTATAGACACGCAGGCTTGGCACCGGCAAACGGTCCAGAAAAACCATTGGCATTTTTGAAACAATATGTATACTTATTATCCGATAGTAAAGTCTATTATTATTTCTTCCTTTTTACCAGATTTTTTTTCGAGTATTAGGTTCACTTATGTTACATTATTGTCACTTATCTCCTATTATATCACTCACTACAAATGTCTACCTTGTATCTCTCTCTTCTTTGTTGTTTAATAATAACTTTTCTATTTATTTATTTTTTTATTTTATTGTTGTTCAACATATAAAATTTGAAGGGACCGTATACCGTTGAAATGTTAACACTAAAAAAAACACAGAAACGATATTATTAGATTAATCAATGAACTGATAATTAGTTCAATTAGGAATAAAGTAATCTCAGTCGTTTGTTAGTTAATTAAGGTTATTTATTTTGTGATGATGATGTTAAAGATCGAAGGATTACAAGTAGAGTAAATGAATACATTAGCATGGATGTCGATTGTAACGAGGACGAATATTTGACTCCAAAACCGGCGGTTTTTAATCCAACGGTTAATGGATAAAACTAGCTAGGTCATGGGCGAGAAATGAGGGACAGGGAAAGGGGTACAGTCGAAGGTTGTAAACAAACCAATGGTAGAATCTCTTTAAATATATGTTGCGCAAGTAAACTAGAATTCTACAAAATCTATAAAAATTATAATTTAATGAATTAATACGTGGATGTAGTTTTTAATGTCAAAAAACGACCTTGGCAAGGATTTACATACATAACCAAGAAGCAGAAAATCTGACTCTGATCTCTTACCTCGTCCTTTTATCTTTTACTTTCAAATTCGAATTTTGATTGCTATTATTTTTATCAATAATTATTAAACAAACACTTGTCCTCACTCCGGACTCACAGATATTACACAACTCGTAGATTTTTATCCTTTTTTTTGATGATATTTTATCGTCAACGTAGTCTCTAATACCTAAGTAGGTTATGGGGCATATTTATGGGAATAAGTATTTTTTTTTTCTCAATTAATTTCGTTCAGTTTGTTTGTCAAGGGTCCGTCTCACCAATCCGACTCTACGTCTTACCTTGAATGAAGTGTATGACGATGGGTTTTTAATAATCGCGGTTAATTGGCTAGGTACCTAAAATAAGAACGAGTGACCGAATCGCGGATTTTGACATATCGATGATGTTAGTTGTAAACGGGTTGAAGATATCCACTGTAAATTTATGAAACAGGACTCCAATTGTATCAAAAATCAGACTCCTCGAAATTAAAAACCCAATTCTTGAGAGTAAGGTGGACTGAATATTGTTATCTTGGATACGAATTATATTACAGATAAACTCCCGGCGACGCGAAATTAACCGTTGCTTCCTTCGTTAGTTTTTTCTGAATAACTTTCTTTAAATCTTGTTGTTGCTAGGTTGTTGCTGTCACTGCTGTTGCTGCAGGCTGCTTATTTGCGGCTACTTCTTGTGCCACGACTGACACGGCACCATATTCCTTATATGAAACTGGATGGGTACTCCTCCGTGTGGGTACGTACGAAATTACGATGCACACTCTCGGTGCTTCGTGTGGGAACACGATAAAGAAACGAAGTCGCAATCGCAACTCCAGACTCAATTGCACCAGCAGCCGCAATGTTAAAACGACGGCAAATACAAGAACCGAGGTAGGTGATGATGGACCAGTGCCATTCGTTTGGTCGGTAAGCAGAGGTGGTTGTGGAGACTGTACCGCACTCTAGTGTTCTGAGGGCAAACAAACGTCTGTGGGAAACCCAGCGCCCCTAGCGCCGTTAACTGTACAAATGCTCAGTCAACGTTGGCGCACCTTTCAATTGCACCCAATCTCTAGCCTTCCATACACCCAACTGCATCCAACATTGTTTCACAGAAATTTTTCACACATAGATCTTCATTACCGTTAAATTTTTTTGATACAGAAGTGCAGTAGCTCTTTTCCATAGAAGTTTATTCGACCTTCTATGAGGCTATACGAGCTTTTGAAGATATCAAATCATTGGCCGGAGAAGGGAGTTACATTCATTTTTCATCAGTCATGAGAATGACGCGTAAGGAGCCAGAACAGCATGAAAAAGTAAATGCTCAAAAGATGAGTGAGCACTTTATACGAGTATAACTTACGTCCCATCTTATGATCCAGATATCGAAGAATGTTGAAAAATACAATTTGTCACTAGTTAAAATATGTGAGGGATGGGAAAGGAATATTCGCGTATTGAAGTGGAAATCAACCGCGATATGATATACGCAATAATAGCACGAAGCATGGCTTTTATTATTCTAATTGATACAACATACAGATAACAATAGAACCGATAAATAAATAGCAGGAATCATAGATGATATTCAATTACTTACTGTTGACTGAGAGAAAGAAATGTATTGAGTATATCCCGAATATGCGAATCATATGTTGACATATCTTGAATTCAGACAATAAGCTATTATAATTCTACTTTGATGGAACTCAGAATTTGACGATCAATTGCCAAAGGTCGGATATTTCAGATATTTGGAATAGTCCAGCATTAATACGTACAAATTTGATTATCTTCCGTTGGATTCGATTTTTGTGGTATAATGCGGTTGGAAGTTAAGTGTGAAGTATTCAAACTTGACCTCTGCAATATCATCTCAAGTTATGATTCTTTGCGAGTCCTGAGTTTGATTGTTTAAAATAGATGCATCGACGATTAAAACTTCTCCTGGTGTTTCGGTAACAATATCAGCTACACTATTGATGTTTGACCTTGGTGCCTCAGCTGTGGATTTGGAGTCTGCTATGGATCCACTTGTTCCGGAGCTAGCCTTGTTTGTATCCGGAGCTGAGACTTGACTAGCTGGTACTGAGGCTTCAGGGGTCCTTTCCGTTACACTATCAGCTGCAACGTTTGTAGTGTCAAATATGCTCGCAGGTGTAAGCTTAACAGTGATTGATGGATCAAGTACACTAGCAATGGTTGTGGCTAAAGCAACGGTTAGTCCGGAACTGAGAACACTTACGTTCGTGGGAGATATTGCGAGAATATCAGGTTGAGCAACGGAAGAGCTAGAGCTGGCTGCAGAATTTCCTGCGATTTCGGCGGCCGGCGTGGGAAGTGATTCTACTGCATTCTGAGTAACAAGTGTTACAGAAACAGCATCAGATGTTGGTGCAGCGGCGACCAGCGTCTCGAGCACTACTGGAACATTGGCAGTAGTGCCAGCAGTTGGTTCAGCAACTACAGCAGCCACTTGGTCCGTAGCTGTAGTCTCAGCTCGTTCAGTTCTTATTGCAGTGACAACAGTGGAAGTAGTGTCAGCGGTCGGTTCGGCGAATACTACAGTCTCTGGGACAGTGGCAGTAGCCCCTGCTGCTGGTTCAGTAGTTACTACGTTGACAATCGAGGAAGTAGAGTCGGCTGTTCTTTCAGCGGCTCCTGTAGCTACAGGGGTATTGGCGATAGAGTCAGCGATTGGTTCGGTAACTACTGCATTCACTTGAACAGTGGCAATTGCCTCTGCTACTGGTGCAGTGACTACTGCAACTGCTGGGGCATTAGCAGTGGTTTCTCCTGCCACTAGAACGTTGGAACTGCCGTCAGCAGTTGGTTCAGCGTCTATGACAGTGACTCCGGTGGAGGCAGAATCAGCGATAGGTTCAACGGCTACTGCAGTCACAGGCACATTGGCAATGGCATCTACGAGTGGTTCAGTAGCTACTACCGTGACTCCAGTGGAGGCAATGGCAGCGATTGGTTCAGCGGCTACTACATTTGCTGGAATATCGACGGGGACGACAGCGGTTGGTTCCGGAGCAATGGCAGTGACTCCAGCAGAGGCAGTGTCGGCAATTGGTTGAACGGCTACTGCAGCCACAGGCACATTGGCAATAGCATCAGCAAGTGGTTCAGTAGCTACTACCGTGACTCCAGAAGAGGCAATGTCAGCGATTGGTCCAACAGCTGCTGCGGGCACATCAGCGATTGCGCTTGCAGGCGAGGATGCAGAGGAAGCGGAGCTGGTACTTGGTGCTGTAGCAGCTACGGATTCAATATCAGCACCTGCGGTTGCGGCAGAGGAAGCAGCGGCAACAGAATTGGTACTGGATTCTCCGATGACGGCTGGTGATGCAGATACAGATCCAATATCAGCGACTACGGTTGCTGATGGAGAAGCAGCAGCAACTGAGTTGGCACTGGATTCTCCGATGACAGCTGGTGATGCAGATGCGGATGCAACATCAGTGACTACGGTAGCAGCCGGGGAAGCAGCAGCAACTGAGTTAGAACTGGATTCTCCGATGACAGCAGGTGCTGCGGATGCGGATCCAATATCAGCGACTACGGTTGCTGATGGAGAAGCAGCAGCAACTGAGTTGGCACTGGATTCTCCGATGACAGCTGGTGATGCAGATGAGGATGCAACATCAGTGACTACGGTAGCAGCCGGGGAAGCAGCAGCAACTGAGTTAGCACTGGGTTCTCCAATGACAGCTGGTGATGCAGATGCGGATCCAATAACAGCGACTACGGTTGCTGATGGAGAAGCAGCAGCAACTGAGTTAGCACTGGATTCTCCGATGACAGCTGGTGATGCAGATGCGGATGCAACATCAGTGACTACGGTAGCCGCCGGGGAAGCAGCAGCAACTGAGTTAGCACTGGGTTCTCCAATGACAGCTGGTGATGCAGATGCTGATCCAATATCAGCGACTACGGTTGCTGATGGAAAAGCAGCAGCAACTGAATTAGAACTGGATTCTCCGATGACAGCTGGTGATGAAGATGCGGATGCAACATCAGCGACTACGGTTGCAGCCGGGGAAACAGCGGCCACTGAGTTGGCACTGGGTACTTCAATGACAGCTGGTGATGCAGATGCGGATCCAATATCAGCGACTACGGTTGCTGATGGAGAAGCAGCAGCAACTGAATTGGAACTGGATTCTCCGATGACAGCTGGTGATGAAGATGCAGATGCAATATCAGTGACTACGGTTGCAGCCGGGGAAGCAGCGGCCACTGAGTTGGCACTGGGTACTTCAATGACAGCTGGTGATGCAGATGCGGATCCAATATCAGCGACTACGGTTGCTGATGGAGAAGCAGCAGCAACTGAGTTGGCACTGGATTCTCCGATGACAGCTGGTGATGCAGATGCGGATGCAACATCAGTGACTACGGTAGCAGCCGGGGAAGCAGCAGCAACTGAGTTAGCACTGGATTCTCCGATGACAGCAGGTGCTGCGGATGCGGATCCAATATCAGCGACTACGGTTGCTGATGGAGAAGCAGCAGCAACTGAGTTGACACTGGATTCTCCGATGACAGCTGGTGATGCAGATGCGGATGCAACATCAGCGACCACGGTTGCTGATGGCGAACTGGCGGCAGCTGAGTTAGCACTGGATTCTCCGATGACAGCTGGTGATGCAGATGCGGATGCAACATCAGCGACCACGGTTGCTGATGGCGAACTGGCGGCAACTGAGTTAGCACTGGATTCTCCGATGACAGCTGGTGATGAGGATGCGGATGCAACATCAACGACTACGGTTGCAGCCGGGGAAGCAGCGGCCACTGAGTTAGCACTGGATTCTTCGATGACAGCTGGTGATGAAGATGCAGATCCAACATCAGTGACTACGGTTATTGATGGTGAAGCAGCGGCCACTGAACTCGAACTCGATTCTCCGATAACAGCTGGTGATACAGATGCAGATCCGATATCAGCGACTACGGTAGCAGCCGGGGAAGCAGTGGCAACTGAGTTGGAACTGGATTCTCCGATGACAGCTGGTGATGCAGATGAGGATGCAACATCAGTGACTACGGTAGCAGCCGGGGAAGCAGCAGCAACTGAGTTAGCACTGGGTTCTTCGATGACAGCTGGTGATGAAGATGCAGATGCAACATCAGCGACTACGGTTGTTGATGGTGAAGCAGCAGCCACTGAACTCGAACTCGATTCTCCGATAACAGCTGGTGATACAGATGCAGATCCGATATCAGCGACTACGGTTGCTGATGGAGAAGCAGCAGCAACTGAATTAGCACTGGATTCTCCGATGACAGCTGGTGATCCAGATGCAGATGCAACATCAGCGACTACGGTTGCTGATGGAGAAGCAGCGGCAACTGAATTAGAATTTGATCCTCCGGAAACAGCCGGTGATGCAGATGCGGATCCAATATCAGCGACTACGGTTGCTGATGGAGAAGCAGCAGCAACTGAACCAGAACTCGATCCTCCAGAAACAGCTGGGGATGCAGATGTCGATCCAACATCAGCGACTACGGTTGCTGATGGAGAAGCAGCGGCAACTGAACTAGAACCAGAATCTCCGATGACAGCTGGTGCTGCGGATGCGGATCCAATATCAGTGACAACGGTCGCCGATGGAGAAGCATCGGCAACTGAACCAGAACTCGATCCTCCAGAAACAGCCGGTAATGCAGATGCGGATCCAATATCAGCGACTACGGTTGCTGATGGAAAAGCAGAGGCAACTGAATTAGAATTTGATCCTCCAGAAATAGCTGGTGATGCAGATGCGGATCCAATATTAGCGACTACGGTTGCAGTTGGGGAAGCAGCGGCAACTGAGTTAGTACTGGATTCTCCGATGACGGTTGGTGATGCAGATCCAGATCCAATATCAGCGACTACGGTTGCTGATGGGGAAGCAGCAGCAACTGAGTTAGCACTGGATTCTCCGATGACAGCTGGTGATGCAGATGCGGATGCAACATCAGTGACTACGGTAGCTGCCGGGGAAGCAGCAGCAACTGAGTTAGAACTGGATTCTCCGATGACAGCAGGTGCTGCGGATGCGGATCCAATATCAGCGACTGCGGTTGCTGATGGAGAAGCATCGGCAACTGAACCAGAACTCGATCCTACAGAAACAGCTGGGGATGCAGATGTCGATCCAACATCAGCGACTACGGTTGCTGATGGAGAAGCATCGGCAACTGAACCAGAATTCGATCCTACAGAAACAGCTGGGGATGCAGATGTCGATCCAACATCAGCGACTACGGTTGCTGATGGAGAAGCAGCGGCAACTGAATTAGAACTTGATCCTCCAGAAACAGCTGGTGATGCAGATGTCGATCCAACATCAGCGACTACAGTTGCTGATGGAGAAGCAGTGGCAACTGAACTAGAACCAGAATCTCCGATGACAGCTGGTGCTGCGGATGCGGATCCAATATCAGTGACAACGGTCGCCGATGGAGAAGCATCGGCAACTGAACCAGAACTCGATCCTCCAGAAACAGCTGGGGATGCAGATGCGGATCCAATATCAGCGACTACGGTTGCTGATGGAGAAGCAGCGGCAACTGAATTAGAACTCGATCCTCCGGAAACAGCCGGTGACGCAGATCCGGATCCAATATCAGCGACTACAGTTGCTGATGGAGAAGCAGCGGCAACTGAATCAGAATTTGATCCTCCGGAAACAGCCGGTGATGCAGATGCGGATCCAATATCAGCGACTACGGTTGCTGATGGAGAAGCAGCAGCAACTGAACCAGAACTCGATCCTCCAGAAACAGCTGGGGATGCAGATGTCGATCCAACATCAGCGACTACGGTTGCTGATGGAGAAGCAGTGGCAACTGAACTAGAACCAGAATCTCCGATGACAGCTGGTGCTGCGGATGCGGATCCAATATCAGTGACAACGGTCGCCGATGGAGAAGCATCGGCAACTGAACCAGAACTCGATCCTCCAGAAACAGCTGGGGATGCAGATGCGGATCCAATATCAGCGACTACGGTTGCTGATGGAGAAGCAGCGGCAACTGAATTAGAATTCGATCCTCCAGAAACAGCCGGTAATGCAGATGCGGATCCAATATCAGCGACTACGGTTGCTGATGGAGAAGCAGCAGCAACTGAGTTAGCACTGGATTCTCCGATGACAGCTGGTGATGCAGATGCGGATGCAACATCAGTGACTACGGTTGCTGATGGCGAACTGGCGGCAACTGAGTTAGCACTGGATTCTCCGATGACAGCTGGGGATGCAGATGCAGATCCAACATCAGCGACTACGGTTGCAGCCGGGGATGCAGCGGCAAGTGAGTTAGCACTGGATTCTCCGATGACAGCTGGTGATGCAGATCCGGTTCCAATATCAGCGACTACGGTTGCTGATGGAGAAGCAGCGGCAACTGAATTAGAACTCGATCCTCCGGAAACAGCCGGTGACGCAGATCCAGATCCAATGTCAGCGACTACAGTTGCTGATGGAGAAGCAGCGGCAACTGAATCAGAATTTGATCCTCCGGAAACAGCCGGTGATGCAGATGCGGATCCAATATCAGCGACTACGGTTGCTGATGGAGAAGCTGCGGCAACTGAATCAGAACTCGATCCTCCAGAAACAGCTGGGGATGCAGATGCAGATCCAACATCAGCGACTACGGTTGCAGCCGGGGAAGCAGCGGCAAGTGAGTTAGCACTGGATTCTCCGATGACAGCTGGTGATGCAGATGAGGATCCACCACTAGCGACCACGGTTGCGGACGGGAAAGCAGCGGCGAACGAATTCGAACTTGATCCTACGGTGAGAGCTGGTGATGCAGATGCAGATCCAAAATCAGCGACTACAGTTGCAGAAGGAGAAGCAGTGGTGAATGAATTCGAGCTTGATCCTACGGTAGCAGCTGGTGATGCAGATGAGGATCCACCACTAGCGACCACGGTTGCGGATGGGAAAGCAGCGGCGAACGAATTTGAACTTGATCCTACGGTGAGAGCTGTTGATGCAGATGCAGATCCAAAATCAGCGACTACAGTCGCAGAAGGAGAAGCAGCGGCGAATGAATTGGAACTCGATCCTACGGTAGCAGCCGGTGATGCAGATGAGGATCCACTACCAGCGACCACGGTTGCAGATGGGAAAGCGGTAGCGAACGAATCCGAAATTGATCCTATGGTAGGAACTGGAGATGCAGATGCAGATCCAAAATCAGCGACTACAGTTGCAGAAGGAGAAGCAGTGGCGAATGAATTCGAACTTGATCCTACGGTAGGAGCTGGAGATGCAGATGCAGATCCCAAATCAGCGATTACAGTCGCAGAAGGAGAAGCAGTAGCGAATGAATTCGAACTTGATCCTACGGTAGCAACTGGTGATGCAGATGAGGATCCACCACTAGCGACCACGGTTGCAGATGGGAAAGCAGCGGCGAAAGAATTCGAACTTGATCCAACGGTAGGAGCTAGAGATGCAGATGCAGATCCAAAATCAGCGACTACAGTTGCAGAAGGAGAAGCAGCGGCGAATGAATTTGAACTCGATCCCACGGTAGCAGCTGGTGATGCAGATGCAGATCCAAAATCAGCGACTACAGTTGCAGAAGGAGAAGCAGCGGCGAATGAATTTGAACTCGATCCCACGGTAGCAGCTGGTGATGCAGATGAGGATCCACCACTAGCGACCACGGTTGCAGATGGGAAAGCAGCGGCGAAAGAATTCGAACTTGATCCTACGGTAGGAGCTGGAGATGCAGATGCAGATCCAAAATCAGCGACTACAGTTGCAGAAGGAGAAGCAGCGGCGAATGAATTTGAACTCGATCCCACGGTAGCAGCAGATGAGGCAGACGCGGGTGATGCAGAGGTCGAAGGTTTGCCATTGGTGACTATGGCTGCAGATGAGGATGTCGCGGCAATAGAACCTGAATTCGCAGATTGCCAAGGAGTAATCGGTGATGCCGATGCTGAAGATCCAACATTAGCGATCGTGATTGCAGATGGAGACGCAGAGACACCGGAACTTGCACTTGATACTTTGGAAGTAGCTGGTGATGCAAAGGATGCAGATCCAACATCAGTGTCTGTAATTGCAGATGGAGATGCTGAAACACCGGAATTTGAACTTGCAGATCCTCCAAGAGTAGCTTGTGATGCAGAAGATGAAGGTTTCGTGTCAGACACCACGGTTGCAGATTTCAAAGCTGCGCTATCTAATCTCCAACTTCTGTCTTTGGAAGTAGCTGGTATTGAAAAAGTCGGGGATCCGTAATTTGCTTTAGCACTCATAGGTGGAAATGTGTGAGCTACGGTCTCAAAATTACTTGTTGATGCAGTTGGAGATGCAATGGCAGTTGAATCAGCAACAAAACTTGTTGAGTCCTTTGCGGTCAAAGATTTGCTCCAACTCGACCATGTTGGGGCAAAATCACTCGTGCTATCTACGGTTTTCGGTCTCGGATGCGACTGAGATGTAAATAATTTCTTCTGATTAGTGATTGCTGGTTCTGAATTCGCCACGGAACCGTCAGTTCTTGCTGAGTCAGTTGTTGACACTCCGTGGGGTTGAGCTTGCCTGAGAGTCGTTGGGATTGATTTGAGGAGGGATGCTGCATTGCTTAATTCCGTTACCCTAGCATTGATGGCTCTGAGTCGATCGCTTTCAGCCACAGTTTTTCTATCAGTAGGTGTAGCTTGTTGTCGAGCGAGTTCTGCTCTTGCGGTTGCTTCGCCACGACGTTGTGCCGCTTCAACTCGGCTTTGCCAATAAGCTATCGGATTTTGTCTTGACAAGGGAACTTCTTTCGGCAATTCTCGACTTCGCTCCTGGGATGCTTCTTCCACAGTATCCGGTTCCTCAACTGATTCTGATTTTACTTTTTCAGCAGATTGGTTGGAGTCTTCGTTAGAGTTCTGCTTTCGAGATATTTCCCACTGGCTCTTGAGCCAACTTCGGATTTCAGACGCGTTTGGTTTCTCGTTAGATTTGCCAGATTGCTCCAGAGAGTGGTCTTCTTTATCGTCATCGTCATCGTTATCATCATCATCGTCATCATCATCCTTGTCGCTGTGATTTTCGTGGGCTTGTCGCAGGGCAGCATATTTGCTCTTGTAAAATTCTTTCAGTTCAGCATGATTTTCTTTCCATGCTTGTATCTCACTGTCCGTCACACTGGCAATTTTTTCTTGTATCTTTTCCTGTATCTCCTCCCAGCGAGGAGCAGCAAAAGCGGCGCCGATCAGCACCGCTAAGACGAGGGCGCCAAGCACTAGAATTGACGATAAAAATACCGAAATAAAGATTTAACAAACGATCGGGAAATCGATTATTCACATTACTTATTAAAACTATACCTTTCATATTCGTTGTGTGACTATCATGAGCGGGTTTCACTTTTTTTTACTACTACCTGTAGCAAAACTTGTTCTCACAATGTTCCAGAATTCGCGCACCTGCCTTATTTATACCTATTGTTGTTATCTCGTATCTTAAAATCATATTTACCCTAGTAGATTTTTGGTTGTTTAAAAAATTTATTGCTATTTCTGTTGTGAGTCAGTTGATCTTTATAGAATAATCCCTTAGTGACGCACATCTTCTGCATATCAAATACAAACCGAAATCTTACGGGAGAATACTCTCTTTTGAACTTCATTGCAAATATCCGGGATGAATAATAAAATCAAATTCACCAGATATAATTATTTTGTTCGAGAGATTGTTGCGTGACGATGTTATCGTATATACTTGCAGATTTTTAAATTCATGAATAATTGAATCTTCTGTCCGTATGCTACCGTAGGATCGAGTTCAAATCCGTAAACGTTGCATGCCTGTGGGTATTCGAAAATTTATAATTTGCGTCAATATGTGCAGGAAGGGGATGAAACCAACGAGACGGATTAGAGATCCCGGGTCTGCCACCGTAACAATCAATCGCTATTGGTATGCTGATTTGCATGAGCATACCAATTGCGTCAATGCAGAGATACCATTCTCTTTTTTCGACGCATATTTGCGTGGGGCTTCTTATCGCCACCATCTTAGATTTTTATTTATGATCAGTCACTGTCGTAACATGTGAGCCGTAGTTTTCCACCATATCATTTTGCGGCGGTTCATTCAGTGACAGAAGTTGATTTGAACAGTTGGTGCGATCATCTCCATTTTAAATTACGTTGTTTAAGTTCACTCAGTTTTCAGCTGATCAAATCATGGAATGGTGAAAATCAGCGTTCTTGATAGTACAAATAATATATGAAAATTTTTCTTTAACTTCGACGAGGTGCGGACGGTTCATTTCTCGTGTATAATCGAGCAATAAAATTCAGTATTTCTTTTTCATGCAATTTTACATGCGTTAGTGCGACGTCAATGTTTCGTTTTTTTTTTTTCTCGTATTCAATTGGAGGTGAGTTGCATCTGACTCAAGATGTGACTATTCACAATCATACATTGACTTATTCTGCAATTAACGGCGACAATGAGATGTATCTGCGTCGTCATAAACAGGAGTTCTAAGATTTCCTGGCTTACATTATCTTGTTGGTAATTAAAGAGTACTGAAGGTGAGGCAAAAACTTTTACACTGTATGCTTTGTATTATTAAATTAAATTCACGAGCATTACTATAATTAATGTCGCAATTGAAAAATGTTAGATAATGGAACGACTACACAAATATTTTCCTTTAACATAATGCGAAGACTAACATTACAAATATATAACGCAGCCAAATTTGAACCCAGATAGTGATATGGGTTTACTGTCCCAAGTGGCCAGCTGATTTATATGTATATAGGAGCACAAACCATGTACTTCCCTCGTGCGCGGATGGGTTTTGAATGCAAAAATTATTATTATGATCAACTTTTTCAAACTTGAACATATTTTAAGCGATTTTTTTCCGCGGGCAATCTGATGTTTCTATTTTCTAGAAGGTTCCAACGATATATGATATGAGTCACAGAAACTCACGTGTGAACCTTTGACTTGGCTCATGATGCTGAAGAGCCAAAGTGAGTAGAAATCGTTCGAGAGTGAAATCGAAAGTGATTTTACTATAGGTAAACCGACCGAGAGCGAAAGTGAGCGTGATCCTGACCTCAGACGTCGAGGACACGATCAACCTCTGAGGAGAGATCTGCCTGGAAAAGAAGGACAGTAAGGAGAGCCAGATAGAAATCGAAGTTGGGTCAGGTCAGTTTTCTGAGAGGGAAAGTGAAATCGGAACGGCGCAGGAATAAGGCCCAGAAATTGAGGGCGTCAAAGTGGGGAACTGGAACTCGGACCCATGGCGTTTCACTTTCATTTTCCATCGTACAAAATGCCCGCAAGTTGAACCTCTGTACTTTTAGTTGTATATCTACTCGAACAAGACTCCAGCGAATTTCACCTGCTATGAAAAAAAAAAAAAGAAACTAAACCTGAAAAATTCTCTTTTACTTGTGACCTCCAACTCGAATATGTGCTTTTCCTTCCATTTATTATTCTACGTATATTTTGTTTGAAAATAATGTTATCTCTGATTATAAGTCTCTGATAGTTTTTTTGATCTCTGCTAACAACAGGTAAGTACTATTTTGCGCTCCATTTAGACTCGCATTATGTAGAACGTGCAATATGTGAGTTTACAAAGCGACGTTTACATCCGTTGATAAATTGTTGTTCGATGTTATAATTATTTTTCAGCCAGTACGCTATATTGTCGACTGAAGGAAGGTCCGAGACTATCGTTGCCGCGACAGATAGTTGATTCACTAACTGTTTTATCGAAATTTCCAATGAATAAATTTACTGTAATTCTGATTGACAAATAGTAGAATTTATTTAATACGATTTTATAACCATAGGTGGTCATTCGGTCGTTGTCACTGATAAAGAAATCTAGGATAGTATTAATGTAAAGTTTTTCGCAAGTGAAATATACATAGAAATTAACATTAGCGCATAATTAGGTCAATATTTTTAAATAAGTTAGAATGATTCTTAAACCTTTAAATTGCATTACTCACACCCGTTGGAGATTTTTTTTATCAGAAACATTAGTCTCATTGCGTGTGCTGGTTAATCTCCCTTGATCTAATGTCACCTATTACACCTCATACACCTCATTACTCGAAGCTCGCATTGACCTACTATGATAAAATTACAAAATTGACGAACTTTTTTAGTCCATTTGACAGTTCTAAGGGATATTCCGCCGAGTTATTCATTCATCTTCTCTCAAAATTTGATCGACGAAAAATATTTACAAATTTTTCAAATTATAAGTTTAATAGCCTCTCGGAGTAAATAATTTTTTGAACAACCTCGATCGGTCCACGGGGGAAAATCCAAAGTATTTTGATTCTTACATGTGCCTGTTTGGGGTCATCGATACTCGTTGAGTTCCCTAATCATTAAATTTCTTCTCTCGTTTATAATTCACGAGCTAGATAATTCGCTTCGTTTTGTTCTTATCCATCGTCGGCTTTTATTTTTTTTCATTCGAATTTTTTAATTCATATATATTCTTAAATCTGAATTGAAACATTCTGCTAAGTACGCGTTATAATATGTGGATGGAGCTACAAATATTCCATTGCCTTTCCACGATAAGGAGGGTATCACCGTTCTCAAGTCATAATACTCATTACTCTCAGTATCGGCAGCAGGATATTTGATGGAATATACATCAACGTTTATTTGTGATGATCGATAAAACTTTGGATGAAATATTGCCCCATATGAGCTAGCATTTGATTCACTGAGATGCTTCCAAGTTTTTAAACCCATTCGTCTCCTAAACAGCTGACTAATAATGATTTACATCGTAATCAACGCTCTGCTCTTGTGGAAATTTACTGTAATTCTCACATGGTGGAAATAAGAAGCAGTATCGCGCTTCACAGACGGAAGATTCCCCTGTCCCTATACCCGCTGGAATTTGGAATTTTTCCGCCCGCGTGCGAATTCCATGGTGCAGAGGCTAACTACTCTTCCTAAACGGTTTAAGTTTAACAAAGGTTAACGTGCCACTTAGTCGTGCAATCTAGAAATTATAGTCTTAATACGTATCCTCGTTAAGAACAGGATTCTAAGGCTTTCAGCTCTTCAATCATTTATTTAATTTGTCTATACTTATACTCCTAAAACTATCTTACAATTCGAGTAATATTGTTGATCCAGATCCATTCTATCTTACGATCTAGTTTCAGAGGTAAGTAATTCATTTCCACACGATCGATCTGTCTACAATTCAAATGTTGAATGCCTGACGTTGCCTGGATTGGGGATGTATACAATTGTCAGGACAAAGAATCATTTTATAATCGCTGAATTCTTGCTGTCGCAGATGGCCGAATGGCAACGTCGATGATCCATGATCGATGATCCATAATCGATGATCGATGACGAAAAAGACGAAGAGACCAGTGTTCAAATTAGCCGATTCTGCTCAATCTCACCAAAGGATAAGTTGTAGTCCCATCGACCTATAAATCCTGAAATTGTTTCGAAAATCCAGTTCAAATATCTATTTGTCATACAATACTTGAATAAGTGGCTGAATTGACATAAATTTTATGCTCGGCCACAATATCCCGTATGTATAACAACGAATATGATACGCAAATTAGTCGTCCATCGCGTCGGTGTTGCTGACATAGTGACTCGCTGATTGCCATACAAAACAATTTGCGAAGTTAACGCGTTAGTCTTTATAAAGTCTACTGTAAATCTTGAGGTCTTTTTCTTCGAAATATTAAATCACATACATTTCCAGTTGTCTGCTTATCATCGGCTTATGAACCATCAAATTGAAGGATTTTAAAAAATAATTTTGTTATTCGTATCCGCTTTTGTATGATACGTCAGAAAATTTGTGCGTCCTTATGCGTAGCTTGACGTTTTCTGTTTGTTCATTCAATTCAATTTGTTATTCTTATCAACCACTATGGAGTTGCACCGCGTTCTCAACTCCGCGCGATTAGTTAGCGAGTTATACGTATACCGCGTCCGGACGTATGGTATATGCCATATCTATACATGTAACTTGTGCAGCAAACGCTGTTACGAACAATGGAATAATTGTGCAGCACACGTCTTGTAAACGAAGCATTTAATTATTGCACGTGTACTTTTTAAGAGTCTTGCGCTACGTATAGCCTAGAATCGTATTAAATCGTTACGTAACATTAACGCGTCAACGGTACGTTAGCCACCCCTCAGAGTCTCAATTAACAAGGCAAACTTGAAAACACTCGTCATAGATCGTGACGTAACGATCATGAATACTTTCACTCAATTGAAATTGAAAATATAAATAATGATGAAAAATTATTAAAAAAAGAAAAGAAGAATTTAATAAACAGAAAAATTGTATAATTTTTATCAATCAACATCAACAAAGCTCTGACGCGATCGTATAGTTGTCGTCACATATTTACTTGTGTACTATGTAAAATATTCTTCGCGAACTGACAAAAGAGAGGGAATTTTGCTTACGGTATTACGAACAAGCTGTATAATTAAACACGTCTCGTATAATATTACTTCGCCAAAAAGACGTTTCAATTATTAACTAATTTTCATTTACTCTGTACACTCAAGTGTATTCGCTCATACTGTACACTTACCTGTAGTTATGCAATTTTTTAACGACTAGCATTTTTCAATTTTACGAATACAACTTTGTTAACATAAGATCATATATAGGTGGCATAACTTCTAACGCGGTAATAAATAGCCTGGTATCTTCACGTATATACGCGAGTATGGAAATAAGAAGATCACCTCCGACATTTATTTTCATTAATAATTATTAGAATAAAAAACATTTGAAGGTCGATCCGTCGCCGGTACTCAAATTTCAATTAGACGAGGATGAGGCGCGGTCAGCATTCGGATGTATCAATGAAAAATTATCGGAATCGTTACGATTTCATAAAGAGGAATGAAATGAGAACCGCATCTTATTATGAAGTTATGTAATAAACCTAAATTTCATCTTATCCTTCCAAAATACGAACGGTGCTGCAAGGTTATTGGAAGACGATTTGGCTGATGCAATAAAATTTCACATTTTTGGGGGATCGTGCGGGGGTTTACTTTATCTTCACTGATTTCCATATACATATGTAACGTATCGTATCTTACATAGATGTATTATACATACACAGGGATCAGATGTTGCTGAAGGTCGCAGAGGGAGATTATTCGCGAATTATAATTGCGGGCAATTTAATAAATTGTATTTTATATATTTTTGACATCTCACGCATAACATTCGCAGAGGGTGTTCAGGATTTTTTTTTCTTCTCTTTCAACTAATTAAAATTAATAAGTGGTATTATATTTGTCTGACTCTTGTGCAGCACACGCTACTTTGATAATTACGTGGTATACAAATATACGATCTGATCGATCGGTATAGCTCTAAAATTTTACACACATCTATTACATTAACAATTATAATAATATGTATATCTATTACAAGCACATGTATAGTTCCGGGTGAACTATGAAGCGCTTCGATGGGCCATTCGTCGCTTTATATCTATATGGAAATTAGGGTTCAGGAGCCAGGCAGCTAGTTCACACCAATGAATTCATCGTGGGGTTAAAAAGAATGCAAGTCATCAGTTCAAGTGCACCTCGTTACACAACATTTTAAATTTCCGTCAATATATTTCCTACATATCGCCACGCTTAAGTAAGTATAAAAGATTACACGGCATATCGTGTATGCTATCGCTTGGTTTTTGTATATCCTCCCTGCATGACTTTGGACCGTCGCCATCGAAGGTTCAAAGTATATCGATGCTACGAAGTTTCAATACTGCAGTACACAAACTTTTAAACTCCTGTGAACTCGTCTGCCGAACACTTCACGCTCTCGGATGGAGTAAGCGATATGATCCAGCAATAAGATCGAGATTTATCTCTGCGGGCCAATTAAGATAGTCATAATTAGTGGATGATATTTTCTCTCTCTTGTTATTATTTTCCTGTACAATTACAGCGCGCTTCAAGATATTCCAGGGCACCAACTTCGAGATTAAGGGTCACCCAAAATGGGATAAGGCCCGGGAGCTCAGAGCTGCGATAAAATACGGCATTTCTCTTTCGGGAGGAAAGATGCATTATTTTTATGATATAATATTCACTGTTTGATTTTTCTAAATCATGAAAAATTTAAATGATATAACGGATTTAGTTTGACAACGCGAGATTATTCGTTAATTGGAATTTACAAATAGCGATGTGTACGATGGGGAGTCACAATAATTATATTTTATCACGTGGAAAAACCATTCATGTAGAAATTTATCGCAACTTCTTTCACGAGGGATTTAAACGATGCAAATATTCATACGAATAAATTGCGTGTATTCTTTTTTCCTTTTTCTTCGTTTTAATCGAAAAATGACGTAAGGAGCATACGCACATTTTACTAAAATGATCGTCTATCGATGTAGGAACGAAGAACGATCGTGCTTAATTATTTGAGTTCGATGTAAAATTCGAGATCGCACTTGATGATAGAATAGCGAAATTTTGAACGCGCCAAAAGTCCGATGAACGACTGAAATAACTATATGAAGAAAAGTCGCGGGATATTCGTATTAATTGATAGCGACTACTAGAGCGACGAATTGTAGGTTTGAATTTGTTGGATGGAGTACGTAATAATTTTCCGGTGGCGCCGCGGCGCGTCTCTTCATCGCATAGCGACGCTGAACACTTTGGCGTCGAGTCACCAAGCGCCGCCAGTTTCGAATCAGACGTTCGTGTCGACAAGCGCAAGCGGCGCAATAATTTCTCCAACACTCTTATCACTACTCTGCTAATACCGTATTTAGAATTTCCCTCAGTTTATAATCAATCCAACGATTACTTCTTCGAAAGGTTACCCTTCATATTCGATAAACTAAACGCACAGAAATCGTAGCACTTTCATATTTCATTACACAAGAGAAAACTGCAGCTTATTTCAGTGCTCAGTTTTCGATTCTATTTTAATTTCAAGTGAAATTTTTCATTTAAAAATCACTTCCGAAATAACGAAACAAAGAAAGATACAACAAGGAATAGGATATAGTGGCTCTGATAAGAAACAACTTGAGCGTCAAGTGTTACTTGAAACCATTTATCCTGTTACAATTCCCACGCTGCACTTTGTAATCTTGAGACAGAACAAAGAAGCGAGAAAAAAAATTTCTAATTGAGCTTTTCGTGGCTCGGGGTTAAACGTCGACGGGGTGCAGAAGGACTTTTTACTGGTTGGGATCAACGGTGGACCAGATTGCATCGTCCGAAAGCGCCGACTTTGGAGGCAACTATAAGGCGCAACAGGTGAGCATACATTCATCAATATGTACAAATATTTGCCATTACGTATGTAGAACATTTGAACTTCGATTCAAGGTAAAAAATTTGTCTTTTCAAATCAACGATCGAGTAATTTGATGTGCTGAATTTTTCACCCCTCTTTTCAAGTTTCTATAACGAATTTTGTGCGCGGTAAGTTTTTTAAACAAATTTTTTTATAATTTTAATTTCTTTTTGTTTTTTTTCGTAGTTGTTTTTTGTTTTTTGTTTTTTTTTTCCTTCTCAATATGAAGCAATATTTTCATACCAAATTTACAGGTGCACCATAAATTTTGCAACGTGAATGAATTAACCCGCGAGTTGATCCACGTATAATTATGTATGATTCTTTTTTTTTTCTCGTGGCCGGTTACAAAATGATCGAAGAAGTCGATCGATTCAAAAAAATGAAAAAACAAACTGACGAAAGGATCGCACGAGGATCAGATAACCGTCTAATTAAATTTTTTTTCATTATAGACGCGTTTCGTCAAACAGTTTGATAATTTTCGCAGACAGTATCGTTTGTAGGCCAGTAGAATCTGTGCAGACGGTTTTATCTGCTTATCGCAGTATTAAATTAGATCCCAACCTAATGTTTGTCTGCTGCAGTAATGAGAATCATTTTTTCTACGCCAACGTTCAAGTACAAATCATGCTGATAATTTCATAGCCGAAAGTTTGACTTGTGATAGAATAATCACACGATATCCCCCATTGAAGCTTCGCGAAATTGTGAGCTTGCGCGTATGGTACATTTAGATTTGCACGGAAACAAAAAGTTCGTGACACGCGCTCGGTTCGTTGTCGCAGACAATGAAGAATACGTCGATTATCGATGACGGTGAGACTCCTGCGGTGAACGTAATTGATATAGATTTCAGTGGAGTAAAAGACGCGCGTACAGGTCAGCGTGCGTTTCCGAAAGCGGAATGGTTTGGAGAAAGAGATGGCGAGGACCCTGTACGTATAATATTCCGCGGTGGAATCGTTCGAGGTTCAGAGAACGGTGAACGTTCGTAGTTTATTTATTCCTCTTTTCTCATACTTACTTTATTTATTGGTAAAAAATCAGCTTTTTACTCTCACACGACCAACGCGGTATTCTATCCTAGTCGGGCATTATTCATACACCTTTTACGATGCACATAGATGAGATGAGGTAGAGATGATTGCGCAGTTGTTTCTAATATACGTTCGGCGGTGGGGCCAAAAAAAATCCTGGCAGTGAAATTATAAGGTTAACCAGTTGCTTTGCTGTCAGAGAAAATGCAGCTTTCGAGAGCTTTTAAATATTGTGGTTAACGTCCACTAAATTCCCACGCAAGTAACATGTATATTATACCTAATGTTCAAGCGCAAATTAAAGCTCAGAGGCGTGGGTGGCTGCATATATGACGTAGTTTCTCAACTAATTTTGAATACAAACTGCCTCCTTTTTCCTTTTTTTCTTTTCTTTTTTTTTCACACCACATAATACTACACGCAGGCAAAATCGTTGGGTATAATTACCTAACATTCATAGGAAATTAACAGCCTTATGGAATAAGATGTTATAAAATTGATTTCCGAGTTCGTAAAACGCACAATAAAGAATGTTACAGTAATAGCCAATAAATATCGCCAACCTAGAAAGCTTTATTCTTGTCCTACATATCGGGAGAATGTTAACATATTCATAAACTGATCACGTTAGAGCTCCACCTTGAAACGAAGATCAAGACGTTTTACTTCTCCTGACCTCACCCAACTCTACAGACACACTGATACGCACATAATACCCATGAGTAGTAAACCGCGAGTGACTGAGTAATCGATGGAGAAATATTTTTCGAAATGCATAACCGCAAATATGGAATTACTGTGGTATAGAAATCACAAGTATTTAATCGAGATTACGAATTATATAGCGCGTTCATTATTTTCCGACATTTCCTCTCAAAGATAAAGTACGATGCACCGACGGCTATACGGGAAAACCTTGACCGCCACGAGTTCAAAGTCAGTCTCATCAGACTGACGAGATAATTAAATATGGGAGAGGATAAACGCCGGGGGTACGAAACCTTACTTAATTCGAATTTGGAACTTCATAACCTCGGGGGTTAAATTTATAACGAGACACGGCGATATTCTAAAGTATAACAAAAAGAAAAGAAATAAAAGAAGAAAAAAGAAAGGAGAAATAATTGTATCAGCTGCGTTATTAAATTTGAATTTGAATTATTATACCAACGTGCAAATGGGACGGGCAAATCTCCTCTGCAAGTATATAAAAGCTCGTTAACGACGCAACGCATAATAACGACAGGGTAAAAAAAGCTGTTCGAAATTTTTTTTATACGCGAAGATTTACAGCTATCGGTAATCTGGATTTATAATACTCGATCGCAATATCCTCTTGGAGTCTGAGAAAAAAGAGGAGGGAAAAAAAAAATAATTTATAAAGCTCCCGAGTAGAATTGAAGAAGGAAATAAAAGTGCGGATGATTATCAGCGACAATTGTCGGTAGACCTCAAGCTCTACGTTCCTTGTAATTTAGCGACGATTGCCTCGGTTATGAGAGTGATTAGGTACCTGAGTAATTATACTCAGTCACTGTCGTCGTGGTGTATGATAATAGGTTGTTGTGGAATCGAGCGATGATGTTTCAGCACCCGCTGTACTTGAATCTGCAGCTAATTAAAGCTGATCGTGAGATGTATGAAATAGAATTTCTCAATTGCGAGTTGGATTTTTATTTGAATTTATTTAAAAGACGTTCACGCCCTCGCGATATTTTCATAACAGATTATTATTGTATAAAGTTGACAAACGTTTCGTCACGGGTCGCGGAGATTGTAGATCGTAAAATTAGAAATTCTATGTACCGCGATTTTGTTACACTGCGCGGTCAGGAAGGTTTTGCGAATAAATATTATGCTCATGTAAGCGGAGCTTTCAATACCGATGGAAAAAAAATGTATTTCTAATAAGTCGATAAATCTCTCTGATAATTTGGCTCAAACATAGCGCACGCGGATTGGCCAATAGTTATTTGTTATGTATAATGATACAGATGGCGTAGTATCGACTATAGGGAATTTGGTCAATTTATCGCTGAAAGATATAGCGAAAATGTCAACAGATTATAGGGAATCCATCAAACACGTCTCCATTTTCGGAGAGGATTTCGCCAAGGAAGAACGTCCTAAATTTGGATAAGGAAGGCCCGCATACATGTCAGTTATTTCTCGCAAAACGCGACGCGACAGACAAATCGATGATTGCGATAAGAGGAAATGTCATTCGACGGTTGTTCGAGGCGTAGTGTGTTCGGACGAAGTGATAAAATATTTTCTGATACCAGCGAAATTCTTCACGTGAATTAAATTCCTGCGATTAATTTCATTCTCTAACAGTGCAGCCGATTAAAAAACCGTCGATATTATCATATGGCGAAAATATTTCGCCGACAAGGATTATCACCGAGTTGTTACAATTGACAATTTTTCGAATCGACTGATAAGCGTTGGTGTCTCAAAATCGAAGTGAGATCTAATCAATGTTCATGGCGATTCAATAATACCTGCTAATATACCCGGCTTTAAAACCCCAACGCGCCGGCAGTCGATTACCACGTGTCGCACTAGATCCGATTCTTTTTATTTACTTTTATGTTTACTGCCTACGTTGTGCAAACACGTGAGATTAGTGAATGAAAAAACAAAGGTGAGCAATTATTGTACGCAATAAAAACTTCGTCTCACAATCTCTGAGTCGACATTTTCGCTGTCGTCGGATCACAGTACGGGGTGCAGCGGATCCGGGAAATTATTTTCCTCGATTTATATTTGTTCTTGTCTTTAATTTTAATTTTTTTATTTTATAAAAACCGACCGATTTGAACTAACAAAAATCGTTTTACGTTGCGTAATAACGATAAACGTGAACGATCGTGATCAGTATTCAAGTGAGAATGTTGTTCGTCTGGTTCGTTGCAATAATCCGCGCATAAATGTAAACCGCGGTGTGCAGTGTACGTATAATACCATGTAAGTTTCTCTCGATGTATAAAATTGCCACGCCGTACTATACGGTGACCATCGATGTACTCGTATAATCATTGTGTTTGCCGTTCACATTTTCTCGACCTTCTTCAACGTATTTATATATAATATTATTTAACGGAGCTATTCTCTGTTGTTTGTTTCAGATTTCGATTAGCCGCGCGCAATTATACACCTTCATCAGCTTGGGTCAAGACCATTGACGGTGGTGGTAATTTTCTGCAGGCTTTAGCGAGGATATGAAGAATTCTGAAACGAACGGAAACGGTAGGTTATTAGCCTGAATAGTTGTGAAATTATTCGCTGCACCCTAATAATCCAGCAGCTATACCTCGCAGTAATCGCTCTCACGATATTATCGTAAATATTCAAGTTTCGCAATCAACTATGATGCGTCGGAGTGTTTACTCGATCGTAGACACACCCCTATAAAATAATCCCATCAAGCTAGATGGAGGAAGATCAGGTGCAACGACGTTAATTACTAATACAAGTACTTCCAAATGTAGTTTCAAAATATCCTACGCTTTTCGATTAGAAATTTCAACGCGATTATGTGACTGCCACAAAAAAGTTAAAGTTAAAGGGGTGTCGAGATAGATAATTCCTGCAAATTATATTATTTTGTTTTCGTCAAAATGCGATTTATGTATGGAAGCTGATTAAGTAATATTCAGTTGGGGTCAAATTCCGGGTTAGAATTTTTTGTTTAATTATAACTAAAAGGCAGCTGCAGCTGTTATCAGTCAGTAGAAAAATCATCGTAACTGATGCAACTTCACGGCACTGTGATATCACAATTTTCTAGTCATATTTATACCACCGCACGATAACCGTCTGTAAATATCTGCATAACCGGAATTTTATGAATCATCGTCATCGTCCTATGCGCAGTGACGTCTTCATAGATAGGAAATAGTGCAGCCCCGCCGACGCGACGTTATACTTAATACATCCAGTTTATCATTCTGTAAATAAAACGTGAAATATTTTGGAATATTTTATTATATTGTAATACGCATCGCGAACAACCCATTTCCAAATTTTACGAAACCATAATTCAAAATTCATTTTATGGTCGAGACAAAGCAAAGAAATTTATCTCACGCTTTGTTCTAGCTTTAAAAATTTGTCAAAGAAAAAATTTTACGGCCGGCATATAATCTGGATCTTGAATTTTTCATAGAGGGACATGAGACTCGAATAGTTATATATTTCTATTTTCCACGACAGTATAAGTGCAGCGACGAAACGTCGCGCCATTAAAATAACAGCTATCTGGCTGCATCTATAATTTATTCAGCCGTTGAACTCACTCGTAGTTTTATTATTCTAACGAGTGTTAGAATTTCAACGATTATCACGTTTGTGGGATACGAAATTGCGGGTAGGACAAAATGGATCAGAGGTTGCTTTAAACCAAACGTTGCTTATTCGGTCAATTCAGTAAGTAGTTACCGACGTTTAACGACAGCCGGCGGACAGGAAATTGCAGACACCGCGAATTAGTGGGCGGTCATTGGTCCAATGTTCCTGTCGGTCTTCTTCCATGAGATATATAAAGGGTCGTAGTTTTATTCACTGAATTTTAGACACTTGAGTACCATTAACTATATAGACAGAAGGTAAACGTAGGCTTGGTTAACGGATAAAATTCAATTAGGCCAATTACGAATTATATACTCCGCTTAAAGTCCCTACAACTTGCGCGGCTCCGTGCTGCGTTTGTCATATAGATATGATGTCCATACCCGAGTCTATAATACTCCGTTGAGTTGAGATTTGGAAGTTAAAAAAAAAAAGAAAAAGACATTTCTTTGAATTCTAATTGAAAGTTTTCTGCTCCGTATGATGAGAAATAGTTGTGTATGACCAATTATTCGACGTAAGTGGTAATTTTAAAACGCAATAATATTTTCATTATTTCTCTTCTCAATTTATTAATTTAATCCGATTGAATGAATCGATGAACTCCCCTAATTCCCATTGACATCTCGCGGTCTCGCCTCGACTTTATTTTACCACCACTCACAGCACCTAATTTTGCGTTTCATTGTACGTATTTATGTCTCTGTGTCGAACAATTTAAACATAGATAAAAATATCCAACTAGATAATTCGATAAACGTTATGACGCCTATCGCTGCCGGGCGCACGAGCCTCCAATTTTCGCAACATGGCATATTGCGACCAAGAAAATCGTATAGCTGGAGAACGAGCCCCTGCGTTGAAACGTGGAAAGTAAAAAAAAAATTAAAAATTAAAATGACGTTAATGACGATCTCGATGATATTACAGCATAATAATAAACCGCGAGTGCAGTCCGTTGCGATCGCTCCGTGACCCGGTTGCTGGAACTGCATGTGCATGGCTTGAGGCGCGCTCGTCGTATCCGCGAATCAGAGCTTTCCGTTTAGCGCACACCCACTTGTTGCGTAATGAGAGTTATTGCGAAGGTCTCTCTGACGTCACTGACACTCACAGTCTTGGATAATATAATAAGCATGCTAATTTATAGCGAATAACATGACCCGCGGGTTCTATATTCTCTGATTTCGAAGCGATTGTGCGTTAGCGTATGTGTAATTATTGACAAAATTCTTATTTTGTTACGCTCTTTTTTTCCCCCCCTATGATTTTTGTTTACCTTCCCTTTCATCCGTCCCATGTATATAAATATATAGTTGATATCCTTCGACCCCCTGGCCGTTTGAATTTATTTAGACTCTACATAGGTGATGGAAATTTTATTTCTATGAATGGAATATTTCTTCGTATCGTAATAGTTGTTTGTTAAGTATTTGATAAATTTATATAAATATGTGAATATGATACGAGCACATGGTTGTTAAATACATGCACATGCAGTGGATGTATACCGGAGACTGCGGTCGATTGTGAGAAATATTTCATATATTGCGTTCGATGATAAAGTACATTGACTAGAGGATAAAAAAATAAAAAATAAATGAATAATATATTGTAATTCTCATTTGCTGCAGTATCATTTAAACTTACGTAATGATAAAGAGTCGCAAATATTTGTTTGCGACGAATACGTAGGAAGCGTTTATGTATGCTATTATATTATTATTATGAAATCAATGCCGTTCATTGTACGTAGTCGCGCATAAGACCGCGGTATATAAATTATTGATTTAAATTAAAATTTTGTCTTTTTTTTTTTTTTTAAGAATTATTTAATTAACGCTTCGCGCACAGGTGCGTGACGATAAATAAATTCGCTTCGCTTGATGTACAAAAAAATTTAATCGAGAGGAGAAACATGCAATATTATGCCCGGAAGAATTTGTCTTCATAGGTATTATACCTATGCATATATCTATCTTTTCTTGATCAGATTCGATGCGATCTTCAGTGGGTCGTGAAGCACATATCCCGTTTATTGAGATTAAGCTCTATACCACGCGCATTGCGCAACAACGTTTGAGAGAGAGAAACAAAAGGAATAAAAAGAAATAAAATTAAAAAAAAAAATTCTCAAACTTCTCGGTTGATTTGCGAGAGACAAACATCTCTATTACATACGATCAGAGTTTAAACAATAACAGCTGCGCGACGTACCCTTGACCATCCTTTAATTGAGTATTTGATTGTTGAATCAGATTTGCCGTTTGCATCGGTAAACAGCGTCGTTTTCCAATCTGTGTGTATAAAACTTAGTTTTTTGCTGAAGTAGCATCCATTGATTCGATTCGTAGAAGTGATAAATTCCCAATCAATTCGCATAATTGTGTGCATCTATACTACTCGTATTAGAAATTACTTTAGTATACAAGTCGGATAAACACCGTGACTCAAAATCTCGGAACCGATTTTATTTTTTAAATTTTATTCTTATTTTTTTTTTCTCTATCTTTAGCCTGCAGCAATGTAATTCCTCCGCAATGGGGTTGGCCCTGAGTAGATCAAGTTTCTGCTAACCTTCTCTAGTTTGCAAATAAGGGCGACATTGAAGTGAAACATCGCGAATTATGCTATTGCGTCTCAATGTATCTACATATATAATACATACATATATATCTGATACGTGGTGATATATATGCCTAATTAAAACAGCTGCTGCAACGAAAGAACAACTCGTGCCAAGACACGCGCCAACCCTGAACAGGATAATCATGTTCTGTTTGATTATCATATCAAATTTACTTTTTTTTCTCTCTTTTTTTTTTCCTCATTATATTCCAGAAAGCTCTGCGGATATCATCGTACCGTAGCCTAAGTTTCGCAATTTTTGATTCGCATACTATTAATTATCATTATGATTTTGATAATGATTATTTGTTCCATTTTTTGTTTTGACGTGGATCACTAGTTCTCAAATCTGTACAAACGTTTATTTGATGAATTACACGCGAATTCTATACATATCTAATTAATAATAAATGTGTCAACGGTCATTACCGCGAGATATTTTGACCTAATTTATTTCTGTATTTATTTTTACAATTTTTTGTTTTTCATAATCTGTAATTAACGTGCAAATTAAGACTTCTGTTAAATAACATTAATTTTTTTAATATTACAGACTAAATATATTGAGGATAAAAAATAATGAAAATTATTCAACAATTAGTCGTCGGTGAAAAATCTACAATTATTATAATTTTGAAGAGTCGATGTTGAGACCAATCAATTTCACGTTCGTTTATAATCTTATCGGGCTGGAGGTAGCAAAAAAAATTTAGCGTATTTTCGAAAACTGTCAGCGGAATAACGAAGGAATAATAAAGATGAGGAAAGTAAAATACAAGAAGAACGTGTAGAAGCTTAAACTATACTACTTTGTTATATAGTTTATCTATGGAGAAGAACCGGCTTCTGAAGAACCAAACCAAAGAAGATATATCCAATGGCATAGGCGCCGCCAGCTCCCCCGGAGAATGACTCTTCGTTCTTTTAAATTATGCTCTAATTACCATAGCTATGCATTATAGGCTCGACTTAAGACTTTGTCATACCGTATGTTAAGTTATGCTAATCGTCGTTTAAGTCTGATCTAAGCGGTTCTTAGAAACTAGACAATCATACGCTGCTAATAAAGGTTGAACCTACGAATAAGGTGGACCTATAATACCGTGCGAACAATGTTCGAACATCCAATTTCGTCGACGGTTTCCTTGTTTTCTGAAATACATTAATTCCTTATTAGTTGCTGCTGCTAAATAATTTTTTAAGAACTGTACAAGGGGTTCTGTACGTGGAAGGCCGTAAAATTCTTTGTAGGTAGGTATATACCTACTGTGTTTGCAGACAACTTCAGACTCATACGTTTATGATTGTTTAAACAATTTAGCGCTTATGTCCGCGTCTGCGTCTACGTCTGAGATCAGATAACGATTTATCGTTCATATTAAGCTTACATTTTCACCTAGTTAAGTACTAGTTTAGACGGTTCGTAAAATATTTTTACAAAAGCTACCCCATATTCTTACGATTGAAGATTGAAAGAAAACGTGATCAATCGGTGCATGGCGATAACGTGGTTTTGCCGGAAGTGACAAATCCCGACATGAAATCTGAACAAAGTCTCGTGTGATTCAATGTGGTACGAAATGACTGACTGCACTATAACGTTACGGCTCAGTTACAATTAGTATGTAAACGACGACGGCGACGAGTGCTTCACCGTTTTCACGACGAGTAGCATGACAGACGACGAAGAAGATGAAGACGACAAGTGTATAGAGTAAGTAACATAGACCGGTCATTGGCCCGGGCGTTCACACACGTGAGTTTGGAATGCCGTGAGATTTCCGCGCGTCTTGATTAAAACGTGTGGGAAATATCGAGAGCGATTATAAGGTGTATACATGGAAGTTTTGAATGCGCCCTTGTAATACGCGACGACTTTTCCAGAATCTCTGCATTTAGCTGTCTGTGCTATTTCCTTCGTAAATACTATTCACCGCACGGGAGTTGAATCTGAAGTTGGGTGGCTCGCTTCAGTCGTATAGTCTGCAGGCGCAGCTGGTATTCACGCGCGCGGTCGTATTCTCAAGGACTGATCTTGGCATTGCTGCCGTTGGGGTCGTTGGAATGCAAAAAGAAAGTGAATAATGGCAGCGGCGCCAAGATGTGTAAAGATTTTCATTCGAAGCGATACCCGCGTCTTCATCGGGGTGTTAGTTACTAATTAATATCTATAACCGCGCTAATCACCTCCCACGCTGTGACGCGCGGTAAATCTGCTAAAATCTCGATCGCTTCTCGATCGATAACTTGAGATAAGTAATTTCATTACCCTGCACCAAAGATTCCGCTACTACAGAATCTGCGATGAGAATCGTTCGATGTTAAACTCATCAGTAAAAAAAATGAACATGTAAATTACGAAGGAATTATCGTTTGTACATCGTCGTTAATCGACGATTTGTGCAAGTTATAATTCGCCGAACTGAAAATGATACCTTGTAGCGAAGGGGGAAGGTTGGGAGAGGAAGAGGAATTCGCTGAATATTTTTTACCTCCAAGAAACGATGTCGTTAACCCTCTCGCAGGTAGACGACTCCGGGAATTCAGGTGGTTCGGATACTCCCAGGGGGGTGCGATACTAGTTTGAAACTTTGGAGTAAGGGAGCGTCTCATCGGGATATCCGAGGGCAGGGCGGTGGTGCCCATTAAGCAACCTTAGAGAAGGATATATCCATGCCTTGGAGTAACTCAAACGACTATCTATAAAAGCGGGGACTCACGCGGCAGAGCTGCCAGTCGTGAGTTGTACTTGAAATTAAAAGAATCGACGTTATAATATCCCACAACCCTTTTGCCCTGCACGGTGATCACTCGACGCAATTGTTATTACGTATTGTGTGACCGTCGAATAACTGCGCAGGACTTTCGGAGAAGTAATTATCATATGTTGTTGTTATTGTGATTATTATTTTATAATTAAAAAAAATTTAGATGACCCACCGCGTTCATGCCTTACATAAAGAGGGAGGTGCACGCGAGCGTTAAGTTGCCTCAACGTCAATGAGGGCGGGCAGAAAACGTTTAACGAATCTCTTATTTAGCGAAGGTTTCGTGACTCGAGTAATACGAAAGACTATCTATAAAAGCGGGACCGCATAAGACGGAGCTGTCAGTCGCGAGTTGTTCTCGAAATTAAAATAATCTATAATAAATTCTTTCATTCTGTTTGTCTATTAATATATTTATTTTGATTTCCTTTTTTTTTCTTTGAGTGTCTAATCAACTTATTCTTCGCTCGTTTAGTGCGGCCTCAGCTGCGCAGAGAGACTTAGAAAGAAGTAACTATCGTTTAAGACTATTGATTAATTCGATATCGATTGATTTGGTGGTTATTTGATTACGATATATTATATATCATTTATCGAACTCCTTTACCTATTTTTTTTTTCTTTTTGCTTCCGTTTTAGTGGAGGTCAATGGCAAGGAGCTGAACGGCAAGCATTTATTAGCGAATGAGAAGGACGCCGAGGCCGCCAAGGACGCCAACAATGGCGAAGAAATTGATGCCGTTCAGAGAGCCATGGGTGGATTTGGTAGATGGCAACTTCTTGTCTGCCTCGCTATTTCCCTCGTCAAATTTCCGGTCGCTTGGCATCAACTCGCGATTATATTCATGGCACCACAACCTGAACTGAGATGTTCCGTTCCGAATGGAACCTACAACCCTCAAATTGCAGAGGATCAATGTTCGTATACCGTAAATGGTAGCGAAGTTATTTGCACCGAATGGGAATACAGCCGAACTGTATTCCCGGAAACGATTGTAACGCAGGTAAATTAAGAAAACATTAACAACATTTTTTCTTGCCCCGAGTAAACATCCGGGTACCAAGAAAATTGACAAATTTATTATTTCATTGACGTGTGTGGTATACCT
This sequence comes from Athalia cordata, assembly GCA_963932425.1. NCBI lineage: Eukaryota > Metazoa > Arthropoda > Insecta > Hymenoptera > Athaliidae > Athalia > Athalia cordata. The sequence continues at coordinate 31,865,679 of OZ010627.1, read as the reverse complement.
AATTATTGACGCGAATATATTTTTTTTTTATTATACCCTTCTAATTAATTCATTCGAACGACGCCTAAGTAGGCTACCATTTGCGTAGTATTTGAATATTAATGCATATTGTGAATTCGATGGTAAAGTACATTCGACCAAGAGGCCATTTTCGTAGCTCTGCGAAGTCATAAAAGTTGTGCTTTCGCTCGATGGCGTAATTATTATTTTTATTTTTTTACTAATTATTTTTCCATCACTTTTTTTCCAGTGGAATTTGGTCTGCGGCCAGTCGCTATATTCGGAGATCTTACAGTCTCTTCTTATGTTCGGTGTACTTTTGGGTAACATAGTTTTCGGCAGTTTGGCAGACAGGTATGGTAGAAAAAAGCCTCTTGTCGGTTCGGTATTGCTTCAGTTGCTCACAGGAATCGGATGTGCAGTTGTTCCTTGGTTCCCTGCCCTTCTCGTGCTGAAACTTCTCAGCGCATTGGCTACTGGAGGTACAATGGTCACCAGCTTCGTCATCTGTAAGAACATTTTATAATATTATTAATCAATTTTTACCGAGCGTGTTGTTGAGAGATCCCGTCGAGTAAATCAAGCTAGGAATAAATCCCATCGAGATATCCTTATTTTTTCACTTTTTCGAGCGATAAATTAGCGATAACTCGATCAATTTTATAGACAGATCAATTTAGCTCACGGATTCGTATTCCTCAGGTCAAAATACGTTCGAAGAGTGTCCTACCATCGATTTAAAAAATACTTCGTTTTTGGCCCAAAAATCGAAAAAATCCAAAGGGGTATACCTTAGATTTTTGTCGATTTTGGGGTCAAAAATGAAGTATTTTTAAAATCGATCGTAGGACACTTTTCTGACGTATTTTGACCTCAGGAACACGAATCCGTTGACCAAATTGAGCCAGGAATAAATCCCATCGAGATATCCTTATTTTTTCACTTTTTGGAACGATAAATTAGCGATAACTCGATCAATTTTATAGATAGATCAATTTGACTTGCAGATTCGTGTTCCTGAGGTCAAAATACGTCAGAAAAGTGTCCTACGATCGATTTTAAAAATACTTTATTTTTGACCCCAAAATCGATAAAAATGTAAGGTATACCCCTTTGGATTTTTTCAATTTTGGGGTAAAAAATGAAGTATTTTTAAAATCGATCGCAGGACACTTTTCTAACGTATTTTGACCTCTCATACGAAAGGGTAACCGCTTGTGAAATACTTGGGACAGTCAATTTTGAAATGAAATGGTGTGAAATAGTTATGAAATAGTTGTGAAATGTGAAAGGGTTGGGACAGCTATACCTATATCGAGTGGTTACCCCCTCGATTTTTACACACTTGCCAAAATACTTTTTTTCGATTAACATTCAACAAATCTCTCTGTTATTCTTCCCGGCAGGTATGGAAATCGTGGGAACAAAATGGCGGGCCCCTATTACCGTTCTCTATCAAATTCCCTACAGTTTGGGGCACATGTCTTTGGCGGGTTTGGCTTATTGGTTCCGTCACTGGCAACATCTTCAACTTGCCATCACTTTACCTTCGATACTTCTCCTCGGCTATTGGTGGGCAGTACCCGAATCTCCCAGGTGGTTAATCGCAATGGGAAGACAGAGGGCAGCTTGCCGAGTACTTCAACGTGCAGCTAAACTTAACAAAATTGAGAACAATGACATTCCAGACATGATCAGGAAACATTGTCTCCATCAGGTAGATAGTCGAATATAAATTTTTATGCTTTTTTCATGCTGCTCGAGAAGAAAAGTTTTGATAAATTTGAACGAATGTTTTCTAGAACTCAAAACATGTTGTATCGGATCATAAGCCATCCTTCCTAGACCTCTTCAGGACGCCCAATATGCGTAAAAAATCTCTTGCCATATTTTTCAACTGGATGATTTGCGGAATGGGACTTTTCGGTATGTCTCAGTACCTGGGGCAGGTCGGAGGTAACATATTTGTTAACGTGGCTGTATCGGGAGGTACGCAGATCCCTGGAAACATAGTTTCTCTGTGGGCAATGAGCGCCTTGGGCCGAAAAACCACCCTTATTGTCAGCAACGTCGTTGCCGGAATCGCCAGCCTGCTGCTCATAGCCGTACCCCCAGGTATGATCAATAATCTGTTCCTTTAAGTCTGGTATTAAGTAACGAGTAAAATTCGAGAAAATTCTGGGTCATCTTTATTAAATTCGTCCCTCTGACTAGACTTACGTAGGCAGCTCATTATACGTCAAGTTGTACGTTAGAACTACGACTCATTGTCTTAGAAAGAAAAAAAATAGACAAAACAAAAAAATAAAAAATTGGTTGATTGCTGCTATTAAATTGGCCTAATAACCCGCTCAACTAGTTGATAACAATTACAAACAATTATCCTACCACTGCACTGTGGTCAATTGTTGTGTTTTTATGTTAGTGTTTTATGGATGCCGCAAGTTTCGGTGTTCGATTTCCCTAAATGTTTTTTTCTTATTATTTCAGAGACCGCTTGGATAAGGCTGCTTTTATCCTGTTTCGGCATCGTTGGTATGTCGGTCTCCTTTACAACGGTATATTTGTTCTCCGGTGAATTATTCCCCACAGTTGTAAGAAACGTTGGAGTAGGAACGAGCAGTATGTGCGCAAGAATAGGTTCGATGGCCGCACCGTTTGTCGTTTCGCTGGTCAGTACACATTATATATTATAATAATTGGCGATGAACTAATCGCAATTTTATAAACGCGACATTTTCAATTGGCCTGCATTCACTCGCAGATATGTTGGATGACGACACCGGTCGTTTTCGGAAACCTCGCGATATATTCATTAATATTTATTGTTGAGAAACGAGAAAGAGGTCAGATTTTGCCCTCGGTATAGAAAAACGCGCAATTTCATTTTAACGAATAACAAATGCTTCTGTAATATAACAATGAATTAAATTGGTTCATTCGTAGAGTCTGATCTAACAAATTATTATTAACGCGTTTCAATTGCGTTGTGATTTTGCTATTGAAGAATTAGTTTTTTTTTTTTTGTCCATCGAGATTCCAATTTTGAATGTACTTTTTAGGGCCGAGATAACTCAACAGGTTGGATAGCGCCACTGATCTTTGGAACCCTACCCTTAATCGGCGCGCTTCTGTGTTACTTTTTACCGGAAACCGCCGGTTGCACGTTGCCGGAAACTCTGGAGGATGGAGAGTCCTTCGGAAAGTGAGTATCGATTGGTTATTTAGAATACCATTTCGTTTTTCGTTTTCCTTTGAGTTCTTCTTACCAATCGACCGGTTGTATTTTAATTTTTCAGAAAAATCACAGATTCAGATAGGCGGAAAGAGGCTGAAGCGGAAGCTGCTTTATGATGGAAGACTGCTAATTAGTGGTTAATAATTATTAAAGAAAAAAGTGCAAAAATCCAAAAAAACAGAAAAATGAAAAACTAGTAAGGCAACAAGCTACAATTTTAATTGAACTTAGAACAATAGCTTAAGTAGCGTGCATATAGTGCCGTTAGATAGAATTTAAGAATCATTCCACCTCTCTATTTATTACACCGCATATCTTTGATGATATTGAAGAATTTTCATCATTGTCTTCACGAATACTAAAAGTATAGTAACATATATAGCTAATATTATACAGCATCGGGCGAAAATCGGCTGCTAAAAGTGATCGATGTCTTGAAACTGTCTATGTATAGTTTGCAATCAAAGCTCGCCGTTATAAATGGTTGAAAGAATGAGATGATGTAGAAAAGAAAAATTCCGACGTGACAAGCGTTGATTAAAAATTGCCGGTTCGTCTGGATCCTCGCGTAAGCTCATCCACGCAGTGTTACCTCTAATTATACGGGATCAACTCCGCGCAGGAATATTAATTATCGCAATTCATACGAACTGCAGTTTGAAAATCGATGCATCTTAGTTCATTTATTATATTATCACCATATCTTTAAGTACCTTCGTTATATTAGTAACGTAATAAATCGTTAGAGCGAAATTTCTCTACATATAAGTAAGAGGAAAAATAAATGTAAAATAATAAGGATATATTTTTATCGATAGGACGTCATCGATACATATGTACGAATACATCTAATGTTAATGTTTGTGTAAATACATGTATTTTGTTTTATACCGTTTTATGTACCTATGTTTTCTACCAAATTCGCTATGATAATATTTTTGTAATAAATATGCACTTTGGTTTCAGAGTTCCAAAAAATTTGGATGTTGCGTCCGAGAACTTTACACTTATACCCGCTTGGATACAACAGGCAACTTTGAAATTATTTCCGGTGATTATTCTATGACCGTGTGAAGTTATATCATACCACCATTATCCTCACTATTGTCATTACCGTAATTTTTTTCTTTTTTCCTCTTTTCGCAACGAACGGATGCTTGACAGCGTATTAACGTTGGTTAACAATAGATCACAATTAATAAGCTCTTTTGAATGAAGCGTTTTGTGAACTGCAACAAACCTGATTTGCCAGTCCTGCCGAGGTCTCGCTGTTGCCAAGGCAAAACTGTTGTGAAAAAATACGCGTATAGGATATTCGGTGACGAAAGACGCTCCACTTGTAGTTTTCATAGTCCGTTGGAGCGATTTGATGTGTGAAGATTTGAATTTTTTGGGGTTGAACACGAGAATAAAATCATTTAGTTAGCTTTTGATTTCAGGAATTTTTGGCATCTTTATGTTGTAACAATTGAGAACAATGCATCCTCAAACCTTTCATGCTTTTCAGAGAACTGAAAAATCTATCAGCACATTGTCATGGAATGCCCTTTACATACCCGTGCGCGTGCTTCTCTACCAGCCTAACCAGCTCGACTATCTGGTTCTACAGGGTCAAGAAGATCCTGAGAGGTTTCAAGGACAGAGAATATCGACCCCTGTATTGACCAGAGCTCACTCAAAATTTAAAAGCGCAAAGAAAATCTTAAACAATTTGTCAAAGATTTCAGAATTGGTGTTGGATATTATTCAGGTGATTCTACATAACACGACGACGATGAAACAAAATCATATTAATTTATTTTTGTTTTCGATATAGTTTGAGCAAAATATTTTTACCTCAACTAGAAGAATCTACTCCGAACAATTTTGAAAACATTACTCACCTACTTCATCGATGCAAAATACACGCGCAGGGACACAATTAATAGATCATTGATTCGGGAACAATTTTGCACATTTTTTGTTTCAATTTACTACTCGCTCTTCGAATCGTTATAACATTTTTCGGGTCAACCTAATGGCTGCGGAAAATATACCAGATATCGGCAAATAATGATCACGCAAAAAAACTGCATCTCGAACATTATGGCGTTTACGGTGGTGTGCAGGAAGATCCGGTACGCCGAAACCGATATAAGAAAGGCTTACCGAGGCGTATGGAGTCACTTCACAACGTACCGTTCAACAGAGAGCTCATTTCGCCGGCTCGATCAGTGAGTACCTGTATAATATCAATATCAATAATTCGTCGCTTACTTATATGTATAATTCCATGACTCGGCGCGAAAAATTTTCCAGATAAATTTGCGACTTACTGGATTGCCATTGCCGAAATCTTTTATCCGGTTTATACAATTATGATTTAAAATCAGAAATTAGACAAGATTTAAGGATTTTCCGTGATCCAAATAATGATCATTTCACTGGGAGTGCTTTGGATCGCTTGTTCCGTATGACAAATGTGAATTTTTTGAAAGTTGAAAGTTTTTACATCGATCAAACGAGCACCGTTTGCGCACCGCAAGCGAAGTTTAGAAATTATTTTGGCATAGATCTCGTATGTGATTTTTTTTTCTTTCACTCAACGTGTCACTCAATTTTGTCGGTTCCTGGCAGTTGAAAAAAAACAATTTGAAAAAAAAAGAACCAAAAGAAGTCGAGCCGTACGTGGCTAAGGGTGTGGGATCGAGTGAAATTATTTCTAAAATACTCTTAGACTGCCATTTGAGGAAGTAAAAATGTGTAAAAGGGAATGCAAAAATGAAACGCGTATAATCCGTGCATACTTATACGTATTTTTCTTAACGAGCCATCATTAGGCCCTGCGTAATGCAGTACGACAGGGTAATGATCCTCTACGAATGAGATCTTGAAATAAATGTATGCATAGAAATGTGAACGTGCAAAAAAGTGCCGCGGGGCTTGGGTATTCTTCGTTGCGTGCGAGTATCGTAATATTTGTTTGGTTTTTTTTTCGTGGACATCGTCGATGTGTGATTAACGAAAGATAAGTGTGAATTCTTAGCATGGAGAGTGAGTCATGTCCTCAACAGTTATCAATCATCGTGCTATTCATGCTCAGAATGTGAATGGAGAATCGAACGATTGGTTAAAACCCATTTACAAGAGCTTGTGCCACATGCAAACTGGTTTTCTAAGAACCATTATAATTATGGTATACAATCCAATCGAGTGACAACCTTTTTATTATAATATTTATTTTACCACGAGTTCACGACCCTTGACTCTTTTTCACGATCGCTTTTGCTCTTAGAAGGAAACCCGCACATCGCGTACCATTTTCAGAAAAACGTTTCTTCCTTTTTGGACGTAACACAGTTCTGATTGTATCTGATAGACCGCTTGGCGTCTACGACCATGCACATTGTTTCTATTCGGGAAGTGAAAGTATAGTAGCTTAATCAAGAATCTAAGCATAATTTATGATTTCTAGCGTCAGTACGGCGAAAGCCAATACGCGGTACTTCAATTGGGTTTTAACTATAATTAATATACGTATGTTGATGTGATTATTGATCTACGCAGATTGGTTCTGGAAATCCACAGTCATAAATAGCATTGATAGGTTTTACCTTGATTATTTAACTACTTGCTGATTATAAGAAAATAACGAAGCGCAGAGTAATTGAGCGAGGATAATTCCACGGTCAATTTCGCATCTCACCATGAAATTAGATAATTGCGAGAGCGATTATTCTCAAGATTTTCCGAATAGTTTTCACGAAAAAAATATACCTTGTCCGTGATCGAATATGTTCAATGAAATTTTCGAATTCTGATCTCGGATCAACGATAGTTTTTTTTTTAATAATTCTTTTTATTCTTTTACATCAACCGTGACTTGATTTCAAACATACCAAATTGTTATACCATGTCGGTGGTGAAATCCAAATGAATTATTATAACCGAGAAGGACACTTCGAAATTGGTACACGACCATGGAATACGTATTGTTTTATGCGGCCCGTTTTGCGCTTAATAGGGGAATCATGAACCGAAACCTCTGATCATTGAACGTTGACCATTTTATTGCAGTGCGAACGTCCGTGAATTTACTATTGTTACTGCTGGGGGTGGCAGCCGCATCACTCGGTCCTTTCAGCGAACTTTACGCGTGGAACCAACTTGATTTCGAATTTCCAACTTCGAATGCTCGCCAGCAAGCTATTGCATCTGGTGATTTTATACAGATCAACAATCTCCCAGTGGGCATCGGGGTTTGGAAGGACAAATTGTTCGTCACCGTGCCAAGATGGAAGAAGGGTGTTCCTTCGAATTTAAATTACATTTCTCTGTCAAAAACGATTGGTGAGTTAGTCGGTGAAGTAAAATCGGACGAAATATCCCAGATGATTTAAATACGATCATTCTCATGTTTCTAGACAACAAGTCGCCAGCTCTAATTCCATATCCTGACTGGGAGGCCAACGACATTCATAAAACTGACGGGGAACCAATCGTGAATGTTTTCCGCATAGCGATCGATGCGTGCGATCGTTTGTGGGCGATTGATGCGGGCTCCAACGATATCCTGGGTGACAATACCTTGGTTACACCCGTCCAGATAATCGTAATAGATTTAAACACTGACAAAGTGAGTACTTGATCGAATTCATTTTTGTTGTCAACGGTTTTGGCCATTCACCTTTAAATATGTGGGCAACTTATTATTTACGTGCGTGTGTGTAATCAATTATCAGATTATTCGACGATACGCGCTTACCGATGCCGATCAGAAGTTCGAGTCATTCTTTGCGAATCTGGTTGTGGACGCTGAAGCTGGATCTTGCGATAAGGCATATGCTTACATTTCCGACCTTGGCGCCAACGGACTTGTCGTTTACAGTTGGGAACAGAATAAATCTTGGAGAGTGACCCATAACTTCTTCGCTTTCGATCCGCTTCACGGTAATTCAACGATTATTCGATAAATCTATACACGCGAATGACTAGTCTTTTTATTCGACAAGTATTCGATTCTCAGGTGATTTCAACGTCAGCGGTATCAACTTCCAGTGGACCGATGGCATCTTTGGAATGGCTTTAAGCCCCCTACAAAACGATGGGTACAAAAACCTGTACTTCCACGCTCTTGCTTCTACTACGGAGTTCGTAGTTTCAACAAGTGTACTTCAAAACGAACCACTGGCCACATCGAGCAAAAACTATTATCACTTCAAAAGACTCGGTTACAAGGGTGATTTCGGTCAGTGTACCACATCGGTTATGGATTGGGAGACTGGCGTCGCTTTCTTCGGAGCTGTAAATAAAAATGGAATCGCATGTTGGAACACCAAGGAACCCTTGGATCAGTCGAACTTCCGTAAGTAGAAACCGATTTTTGTTTATCGGTGAATGTAAACGAGTCGCGTCATCTCATCAAATATTTTTTTGGACCATAGGTATGGTTGCGGAAGATCACGAAGCATTGGTATTTCCCAATGACGCAAAAATTGCCAGAGATGAACGACTACTCTACGTAATAACCGATAAGATGCCGATTTTCCAATACTCTGAAATAAACCCCGATCAAATTAATTATCGTATCTTACGAGCTCCGGTGGATGAAGCTGCGAAAATTTGTATGCAGTGAGACGCGGGGATTGATCGTTGTGCAGGGAGCGCGAAATTCAGCGCAAACATGAAGTAATTGAGAATATAAATTAAATGACTACAGTCGCTAAAGTACCATCTGGCGATATTTGCAGTCGACTGATTTTGTGAAATTATATTTGCACTTACCGTCTCATAGCTTTTACTTTGGCTTGGCTCCGATTGTTCGACGATAGATTATGAGACTGCCGCCAAGCCGAAAATATTGGGAATTCCGAAGGAAATGTAACTCAAGGTACTACATACTCAAGATATAGTGCTAACGTTTTTACAATTAGATTAGAAAGAGTTGTGTTTGCAGATGATTATATGTATGCAAACAAAAAAAATGCCAATATTGGTTTGAAAAAATATTGATCCATCGAAATTTTGGTTCATGCTATTCAGAAACAATATCCTTTATTTCCCATTCGATTTATTTATTTATTGCTACAATTCTAACTCTTATCATGGATGTACTTCTGAGTAACGTGAAGTGTCGATTTTTAATGTTAATGAGGTGAGGTTCATCTATCAGAGCCCAGTTACAGCGGCAATCCAATTTCGGAAAAAGGCGACGCGAGTATAAACTCCAGGAAATCCTGGAAGTGCGCACTGTTTGCCCCAGGATACGATGCCGATAAGTTTTCCCTCCGCGACAAGAGGGCCTCCAGAGTCCATTTGGCACGCGTCTCTACCTCCTCCCCAATAACCGGCGCAGAGCATGGATGGTGAGATCCTTCCACGATACGCAGTATTGCATGTCTCTTGATCTACTTTAGGAACAATAGTCTGTCGCAAGCGAACTGGCACATCAGTTGCATCCCGATGAAGAACTCCCCAGCCAGACACCACAAAGTAGGTACCTTCCGACCACGAATCCGACGGAAGTGGTAGCGAGATGGGGTAAACGGTGAGGCTAAGAATGAAAGGACTATTAGACTTGATAATTGTGATGTCGTTGCTAGCTGTCAGGGAATGATAGTCCTCGTGTTCTATGATTTGGGAAACGGCCCGAATTTGTCCCCCGGATAGCCGGTTTTCGCTACCAGCTTGAAGAGAGAATGAATTTGGAGGTCTTTCAGAGGTGCAATGAGCTGCGGATAAGGCCCAGGACAATGATATTAACGCAGCACCGCAGCTGTGGACTCCGTAATATCGCAGACTCAGTTGGTACGGAAAATCAATGATGAAAGCTTCCGTGCCTCCAACGATGCGACCATCGAAACGTTTGGAATCGCCGTTATCTGTCGTAGAAAAATTTGCTTTGATTGAAAGTGTCGATTTAAAAATGAGAATGAGGTACCGATAATTTATTTATCAGTTACTCACTTGCATGGGTGATTATGGCGGCAGTAACAAAAAAGACGACAGTCCAGGAATCAAGCATTTCTGTCAGGATATTGGTCTGTATTTTATTCAAAATTGCAGATCATTGATTGCAGGTATCTCGAAATGATATAAAAAAACTTTACTTTCAGTATTTTGATACGATTTTTTAAGGTGTTCAACGATACACAGACAGTCCTCAACGCGTCAAATTTCTCTTCACCACTGCACGTGTTTAGAGATCTTTCGTCCTTAGCCCTTCCATTTCTCGTTCGTCCGAAACGACGTGGAGAAACGGTATATCTAATTGGTTTCATAAACGATGTTTGAAGTGATTTATTTCGAAGCCAATGAGCCGCAGGTATGTAGGTATCAGTATCAGCTATGATCTTCAGTCTATGCTGAGCCCTTCAAGCTATCGTCGTTTAATCTACACGTCGTTCATCGAAATTACGGTACAAATGAGCATCAACGGAACTGTCTCGACACATCCAACCCGAAAATTTGATGCCGGAGGCTATCCGAACAAATTATGCTAACCATTTTGTACTATGAATCACCTTTGGCTTTGGACTACTTCGTTTAAATACTGAACGAAATTTTCCCAAACCGAGGTATGTACGTAATCTTCCATTGTTCTATTGAAACATTACTTGTGGTGTTTGCAAGAAATCTACTGGAGGTGCGGTTCCGTATTATTTATTATTTATTATTCATTCCTCATTCATTGAGAATATAAAATCCCCATGACAAGACTTTCAAAAATGTGGATGTCGATAATTGGCTCGTATACCGCGTGAGCTTTCCAACATGATAAACGATATCACGTATACCTACTACCAAAACTGAGAATTCTGTAGGAGATAATGTACGAAGTCGGTTACAGGTAAGATGTAACGCTACCACACCTGCGAGGTTCTCAGGTGAGCAGTGAGTGAAAGGTTTCCATACAGACGGAGGCACCGCCGATTCGAGATCTTTCCTCATTCGGCTGCTGGAAGCCCACCAAGTTCAAGACAAAAAAAGAACGAAAAAATTAAAAGTAAACGAAAAAAGACGGTCATCTGTTGACTCAGTTTCATCGACCATGAAGTTGGTTGATTGATTATCGTAAGAATGCGATTCAGATTGACAGGACTGAGACAATAGGATATACTTCTTATACCGACTTAATGTTCATGTCATGCCACTTCTTCACTTTTTCTTTGATAATTTCTGGTAAAGGTTCCGAAGATAGCACAAAGGAACATCGTCAGTTTCGAATGTAAAAAAAGTTGCGCGCTCATTTCAGACAGCCGAAATCAATGGAAACAGTAAGAAGACTACGCGCGTATATTTTGCTGGGTCTTCGTTCTCCCGGTTGACTGCCGTCGTAAAGCTCTCTTGACTCACGATTCAATCAGTATCAACCAGAAACATTCTGGAGGCATCCGACTGGTATCGACAGTTTAAAAAAGTCCGGAAAATGATTGTAACGTTTCCTCTTCTTGATCGCGAATCGGTATAGAGTAGTGGTTTATTGCTAGAAAGAACAATGCGTGGAAGCGGTCGAATAGAGAATAATGCGAGAATCTGGATAATCCGTTATGTCCATTACGCTCTCTGTACCGGCTAAGCTTAAGATTCCCGCGAGTGATTTATTCGCTGGACCAGATCATGGGAGGACCTCGTAAAGATGCATTGTAACCGGCTGAAAATGGTCACGTATATGCCCGTGTAACCACGTACTAGCAGCGGTAAAATCACTGGTGCATTTCTTACGAGATGAACATTTTTTCCATCAGTTTATTCTCCAATATATCATTAGCTCAGCAACTCTTGGAAGAAAATTAAGGATTCGAAGTGCCTGAAAATATCTGAACAATATTCAAATATAAAACTTCAAATACACTATTTTAAATTTAATCATGATATGGGGAAAAAAAAATTTACCTACGTCAGAATTTCAATGGTTTTATGTCGTCACATAATTCTTTGTACACGCGTCTCCCGCCTGCTCTGCCACTTAAATGAAGAGGTATGTTCTTCAGTGTTGTAGAGTATGCCTCGTTTCGGTGCTGAAACTGCTACGGCGACCACACAATCCTGAGTCCGCTACTTGCCACACGGATCTAAAGACCCTGGTAACGATTTACGCGTGGTTACATGTTCTTGCTCGATGATTACAATCCACGGAGCAGTAAAGCAAAAAGGGGTATCCTTTTGCCGAGCGCTATTTTTTATCATTGCGCCACAACAGTCTTGGAGAGCTGAAATGACCGCTGTAGAGTACAGCATCTTTGGAACGAAACATCACTTCGGGATTGGCATCGTTTGGAATTTCTATTATTTTTTGTTCCTGTTCATTTTCAAGCACTACAGATCGTCAGCCTCTCACGGTGGACGATTATTAGGTACTCATACTTGAATATCGTCACAATCAACAATTCAAATTTCTTTGGCAATTAATCGGATAACCGCTTATCAATTTCAGAATTAATTGCGATTGGCTCATCACTAAGGCTGCACCGATCAACACAATGGAGTATTCGTGACCGAAGCAATTATTTCCAATGATATTATTATTCAAGTAAAGTTTCTCAATGAACGACCGGGGCTGGGATGTAAACGCTATTACGAATTATACCCTTCGCTGGTATAAATTCGCAGGACATTGCTTAATATCAGTGACTACTTAGAGGCGTGTTTGGTCTATGGATTAAACGGTGCCGTGTGAAAGCGGCCAAAAGGATATTTGATCGATGATCGATTCCCGATAGATCTTTAAATATTATCGCAACCATTCGGACGCGGCCCTCGGGCCAAACGCATGTTCAAAAACTCCGGTTCGTTACGTAGCTATACGATAGTTGAAAATTGATTAGCTAGACAGGTGCACCGTTTTTTATATTAATGACCTTTCCGTGCAGCAGGTTCTGCACAACAAGTTTTTACACTAATATGTAGGTGGATGCACACAAGCAATGAAGCAGCAGCAACGTACGGTGATGACCAAAAAGATTGATTGCCGGGGAAACACGTAAAAGTATAGAGTAATTTATTTATACCGACCTTGAAAGATCCTCGCGTTATTCGAAGAGTTTAAAATTATACTTTGCATCTGTGCAGCTATTACGATAGCTATATAGTAATTCAAAATGAGGTATGTAAAATTTCACTTCATTTAGTTGGTATGAAAAACTTTACTGTGCAGTTGCAATTCTCTTCTCAGGACTCGACGTCTAACAATCAAATGCAACTCTAACTAAGTGCAGGCTGCCATCACGTGTGCGAACGTGTATCCGATGGGTAGCTACCCACCGTTCGCTCAGAGCCATCGTCCCGGTAATAACTACTCATAAGAAAGCTTAAAAGTAACGAAACTTTAATCATATAAAATTTTCTACCATAGACACACTCGCTGCATGACCACAACCGTCACTTTTGACGACATATTGTACCCTACTGAGGCTGTCATACCAACCCACTTCCGGTGACATCGTTTAAACCTGCTATTACCCTATCGCTGGAATGCTTATGGTCGCTAATCACTGGCATCGATAAGTGAAACGCTACCTCCGATTGATAGGAGAAGAAAAGAAAAGGAAAAGATGGGCAGGAACTTTGAGGGACTGATGTGAAATCAGGGCGTTAATTTTTCGAACGCGTATAAAATTTGTCGAAATCAATTTCACGAATAATTATTTATTACCTCGCGTTATATGGCATGGTTTCGTAGAGCTATTGAAACAATGGTGTATCTCGTATGAAACGGAGAACCAAAATGGTGGCTCCTGAGGTTTGTATGGAAACAATTAACTTCACACGAACTCGTAGTTCGTGGGAAATCGTTGCATCGTGCCTGAAGATATGCGGTTCTTTGCTGAAGAAATCTTGCGGAGCAGCAGCAATCACGGTTTATAAGTGTCTGCTGCCGCTGCCGCTGATGCAGTGAATTTTAAAATGAGGAGTTCGTTTAGCGAACCCACTGCCGAAGGTCTAAAAAACCGGTAAATCAACATCAAGTAGAGATGCGATCCAGGGAATTAATTTAAAGTGGATACAACTTGCCTTCAAGTGCAAGGGTTGAATAAACGAATTATTATTTACGTGCAACGCAACGGGAGAAAAAAAAAGAAGAATATCCCGTCAAACTATCCATACTCCAGGTTTATACCCTGCAGGGCTCGTTTTGGCTCTCACTGTGGTAAAGAATTCTTGAACAATGCGATGTACTTGTACCACAGACTTTATTCTAGGCCTCGAACAATGTGCACCAGATCGCCCGCGTGTGATACGAGCCATGGAGAATCTAGAAGCACGTTCCTGGTGGCTTTGGAGATACCGGTAAGTATCTCGAAAGGCCTGTCGTGAAATTTCTAGATTTTTATTATTCGTCATCCAGTTCAAAAATGTAAGTAGAAAGCCTAAGAATTCACTTTCTAAAATTATTTTTGGCCGGTTTCTGAAGGGGGTGGAGAATATTTGCTCGCGGTTTTTTGTTGCGGTTTGTGAATTCTTATTATTTTTTCCCCCCCCTCATTTTTTTCCCGCGTTACCCATCGCGCTGCGCGTATTTAGCAACTGTCTAATCGAGTGAGTTACGTGCCCACGAAATATTATAAATTTTAAACGATGATACATAGCGCATGAATATTTAGATACGCCGAAAGCGATGCCTTTTTTCTTATAATGCGTCCATATGCAAGTTTGCTGCACGTATAGTACTGTGTGGGATATGTTACACTATACATACCCCTATATAACATATATGAATACACAGTTGTTTGAGATGTTGAGAAGTTGAACAGATGCTCCGCGTCAACGGGGAAAAGACGTTAATAAATTTTCTAAGAGTTATAACGACGTATTTTCTAACCAATTTGAAGCGATAAATTTTAACCATCCGACAACCACCTGGCCTCTGGTAATACGGGGGGAGCCAAAATATGACGATCATTTTGCAAGGGCGAAAAATTCTACGCACCTCCATCGCGGCGGACTGTAATGCGGTTTTAATTTTTTTTGTTTAAAGCTGTTTACGAGTAACTCGGTGAATCGCGAATTAATAAGTCAGCGCTAATGGAAATTCTATACCAAGTGCCGAATTTCATCGTCATTATAATTATGTATAATATTTGAGGTCGTGAATCGAGGTGGTGAAATGTTGAGCCGTTGGAATAAATAACGTGTAACAATAAGGAAAGAACGAAGAAGACTGTGAGAAAAATCGGGCCTCGAATCGATCGGTTGGACGATCAATAAATCACCAATGAATCGGTGTTGATTGATATTGAAAGACTCGATGTTTGCACAGCTACCACCTCTATTATACACGAAAGAAACATGATCTTTTGGTCAAGGTTCGTTGGTCTTTATATATTTTCTGTTAATTTTTATTTTCCTCAACCAGACGCCGCGCGCACCGCGTTTATATTATACGTTCGGTTGAACCGCATATAAAGTGTGGGAGAGAATTTTTGACGTAATTTATTCTCTCATACCTGCAGCATAAAACTTTTCGATCTTTCAAATTCTGCCGCATCTACTCCTTGATTTTGGACGCCGACAGAGACCGGTATGCGTGTATCGGATTACGAGTGGGGGAACCCCCCTGCACACCCCCTTCGGATCCGCGATGCAAGTCCTCAACGAATATTAACTTTTTATAAATATGATATGCGGCCTCCCAATTTCAACTCCTCCGACGAATTTTTTTCTATGGCGTATAACATCAGATTCGTATCTTAAATTACGGTTGTAACGACGGGGATGGTCATCGAGATCATCACGTGCTGTGGAAAACGGCGTGATTTTAACACCGAAAAAAAAAGATCCCGGTATAGGATCAACAGCTCTGAATCCCGCTGAGCCAGTTGAACGAGTTGAGCAACGACGTCTTACCGTTACGAGTTGCGACGTCATTTCGAGTAAAAAGTTTATACCGAGACTCGACCATCAGCGGAGAATTTTGTGTGGAATAGCTTGAAATCTTAGGCAACTTTTATGTATATACCCGGGAACCGCTAGATACGCGCCATTGTTGATATAATCAAAAAACTACGTGTGACTTTTCTACATCACGTTATATGTCCGCTCGAGAAATATTTTCACCGAGAATTCTTCAGCTGGGAATGTTTCAAATTCACGTTTATCGACTCGATTTACATCGTCGAGTGTGTCGATCCATCGCCTCGCGATTTAATTTAATCGATAATATCCAGCATCAATTATAATATTTGTTCTTCGAATCGAAATAAATCAAAAAAACGCGCGGTCTGAAACGCCCAACGCTTGTCCAGGTGGAGAAATACGGTTATAATTCAGGGGAAGAATATTATTCGTATAACCCGTTATTAGCGATTCGGTTGAGCACGTACATACAAAATCAATCGATAAGCAGAATCGCGGAGCTTGTTAGCGCCCGGAATTGATTAACAATCTAAGTAATCATCTAGTAAAATTAAGACTCGATTTTTTTCCCTGCATGAATAATCTATTATATCACATATTATTCGAACAGCTCCAGAAGTCGTAGAATGTTATAATTGAAACAATTGACAGGGTTTGTAGTTTATGGTATCCTTATTCAAATTTCACACGCAATTAACGATCCGTTCCATTCCCATATCAATTATATATTCATAAAAGAAATATATTATACCCTGCATAATGCAGAAACTGATACTGAACTCGATGTTAAAATTGATCGGATCGTAAACGTCTGGGAACATGAACTAACTATCGCATTAGTTTCCTAATTATTATAAAATACTATTAAAAAGTGAAAGACAATCGGAAATAATTGTACGAAGAGAGTTCAACTTTCCTAGAAATATAATTTAAAAAATTAATATCGGTGCAAAAACTTCAACGGTAATTCCATTGATTTAACGATATTAAAAATTATTTCGATCACCGCGCCGGTGCTGTAAAAAGAAAGTCCGAACCGTACAGTAGGATTCTGTATAATTACGAGGCTTTGGTAAGTTATATACGTCAGAATTAAACGCGTATAATATTCACGGTGCACCACGCAAGTGACTACAAATTCCGGTGTCAACGAACCATTTTGGTTTTCGCATGAGATCATTTTGCTTTGAGCAATTTTTGCATGCCTAAGAAATACACCCGATTTCTGTAACTACTGTTATTCTAGAAAGCAAATTCGGTATTTATGCGCGAACACAGAATAGCCTGAAGGAACGATCCAGAACTATAATATCAGATCGAATAGGATGTAGAAAATAATTGTGATCCAAAGCGACTGCTAATAAAATAAATGTAAGCTTTCCACTCGGACAAAGATTTCGAAAACGAAAGTAATTGAGGATAATTAGAAGGTATATTAAAAAGCATATTTTCGCGTTTGAGCGAACTCTTTATTAATTAGAGATTAATTCAATTATACAGCTGCATGCTAATGAATCTTTTTCCAAGACGTGTAATTACTCGTTTAAAAATTTTACACTCCGTATTACGTGATGCGATGGAATTGCGGCGGCCTTTTGGTTTCGTTTTTTTTTTTTTCTCTTTTCATTCTTGCAATCGCGTACAGTGCACAATTATGCGAGGGTGACACAATGTGATGCATGATGATATGCGCAAGAGTACAATAAAAGTGATGTCGATGCGTATGCAGTATGGTTGTGAGTTCTGCGTAACGGGTCTCAGAGCTATGCACGCTTCGCTGCTCCCGTATCTTTTCAAAACCCATAGCTTCCTGTATCTCCGTAGTTCTTCTTTTTCTAGCCTTCCTTTTTTCTTGAATTTCTTTTTTTTTGGTCCGCAAAGAACAAGGCTTTAATTGAATATACCTAGATCTGCACCTTCTCTCCGCGTATAATTCCCCTTTGAACTGATTCGGTATAAATTGGATCTGGGAGGAAAGGAAGGTGTATATTATGCTAATACGAATGCGAATTGCGGAGGTGGATGCACTGCGTTGGCCCCTTCGGATTTTATACCGAGGCTATGTAATCCTTCTCTCGCGTATTTGTGCATGTACGTATATTACACCCTTTCGCAGCATTCGCTCAGTGAGTTGGAAAATAAACGAAACAACGAAGAATAAATAAATCGAGCTTCACAAACGAAACGCGTATACCACACGAAAGTTATGATTAAATGTCTGGTTTTTCGGGTGGACATTAAGAATGAGAATATAAGCTATATATCTATATGTGTATGCTTACGAGTCAACAGCGGTGTTTCATTTTTTGAAATAATAATTTCTCTGAAATAACTTTCAAATGGCGAGTCATGTGTCATTGGATATAAGTACGATGACCTTTTGGGATAGATGGAGTAAATTTAGGTGAAAAATTGCATTCTCTTGTGTTAGGAAATTATTATATTACATACCACCAGTTCTATAATATTCGTAATCCTATACGTATGATATGCATGATTTAGAATTCTGGCCATATATCCGGTTTTCTGCAATGTTGAATAATTCGTAAGAGAGATCTGAGTAGACTTTCAAAAATTATCTGGCATACAAACCTATCTCGCTAATGCATCATTTTGAAACCAGTTTTTGGTCAGAGCAAATTTTTGGTAGGCTTTGAGCTACTCATATAATATTCTGTATGCAACACACGAATTTACTAGCTTTTTTTCAGTATAATCGTAACTATTTCTTTGAAAAAGTGTTTCATTTTTTTTTTGCAAAATTTCCTCCTTTCACATTATATTATGATTTAACTATCGTTGCGAAACTTTATTGCACATTGAAGATTTTCTTAAACCGATTATATACCTTCCACAATCTTTCTCTACTCCATATTTGGTTAAAAAAAATGATTTCGGAATTTTATTTCGAAACAAGGGTTACTTTTGTTTATAAATTGTCTACAAGATTTGCAACTTAGTCGTAGATTTGAAGTTTCGCAAATTGGACAAGTGTAATAATACGGCTACTAATTGGGTAAACCACACAATTACTACTCCTGCGATTTACTCAACGTTATACTTGAATTTTCATGCAACAAGTTGTCGGCAGTTAGAAGAAAATAACAGCCATCATTCGTCATTCGAATTATACTCCATGCAGATGTCATTGTGTCTCATAGACGAAAAATGATGAGTCAGATTTTCCTTTTTTTTTGTTATTCGATTCATTATCAAATACTTTCAAGATTTCATACCATATGACAAATGCGGAGCGGCTTCAGCTGTGATCATGTTTGAGAATCGAATAAAAAAATCAAGAATAAAAATGAAAATGACAAAGTTGATTCGGTTTTTTTTTCCACCTCAATTTCTTGTTCGAAAGAAAAAGGGGTCCGAATGAGGAAATTTACATGCACAGCTCCGTGAGAAATTTTTGCCTTTGGTGCTTTCGATTGCAAATTTAGATCCGGCAACGCGAGGTGGAAAAATAAGAAAGAAACGAAAAAGAAAAAGAAGAAAAGCTACCGCGGTCCAACCGGGACATAAATTAATTTAATTAACGTCGACCCAAGATTTCGGAAATTGTCAATCGAGGATATTTCGTAAGGATAATTATGTCGATGATTCATTATACTTTGGGGTAGGTTACTGCAGCCTCGATACATCTGCAGTTAATTCGTAAATCGTTTTCATATTCTCAGTAACGATTATTGAAAACAGATCGAAACCTTTTCGTTATGAATTCCGAATAAAACTCGAAGTATCGATCTTACATAATAATTCTGAGCATGAAAAGTCAGGCGCAGCATCCAACACCGTATAATTCAAAGATTGAATGAGGCAAGTATAGAATGTTCTTTCCTTCATGGATCACAATCTTACATGCGAATGGGATGGAATTAAAGGGAGTGTATCGTATCGACTTTACAGGGCCAATAAAGAGCCACTCCCATCGGCCCAGCGCAGACAACAAAAGTGAATGTGTTGGAAATTGCGCAAATTGCGTGCAGGTTTTGATAAAGAAAAAAAATTTCATTATGAATTTAAGATCCTTCTTCCTGTATATGAAAATTCGTTTCCGCATCCGCAGTTTCTATGATTTTTTAAATGCCTAACGAACTTGATGTGATCTGCACATAACAAACGACACGTGAGGTATACGCAGATAACACGTGGGTTGGGATGTGTGGCCCATGAATGAAATCCCTACCATGGGGACTTACGAGGATCTTTCTCCTTTAGTACACGCGGGAAAGGTGATTTTCGTTCGAGTTTAAGAATCAACCGCCAGGTATCGTGGCCGAAGACATGGCGGCTGGTTGAAACACCTGATCTGGCCAGTGCCGCATGGGCTTGTGCGCTAGACGCTTCTTTTATACGATCACACTACCTATAGATAACGACACACGAGATGCGCGATGGATAACGTCGTAGAAATTTTTGAAATTTAATTTCATACAGTTTGCCCTGGATTATGCGATGATCGAATGATGGTTGCAGCTTTTCAAAAATTTGAATTTTCAAAAGATGAACATCGACTTCAAACACCCGCGAAAGTGAAAACTACATTATCAGCATCGTTTTGATTGTGTTCCGAAGTGGACTGTGGTTCAAATTAAAAGTTGTGTGATAATATTGTTCAACTTTATTGAAAACGACGACTGACAACAATCATTCCTCGTTCATATCTTTGCTGAAAGACGTTTGGAGGACATGGTTACATTTCCGTTTTCATTAGTGATTTAAAAAAAAAAAGAAACATAATATTTTCCGAGACTTTTGATGAGCTTGATAATCGCGAGTCGCTTTAAATCGGGTGATTTAAATTTTGCGTACGTTCATTTAAATGCCAACCTCATCGCATGATCTCTCGGAGCAGTCTTTAAGAATAATTTGACGATTGAGAAAAAAAAGAAATAAATATGCCAATCGAAATTCGAACTAATTAATTAATTTCTCGATACGCAGTTCGATCCTGATGAGTAATTATAAACGCGATCGATAATACTCAATTTATAATCAGCGGTAACGACGTCGCTGCCGGAATATATTGTAACGTAAGAATTTCACTTTTAACAAGAACGCAATTATCCATGGGGGACATTAAAAATATAATTAATAAAATGAATAAAGTAACGTGAGTGTTTATCAGTTTTATCAGTTTCATCAAGATGCTGGTATTTCGATTATTCCTGTTGTTGTCCATGACATCTCTGCAGCTTGTTTACTCCGAAGATCTGACAACGTCCGTTTCAACCGACCTTCCGGTTCTACTCGCCACTGCCCCGCATCAAGATGACACAGGTCAGTATCCCATATTATTTGCATGTCTTTCAGCATCAGCATAATACTTTATAAGGTCGATGCAAGACGACCGGCTACGTTTTATAAATTATTCAAACGCATATTATATGGCTGAACATTTATTCGCTTATGGATTGGGTTATGTACTCGCGTCGTTGTTTACAGTATAATATATGTGATAACGAGGCCACATCATATCTTCCCAGTAATCAATTAGCGCTTATTATTCAAAATTTAAATATCAGAACACCACGTGATTAAAACCCGATCTAAGAATCCGAAGCAACTATTCGTCGTATAACAAATTTTGGTTTCTTGGAATCATTATGAGACTCAAATCACGCATTATATTCTCTTCACGTTCGCGTATATAATCAGAAGCGACTGTGAAACGTTACAAAAAAAAAAAACCGCAAATTGCGGGGGGTCAATTTATTGTTCCTTTTGAGTTAAATTGGAATTTCTTTTTTTTTTCCTTCATCACGCGGTCCGTCGCGTGTATATGCGACGATGACCATGATTATGGTGCATGACATTACTGTGTTATATTTTTCTAAAGTTAATGTTTGGATTATAGAGGACAATGATTGTTCAAATCATGACCCATGTCAAGTTAATTCGTTGTTAATGATACCAAAATAATTTCCTACTCTTATTACGTTGCCTTCCAGCGTTCTGGCGGTCTACAGGGGTGATAATTGGCGTGTATTTATTTTACGTTGCCATCATCTCGCGGTTATGCATATGGACGTAAAATATTCCTACTTTTTTCTCAAAATTTTTCATTAATTGAAACAGTTCAGTTTCTCATGGGATATTCCGGCGTATGGAATGATGAATTTTTTTCGCTAAAGGACCATATAGCGCACCGCTGTGAATTGTTTATGAAACGTGCGAATTTCCGAGTATAGCGATGCAATAATAACTCGTCTTTTAAATATATGTAATGATGTAACGTGAGCAGCGGGTACCGCTGGTGTAACATACCCTGTTTCCTACTTCTATACGTAAAACCAGAATAAAAAGTATTGCCGGTATAGAGAGAAAACTCATCGTCGTAAATAGAGTATAATTTATGCGAAATTACGCGTGTGCCTCTATGTATCATCGCAGTTCATATAATGGCAAACTTATTATTGCGAAAAGTTTTCGTCCTCTTCTAGCGAGCGGAAAAGAATAAAAAATAATAAAATAAAACAACAACGCGGGCGTAATTTATAATGAAATTATGATAGGGGAAAAGAAGGATTTAATCGATAGGAATAGCAAGGATCGAAAATTGGGCGCGACGCAGTTGGCCTCGTTATATCGCGGCTGCAGAAAAAAGAAGAAAAAAAAAATGACACTCCTGCGTATTATACCTGCAGCTGGCAATTCTCATGTAAAGTCGAAGGTGTAACGGTACATTGCGTCGCATACTCCACTGAGATTTTTATGTTTATTTCAAGCCACAAGTTGTAACAGAAACCCAGAAAATCGCCAACGCTTCTTCCCCGGGGCCGTCGGACATTCGCCGTAATGGCCGTTCCGGTACGGCGTACTACTACTTATTTTTCGCGACAGTTAAAAATAAAAAGGAGAATGAGGTTGCCGACCGAAATGCAAATGATAAAATGTATATCGGCGCTGTGGAGTTCCCTCCATATATAAATATACAGGGTGTCTCTGAACTAAATGCAAAAATTTTAAGGGGTGTAACCCCGTTCCCAAAATATGACTGGGTTGAAAAGGTGCGCTTTGCGCCGAGATGCAGGCAACCCCCATTAAACTGACGGAAGACAATGCGCTGTGTTTGAACATAGCTTATCGCTATTGGCAATGTTATGTTTGAAATAAAAATCAATGTCGAAAGTGTTTCCATTTGAAATTATTAGATTTGGTAAGCGCCATAATTCGCATCATAACGATAGAGCGCGCGTAACAACCAGACTGCTGACCGATGATTGCTGTGGAATTTGCTTCGAAGACCACATGTTATATACGTGAATCTACTCAGCTCGACCCCTTTAAATTTTTGCACTCAGTTCTGAGACACCCTGTATAGAGACAAATGAGAACTTTGGATGTTTAAGCTGATTTTTTGCAGCGTCTGGACATACGTATATATAAATATATGTTTATACATCGGTATGCGCACATATGTACAACGTATAATATATGACCTCGATGTGTAATCGATCGTAAAATATATTTGGTATTGTCAGTGACACGTTCGTTGTTTTAAATTAATGTGAATCACGAGTTATGGATTATGTAGGTGCGATGATCTTATTCCGAACTATGTTACTGTATAACGGTTCGCTTTGTCAAATTTGATTTCTTTCAACTCCAAACAATTCATCCATTTTTAAGCTCAGAATCAATAGGTACATATAATTCTACGTATACAGGTCATCAACGACTTGTGTGAATAGAAAGAATAAATGAAATAAAAAATAATATGTTATTGTCAATGTGACGTAATCATACGTGTATTTATCGTTAACAAATAGACAACGCGTCAGTTTGATGTCTACACCACCTATGTACCCTGCATCGATATATACTTTTAGTATGTCGTTCTTTCCACATACATATATACGTGACACTTAAGTATATAGTTATAATTATATACTATTCATCCGTTTTGTTTTATAATTACATATAATATAAACGTACGATATGATTATTCGATAGAAAGTTTTCCTTCACTCGATGCACATACATATGTATCTATATATTTATATACATTATGATATTTCATATAGCGTGGGTATAAATTAAAGAACTTCTTAAACACAACGATCAATTAGCGCTTCGATGATGATTATAGAAGAGTGATCGCCGATCGCGCATATAATGATATAGAAGGTCGTGATTATCATCAAAGGAATTTACGATAGGTCATTCATCCGGGGTCATCGAGGTACATCCGAACCGAAGGATAAATAGGTTTTGGTGTTAAGGTGGAAAATATTAACACTGACAGAATTGAATTGTAGTGTCGTAATATACTACGCGTAACTACATTATCACGAGGTTCTTGATCGCTGTTTTCCATATACGGTTACATTATATCAATAAAAACCTTCGGACGAATCAAACGATTTTATATACCCACAGTCGCTTCTTGCGGTCATCGATACGACACGTAAAATAACATAAAATAACTAATTCTTTCGATGGGTATCGCTTTTAATTTCCATATTTCTTTCAACGAATTCGGTGAATTCATAATGTCAAGTTTCTCAGTCTAATATACTTATATTTGTTATAGATCATCGAAGCTAATAATTATTTATATATTTCTGTGTACTCGGAACATCGCAAGGTCTGTCAAAGTCACGCGCGTTGTAGCATCTATGATCCTAGAAAAAATGTTTAAATTTTCATAACGAGAAAAACTAGCTATACTATTAATTTTCTCAGTTTCTTCTCGTTTGTTCTAACTGGTCAAGGTCATTCATATGTATTCTTGTATCGACAGATAAAATTCCTCGCATTAATTAAACGATACCCACACGCATTTATATACCTCATCAAGAATCTACTCTAATTGAAATATATCTTATGAATAATTTTCTCGTACATCAAACATACACATATCCCTGGACAGATGAGATAAAGAGAAAAAAAAATGAACAAAATTATAAAATAAAATGAAATAATTTATTCAACGATCTTACGGCGAATGATAATTAAATTTTCAACTCATGAATTCATGATCAACTCAGTATTGAATCATTTCAGGAAAAAGCTTTGACTGTAATAAAATTTTTCAATTTTGCATCGATATTTTCTGTGTGTAAGAAAACGTATACGGTATGGCGCCTGTAACGGTCGTTGATATATCGTTTTAATTATTCAAAATGATTATAAATTGCTTATTAATTATTCCCACAATGATTCACGTTCGTATAATTCTTCTCTGGTTCGTATACGCGTTGCCAGCTCACGCATTTTGTTTAGAAATTATTTGCATGTGTTTAGAAATGCGGAAGTGCGTGCTGCAGTTACAACGACGCCTCACGCCTTTGAGAGAGACCTATCGAGAAAGACCTCCGCTAGTTCGTGCTCATCCAACGAACTATTCACCGATCACTGTTCCAACAACAATGTGCGTGTCGGTACGCACTTTCTATTGTCAAATAATTAAAATTTCACATATATACTCTCCTTTTTTTTTTTTCTTTCTATTTTTCTTCCGGTTACTAGCGGTCATTCATCCGTGCAGTTGCACATCTAAATTTGCAAGAATTTTATGTCGATCAAATTTAAGTAAGACATTCTACAGATGGGTTGTTCCTTTTTTTTTTCATCTTTTCTAAGTTGATCGGTGCGAATGGGATTTTAAATGCGAGTTAGTAGAGCTGAAATGCAGCGGTCGTTATTTCGCTGTACAAGCTTTGAGACGTTGATTGGATGGATCGCGTATAGGAATCGCGAATTCCAAAGTAAAGGATGCCAAGTTCATTCGGCGTGGTATATAACGAGAGAAAATTTACGATTCTCAATCGTTATTTATGACTCATAACGTAATCGCTAATGACTCACGTTCGCCCAATTTGGCTTACTTCTGCAGGTTTTCAGATGCATGCTCGTAGATACTTGCGATGCAGCGATGCGCTCTTTTGGCCGTTTTAATGATGCCGTTCTTATTTGTATACTATCAAAACCGAGGGGATAACCACTCGATTTCACATTTCATTTCAAAATTGACTGTCCCAAGTATTTCACAAGCGGTTACCCCCTCGTATGAGAGGTCAAAATACGTTAGAATAGTGTCCTGCGATCGATTTTAAGAATGCTTCATTTTTTACCCCAAAATCGATAAAAATCCAAAGAGGTATACCTTAGATTTTTGTCGATTTTGGGGTCAAAAATGAAGTATTTTTAAAATCGATCGTAGGACACTTTTCTGACGTATTTTGACCTCAGGAACACGAATCTGCAAGTCAAATTGATCTATCTATAAAATTGATCGACTTATCGCCAATTTATCGTCTTGAAAAGTGAAAAAATCTAAATATCTCGATGGGATATTTTTCTAGCTCAATTTGGTCGACGGATTCGTGTTCCTGAGGTCAAAATACGTTAGAATAGTGTCCTGCGATCGATTTTAAGAATGCTTCATTTTTTACCCCAAAATCGATAAAAATCCAAAGAGGTATACCTTAGATTTTTGTCGATTTTGGGGTCAAAAATGAAGTATTTTTAAAATCGATCGTAGGACACTTTTCTGACGTATTTTGACCTCAGGAACACGAATCTGCAAGTCAAATTGATCTATCTATAAAATTGATCGACTTATCGCCAATTTATCGTCTTGAAAAGTGAAAAAATCTAAATATCTCGATGGGATATTTTTCTAGCTCAATTTGGTCGACGGATTCGTGTTCCTGAGGTCAAAATACGTTAGAAAAGGGTCCTACGATCAATTTTAAAAATACTTCATTTTTGGCCCAAAAATCGAAAAAATCCAAAGGGGTATACCTTAGATTTTTGTCGATTTTGGGGTCAAAAATCGATATTTTTTTTTATAGGGTTTCTTATGGTATTCTTACGTGTTTTGAGCCCAGGAATCCGAATCCGCAAGCTAAATTGATCCATCTATAAAATTGATCGAGTTATCGCCAATTTATCGCTCCGAAAAGTGAAAAAATGAAGTTATCTCGATGGGATATTTTTCTAGCTTAATTTGGTCGACGGATTCGTGTTCCTGAGGTCAAAATACGTTAGAAAAGGGTCCTACGATCAATTTTAAAAATACTTCATTTTTGACCCCAAAATCGACAAAAATCCTTTGGATAAGAAAGAAAAAAAAAATTCTGAGACTATAATCCTCGCGGGTCGGTGATGTTTGATGTGTTGCTGCATCGGTGCAACGAAAAAAAGAATAAGTACGTCAGTGCAGTAACGTGTCGCGTGGCGAATTGAGAGATTCAAAAAATAAGATCGTGGAAAGATAAGAAGATAAAACGAGAGTCAGAGAGCAATAAAATATATAATTACAACATATACATATAGTTTTAATTTAGATTAACACGTTGGATTTACACGCAGGTAATTAATCCAGGGGCTGTCTGAATCGGGCAATTATCGCGGTTGGTTATGAGAATTATTATATTGTAATTGCTAAAAATTAGCGCGGCATATTTTTTTCGAGCTAAACCGCTGATACATATTTTATATTAACGTCAGATACGCACACGAACATATGTATATTTCAATGGTCGAACATTATGTGCAGTTTTTAATACATAAGCGTCCAAAGATCAGCAATTCAGTTTTGCCGTAATAAGGTGTACAACATATGTTCGCATATGAGTACACACATAAAATCCATTCCTCATACATATGGAAAAATAACTGGATGGACAACATCATCTTTAAGTTGTAATTAAAATTCATTGAATTGAACAACGTGCTATACGCGAGCGTTTTAACGACTCGACTACTTCATTTCGTTTATATTATATGTATATTGGCTTTAACGCAATCAGACAGTACGGTCGGGTTATAGTGGGCGAATGAATTACTTACGAGGGACAGTCAGGTCGCTGGGGAGCGCAATGTACGTTTCGACCCTTTGGGCTATTTTATGGTCAACTTGGACCTTTACGATCAAAGTGCAATTCTGGGAATTTATGTGCATTTCCGTGCGTCGCGGCTGAGAGCTTAATTCTTCGCCGCAGATCCGAATTTGCTATGTTTTAAACACGTTAATGAAAAACTTTTTGGAGCCGGAACATCACGGCAGAAAAAATGAGATTATAACTGCCTTGTAAATTCAGGCCCAGGTTTAAATATCGCCGAAAATTAGTTGTAATAATGAATAGTTAATACACGTAGGTAAGTTGGAGCCAACAAGCCGTGATGCCGAAGCCTTGACCAACCGGTCACATAATTTTACTTTTCCAAAAATTATTCTCTCGTTTAAAAGTACCGCGTGGGTGAGTGTTTTTGTGTTTATTATAATGTAAAATATTGACCTCGGGTATACTCGTATGTACCACGCGGCGGAAGCAATTTTGTTTTCTAGGCGAAATTCATCGCCGCGGTTATTACTGCCGGCTGCATGTCAAAATATATTATAATGTGAATTTCGAGAGGAATTAAGTATTTGTACGAAGACCCAGTAACTGATTTTTTTTCTTTCATTTTTCTTCTGTCGTTATTATTTATATTTCACCTTTGAAAATTAACGTGCACAGGACGGTGAACGAGTGTCCGCTTGTACCATTAATTCCAATTTGCGCTCCCGCGGTGGTCGCGTTCATGGGAAACAAAGACGAATTCTTTTCCAGCAGCTGGAGCAGCTAATTTGTGCGAGGAATATATACGATAATGTGTTAAAATAATGATATTTTAAACGAGACTTAATGGGCCAAGTTTCACATCCAGATTTTGTGGCTCGTCATAAGTCATAACCTCATAAATATTTCCCGACAAATTATCGCGTATTTTTCATCCTCACTGTAATTCAGAGCTGCAATTTTAGCCGGAGGTATAGGTATAGCTGTTAGCCTCGTGTATAGCTAAAATTCTTCGCCTGCGAAACGCTCGACTTTTTTATTTTTCACCTTACTTTTTTTTCTTTCGTTTTTTTTATCGTTACTTCTCTTTTCTCTCGTCAATGTTCACCAACGGAAAGGTAAAAGATGCAGACCGGCTACCCCAGCAAGAGGTGTAATTTTATAACCGTCATTATTTCCATTATGGTAGTGTTCGGCTCTTTCGAGGTGTTACGTTCGTTATTTCGTCTCGCGGTTGTAGGTATACATCGAACTTTGGCAAAAATGGCGTACTTCTGCACCGAGGTCTTTCACCTCTCCGGCAATTCCTACTTCACCGTTTACAAGAGCGAAACTTGAATTGTTAAATACGTTTACCACAAGACCATATAAGTTGCAGCCAAGAGCGAAACGCCATTCAACGATTGAAAACCTTATAAAATCAGCTTTTTCCAAAGAGAGTTGTAAACTCAGTTTTATTCTATGGCCTATTAACTCGAAATTGTGGCCCAAAAAGAGAAAAAAAGGAAAAATCTTATTGCGTCCCCGTCGAGGACGATAAATTTCTTGTTTGCTCCGGCACCGTGAGATTAGTTTAAGGATTATAACTTTTAGCCCGGCCCAAAACGATTACGGGCGAGAAAATATATCAGAGCGAGTTGAAAAGGTCCGCTATTACAACGTGGAGGGGTCGAAAGATCGAGGTTGCAAAATTTTTCTGATACCTTATTTTCAGGTTGTGTACTTGTAAGAATTTTGAAAATACCCCTAGATATTATTTTTGGGTTCACCCCTTGCGATCCCATATCCGCGTGCGATATGGAATGGCACGAAGAAGATCGAAAGAGAAAAACGAAAAAGAAGAGGAAAAAGTCGAGTCAGCGCGTATTCTTCGTCACCGCGAATTCTCCAGGCTCGTGCAGAAGCTGGGTATAGGATGCTTCGTAATTTTTTTCTTTTTTTAATTTTTTTATTCCTTCGTTCTTTTTTTACCCTCTTTTTTACTGTTTGATTACGCGCGTCTCTGGCACAGGAATCTCCGCCTTCTTCTGCGCTCGACATTCGAGAGATGACAATGATTATGTTTGCACAAAAAAATGTCAGCTTAAATAAATCACCGATTCTAAAGCGGCGAGGATCAAAGCTCACGTGGTTTATACAACGTCAAATTGACACTGTTCTATTCGTAATATTTAAATCATAGATATTATCGTTAGATTACGGAATATTATATGTATACGTCTAAGAATATTATACACTTCGTATACGCGCGTGTAAGCTGCTAGATAATATCTTTGGAGGATGGACTAAGTCGAGGATAGATAGGTAGGATCTATACGCCATCCGATCGATGGGCGTCTAATAGCGAGGTGCGATAAATATTAATTTCGGAACATAAACTATACGTAACATACATAATACGAACACGCGCGGACTTCACCTGCATGCGACATGAACTGCCGAAGAACAAAGTAGAAGAAGACACATACGCCTGATCACTTTATACGCGAGTTGATTGTAAATTCATGGATTAAAGAGTCTACTTATAGTCCTCGCGCCATGAACGACCTCGCGAGGAATTCTATACGGTTCTGTATATGTTGAATCGCGTAGTTTTTTTTAATTCTTTTTCATAAGCGCTCCACATGGGGAAGACGGCAGCCATTGTTGTAACAAAAAGACGAAGATATCCTCACAAACCATAGCTAAAATTCTGAGCCATATAAGTTTTTAGAAAAAACGTTATAGCGAATTGAATTATTATAACGTGACGTGCTCGCATGGGGGTCTTTTTTTATTTGTCAATTTTTTTTCAATAGTTGTTGAAAGGGCAACTGATTAAAGTATAAAAGATGCAGAGATTGAAGAGTGAGCGATCTGTGAAAAGAAGAAGATCTCCTTGGGAGGATTAATTATGCTTGCGAGAATCAATTTTCGTTTTTCTTTTTATTTTTTGTTTTCTCTTGACATTTTTTCCGTACCGAGAAGCGTGCCTGGATCTTCCTTTGATCTCGATCATCGTCGTCTGCCTCGCGTAAAAAGTATAAATAAAAATAAAACATCTAACGCTGATCGGCGTCCGTTTGATTCACAAGATATATCAGTTTGGGATTCTCTTCGCAGACGTACAAAAAATTGAAACGTGTCCAATCCGATCGATCTATCGATCAACCGATATTATACTCGCGTGATTTTAGACGTCCGAAAAAATACCATCCGACTGGAACCCCCAGCAGGCAAACTTTCGAGCGCAGTTCCACTTGGATTTGTGTCGCAGGGATCAACATATGCGATTGCAATTCTCTTGTAAATAATTGTTTTTCTTTCTCATCGATCTCGACGTTGACTTTCGAAGATTCCCCTCGTACGTTCGCACTTAATTGCTGCATCTTTAGGTATATCGATTCGGAGAAATTCGAGTGCATTCGAATACGGTACACTGACCCAGTCCGTGAAAAGTTGGCTTTGAAAGGTGCAAGCAGGAGGAGGAACACGAGGCTCTCAACCGATGTGAGCCACATTTTGGAGCGAATTTTTGCATCGTTGCACACAATCTAAAAGATACCGTCAAAAATGGCAAGTGAAGTGTGCAGCTTGCGGTGTTTCTTATGCGGTTAAATACTTTTACAAGTATATAATATATAATCCAATGTTATCGCCATGACCGATCCGCCTGACACGAGACTCTGCACTCGCCTGCATTCGCGTCGGCGTCCCGTTGACACAGTTAAAATTCGCTCTGTATTTGCATTATAAGAAGTGAGAACATACTATTATGATAATGTATACATGCGTTAAACTGTCAGGTTACAATAATCCCGTGCACATTTTTTATTCGAGGATTTCTCGTTCAACATCTAAAAGGAACTCTATACCTACCTACCTAGTAACTATATGGCAGTGAACATCGGGAAGAGATATGAAATTTTAATAAAAGATTTTCTCGGCCTCAGTCCTCCAAGAGGCAATGCCCTGGTAACCCAGAATCTGACACGGACATGCACGTGCTTACACCGCCGCGCCTTATGGCCCGGTCTCTGGAACCTATTTTGTTAGTCACGGTAAAAGGCGGTCCGAAGATGAAGAATAAGAAGAAGATTGAAAGAATAAAGTGGGTTATACGTGATTCTAGTTGTCCTCGTCGCTTCCAAAAACAAAAAAAGCAAACCATCGCGTCAGGACAAAGTATACACATCCTTATTTTTTTCATCTCAGCTTTTTTTTTATTTTATTTTAAATGCCTATTATCTGACAAACATTATTTGTGGGCGGCTCATTACGCCGATGCGGTTATATTTTAGCCGAGGAATTCCAGAGATAAAATAAGACGAGGTAGTCGAGTAGGTATTATTTTGTTCTAATAACTCCGCGGCTCTGATGAAATGCAACGTTGTGCGTTGCTGCGGGTACATACGAACATCATCAACGTCTGTCAGATATATGTTAGAATTATCAACAAAAGTTGTGGGCGGCCATAATTATTCCCACATATCTTCGGGGTATACACCTTATGGTATATATATTGGTTGAGTGACGCGCGTGGACCACCCGATGCAGGATACGATGTGAAACTTGTTCTCTGAGAAAATTTCCAGCTGTGATTACATGATGTGCATATACCTACGATCCGATCGCGGTTACCCGTGTCAAAAAATTTCAGTTTTATCACAAGAATTTATTTTATTCCTACCGCATGTCGACAGGTTTATATAAAATTATCAGGACCTCTCAACGCTTTGAATAAAATTGGTAAATATAATAATTGGGATTGTTCGTCCTTTTTTTTTTGTTAAATGTTTTTTATTCCTAAAGTTTAAGGCGTCATAACCGCTTGTAGGAATCCCGCGCGGGCGATAAAGCGCCATTTTTAATCCCGGCAAATTGAGCGGCCCGATAATTAATGAAGTTTGTCACCTACCTCATCTGCAACTTTTTGCGGACACTCCATAACAAAATTTGAGAAAAAATCGCGACCATCTCGGACACCGAATAACAGATGCTTGCCGACGATGTTTGTAGTGGAAATCAGAATTCTGCCAAATTATATTCTGATGAATGCTGAAAAAGAAAAAGATGGAAAACTCGGGACAAGTAGCCGCTGCAACTCGGAGAACTATAAACGATCGATAAATAACCACATGGTGTGAAACCGGGCTTGTCGGTTCTTGACAACTTTTTCAGCTAATTGGTTGTTGAGAACGAAATAGTGAGAATCTCGGATCTTCGTCCTCTAATTTAGTAATTAAATACTTGATTCATGGACCCCTCGTAATCTATTTACACGCTTGTCACCGCTCTCTTAAATTTTTTATATTATACTTGTCCGGAATTGAGAGCTCAAAGACTATCCACATTATTGTATTTTCGAAAAGATTGTAAAGAGAATTCTTTTCATGTTTCATTGGATTTTTTATTCATTCTTTTTTCCACGACCCACAATACTCCGTAAAGAATCCTGTGGGAGGATCGTTAATTATGTATTTATCCTTATATTTGTCGCCATACATGCGGTACATTAACGACTTTCAGCCTCCGCTTTCGGAAATATCCTCCGCCCCTCTAGAAAAAAAAAAACGAGTGAGATTAATAAAACGAATCGAGTACCTAAACCTATACCCATATCTATCCATACGGTATTAAGGCGAGAGCGATTTCTCGGTAGTAATTGGAGAACGTTTCAGTTGACATTTGAGCACGCATATTCGAACGATAAGCCTCTTAAAAGAGCATCGAAACGAAACCCCACGATCAATCTTACCAGCAGGCATTGACCCACACTTTGTGCCACCAAATGTGACCTATAAGCTTGCCAGACTAGTCTAACGAGATGTTATCTCATTCTATCCTCAACCCTACCATCTCTCTTATTTCATCTACGCAGCTGCCATAATATCTCACAAGTAGAGAACGAATAATAGTTACGGAAGAGGAGGGGGTGGGGTGGGATGAGAATGTACGTAACCACGTCCATGTCCATGTCCATATACCGGACAACCATCGAGATGCATTTAGAAAGAATGCGTTTGAAGGCGTGCGGCTAGAGTGTAAGTAGCAATCTTATGTACCGACATACACAATGCATGGGTAGAATATAACATACAGATAGAAAACACACGTACAAAAACGTGCTCTAGATTCTAGCGGGCAGATATTCGGTGTAAATGAACGAGCTAAGCGCGTACTAGGAAGTTGTTAAGAGGGCCGAGTATGCGATATTTATTTGAAGCAATCTGTGTCGATTCTTATCAAATAGTGTAGCTCCGTTCATTGCTTGCTAGTTGGTTGGAGGTTGGATAAGACTCTGATTGTTTCTTGGTCCCGCTCCGAGAGAAAGGGAGAAGGAGAAAGAGAAAAACGTTATCAGTTTGGCTGAAACGACTACTGCAGACATTCTCTTAGATTGGATTCGGGTTCTCGTGGCTCTCGTTGCGAGCAAGTAATGGGTTGGTCGGTTGGATGGTAATCGAGGTATTGATTAGTGGACCGTGAACGTCGAAATACGTTTTTTTCTACATTCCTTATGTTACTTCATTTTTTATTCTTACCGCACTTCGTCTGGGCCGGTCCTTTTGCGGGAGGGTAAAAATACGCTCTGGAGACCTTCCTGCCGCAGGTCTTCGAGAACTGCATCCCTGTACATTGAATTAGGTGGGTCTAGGTCGTGCGGCGAGGGACACTCTCGACGGGTTACCTGATTATTTTTGCGACCACGACACCCGAGTCGACATCGAAGCTCCGAACGTGTGTCGAGTTTCACTTGGACCCTAGGTGCATTTTAAACTATACGCATTTGTTCCACAGTCGACTTATTCGCGAAGGGACCGAAAACTGCGACGCTGCAGTGAATAATACTGACGGGATAGATTTAATGGAGTCACCGCGGTCGTAAGATATCCTCCAGGTTTATAGAGAGGAGAAATAATTTTAGTCGTGCGGCGCAGCTATACGCCCTGACAAAAAATCCAAACTGCAGACTCACAAATATTCATACGTGTATTTCACTTCTCGGAAGAATTATGGCAAGAACTCTCTCTCAGGACACTCAACCTTCTGCAAAATCTAAACACAGGGTCTTCGTGTGACTCGTCGTTGACTTGAAAGCTGTGAATCGATCTTCGGAGTCCTTTTTTTTACCAATATCCGAAAGTACCAACGTGAGAAAATCGTGCTTTTTGGTGTACCTTTCGCATAAAGGATATGATATCCAGGTGAAGATAGTGCGAGCGTTGGTATAAGCGTGGGTATCCATCGCCCCATCATTGGATCCAATTTACGGAACAAACTGCCATGATTATATCCGTACACCCGCGCCTGTTTGTCTCGGAGTGAATCTCCGGTTAACTTCCTCCTGCACAAGGGTCACGGGGTTATGTCTATCATGTTATTTTGCTCCGTAGTCTTGCAGCGGATGGTTATAATATCGGTAAGGTTGTTCCGTGGGATAGGGACATACAACTTCTCGAGGACTGTGTTTAACCTACGCAGTACGTACTCCGGTGGGACGAAGCTCGCTTTTTAAAGTAACCCAAATAAAGGGGCGGACAAACGTGCGGGGGAGGATACCCTGGTATAAAAGTATCGGATTGTCAGGTCACGGGAAAACGGACATCGAAAGCTATGCAGCTGTTCGTACAATAAATACCTATACGACAAAAACACTGTGCTACTTGCTGCGGGGTTAAAAATTCCAAAACGACCACGAGGCCCTAACGAAGAGAGAAAGGAAATGAAAATAAATAACGTAGCACCGTGAAGAGGAGAAGAAAAAAAACTATCCGAAGAGAACACGAAAAGTCGATAGCTGGTTAGCGGAAGGTTCTACTATAATAACAGGATGACGTTGCATGATTCTTCGAACTTGCTCGAGGCTATCTTGTGGCCCACTTGTAACAGAAGCGTAATGTGACATAACAAACGTTTGGGATGAAGTGGACCCATCTTGACTCTGTGAGTGGATTTCAAGAATTCCTCTTCACATTCCTGGCCCTTATTCGACTCGGGAAAAGCGACTTTTTTTTTACCCGTGTATTCTAACCAGTTTCATATACTAACACGTATATACTATCGAAGAATTTTTCTTTTTCTTAAAACTCTCGTTAATCGAGTACGAAGTGTACATCCGTAGCAGATCATCGGGGGTACGTGAAGTTGGCATTTGGTCGCGCCCATTGCGATAGACCCGCGGGACGTAAATTATGAGTTATGGCAGTGAGTCGATAATAATTATTCCGCGCTGCAGGTTTAATCAACCGATCTGCATCGCTATGCCCGTGCAGGTATTATACTGGGAACGAGCGGCGTCCTTGATCGAGTTCAGGAACAAATGGCTGGGGAGGTAATTTGTAGTGAGAACTTTTGCCGTATTACGCTATATCTTTGCGAGTCCGTAAGGATATAGTCGCAAGTACCGGTACACCGATGAATAGTGACAGGAGCAAATGCATCGCGCCATCGATTTCATAGTAGATTCGGCGATACGGATCAGAAACAATTCCCGTTATATTTTGTTTTTGTACAACAAATTTCGTAACTCTCTTTACCAGCCACAACTAGACCAAACCAACCGCGAACTGTTTTATAATTGTTACGACAGTTACCGCTGACTGAATTAGAACCTTAGAGGTTTGAGAATGTGGCTGAGAATCTTACGGCTATGGCGCTAGATATAAGGAAGTCTAAATTTTCTAATCTTATAAAGAGTCACCTCATATTGCGTGGAGGTTATAAATAGCATCTCGATTATGCAAATTATCAAAGCTACTGCAGGATATCTTAGTGCAGAATCATGATGAACGCATTTTCCTATAATTAACCTGGTCCACTAGCCCGCTTACCTGTTGAACGTCATTAAAATATCTAAATCCGGTATTCATAAAGATTTCTTCTCACACGTTGAAATATACGGCTTGGTTATACGGAGCACTTTGCAATTAGTTGCTATAAAGTCTTAGCATCTTCTTTCATGCATCATATGCAATTAACAGCATAAAACGTGATAGTGCGGATGGTAATCTCGTCTGCGAACGGCTTGCACCGACGTCGGCGTCGTTTTTTAGGCGCCCATGGACGCCGCGCCGCAACATTCGCAGTTCTTATATAATTATAACCGATTAATCGATTACAAGGAACCAATTTACCGGATAATCAAACGCTGGTCTAGAAATACAAAATCATTAAACGAATTCCATTGTTTCTAAATCCTACGTAAAAATATTCCGAACTTGTGGCTACCGAGCGCGAATTCTCCCAAGGAAATGATGATCATCATCATCATCATCTCTCGGATAATATCCAGTTCGCGGAGAAGTCGGTGCCCTCTAAGCTGAAAGCGCAGGGTGCTGCAGGATGCCCATCGACTAGAACAGGTTCGCATCGTTCAGTTGCTGGCCAACTTTCAACTTTTTGCAGATATCCGCTGCCTAGTGCAACAACTGGATATACCGAGTTCTAGGTATACGATATCCGAAGATCTCGTCGAGGCGCTAGAAACGGGTCGCCGATGCAAAAAAGCTTCGGCAAAATAACGAAAAAAAAAATAGCAAGACTTTCAGTTACACCAAGAAAAAAGAAAGTTATAAGTATATAATAAAATGAATAAATAAACAAATGAATGAAGTAAATGAAGGAACAACCCTCCCGGACTGCGGAGTACAGCTATCGGGATTATCGCGATGTCTCCCCCTGTATACTTGAGATGTGGTTCTTCCAGGGAACGATGGAGAAGTAATTGCGCGATAATTAGCCGGTGGCGATCAGATTTTCTCAAGTTGTTTCGACGCAGGAATATACCTCGCGTGTGTGCCACCGACAAGCTTGAAACGCAGTCATGAGAACACGGGAACAGGAATTGCGGTGTGCCAACGAGTGAAAGTGTCAAATAAATATCCGTTTTGCGTGGCTAATGAGTAATTATACGTTAAACGTTAAAATAAAAACGGAAGTCGAACGTAAGATGATGCGTGTTTAAAACAAAAAAATAAGTAATAATAGAAAGAGGATGTCGTTTATTCATCTTCTTTCTCTTTGCTAATGAAAGCGACAAGGTGGAAATTGTGACGGGTGACGTGAATTTGACTGATTGTTGACGGAATTAGACATCATAGGGATGTACGCTTGAAAAGTTTATACGTTTGCCCTGCGGAACTTATATTGTACTTATCTTTGTGGTGGAAATGGCTACATAATTGAAACCATTTACGGTAAGACGGCTAGTGATTTTTTGCTGCGGATGCTTAAGCTAACAAGAAAGTCAGTTCCGACGATATCGATTCTTCGTTACGAGCGTTTACTGCCGAGGCATGAGAGGAGGCAGGCCTATCCCAGCGGAGGATCTAGCCCCGAGCGGTTCGAAGAGGCTGTGGTCCTCTCTCCACGTGCTCCGTGTAGGAATCTAGTCTTAATGAATAAAATTGGCTGGGCGAGTCAATAAGGCAGGTAAAGCTAGCTGAGGTAGAGTAAAAGAGGAGGAGTACAAAGGTACGAGAGTAAGCCTTATTCCTACGTCGGTAAGAAAGATACTCAACCCTCTTTTGCTGTTGCTATGAGGTAAAAATTCCCTCACGAAGACCTGTTCCCTATCTGGTGCGCTAGTACAGGATCAGGATCTCTCGGTCGCTTAGCTACGTGTATTCGATGTATACTTACCTACTACTTTTGCTTTTGCTACCTCGCTAGGTATACTTGTTGTTCGGTTGTTCTTGCGCGTGGTTCAGGAATTACGCTGCGGTGAGTAGTGTAGGCTTAAGGAACAGGAATTTGTGCTTAAGGCTTTTTAGACCTACTTAGCGGGGGAATACGACGAGGTGCACTGCCCGGCTCAACGTGTTTACGGTAAGTGCAAAGCCCCGACTCAAAGGTGCTTTTCACTTGGCTAAAAAAAACTCTATCGGCATCGAGTTCTTTCTAATACCCCCTCAGTTCAATATCCGGTTGAAGTTCAAAGTCGACTGATTCCGAAGGCTTCGATTTAGCGAAATCAGATCACAGCTCGTTGTGAAGAGGGTGTAATCCCGGATGACGAATGCGCATTTCAGGAAATTTGTGATACGTCGAGAGAGTATCTCGTACGACGAAGAAAGTTACTCACTCACATGTCCGCGAAGTCGGCAGCAATGCCGCCACGGCAGAAATTGCGAGGCTAACGACCCGGAGAACGACCAAGCTAATAATTGGCAGAGCCGTTGAACTTTTACCACCTTTTATCGTCCATCACCACCAGAAACGCCATTATTCTCGTTACCACTACTTCCAAGTACTATCGACATCACCGGTATAGAACAGTGCGTTACATGCAGTATGTTCTTTGAGTTCGCCATACTACTTTGGTGGTAAAGAACACATCGTAAAGTGCTTCGGACTCCTTTTGTTTTCGGCGGAACCACTTTGGAGCTCGCGGCTATTTCGTATCAACCCATTTCACGCGCTGAAATTGAAACTCTGAGGGTGGGTCATGAGCGTGGGTAAAGTTTGTGTGCCGCTGCTCGGACGTGTTGACCTGACAAATTTAAGAGCTGTGTTCCTGTCGACTCGGAGAGAGCTTGAACTTGAAAGTGAAGGGGGATTGGTTGAAAAGAGAGCAAAAAAAGTAATGAGTCGCGAAAAAAAATTGAATTTACAAAGAGAAGAAATATACATAACGGAATTTTATTCGCCTGGCCATAACACTAGGTGAACAATTTATTCGTGTTCACCTCCCATGTCGGCTGAGATTATAAATTAAAAATTCCTCAGAATTTATTAGCTCCAGAGAAGAAGCTTTTAGTCAAAATCTGATTTAAAATCTTGTCTGTCCAACACTTTGATCCTTTTCAGTTCAATTTTAAATTCAGTTACAGCGTAACGTGTGCTACGGTAACTACAGAAACCATAAAATGAAGATCAAAGGATTACTTTGACACGCAACACGTAAACGAGGTGCACCTTGGTATCAATTAGCGCACAACTACGGATCGTTTACAGTGTGGGCTGCATAGTAAATCCAGAGCTGAAAAGTTTTTTTATCCATATACCACGTTCGCTCGAACTGCATGGTGTGCTCTTTCAATCCTGCAATCGAAAAAAAAATGTCTATAATACACTGCCAACACTCACGCAATTGCTTTTAATAGTGAGAAATTTTTTTGGACAATTGTTGGGTACGAGTGTCGAAATTTGACGTATCAGTCAATCGACTTCTGACTCCTTTTAGTGATATACGAAAGTGGATAGGCTTCTGTGGGGAGTAGCGTGGTAACTACTTTCCACGCTCATGTCCCACGCAAACGAGCGAACGAAAGCCCGAGGGTGATGCGGGCAAGTGAAAGTGGCACGCGCTACCAAACACCTAGGAATCGACGAGTACGAAGACCGCAGCTAAACTCGCAGAGAGTCAAACCCGTACGTCTTCGTACACGTATAGTAACCCGCTCACTTTCATACTTTCCTCTTCCAATCATCTCACAGGTTTTCATCGCCTCTAGGGAGTTTTCTCATCCTTTGCGCGGACAATGGTCCCCTATCACCGAGAAAGAGCGAAAAAGGGGTTTGGCGAATTAAACTTGTCCCTCAAGCGCAGTTACTTGAAGAATTAGATTCGCCCAAAGAAACCGGAAATCAAAATTAGTTGGCACGCAGCGGGGCTTCCAGTAAACTCACGATTGCTATCCTCAGGAAAATAACAGCGTACCCACTTTTAATTGTTCGAATTGTATTTTTTCAATTACCCATGTGTCACGTGGTTTACTAAATGCTTCGCGTATACATAATACCCGTCGATGAAACGGAAGTGAAACTGACTCTCTCGGGGCTCTTTGTCCCTTTCTATTTCTCTCTTGTATACACTTACTTTTCTCTTCTTCTCTTTTTTTTTCTTTTTTCGCGGGTCGTTACCGTTCCTCTTTGCGACGGTGATGGGCCGCGGTGACGTTCGCAAACATCTCAATTCAAGAGAAGGTGTATGTAATGACGTCTGATTTATAAACTCCAGTCAACGAGTGTCTTCGGATTCATCTCACCTTGAATTAAAGTCAGGCAACTCGTTACTCGACACGAGATAAGGAGGGTCAAAAAGTGGAACTTCGTTTTACGAGCGATATCTTCCATTACATTCCATCCTGTTTTACGTTATCTGATAATTATCTCTGTAGTTTAATCTTAATCCTCACTTGCCGCAGGTTTTGTCACTTGAAAAATAGTGGCGACACCGATCTGTGACCTCACGTTCTAACTAGTTACTCCTTAGTGACCCAGCTTTCACCGAGCCACTATCGAAAAAAATCCCTTACACTATACCTTCTTCAGGGAGATTGTTGATCCGGGATAGAGATGCAGGCATAGCGACCTAGTGCGCGCAAAGGTTTCGAAACTTCTAGATCTACTGGAGCATTGTTTAGAAAATGTCGTTACGGCCTTGATTCATATTAATATAGTTTGAAAAGTTGAGTCGCGTGATCTGAACTGGTTTCGCTTAGCCCCAGGACTGGCCAATCCCTGACACTGACATCCTTCAAGGTTCGCCTTTTGCAATCGTTGTGGGCCCAGAGGCGCATCGCTGGCCATGACATTGACTCGAGATGGAAGCCTCGTGAATATGGTAATACCTGAGCCCAGACGCGAGTCGTTTGGTGCAGCCTTCGGTTCCTCGCAGTTCTACCTTCTCCGTGGATGGCGGATCTCTAACCGCTGACTGGTTATTTTAATTGGCGAAGAATCTTCCGGCCGCGACCGTAATACCGGCATATATTGCATCTCGCAGCTTCCCAGATGCAGGACTCAACCAACAGAACAATCCAATCACAATACCTTTTCAGAAATTCCTTAATCCAAAACTTTTTTTGCAATTCACCTTTCTTACTTCCCCTCCTCCCCTCCGCCCCTACTTCCCTGCTCCCCTTCTCTTCCCTCTCCGTCTGTTTTCAAGGCATTCAATTTCTCTCAAATGTCAAACCAAGATAGAAATAACAAGTTCAACAAGCAACTGATCGGTTTCTTCGACTATATACCCTATTTCCATCAACATTCTTTCGAAAGTCACCCTCGAGGCACGAGAGTGATCTGTCGAAGACCCAATCGAATCAGAAGGTATTCTCGTTGGTCTTCGAAGGTAGATAATAGCAAAACCATGAACCATAACTCCCTAATAAATCTGAGCACACCTATGGCAGAGAGGAGAATGAACGACTGTCGTTTGAAAATAGGCGACGTGGTACATGAGAGCTCGTTACGGTGAGAAAGGAGAAAGAGAGAGAGATGAGTTGGAAGTTCTCCTGACTTTGCGGGGCAGTCTATTCCTCCGGGAATAAGGAACTGCCGCTTGCCTTGTCTCGCCTGATCCCAGGATTAGATTTATTGGCGCATGGCGGACTAATGGTAACGTGCGCATGTCCATGGACTTGGAAAATCCTCAGAGGTTGCAGAATTCCTGCTCGCAAGGGTTTTCAACGTTCATCTGTAGGTGGTACTTGCTTCGTGCTAGCTGATTACAAGGTTACCTCTGAGATCGGTAATTGCAACTATACCGGAGAGAGAACTGCTGCCTTCCTTCGAACGAACGTACGTACCGATTAGACCATGTACTATTACATAGGCGTCATTTCTGACTCCCTCAATTACCCAGGCGCATCAAATTCAGTAATCACGTGATCGGCGGAGGCGAAACTGATCCGCAAATTTTTATGTCTTACCATTACATTATACGTCCAATTATTTTGCCAGGGTTCCGAGGGGTATCAACGGTTCTCTGAAAATTATTGAGCGGAATCTTTGCCAATAAAGGAAATAGGATACTCGGTCTATTTCCGGCAGGAAAGTATCGTAATTCACACATTATTTCATCTGGAGAACCAAATGTTCAGGTTGGTTACCCATTTGAAACTATATACACGCAATGCAATTTGCAATTATTCAAATACATTTAACAAACGTGTGGTCGGTGCGTCTTTCATCGCTCGTGTGATAACCACATCCACAATATAGCTAATGGCTACAGAGTCGATTCACAAGCTTGGATCTGAGATAGTTTGGAAGTCGAATAAAATTTTCTATCTAGTAGTAATCAGAACCAGAGCGCGTCTGCTACCGCCATAATCATGAACGAAGACACGGATGATACCGGATTGCACGTGTATGAAGTAAGCACCTTTAGCGGCTGCAAAAACGGCAGCAGCAGCAACAGCAGAAGCAGAAGCAGCAACAACTATCGCATCAATGATCTAAATTAGAGTACGGCGCATCATGAATCAATGTCTGTAACAGCGACTGCTTGCAAATAATTTCCTGCGACTTAATATGCATCAGCAGATCGGGCCCTAGAAATAGCAGTCGATTGGTCAGGTGGTCAGATGGTGGTCAGGTGGTGTGTAAAACCTGCTAGCCATGAATGGTCGCCCACTCAAAGTACATACGTTGTGAGCTTTGCCATGCACCGTAGTTTCTAGTAAAATCTATATGATATATGTTCATATAGATATATTTTTTCCCACGCTCCGGATATATAAGACTCTCATGGTCCACGTATGCTGATGAATAGGAGAACGGAGTATGAGCACTTAATAATATCATCGTGAGAAGGACGAAGACTTTGACCGTTCGTTCCTCGCTATGCGGAAGGCATTACGTTCTGCGTTATTCAATGTTGATTGAGCCTCTTTGTGCGCACAGGTGTGAACCGAATTAACTCCAATGAAATATTAAGGGAGACAAGTGCGTTGGCAAAATTAACCGAGACCGATTGAATTATTCAAGCGTTTCTAATGCTCGAAAATTATCACAAGCGCTACGGCTAGTGCGGAGAAGTATCAAGTTAATAGTCCCTGAAAAATTGATACGAGTACCCATCGGAGTAGATACGAATGATGAATAGCGATTCCGCACAATTAATAATCAGACAAAGAAAACAGGTGCGATTTTATGCATGCGATAGGTGCGGCGATACAATTATTATAGGTATATACTTGTATGCATCTGCATGCGGTAGCGTAGGATTTATTCTTATGATGGTTTCAATCTATAGCTCAAGGATGGTTGCAAGAAGCCTATAGTTGTATCGACGTTCTCGTATCTCACATCTCACATCTTACATCCTCTATATCAAATTGATCGATAATTTACGGTTTCGTCTTCGGAGTAGCGGTCGAACGCCGATGATTTTACCCGAATTAAATCTCCGAGCCTGTAAGAGAGTCACGTAAAATCATTGAATTAGAAATTACAATAACTCCTTTAGCACGTAATTTAATGAATACTCACTCGGACGAACCAATTGGATAATGAGACCCGCAACGCGGATGATCTGGAAAACAATTCTTATCCATTACTATCAGCGGCATTTTATGTTGCTGAGTTCGCTCAAAATCGTTGTATATTTTATACGATCGCACGAATATGTGTGTAAAAAAATGTGAGGGCCAAGGATCTCGCGCGAAGTTGATGCTCCAAATTGCGGAATAATGAGTGTGAATATTATTTATTTAGCTGTTTCATTTTTTTTTTTTTTTTTCGCCTCAGGGCGTTCA
The DNA here is from genome assembly GCA_963932425.1 of Athalia cordata. Classification (NCBI taxonomy): domain Eukaryota; kingdom Metazoa; phylum Arthropoda; class Insecta; order Hymenoptera; family Athaliidae; genus Athalia; species Athalia cordata. The sequence continues at coordinate 31,821,337 of OZ010627.1, read as the reverse complement.
CCATTATGGCGTATCCGCGATTTGTATTCGTCGTCGTTCCGCCGGCAGTCAAAGAACTCTTATATTTCCGAACCACCTGTTCGTTGAAAAACCCTTGAATCGACTCGGTATAGCGATAATCTTGAGAGCTCAAGCTGACTATGTACCGTGAAATGTTATTTGGTATTCAGGGACAAAGGACCTTAATCGATTTTTATCGCACTTCGTCGAAGATTTCGTGGGGTGAATACCGGAGAAGCTTCACTTGTCGAATAACAAATTCCAATGGCGTGCCAAAATTTGTATAAAACCCCTTTAACAGAAAAAAAAGCAAAGAAGGAAAGAGAAAAAAAATGTTGAAAAAAAGAAGGAAAACTAGCATACTCACAATCAGACATAAATATCCTTTCAAGCGAATGGAAACACAGAGAGTTATTATTCGGGGAGTGTTATTATAGTCTCTGACGGCAAAAGTTGAACATCATATTTCAGATCGCAAATTTCATAAATTGCCTGTCTTGGGCAACAATTACGCTGACATGAGTTTCGACTTGGGGTTTAAGTTTAACAATTCGTGAATACGATTTTAATCGGAAGGTTTCCAGAGTGAGAGGCACATGCGGATATATATTACTATACACGTTCACCGGTATTCGTTTAAACTCTTATAATTTTTTCATAATTACGAAGCGAGTGAATTGCCAAATTGGGACGATGATTTCTCTGAAGTCCAGAGGTCAGACAAAAATAATGATTTTGATTTCTACGTTTAGTGAGTAGTTTTTTTATTTTTTATTCTTTGTTATCGATGCGAACAGCTGAAGATGAAATGAGATCTGCTTTTGGGAAGGTCTGATAATCATAGATAGAGTCACACGTACTACGAAAAAAATTAACAAATTTATCCATCGCATAGAAAATTTGATACAATAATCGGCAATATTGAAAATTTAGAACACTGCATTCCGTTCATCCTTGTCTCTACTTTGCATAAACTTCCACGACGATGTATTATCTGAGGAAATTATGTAGGTAGGTCGGTTGAATAAATGCGGTTAGCCCGTCACAGATGATGGATTTTATATTTTGCCAAGCAGGAATGATCGAGAAATTCTTATTGTTGCCGCTTATTATTTTCCCTGAACGAGTTTCGGTTTATTCTTACGTATGTATCAAGTCCGAGATCTGACCGTGGCCAACAAATATTTCGACCTACGGATAATCAGGGATGTATGAAGGTCGACGTGTTGTGTTATCCATCAAATCTGAATCTACGCGGAAGTTCGCGAACAATTCAGGGGTCACAATGGTGAACCGGTACGTTAGCGAGATGATGAGTCGTCCAAGGTTTATTAATTAGCCAATTCAAAGTGATGTCCGTGCTTTTAATTATTTCGATCTTTTATCTTGTCCCTGCACGATCATCATTCGGAATACGAACGAGGAAGTGGATCTTCTTTATGCTTCGTTATGATAATTTTCCCCCAGATTCTCCGGGACGTGCGCAAATAATAATTCGTAGAAAAAATTAAACAATTTTTTACGCTACCGCGTAACGCACAGTTTCGCCCTTGACGTGCGATTAGATACCAAACGGATATCGACAAAGTTCGATATAAAATGCATCGGGTCGATCAACGGTAATCTTTACTTTCTCAAATAACGAAGGAAGCGTAGTCGCTGTGGTTCTCCAGATCTCCGGTCCTCCGAACAATGCATAAAACATAAAATTCAACTTCGTTAACGAAGAGCACGAAGATCCGGACGAAAAGGACGACGTCCGATGCCTACTTGGCTGGTGGCCCTTTGCGGTCGGCCGAGACGAAATTGACCAAACGACTTTGAAAGACGTGCCGGTCGCAACCGCCTCTTTAAGAAAGGTGCGCTGAATTTCAGGGCGAGCTCTGCGGCACGTCTTGAATATGAAACCAAGACACCAATACGCCGCTGGAGCCCCCGGGCAAAAGTGGGCGACAACGGGCGAAAATGATCGTTGATGCAGGAAAAATTTGAGAAGCGTATCTTAAAAGCATCTGGATCATTGCAATTTTTAATTTTGGGAGCCACGACGGACGTCACTCCCTCGAAGGATTATCTCTTCTTTTTCATCAACATACCCATACGAGAGTTAATATTCCTATGCGGTTCGCTATCTGAAGCATAGGAATGACTAACACACTCTGTACAAGCGACAACCCTATGCGCTGACAAAGGATTAATGTTTCTCATCCTCGCCGCTTGCTCGTTGCAAGTAAAGAGCAGGATTACAGCAGATGACCTATTATATACGTCATTCTCAACGTAAGGTACGAGAAGAGATTAAGTACTTCGAACTTCTAAGCTGTCCGCTATGTTCGCTTCTATCAAAGACTGAGCATCGCTTCCTGGAGACATCAGTTAACTTTAATTGACGATCAAGGAAAAATTGACTGTCTTTCTACGATTTATACCCCCACTGAACGATCTTTTAATTACTATCCTTCGATTCAATTTCGCGGAAGAGTAGTCGAGGTCATATACTTACCAGGATCTATGAAGAGGGCCGACTTCTTTCATTATATTTCTTTATACGCGTCAGAGAAAAAGTTACGGCAACGACAGAAGGATCAGGAAATGAAGACCCAAAAGCTATCGAAGTATCATTGCAAATAAAATCGAAAGGTTAGAGAAATAGAGAAAATCCTTGTCTCGAACCAGGTATTAAAATCCAATCTAACGATCTACAAGAGCTCGACAATCAACTTCCGAAGGAGATACCCACCGGATAATAACAGTGGGTTGAAAAATAATGAAAGAGAAATTCCAGCGGCTTCGAAGAGTCCTCTCACCGGGTTCGAGCCTAGTGATCTCCTGGTCTGTGCAGAGCTGGGCGTTATCTTGGTCGATGCCTGGAGTCTAAATCCTAGAGATTCTGAAACTAGATGGCTGGATCACGATCAACCGGAGAAAAACTAGACTCACGAAGACATTAATGCCTTAGCTTTTATGACATCGATGCAGACTCGTTCGCGGAGTACTTTTTCTCATGGTCAGTTCTCATGATTTTTTTTTTTTCTCCACGGTGTCAAGGAGTGAATAGAAGACGGGGAGAGCAGCGCGAAGCGGATCCTCCGGAGGTGGTATCTCCTAGGGTTGTTGATCTTCGTCGTCGTTGTCGATATCCACCACAGTGCGGCTGTGTTTCCTCGGCTCCCCCGGGGGGAAATCGGGTTATATCAACGAGGTGCGTGTACGGCGTTATGGTGCTGCAGCAGCAGGAGCTCGTCTCCCTGCAAGTTCAGCGGTGCGAGTATTAACGGATAACGTTTCAATACGACGCGACGTGGCGAATATAGAAAAATTGTGGTCTATCAGGAATTATCGGATCCGCCCTTATAACACACTAGTTTTATTACACTCACCCATTTCCGCGTATACATATACGTGTTATCCGATCGAACCTGCGGTCTGTACCGCCTCGCAGGATAGAAGTCCACGCAATTTTCTTATCTCCTTAGCGGTAAGAGATTTCTATGACTTTTATCTTATAAATTATACCGCACGGTCCGATCATTTATCCTTCACCGTCCTTGATTCTTGATACGTTTCACAAGGGAATCGTTTACAAGGAAAATCTCTTCCCTCATCGATTATTAATTCCGGGTGCGTTACGCAATATTGGTAACTCGTCGATTCGTGTAAGGTGATCTCATTCCCCCAGGAAGAAAATAAAATCTAGAGTGGGGGGGGGGGGGGGGGTGGTTTGATACGCGACTATATGATCGAAATAAAAAATCTAGGGATATTCTTCCTGTGGGCCGCTGTCACACGGGAGACAGGCAGGCAATCTAATCTAACACATTCCAACCGTCAAGGCGGCTCAGACTGACTAGCCACCTAGGCACACCCTGCTCGTAATATGCAGATGAGGGCATAAATATGAAACATGAGATCACCGCACCACCTACAGTTTTCTCGAGCACAATACTACGCAAACATAAAACAGGGAAACCAGTACCGAGAGCGATAACCTTGGGGACCATCGCAGTCGAAAAGCTTTGTTTGGAACACTCTCACTCTCCATTTTACTCGTCAGAAAAACTAAACCAGGTAAAACGAAGAGTTTCTGTTCGTCATTTTGATCCGTCGGATTCAGAAAGACTTTCGTAAAAGTCGTTTGTCTAGCTTCTGCGTACGTGAAAAGTATTGTATAACTTAAAACCATATATATATATATTTCTTTTTTATTTCCAGTTTCGCACGCGTAGCATCAAGGCAGTTACAAAATATCTTATGGTATTGTTCGCGAGGGTCTTTTACCCAGCGACTTTTCCCTCTCGTGTGAAATCACTACACCGTACTCAAAGCGGTCTCTCATCATATTTGACTGCGCAATGTGCTCATTGACATCTTACCATAATAACTGACCAGGTACCGTTTAAGGTATTCATCAGTCAGAAATGTCGAAACGTTAGACAAACGTGATATTCTTTTCTGCCCAAACATCGTGATCACCTGCACCCACTTCTCGAGGTCATATTCGCCTCGCGAAAGCCTTGCAATTAGTCGAAAGCCAAATATCATTTCTAATTACTGTCTGATATCATACTTCCATGTATGCGATGGTTCGTCTTCTTGCGATGTAAGTTTCATCACGATAATCATCATGGTAATAGTCGCGATACGTAGATACAACGCAGCTAGTGTTCGGAGGGTCACACCTCAGTGATTGCGGAGCTGAATTCACTGTCAGCATTGTGTTGACCGTCCAACGACCAACATTGGACTTCACAAGCTAGACCAGTTGAGCCCCAAGTGGCGGTCAAGTGCAGACCGCCCATTGTATGGACCTGAACATTTATCGCCTCCCTCGATTTCTGTAAGGCTTTTATATACGTAGTAGATGTAGTTACGATTAAAATACACACTTTGAACGGGCGGCCGCTGGCGTTAAGGAACGACGCGATATTCGTTTTCGGGGTCAATGACTCAAAGCTTTTGCATTGCGCCTCGGAGGATTTCGCGAGGGACTAACGATAAGTCATGTTTTTAGATTGGACTCTGCAATTAAAAATTAAACGAAGCTTACCTGCAACTTATAATACATGATATCTTTTCTTTTCGGACGGTTATGTTACGCTCGATTTTTACCGCATCGTCTTTGAGTTTTTTTTTTTTTTTCTTTTACGGGGTCGTTCAACTCCCACTACGAGTAATCGGTCGAGCGCTATGGAATGGATATAATATGGAGAAAGCGAAGCAAAGATCCCCAACCTAGTTTGATACTAAACGATTTTACGACCCCCCCTCGATTATATCGTTACCTTCGAAATACTCTCTGGAGACGATGGTTTATTGAAAGTAATAAGGAGAGCGGACCAAGCGATGTAGTTCCAAAAATCTGCCTGTGATGGTTGACCATCAATCTTGTGAATAATATACGGGCTTCCACATGATAAATTCTTCGCTATATTGATCGAAAACTTTTGAACGTGTTGCCGTAGATCATTAATTTTAATAAATTCCTTCGCTATGTTCTTATTTGTAGTTATAATGTACCTTCTTCTACTCATATCTTTGGTAGTCGAAGAACAAAAATCCACCTCCGCAGGCTCGCTCGTTTATTAAAACCAGTCGATACAACCGTCGAGCAAAAAGCAATCACGGACAAGTAGAGAGGCACGAGCCCTCCCGTAGGGAAGAATTTCTTCTATCTATTCAAAGTCCAGGTGTTGTCCAGCTCTAAGAGTTCCCATGGGGTCTCATAAGGAAATCTTTACCAACAGTATATACTCGACACAAGGCTACGATTGTACGACGTTATCTGATCGCCATTAGGAAACTTATGCAAATTTTTCTGCGAACTTAACGCGTGACCATCGTCCGTTCCAAAGGATTTTTCGGTGAATAAACGTATAACTCTATGGTGTATTCGTTGATGCAAATCGAGTGGAACCCACGAGGATACGTGTAAGCCAATTTCTCACACCTGTCCAATTAAAGTTGAGCATGGAATCTGTCAACCCTCGTATGCAGATAATCTTGTAGCTTATTTGCTTCCATCAATTGAATTGACGTGTTTTTATTTCCACCAGCTGACGCTGAATCGACTTGTTCCAAAGTCGTCGATAGATGGATCAATTTCGTTAGTGAATTTGGATTTCTGAGCTCAAAATACGTGAATACGACAATGAAATGGTTGAAACTAGCAATCTGGACTGATCAAAGTGATCCGTAGGACATCTTTGATGAACCATTTATTAGGTTGAAGTTGCACATCGTTCATCGTCGTAAGTCGTACTGCACTCGATCGAACAGGCTATCGCAATCTTTCGCTGGTGAATTCAAGGGAAATCGATGTGTCTCGCTACGATCGGCAAAGAGAGGAATAGGCAAATTCAATTGAATTACGTAGAAACAACGGAGCGAAGAGATGGACGCGTTGCCGTAGACAACGTGGCTCGGATTTATTCACCATATTCAAATACGACAGAGCGGCGGTATTGTTTCGAGTATATACGGTATTATATTTTATTCATTCTATTTCTGCGCGTAGAATCCCAAAGGTTTTTTCATCGATACCTCCGACATACTGATCACCATAAAAATCAATTTTGCATCTACGATAAACTTCGTCATAATACGAATGAATTTTCACCGAACAAAATTTCTCCCAGAAAAATAATCGTCAGAATGTCTCGAGCTAATTGCGCGTTGAAAGGAAGTTGACTGGTGCAGCCAAAACAATATACATGTCCCTACCACCATACGAGACTCATTGCTAGTCTGCATGCAAGACGGGGCGCGTCTTATACACTTACGTATCGGTGCGTGACGAGTCTCTTACGACCACATTTTGGTATTGGATGCGTGAAGATGTGTGTATTACGTATTCATTGTATAGACGTGGTACACGATGCAGTTTCGTGAATCACAGGTAACAATTTCTTTTTTTTTTCTCTTCTTCTCTTCTCTTTTCTGTTTTTTTTTTTTTTAACCGTCTGGGAGCGATGCACCGACGTATGTAACATCCATGGCGAGTGCAACATCGTCGCTTTCATTTATTATTTGAAGCGTCCGGTATTTGAGGGTGGCACGACGTCACCGAGGTGATTTTCTGACGCAGATTCGCGTCGTTTGAATAATTGAATGGTGGTTCGAATTTATTTATTATTTTTTTTTTTTCCATCGGACCTTCGTGATTTCATTGTACTTCCAGTATACGTACGGTGAATCAAGTTTGAATGTATTGTTATACAGGAAACTGTGAAATAGTTTCGAACGGTGAATATTATTTTTTTATATACCGAGTCATGCAAGGCACGAGTGGACGAGGGCGGTGACTAATTCGTGGGTGGTGGTTACAGGAGTGACCCTAGGCGCAAAACGACTCGCATGAACAATTAAATGTTTTACTGGACACTCCAGGCAGTGAATTCTGAAGGCATTAACTCTTATAATACCGGCATTACGACGACGGGTATGCATTACTTATATTATCTTCAGACGGCGCTGATTCAACCTTAGGAATTCTGTTTGATTTTATTCATTTATATATTCAACTGTTTTATTTTCTTACATTTGCTCGTTAGTAGATATATAAGAAGCTGGTACTGCAGGTTTTCAAAGTTGAAAGCATCTGCAGAAAATACCTGTGTAGACGTTAAAAGCCAGTTGTAGCGCGATCACCGCTTTGAACTATCGAGGTAGTACAGCACACACGGTGCAACCGAAGCTTTAAACCTAGGCGGCGTGGATTCAACCTGCTTTCATAAGCAGCTAAATATCAGCACGTGCATCTTACTTTTAGACCTTTTGTACTTTCGGTAGAACCAGGATCACGAACTCTGCTACACTAATTGATCGCGTCTCTTGGATCCCCAGTATCCTTAGTACTTGTACCTACAGGTATACTCGCCCTGCAAGACCCAAGAGGATAATGAAGACGCGCATCCAACCATACGAAGCTCGTTCCTAGAAGATCCTCGATCCTCGATCCTCGCTCTTATAATATACCTTCGCACTCTGTCACTCGTTTAGTTTCTCTGTTTCTAGTTACACAGGTCCTTGCTAGAAGATATTTCATTCCGCGTATCTAAGAGACGCAAAAAAGAACAGAAAAAAAATCATTCAGTACAGAGTTTCAGCTGTGGGGGTGGACGAATAATAGCCTCGATCATTTGATCCGGAAATAAACTTTGGTAATTATTGTACATCCATATGTTTCCAAGGTTTCCGAGTGTAGTTTCGTTTTTTATCAAAGTTTATTGAGAATCAAAGCGAATTAAATCCTCTATAAAAATCTGTTAATTACTATGCGATTCACGTACAGAATAATAAGACGCTATACGTCTACGAATCTTTGTGAATAAAAAAAGGAATTAATAAATTAAAAAAGATGCGCAGGGGTTATCTTTACACTGAGGTGAGTCCAACGAGATAACTCATAATTACAGCCACTCGAGAACCTTCGAATCTAGAAGATTTAATATACCTGTATCTTTCTTTGTTATTATGCTTTAGAGGAAACAAAAAAAAAAAATTGAAGAAAAAATAATTAAATAGTAAAAAACATTCATTACGAAATCTGTCGATAGCCTCTGCAGCTGAGAAGAGTCGATTGAAGGCATTCGTTTTTTTTTTCTTTTTCATATTCTACAATTAAGCCTTGGATAAATATTGGCTCATCAATTCCTACCATAAATGCATTATCGGATGCCTTATTAAGGATTATTTCCATCAGCGTGTGATGAGGTTCTTATCGAGGATAACCCATAGCGAGTCACGTCACACGAATATTAAAAATAGGCACTTAACAATCTTCGCGTATTTCCGTGGGATTCGATAACCTGTTATTAAGCGTTATTAAATACAGAATATGATGATCGATGTGTATTGGAAACAAAATAATCGATCGAAAAAATTCTCTCATATATAAAAAAACGCAACCGAAATCTTCTTTCGGAGATCATCGAACGAAAATCGTGTTCAATCGATATTCAATCGAATTTCAAACGGCTAATCGTAAAACTATTTCAGATTCGCAGACCGGATATGCACCTGCGGCGTCATCCTTACGGAGTGAGGTCGTCGCGCCAGTTTCGTATAGAAATATTGACAATGGTTGTTACGTAAGTTCGCGATATGCGCCGCGACATGAGGTATTTGGTCACGGACGTGAGCGTAATATTTAAAGAGTAAACCTTAGCTTTCACTCTTAGGGATTTGACGTGTCTCCTCTTTGTCTGCGTTTCAGTTCTTCAGGGCGTTCCGACGTGTTGTATCTTTCTCTTTTTTAGTAACTAGGTGCATCATCTATTAGGCAACAAGTTTTGGTGAACCGACTGCATATATTCGATTCTTCAGATCGTACCGCCTAAAATACGAGAGTTCGTTCGATCTGAATAGCTAAAAATGCTACCTGATGTAGATTCTCCCCATTCGTTTTTTGAATGCAAAATAGAAACAAGAGCCGCGTTCACCTCCGCTTCTGTTACGTCTACGATGGAATTTTAGCTGCAGGCTTAAACTTTCCTCATCTTATTATATGCGGGAGAAAATAATGATTACGAAGTCGAGGGAATCTTGTATAATAATTTGATCGTTAATTTTTACGATCGTACATTGAATTGTGATTAGGTAGGTCGACAGGTGTATTTATTACCTCTAACTGGGTTATATTGTTATAATTATAATCAATCGCGTCACACGTCGGCACCTTACATGTTTAAAAGTTGTTTGAGGTTTTTCTAGGAGTTGCCCCTGACTGCAGGCTAGTTGTTGACCCTATGCACGGAATACCAACGCCGACGCTTTCAGTAATTGGATCAAACCAGTTTTGATACAGATGCTGATTTTCTTGTCGGTACAATTCGTTAAATAAAAACTCGTCAAGCTGGTATATCTAGCCGCCACCGCCGTCGCTGCCACATATGTAGGTATATCAGTTAGTCATATCTCCTTGCGCGTAAAAACCGTTCGCCTAGGATAGTATAACGCTCATCTAGGACACGTTAGCGGTAAATATTCTAGAATCGACCAGAGCTCTTTAACACGCTGTTGTCAACCGATTGACCGAGTTACCGATCGTCTCACTATATTATACCTATACACCGATGCTATTTTAATACGCTTCTTTTCAAAGCTATAGAATAAATTGCTTTGACCGCGACAGACATTTGCTTTGTTATTACTATTGATAAAAAAATTTATGCCCGACCATAATACACCGCTTTATAAAAGCTGTGTAGAAATTTCTTTACTTTCTTTACAATCGCTTGGTATTGTTTAGGAGATACCAGTTTTATCTGTGGAAAAAATGCTCTTCGAAGTTACTACGATATTACAAACGAGAAAAGATGGAAAAATTCTTTCAGAGAAATCTGTCCTGAATCGGCTCTGTCTCAAATATGTATTTGGAAACAAAATATCTCGGCGGGGAACGCCCTGCGGAGGTTGAGAATCCTAAGACCGGGTTACCCACATCATTTCTGTTTCTCGTCTTTCACTTCTTCTCTCGGTGCAGCTGTTGCCGTACCTCCTTCTTGCCACAAACTGGGCGTTTGACGCCCACGAATGCAAACGTAGAAGATGCACTGTACCATATAGTTTCGTAACCCGAACCCTGATTTAGTCACTTTGTGAACGTCTGCGTAGCAGTACAATTGCAAGTGGTACTAGAATTCACACTGCACTATATCTCGAGAAAACTTTCTACTGCCCTATTCTACATTCAGGATAAACGAACGTCGTATATTATCAGCTATGAGTGAAATTTGAAACCTCATTCTCTGGAGTAGGCGTTGCAGACTATGTGCATTCCTTTTATTTCAAGCTCGGATATAACTTTTAAACTTCATTCCTATACGGGCTTCGTCCGAACGAAACGAATAACAATTTAAATAATTCTTATATGAAATCATCGTGTTCGAAAACTTCCTGGAAATACCGTATAGCTTGACCCTAACTTCGAGCGACCTCTCCGATATGGTTTTGCGCACAAATCACCCGAAGAAGACAGGTGGTGGTATAGCCGGTAGGCAAAAAAAGAATCGCGCGCGTACGATTTCAAAGATCTTTTCATCGTATACCTATTTAGTTTATATCCATACATCTGTCCGTCTATCCGTCCGTCTGTCTGGTCCTGTAGTTTGCCTCCCGCTGTCCATCTATGCGGAATGTCGTGGTATAAACGTTGGAGACAGACCGCGCGTTCGAACGGGCGCTTCTACGACGTACGAGACAATCCGTTGCTGCAAAAGTTCGCGAAACTTTGTTTTATTTATTTTCGACGATTTATACGCCGACCAGTTTCTCTAACCGGCCGGGTCTAGGTGGCTTTAGGCCGGGTTATGTACAGCGTCGATGTTTTGGTCCATCGTTGGTCTAGACGAATGGGACTCCCTGCGAGCCGACTGGTTGAGATTTTTGGAGTCAGCTGGACGCTGGTCTTATCTACAAAACTTCTTCAAACTCTACCGCTGCGTAGGTAATGTTTGAACGAATAAATTCTGGAATTTAAAAAATCACGCGTAACCTGTTCCAAGGTGAGAGATCTTTTACCGGTGAGTCTAGCTAGTTAGATTATATTGGCGCCTTGTCCTTGGCCCGTAAGAAACGTTTACGTATTATAATTCTTCTACGTACTTACGCGCTACCAGTGAAGCAGGCTCCGTCCATGATAAACTTCCCATGCAAAGATAATCGCAAACGTTTAATCTTTAATCCCGTATACGCGAGAGATTCTTCCCATCCGCATGTTATGTGTCTACCTACTAGTTGTGCATATTCTATACCTAGGTATGTACCGAGAGTACAAGTTGGTATTTGCCTAGGAAAATGCTTGGGCATTTTATATTCTTGGACTCGAGTAATAGACGTTTATCATAGTGACGTTTTATCGTGTCATTTTATATCCTTGGTTTCTGATACGCTTTAAGAACACAGTGTTGCAAGGCTTCGCCTTCGAATGCATCGCGTGTGTCGATATGGGAGTGGTGAGCTAATTTCAACGGCCTAGTGTCATCGATTGTTCAGTATAGTACAAGAAATGGAACGTTATGATGTATTCGATCTCTGTAGATCACCCTCGATACGCACCCTTGAATATTTTTTGCAACTTATTTCTGGTATTACATGTGTATTTATTCCTTGGATACATTTCCCACGATTCACTTATTATTTGTCGCGCTATTAGCGCGACGCCGTTCGCGCGGTTCTCAGCAACGACACGCGAGGTCGCCTATATACTTCTTACGATCTTGTCTCATTCAAATTAGTCACTTACAACAATATTGTGCACGAATAAGGTACTCTCTCCCATGCAAATATACCATATTCTACGATACCTCTCGTTACCTTATAAACCCCACAAAATTCAAACGCAGTTGGTACGCGCTTTGTAGGTAGGATATAATGTAACTTGCGGCGTCGCCACGCGCATTTTGTATCTGTAATTTATTCCTTTATGTTACAGGTAAGCCACATCCCCGCACATATTTTCTCATCGCGGTACATCCGATCGTCACAAAATGTAAAATTTGCTGAGCGGTAAATAAGCGCGGTAAGTGAAGAAGAAAATAAACTTCAGCAAGCAATCAATATTTCATGTTATAATTGTAACCGATAAATTGCGGAAATAATTATTTTTCATTCTGGAAGAACTTTTTCTTCGCTATTTATATTCTATAGGTTTTACCATATACGGGGTATAATCTATTGCATAATTTTGCAATTATTTAGTCACGTTTATATATTTATCGCCGCAGCTGCTGCTTCTTTTCGTTCTCCGCAGTTTCTGAGGTAAAAATAGTTTAACTGTATTACGTTGTACCGCAGATCGTCAATTTTATGGTATAAGCCATTAGGTATAGCGCCGTGTACTATACGCGAACGTGTCTTATTTGTGCGTTAAAAACTTTTGTCGAACATTCAAGTGGACATAACGCATGTACAAAGCTGCGGGCCATATCGCGCTAGGCGTAAATGTCCCGAGATACCTTGGCACAAATGCACACATTTTCAGTCACATTTCCAGCATATGGTGAAGAACTATAAGCTACTAAATATCGTCACGTCGCTTTGCACGAACTCACCATAAACCTGTGTGTGATCTCAAATAAGCTAAGAGTATTTACGCGCGGCCTTGTTAACTCGTCAGTAATGGGACAACTTTATAGGAGTTGTGTAATCGGCATAACGTAAAAATAAAAAAAGTAGGCCTTTGAGACGGAGAAAAAAAGAGTTTTCTTTTTTTTGTTTAAAACAAAAAGAAACGTCGAAGTTCATTGGAAGTTTCGTTACACATTTGCACAAATATCTTTTATTCTTTACTTTCAAACACGCGAATTTTATTTTTCAGACACTTTTCTTGTTAATATGGTGTTAATTGTTACATTATACGATTCGAACCTGCGGCACGGAACTTGTAACTTTATTTTTACTTAATTTTTTTTTTTTCCCCGAGAAAGAACCGTGGGATGTTTATCCTACCAGGAACAATATGGTCTTGATCATCGTGTTTAATGATCGTATGAATAACGTGTACCACCGGAGGCTTTTGCGAGTCTCCAGTGTCTTTATGTAACCTCCGCGTGTAATAATCTCGTATTATATGCGATAGGGCGTGTAAAAACTACCTTATTGGACGCAATTACCTCTCCGATTCATATTCATGGTAACGTATGTTGTACCGATCTATGCAGCTATGGTTCTTCTCCAAAGCACAAAATATGCTTCCTCGATATTATACGGTACATACGTGGACGTTGTGTGTTTAATATCGTTACGTAGCGTAACATAATATTGTTGGTAGCAAGGTGGAATTATTTAAAAATAAATATGAAGTTTTTTGATCTCCTAAAGATTTGTGAATGATAATTTTATTAATGCGTATGGACTAATGTATTTTGATGAAATTTCTGAAATCTACCGAATAGATTGTTACGTCATGATGGATAGAAAAACACCTCGGACGATCAGATGTTTTTGAAACATATCAAACCGCGCGATTGTCATTTCGAAAGAATTAAATTTTTTTTTAATCGCGTTGCGGTTTTGGCCTCAACAATTATTCCACTCGGATATATACGTTATACACATAAACTATGCTCGTATGACTAATTACATGTATAATTATTCTGCTTTTTGCGAGACGTCTAGTAACATTGAAATCGATAATTTTAACTACCTGCATGCAGAGCTACCGAAGTCAAGTGGTTGTAAAAACTTTTTCCTAACGACTGTTATTGTTATAAATAATATTTGCTCGTTTGAGCATTCAATTCGAACTTTATAACTGACGTGAATCGTCGAATTAAAGAGAGAATTATTTATAAACGAATGCCTTATATCACGCGGCATGCGAGATTCGAAGATCGCGGATCGGTGATCGTGAACTTGGACGTACTTGACCATCTCTACTTGCTGTGAAAGTCACGCTTCATGAATTAAGCACCCTCTCCCGCGCTTGGGCGTTAAAAGCATCACTCTGACGTGCATATGAATATCGTCGATGTGCGAATATAATCCAAGAGGTAAATCCAGAAGTCTTCGGTAGCGTTTCGCTACAGCGCTTTGACTGAGAATGCATAAATTTATTACTTTTCTTACACACCAGCTGCAGCTGTACCTTTAAATACCCGTGAACGAAGAATTACCCTTCGGCGATGCCGTCTCAACGGCTACCTGCGTAGAAGTCACGGCCATTTTGAAATCCTACTACACACACATCTCTTTTATACCGCTAAAAATAATTTTTAAATAAAAGAAAAAGGATTACAAAAAGTTAAGAAAAAGAAAGAGAAAAAAATCCAATTGAGAAGCTGAGGTAGTCCAAAAAATGCTCATTTTGTACGTGACACTCCGCGACGTGGGGATGAATACGAACTGACATCAAATGTGAATTTATTCTATAACGTCCGCAAATTTATTTACTGAATGAAAGTGAACACCAAATTCAGGAGTTCCGTCGTATCGAATTTGTGAACTTATTTTACCGAGTGTACATTAGATGAAAAGAATTTATTTTCTCAGTCTGTAATTATGATCGTTGAAAGTATCGGGTCGTAGCAGAAATCTATAAATTAAATAGTAAAGTTAACGACAAAAAATAATTCTGTAAAGAAATTTAGAAATGGACAGTTTCCTACTCGGCAGGACAAGTATAATAATATAATTTTGTGAGGCAAAAAAGATGAGAAGCAGAAAGGAAAAAAAAGGATACAATCTAGCAAGTTCATTTATTATAAAGTAAATATAGACCCGAGTTGATAAGTAATTAAAGAAAGTCTCGGGTACAACGTTGGTCAGGTGAGTGCAAGTAAGATGAAAAGTTAGGAGATCCGTGGAGGAAGACAAAGGCGGAAAGTTATTGGACAGGCGTTAACGTGGATTTCTAGTGCCTCGGGCGGAGAGAGGATCGTATCGGGATGTGGGTTGCGTCCAGACCTCAGACTAATACTACGATCTCGTGATCTGACCCATTCCAAAGTGCAGACCGATCACTAAAATTACATCCCCGCGGTTCAATCCAAACGATATGGACGATGGAATAAGAAAATAAAAAATATATATCGAAATAAAACGAAATGAAATAAAATAAAAATTCATAATATTTCCACAGATTCTCTCAATCGTTTTATGTTTCATTGGGTCGTAGCGATGTGGATGTTTTTAAAAAACTTTAGTAATTCTCCAAGTAAAATTTCATATACGAATCCTCTAGCGGGGCCGGACAGAAAACGTATAATTAGTTTGACAACTGTAAACTCTAGTTTAATTAAAATTAAACTGTTTCTCTAATTGAAAGAGCTAGACAATAAAGTTTCATACGATGAAAACTTTAAAAGATTTGCGGTCCTAATTAAATAACACCGGGATTCTCATTCTTCGAGTGGAACATAAAATGGAAAAAGAAAAATATATAAAAAAATCTCCGGAATAAAAGATGTAGAAATTAAATATCACAAAAGCACAGATGGAGAAACGGGAAAGAGCAATAAAAATTATATCTGATATAGCTTCGTTAAATCCGAATGAATGATGATAATAATGATGACAAAAAAAAGATAAATGAAATACAATCACTATCGTTACAGAAAATACACCAGTCACGGTGACAGGATTCCGAGTTCGAACGACGCGCTTTTAATTCTCGTTATAACACTTTTAATGCATCTTAACCCTATAAGGCTCTAGATTATCTCTAGCGTAAAGCAATATTCGACTTATCAGATAGTGCTAATCTAACTTCCCACTTGCTAATAGCTTATAACGGTGTATTCATTCGAAGTGAAGTTATAGCTATTATACTTATTGCTTTATTTTATCCAACGCGTTCATTCGGTCGAGGAACGATATAGGATCAATAATTATCGCCATTAGCGGTACCGTACCGCTATTACATATCGGCTCGATAAAAGTTCAAATTGGGGGATAAATAATCCTGGAGAGATTTTTTTCATTTAGTTTTCCGTTTTTTTTCTCTCGCTTTTTCTACGTAATTGCGAGTGTCGGGGCAATTTGACGTAAAGTTATGAATGTAATTTCGGTCTTTATAACCCCCTGTAATAGACCACCAATCCTGATCATTCATTTCTTGATCGATCGCTCGGTTGAAAAACATTCTAATAAGTTTCTCAAAACTTCTAGTCGAGAATCTAAAACACGTTGAGACTCACTCTGTAACCTACGTTCAGGTCGGTCTGGCTCAGAAATCGATTATGCAAAAGATAATAACGCCCTTACGCAAAGGATAATAACATCCTTTCTCAAGAAGCATCCCAAAAGGATGAAAAGATCTATAAAACCCCTCGACAGCGGCAGCAGCCACACGTACGACCTTACCTCGTCCTCTCCTGGGACTCTTCAGAATTGCGTCTCGCGACGATTTGCGTCGCTCTTTTTGGCCCTAAGGTCCAGGTAGATTCCCTTCCTTTATCTCCCCTAAGGTTGTTTACGATTTATCTATATCTCTACGGAAGACTTTCAAGGGAATTCAACGGAATCGTTGTTAACATCGTTTATCTTACTCTCCAAGTTTGGTGCTCAACTACACGCATATCTAGCTACTTTCGCGTTCACTGTGAAAGCTCCGTACAATATTCCTTCGAGTATACGTACAATCGACCCGATTATAAATCATGTCTTCTCAGAGCTACCGTGGATGACCATATAATAAATTGTGTGTATACGTATTTTTAAAAAGCGAACAACTTCCCGTTAAATTCTGGCTGCCGTGCCATATGTGGGTAATATAGTTCTGTCCCAGCAGCGTCCGAATATTATATTTCGTGTCGCTTTTCTTGCGAGAATGTACTTCACAAGCGCGTCATTTTTTCGCTACTCTTGATTAAAAAGTTATGAGAATTCCGAAGGTGAGTCATGGGGAAAAATTCCCGACATTAGATAATCGAGATTTTCATTAATTGAATAATTTTTGCTGAGATATCGATCGGATTCTCTGGATCTAGTCGCAGGTTTCACTCATGGAATGAATTTACTCCGACAGGTTTGCCGAGCCTTCTGAACGGCAAGTAGGGCATGCCTGTAATAAAATGACTAGGTACGTACGAAGCATCGTCGTTTCTTCGTTATTGAACTCGTACTTACTTTGCACTTAGTTGTTCTTCGTGGTCGTCGTCGTATGCGGTAGAGTAAATGTGTACGTAGGCATTTAGTAACTATGGTAGGTGGATACCATGATATACCGTATGCATAAATATGTACATTTATCCCCTTTCTCTACAGATCATAACAATGGTACATACATAGGCATGTAGACGAGTGGTCGGTCTCACAGTTAAGGTAGGGTAAGGTTGGGTTGGGTTATAAGGTGAGGTGAAGTGAGGTGAGGTGAGGAGGAATATACCATGGAGAGGATAAAGAGTGAACATTAAGATCGCCGGTGGTTGCCGCGCGTCGCAACTAAATCTGACGAAATTTATGGCTTATGGTGTTAGTCGAGAGTACACATAGATTATAACTTTTAGTCCGTCTGTTTGGTAACACGCGAACTGCAAACTTGAAAATTCTGGCATTCAATGCTAATTTTGTGATACAGAGCGTGCGGAGACGGTGTGATGAGCTCTACTGTGTTTTAGATGCTACGTACTCCTTTATGTTACATTCAAGTGAAGAGTTCAGGAGCCTTGCCCAGGTAATTAAACGAATTAAATTAACGCGTCCGTTCCGCCTCTCGTAATTAAATCCTCATCCAAGTTCGTCATAGTACCGATGCAGGTCGAGTATACAGTGTTGATTTTTTAACTTTATTATTTATATCCACTCTCGCAGTTGCGGCCATGTTCGAATATGATTAATCGTTGCCTTCTCCAAAGCTTTCTTTCTTTTTATTTTCTCTATTTTTTCGTTGCTTCCGACTCACAAGTATGTGCACTGCAGTTTACTAATTGTTAATAACTTTCATTAGAACGGAAATTAAATCGACGTAATCTTGATTAAAAAATCGTATCTAGGGGCGAGGCGGAAAAAACGAACCTGCCAAGGAAATATGAGCTGCACTATATCGAGGTCAGAATCATCGGAAGTCTTTAAATTGAAAAAAAAAAAGAATGAATCCGACGGATTACGATTTTTGAATGCTTTCATACTTCGAATATCCGAAAATACTTTTCCTTTTATTGTTTTCACTTTTACTTTCTTAGATCTTCAGATTTACTTTGATGGTGTATAATATAACTAATACCTTAGGTAATGAAAAACATGCAAGGGAAAGTCATGGAGCCTTCCATGTCTTCCATGGATGGTCTTCCGCGGTGGTCAACATCTTTTTTTTCTACTTATCTCAACTTTTCATCATCATCATCATCATCACCGTATATCATTCTTTCTAATTACAACGCTGCAATTATACTAACCGCGATGATCTTAACACGTTGCACAATTACGGAAAAAGTCGATTTTAATTCACGTATAATATAACATAGAAATTGAATATTTAACCTACACACACGTGTTCTATACAGTGATTTATATTCACCACATATCATGACGAATTATTATAATTTTACAACGGTAATCTCGCAACGCGTTACGATCAACGACCACTGTACGTACGTACATATATGATATCTCCATTGAAATTATATTACAATAAAGAAGTAAGTAGTGAAAAAATTAATTACCGAAGAAAATATTATAGGCGTTATTCATTAAATTCTTGAACTCCATGAATCATATTTATAGGTATGTATACGTAACATTAATCCTTAAGATCAATGGCTGGTAAAATGTCATCGACCATTTATATTGTCGCGAGCGACTGCACATAATGCATCGTAAAGTTAATACCCATAAGTCGAAAACACGCACGCTTGTCGTCTTCGTAATAACGTTAGGATCTTAATATGGGGAAGAGTAGCCTTGGGCTAGGAGGGCTATGCATAATAAAGTAACGCGACACATCATCGGCTCTGTAATAATTATCATTTATATCGTCGAATAAGATCATTTATTAAAATGATAGCGCGATGATTTGTTCGTAAGTTTCTCGTCGCTACTTCGCGTCTACCTCCACGTACACTGCGGTGGCGCATGTATAAAATGCCGTAAGGATACCGATCGAAAAATATGTTAGCTGCAGGACGTTGTATGGAGATTATATTATAAGTCTCATTCACCTTTTGTCGAGTGTTGCTGCTGTCAGTACATGCATGGGTACGCGGGCAGAGAAAAGAGATACGATATTTCCTCCATAAATATTATTGAAATACTAATAAATTTTGTTAGGTACCGGAACATTTTAATTAAACCGCGCGTTGCTCAAAGGCGAACCGATTCTCATCTTCACGTGTGGTATTAATAAGATCGAGAGATAAAACGCGCGATCAAAGCTACATCGACTAAAAGGCTTAATGATATTGAATCTCTTCGGTGTCCCGCAGCCACGAAAGTCGAGATCATTGACGTTGGTACTGCGATAGAAAAAATATCTCAATTCCGTACAAATACTTTCAATTCATTTTTATTACTAAAAAACCAAAGAAAAAAAAAATTCTAATTCTATCGTTCGAATCTCCGGTATATCTGTGTATTATTAACGAGGGGAAAAAAGCTCCCTTGAACTCGTTACCCGTGAGTGCGATGTGCGGTTTTATATTTGTGGAATATAATAATATGCGGTGCGGTACGTGCAGGTTCGGTGAATAAAATCAAGTTGGAGAACAAAAAAAGAATCACGATAGATCGCGGGTAAGGATAAGAAAAAAATGAAGTAAAAACGAGGACGAAAAAATTGGACACTTTTTGTTTCGCACCAGCATGAGTTATAACTGGCCTATATTCGCCGCGCATAATACGGTAGGGAATTGAAATAATTCACGGATGGAAAATGTTTTACACCCAAGTTCAAAGTAGCGGCTAACCGCAACGCCGATAACTACTAAACGGCGATCAGATTGGCCCTCGATCTAACCGCGAAGTATATAAGCAATCGATGCGCCGTAATACCGCATAGATCATCGGTTATAAATCTTTCGCATGATTCTCACAAGTTTCTCAACTGATTCACGCCATCGATTATTATCAATCAGATCCTTCGGTATAGTGTGAGCTTCGCCTGATATTACAGCACACGAAGGTTTACAAGTGTCAGTCACTTTTATGACATTATAATTACCTTCGCATTAGTCATTCCAATATCAATGAGGTTGTAGATGTGATGTGCGAGAATGATTGAAATTGTTTTTTTTTTTCAATTTTTTTGCATGTGATGTCTCGATCATTTTGCAATAATTATATTTATAAACGTAATCTTAATTTATTTATACACCGGAATATGTATGCATATATCAGGAAACTAGCGCGGATTAACTTAATCCGCATGCACCAGGACACGCTATCTCGCGTTTTCGATCACGTAAAAGATTAAATGACGATTGAAAAAATCATTAAGGGATAATATATGATTTATATATATCCAGTGTCCCACGCAAATGTTGCGTAATTTTGTCATCATGCACCAAGGATTTATGACACGTATAAGAATAGGTATAATTAGGTACGTTCCGTCTTCAAATCCGCATCTTCTTTCACTTCTGTCGTGCGGTAGAACATCGGAACTTGCAAAAAGAAAAAACAAGGAAAAAAAAAAGTGAGGAAGATGTGAAATTATGAAATTACTCTTTGACTCCGGCACGAATCACGTTTTTATCAAATGATCCTCATCGTTTAGCGTTTAATCGCTGCAGAGATTTTGCCTTTCTAATTGATTAAGGATTTGCATTTACGGTCACCGGCGTGACTTATTGAGTTGCAACTACGACGGGGGTAGCCACTTTTAAATTCATTGCAGACATTCGGTCGCCGCAAATTTAATAACCGAAAGAGATCATCTTCATTATGTACAATTTAATCCTTCACACTTCACCTACTAACTTAAAACCGTCTAGGATAGTCATATTTAATTATTTCCTCATCAAGAAGTACATATTTGGACAATAAAGCATAATCTCATTTCGCTTCAAAAAGGTACGTGACTTAAGCCTCGTGCCGATGAACAAAAAACCGCATATATTCGCGATGATCGGGTCTCGTCCGTGATTTCTATGTACTTAATTTTTCCTGCTCCTTACTACGAAAAAAAATATGTATTTATTTCATAATTGGCTAATTTACGTGGAAGCGAATTAGCGAATGCACTTTCCGAAAATTATTGCTGAGGTGTTGCAACCGCGGATGATTCTACAGCACAACAAGGCGTGGTCCTGTAGATGAAGGAGGAATGGGGATGAGAATCGCATTTTTTCTGTCCTGTTTTTCTTTTATTTATGCGTTCTCACGGTGAGAGTTTGAGATAGCCAAAGGCCAGCACCGAGTATATTTTATTCCGTACCGGTATATGCCTACGTACCCATGTATGCATGTACATATATTCGCGTACATGTTCATACGGCAGGTAAATTCTACACGCAATTTCTCTTCGACGTTTTCTAAACTTATAGGTTTAAAGCCAACGTGGATGTGAAATTTAAATGTGGTAGTGTGGTGCTTGCTCTACGGTATATACGAGGTGATTACGTCTCTGTGTTTGTAAAATTTAGAACATGTAACAGAAACGCCAACGTTGGAACGCATAATGCATGCCGTAATAGAACAAGTTTGTAGAGAGGATAACACTACGGGTCGCGGGTCACAGACACACATGCTACCAGATAAAGGTTTTTATCTAGATTTTACGATCTCCTACGCTCTAGGGGATTATGAAAGCTGAGAACGGTAGGTAGGCATGTATATGTATGGGTACATATATAAAGTATATCCTACCGTAGAGCTACATTGCGCTCGATCTTATGAAGATACGTACATTAAGCAGCGATACGCAAGTTGAATAAATGAATACTTCAAGTGTTATGGTTATTAATTTGATGTTAATTAGTGAGGAATCCTATATCGATCTAACCGACCGTAATCGTATCACCTTCGCATATTATCGAATGTCCGGTATTTGTACCATATACCTATGTATGTATAAATGGACGATACAATTCACAAAGTATTGCTGTTACTCGGTTTTTTACGCGTGAAAGAAAATCTTAGAAATTAGAAAATTTATGGTAAAATTTCGTAAAGTACACCACTTGGAATTGCGTCATTATTACAAACATAATGTACATAGTCATATGAGTATCCGGGTGGAAGAATCAAAATCTTCAAACTAAAGTAATCTATCTACCGAAATGATCGAGTTATCGCCAATTTTTCGCGTTTTGGACCAGAAAAATCGAGATATCTCGATAGGATATTTTTCTAGCGCAATTTAGTCGACGGATTCGTGTTCCTGAGGTCAAAATACGTCAGAAAAGTGTCCTACGATCGATTTTAAAAATACTTCATTTTGGCCCAAAAATTGAAAAAATCCAAAGGGGTATACCTTAGATTTTTGTCGATTTTTGGGCCAAAAATGAAGTATTTTTAAAATCGATCGTAGGACCCTTTTCTGACGTATTTTGACCCCAGGAACACGAATCCGTCGATCAAATTGAGCTAGAAAAATATCCCATCGAGATATCTTCATTTTTTCACTTTTTGGAGCGGTAAATTGGCGATAACTCGATCAATTTTATAGGTAGATCAATTTAACTTGCAGATTCGTGTTCCTGAGGTCAAAATACGTCAGAAAAGTGTCATACCATCGATTTAAAAAAATGTTGATTTTTGACCCCAAAATCGACAAAAATCTAAAGGGGTATACCTTAGATTTTGGTCGATTTTGGGGTTGAAAATCAACTTTTTTTGTAGTGGGGTTTCTATAGGGATATACAAATACGCATGTTTCCCATGGAATGAAATTGTATAATATCTGTAATTATACAGGGTGTCCCAGAATTCGCGCCAACTAAGTACGTAGCGTCGTTCCTCGTGAAAAACTAAAATAGGGAAGTCGAGGTGAAAATGTTCTAAGTCTGACAGGTAAAAAGTTACAGGGTGCCAAAGTTCCGCCAATCGGCGTGCACCGTCACGTCGGTGTGCCACCAACACGCCGGGCGTAGCAGTGTGTTGGTGGCACACCGACGTTATTCCAGACGCCAATTGGCGGAACTTTGGCACCCTGTAACTTTTTACCTGTCAGATCTAGAACATTTTCACCTCGACTTCCCTATTTCAGTTTTTCACGAGGAACAACGCTACGTACTTAGTTGGCGCGAATTCTGGGACACCCTGTATAGGCCATAGGTGGTTATATCATAAACCGCTGCTCAATATGCATAGATCACTTTTTTATACTCGCGGGTTGCCGGAACAAATTGAGAGTTTGATTTAAGTAGTGATTTTAGCTGTGTTTCGAGATGTCGAATGCAGGAGTTACATGTGCTTTCATTTCGGGGGCAAAGGTCTGCCTTTCACACGGGAGAAGATCTCGCGTGGATCGCAAACGATCGATTAGACTATAATTAACGGTTTACTACTATGTGGCTCTTTGATAAATAAGTATTATATAGATCACGGTGGCATGAGGCACCTGATCTCGAAATTTTCACACTACCAATTACGTAAGACGCGTGTATTATTACTTATCTCGCAAAACTCCTCATTCATTTCCATAGCTCTTCTATAACGCCCACTTAATTCTCATGCGGAGAGATCCGAATGATCGTTCGAACTTCTCTGAGAATATATTTATACCATATATTTTATTAGTTTATTTATTCGAATTTTTATAACGATCCTATACATCAGGTGCGGTTTTTCATTCATATATATACGGGAAGTTTCGAAGATATTTATCGGTTTTTAAACGCGCGAAGAATCGATTTCGGGAAACTGATGAATATAAATCTTGGAATAATTTTCGGATTTTTATTTTCATCACCTACAGGTGATCTTTTATCTGAATGAAATTAAACGACCTTGAATTAATCTGACGAGATATTCATCCTAAGAGTGACGAGTTCGAAAAGATTTAAAAAAAATGTAAAATTCCAAGTTTCTCGCACCGCGGTTTGGAATTCGCTGTATGTGCGAAGTGCTTGTGTTATCTGAGATGGTATATATATCTATAGATACATTGAGCTCGGTACATACGTATATGTATAGTATAAGGTATATAACAAGTTGAACTCGTTGCGGTGTAATACCTTTGGAGAGCGTTGCAGCTGTACCTACTCGTATATTATACTCGATGGCGTTGGGCAGTCTAATATTTCGTAATTCTCTGGGAATTCTGTGCCTCTTTGGAAATTGAAGCCACGCATTTATCGCTTTAGCTCTCTTAGCCTATTGTTTTAAAGAAATTCCAAGCTAAGATCAGCCGCTCCAGAGTAGGTATATCGCGAGAACAGACTCGCGCGGCTCGCGGTGCGTATCCAGTTACGTAAGAACATTCGATCCCGTATTTGGCACCATGTGTCTAACACGATTTGCATTAATCGACTTTTTATTAAATCAACAAAATTGCTATTCAATATTAATTCAAACTGTACCCTTGAATTGCAATTGATCAACGGAACATGGTCAATATATTTATCATCCATAGAATTTATTTCATTTTCCTTCTCATCTATAAAGACGATTTAATTGATGATACTCGCATAAATTAAATGCGTTCGTTATAAAATAGAATACAAATAAAGAAAATTGAAAAAAAATAGTCAGAATAAAAAATGAATCCAAGTCGAAATAGGCTGTATTATATGTATTTGGAAAGCTATAGATATACGTAGATTAACGTATATACCGGGCGTCGCGATGGTTGTGCTATAAGTATAACGATGCAATGGGTAGTCACACTGGCGTTGAGATATGACCGTGTTAATAAAGCAGGTGTAAGACGGGCCACGGTTGCCTGACCGCGTTAGTGCGTGCTCTCGGTTATAAGAACTAGTCGGTGTTAATGCACCCTCGCATGAGTGATTGCACCCGACTTCATGCGAGAATAATTCTTAATCCCAGAGCAAACAGCAACTAACGTCTTCAGCATCTTACTCCTCGAGCTGCACTCGCATTCCCTTGCGGAAAGACAAAAAAAAAAACATTATTCAGGAAAACAAAAGAAAAATAAACCAACGAATGAGAAAAAAACGTATTAAAAAAACTCGTTTTACTTGTGCAAATATTTTTTTGCCTGCAAAACCGACAACTGCACAGAGTATATAGATAGGTATGTAAGGTACACAACCTTGGGTTTGACACACGACCAGAGAATTACGACTGGCGCGTCTTTTTAATTAATCGTAATCGATTACATATGACGTAGAAAAAAAATTAAATCAAATAAAATTGTTTTTTTTTCTTACCTCACATCTCTGATTAATCGAGATATTTTTGTTGGTTATCGTTCATTCGAAAATGAAGAAAAAAAAATTACCAAAAATGTCTCTGACCTGTGGTTTATTCACTTTTTTTTTTGCTAGTTTTTTTGTTTTATCCACGCAGTTTAATGAAGACTTTTGCAGAATAATTATTCTAAGCTTTGGAGGTCGTTTATTGTTGTAATTAGATTTATTGAATATTGCAGCGTTGATGCAGCCTAATTAATCCCAGGCTGTCTTATGATATATCGAATAAATTAGCGGCATCGCGTGCGCTAACAAGCGCTAATTTTTATAATTTCATCACGTTAGGTACTCTATGTATATAGAGAATTCATGCGCTCGGTAATAAAACGTCGAGCCCAACAGCAACTTTACTGAGGTCAAAGATCCTATCCGACAACCCCCGCAGAGAAGAATGACGGGGCCTGTAAGAATCCCATTGCGAGAGTCTATGCGGTATGGAGAACAAAAAAAAAAAAATCTTCGACACGTGTTAAGAAAACGGAAAAAAGAAAACTCATTATAATATTAATAAACTCACAATGAATATTTAATAATAAACTAACGATGAGATTTGTATTTTGGTGAAAGCTAATGTTCGGTGAATTTTATTGTAAATGGAATCCAATGAACGTCGTAATTTCTATGGATGCTAATTTCTTTCAATTTCATTTATAATATTCACACGCAAATTCATTCTATGATAAATAGCCGACAGACTATTTTGACGTCAGCGATTAATTTTTCTGCTCGATCGAGATTAGTATAGGGTACTTAAAATATTTATGAAAATTTCTAGATAATTTTTCTCTTCGTCCAAGAATATGACCGTTGAAGAAACAGCTCTTGACTCTTTAATTCACCGCAACGGATGCAGTCGGTGAAAGCTGACCTGCAAACTAACTCGATGTACTGCTGCATCAGGTAGTAAACCACCAGGTTGTACCATACGATATAGTCGATTCCACTCGGAATATGAGGTGCAGGGTTATGTAGTGTAAATAAAATATTTCGCACTCCGATCGTGACGTTTATAACGTCGGTGTGTATAGATTATTTTAGAAAATCAAACCCGTCGTCTTCGCCATATCATATCGTTCATAAAAATATAGCTTATGGGTTGCTGGTGTACTCCGAGTCGGCCGCAGGTTACTGCAGCAGATTTTATGATCACCTGAATCTTATTTCACTGGAGATACACCCGCGGTGAAAGTCGGGATGCATTTTGCGTGCTGAAACGCGCGCAACACGCGGAAGTGCAGCTTCTCGCGGTGTAATCTACGCGTCGTTGTACTTCTTTCGCTTTTCATAAAAATCATTTTTTTTTTTTTCTTTCACAGAGCACGAAATCGTGTTCGACCCTACAAATTATTCTATGAAAAATAGGATATCAATTCGCTTGTGCGATATTATTGCAGATATCGTTGAACAATGTAAAATGAACAACGGGAAGTTGTAATACCTGCAGAAATAGGCGATAACGCTGGGAGCAGTATTTCTAGGTTGTAAGGAAAATCATTCGCACCGAAGCATCTTATCTGAGATTATAATACTCCAAGTGTTGTATAAAATGATCGTAGGACTTTACCTCGTGATGCGGAGAACGGAACTTTGCTGCATATTGGCATACGTAGTAGGTACTATACGTACCTATAATGCTATCCAGCAGCTGTAACTCCGCCGTTGGCATTGCATTATTTATTTCCGCAATCGTTGGTACATGGTTGTAAACTGTTCTCTTCCCTCGAGTTAATATTAGCCAATTGGTCTCGTGGTCGTAGGATATTCCTACCTACCTACCTACATACCTACCTACCTACTCTCAGAGGTATATATGAGGAATTATGTACACCTATACCATACACGTAAGTATACTCCGCAAGTCGTGCACAGATATTGCCGTAATTAAGCATAATAAATGAACATCTAGTCCGTCGACAGTAAGTGATTATACCCATCGCTAATGCCTTTCAGTATCATACCCGGCTAATAAATTCTATTCTTTGGCCCTTGGTGGCTAAGTAATATCATGATTGTTATTCGAGGCGTGCAAAATATGTACCGCGGCGCGTTCAATTTATTCATTTTTCTTCGCTGCATTTTTTCTTCTCTTTTCTTGTCTGTTCGTTCCCTCGTATACTTTACGGTATTTAATGCCGATCGTATAGACTTCAAATTCACGGTGGTGTTCTACACAGGTGTTTGAACTAGAGGCAGATAATCTTCCATGAAATTCTTACAATTCCAGGCCTGCGGCCCGCGAGAACTATAAGGGCGAGCTGCTTGATCGAATAAAAGTTCGATGCAGTTTGAGCAAAATTATTCAATACCTGATAATCTTCGTGATACGTTTGCAGAGCACCCCTTGTCGGGTAAAAATAGTTACGTAAATATTGTTGCAGCTAGATTATTATAATATTAAGTAAACTTCGTCAGAACTTGTTTTTTCCTTTTTTTTTTTTCCTTTCTAACCTCTCTTGCTTTTTTTCTTACACATATACTATAATTGACGGAAAATATATTTACATGCACAAATTAGATTCACCGACGAGATCTGCACCTACGGATCATTGTTCGTCTACCTACCTTATATACTCACATTTATACGTCACTCTGCAGACAATTTTATGCATAAATAAATACACACACATATACCTATGTGTATACCACGTATATTTATTCTTTCAATTTATGTACAATTTCCAACAAGTTTGAGAAACAAAAATTATTACCTAACAGCGTAACGACTTCTGATGTGAAACTTGATTTGTTTTAAAACACTTGCATGTAAAATTCAGATGTCCGAATTTATAAGAACACACGTTAGATAATATTTTTTGTACTGTACAGAGAGGAGTATCGCGGGATGTATAAAGCTGAAACATTTGCATGCATATGTTCGTACGTGAAATCATTTTTACTACATGATTATTATTATAATTATTATAAACTGTTCTCGTTCTTTATACGTCGGCGAGATTTCTTCTTTTTATAGTACTACGTACTCTGATACGTTATATGGCGGTGAATTGCGCTGGTCCTTGCGCTGGTCTTTTCTTGGGTCGAATGGTCACGGATGGGTCGTTGTAATGGTCAGGGTTATGCCGATGACTGGTCATCATTGAGAGATCTGAAAAGTAGCCCATTACACAAATATTACAATTATATGCGTAGGTACGTGCAGTCCCGCAATTTATAATATTATTTGAGTTTTTTTTATAAATTATACAGTCGTTTGTACCTCTGTGGAAGATAATTAAATGTGGATGTATATTAATTTGAAATCGCGTGCGTTGCGATCTTCACCCTTCGTGACCCAAAAATTGGAGATGAATCGACACTCGACATACGATAGCCTCATTATTTTTCATTGACTTCAAACGACCCTGGAAACCTTGTTTAGGGATCTGCACCGCAGTCTCTGCAGTTGTTCGTCCGCGCCTGTGTTCACACGGGAGTCTTCGTCTGAAGCTTGTATTTTATACCATATGTGTGTGACGTACGCGGACATGTGGAAGAAGCAGCTAGGCCAACTAACTGTAATTTGTGTTCGCGATCCTCATATGAGACTGCAGCGTTTGTGGGTATTATAAAATCTGAAAGTAGAAAGGAATTGAAGAATTCGAGTTTAAAATTGCCAAAAAAAGGATGAAAAGAATCACTGAAAATATTGTGACTTCGGGAGTTTAAATGGTTATAAAGACATATTGCAATTGGCAATTAAGATAAAGCGCCGTTTATAATTCCCTATATAAATATCTTTAATAACTTATTTATACAGACGATTAAAAAAGCCAGGAAGAATAAAGAATTGCGTGCCGATTGCCAGTTGCAGGGTAGATACTGATTGAATAAAACGTCTGCAATATAATGATGAAGAATCGATGGGAAAAATAATTTCATTTCAATATATTTATATGTCAGCAGCTGTCTTCAAATATATCAGTGCTTGAAATAGAATTTTCGCATTAGCATCAAACGTCAAATCCTGATGAAATTATTATACACTTAGCCAAGTTCGAGCTAACGGCACTAACTCATTTCTCGAGACCAGTTTTTGATCCTATTTTATGGCGCTCGGACTGCTGCTGTATAAGCCAATATCCTCATCCATTTCTATAATCACCCGTTTGAATGCTGCACATTTTAATGGTCGTTGACTTATTCCGAACGGCAAACCCGATAAAACAAATCAAATAAATAACGTAAAAACGAGAAAGAAAAAATTCACAATCAAAACTCAACCATCTATACTAATTCGAGATCCTACCAAGCTATGAACTAAAAAGTAAAATAAAAATTTTGAGGTCAGTGTATCTGATCTGATGAATTCGTCCCCCCTCCCGAATTCGATAATTTAAATCGTGTCCGAACTGCAGATGCGTATTTTTTCGAGTTACATAGCTGAATAATTTCCTTCTGCACGACGTTTCCTATATCCTGACCATAAAAGGATGACTCTTGTGGTTCTGTCATTTCTAGTCGCCCCCGACATAATCGCGAATTTACATTACACAGATATATTCACTGCGACCGTCGTGCAATTTAAAAATTCGCTCATAACACGACAATCGTCTCGCATTTAACTACGACGACACGGTATAGTTGTCTATCGGTAATGATTCCCAGGAGAGAAGGAGAGATATTATATGTCGTAATTCATATGTCGCCGCGGTTGTGCTTACGGTCTGCACCCACACATTGTAAGATTTCCTTTCGTTACGGAGTTGAATGTTAAACAGTTTTTTTTATTTGTTTCTTTCTTTTTTTTTCTTCAGTTTTTGTATTTTAATTCTTTTCAAAGTCCTGCGCAGGACCTTGAGTCCCCTCCTCTTAATGGTTACTTATGGTGGACGCTAAGACAGTTGAAGAATAAGTTCTGTGGCGTATATAATACACTGTTAAAAATTTCGTTGGTAAATTTGCTTTAAAAGTATAGGAAGTTTTTTACATATACCGTTCAGTAAATTTACTTCACCATGTTCAAGTAATATTCAAATACACAACTTTTGAATTCACTTTTCATTTTAGTGAAATTACCAAACATCGATGCAGCAAATTCAGTAAATTCAAAGAGCATTTTTCAATTTTTGATTTGCGAATTCGAAACAAAAATGTATTGTAATTTTGGTGGCAGTCTATCAAAATTACTACACCGGTTGAGTGACTTTCATGAAAACGTATATTAACAATTCACAATTAACAAAAACCATTAAAAAATACATCAGCAACGACTTTTTCAGAATTTTCATGGGGTTTTTCAACGAGTTCATCGCTTATAGATTATATATATGAGATGAAAAACGCTTTTCGAATTGTATCTAAATTGTCCTATCCGGGATACGAACCGTCGTCGTTCGAATTACTAATCGCACGCCCTACCTATTACGCCAAGCTACCTTAGAATTTAGTTAATGTTATGTGGTTTATAATACGACAAATGTTCGATTTCGTCGAAAGAGTTAAACTGATAAAAGCCCACCAATTCGATAAATTCCGAATTTTTTCGATCAACACAATTAATTAATAATTAATCCAGAAGTGTATTCCCTACACAATAATAGTAAATTTCAAAAACCCTTCAGTAATTTTAGTAGCAGTTATGTGAAATTCCTAAATGTATGGCGAAATTGAAATTCACCAACGTTATTTTAGTATTCGGTTCCGGAAAATTATGAATGAAAAAGCAAAATTAAAAGCCATGTGTAGCAATCCATTTTGCTACACTAAATTTCTTTATTACATGGACTGTAACTGAATTTTCGTGGACATATAATCGGTAAATTTCCCACAAAGTTCAGCAAAATCCAACTAATATGTAGCGAAATCACAAATTTTTCCATTTTCACTGTACAGTTTAGTAAATTTCAAATACGCTATTGTATTTTCTTATCCAATTCAGTAGAATTACAAAAAATTATTGCAAATTTGAGAAAAATGCACAGTAAATCCACTTTTCTCTGTCGAATTTGCAATTTTACAAAACTTTCGTGTAGCAAATGTGTAGTGAATTCGCAAACATTTTTAACAGTGTATGTACTGTTGTAAATTTCCACCTATCCCTTAGTTGCAATCAATATTATCTCCACTTTTTAACAGTTTTTCTTTTTTTCTTTTCTCTTCTGTTACGTTAGATGTGCAGCTTTTATACATATCGCTATATATAGCACAGTCGCGTTCGCTTTTAGCTCATAGCGCGGAACCTTTGACTCTGAAATGGGCCTTCTATACTTATAGGTATATTGTTGGAGGCAGTCTTAGACGTAATATAGTTGGTGCCTTCGAGCAATTTGCAAACGCATAGTCAAACCTTTGATTCCATGGACCAGAGCCGGCTCGGGGGTTTGTCCTTCGGAAGACGTGAGGTGACGCGTAATTGGCGTGTTGCAGCTTCTTGAAGCCTCTCCCGGCTTTCTGCGTTCCCTTACCGATATAATGGATTATAGCATACCTCTACGCTGTGGCTTATGGGCACGTATTGTTACGTTCATACCTTATACCATAGCTTTTGCCAATATTATTGGCATGTACCAGGTATATAATATAGATAGATCAGTTATTTCCTTCTTCAACAATAACACCGCGCGCTTGCAACGATTGATACCTAATGTATAGTCAACGCCTATACGCCGGCTTTTATTGTGGAAGGAAACCCGCGGGACTCATCTCTGTGATGAGAGTAAAAAACCGGCTCGATTATGGAAGCTTATATCGTGAGTTGAATTTATGGACGATATCTAATTTTTATTCTCCATCGGTTACGTAACCTCTTTTGATGCTTTTTCTCTTTTTTTTCTTCTTCTTCATTTCTGTTGAGACTAAGACTGGCCTAATCATTCGCATCGATTATATCCAGCTTGGGTCGATTAGAAACGGTCTTTTCTTGTCTATCTCCTTTGTAATATAATTGAGTATTGGAATGTCTGAGCTCAGTTGGTGTAATTAGATAAATGGGTATACCCCTGAGTCATTAAATCATCTTTTCATGCTTCAAATCGCGACGATTTATACTTAAAGGTATCATTTGATAGGTAATTGGGTGACTTCAGAGGCTGCAGCTGTCCGTTGATGAAAACACATTTAAAAGAGTATATATAATAATCTGTGTTGTTTGAAACGTACGTCAAACAACGTTCCTAATATCATATAGCTTTACAAACTTTTATAAGGTATTATTTTTCATACCCATTCATTCCCTGCATAAATTTAAATAGATTATAGCCCATAAAGGATCATTTTTTTTCCCTTGCCTATGGTTTTGTCTTAACGGGAAGACATCGTAAACAGTAAAATATTTATGAGTTTGTTCGAAGATTTTTTTTTCCTTTAAATTCAATTTTATTTATAGATTTTCAAGAACGCTTATCTCTTCAACTTTCGAGACAATTCACCTTAATTAGAAGTTTATTTTCTGCCGATTCGTAAATTTCTTTTCTTTTTTTTTTAACGGAATATTCGGAATTCAAGACTTCGACTCACGTGTGCATGCAGGGTAGGAAGCTCACACGGTAAGATAAAATAATAAATGAAACTTCACGCCACCGGAGTTTAGGTTGAAGTTCAGAATCTGACACGCCTTTTTACCATAGGGAGCGTTCAATCTGTAGAAGTCGTGAGTAAAAGTTCTTAACTTTGCGTATGGGTTGGTATACCGTGCGTGTAATCTGTTGTTACAGCAGCTGTCGCGCGTGGGCGTTTCTCATGAGGGCATCGCGAACACGTTCTCGAAAGTGAAATTACGACCGTTATTGTAATTAGAACCGGGCCGTTAGGCATGCAATACGAATATACGTAAAACAGAATGAAATTCTCGCGAGAATTCTGCGACGAATTACAGCGGATCAAAAATACCTCGGTTATTGTCCGCAAGAGGACTTGCATATATTTATGTGTCGTCACTGATTGTGAGGCAGGGACGTAAATCGTGATTTTTTTATGCCCGAATGAACGAAGATATGGTTACTAGGAAGGACGAACGATTTAAGGGCGTTTGGTTTTTAAAAAATTGCGATTTACGAGCCACACGTTTCGCAAAACTTTGTATATTGAGATGCAGACTATAGACTAGACATGCAAAGCTGAAAACTTTGTATGCAGGGGTTGTGGATGCGTATAGCGAACGTGGGGGATATAAACGTCTTAACGGTTGGATTTGACCGTATAAAAAAAAAAAACTTCAAAAAATAAAGAAATTGCAAAAAAAAATGACTAAATTTATATTCTCGTCTCACGAGGACGGATGTGTCTCTCCCGACAGGGTCTTTTATTTTATTTTTTGATTTTTATTCCTGTTCAAGTCATTTCTTGAGGTCTTTTTCATTTCTTTTTTATTCGTAACTCAGGGCCAGACTTCTGGCAGTTCTTATAACGTTGATTTTTTTCACTGTAGTATAGGTATAGGTATACAAGATGTACATAGCGTCGCACGCGAACGAAACTTCCGTTATTGCAATACAATAATTAAAGAAGTTCTCAGTTTCACCGCCTGCATGACACTAATTTGTCCGATCATAATCTTCGGGTCTGTATGTTTAAACTTTTTTTCCGTCTCTCGTTAGGCAGATGTATAGACCTACGCCGAATGATGACAAAAAATATTTCCCTCAGCCATTGTTTTCGCGTAAACTAAGCTATACTATTGTACAATGACTCGTGGATAATTGGGAATTTGTCCCTGAATAAGAAGAAAAGTAAGGAAAAAAAAAGGATACTTTATACATTCTTCTGTCGGTAAAACGATATACATACACGCGAATGTCGCAAATCTCACGTCATTAGATTAAGAGGCTGGTCTATCCGGTCTTTGCTTGATGCAAAGATATGTACCTACATACCTACACTTTCGCAATGAAATTATTGCATCAAATAATATGTGGGCGCCTATAGATCAAGCAATATGGTCTCCAATGTAACTGTGTCATCTAATGATTACATATATGCTTTTATATATTATGTGCTCACCCGCGCATCAGACCGCGAAAAAATACATCGATTTGTAATTAAATGTATCGTTGCGTATAATAATTAATGCGAATTGGGGCACACTCGCGGGTCACTTAAGTACTCTACGATCAATCCAGTATAAGAATTATAATCAATCTGTGTGAATATCGTTG
The DNA here is from genome assembly GCA_963932425.1 of Athalia cordata. Taxonomy (NCBI): domain Eukaryota; kingdom Metazoa; phylum Arthropoda; class Insecta; order Hymenoptera; family Athaliidae; genus Athalia; species Athalia cordata. The sequence continues at coordinate 31,786,491 of OZ010627.1, read as the reverse complement.
ACAAAAATCTCCAACTGTAGACGGTCCCTTCGGGCGGTTCATATTATTTAGCTTCTATTATAATTTCGTGCAGCGCCACCGTATATACTGCGATTCTCCGCGACATGTTCTATGCGCGCATCGAAGTTCCCTAACGACGTGTTCTACGCGCGCATCGAAGTTCCCCAACGACGTGTTCTATGCGCGCATCGAAGTCTCCCGCGTGGATCCCGTATAGGGCGCTTCGGTAAAAATGAAAACACCGGTTGCTGCTGCAGCTGGCGCCTTGCTCACATCGGCATTGATGTAGTCTTCGTATATATGTAAAATATGGATGTCAATGATTCCGTCACGAGGTCCTTTGTCCGGTTGTCTTCATATACGTCCGTCATATATATAATTCAATTCTCTCGCAGCAGCTGCTGGTCGAGGATAACTCTATTCGTGTATATTATTATTTACACCGTAGTACGCAGCCGTATATTTATTAAAAAGAGGGAAAAAAAAAGAAAAAATTATTTTTACGCGTTGCCTACGCAATATATGGGTATATATATTTTGCAGCCAAGGCAGCGACCGACCGCGCGCCGTGCAATATTGATAGCACGTCGGGTATAGGGACATTATATGTACTATATAGGTGTTACATAGAAATAACTTGCACGGAAGACTAATGCCCGTAAGTATCGGTTACATCAACAACGCGACGGCCGCTGCAGTATTTTCCCATAATTTTTAAGGTACGGTGATATGGTGCTTCTGCATTTAGCTTTACACAGGATATATGTTGGTATAAGACTTTTTCACAATAAAGTATCGCTACGGGGTGCCTCATCGGCAGTATCTAATATACCCTATACCATAATAATACACCGGTATTGTCGACGTCCGAGAGCTGGTGCGTAACCGGAGGTCGTTCACATCAATTATGTTAATCTTTTTGAGTCTCTGAAGGGTCTGCGTTCAGTGTCGGTCTTAGACGTGGTTTAACTCATGCCTCTTATGGTTTATAGCTTGGTGTAAAACTTTACACAACGTGAAAGTTTTATCATTTCTTGACTCCCCCGAAAATATTTTGAAATTATAACGAACATCGTTTGAGATTTGAGATAATTTAGTGAAAAATTAGTACACGTTTATTAGACATTAATCAACCGCTGCAACGTTTACCGGCTCAAATATTTTTCCACTATTAGAACTTGCGATCGTACACATCGGTAATATGTGGCTTACGGATCTTAGACAGTGATAAGAAATCTTATCTGTGAGATCGCGATCCTTTTCTTCTGTACATTTGTTTAGTCAGCGGTGTAAACCGCGGGATATTGTGGGTGAAATACTGCAGTAAAAATTGTACCCTCTTATATTGGTCGGTGCAGTCCATTGGAATCCGCAGCAGCAGCATCCATGCGTTATATGCGCCCGGTACGCGCCGATGCGGGGAAACTTTAGGAACTTTATACGGAGGAAAGGAACTGCGCACAATGCGGTACCATTTATCTTAGTTATTTCGTTTATTTGGCGCTTATTAATTTCAACAACGAGCACACGGTATACCCTGGTGATAAAGTACTATTTGCTGCATGCCACAGCCTCTGGCCCTCTGAATCGAGAAGAGCCGAGTCGATGTGAGTCTCGAGATATAAAACGGGAAAAGAAGGCTCAGAAGAGGCTTCGTTCGGTACAGTAGCATGTAAGGCTGCCCGGATACCTGCGTTGGGATTTCGTGTATTTTTATTTCGCGATAAAAAAACAAAATAAAATTAAATAAAAATGCCCGCGGGTTCGTTTGGCCAGTTAACTCCGCCCTAGGCAACTTGTGTATAGCTATACAGCAAACAGCTTCACTCTGATCGGATCTTGAGATTTTTTTTCCATTTGCAGTTTATTTATTTTCTTATCTCAACTTTACTCGTAACAATAATGATGACGACGTGTTAACACCGGGATAACAGATGAATTATCCGTTGAGATGAAAATTATTCCGAACAAAAATTTCTTCACACCTTTTTTATTGGGTTATTAAAACCCGTTTCATTCCTCAAAGGCGCAGGTGATTATTCTTGCTTTGTCTTTTCCTCGTATCATTTTTTGACAATTAAAATCTTACCGATTTTATACTGTCGACGATTAATTCAAAATTTTCGACGTATTTTCACTTATAATTGCCACTTTGGCAACGAAAAATGCTCCTTGATTTCTCTCCGATTAAAAAATAAACATAAAAAATGACAAAATATAAAATAAGGAAAAAGATTAAACGCATGTATAACGTAGATTCATCTCTTTACCACGTTAAATTTTAATAACCAGATCCGAAATTATTACAACTCGACAAATTATTTATTCTAGCCTTGCGATTTTTTAAAACAATACCTACGCAGTAGGTGTACGCACAGTGATGTGAAAGTTAAGTTAGATTAACTCACAGTTTCATGAATATTAGTGTGCGGGTTAGGATATAGCCCACATGGAACTCTTGGCAAATACTACCCCAAGTAATTGTCTATTCTATACCTGGATATTCTTCTTTGTGATAGAAACATATAGAAATTGTCTTCGTTAGCGGTAAAAAGTTACCTCAATTAACTCCTCGATCGTCATTTATAATTCACTTGCGGTATATAACATTAAAGATATACAGAATCTCATGCTCGTCCTCCTCAAATACATTTATACTTTAAACCGCGCGATGGTGAGCCCCAGAGTCTCGGTAACGGTTAAACGGCATTTCTCTCCGTGATTTTTCATCTCTCTCTTTATTTCTCTTTTATTTGAAGAGAGACTCGGCACGTGCAGAGCTTACACTACTCACACGATTCTGGACCCCCGAAGGTCCCTCCTGATATTCACCCACCAACCTTAAAACTTGAATATCCTGTAGGAGAATCCGTTGTACCGCACCGTCGATGTATATGAAAAAATTAACTGTAAAACTTCTACCGGGTCCAGTCCAGGTGCGAAACCAGGAAGCGCGCGTTCTCTGAAGTGCATTGCACATGCACCGGCTGTATGTGTATAACTGTATATACCTACCTGCTGTACTGCGGGATATAACAGAGTGCAGGTTGGTCAAACTCTTTATCAACATTATCTGCTTGTTAGCGGTTAAAAAAAAAAGAAAGAAAAAGAAAAAAAAATCAGGGTCTTATCGTTTCGCATTTTTTCTTTGCATTAATTCCTCTTCTTCTTTTTTCTTTGGTTTTTTTTTTAGAAATAAAAGCAGCGGGGTCATCCCGGAAGTAATTTAATCGCACGTGGATTTCGATCTTAACGCTTGCCTGCAATCTCCGGTAAATTTACAATTAACGAGACGATAATTTTACCACAAAGTGTTGACGGGACGTGCAATTTCTATATACTTTAACATCAGATTAGTATAGATATGACTGCCGCAACTGTTGATTTTATAGTTTTACAAACACCTTGAAATATCCGTTGCAGGACTCGTACCTGACGGATCGCTAATTGATCACCGTACAGCATTTTTTATTTATTCATTTTTTTTCGTACAATTTCGTGATTATATTACTCACTATAACATCAACAATTAACAGCGAATTGAAATAATGATTCAACTGCATGACAGAGCTAAAAAATGAAGAAGCTTCACAATATATCAGCTAAGAATTCTCATATAGCAACTATAAATTTTTTCTTTTTTTTTGTTCTCTCAATATTTTTCGAGGCCCAATTTTTCCGTGGAAAGTTTCGTGTGTTTTGTTACACACGTGGGTATGTATAACTCAACCGATACCAAGAACTTTACTGCTGCAGCTAGCATAACTAATAAATTATACTAGCTGCGGCAATCCAGTCGATCCCCGCGATTTGGAAAAATACGTTGTTTTTAATCCACCGCGATCACTGAAAAAAAATTGGAAAAAAAAAGGTTCATAACACTCACAGATCGAGATGGAAAATATATATGATTTAAGATTATTACTGATCACCTCTGACGGCTACTGCAGCGCTCTTCTGACTCAAAAACTTTTACTTTTTTCTTATCTTCCCTCTACATAAGCCCCGCAGCGAATTTTCTATTATATTGTTCAACTTATCTTTGCAACTAGTTTTAGTTTTCGTAGCCGCATATTGTTGCGGTGTGTGATGTCGTTTGCTTATACATGTATATTACATACCTATATACATGTGCGTTTATAGTTGTAAAGACTGAAGTCAGTAGCCTCGTCCCACTTTCTTGGCGTTCGTAGTCGCTGATTACCATGATAATTAGCCCAAGAAAAAAGGCAAGATTTTTTTTCCCCCCTCTATTCTTATTCTTCTCTATTCTTCCATCATTATTGTTTACACGTTTTTTCGTCGTATTTGTCATTCTTATTTTGTTTACAGAAATAAAATGTTTGGTATAGGTATTATTTTTTCATAATTTATAAATACTGTATGCAGGGTGTTTTAATTGCGAGGAATTTTTTTTTCTTTCCATTTCTTTACAATTCTGTGAAATAATATATGGCGCGATCGAAATAATTCACCTACAACTCGTCTAGGCACAGTGCAGATTTATCTCCCATTATTCAATATATCTCGTATACTACATACACATTACTTATGTACCACCAACTTCAGTTTAACTCGGTAACCACAATACAAACTCCTCGCTTCGTTGTTGCAACGTGAGTTTCCAATTACAAGTTTCTCTTCTTCATATACGTATGTATGTGTAGTACATACATTATATTAATACAGTAGGCGTCTATAACTAGTGTAACTTCTACGTCTAGACCTTATAAATGTCTCTGAAAAATTTTTGTTCACTCGCGATATTTTACTCCATTTTTTTTTATCTGTGCTGGCGTCTCATAAACTCTACATGAAAAAGACGGGGCCGACCCTTAACCTGAAATCTTAGCGTATCAAAATATAATTACAGGCTTAAGGGCAGCTTCCACGAACAGAACGGTAACTGTGCGTGATCCATCCGCTTGGTTTTACTACTCTTGGGTGCTCCAGGCTTGTATTTTTCTCCGCCCACGTAAGATTTAACAGAATAGGCGTGCCAAGTGCATTAAACATGTAAATATACATTAAATGTGTTACTACCGATTTCATATGACGTTTACAGAGAATATTGTACGTAGGGTTTTACCGTTTGACATTCATGTAATTCATTTACTATATTTACTTAAACTAACCTGCGGCCTACGCCTTCATTTTCACACAATTATGCTTCGCATCTTCGAAGGAAGTGAAAGAAATGTAATTACCAAATGACAGTTACTATGCGGAAAAAAAATCGACAATCTAATCATATATACGTATAAAGTGAGCGACACTTGATATTACGTTTCTGATCCATGGTGCCTCCATTATCCGAGTCGGAACATTAGAGCGGCGTTTGTTTAATCGGGGTTGTTTTGTTCTTTTTTCCCCGTTTTTTCTAGTGTTTGATGGGTTAGTTTTTTGCCATAATGAATGATCGATGGTAATTGTTTTACAGAGTACGTTCAACTTTTAAGAGAATAGTTATTTCACGCATGAGATTTTATTGTGTTTGTTTTTCATCTTCTTTTTTTTTTGTGCTTCTTATTTGATATACTTTTTACGACATTAAAATTAGACTTTAATAATAGTGTAGGATAGAACGAATGTGGAGTTGAGATTCTCACTTGATTTTGATTCAAGAATTTTTTCGTTAGAAAAAACAACAAAAAAAAAATCAAATAGGTAAAACCAATAACATTTTTGGAGTTATCATCATCATGAGTCGTAATGGTGTAGGTCTGTTGAACGTGTAATGCGGGTATTACGCGTTTTACACGGTTATCTGTTTCAATACGATGCAAACGATCCGTTTGATTCAATGATCCGAAACAAATATTCTACGTTCCGGAATCTACGTTGTACATCCTTTGTAGAAGAAATATTTATTTTGACTTTCCTTTTTGTTGTATCCCCATGTTTTATATGCGTATCTTATGGTTTCCTCGCGATCATTCGAAAAGGTGAAACAAACTCGGTTGAGGATGATGATGATGATGAGGGGATTGAACGAAGGTGGGTTAGAAAATTGCGTCAGATAATTGACGTGAAAGTTAAACTGTAATACACGCTTTGAGTGACAGTGCACGAACACGATTATAACCAGGCGAAATATATCGTCAAACTATAATACGTCACGACGTAACTCGAACTGTGTCGAAAATGTTTCATTCCATTCTTATTTCTTCTATGTTCCTTCTTATTCTTTCTCGACATCGAGATCCGTAAAATAACCGTAAGTGAATAACTTTGGAGGGATTATTCGACTGTCCTAAAATGCTAATATCTCCACAGCTGGCTGGATACCCCATATAAATCTTACCGATTCTTCTTCTTTCGATCGTCGATATCCATGCGCGATATTTTACTGTACGGTAAAGCATAATATACGTAGCTTATATTCACATAGCTTAGATCGCCGGAGGTCTGTTGTACTTCGCATATAATAATTGAAAGTTCGACTCCAGTTTCAACGTAACGACCGAGTTAAGCTAGCCTTTTGTGCGGCAATTTCACAAGCACATACATTTCTTTCTCCATCTCTCTCTCTCTCTCTCTCTCTCTCTCTCGCTATACCCACGAAGACCTAATAAGCGACGATCCTGCCACACTAATGCTATAATACCATAATGCCATAACTGGTTTGAGAAATCGGGAAGAAAATAGTGGACAGAGTGACACGCGTTCCGATGAACGTAACTTGGAATTATCCCATATCTAAATATTACGTGTACCTATTTCTGCCTACGAAAGAAGTGAAAGAAGAAATATTTTTCAAATCATTCGGGCGTAGTATGTGCTCGAAATATACACATATATCAATTTTTTGTATTCATCTAGTCAAAATCACGGAGAGGAATAGAAAAAAGAATTAATGTCCCGAAGGGTTCGCCCTATGAACATGAGACGAATGTGGATTTAAAAAGGCAAAGTTCCCACGCCGATCAGCGGCAGCGAATATCAGCTGTGCCTCTGTTATTACTGTGGTTGTTAGCTGTTAGTTTCTACTTGTTACTCGTTACTGGTTACTGGTTATTCGATACTGGTTACTCGTTACTAGTTGGTTTCACTGAGTGGAGTTGGCGCATCCTGCAGCAGGTTTTTTATATATACGTATACGCGAGTGTGTGTGTATAGGACATTCGCATCATAAATTCATGATATACATTTCCCATACTAAGTTAAATGGCTGCTTCATCCGGTGGACAATATTTACCCCGTAAATTGCACCTTTATATCCCATAATGTTGGTAGGGAGGTAAAAGTTGTGTCTGTAACATACTAACACAGTTTCAATTTTATCCACCTCATTTTATTCATATTTGTTTTATGTAAAATCAAGAGTACCCGTTCATATAACGCCGCGCTCTTGAATGAAGCATGCACGTTCATATATATCCTTAATTCATTTTATACACGGTACACTTTACTCCTATACCTTCCAGTAATTAAACTTATATGCTATATATGATACGATAGCAAAGAATCTGTTATAATTAAGATTGTCCATTTTTGTTGCAGGTTCGTATTATCATTTGCCGAAGCCGCACTCAACGTTAAATCTTTATTATAAGTCATAATGGTAACCTATATCTCCGTACGCATGCAGAGCGTCAATGGTGAGTTTATATCGTTGTTCGTTGGTTCGTTATTTCTTTCCTTTTTTTTTACAAGCTGCACGTTTACAGTGCAATTTTTTTTTTTATTTCTACTGTTCTTAGGTAGTTAACGCTTGCTGATCGGCGCTTCGGAATTTCTGCTCGATATTATACTTTGCCTTCGGCCGAGTATCGTGTAGCTATTAATTATTTAAAATATTTACTACCATTGAAAATTGGTTCATTTATATTATACCTATGTGGAATCAATTACCCGATACTCGTATTATCGTAGAACTATTATACCTTTTACGGTTGAGACGAAATTATATTTATGTGTATATAATGTACGTTTGATATATGTATTATATACTTAATTTACAATCTTTTATGGCGAATCAGGAACACATTCTTATCATACATCTATATACTCTTGAACTCCGGAGTCAATCGCGCGTCATTTCCGATTTCTTTATTCTGAATTAAAAACCGGTTCTTTCGTACGCACCGTATTATGCTGTATATATATATATTATATGTACACACTATACACATATATATGTTTTCGTTTTTAGTCAGTGAACAGAATTAATTTAAAGGTACTACCGTGATACTCGTAGAAAGCAGTCCCAAACTTTCGAACTGACAATCCAATATAGTCCAGCTTTTTCATTCTTCTCTCTTACAGTATTAATTGGACGCATCGTTGTATACATATAGGTATAATTTTTTTTGTCGGAATTTTTAGCGTAAAATTTTCCCGCACCTCGTAATTGGTGGAATTATAGCGACTCCGTCGGGATCTGAAAATGGGATTTGTGAAGTAAAACTGGATGCGAATATTTCGCAGGATACAGGTTGTTGCATCAAAGGGAGATCCTTATTTTTATTACGAGGCATCCGGTTTCTAGTTGTCGTTATATAGGCGTGTAGAACCGGGTCATAACCGTCGCTTGCTAAACCATTACTCGATACAACCCATAAAGATTATTACAGACGGAAAAACGGCGGCAGGTGAAGATAAGATAAGAAGCGTTTGTTATTGCACCCCCGAGGGATTGATTGTCGTCTTTTATTATATTATGCGCTATGGAGCTATTAAATTGTCGGGTGAACGATAATTATATCGTCTTTGTTATTTTACTTCTGAACCTATAATGTCTTAAAACTGGAACAAAATTTTTTGTTGCGCAGTCGGAAAAACCCCGGCTCAGAAATGGCGCATCAAATTTAATCGATCAAAGTTTTATCCTCTGTCAGAGTCTGCACGGAATTCCGTAACGAATTATGAGCTACCTTTATTAAATTTATTAAATTCCACAACGGATATCCGTCTGTCAAGAAAATAAAGTAAAATTAAGAAGAAAATGAAAAAATTCAATAATTCAATAATTCAACGTTGAAAGTAGAACGAATCTCCGGCCCCGCTCTCTACTTTGATATAATTCCGTCTCTTCGTTATCATCCTCGCATTTTTATTCAATTATAAATGAGTTTGTCTATTCAATATTCTACGGGTGAGACGTTTTTCATCTTTTTTCGACAAAAACTTGAATAGAAAATTGAGCGGAAGTAGAGTATATAAGGATGGGAAAATCGTGTTCGGAATTACAATATTTATCGAGCTTTCATTATTATAGTCGAGCAAAAACTGCGTTCGAATATTCCGGAGGAAATTCACACGTTTCTAATTAAGTATCAAGAAATAATCTTCGGATAGCTCGCATCGCGTTCTCCGCCCTTAAGGAATTGAAAAAAAAAACTTATTGATAAATGAAGATACCTATAATATGCCCACAACAACGCGCGAGGAAGACGTACGGCCTTTGCGGTGAAAAACAACGCGCGCGGCAGATGCGCGAAAGATAATGAACCGTATAGAATATCGCGGAGTGCGGTACATACCTATATACATTACACATGTATATAGTCGGGTCCATATACGAGCACCGCAGGGTAATCTGGGCTGATAACTCATGTCGCGTACCTACGTTGTACCTACGCTTTGATACATACCTAAGTATTTACGCACCTATAATATACGATTTTAGTTGAAGCGACTGCGTTTTTGACGTGTAGTTTTGCATAGGACTTGACGTGATCTTTTTTCCATATCTGGACACGTTGAACGTAGGTACATTTATAAGACAGAAGATATCTCCCATGATCACACGAAGGTTCTTATCGAATAATCTTTGCCCTTGATGCTGAGGTTTCTCCGCATCTCGTCCTTGCGAGCTGTAATTGTCAAATGTAATTTAATTATAATAAAAAGAAGAAAGAAAAAAAACGCTCGCTACCATACTCGGTAAGTACCGCGGTACGTCGGCGTGAAAGATTCAGCGCAAAAGCAGAATATATGCAGCGTCGAAAATTTACGAGACAGCTCGATTATTTACGAGAACGGAGATGATATGCGCTATGAGGTACTCAAATCCACCAACCGAAGATGGTAAACGTGGTGCAAAAGGGTCCTTGATGGGATGCATATTATATACCTATGTACCATATACATATATAATATACACACCACAACGCGGTGTCTTTAAATGAATTGACTTACAGAGGTAATACTTGGGTGATGTAAAAAAGAAGAAGAAAAAATCAGAGGCATCAGACTGCCAGACTACCTACAGGTAGGTAGGTAGCCGTTGCTTTTGCTGCAGGAGCTACCGAGTCATGTATAAGACATGAGTACCTCGCGAGGAGATGCAATGAATAAATGTAAATTCAACCTCGTAATAATTGCCGGACGGGTACCACCACTGTAATCACGTTAATAGCTGCCCCCTTTCTCTGCTCTTTTCCCTCGCCAATCCCCCGCAGTTTTCGCCCTCTATCTCTCCCTGTCAGGCGCGATAACTGCTATTCCCATTAATGGTGCATTTTATGAGCTTCTATTCTTAGGGCCTCAAAGTAAATGTCTGCAGAGATGAGCTAGGAGGATGTCTAACATACGCTGAAATACATGTATAAAGAGAAAAAAATTATCATTCCACTGCACGTTTATAAATACAGGCAAGGATGGCTCTTACCTACCTTCGAAGTGATTACGGATCCTTGTATGAATATATATAAGGTAATGAACTCATATGCTATGCAATTACCTCTCACGCTACACAACGGCTCACGTGAAATTTCACGGACTACACTTGAAATTGCCTTGGAATAATCAATCGCAATCCGGTTTTTATTGGTTTTAGACCGTATGCGGAGATTGAATTCTCATTTTATACAATGAAAATGAAATTTATCATCCTGAAACGGGAATGATTAAAATTGATCGCTTAATAATTTCAACCGATTTTCGAAGGTGAAAAAAGACGAGGCAAAAAATTCAACTCTAAAATATAAGAGAAGGCATTCCCTGACCACAATAACCCAATTAAAATAAGCGTTAGTCAACCGAGTTTTTATTTCCTAAAAACTTTTTGTCGGAACTTCCGCTTTTTGCCTGACAATGTCACCCCTTCTCTCACTGCGGACTGCGTTATGTTCGAGTCCGCAGTTTTGCTGCACGGTAGTCGCGCTACCTACACATTCCTGTGGGGGCTCCTTTGATTATTACGTGAATTCCTCGTGGATTCCTGAACTCTTCGTGATTTCTTACGAAGCGCCGTGTGTTGCTGGTATTAAAGGTTCTTGAACCCGATGTATAATAAAGAATGGGTAAAATATCTAGCGCGGGATTAAAGAAATGAAAAAAAATTGTCGCATCCATAAATATCTTTTCCTTTTTTTATTATAAATCTAAAGAAAAAAAAAATCATCGCGATGAAGAAAAAGAAAAAGTCTCACGATCAGAATTTGGTAAAAATGTCACGCCTTTGAATTCAGTGAAACAGGTACACACGCATCCCTTTTAAAGTATATCTCAAGATTATCGTTGCAACAGAAAACGAAACTCTTCTGTGCTAACAACAAACATAAATAGGAGTTTCCTGCGAGCTGGTAGGGATTCATGGAAGAAAACCTGCGTAGAATATTGAGAAGTATCCAAGCCCTGTGAAAGTTTTCATGACGATGATCAAGGCCAAAGGATGTTTAACTATGATACCGCGAGACTCCGAGGAAACGAGAAACAGGAATAATAATAAGGGATGGATTATGATCGGAGTAAAAAGTCCGCGAGTATAAAGAACCCTTATTTGGTCTGCTAAATAATTTACGATTCATCTTCTCCCCCTTCTCCCTTCCAATCTTTTATGCTTCGATATTCCTATATGTAGCTATATACGTAAGTAAAACCTGATTCGCAAGATTATTCGATCAGAAGAGCGTCGCGGAAAGCATAAATTCTGGAATCGACTCTGTCTTTACAGCGATTGGTGATCTGAAATCATGACTGGCAAGCCGAAAGCCCTCTCTACATCAGGGAATCGAGTTGTGGTACCACGTTTCTGACTCTTTGTGGTGGTGAAGAACATTGCCTGACGATGTCCGTGTCGTTTAAATAAACATGAAGCAGAAAGATGGGTCTGACGCCACTACTAACACCATTCGAAGTCATGCTGGGATTACAAATCGCAGATTAGAATGTCCTTTGATACGCTTTTTTTTTTTCTTTAATTCGGTGTCTTTTCTTCCTGAAATTTTATCACAGACCCGTGCGTCTGCAATTCCGAGAATCCTTGAGGAACAAAATTCGTGTGAAGAATCTTTGAGAAAAGAAAAAGGCACGAGTTTTGGATTGTAAAATTTAATAGAGGTGTTATCGCGTAGTAGTGGAGAAAACTTTTTTTTCTTAATAGAATTCTTTTAGTTTTATTCGGCTTCGTTTTATACTCGGTGGTAATTTGAGGTAGCCTGTTAATTGGAAGTTAAATATATAAAAGTTGCAAAACGCAGCCCTGCTATAGGTTGGTAAGGCAAGCAAAGCCCGTTCTTTCAGACGGCATGAAACGTCACTTATATAATCCGTCAATGTCAGAGATGCTACCGCAGACTATGCATGTTGAGGTATTCCAAAAGCCCTTTATACTGCAGTTATAAGATGTATATATCGTATACAACGTATTCTTATACCATAGACAATCTTTCTCTCAATGCGGTTATCGCGCTGTACATTTTCCGCACCGCATGACGTGGCTGTGGTACCACAACGCCGGAATATAGCCGCGCAGCAAAGGTTCGTTTTATTTCCAATTTACGACAGGAAGTCATTACTGCATGGAAATTCACCGTGCAAAGGGCGAAGGGCAATTACGCTTGCGAAAAGAACCAGAACTACTACCTTCTGTCTGAAGATTTATTGTAAAAAACTTGATTGTAAAGCATCGCCACCCCAGATATCATGAGTGCGTATATCGCTGCACTGCGCGGTACAGAAGTGTATAGCTCAACTAAAAATTCATCTCAGATAATTCGACGATGCAATTTTACGATGAAATCATTTTTCTCGCTGAATGCCAAAAGGAATGAAAAATAATAATTAAGGTCAAAAGGCGCTTCAAAAAACAGAACAAGAGGAATCAGAGAATTAATTTCCTGACGTCGGCCGTATTGCAAATGGGAGTAGATCCACTTTTTTAGCTCTCTATTTGAAGATATGATAGAAAGAAGTAATAAAAGACATCCGCTCTTTGGAATGCCAAGTATACCAGGAGTTCTATGTTTGTCCAAGAGAGATTCGCCCGCGCGATGTTCCGTTGATTATTTCTTCTTATTTTCGTCACACCGCCGCCGCAGTTTCCTTAGAGAACAACTTCAGCATCGAGCCCGTTTGCTCCTGTTTTTCTTCGACCATATAATACCTTTCTCCCCAAGCCGATGACAAGTACCGCGGACGATGTTAGAGGAATGAACTAACGTCTCTTGAAATTACGTACCACAATTAAATAATTTTATCGCATATCTCGTGAGTCCACGCTTACGTTGTTTCGCAGAGGTTTCTTTTGTATAATAAAAAAAAAAAAGAAAAAAGTCACCCTGCTGGGAATGCGCTGCGTCGCGTTGCAACAAACCCGCATTTCAGTCAGTGTGATACTCCCTGGATATGTAAGCCCTTATAGGACTTTGGTAAAGGGGCGGTTTAAGAAAAAGAAAAAAGAAAAAAGAAAAATTTAAAAAACACTGACAATGGTTAGCACCGTGAGCAGATGGCACAGCGGTAGCTTTGGGTAATTTACGATTTTGTCCTTTCCATCGGTAACTAGTATATATTCCCCGTCCCCCACGCCACCTCCAGATTCCTAGCGGTCTGTAAATCTCATCCTTTCATTCCCGTTTCTTCCTTTAGAATTTATTTCTCTTTCTCCTTTTTCCCGCGGCGATTTTATATTCTTCGCAAGATGTTCATGTGATATTCCTTTAACGTCGATATAAGTATGGAAATTAATTGATACAATTATTGAAATTGGCTACATTAATTACCCAGGGTGTAGGCTATAATACGGGAGCCATCGGGATAAACCTTGGATAACAATCTGGTCGATCGAGTCCAGCGTCGCGCTGGTGAACGGGTATCCACTGTGCGTACATTATACATAGATTAAAAGATTACGTTGGAATACCCATAGAGAGTATGTACGTAAGAAGCGAGATGTGGGGGGAAAAAAAATCTTTTTTACATCGCATCGATGGGTCCAAGTAAAAGATCACGGTCCCCGAGATCCGCGAGGAATCATACTTGTTTCTTCTTTGTTTGCAGGTGCTGCAGCGGCACAAACTAAGCTAGTATATTATAGATATATACGTCGGATATACGCAGCGGTCCGTTTGGACGCAGCTACGTCGTTCCAATCAACGACGATCCGAGAACTTCGGTATACATATACGACACATTCCCTGGGTTCCCGCTTGGACAAGTAATTAGAGGAGATTAAAAAGTATCTTAACGACCATTTATTGTACACCGCGGTGTAATTATCTATTAGTTAGTTGGAAACGCGACAGAAGCTGAAAGTAGCAGGCTGCAGCATCAGAAACTCCGCTGGCGGAAAGATGGGAGTAAACCGTTGCCAAAGGGGGGAAGGGGATGCGGGTCGTTGTATTCGAGACAGACTCCTTATAGGACCGAAGCTGCAACGCGGCATTGTCCAAGTATTTTTTTTTTTTATTTTATTTGAGTGTTCTTTTTTTCTACTTTTTTCTGCTTTTTTATTATTCCCCGTTGAGAGGTCTAGGAGAATCTCGCGTGCAAGTTATATAACAAAATGGCTGCAACATCCGATATGAGAGAGTGTGCGTGTGGTAGTTCCACACATATACATATATGTGTATTATATAATATGGAGAGATATATATGTACGTGGAAAAAAAGAAGCAAGAGCTAGGTTTCTCTATGCATTGAGCTTAGCGTTAGGCTAGGTTAAGTCGGTTGCATCTTGGGTCTATAACCCAAGAAGTAAAGAAGAAGAGAGGCAGCAACCGTAAGCTTAGAGTTGAAGGGGAATGCCTTCAACCAACCATGGATGCATAGAAAACGGGTTATCATTCTACGGAACAAACGATCAAAGTTACAGAATGTACCTGCACCGGAGCTTCCGGGCGCTTTTCAAAATTATAACTCACTCGATCCTTCGAGATGAAATTATTTTCTTCGATATATTTAAACCTCCTTTCACAATGTAGGTATGCTCTGAATCCTGAACTTCCGGACTCAATGAAGGTCAGTGACTTGAACTTATTCAGTTTCCGGTGACCTGTTAACCTCTGCAAGGTATCTAGATGAAGGACGATGTATGGCGTTGGCTGGTAAAATGAATAAAGTTGGAAAGATCGCATGGGAATCGGTATAAAATAAATATCCACGTTTACATCTCCTATGGAGTTCGTTTTCCGTGGGTATATTATTGAGCTCTCGGAGGTCCGTAGCGAGGAAGAATATAACCATAGCTGGTCAGAGCCCTGGAGGCTTCTAGCGGGTAGTAAGTGCCCCGTAAGACGGAGAAGACGATCGGTAGGAGCAAAAGCTGAAGTAACAGCAACAACGGCAGGAGCAGCGGCAGCGACCAACGGGAAGAAGGCATGCGCACTCGACTAGAATATTTTTTCTATCAATTCTCTTTCTTCCTACTTCTATCCTCTAGTTTATACCACCACGATTCCCTAAGGCAAAATGCCGGTAAATCAAGCCACGACGTTTTCCGGTACAATATTCTTCTCCGGATGCCAGGCGGTTCGCGTTTAACGCGCCAAACTAAAGAACACCTTTCTTATAAAAGGGAGATAGGATCCACAGTAAGCTGTTTCACGGTATATTATGTATTATGCGTACCGCCGTTTATGTTTCCTTCCGTAAGAGCTCCTAGCTACCAGCTATCTACGCTCACGTATCTCCAAAACAAATTGAGCCGTGAACGTTTTCCATACCTGAATATGATACATCTGGTTCTCCCACATACGTATATATTCTCTTTGGGTCTCAACGTGTAACAAACTCTATTCACAAGCAAGCAATTGCAACGTGGGTCCTTCGCTGAAAAAAGACCAACTTATTCACGCAGCATTCACAACTGGCATTTAGTCCCCCGAGGGTCTCGGAGTCTCTCATATGGCCTTGGAATATAAGCTGCAAGTACGCCTTTTTCGAAAAAGTTTCGCTTGTTCATTGTACTCCGAAGTATGGAGGCAAAGGAGGTTAACGGGGCTACAAAACGAGTCTTCTCAGGTTCATTTTGTGGTGATATTCAGAAAGACCAACCGCACGTGTATTTTTTTTTTCTTTCTTTTTTTTATTTTTACATATATTTATATATTTTATATATCCATGTACAACGCAGACGCTATATGACTGCTGCAACAGTCGTCTGCCCACGTTCGCCGATGGCCCATTGTGTGCGTACGATACTAAACACAATACGCGAGACAAGAACAGGAGGAGTTGCGGTCTGTTCGTACGTATCCTACCCCGTAACCGACCAAATGTCCCGCGGGTTCGCCATATAGTCGAGCAAATGAATCAGATTCAAGACCCAAGACGCTCCCTCAACAGTATATCCTTCGTAACCACCTACCTCACGAATTTTATGATATCACGTCTCGTTCTTCTCAGAAAATATCTTGCTCACGATGTGTTCGTGAAGAAAAAATTTCTACCCCGTTGGAAAGAAATCTTTGTAATTAAGGGGATCTGAATAAGTTGTGAGAAAAATCCGAGTGGGATATGATTATTTGCAGTTTTAATATTCATGGGAAGTCTATACAGAGCTACTGGATCAGCACGATGCAAGGTCATTCAGCTCGCGGTCTCGACCATGGTGGAGGTAAACTTAAATATGCTTCCTGTGTAGCGATCAGAGAAGTCCTAGAAGCTAAGATGCGACGGTGTAGAGTGCGGCCTCGTCGCGCAAGATACTCCCCTGGAATATCAACAAGATAGAATTTCACATGGCTATCGATTGGCTCTGATCGATTTAATACGAGTGGTTATATCGACAGTTCCGCAACGTGGCGTTCCCCAACCCTGGGTGAACACTCGAAGCTGTCAATCCCCACCGCCATCATCATTACTTCGATCCCTGATGCTATTGCGGGTTCTTCGTAGGATGTGTCGCTGTCTTCTATACATTGGTGTACACTTACCAATCCTTGGTCGCTGCTGATGTTGACGCTACTGCTGCATACGGTCAGTCTTCTGATCCCGAGGACTTACGATGCCGCTAAGTGCTTCCAACGACCAATGTTTGTTTGCTGTGGAAATATTTTTACCTATACCCAGACCCTCGGTGAAGGTATAACGTTTACACTGCCGGATAGACGGACCTCTACTTATACCTCTAGTGCTACCTGCAGAGTTGAAGACATTGATCCGAGGTCACAAACCTCTAGATCCATCGGCGAAGCGACCCGTTATATACTCAGCAGGTTCACGTCGCCGTAAGCCAAGTAATTTCCTCTATCCTGCAGGCCTCGGAAATGTCATAAAGTCTGGAATCGCTTGACGATTATTACACCCACGTACGTACCAAGCGACCCGTACAGGTGTAACGCGTCGTGTGTCGCGATAAAGATAAGATGAAATCTAAAGAAGATTTGCAACAATTTTGTGATTCTTGATTTATCGCTTCGAGCCATTTGTTCGTGGTGTAAATTGGGAAATGACGTGTGAAGGTTTTCAGTAATTGTCGGTATGGAGATGGACCAACTTTGTCGAAGTTCCCCGTCAGCGTGAGATGTGGTCGCAGGCTTTGTTCTTCGGATAATCGATAGTTCTTCTCGATTCTTCTGGTTTTATTTATCTATTTATTTTTTTGCGAAAGGATGGCTCGCCTCTCGCTGACTATAGTTTAAGTTTTTACGAGCCGGATCGAAGGAAGGGTTCGGAAGTTATCGGCTTGTTTCTAGAAGCAAAGTTTACCGCTGGAACGAACAGTGCAGCTATACCTTGAGGAATTCGCAGATTCCTAGCGAGCTTATAGCAAACGTCAGGGACTACACGGAGCCCTAACTGTGTTCGCCGCATAAACAACCTGCCAGCCTTAGAAAGGAAACGCGAACAAGCCGATCGGCTATTCGTGTATATTAATTGATGGCTCCGGTAACATTCGACATTTTATTCTGTTCTTCGTATTCTTCTACTGAGCTTCGATACCTCTGCGCACGCGTATACAACACGTTTGTTCATTCATCCTCAACGTAGCCAACGTTCCTTTTTTAAACTCCCTCCCTCCCTCTTGCCCCCCGTCCAATCGGTTGTGTCGCGAATACGGCAGTAAATCCAGAAGAAACTACACGTGGGTGGTACTCCCTGGAGATTTGCACCTTCAACACTCTCGAAGCTTTCTTGCAATTGTCGGTGATCTCCAGCAGCTACACAGTTTCCTCAAGAGAGAAGACCTATCGCCCTTGGAAGCTGTAACTCAAATCGACAGTAGCATCCATTTAGTTAAGGAGCCCTTCGGCAGATAGGAATCAATGATTTACAACAACATGTTGGAATGCGGGACGTACGGATCTCCGTGATCTGGTACGTCGCAGATATTTGCTGGAGCAGCTGATGCAAACAAACACAAAAGTAAAATGTGATGAACTCGGTGTACATACACCTAATTCATCTCTGCAACTGTTCTTAATTTCGAAGGATGATCGTTTCACGAGGATAATTTCCGTTTAACGAATCCGAAAAACGGCTGATGAATGGGATGTTTTATTTGCTCTTCAAAGCGCCGCGGCACGTTGATTGTTTTAGAATTGAGCACGTAGAGGATAATTTGTGTAGAGTGAATGAATGCTACCGTTGAATTCTTGCGCAAATAACGTGCTTCGGGGAATTCCTTGTCAGTTTAAAACCGGTGCAGAAAGAATTTGAGAGAGAGAAAGAAAAAAAACTAAACAATTAGTCACGATCGGATCATGCAATTTGCTTTCATTACACAAAAATTCACGCTTTTTCGGTTATATTTTTAAATATAAGTATATAACTATACAGTTGTGGTTACGATGGAACGTGGACGTGAAATTTAAACTCGGTTACCCGTGTCAAGTTCATAACGTGATCGTGCAAAATCTCATAGCGGAGATAGTCGCGTTAAGAGGATTTCTGATCGGATAAAATAAATCTCTAACATTCACAAGACGGGAAACTGTTAAAACACCCGTTTATATTACACGGTCTATAGTAGCTTATACCAATAACTTGTTGAAGATTCTTTGGATTAACACCAACGTTTTTTTACCTACGTCAAAAACCTTACCCACTATTGTGACATACATGACAAAACTATTCAGATGTAATTCTATTTTATTTATTTATCTGTTTGCTTTTTTTTTTGTCGTTGCATAAGATCCTGTAGCGCTTGATTATACCTTTGGAAAAATTCTTCGTTTACTGCCCGAGTGGAATACAAATTTGGTTGGTAGAATTTATTATACCTTCTCTTACACCGATGCGATTATGTATTACATTATAATGTTTTAAAGTAAGGTGACAATCTATATTGCAGTAGAAATCCAGAATGGATCATGCTGTGGGTAAATGGAGTCCGTTTTCCGGCGATAATATATTTATGCTAATCAGTCTTACGTTATATAATTTTACCGATTTTGTTTTTGATTTATTTATTTTTTTGTTCTCACGTCCGTAGATGATACGGTAGAAAATTTTTGCGCCGTTAAAACCATATAGCGACGGTTAAAACGTCGACAGGAAGTCCGTATATCTGTTTTCGGTTGCGTAATTTTACCGTTAGATATTATATTATGTGTTATATACTGAGCTATGAGATTTCGTGCGTAACAAGTTCCTAGACGCGAGTTCGGTATAATTCGTTTCGAGTACAGCATAGATGAAGATAAGAAGAAGAAGATGAAGAAAAAAAGAAGAAAAAAAAAATAAGAAGTGAAAATAAACGCCATGATTGTTTGAACATCGAAAAGCCAGGGTATAATTTTTAGTGCCCCAAGGCGGAACTTTGGAGCTCATAGACGCGTTTAAACTTCGGCTGATGATATTCCTTACGCGGCACTCGTCGAAACTTCCATTTCTTGTTTTGCTCGGCACGTGCCACGATCGGAAATTAACGGACAGGGTCGAGGTTCCATTGAAAACAGACGCAACGTACGTACGTTCGTTTCATTGGTATTTATAATCGACGATCAAGGCGAAAAGATCATCGGAATATCGAAAGAAAAATCATTGAACATTCCGAATTTCTGTGAGCCTGGGTATGGAAAATTCGCTGTCATGCAGGTGGTGTAATGGATCGAATTGGAACGATTTAAAAATCACTCAATACTTGAGTGAATCTGAATTCACTTTGACATATAATACGAGTATTAGTTGAGATGTAGAGTTCGCCTTAACGGGGCACGATCATTACGTTTTTTCTTGTATGTCAGTTAATTGTAGACGCTGTTGGAGAAGTAGCGAGTGATCGCGAGAGGAATTATTTTTAACTCGATGCGACAAAGTGCAGTTAAACGTGACAGAACGTGCAAAATGAACGCGACTGAATGCTACTGTTGCGAATAGCTTTCATTATACGTGACGCAAGGCGTAAGGAGCAAACACTTTAAACGGTTACGCCTTCGGAGCTTGAACGCCGTTTTGTTTTGTCAAGTTTGCGGTTGGTCATTCTCAGTTTGTTCTTGGGCTTTCAGCTCTTGGGTAGATTGCAGCGTGACCTTGAACGAGGTTGAACGCGTGAACAAGGCTGTCTTGAGGCCATGTATAGTCGGAATGTTTGAGCAGTCAATTGAAAAAAAGTTTTGCAAGTGCATTAACTTCCGTTGAACGAATCGATCGGAGCTTTGTCGGAAAGGAGCAAGGTGTAGGTGATGCATTTATTGATTTTTATTTGATTTCAAGAATAATTTCATCGATCAAAATTCAGTGACAGTCAGTGTTCGGTATTGACGATTCGCAGTTGCGTAACCCATAGAGTACGTATATACATATGATCACGAAATCGCTTGAAACTAACGTCACGCGATCATCGCGAATAATTAATTATCTTCAAACATGCTATAAGCCCAAGGCGATAGCTGATGCCTTCGTAAATCATTAATTTTCATCATAGCTACTAATTAGAACTTCCGTAGTGGTAAAATTAACGATAATATCGAAACCCTGACGGTGGTTGTATTATATCATATAAACTACAATACATCCGCGTTATGAGACGCTACAAATCGCACATGAGTCGATGTGAAAGAAACTTTGATGTAGACGTCGCCGAGACGAGCATTTCATATCATGTCCATTCTCCTTATATGTGGGAATTATAACCCACGTGACCAACCGTCGAAATACGTTTGCTCCCACGGACGCTGGTGTCAATGACGTCGGTCTCCTCGGTACCCATCATACATACGTATATAAAATGCGGGAATATCTTTCGTTCAAAGAATACAAACAGATTAATCATTTGGATCGGTTAAGTGTTACAAAAATTTCGTTTCAATGAAACCGATCCGTGTACAATCACATTATTACGCTACGATGATATTTCATAGCGATATTTAAAAGTGTTCGTAATTTAGCGCCTGGAATTCTACTTCCATTTACAGGAGATGTATTCATAAAACTATTTCCATCGATCGTTTATAATATCCTTTTACGAAAGCTAGAAAATAAATCAAACGGAATAAAACCATTTGACGTCCAAATTCAAGAAGAATGTGCCCTATGTTATTTCCTCCCGAATGGTACAACTCGAGAGAAGTAATAAGCCGCAATTTTAGTAGTACAATGCATCGTCTTGTCGCATGAAGATTTCACCAGGTGAATTCAAGGTCTGAGTACATACGGAGCTGTGACCCGACGTCCAGGAATACAATGGCTCCCTTCTTGATCGTTGGTTACAGAGTCATTGAGCGGTTTGATGCCTCAAGTTCCTTCGTTGTGATCGCATGTACCCTGGTTAACTTGCACGTTAATGTATTGATTTCTGTATTCTTCGAGTCTTTGTCCCGCGACGGAGGAACGACCAGCGAGAGACGAGATGCTTTGCGAATAGTAATTAGCGTCGTACGACTCATTAGCATCTCTACAGCTATTGTTTCGTGTTTGGTCACCAGCTGCAGTCCTCCCCAGTGTCGTAAAAATTGTGAGAAATCAAGAAAAAAAATTCAATTCAAAGTATAAGCAAACAACCTGATGAAACTGACGCTGAAAAAGCAAAAAAATAAAATTTGCAAAAATCCGTCAGCATCGCTCGCGGCTTCGAATGAGGTTTCATTCTGCGGATTGTTGTACGGTACGTGATCTACACGGAATTTGCGTAAAACGCTATTATAAAGAACTATCGATTACATTTGATCTATCTGACCCTCGATGGAGGTCGATAGTTAATTTCCGTACAAACGCAATGCATGCGTTGTAGCTAACGAGAAAGGTACTCTTAAAATTCCAATCATTGAAGCCGATAATTCTTGCATATCGCGTACTGTGCCGCGCATGTATATGTGCATTGATTTGACCCTGAGAGAACTTGTAGACGGATGAACGATGCAAGGTGTAGATTGGTGCTTCTAGGCTTGCGGAGCGTGAGGTATTCGAACGATCGAGAATTACTTGGAAACGATTATCAAGGTGAGCTATCATATTTATGTGCTCATCTTCGTGACTGACAATAAGATCTTCAATAATATAATTAACGCGAGTTATTCACTTTGCCGACTTTTCAATGAATGATGATCTTCGTATTGTTTCAACGATTCCAATGAAAGCGCTTATTATTTGCTGCAACATTGATGAAAAATAAAAAGAAAAAAAAAGGTCACGGATCGAATGTAACAACTGTTTGTAGCGAACACTGTGCGTACACGAGCCTTGAAAAAGTGGTATTTGAAAAAAAAAAAAAAAACCATGCAAGATAAGTAATTAATTGATAGAAGCACGAAATACATACGGCCCAGATATACCTACCTGTGTCTAGAACGAAGACGTATGGAACAAAGTGAAATAAAAAAAAAGAAACGAGGACTGCGTGCCACGGTGTAGACAAAAATTATTTTTGATAAAGTTCCTCTTGGACTTGTAAATTATGTGTATAACTGGTCCAGATAAATCACCATCTCCCGTTGTTCTATAGAAAATATATCGTGATTGGTTGCTACAGCTGGGGATAGTTTCGAATGTTACAAGCATCGCTCGTTGTATAGACACGAAACACGGTTTCTCGTTGGCTGTCAGGTAATTAGGCATATTACTAGCTTTCGCAATTGGGAATATGTTATAGCTCTACTTTATCAGTTTGGATTTCATCTCACTGTATGTTAATACATAATCGTAAATCAGTAATCAATAATCCAACCAGACATCGAACCAACTCTGGGTACTCTCATTAACATATGCAAAATTACGTGTGTTCAAAAGAAGAGGAGAATCATTCTTGATATTCTTTTTAGCTCTAGGGAATCAATATTTAACAATCGATGTATTATTGAACTTTGCGAAAAGGGTCGAGTGGGTGAGATACAGAAGTAGATATGATAGACAGGAGGCGGTACCGCATCTCCTGTAATAGCACGTCGAGTGAAACTAATTGAACACCATACGTGAACACGCGTTGAACGCGGTAACAGATTTCAATATTTTTTAGCTCCAATATTACCCTTTTGCAAAAATGAATAGTTGACCAGTTTGCGCGTGATGATTTCACGTATAGATTCCATTCCTTATGTATAATGCACTTCGTTATAACAGTGATCCAATTATTTACACTCGTCGTCATTGGATACGGTGATAGTTTCCGGCAACGAAAATTGACGTCGAGAAATCAGCAATCAGAATCTGACTTGTTTCAGTTCTTGTTTTTGACGTGATTATCGTGGTACGATGAAATAGTGAAATAGAAAGATGCGACGATGCGTTAGTAGGCGGAAGACAGCTGAGGCCGGTTCTCGCATGAACCGTCAAGTAAGTCTAATTGAACACCACGAGTTGACATTTCCAGCAATGGAGTCTAAGACGACTCTTGATATCCGGGGACAAAGGCGTACCGCTCCGGCATGATCGCTATGTCTTGGATTATTTTGCACGTGACGATTCCGTGAAGATTCCATCGAGTTCACCGCGAGTCAATGATCTTGATCTTGATCGTGAAACATGGGAACTAGCCTCGAGCCTTTTAGATCTTTACTAGGGGACCGAACTAACGTTTCCGTTTCGCTCTTTTAATTACGTCAGTGATTCTCTCGTGCCGGTGGATAATTACAATACAACTAATTAGTTACCCGCCCCCTCCGCGCATAAAATATTACCTCCGCAAATTTCAAACTACTACCATATACAATTTACAACCGCAGCTGAGGGGTCACGATCCCGACTTCATAAACCTTAAATTAAAATGCTATTACTCATTCGATTTCATGTACATTATAATATATTCATGTAACTCTGTGTGCATGTCAAACTTCCGTAATAATAATAAGTATCGGCTTATTTTTGATGAAAAGAAGAAAACAAAAACGTAGAGTATCGACAGGTGAAGACGACGATCCATTGGCATTAAATCTAAGACCGTATTCGATGTGACAAAGATCGCTACCATACTTGCAACATGTAGGAAACGTTCCCTAGCTGAGACCGCGTAGTAACAACACTGGGTAAGAAACTACGCGATCTATTCACCTATTCCTCCCCGTCCATTGTTCGCCATTTACATTTGCATACGATTTAATGGATCCCCTCTGCCTATTGTACGATTCAGGAAAACCTTACATAACAACTTGGGGGTCGATGTAATCTACCAACGTAACCGCATCGCTTTTACAGCTTGCATCTACACCTACGTACCACATCTTTGAAAATAAATGACGATCGGTGGCTCTTTTTCCGTGTATTACGTGTAATAAGCTTCACTTTGTAACTCTTAATGACACGCCCTGTCGTAGATACGTACCATTCATACGACATTCCAGATCTGGAAACTACTATAAAGTTGGTCTCGGGTCACGGCGCGGACTTTGTAGATCTTCATTTTGCACAGATAAGAGTAACTATATCGGTGCAACACGCACGATGTCTTTCATTCTCAAATCACCGAAGATATTGACGCAAATAAATCGCATGACGTATACTTACGCGCGAAGATTTGCAAATAATACAATTTCCTTCAGTTTCTGTTTGTTTTTTTTCCTCCTCTCAGATTTTATTAGAGACCTATCGATCAATCGGATTAATTCACTTCCTCGAAAGATTTTGTTCCAAGAAATTGTTACACCATTCACATACCAAAGTGATTTTTCGAACGTTATATTGGCAAATGACGCATTATACGTATAAACTATACATATATAGAAGTTTTACGATAAGGCTGAGTGGACATTACGGAGTACAACAAAAGTGAATTTGTTAAATCATTAACCGTTTCGATTGACTGAACAACACAATAGCATTGTACGTACGTACATAGAAATTCGTTTATCAACCAACGAGGAAGGCTCGTCCGAACATAGAAATTATTTTGCAACGTTTTCTGAAAACGTTTGTTAATTGAGAACGAGGACATCCGGTCGGGTCATACTGGACACTACAGGATGACGAATTGGTCAATTTTCCGTGTCACAAAGCAGCCAGTGTGAATGAACAGAGACGACTAGGACTAGCCCAGTTCCACGATGACTAGCCCAGTTTTTGTCGTTCATTTTTTTTCCTTTATATTTTTTATAGACTTTTCATTGCAAGCTTACGGTAATTGTGGAAGTTTACGGTACAGCAACAAGTGTTTAAACACGGGCGTATTGGTTATGGTCATTTCGAATAGTTAAGTTCATCCGTTACATAACTATTACCATGAGGTTGTGCGTGCGCGATGACCGGAGTGTCCTCTGCCCAGCGACCGGCGTTACCACCGGAAACGGATGTACGCTCCATGGAAGACGACTCGTATACAACGCGTGCCTCCTTCGTTCGTTTTACTACAACTTTGTCGTTTGCATCGGTATGGGTATCCCCGTAATTTGAAGGTACTGCACGCTCTATCTGATTGTGAGCTGAAATGCATTTGAGAGCAATGCACCGACGTACTGTAAGTGCGGTTATTGTAGTCGGGCGATTGAGAAAGTGAAATGAATAATAAAAATGTAAATTCAAACAAGAAAATAAAATATGTTCCATTGTCGATCAATTGCCGAGAAATATTATCAAGAAAAGTTTTAATTAAATTTTTTTATTTCTCTTTATTGATTACGCGGAAAAACACTTTTTTAATATCATCTAGTCGCGTGGACGTAAAAACTTTGGCGAAGTGCGAGGTTTTCTTTTTTTTGCCGCTCACTTGTGCATGAATATACGATATGTATAGTTAACAATTAAACCGTGTTGAGCAACCGGATAATTAACTTGTCACTTGATCGAAATCAAGTCGTTGACTTTTAGTGGGGCGAACGTTTCGCGCCGAATCGCGCCAAACATACGTGAGTAACCAACGCTATTATGTTCTCACGTGAGTTTTTTTCACGTGTTTTTCTGTTTTTTTGGGTTTTATAGCTGGAGAGTATGCTTTTTAAGAACTGATAATTATCTCATAATTTCTTGTGGTCACGCTATCTTTGGGAAGATGCAAAAATTTTCGGAGGAATTTTATAAATTACTTTTCGGTTCACCTTTGTTGGTTAGATTGTGTATGCATACGTGAGTACGTGAATATTCACATGGCAGAGAGACACGTAGGGTTAAAATTGGAGTTGAAGAACCGTGTAACTTTCATGGTAGGTATATCTCGGCAATCGGTGCAATTTGCATTTTTCAAGATATTATTCAGATTAGTTACGCGAAGACCTTGATTGCGTCAAATTGGCGGAACGGTGATCGCATCTTGCTTACATAAGGTGCCTGTTGTGCGGCGCACATGCTGTCGAGGAAAGCTTAAGTTTTGTCTATAAGCCACCGTACCCGACCCAAAGTCTGACTTGAGGCTAAAACGAGCAAATGAAACGCGCGCTGCAGGCTGTCTGGATTTATTACGTACTTTAGCCAGTGCTGAACTAATTTTATAGTCCGAAGTAATTCATGACCGTAGAGTTATTAATTTTATACTTAGAATTTTGATGTGCAGCAGTAGCCATATTGCAATACCTGTCATGTATTTGAATATTTTTGCACATGTCTAATACATTACGCGATACACTACATTGTTATACAGATGTGATTTAGGCTCGGTGACTTTAATCAGTTCTTGGGTCGAAGCTGAGTCGCTATTACCATGACTAGTTGTAGGTACTTCGTACTTTCAAGACTGAAACGTGTTCGACCAGTTTCTTCTCGCCGGCATCCATCAGTGTCGTCGAGGAGGTTCAATGCCACGATCACCGATACAATGTTTTACTTTTGCAATGGATTGTACAATTTTACCGATAATATAATATTAAGCCATCGTCGTGTGCAATTGTCGTGACATCTAGATCTTGAGGGGGCCAAGGTCTTGGATATAAACTATCAGATCATATTCACAGATATAAAATAACCCTTCGGGTTATCTCTTCTTTTGCTGCTACGGTCTTCGAAGAATCAACGTAATATTATACGAGACGCGAAACTGTAGCAGTTCAAACTTATACCAAGGGAATAATATGCATTCTCTCGTATCCCTTACCCGAGGCCTGCGGAGCCGAGAATCAAAAAAATTATATACCTACCCCGTCACGGAGATTATCTATCTTCCTTTTTCTCTTTCTGCGCGAGGTACGAGATCACGAATACTCGTGGGTTGTCTCTAAAAATGATT
This sequence comes from Athalia cordata, assembly GCA_963932425.1. NCBI lineage: Eukaryota > Metazoa > Arthropoda > Insecta > Hymenoptera > Athaliidae > Athalia > Athalia cordata. The sequence goes on along the minus strand of OZ010627.1, from coordinate 31,758,797 downwards.
AAACTGGTGCTACTGATCCCAAAACTGCTTCTATCCGTATGTTAAAACCTTACTAAAGCTGAATTATTACTCTGGTCCACGTTGGTATGATGCTCATGTTTATCGCAGGGAGGATCGCAAGGATGACACATTTTATTCTATTCCTTTTTTTCCCCATCAGCGGTGCAGCTACTGCTGGTTGTCGGGGTCCACGACATTCGTTGCGAAGAACAGAAGCACCAGCAGCAGCGGCAGCACTGACCTTCCTTATACACGTGTTGCCATAAAATATTATGAGCTTTACCGTATACGTGGTCACGTTGCAGACTTTATACCTCGGGTCAAATATAAGGCGGCTGTTGCAGGACTCTGGAAATGCGGAGTTTATCTGACCGTAGAGAAGAAGTGGAGCACGAAGCTCGGACGCGGGTTTGAATGAAGAAAAGAATATACATGCGTACATGTATATGAAAAATATTTTAGTAACACTTTTTTGTACTCGGTGAACTTGAGGCACTCGATTTCTAAACGAACCCGCTGGTCAAGCGAAGAAAAATTAATTGGCAATTCGCCCCGTGATCCGAAGGTTGGTATAGGTTTTAGTATATATCGTTTGTTTTACGAGGTATTTACACGAATGTTAACCTTGAAATGGTAACGATACAAATCATTTTTCAAACTGATTCGGAACACGCAAATACTATAGTACGCTTTAGCCTATAACCAAGTTTTACGCCTTACAAAATAGTAAATCTAAACAGTCGGAGCAGATTATGCTTCGGGCCTCTACTTGTAGCGGAATTTATTTCGTACACAGGAATATCTTAATATTTTCAGTTTTATCCGTGCAACGATTTTACAAGACGGAACTTTATCACCCCGTAATAAATTTCTATACATGCAGTTCGTGCGGTTCCATTATTCGGGGATCTTTCAACCTTTGAGCTTGAGGGCAAAAACTAAATTCACTCGCAAAGATAATGTAGTCAAACGGTTCTCATCTACGTATACTTACATACCTGTACCACTAGAAATGCAACACGGGGCAACCGCGTATGAGACCTTATCGCGTGGCCGCACGCTTGTCGCCGTTGGACAACGTTTTCATTCCCTTTATTTTCTGCGAAATGGCTACTCAGGTGCTAAGGACATGGTAACCTGTCATACCGTTGTGATATACGTTCACAAAGCTCTCCTACATCTCAAAAAGGTACTCAGGGCCGTCCCAAGGGCGGTCCAAAGGACAAATGGAGGATTCGCACGAAATAGCGAGGGTATTCAGAATTTAACTCGTCAATTTTTATTCCTGTTTTTAGGTCTAAAGATTTCGATGCATCACGCAGCGTGTTGTAAAAACTTGTAGTATCGATTAAATTCATGAATAACGATATTCTTGAATAATTATTTTTAGAACTTTGAACGTCTGTAAAAAATCATACGTTTAATATGCGACATAGTAGAACCTGCGATAAAACTTAGGTATTACTATAAAGGATGATGTTTTGCCCACGCAGTTGCAACGACCCTGAAGTTAGTACATGAATACGCAGGGCCCGACATACGTGAGACCCTGAATAAAACGTTCTCCGTTCTGGCAACGCGAGCAAGAACTTAAGTTATGGCAGGACGTGAATCTGGTTACTTTAGAGGAGAGAAAAAAAATAAAATAAAATCGCAAAGCATGAGCCTTTCACCTCTGCGTTATACATCCGTCAAATAAACTCGGCTTCGACACCTTTCAAAATCAGGTATATAAAAGAATTTCTTCGTTCGACCTTACTGACCCTCATGAGCTTGACAAGCCGCATCGATTTAGCGACGCTTGTAAAATGCAGTGCAATTTGCGATCACGACTGGTACAAAATAGCCGGCACTGCACCGCCAGATTATTTTGTTCAGCTTACTCAGCTAATGACGAATCATGAGGTCAGCATTTATGACTATTAATAGTAACGAGTAACATAGTTCTGGTACCCTGCCCAAAACTTGTAGCTTATTTTTTGGTACGATTATTGGAGTGTAGCTTTAATGTTGTTCGGGTGGATGAACTGTACTAGTTCATAGTATAGAGCTTTTACCTTGAACTTGGTGTGGTGATTTCACTCGCCTCGATCGGCATCGATAAATTTGTCGAAGGTATATGATGATGTAGATAAAAAAAAGGAACAAGTTCTGACAAAGATAAAATAGTTCGGAGCTATGGTAGTAGAGGAAATCACGGTGGGACTTGATATGCAAATTAGATGTGTCTCGGCAGCAGCAGCTGGTCTATCGTCGTAGAAATATTCGGCGAGTCATTTTCGTAATTGACAAGACCTACAGTTACCGGATAAAAATCGTAACATCTACGCCGATGATCGCGGTGGGCTTAAAGAGAGGTGACTTGTTCCCGCTATGACTCGTGATCCATGATCCACGATCTACTATGTGCAGTGATCAAGTATAGTAGCTGCGGCTAACCTTCGGAGTTCTCAGTGCTTGGTTATTATTTAAATTTAAATCCAAGCAAAGCGATCCCACGTCGATCCTGATCGCGATCTCGATACGAAGAATTGCTCAGCGTCCAGAATGATAGGCACCTGGTATTAATGTTTTTTACATTTTCAGACAAACTGCATACCAGTGACGTGCAGTAACCTCTAGAAAACTAGTCTGACTTCATTTATGTATATCAACTTGAAATTCGAACCGCCGTGATATACTTTCGATGTTCGTTACCATCGATCTGTGTATAGTGACACAGTTAAAGATAGAACGATGCTGCAGTATGTGCACATCTCGCGATCATACCTACGCAAGGATTACTGCTGATCAAAGTTGCGATTTACTACGCAAACTAATATGCGTGGGCAAGCCGGTCGCATATTTTGCATGTAATGAATTCTAAACACGACCCAACCAGTTGCGGATGGATAATTTTTGACGACTATGACGGGTAAAATCTTTAAGCGCGATGTTTTGAATTACAAGAAAAAAAAGGAACGAGGTTCTGTGCAAGTTGTTTTAATCGTTGTTAATAAAAAGAGAAAAAAAATTAAGATCAATGTAACCGCGGCGAACATTTGAAGCGTGACGATCTGGAGTGCAAGGAACAAATGGTGGGCAACGGACAGAGAAAATTAACGGTAAATGTCTTGCATCGACCAAACCCTAAACGGGCAGAAACAAACCCAGCAAGTTCATCTCTGACCTTCGGCTATCGCCAGCGTTGTTTTGAGACTGTTTTTTTCTGGCTCAGCTGATCTGTCATTTGATATCTACCGACCAGCGAGTACCGTGTATGAATTAATTGAACTTTTATACGCTACCACTTATCGTGTTCGGCGTGATTTCAGTCGTAGTTGTTTTGGATGAAGCCGTTATTAACCGCAACGCGTCGTCAAAAATTACCGTTACTTCAACATCTTGATTTAAATTATAATCGGAGCCTTATAATCCGGCTGTCATAAGCTTTTATTAGTCGATAAGAAATCGCCGCAAGCGTTTCACATCTGATTTATATTTTTAGGATCTATATTTTCAACTTACAATACGTCATAAATACGATACACAAGTCAGTAATTTTTCGTCTTTTTTTCTTCAGTTGCAGATGCGTCTACCGAGTCACAAAGGCAAGGGCGAAAGTCTTTGCACGCAGAGTTGCCCGCAGCAAAGGCCAAAAGGGAACAAGCTCTTCGTAATATTCTGGCAGCTAAACGTCGACAGGCTCTCGGACAGCGGCCCAGCGACCAACTACAAGGCAACAGTGCTCTTCGATCACGTGGCGATGTATCTAAGGACATGACTGAAGTTTTGGAAGTCCAGGAGTCCAGACACGGAATTTACGTCGCGATGCCGACCGGTGTCAAAGAAGTGTCTATCGAAAAAGAAGCTCCTGAGCCGTTAACTGGAACGCTTGTGAAATCTGCTTCGGAAGATCAGATCAGTTCGGTCGAACGAATCGAAAATGCGACCTCCAAAAGTCCGGAGCTGATCAAACAGACTATGGAGATGAAAGATCTGGGGTATGACGAAAGGACTACGACTGTTGCAACTGAAATCAGACACAAACTGTCACCCGGTATTTCAAGAAGTGGCTACCTTTCTGCGAGTAGAAATAGCTCGGGAAATATTCAGAGGGCTACTTCTTTTAAAAACACAGCAATCAACGATTCCGATGCCAGAAAGAATAACAACACTGTGATAATGTCGGAGAGCTTGTATAAACACTTTAGACCGGTCGAGAGTAATGTTCCGATAGAAGAAATGACGCAGTTCTTGCACTTCGGACAAAAGTTGAGCCCTGAAACTCAAAATACAACGAGTAGTAACTCCCTGGAAGTAACACCAACATTACCACCAGTTCCAAGCTCGAGAAGACGATTCTCTATGAAGAGATACAGTACAACGACACCAGTCCCAGTTCCAAGGCTAGAGGAGATCATAAACGAGGAGATGAATATCGCTGTGGAAAGGCAAACTGTTGAGAGAAATAAAATTCCGAAGATAAAGAACCTCTTCAGAACTCCGAGTGCCAGTAGTCTATACTATAGAAAACCGCCGGTAAGACCGGCAGACCCCACGATCGTTTCAAACGTAATCAGCCACCTAAATACGAAAAATATTTCGGAAGGCGACGTTATCTCTAAGAACGAAAACGATTCTCGATTCGAAGAACATCACCCAGCAAACCCGTCCGCTCACGCCTCACTGCGACACCAGGTGCAGCGTGGCGCTGCAGTGATCGAGGAGAAGCAGGACCAAGGGAAAGGAAGTGCAACGTCCCACGACTCTGCCGCATCTGGGAATGCCGCTGTGACGACCCAGATATTGGATGAAACGAATAATCGTGGTTTCCAAGTACCGAGAAATACCAATAAAATAAGGTCAACGGACGCAACGAAAATAAACCCAGGATCCAGCGAAATCAGAGGATCGATGAATGGACACTCTTCGGGTTATCCGTCTTCCGTAAATGTGGCGACGCAGGACACAAAAGCAAATAATTTGGATGCCTTGGTACCAGTATCGTCAACGGATTCACCAGGGAGAGAAACGAGCACTACTCTTAGGATAGTAGTTGCGGAAACTCCTTCGAAAGATGAAGAGGATCGTGTAAACCTGGCGTCGTTGTCGTCGTCGTCTCCAGGTGGTTCCCCACCTGTCGTTCTACCGGCGCAACAACACGTGTATACGTACACGATAACCAACGTGACGCGACTGTTGCGCAACTACTCCGGACCTGGGGTAAGCAGCAAGGAGGAAGGCGAGCAGCACCAACAGAAACGGCAGCAGTACCAGGGCCCCGCACCAGCCGGGACTACTGAGATAAGCGACGGCTCGTCGAGCGGTATAGTGGCGACGCGGTCGCGGTCCGATCTCAGTGCCGGCCCAGCGGCTGAAGGAGTTACAACATTGGAGGGGAAACAGGTAAACCATAGCAGTGGGGATTACGATCCCAGGTCAGACGCAGACGCAGCATCCCGCGGTGCAACCTCGATACGAACGCCACTCGAAGTAAACAAGACCGCGGCAAAAGTCGTGGACTCGGAAGTCGGTGGAAGCGTTCGTGCTAACGCGGTGTTTCAGAGTATTGAAAATAACACTTCAGCGAATTTTACTTATCAAAAAAATCTGCAGGAAGATCTTCGAGACGCGGATCAGCGCATGTTACAAAAATCTGCTAGTGCTGTTTTGAACCAGAGACCTAGTGACGAACTTATCAGTGATCGTATTGTCGGGAAGGGAAGTCGTCGCAGGGATCAGCCAAGAGGTCATCACTTCAGGGTGGATAATCGACCTTTTAAAGATCGCAGAAAGACAATACAAGTGGGAAGTAAAGAGGAAGATGACTCAACTCTGAGACAATTAACTTCAAGAGGAGAGCATAATAAACCAAGTCAGGTTCGATCGAGTACATGGAAAGCATCTAATGAGTCACTGCAGTCTATTCGGCCGACAGATAATGTTATTCAAAATCATACCACCTCGCAGAACTCCAGAGATCCTCAGGGTGTGAATCGGAAGCGTAATTTTGAAGAGAGTTCTGAAAAAGAAACGATCGATGCTCTAGCTGATCAATCGTTGAGAAAGTATTCTGACATGACGAATCATCACGTAATTCCTGATATGCAGATACAGGGCACCACGATGACACCTTTGGAAATTACGACGATTCCCGAGAGCTATAAGAATTCGGAGGAGTTGAAAAGTGAAGGGAAAAATAAACCTGAGGATATTAGTGAGGGCAAGATACTGAAGAACAAAGTGGAACCGAGCAGTAGTCATTTAAATTCCAGTGACAACGGTGCTAGTGCGGGAACCAGTGATACGGAAGAAAAAATCGTTGGTGCTGATTCACCGAGAAACAAAAATGGAATTGCAGATCGGAAACTAGAATCAGCTACGAGTTCAACCAAAGAAACTGTAACAGTACATAGTACAATGCCACCATCGCTTTTTCCGGTCACCCCAAGAATATTATCTAGTGTAGAAAAATTAGCGGACAAAGAAGTCAACGCTGTGACGGTCGAAGAGTCTATTACCGAAGTTCCAGTAATCAGAACGACGAACTTTACGGAAGCGGGAAGACCTTTTGGCATAGCCGAAGATCTGAGTCCATCGGAAATTCAGCAAATGTACAGACCATCGAACACTGCAAGACCTGATTTAACGACTACCTTGAATCCAGAAGTACAAGTGCCACCTCAACAATCGCAAGGTGAAGGTAAAGAAGAGGAGGAGGAGGGGGCGGCGCAAGTTCCAGATGAGAAATTTAACGGCACGCGACAGTTAGACGAAAATTGGAACGGTCAACGACCGGTGAGTGTCGAAAGATCACCGGAAGTAAGGGGAAGAAATTTATCTGACAAAACCCGAGATAAGGACGATATCCTTCCCATAATGCACCTGTACAATACTACGTCGATCTTCAATGAAACCAGTTCTCCTCTTGCGACGAGCCCGTCCTCCCACGGGGCTGAAACTCAGCACTCAATACTTCCGGTTGACGAGAAAAACCTTCAAACGGACGAAGAAGGTTTGGATTCGGTTACAACAGCTCTACCAACCGTCGGGTCAGTTATACCTGATCCTTCTAAAAACATTGGAAAAAATAAAATCTTCCAAGCACCTTTGCTCTCCGACAACCCCAGCGTCCAACGACTTCCTGATTCCATGTTAACAAAACCTGTAGACAATTCGACACGACATAAGGAAGATCTTGGATCCCGCGAACCAGCGGAACCTTCGTATTCCAATAAAGGAAACAACTTTACGAGCGGCGCCAACGCGAGCAGACCCCGACACAAGCACAACCACCAAAGTTCACCACCCAAGTTCAACACTTCCGTGTTCGACCCAGCATTAAACAGGACATATTTCGAGCCAAGTTCGTCCTCACCAAGCGTCAAAGATACGGTGAATATTAGTGAAGTGATAAAAAGGTACGAAGGCGACACGATAGCCAGTCAGGAGACGGTTGCTGTCGTCAGTTACATCCTGGCGACCCTCGTCGTTTTTCCAATCGCCCTTGGCGTCGGGCTGATCCTAAGAAGACTGATCATAAAAAATCGTAAGGTGAGATCATTTGCGTATCTTAACTTTTTCTCATATTCCAGGTAATGACCCAAGAATTACGTGCAGTCAGTACCGCCTCGTAACAATTTCTTTCAATGATAGCCGTCGAGTCACGTGAATTGCGAATTAATTATACAGCATCCGCTGTTCCTGGGACACGCATTTCTAATGGTTTTGTAATAAACTTGTTCGCGTTCTAATTTTTTTTTTTTTTCATTTAATTTGAAGATAAATTTTTCTAGAGTATGAAAATTTTGCTGGGTGAAGCTTAAGTAGCCAATTAAAAGCGTTCCACTTCACTAGCGCGGATGATTTAGTATAAATATCTTTCATATTTGCGAAATAATGGTAAAAAGTAACTTCACGCTTCACAGAGTATAAATTCTTCCGAACGCTTTGAACTTGTCTTTCATATTTCTTATGTGATAATGCCTATCTTCTTACTGCCTATAATTATAGTATCTACGTACACCTTAAGTTTCATGATGAATAAAAGGACTTGTACCAATACAAAGTTTTATTATGCGCATCGCATGAAAAGCAAGCGTTAAATATCTATCAACGATTCTTATATTACAGCTATTCTAATACGTATCCATTGAATTTGGTGATAACAGGTGTACGTACTACGTCAATGCTATAGACCTTTAATTAAACATTTTGCGTCATTTTCACAGCAACAATTGATACTGTACGTTGACGTTCAATCGCTCAAAAAACAACATTTCAATGAAACTACCTTGTGTTATATCGTTTTACACCACGTATCATTATTATTATTATTTTCTACTCGCTACACGAATTGTTGAAGAAAATTAAATCTTTCCGTTTAGATTTAAATTATAACCGCTCACTAAATTTAGGATTTCCTAATTTAGGAAGAGTTTAACTTATCCGTATATTTATTTGTTCGGTTTTGAAGTGGTTATAATTATTTTGCTTATTATTCACTTTCATTCGAGCGCGCAATAAAAAAAACTATACTTAAATATTCGATTGAAGTGAGGCAAAGTTTGTGGGCGATGAACATAACTGGCGTCATCGTCACGTGTATACCTACGTATATACGATTCAATAAGGTGACCGAGTCACCGTGAAACACATATTGAATGTATGCCACATCAGATGTTGAACGACAATCGAATAATTTCTCAATTTTAGATGCGTTGAATTGAATCGCAGGTGTGAAATTTCATGAAACATCCCAACTACTGCGCACGATATATTAATTGATGTAACTCGAGTAGGAAACTTGAGATAGGAATTTTTATCGTACCGTTACTATGGTACATTATACATACACATTTATTTTACTCGCGATTCTTTAACTATACCTACCTCGGTTTCGGTATTAACCGCTATATTTGCAGACGAATGCGAGGAAAAAAAATTCACGAGATAGAATAAATTAAACCACTTATCTTATACGTATACACTCAGAGTTTATTAGCTCTGATCTATAAAGATTGAAAAACGTTATATCGATTGAATTATTATGCGTAGATGTTAGCGGAGTCCGATACCTCGTCGGAAATAAGCTGTAGAAAAGATGCGCTGAATCTCGAAAACGGGGACTTCAAAACGTCGATTGAAAAAGCGATAACGAAGCTGCCTCGTATACAACATTTGGTAAGATAAATCTTTGATTGGAGACTTGTATAAATTTATAACTGTTTATTTTCACAAAGATACATCTGAGATGCGGTTTGATGAACATTTTTATCATTATCTCCACAGTGTCACGAGGCGGAAAAATCACCATTACCTCCAGCCCAGGAATCGAGGTGGGAATTTCCGAGAGATAAACTTCGATTACAGACGGTCCTCGGTCAAGGAAATTTCGGCCAGGTAAGGTCACTGTAACAAACAGAATCGCTCAATTCTACAATCGGTGAAACTACGTTCATTCAATTATTGGGGATTCAGATAGCATTACGTTTATAGTAAGCCGGATGTTAGCGCGAATGCAAACGATTCGAAAGTCGTATTTCATATTCCTTGTATAATTCGCAATTGTTCATATACATTCCCGGGGCTATTTAATCCGGTATATCCTGACCGCTGGTCGGTCCATAAATTGAAAAATAATTAGAAGTGAGCTGTACCTATACGTGTATCCAGCTGTCGCCGTAAACTTCAAGAAATTTGTTTAAATTGAATAGCGTTTTGTGCCTCGAGGTAGATTTTCTCAAAGCTCATGGTGTTTATTGATTGAAATATCATAGAGAATCACGTTACAAAGCTACCTTGCGAATAGTCTCACGTTCGCGTATATTAACTGATATGAAACATGTGTTGAACCCTCCGAGCCACACGAAGAGTGGTTGTTAAGTGATTATGCAAAGTGCACGTTGGATATATTTACCAGTGGGTAATGGTGTTCTTCGGTTTGTATTTTTCGCCAGGTCTGGAAAGCCGAGGCCGACGACCTCACGGGTCACCAGGGCACGACGCGACTCGTAGCGGTAAAGACTGTAAAGGAAGGAGCATCTTCGAGGGAGAAAGAAGACTTGGTCCGGGAACTTGAAATCATGCAACAGTTGGGAAACCATCCAAACGTCGTAACTTTATTGGGCTGTTGCACGGAGGAAGGTAAGCGATTGTCATTGTTTGACCTTGAATATGCCTGTAAATACACGTCTGCGTAAACATTTATGTAATAAATAAATACGTACATAAATTCTCCGCGATAAAATACGACATTCATTATTCCCGGGATACACCATCATTAGACATATACGGAATTGTAATCAAGGATATTAAACCAAAAAGAGTCTTGTCCTTTTGAAAAAGCGAACGTGTATCATCGACTATTTTATACCTGTCGCGTGGTTAAATAAATTTTTCCACTCGCGTATAACTGCAAGTTCGACAATTTTATTTCCAATATAATATAAGAGTAAATTACACCCAATGCTCAGCTAATCTAAAACAGCTTCGTTCGTATGTTAATTCAATGATAATATTTTCCTAACTAAAGATTTGATCGCGGCAGCAGCTTCAGCGATATAGCTGATCGTTCCGCACACAGGTGCCTGCGTCACGCGCTCGAACAAGTGCATTTGTAATATACATACCTATGCACTGCAGCGTCCGTCAAAACCTTTGTCCATATAACGAAGCTGCGGGCAACAGAACTGCCGGCTTATTATTATAAAAGTATGATACGTACGCATAGTTTACTCGCGACTGCAACCAACGGGCAAACGAGTTCTTACGGAAAATTATTGTAATTATTATTTATATATCGATATTTTTTTTTATTTTTTGTTTGTTTGTCATTTTTTCTATTTGGCTTGTAAATAACCAGGAGATACGAACGAAGTCTCGCCGGTTTGCCGCACACTAGCGTTAAAATTTTCAAAAAGATTCACTTATCAATTTATTTTATGAAACGTACATGAGCTGGCCGAGGTAATACCGATTTTAAAATGTTCCATAAATGGATGGTGAGAAGCTACGGATGGAGAATTGTGCAAAATAATAATGATAATATCAGTAGTAATTTAACCCGATGAGATTTGCCGTAATACGAATAGAAGACAATTTTGAATAACGTTGTTCGCAAAGAATAGTCCGTGATTACGTAATCGATAATTGATCCACGGCATAACTATAATCCAAGAGACTACATGCAGCCGGTCGCGGTGATTTTTTAAACTAAATATCATCTTGTTATACACGCTGTGCTGAGTTTCTGTTGAATTTTAATTCCTGATTCTCATTCAATTTTCACACCAGCAATTATACTCTGCATCAAGATTACTGCAGTTAATAAATCCTGCTGAATCGCGCACGTCGTAAATTATACACACACATACGTATGTACGTACGAATGAAATGTGAAAAATGAATCTTTGCGAAAAACATATTTTGCAATGTTCGTATTCAGTTGGAAAATTCAAACCCATCGACGTACCCACTTATACTCTGTACTTTTGAGAGTCGTATCTGCAGCATATAACTCGATGTCCTCGCCCATATAAAACAGTTCTCTGTAAAACAAACCCTATATCTATACATAGGATATTGCATACTCGCGAACAGGATTCAAACTAACGCGATTAACATGCGCAAGATCATCATACTTTCAAATTCATGCGATATAATTTTTTCCTACCAAGGAACTTCTCCATTGTAGTATAAAAGTTTTGCCAGCCCTTCACAACCGCCATATACTGAAAGGTATATTTTAAACTTTATATTCCGTCGTAACAAAGGGTTCCCTGTGCATTATATTATACGGTATTTAAGTGACTGGAGCACTTAAATTTATGGGGGATATTTAAATTCTGGTTATTTATCAGGCCACTTTGACACCTTGAAATCTTGCCGTATGTCTATCCTCAAATCTTTATACCTCCCATTGAGATTTTGGCTTTCCGTGCAGAAAACCTGATCTACGTAGTGCAAATTTGATCAATTACCCGGTTTTTCAAAAGGGAAGAAAATTTTCCTGTCCATTTGTCTTGAGATTCAATTTGACATAATTATTATATTCGCGTATGATGTGTCCTAAATTCATCGACTGTACAAAAAAAAATTTTAAGGATAGCTGTAAAGATGAGCAGCAATATTCTAGACCTTGCCCCACAGCAGCTGGTTCGGGATGTAGTGGGCGAGTTTTTTTTTTCTCCACCCGCGATCGAAACTCCACCGACCATTTCAATGGGCGCCACTTTTTTCTTATGAAATAGAAGCCGAGGAGAGGAAGACTCGGCGCGGTGTGTAGCTTTGTTTGATTCTTCTGCCGCATTTATACTCCTACAATCCATTCGGAGGATCGAAAACTTCTACTTAACTGCACCTTTTCGTTCTTCGCAGACCACGGGGTTTCTCTAATCGTCTTCAGATCATTGAATACTGAATTTGGATGATGTTCGTAGATTCAGATAGCGATGACAAATTTCGGCATTCCACGCACCGTATTTTAAAGCACACGTAATTAACTGCCGTCGCCGTGCTGGCTGATGCTTCGCTCGTAATGGACCGTCATTAGTTCATTTTCGGAACGCTATTTAGCCTCAGCACGTGTCTTGGATGAAGTTCCGCTCTGAATTTTTTGCCGGATTAATTTTTTTACTGGAAGAAAAATAAAAAAGTGGAAGGCTCAACCGTCGGGAACCGATTAATCTTCATGACCACCGAATCGCACTAGGTATATATTACAAATGAATAACCTATTCGTCGATGATAACACCGGATAAAAAATTATAGGAACAACAAAAAAAAAATAGTTTACACGTACATATTTTGTTAAGGTTTCGATTTTAAAATGGCTGACCTTTAGCACAATCCTCGGCCGGGTGGTGCTATACGGTGGGCGTTGAATGCTATTATTTAACATCGAACCAAGTGTGAATATATAAATTTATAATGTTCCCACCTACAAGCTCAGCGCGTCCGGAGGAAACTCCGCGGTGTAAAAGCTTTTTTGCATAAGTCTTCAACGCGAACGCTATACGTGCGCCGGTATAACGTTTATACACGAGTGTCGAGAGTCGAGACGTAAGGACGAGGGAAGGACACGCGAGATGCTCAAGGTGTTTCCATGATTCTTTTGATTCTTATCGTGCGCCGGGAAGCGCGCGCGGCGCATCTTCTGCAATAATGCATCCGAGACCTGGATATTATCGAAGCAAATAGCGATGCAAATTATCGTGTTTTTTTCTAACAAATATCGGAAGTGTTCGCCGCTACATGTATTACCCATTTTTGTGTTACTCCAGGTCAAGGAGACGCTGCCTGCCTTGAATTGAATTTTTTTTTATCACCATACTAACTTCACCAATGATTTCTTTATCACTAATTTTTATTGCTGTAATATTCATCCATTGTTTTTGCATTGGTTTTAACGATCGTTTGATACGTGACTCTTTCGACGGCGATTTTTAACCGTGACCTTGATTTTTCATACCAGTATAAATTTTCGGGTCGGAGCAACAACATAAATAATATTTATATATAATGTATAAACTGACCGCGCGGAACGACGAACCCGCAATTGATTTGTCCTCGAATAATTATTATATCTCTCTGCGATCCGATTTCTGCAGCACGTTCTGCACTTATTCAGCGGTTCGTTTCTTTTATTTGAATTTATCATTGTCATTCAACCATTTCTTTTACTTCTTTCGTTTCTTCTTTTTTTCTTAATCTTTTTTGCAATCAAGTTATTAATGCAGCTGTGCAAATAAATCACCAGATATGAATCTGCGGTATCCCATATGTTTACATTTCCTGGTGCACCGAATCAGAATTTAAGAGCTCTGCGGAGGCAAACAACCATTAACCAAAAACCAAAAAAAAAAAAAAAAAACTACAAAATTATGAAGGGGCGCCTAACAATCCTGAGTTATTAGCCGGGCAAGAACACCTAATGTAGAAGTTATGGGGCTAGCTGTGGTTTTTAAGGGGGGAGACCGACAAAAGTGCTCTCATAAGTTACAATCAGGGCGTACAAACTGAAAACCCACCTACCAATTCGGGGGAGCCATAATACGCGTCTTAAAATACCATAAATACGCCCCTAATAATTCCAGGAGCGCAGGAGGGTTCCATGCATGGATAAAAATCTTCTAATCGTAGCATGTATTGTTTATAGTTATTATACGCCGTTAAAATTCTGGATACATGTCGATAAATTTCTTATATACATATATGATACTGTGCGGCGTTCGATACTTATTGATAATTCATTACTATAGACGTTTCACGTGCAGAGCGCGAAGATCGGTACAAGTTAGGGAGAAAACGAGTTAGAGAACCGGGAATTATAAAAATACATATGCATATAATATCTATAATAGAATTCCGGGAAAAACCGATGAGGGAAAAATTGCGATTCTAATTTATCTGATCAATAAAAATCTGCCTGCATCCTTGTAATTACATAATGAGATTTCTCGGTCTTTATTCATTATGCTACGGGGGTCTTAAAAAGGTCTGAAAATGTAAGGAGAGCGCGACTGATAAATCGGTTGCTTTAAAATGTGTAAAATGAATTTTAAATCGCGGTTTTACGAGGCTGCAGGTCGGCATGCGATGTACACGGTTTGATTTTTTAATCCACATCGATAGCCCCGCGGCAGGCGTACATACCGAAATGCATTCACGATATAAACTTGTATTTGCGAATGATACTCGCGGGTGCACGCGGATTCCACTCCCAGATGCTAACAATCTAATTATGCAAATTGCCCACCCTGAATTAAGTATGCAAAACCAAGAGATCCCGAAGACGAAGCGCCAATTGTTTTCAAACACGCTAGGATTTCAAGCAATTGCTTTGTGCTATTCACCAAACGCTCACGGCATTTTCAACTTATTATTCGTTTAGTTTCTCACAAGCGAATTGTTAATCGTAGCGTACTACCTACCGCAGAAAATATATTACGTAGAATGGAACACCACTCGTTTTACAGCTCCATATACAGGATGACCTCATCAACCCTATAATACGTATACACGATATAATGTACGCCGTGGTGCAGTTTAACATTTTTTTATACTGACGAACATATATTATTTATCTCGGAAGTAGTTTGGTTCGTCACGTTCCAACCATTCGGTGAAACAATAATATAATGAGATAAGGTTTTATTATTTTTCTAGAATAATAAACAAGATTATCATAAATCATCGCATATCCTCATATGGCAATATAATTAATTTTCAACTTGATTGAAGAATTTCTACGCGTAATATCTACGATATACTATACGGTTCAGCAAATTGACTTGTTTGATTAGATTCGATTAAATTCTTCTGATTTACAACATTTTTTTTCTTCTCCTTTTTTCATTCTATCTGCTCACCACGAGTTATGCTCGTATACTGATATAGCTATACTTGTATTTTTACAGAACCGCATTACCTGATATTGGAGTACGTAATGTACGGCAAACTTCTCGCATACCTTCGGGATCATCGTACCAGACAAGACTTTTACAATTTTAGTGAAGATTCGGCAGCTTTGACGTCAAGAGATCTCACAGTATTCGGATACTGCGTAGCGCGAGGCATGGAATATCTCGCTTCAAAAAAGGTAAGCCTATTATTCAATTTTTTTTTTCTTCTCTTTTTCTCTCATTTATTTTTATCTCATTGTTTCCCCGCTCAATTATGCGATATCATGCGTATGTACGCTCCACTCTGCATATACGCGCTTTGTGTTCTTTGAGTCTCTTTGCTTTTAGCATACATATTATACCAAGAGAAATCGCGACTCTCCGACCTCCTCTCATGCTTCTTCCTCTTTCTCTCTCACGAGCCACACGGGAAGTTTGAACATCTTTACTGGGTCAGTATGACTCGTTTCGAATATGTAACTCGATCTAAGGTACATGCGGCACACCTTATTTTTGCATCTCTTATCTACGTTTGTCAACTTTTAAAGTCTCCGGTTTCCTCTAAACACCATCGCATCCGTTCTGACAATTAAACAGGACGAGATGTGCGCGAATATTTCACCTCGTCCTTCATTTTGTTTTTTTCTTTTTCAACGGTATAATTTTAATTTCTTACTCCCTCGGTCCGTATGAATTATGGGTCACATAACAAAAAAACAGATAAAATGTTCGTATGATATCCAAAGCAAAGAGGGAGACCAAAAAGGACCTTCAGACAGGAGTAAATATGTACATATCTAGATAAAATATTTATTTTCTCGTAAAACTAATTTACTGACAAACTCGCGAACGCAAGGTACATACGTGTATATATATTTTGCAAAGTGTGTCAGTCGGCCCTTAAGAGGATTACTAAGAATATTATTTCCGAATGACGGTAAACTTTACCGCTAAAGGATGTAAGGTGCGAACCGGTAAGTTACGTCTGTAGGGTTACCGAGAAACCGCGAATAGGTTTGAAACTATCATAAACACATACGATCATTTTTGCAGTACTTTTATAGAATATGTTGACCGAAAATATTATTGAACCAGTTAAAGACTGCAGCTCTGCGCCTATTTCTAATTGTGAGATGGTAAGATAACCGGTTGTTATTTGAAATGAGAAATTATTCCTTGTCATGCACATTCAACCATTTACATAAAAAAAAAAAGGAAGAAGAAAAATACAAATTAGAATAAAATAAAATAAAGATGTAATAATTATGTGTCTGGGAGTTTCCGAGTAAACAAAATATATTCAAGAGATGGTACGGTCATCTTGACTAATTAAGACGTAATTATACCTACTAATGGATTTATAATGGTTATTTAGTAGAGGATGAATGAACCACTTGTACATCATATAACCCTTGAAAATACATAAATAACCGGCAATATCGTTCGATGCACGTAATTAATCAATGCTGGAACAACCGAGAATACGTCAATGTCAAAGTTTACTACACTTCGCTCACCGAACACCCTCCGGGTATAAATATATAAGCTCATGAAGAAACCGCATTCAAAGATTTTATTTTACCTTCGGTGCACTTTACGCCCCCGCAGTACACGATTCTCTCGAAGCTAACGATAACGAATGGCTCGACGAACGGCGTTGATTAGCGATATTTGTGTCTCGGATGACGTAGGGGCATCGATTCGCGTCAGCTTTGTTGGTTCTTACTTTGACGTATATATGATCTAGAGCCGGCCATGATACGACCTGGTGGAATATCGCCCGCGGAAAGGATCAGAAGGAACGTTATTTCAGGATAATTTTGACAGGCAGAAAATTGAGGGTATTAACCGCGAAATTTGCGATTATCTCTTGTCTCTTGAATCGGATGTGTGAAGCAGAAAAATTAGATGAAATTTTTTTCATTTTATTTTGTCTTCTCACATTTGTAATCAAAATAGGATCGTTACAACAATTTATTCGAAAGCGAGGATCGTCGTAAATCACGATATCTACTTTCAGATTCGTGGAATTGGTTAAGCGGAAAAAAAAAAGATAAGAAAAAATAAAATGTGCATGTTATTCCGCTGCACCTAACTGCGGTAGAAATATCGGAAAGACAAGAACGATAATTCGCTAAGTGCTTGAGACGACAATTATATGCGGGAAAAAAAGTTGTATGCCATGTTCTTTTATTTTATCATTTGTTCAATCTCAATTACAGATGCCCAGACTTTTGGCTTTTTTGTTTTAGCTTAAAGACTTGGCAGTGCTATTAATCGCGTATTGGTTTATAGTATCGTATTTTGTCGTCTCACGAGAACTTTAATGATTTTTTTCTTTTATTCAATTACTACCGTTTTGTAGATATGATTGATTTTTTTTTTTCTTCAAATAAAAAGAAGCGTTTCGTCGCTCGGCTAATTGGAAGACTCGCGAATAAATGTACATGTAATAAACGCGAGTTAATATGCATGCAGATTTGAAGTTCTCAGGATTATGAATAAAACTACAAACAAAATTAACGAGCGCATTGAAATATTTGCATTTCAGTATACCGTGGTAACGATTTTTAAACGCAGAAGCGTAGACCAATAACTTTTATACAATGTTTTAAGCGAATTCCATTTAATAGCATGTTACCGTATGCATGAAAATGAATGACTCTGAAGATATTACGATATCAGAAGCTGGAAATAATTTAACACGATTATCCTTATTTCTCCACAGATTATCCACCGAGATTTGGCCGCGAGAAATGTGCTAGTGGACCACAATAAATTATGCAAGATAGCGGACTTTGGAATGTCCAGGTTCGCGAACGAGGATGGTGAAGTTATCGAAACGAGGCACGGCAGAAACGCTCTACCTATACGATGGATGGCACCGGAATCCTTAATCTACTCGCTTTTTACAACGAAAACTGACGTATGGAGTTTTGGGATCCTAATGTGGGAAATCGTCACGTTAGGTAGGAAGAGAAGCAAAAGAACACCTCAATTTTTATCGCCGCAATTTTTCACACCAATCGATTCTTGACGCAAAAAATTTGTTATCCTTTCAGGTTCTACGCCGTATCCTGATATGACGGCTAGAGAAGTAATGCGAAATGTTCAGAGCGGGTATCGTTTGGAAAGGCCTTCGCACTGCCGGAGTGAACTTTTCAGGGTGATATCCAGGTGCTGGCAAGCTGATCCTGATCGAAGACCAGAGTTTCAAGTACTCAGAAGAGATTTGGCTCAGTTACTCGAAGACAATATGAACGGACATTACGTTGACTTGGAAAGTTTCGCTTCCGAATGCACGGATTGAGGAGGGTCATTTTTTTTCCCCTCAAAACAAGAATTTATTTATGCAGCGATCTTATGTATCGCGATCGCTCTATCCCGCTCGGTTCCTCAGTTTCTTTTGCGCTGGCGTCGTTGAAACCGACTCCTCGGTTGTTCAAGCGCCTAGAGTAAGGAAATTTGCTTCGCGGCTCGTGAGACTATGAAATGAATGTATAGTATACATCGTTCACCATCCGTCTAATAATTTCTGTCGTTTTTTTTTCTTCCAAAATTATATTGGAAACAGGATATCGCGAATAAAATTTTGTCGGACAAGTGTACTTTTATTTTTTCAAATTATGAGATGAACTTTGAAATTTCAATTTATGGAGATGACGAAAAAAAATTGTATAACTATAATTAGTGAGGCGGGATTATCCTGATGCTTTTATGATATTAATAAAACTTCGGTATTCGATATCTTCCTATGGATGATCGCTTGATGGTATCATTTGGTTTTCCCACGTACGTTTGTCGGGTAACAGTGCTCATTTATTCAAATACCTACAAGCATTCGGATACGCTTCGTTGACTTTTCTACCTCGGTGTTTTGCAACGCCGTTGTTCTGCGAGCACAAACTGCAGCTACGCGATTTGATCTTCGAGTGTTCCATTTCAAAACTTGCCATTATTACTTCGCTTGTCCGAATCGCTATTTGCTCACACTTAAGAAGAATGCGATGAACGTATGAAAAAGTGATTAAAATTGAACGGCGATCTGTTTACGGTTTTTATTTATTTAATTTTTTTTTTTTTCTCTCAATAAGGTATTGAAAATTTTGCTCGAGGACTTGACAAAATATGTGTATTCTTTTTAGTATTATTATCAAATATATAAATAATAGGTAGTCTCGGCGAATAAAGTCGCCATAATTATATGAAATTATTGATGTAAGTTTTTCCATAATTGTTTTTATATTTTAACGACAATTAGAAACTGGTGCCAGTGAAGCTCTATGAATAATATTTGATTTTGTATTTATTTTCCGCTGCGGTCATCTGCTGGCATCAACTTTCATGACGATGATTATTCTTACGATGATTCAAATGAGAAAAAAAAAACAAAAAACGAAAAGAGAAATGGTGAGAAATGAAATAATGTATATATATATAATCGCCAATCAAAAAAGACAAAAATATAAGGTTTTCACATTATTTTCATCTTAGATATTAGGATTATAGGAAATAGGTTTATATTTTACGTTTATTTTTAATCATTCTAGTCTTTCGACACGTCTGGGGCGGTGATTGACTGTACCCTGTTTATATTTTATTATTAATTAAAAAATATAAAAGTAAAATCCGGAGTCACGATCCGGATATGACTATTTATGATAACAATTTAATACAGAAAAATTACTCAGATGTGATATTTTATTTGTTTAACTCTCAAGTGTCTAATAAATTAACACGTGTAGCGATATTATATATTACGCCAGTCAAGGCTCCGCCTCTGTCAGTTGATATTTTATTAAGTTTTTTTCTTTTGACTCCCAGTGTGTTTTTCCAATTATATTTTTGCAAACAAAATATCGATATCGTCGATGTATTGAACTAGTAAAAAAGACAAAAAAAAGGCAAAAAAACAAACAAACAAAAATATATATTAAAATATATGTATACCATAATGCGAAATTACATACTTGTACGTCTAAAATAATCAAGCACTATTATACCTATAAAGATTTACGAATCGCAAGCATATTCAAAACAAAATGAAGAAAAAAATAAAAAATAAAAAATACTTTATTTAGTCTCAATTATTATAAATGTATTAAACAGTTTTTTCAAGTTAAAGTACTTTTACAATTGGTGACTTATTCTTATTTCCATAATATCCATTAATCCTAATTTTACGGACTGCGTTTGATTATCGATTACAGCTGGAGGGCTTCGGCAAGTGAAATTCAAAGGACTATTGATGAAGCGCTATCAGATTGGACTTTACTCATCGTTAGATACAGAATGGGCAATTTCTCGCAAGTTCAATTACAGTATTTCGTTATAGGTCATGAAGATACAATGCTGGAATTTGATTATCTGAATTCTACAGAAATCAGTTGACTTTAAAAGATTATTCGGTTCTTCGTGTTCGTACAATTGTTATTGATCGATAGAGAGTAAACGTAGAGGATTCTAATTTCTAGGATATTGAAGTCACCCGCATAGGCGCCACTGTACGGGCGAGACCATGTTTCCCGCGTAAGCGATGAGCCTGATTATACCTGCCGATATACATGGTATATACATGCTGGTAATAACATTATGTACCTGTAATATCTTTAAAACTCTATGCGGATTGTGAAATCCGCGGCTTTATCTTACCACCGGGTTTATTGTTAGCGTTGATCTATAAGGGGTCAATATTCAATTATCCTGTGGGATTTTTGGTGGAGAATGCAAAGAATTATAGTATAGGTGTAATTCTTTCGACACCGTAGTTAATGTATTATCTATAAAGCACTGGAGATTTCACTAACATAAAATTTCTACTCTTCTGCTCTGAATTATTATTGAAATTGGACTAAGAAATTTGTTTCTTTTTCGAGGAAGATGAGGAATTTCAATTTACTTTGAGTACTCGCTCCTAAGCTTACCAAGATCTGGAGGAGCTGCTCGACTGTAAGTACCTGAATTTTATTTTGACGCGAAAAATTGGCGATAACTCGGTCAATTTTATAGGTAGATCAATTTGGTTTTCAGATTCGGATTCCTGAGATCAAAATACGTAAGAATACCATAGAAAACTCAATAAAAAAAGTAGTCGATTTTCGGCCCAAATTTTGAAAAAAACAAAGGCTATAGGCTTAGGATTTTCTCGATTTTGGGGCCAAAAATGAAGTATTTTTAAAATTGATTGTAGGACGCTTTTCTGATGTATTTTTGCGCAAGGAACACGAATACATCGATCAAATTGATCTAGAATCAAATCCCATCGAGATATCCTTGATTTTTCACTTTTCGGATCGATAAATTGGCGATAACTTGGTCAATTTAATAGATAAATCAATTTGGCTTGCAGATTCGGATTCCTGAGGTCAAAATACCTAAAAATACCATAGTAAACTCGTTAAAAAAAAATGTCGATTTTTGGCCCAAATTTTGAAAAAAACAAAGGCTATAGGCTTAGGATTTTCTCGATTTTGGGGCCAAAAATGAAGTACTTTTAAAATTGATTGTAGGACGCTTTTCTGATGTATTTTTGCGTGAGGAACACGAATACGTTGATTAAATTAAGCTAGGAATGAATCCCATCGAGATATCCTTGATTTTTCACTTTTGAGATCGATATATTGGCGATAACTTGGTCAATTTGATAGATAAATCAATTTGGCTTGCAGATTCGGATTCCTAAGGTCAAATTACATAAAAATACCATAGTAAACTCGTTAAAAAAAAATGTCGATTTTTGGCCCAAATTTTGAAAAAAAACAAAGGCTATAGCCTTAGGATTTTCTCGATTTTGGGCCCAAAAATGAAATATTTTAAAAATTGATTGTAGGACACTTTGCTGATGTATTTTTGCGTCAGGAACACGAATACGTCGATTGATTTAAGCTAGGGGTAATATTTTCCGAGATAATTCAATTTTTCCGCAGCTGAAATTTACTTTTATCATGTATACTCATCTCTGATTTTTTTAATTTTACAGGAGACAAACGAGCAGCCTACGGAGTACTTGGGCCTCTCATCGGGATGAAGGACTAACCTCGGAGCATCTTCAAAGCCAATCATCATATGTTCGAAGTAGATAATTTGTATAAATAAGTCATGATATGCATATGATCGTTCTGTATACATTATTGTTATTTATTATTGTTTAAGAACTATAAAATTAATGATCCGATGTTAATCAAAATAGAAGTATTGTATACACTATTATAACTCATCATAATGGTATAGGAATAAATGTATCTGTAAAAATCAATTAATAGAATAGGTATTACAATGTCCTAATATGTATTTTTGATCTTTCATTTATTAATAAACATTAACTACAATGAATACACGATTGTTCATTTACTATCAATCACACCCCTGCACACCTCATTCACTAAGATTCGTTGTTGGCAAAATACATCTATCATATCGTACATGATATCATACATCATCAGATGCATGCATGCAGGCATATGCAGGCCTCATCATTTGCTCGGTACACGCCATCATACATGATGGCATACATCATCATACACACACGCATGCTTGTCATCATGCTGTGTCTCGGAATGGCTCCTCACCTGTCCTGTTCTCCTGATACCAAACTCGATTTTTGGGCAAATTTGCCAAACCGGAAGTGATAAGGTAGATCCCTACAATACCGGCCCTGGAAATCCAAGACAAATTTCGGCCAAATTTTGAATTTTGGTATCAGGAGAACAGGACAGGCGAGGAGCCAGTTCGAAACATCAAGCCATCATGTGCATGCATGTGTATGCATGTGTATCGCATCATTCTCGTCTGTCGAACGATCAATAGATCATATGCGTATCAATACAGGCCTCATCATGTGTATGCATGTGTATCGCATCATACTCATCTACCGAATCGTTAATAGATCATATGCGACTGCGTGCAGGCTACGTCATGTGCATCTATGTGTATTGTATCATGCTTTATCTCAACCGGAAGTGATAAGGTAGATCGCTACAATACCGGCCCTGACCATTCAAGGCACATTTCGGCCGAAAATTTGAATTTTGGTATCAGGAGAACAGGATAGGCGAGGAGCCAGTTCGAAACATCCAGACATCATGTGCATGCATGTGTATGCATGTGTATCGCATCATTCTCGTCTGTCGAACGATCAATAGATCATATGCGTATCAATACAGGCCTCATCATGTGTATGCATGTGTATCGCATCATACTCATCTACCGAATCGTTAATAGATCATATGCGACTGCGTGCAGGCTACGTCATGTGCATCTATGTGTATTGTATCATGCTTTATCTCAACCGGAAGTGATAAGGTAGATCCCTACAATACCGGCCCTGGAAATCCAAGACAAATTTCGGCCAAAATTTGAATTTTGGTATCAGGAGAACAGGACAGGCGAGGAGCCAGTTCGAAACATCAAGCCATCATGTGCATGCATGTGTATGCATGTGTATCGCATCATTCTCGTCTGTCGAACGATCAATAGATCATATGCGTATCAATACAGGCCTCATCATGTGTATGCATGTGTATCGCATCATACTCATCTACCGAATCGTTAATAGATCATATGCGACTGCGTGCAGGCTACGTCATGTGCATCTATGTGTATTGTATCATGCTTTATCTCAACCGGAAGTGATAAGGTAGATCGCTACAATACCGGCCCTGACAATTCAAGGCACATTTCGGCCGAAAATTTGAATTTTGGTATCAGGAGAACAGGATAGGCGAGGAGCCAGTTCGAAACATCCAGACATCATGTGCATGCATGCATGCATGTGTATCGCATCATACTCGTCTGTCGAATGATCAATAGATCATATGCGTATCCATGCAGGCTTCATCATGTGTATGCATGTGTATCGCATCATACTCATCTACCGAATCGTTAATAGATCATATGCGACTGCGTGCAGGCCACGTCATGTGCATCTATGTATATTGTATCATGCTTTATCTCAACCGGAAGTGATAAGGTAGATCGCTACAATACCGGCCCTGACAATTCAAGGCACATTTTGGCCAAAAATTTGAATTTTGGTATCAGGAGAACAGGATAGGCGAGGAGCCAGTTCGAAACATCCAGACATCATGTGCATGCATGCATGCATGTGTATCGCATCATACTCGTCTGTCGAATGATCAATAGATCATATGCGTATCTATGCAGGCTTCATCATGTGTATGCATGTGTATCGCATCATACTCATCTACCGAATCGTTAATAGATCATATGCGACTGCGTGCAGGCCACGTCATGTGCATCTATGTATATTGTATCATGCTTTATCTCAACCGGAAGTGATAAGGTAGATCGCTACAATACCGGCCCTGACAATTCAAGGCACATTTTGGCCAAAAATCTGAATTTTGGTATCAGGAGAACAGGACAGGAGAGGAGCCAGTTCGAAACATCCAGACATCATGTGCATGCGTGCGTGCCTTATCATATGCATGCGATGAGGCATTACGAGTCAGGGCCTGATGTCGTGATGTGTTGCTTACAAAGGATGTTGATGATGCATTCGATGTCAATTGAACTTTCAATTTGAGGGGGCTGTTTAGTAACGGATGAATAGAAGGGAGAAACTGAATTTCAACACATCATAGGGTGTATTATGGATTTATTCTATCAGAAAAATCGTCTCTTACAATAGATGTGTTACAATCAAATTATCAAAAGTTCTTCAAATTATATCATCAAATTATGTTCACTTCTGCGGTTCACAAATATATATCCTATAGTCTTTGGTGTTTTTTCACTTGGATTCTGTTCTAAAACCGCTGAATAATATACGAAGACTCTGGTCTTTGGTGTTCTTTCATACATCGTGTTGGTGTTTTTTTCTCTCAAATCCATGTGGCTGCTGACTTCGTAAGACGTTCAACGTCCTGAGGGTTCTGCAAAAACAATTGAGATTTCTCGATTAGTTTTGGGATTGGCTCATTTTCCCGGAGGAAAAAATGTACTACGAAACACTCAGTCAGACGATCTGAAAGATCTTTAATTTCTCACGATTTTGCTACATTTCGAGGTCCAAACTTTGCGAATGCAATTTGGTATTTATTGCTTTAAAATTTTTCATGTACTCGCTGCTTTATGCGTAATATCAATAATAATAATAAGTATGGCAATACCAATACTAACAAAAGCTACAGAAGTTGGTATCATGTATCAACGGTTTTTGATTCAATGGGAGGGTTTTCTTAGAAGTTCGCGTAGACTTTGCATGTTTTGCATTAAAGCGCTTGTTGCATCGCGGGACATTCCACGCGTACAAACGTAAGCTGCAATACTTTTTGCAGGAGTATATGTGACGTGCGCTTGAATGCATTATATTCCCACTATGTATTACATATAGGCGATATGTGGACATACTTTGCACATACCCTACTCGCCTTTGCAGCCCTGCCGGCGGTATTATGTTATATTATTCACTCTGCGCTGGCCATTATTTATGCAGCGTGGAAAAAGTGAAGAGGAACGAGTAGCAGGACACTCAGACGGGCTGCGTGGTGCGTATCCAGTTCGCACTGCAAACCAACCCATGTCAACAATATAGCTATACGCACCTTGCACAATTCCGACGTATCACAAATTACGTTGTTGCAATGACAGAGTGCCCATAGCACTTGGGAAAAGTTGACAAAATGAAAGAAGAAAAAAGGAAGATGAAGAAACAGCGATCATGACTATATGTAGATTTTCATTTCGAAGTCTGCAAAATCCGGCAAAAATAATTCCATACTAAGATCTCTCATGCTGATCCTTACGGCAGGATCCAGGATTTGTTCATTGTTATTTTATTTATTTTTCTATCACTAATTTTGGCATCTAATCCCGGCGAGTATGCCTCAATCAATCGAAAATGATTTCAGGGGCATACGGAGCTGAATAAATTTCGATGTACCTTTTTTTTTTTCTGTCAATAAATTAATAATTCACAACGAGCGGTTGATTCATTTGCTCTTTATTCCTCTCATCTATTTTGAATTAGAAACCAGAATCCGTTGAATTTAATATACGTATTCCTTTTTTCAGATATGCCAATTGACGGAATAAATTTAAATAGCTATAGCGATAACGGTACAGTAGAATAATGTCCAATGTTATAACCACATTCGGAATTTTAAACGGTTTTTCAATTTTAGCAACCCCGAAATAGTGAATACCAAATCTCACAGGTACTCGATGCGGCCTTAAAGCAAGAAATAATGTTTATTTAAAGTGTTTAAATACATTTTAAGTGCATGAGTAAAAAGTAATCACACATCTTGTTCGTTGTCCGAAAATAAATCTTTTGTACAATTAAATGACGAGAAAGCTACGAAGCAGATGGCCATTCGATAACGCTAAAAGATCTCTGCTAAATGCTAAGAAATTTTCTGGACGTCGTTTATTACACCCCGTAATAAATCATATTCATGTACCTCTAATTTGTATAATACGTATGGGTATGTAGCTCAAACTCAAAGAAGACAGAAAATTCGGAATGCAAAACCGATGACGAATATTTTTTTTACCGAATCAGGACTGTATTATTTAATAACAGGTGCAGTTAGATTGAATTTCCGTAACAGGAATCTACAGTAATATTAGATACGTGTATTCATAGAGATATACTTTTTACGAACCTTTGGACGACAACGCACTAGGTCAGAGTGAAAGACTTTCGCCTCGAAGATTATTCGAACGAATCCCAACTCCGTCCGTGTTTAAGTAAGTGACAGTCGGCTCTGGTGTTCAACACATTCACCGTTTTCCATGTGTATGTTAGCCTGGTCCAGCTGGATGTTGGGAGTCAGTCAGCGGAACTGGGTCAAGTCTCCGTGCCCGCGTGTATCTGCTTCGCATAAAAAGGAATAAAAAATTTAACTAAACATCCGCAACTAATTAGCACCGGATAAATTCCTCCCGAACAATAAAAATGAAAACATGCTTCACCGGGCGCTAAGTAGTAAAGAACACAAAAAAAATATGTGTCTACGGAATCTTAAGTACATGCATGATAGGGTAATAAATTTCTGGGAAGGAAAAAATTTTTGAGGTCTACATATAGATGTAAGTTAGAGTACTTAGGCGCATACCTAAGCCTGGGAAAATCCGGGACCGTGGAGATCGGTAACCGAACACTCAGTGAAGCCTAACGATTGGTATTTACCTGAAGGTGGTCTCGTAAATCTAATCAATCGAGCGTAAGAGATGGCGCTATAGAGTTAGTACCTGTTCGTAATCAAACACCGAGCGGTGCAATTAACAATATAGTTAACGAGTCGAACAAATCGCGATATACGAACTTATACTATGGGTATATGTAGCGTAGAATCTGATCCTTCTTGTAAACATGAAGAGTTTCTATTGCAACGTGCTACTTTTCGAAGAGTCAACTTATTTGCGTATTACTAATATACGTATAGGTATGCCATGTCGCGATTCACCACATCTTCGTTCCAGATACTCCCAGAATAATCACCTCTGATAAAAAAAAAATATTGACACAAAAGTTAAAACCACTTTTCCGCTTTCTCAATGTACCGATAATATTCAACCATACCTCCTCACCGTACCATAACCACGGGAAGACAAATCACCGGACATATTGTTAACTGACAAATAAAAATTGAGGATAATTCCAGCCCCTCATTTTTTTCTTATTACCAAATTTTATTTTTTCGTTTGATTAATCGAACATCGCAAGGACTTTCCCTGGCGTGTCTGATACGTATACGGATGAAACGTGAACGCCGAGTATCTAACAATTATTAATTTCACGTGACGAATCGCCGTTTGTCATTGTGCCTGAATTTTTTTTTTTTCCATCACAAAACCCTCGCAGACAAACATCGATCATTTTCACAGACACGATGTGACCTTGAGACGAATTTACAATTCCCGGGCACAATGCCACGCGAGAAGTGGTTTGATCGCTGACCAGAAATATTAGCCGCGAGGCATTTGATTTAGTCACAATAGCATCATTCTGTTTGACATATTGAGAAGAGAAACTTGAATCTTGAAGTGTTTACACGGTAATTATTTCGCGATCAAGCAGAGCTAATCTGTGCGCGATTGAAGGAAGATTTCACGGATCGGTAATAAAAAGGAGGCATTGACAAAACGAGAGCAAATAAAGCAAAGTAATCACACGTAGCACAGCGCTCTGATTTCGACCACGAGATATAAATGGTAAAATGAACTAATAGAAGAGATGCTGCGGTATATCGTAAAAATAAAAGAAAAGTGTTGCTTAATCTTTGAACGTTACCTTGTCCTTGGCCCACTGCGACTTTCCATTGACCTTCGGTTATGTCTGACAGAGGAATACGACGTCCAATTTGCTTGAGGGCAAGCCAGATTGCTTTCACCCTCATCTGAACTTCGTAGCGGTATTTCATCCATTCAAATTATTATTTGACATAGCTGATGTTGGATGCAGATAATCGTACGCCTTTGAATTCATCAGATCAATTAAAATCCAGGATTCAAATCGAAGTCAATCCTGTGGACGGTGCCAACGATTACTCACAGTCAACTTATACAAAAGATTGGATAAGGTGATAGATTTGGGATGAAACGCTATCTCGATCTTCAATGCTCGATAGATCGTCTGAATCAAATACTGCCGCACGTAGAGAAATCTACCTAAGCCTTGACAATAAATCTCCTAATGATACTGACGCGTAATACGAGTCTGCATCAATCCTTGTCACTAAAATCTCCTACGCGTCGCATTATTCGTGTGTCTAATTTAAGATAGTATTTATTCAGAAAAATGAAGAAGAAGAAAAAAAATATTTGCCTTTCTCTCGAAACTGGATCCCAAGAAGAGTAAGAAGAAAAAGAAGAAAAAAAGTTGACCGTGGCATAAATAATATTCAATGACCGCCCCAGATCCATACAACTCTTGGCAGGTTAGAAACAATAAAATTATCTCGATTACATCCGCATTCGCCAAACTGTGAGATGAAAAGAATCGGAAGAGCGTAAATTTAATTTGAATAGAAAAAGATTGAACATCAATCTTTGCCCCGAGATTCCAATACGAGATGATATTCTCTCACTACGGAATGGTATACGGTAAACGGGACCCAGTAAACAAGTAAGCAGCGGCTACACCGTGTGGCCGACTTCCCGGTAGGGAAGCTGGCTGCCGATGTGGCAAACGCTGCGTGTTTTCTCGGTCACGGTTACGGACGCTTCCTTGTAACCATACTTGCGATAAACCACGCGGTGTGGTGGGGAACAACAACTTACAAACAAAAGTCGTTGTTCGGACTTTTGCTAAAAAAGAGCGATAGCTGTAAAGTTGTACAATTAGCTAAGAGACCGGAGGTGAACGAGGGCGGGTACAACAGGTGGTGGAGAATAGAGAGATGAGGATGTCTTCTCAGGATGTTATTTAAATCGTAATAATTTTCATTCACCGTTTTTTTGATGCGCGCGCATTATATTAAGAAGAGAAGGCTGTATCGCGATCAAGTGACGACGGTACGCGCGAGTCTCTTTTGACCCACAAAAACCGGTGGAGAACTCAGCCGGTGAGTTTGTCCATTCCTCACAATCGCAAGAGTCTGAAAGGACGCCGATCAGAAGATGCAGATGAAAGCCATTCAACGAGGATCTGTGAAGTGAATCCAATCGTTTTTTAAGTTTGGTTTTTCTCATAAATCCAGTAACGTGATAAGTACGTTTCGAGATAGTGGTACCAAAAATCAAAGTGCATCCACCGCTAAGGGTGGGACGTGAAGAACTTGTTCATTTTGGGACTTAATTTCAATTATGAGGATACAGAGAAAAATATGTTTCCTGATGGTAATTATTTCATTTTATTAATCTTTTCATTTCTCCATTCACATTCATACATAATTATAGAAATCAGAATTTTCAATTACCACCTGATTCGTTTCAAGGAAATAAAATAAGTACGTGATCTGTATCGAATAATGACTCCGAGTCTCGGATTGTCACGGTAACTGATAAAAATTTCTTAAAGAGAATTCGGAAATTCAAAAAAATATATTCCATCGACGTGCAGATTCTTCAGAGTTTTAAAATTAGCTTGAAGAAATGTAACTATGAAAATTTCGCTGCTACTTTTTATGAGACAATGACTAGTCGGTTTGTAATTGAATATCGGCTACCAGTGAAACGTGTCGCAAGGACTGTTCCATTTCTTGGTTAGTGGGCCACATGGGTCCGTATTGCAAATGTAAGTCGTCGCAATTCACACTGAGCATATTGGAAACGCGGAATTTCCATTTTACGACTATTTACAGCTAACACATTAAAAACCCACCATCATGAAACGTTTATATGTATACTCATGTCAAACATCAATACTAAAAACCAAACTCGTACTTATTTTATTTTCATTCCAATTCCGCGCGATAAATATGCAAACTAATCAAAAGTATAATATCTCACACCGTAAATGTCAGTCGTGAGATTAATAATTCTTCTTCATGTGCTCAGTTAGCTCTCCTGGCCATCATCGAGATCACGAGGGCCGAAGAAGAAGATCTGGATGACGTCGGTTTCGATGGCATCGAAGAAGGAAACGATGAAAAACTATCCACATCGTTGAATGTCGAGGGTGATTACTTCCAGAAAAAAGAGACCGCACTCCGGAACGCTGTTTCCGCTGTAAGTAAAGCGAAAATTTTGATTTCCTGATTATTTGGATGGATTTGAAATTTAACAAGCTACATTTGCCAAAAATAGAATCGGTGAAAGATTGTTATAATACCTATTATAAATCTATTTGTAAGAAGGAAAAAGAAAACTAACGAGAGTTATGCAATTATTTGTAACCACTACCTTCACTACACATGTTCTACGATCATTAAAACAATAAATTTTTAACAGGCTGTAAGAATACCGGAAAAGCAAGTCCAAATTAGCCAAGTCCTACCCATAATACGGAGCATGTCACCGCCGCAAAAACGAGCAATGGCTGTTTTGGTGTCTACCAGAATGTCCCACAACGACTCAACTTTACCTTTCGATCAAGTCGAGATGATGTTCGGCGCTGACAGTAATAAAAATGTAACAAAGGACCTAATGCTGCCGATCAGTATGGACATTGCTAAGATCATCACCGACGACATTCCTGAGGACTTGCCAGAGGTGATTATCGCCTCTTTGGTCAGACCTAATGGGCGTGTATTTCAGGACTTGCGAGTAGCATCAAAGATAGAACGTTAGCTGGCTGCTGCTGCTGCTGTTATAACCCCTTTCGCGTAACAATACAATTTTTCCAAACAAATAGAAAGTAACTAACTTTCAGCTTCGTCATTCCAATGCGCCGTTTTCTCTGGAAGCTTCTTTATCGATGCAACTATAGATCTGGTCGCTGTTTATTACAAATATGAACCGACATTCCGTTATCCTTATAATATAACACGCCATTCGTCCGAACGGCGCATAAGAAGATTTCTTAGTAAAAACACCGTGCTACTTTCAAACATCATTTCATACTTCCCGCAGAGAGTGTAATGAACAATGAAACGCTAGTTTATGTATCACGTTTAGCTCAGGGCATTTTTTGACGACACGTGCTGAAGCTGTTCATGCTCGCGGTATTTTCACTCCTCTCTCTGGTTCGCCACCGTACAAAATCGAGTCGCTTTCTCGAAGGACTTTGCCCAATCTAATTTCTACAAATTCGATATGACCGCTACGTACAGTATCGAAATCACATTAATTACACCAGCTACGATGTAACTACACAAAATTCGAGAGAAAAAAAAAGCAAATACAGTTCCGTTTCTTTTTTTAAACACGTTTTCACTTGTTATTATTATTATCATTACAATGAGAACGAATAATAATTACCCGTCACAGGCCCAAGAATTGAGGTATGTACCACCTGGGAAAAGACGTCGTCCCCTGTATCAGCCGCCGCCGCGACGCCAGTCATCGATGATCCGGCGAAACGTGCATCCTGGTACGAAATCCTCAGAGATTCCTCAAAACCACAAAACGAAAGATTCATTAAAACTAGACATATTTTTTAAACTTTTCAGAAGGGTTGCGATCCCCTTTTTCCAGACCCGGAAGACGACCAACGGAAAACAAAAGGAGCCCAACTGAACAAGAGTGCAAATTTTTTTCGTCCACAGTTTGTCTCGAAGCCGCAGACTATCCACAGTTAGTAACTCGTCATTTTTTTTTTGTTCCATACATCTCTTTGGTAATAGCTTCTCGCTGGATGAATAAATCTAATTACTTATTATAGTGAAGCTATAATGAGGAGCATTAGAAGTAACAAAGAAATGATCTCAGCGCTGCTGGCTGACTATAAATCTCAAAGCTCTTCCGAACTTCATGACGATGGATTTCCGCTTGCATTGCCTCTGGAGCTGAATAAATACGAAAACAGATTCGAAAGCAACGAGATTAAAAGGTAATATAAATGGAAAATAGACGTTTTAATTTTCTACGGCTCATTAAACGACTGCAGTTGATTGAGAAATTTTCAGGGTATAGTTTAGCGGATGAATTGTCGTTACCAAGGAAAAGTCATTTTTATCACAATTGGCACAATCGATTGGCATTTAAGCAACTGTCATTTCTTGATGGAAAAAAGTAGGAGATTGTTCTTTAAATTTTTTTTTAATCACAGATCTTGCAACTATCTGTTGTCCACCCATCGGTAGCCCGCGGTGGCACCTATCGAAAGAAAAAGAAAAAAAACTGTTGCAATCGCGCAATTAGAAATGTTAATTTCTATCGCTTGTGGGATATAAATTGCACAATGTCGATAGTAATTATTCTTAGATACTTAATTATTCTCAACGAATGTAGAAGAAAATTTACCGGAAACTCAAATTGCGCCTCAATCTTTCAGGTGATTGGCCTACTCTCTATGTAAACGCTTACTTGAATGTAGAGACACATGTTATTATGTGTAATTTGAAATTGGAAGGTAGTTCGTTAGGAGAAAGCTTCGGACCGATCGAGTACACGATTTCAACAAACTTCTTGTACTGGCCATTTTTTAAACCATTATTCAAACTCTGGAAAATTTTTCTAAAACATGGTATGACGTGATTCGATGATTCTGTTCAGATCGGACAACAATTCGCCTTACGTGGATAACGTTGAAGAGGGTTTTACGTGTCCATCGCAGATAAGATACGCACGTCCACAACTTGCAAGAGCAGCTTCTGGCGCATGGAAATACATAATCAACACTGGGGAACACACGCAGACCCTGAGGCTCGAGAAATGCACGTGAGTTGGACGAGCTATGATTTTTATTTATTCTTCTTCACTCGTAAAATATTAAGTATCTACAAGCAAGTGTTAATTTTGGATATGATAATCGAATTTCAACTTATACGACGGCCTAGCGAATGTAGAAGGGAATTCGATTTGCTGAGCACAAAAAGTAAAATACGAGATTTTTGTCCCGTGAGGTAGGAACCGAGAATGAATGTCGGTATTAATGACGTTGGTCATGGGCACACACATAGGTGAACAAAAGTAAAAGCGATCGATTCAGTTTCCAATTTTTACATAATCAGATACATAATATATTTTTATTACACGGTTTTCGATCAGTGGAGTGAACGAGTTAGGTTCATTGACTCGAGGTCACATAATATCAGAGGCAATATAGTTGAATCAGAAGTAAGCAAATAGAAAAATCGCTTGTATTAACCGAACGAAAATTTTACACCATAGGAAACCGCAAAGCAGCTGTTCCTTCGTATCAGATAATTACAAATCGTCTTGTACTCAAGTGTTCAACTACCACCGTCTTTTGACTTGGGACTCAACGCTGGGACTTCACATGGATATTTTCAAGGTTCCCACCTGCTGCAGCTGCCACGTGCATGGGTACTCGGATATTTATCCTCCGCATCGTAAAAATCCACCGACCAAATTGAAGGAGACATTTCCCGGTGCAGATTTTATAACGGAAGATCAACCCGATAATTATCGCGAATTTAATGGAAAACCATCGAATTTTATAACGAAACAAAGTCCGAGCGCTAATTTTGATCCCAGTTTTTTGAGCGACACTTCCGGCACAACTTACGTTGACGATCTCGGGGATGGTAGCAGCAAGTATAATTACTTTGATAAAAAACCATTCTCCGAACCTATTCCGAGTCGACCAACTCATCAGACTCCATCGAGACTGAGGCCCAAAAAACAACCTTCAGGAATATCGAGACCGTTTGATAATCTGCCCACTCAACACGCACCCAATACCAGAGCTCCCGGGTATACCGGACCAAAAATTCGGACGAGGCCCAACAGACCCTTCCGAAGGGAGTCGAATACACAACTGGACTATTCGAACAGTGCGGAAACTGACAGTGCCAACAGTCGGTGAGTAAAATTCATTTGAGTTAGCAATTTTTCGAGTAGACCAGGAACACCATTTTACAACAACGTCACGATCTCCAATGTAGATTTTGAAATCGCATCAACACGACGACGAATAATAGCGACAACTTAGAAGTATAGAAACGTCCTTTCTTTCTCCTTTCTCTCTTGTGACTTTATTTCGAATGAAAATCACCGTAAAAAAATCTCACGCACCCGTACCTACTTTTACGTATAATAACTCCTCATTTCCGTTAGCCATTTGGACAAAAGTTGAAATTACATCCGTGAAAAGTAAATTCTTTGGAAGTATAAGCAATTATCAGCACGCGATTTAACATGACAGAACAATATGTGATACCGTTAAATCTAATTTTTGGATATTCCATTTTCTTTTTTAAGATACAGCCAACAATTTGATCAAGACGTAGATGCCACGACTCGAGTCCAGAGTGGAACTTACGACGAGGAATACCAAGAGCCTCCACGCAGAGTTAATTACAATTATCATCCGATAATAGATTTTTTCAAACCTGAAGCATCGATGCTCCAGTCGATCCAACCGCAGATGGCCACTCAGCCAGCACCGGTGCAAAGCTCAAATTCTTGGAAGCCGATGATTTCGACGTAAAAATTCATCCATGATTTTACCAGTACCTGAAATTTTTTTTTCATCAAATATTTATTCTTTCTCCTCATCTCGCGACTCATCGATCAATGATCTATCATATCTGCGAACTGATAGGGCTAATGCAATAACTGTTGGCTTATAAATTCATCAAATAATTCGTTTCCCCAATATTTATGTACACATTATCATGTCTTGATTGTTTATCGTTGTTTATTATTTATGAATTTACTTTTAAGTCATATGAAATTTGTACCTTTATGTATTTATACACATACATACATATGTAGCAAATAAAAACCTTATTTTAATTTTAATTTTTCTATTTCATTTCAAACCTGTATACGCACTCCCCTGATTCCTGATATCAAAAAAAAAAAGACAGAAAAGTTCTCATGCCTTGGATCCGCTGAAAAGGGATTCGCGTTGACAATTACATTTAAAACTGCTACCGAAAGTTTGCCGCGTAACTTTCTCTGAAGCATTAACCTCTGGGTAGACTTTGCCTCTAATAAAATGGTGATTTTAGGCGTAACTTTGACACGTACGTTGCTCAAGGCGTGGCTAAACGGTGAGTTGACCAACGCAATAATATTTTACTTCCTGAATAAATAATTTCGTACAAAATTGAAGAGATTAAAGTGAGTTCAGGGGAACAAACGAATCTTCAAGGCGTGATATAATTTAGACATTCTCAACCAATCAAATGTTATCGAACTATTACTGGTGGAAAATTGAATTCCTTTTCGACAACTAATTATATTCGTCATTTCAACCATAATACTTGCGTTACCAAGTAAAGCTGTGTAAGTTGTTCGATAGCATAACGCGTACTTTACCCTACAGTGACGTGTATGTCTTATTAATTTTTTTCATTATACTATGTTAGACTATAGTACGATTCATACTTGGTGGTTTTCTGCCTCTTTCCGCCTTGATTTACCAAGCGTGTCGTTGACAGCCGCTCTCAATCGCTTATGTTCCCTAGACGGCACGGCTTTCTTCTGAATAAAATGCCGCAAAGTTGAATTGTCTGGTATACTCAAGTAGCGAGAATTGTGTTCCATAACTTTACGGTAAACTTTACTAGCGGACGCTTAAATTGACACTCAGGTAGATATTAAGATTCTTTTTGGATTCAGGTACATCACCTGCTTGCTGCCTATTTTTGAAAAATGAAGCGAGTCCTCGTTTTTTCTGATACCCGAAGAACATGAGAGAAAAATTTTCAAAAAAGGACTGGCGAAGAAATTCTGGAGGTTCGCATTTGTCCGTTTCTAAAGGAACGCAATGTTACCGTTCCGGCAAGTAGAGATAGCGTCAACGTTTTTCGTCTTACCTCTCCCTTTCAGATCGTAGGAAAATATAAATTAGACTGCAATGACCGCGCAGCGAGCAGTTCATTCTAGTTGTTCGTATGAAATTATGAAAAATTCGGAGCTACTAATTTGACAGTGAAAAGTGTGGTAATAATTTTTTAGCATCTAGTGTGAATTGCATAGTTTCAAGTGAAAATTGATAAACTAA
Source organism: Athalia cordata (assembly GCA_963932425.1). Lineage (NCBI taxonomy): Eukaryota > Metazoa > Arthropoda > Insecta > Hymenoptera > Athaliidae > Athalia > Athalia cordata. The sequence goes on along the minus strand of OZ010627.1, from coordinate 31,721,924 downwards.
GTAAATTCGAGCCAGGAAATAAATTAAGTGACGTATGCAAACGAACCCAGTAATTTTTCATCGGGGAGTTGTCCGTGAATTTGGAGCAAGTATGTGGTGGAGACCCAGTCTGTAAAAATGATTCCAAAACTAATTTGGTGTTTATTTGTTTTATTTTTTATCAATAAAAATTATTGTTCACCAACTGAACGGGATCTGTACGCGTTTACGACTCTCGCAAATGCAGAAGAACAATCGACGATCGAGGACACCGAACTTGCAGAAACAAATATCCACCCTGATTCTTACGGAGACTCGACTGAACTTAGTACTCAAAATGCTAACCTGGAGGATTCGGAAGAAGAAGACCCACGTGGTCCAGACGATCACGTGATTCCATATTCGGAACATGAGAATCCCGAGGAACCACCGACCAGACCAGATTATGTCGCTCCGGGTGTTTGGGCAAAGCCCGATCCGAAAAAAAATATTCCCCTAAATTTTGTACCCACTAAAAGTTTGGCGCAAGTCAGGGGGACGCACACGGTGAAGATTTTGCCGCAAAGTGAAGCTGTGGCAGCCGCTACCAGCGATGAGGAGAAATTAAATGCTCCGAGATTGAGAGAAGTTGTCAGTAAGAAAAAGACCAACACCATTTATACGGAAGAAGGATACGAGGACTCCGCGTATGATCATGCTGGTCACATTAGGGATGCTGATTTTCACGAAGGATATGCTAGGAAATTACACGATCAACGTCAGAGTGAAGCGAGATCTGGAGCTGGTCGAAAACGGAAGTCAAAGAAAAAGAAATCGCGAAATAAAGCTGCGAAAAAGCCGGAAGAGTTTGAAGAATTTACGGACGATTACAGCGACGAGGGAACGCCAACTGAGAGATATCAAACTGATGGGTCCACGCAAAAAAGTGAGAAAAAAAAAGCTAACACAATTTACAAGGACATGTGGAAGAGACCTGACGTGAATCCGAAAATAGTGGCAGAGAATGAAATTGAACAATTAGAACATGATTTGAAAAGAGAAGATGAACAAGCTGAAAGGGGATCTGAAAATTATGCTGGTGTCACAGAGAGCCAAGGAGATAGCGATGAAGATCACTCGAGAGACGGATGGTCAGCTTCTGAGTCTCGAAGATCAAAAAATAGATCGAAAAACCCTTCGAGAACGAAGGAACGAATTTTTAAAGAAAATTATGAAGCTACCACAGTCGAATTCGAGACACCAACGCCAGGAGGACCCGTGCAATATGAAGCTGCGACTTCTGGATATGAAAATCCTACGACAAACGCATATTATATTCCCGAGGGATCAGCGGTGCAACAAAATTACGAAGTGACAACATTCGCTAACGGCGATTCAAACGATCCACATTCAACGACTGTGAATTACGGTGACATATTTTGGAAATATTTCAAATCAATACCAAACGAAGCTGTCACTCCCGTGGCTTTCCTACAGGATCAAACCACGATTCAACAACCTTTTTTGGGTGGAGAAGTGACCACGCTGAATCCGTTCGTTGAACAACCCTCACCTCTTGCAGTAGCGACGATAAACGGGCATGGCCCGTACTTACTTGTTTCCGAAAATGGGGGAGGCACACAAAGTCCGTATCATTCATCTATCCAGAGTGACTTCCAGGTTCGAAATGGACACCAACAAATCACTCCGGACGTGAATTTCAACGAACAATATGGTCAACAAGCAAACTCTCGTGGTGGGCTTAATTTTCCTGATTTCGTTCATTCTAATGGACCAGTAACGGGGGCGTACGACAGTTGGGGGTTCAACAAAGGAGGGTACAATCCCCAAGAACTTCCTTTCATATCTACAGATTCGCCTACTACGGGATTTTATGACAGCCTCGCGTTTTCTAGCACGCCTACGTATGCTGTGATTAAATCTCCATTGAAAGAATTCAATGATCAGGCTCGAAAAACGACGGCGAGAATTGACTCTCGATACAGAAATAATCCTTTCTTCAATTCAGCTGAAGACGGAAAGCAGAATCAGGACGACCAAGTAGATAATAAATTTGGATCTTTCTACAAAGGTTGGCCGACGAATAATCAACAAAAAACTGCAGCAAAAGATTCGGGTGAAGAGGATAGCTCAGAATCAAAAAAGAAAGGGGTAAATTTTTTCGGGTATAATCCGGACTTAAAATACAAAAAAATGCTGGGTTTTATTAAAAGCCAAAAAAATGGAAGGTATGACGGGCAAAAAAGTGAGAGCAGCGAGTTTGAGGATTTCACTATCATGAAGCCGCCGGCACTAAGAGAGTCCGTGTTCTCCGATTTCACGCTGAATTCATACCCCAATGTCGCTGACTATTCGAGCGCGTCGCAGGAAAGCGAATCATCACAAGAACAGGATGGTAAAAAATTTAATGATAGAAAGAATGGCACGAAACACAACGGTTTATTGCAAAAGGATATCAATCACAAATCACCATCATTTCATGTCGATAGACCACTACCAGCTGTTGGTCGGAAAAGATTGTTTCCAGCATCGAAACTCTTACCACCCGAACCAAACAGTAAAGACGATTACGCTGAGCATAGTTATTTGAACCGAAAAAATGGCTATTATAAATCGTCAAAACATCCAAATCCACGGTACAACCCAAATTTTGGAAATGGTGTTCAAAATTATAACCCAGACCCCGAGCAGCTAGCGCGATATTTGAGGAACCGCAAGTCCCCTAAAAGACAAACCAGAAGTTTAGATGAGATAGCAATACGCGAGGAGAAAATAGCCGATGCTGTTATTGCGCAAGAGATCAACGCACGATTTAATTTTACTTTCGAAGATCAAGGATCAACGCGAGAGCGAAATGCTGGTGAATTGCGAAATGAAAAATCGAGAGTGAAAAGAAATCTAATATCCATAAAGCAGAATAAATCCGCGACGGAAGATTTATTATTGTCGATTGAAAAAGGACAAAAAAATGGCAGCATTCGAGATAAAAGGAGTCACCAAGACCTATTAGACGCGTCTCATAAAATAACTGACGATGTGATTAATGACGAAATCAATTCAAGATTTAAAAACAAGGTACGAGACTTGGATCAAGAAGACGATAGAGAAGATGATGATCGAGAGGATCATGAAAGTGAAGACCTCGAGGAAGAAGAGCCTGAAAATCGGGTGGAAATCGAGGAACCAGATTTGGATTACCTGGATGATGTTCAGGAAGCGAATAACATCGATCGCATTCCAACAACGAAGACTCCGGCTATCGACGTCCTAAAGTATCCCTTTTACATGAACCGTAGAGTCTCAGATTCTTCTCCATTGAAGTACATTATCAATCCTGAAGAAGTGCCGAAAAAAACGCTTGGAGGAATGGAATTCTATGACTCAAGAGATAAATACGTACAGTGTGAAGAAGTAGATCCTTATTTAGAAGAGGTCGTTCCCGATGACGAAGAACCTGTGCCGAATAGAGGTCCTAAGGAAAACCTACCTCGACTAAGAGGTTTGGGTGATAAATTGGACTGCTTCAAAGCTAAATATTTTGGAGAAAATCCATTTGACAGTCCACTGTTCTTCGAGAAACAAATCAATCAGCCAACTCCACCGACTGAACTGGACCCCATAAAATTTGCGACTAGAATTTTAGAGTTGCCTAAAGAAAGTATGAATTATTACGTACCCTCGCAATCGAGAAAACCTGAAGCAGCAAGTATCAAAAGAATCGATTATGGTCGTCGGAATAAAAATAGGCAAAACAATGCAGAAGCTTCGAATTTAATGGCCGCCATTTTACCGAGAACTAGGAAACGCAACAGTACCAACCATACTGAATTAAAGGTGTCATCAACGGAAAAACCACGAATTGAATCGCAAAGAACTAGAAGACGTAGACCCGGACGGAAACCACAGACTACTACAACAGAAGCCCCTGAAATAAATCCTGTGACACCCTATCAAAAAGAAGTGTATGACGACGTGATGGGAACTATAAAAAATTTAGCAAGCATGTACGAAATGTTTGAATCCCATACGTCGTCTCCGGTCGCTGATGTAACGATCGCTCCACCCTACGCGGGACGTGTTCCAAATCCATCAAATACCAGAAATGACAAAACATCAAATAGATTTCCGACTCTAAACAGGCAAAGACAAAAGGATTTCCAACCGGTGGGTGTAACGGAACGCACTTATACACACGAAGAAATCCAAGGTCTTTTTCCACCCCCAGAACTGAACAAAAATCTCAATCCTTCGCCTCATTATAGATCCAACAAAATCCCGTATAATATTCGATTTAGGGGTGAGCGACCCTCGAGAAACAGTGATAAAAAAATCGTTGGCTATTTCAAAACTGTTATGGTTCATAAACGAAGCTTGGACGATCAGAGCAACGGTCTGACAGACGCACAATCTGAAAATGACAAACGTACACTGAAAAAACGAGACATTTTGGACTCAGAGTCTGAAGAGAGCCGAACAAATCCTCAAAAGATAAATCCTGGTGCTTCGACGCCAACAACTAATGCGACGCCGACGCGTAGAAGAAGACGTACCACAACTACGGCATCACCTATAACAATTAGTAGTACAAGGTCAGAAGCGTCTGGTCCAACGAGCAGGCCTCTCAATACAATTAGAAGTAGATACCGAAATGCGTTAGATAATAAAAATAATGATAGATATGGATTGTTCACAACCACACAACGGACTTCGACTACGACAGATGCTAGAAGGAATGAACCACGGTACAGTAAAATCACGAGGAGCAGAGGTCGAACCACTACAACTACTACTCCCGCGCCGATATTACCTGAAACAACAGCAAGCCCTGAGGTAAGCACATCTACCATTGAAAAAGCTACTGCAGAAGCAGAAGAAATTTATAAGAGTGAACATTCGGTACCGCGTAGTAGAAAAGTTAGTATTGGACACATCGAACCATCAGGTGAGATCTACAAAGCCATTGCTTCGGAATTTGAACCGGAAGATGCAGAAGAAGATGACGAAGAAAATGAGAATTATGAAGAAGAAGGTACGGTAGAAGATGAAGAAGACGATGAGGAAGAAGAAGAGCAGACTACCGATAAACCAGAGAAAATAATTAGAAAATACGATGTCCATGAGGATGTTCAGGAAGATACAACACCCGCTCCCCTAATAGGGTTTCCGAAACCAGCTGTGAAAACTTCTGAACACGTAGATCTTAGTACTTTTTTATCTACTGATCCACCGGGTTTTCGTGAAGCTTTTCCTGAAGAAGCAATACAAAGAGCGAATTTAGATAGATCCAATAATGAGGAGAGCTATCGTAATGCGGAATCAAAGGACGAAGAAGTTGAGAAGGACGAGGATGAGGATCACACGAATGAAAAATCAGAAGATGCTTCCGATGAAGATAGTACCGAATCCCCAAGAAGTTCTGAATCCTACAAGGACTCTTCAAGTGACAACGTTGATGAATCTGAAAATGAGAGAAAAAACTCAGAGCAGGAAGATGGCGATGATAAGACTTTTTTCAGATTTGAGAGCAGGCCCCAATCGCCTTTTGAGAGTTTCGAGGATGACAAGTACTCTGGCTTAGGACCTCGCGTGAATAAACCAGCTTTTCATCACCCCCCTTTCAAAGCCCCAAAATACGAACGACAGTACTTCGATGATTCTGAGGAAGAAGAAAAAGATAAGGCAGATGAAAGTTTGGAAAAAGAGAAATATGCGTTTCCATGGGTTCACGATGAAGAAGATGAGAAAGCTGAAGCTCGAGAAGAATATGTAGAGCAGTCTACGGAAAAATATGAATATCCGTGGGAAAAACGCGAACGGTTAGCCAAGCAACGCGCACAAAGACGAAAGGATCGTGAAAGCCTGAGGAAACTACAAGACTTCAGCTTTCTCCATGATGATGATGAGGACGAGGAAGATGAAGATGAAAGAAAAACCGCATCATCTGGGAACACCAAAGAATACGTGTATCCCTGGGACCGTTACGATATTCCAACCAAATCAAAGAAAAAGAGTTACTGGAAGAGCGGGAGATACGACAACGATGAAATGAGCTCGGAACATCGTCCAGTTGCAAAATTCAGTAGCAAATATAATTCCGATAAATTGAAATTACCTTTTTTGGGTGGCGAACCGATATCGGTTGCTAAGCCCAAGGAAATAAGAGAATCTGTGATGAAATTCCTGAGGGAAGAAGATGAGAAAACGATTGAACCCACCGTGGCTTATGAAACTGACGTTTTGACCACCGCCAAACCTGATGATCTGCAGCCTACAACGCAAGGGCCAGCAGAAGAAATTTCCTCCACAAGAGAAATTTCCTCCACAAAAGAAATTTCCTCCACAAAAGAAATTTCCTCCACAAAAGAACCGATGACGAAATCGAAGAGTAATAACAGGATTTCGAACTCGAGAATAATTCCAGAAAATATAACGACTGCACCAAGAAAAAGAGGTAGAAGTAGAGTAACACGTGTCAGAAGCAAAACGACAACGCTTAGACCAATCGTTAAAACGACTACTAAAGCAGTTACTGAAGTTTCACAAATAAGTACAACGTCTCCTTCTACCACGACGAAAAGACCGTCCAGATCAAGAGGAAGATCTTCATACAAGGCTCAAGAGTCTCAAGTTGCTACGAGTAAAGTCTTACCACCTACAAAATCAACGACTACGTCGACCACTGAAATACCTGCAAGAGCTGCTAGTAGAAATACCAGACGGGGTGCACGAAAACGTGAAAATTCTACTCGGATTTCAAACACAGTTAACACGGAAAATGTGACAACGAAACCAACATCAGCAACGACCACGATTAGTCGCCGCAGAACGCGACCAACGACTGCGACTCCGGCAACCACTGCAAAAACTGTTTCGAAGAACTATAACAAAAGTCCTAGAAGACCTTCGCGAGTGGACGTGAAAAATAAGCCCAAGGAAACGAAGTTCGATGAGTATAACACTCCTGTCACTTCACCGGCGGATTCTGTAGATCACGATCTTGAAGATTCCACACCAACAAGTCGAACCGTTGAGCATCGCTCTCGAGTATCGAAAGAAGAGATTATAACCAAGACTTCTTTTCCCAATGAAGACGGCACGTACGAAATGTACAAGGATAAAAATACGGCCAAGTCCTTGGCTGCCCGTAAGTCAAAAAACGACCACTCTACCGATCGCGAGAAAAGTCCATTTGATAAAAAAACTTTAGAGATTGATAACCCAGTAAAGAAAGAGAGCATAGAGAAATTGTCTGTGACGACAAAAGAGACGCCGGAACATTTTTATCAGACGAAAGAAGTGCTCGATAAAAATGGTCACAAGGGGATGTTCGTTTCTATAATTCCCAAAAACCAAACCAACGGACCTTTAGCCCTGGAGGATGAACTACATTTGAGAAAAGCGGATTTGGAGGAACTTGAAAGGAGAGAAGAGGGAAGCGACAGTTTCGATGAAGCTATAACGAAAAATACCGAATCAGACGGAGATTACGGAAGGCCCCTAACGGATGATGTAAGTTATCTTAGCCATTGGGGAGTCACACGTTTGACAGAGCATGTCCATCGAAAAATATTTACCTCTACCTCCTGGATTGCAGAAAACCACGATCATTAAAAGTGTAATTATCATTGTTGATAGTTTTCTGATTGAACAATATCTCAGTCACTTATATAACTTCGATTGACAATGTGGTAGCAACATCTCGGACCACTCTAGCTTCCATCTAACAATAAATAAAATATGTATCATTTCAATTTCAGAGTTTCCTGCTGGGTCATGTGCTTCAGAAAGTTCCTCCACGGTCTGAAATGCCCGAAGAAACGAACGGTAGTAGTGAGGAGTACGAAGATTCCGAAGAAGACGCGAACACGGAACGCGAAGGTCTTTACAATTCGTACGAGGAAAGCGACGAGAGTGAAAATCGGAGTGACCAAAGCGACGAAAAAAGCAACACGAAGGCCAAGTTCGAAAAAGATCCGAGCAAAAGATTTTACTACTACCTCGAAGATAAGAAATGATTAGCTAAAAATCTGAAAGTGATTGAAATCAATCGTTAAATACGATTTTGCATAATTTTACGGTCTTGTATGAAGTTTCATTAATCACGGGTGTTGAAAAGTAGTTGGACCTTGAAGAGTTTCTTCCAAAGTCATTTTAGATTTTGACAGTCGTCGTCATGCTAATCGAATCTTAATTATTGCTACTGCAATTTTTCATTGTTCCTTTTTTTTTCATTTCATTTCATTTTTCCGTTCTTTGTAGTGTTGGGTAACGGGCCGTGTGCTCGCCCATAGTTAAATGGCTAGAAATATTACGTTGCTATAGCTGATACGGTTCACCGGCGAATATTCGCATGCATTCGACGATTGTCTATTATCCCAACTATTTTACCTGACCGCCTCTGATCTAATCAGTAAACAATTTAGATTCGAGTTTCACCTATTCCGCCCATATCGCATTTGGGTCGTTACATGATACATTTATTTATAATCTTGTACATAGAGAACAATTTTTTGTTATAATTAATAAAAGTAAACGTTACATAAACGAAAGCCTTATAGAATTTTCGTAGAATTTCAGGCAACCATTACGTAAGTGGCGTGACTGTATGATTCTGTTACAGAATAATGTCAATCGTTCAAAAATAGAAAGGGTATGGAGAATCACGTCGGAAGGCTGATAAAAATTTTCTAGTCCTAATCCCCCTTCCTAGGTTGCCACGTTTAACTGAACATAAATGAAAGTATAATCACCTAATTATCCGATGATGCCGAGCTCCTTTCGACCGCATACCAATGAATTGTTATTTTCTATATGTTCCGGTCGTTAGATGCAGTTGCTTCGTTTCTTCTCTTCGTGCACATGCATAAAAAGACCTCGTCAATATTTCCAGATCTGGACTTTTACCTCGAACTCCGAAGGTTCTGCAGAATTACAAGAAACGAAAAAACTTTATTACTTAGTGATGTGTAATTACTTTTTCTTGGAACTCGACTCTTCGATCGTCAACAGTAAATGCAACGATTTCGGAATCGCAAAAAGAATTTTCAATGCAGGCTTCTCACATCTTCGGATAGTTTGTATCCAGATCTCATTCGCCGATTGTAATTAAGAATATAATTAACACTTGTCAACATCACGAGTGAAATTATTTTGTCGAATGCAAGTCTGCACCCTGTTCCTACCTGCGCAACAACCACGATGCTTGTGGTGAAGGATTAACGTGCGGTATATCATTAATATGCAGTTACTAGATAGGTACTAAAATATAATTACATCGAGTAAGTAATTCTAGCTGCAATAATGCAATTAGGCGACACTTGCAACAAGCAAAAGCAGAGTTATGTTACAGGATGCTAGAAGTTTTACCTTTCCTCGTATAAACTTATATTTATATTTTTACAAAATTACCTCACGCACGGGTGCACGATGCCTGATGAAATTGACAGACGTACATATTTCTCCTCCCGAATTATGAAATTTAACTTGAAAGGCCTTTTAATTATACATATTTAATTTCAATAATCAATTACTCCCGGAAGTCAAGCTGTAATTCGTCGTGTGAAGTTTGTAGCTACAATTATTGATCGGTATAGTTTTGATGAAATTTAAATGTCCCAATGCCTTGAACCGCTCTAGATTTTGACCGGTTCATGTGATATATACCAAGCTGCAATCCCTGACCTAATTCTGGCGATTCAAAATAGTAATTAATTTTCACAAGCAGACTACCGAGGTCAAAGTTCTCGCGTTAAATACGCTCCAACGGAAGTTCCTGGTAAAGAAGATGCGCGTCGTAAATTCGGAATCCCCAGCGTTTAATCAATTTCACATCAGCATAAAATACCCGGAAAATATTCACGTCTTCAAGCCGATATCATGACTGAAAATTATTGAAAAATTACCGGGGGGCTGATTGTAAAATTTTTCCCTCATCCACACTGGTTGGTTTCAACAATACGTTACCAAAAAATCGTTGCACGTTATTTAATTAACACCATACCATATCTAGTATCAAATATGTGTAGATATTGAGCACGTACCCTCGACAATCGACCGCTGTCATATGGATCTAACAGTAATCGCGATGAAAAGAGTCCTTGATGTGTACCGATCGCTGGTATACGCAGAACACATATTGTTACTCGTGACTTGTGAGAGGAACTGGGTCTGACTCAAGGTCAAGGAAGCCGACACACCGGTGTACAGATAAAATTCTAAGCCTATGAATAACACCTGATCTTGAAAAAAAATTGCTCGCATTTGATTGGCTAATGACATAGGCACACCTCGTATATAATTCGATTCATACTATTGCCTGTGGGTTTTGCTCTCTATCAACCGACGAAGACTTTGCTTAGAAACATGGCTCTCGAAAAAGTAAGTTTTTGGGACCCTAAAATAATTCGAACACACACTCCAGTCTTAAAAGAAAGTGATAACGTAAAGATCTTTAAAAAGTTCGCCGAACAAAAAAATCATCGCAAAACTTCACCGTTGTTCACTTAACTTGAACATCATATTTTTCAGATCCTGATTTTGGTGCTGGTATCCAGCGTTTTGAATTTGGTTACCGCTTTACCAGATAGTGCAGGAATAGTGGAGATGCCAAACGGACTCGCATATGGTAAAATTTGTAAACTACCTACCTTAATTTGTACAACTGAAATGTGAGATCCTTTTACCTGTTACTTCAGCACGCCTGCGCGATATTCTCGATTTATAAGAGTAACCTGTTCGTTCGGTTAAGCTCGTGTTCAGAATCCGCGACTCTTTAGATAAGTCTTCAACAGGGACCGCTACCTGTATCTCGATCCTTTCTCTCGCTTTGGTACAGAACGACCGATGATGATCTCTCTACGAGCATAAGATATTCAAAAAATCGAAAGTGTGTGAATGATAGGTTTTGGTAAACCGTGGAAAAAAGTAGACTTCTCAATTACGATTCCCTGATCATCGTATCACGCGATAAAGCTAAACTTTGGTTTCTTTCACTTAATTTCATCGTACGAAATAGCAGGAAATTCAAATAAAATTACAGAGTAAAAAAACAGAAAGTAGGTTTTCAGCTCGGGTGCTGGTCGTTGCGTGAAGGACGAAGAGACAACAGTTATCGAAAGTTCTCACACATATTATCATATAAAATTGCAGTTTGACGAGTTGGATTTCCATTTTTTATGCAGGTGGAATACCCTACGGCAGCGTCAGCGGGATGGTAGCGAAGTATGGAAAAACAGAAGCCAGAAATTTCCCCAGCTACCCATCAAATAATGCTCAATTAAATTCACCTTTGGTCTACACCCATAACACAAGAAGCTCAGCGATCCACGTACCTCGCGCAGGGCGCGTCGCCCCTGTCCAGATCTTCAACCACCCCGGCGTCGTGGCGCCTGGCGTCGTCGGAATGATCCATCAAGTTAGCTACTAGTGATGTACAGCTGTCTGTTTATCGAATAAAATTATTTATTTATCTAAAAACCATCTTATTTGATTCTACAAGAAAATTTCTGATGATGGGATACCAATTTTGTAAACTGTCATCGACCACTAGCTCGAAAATTCCAATAATTTCAAGGTAGGAGTTTTGGTTCGGTGTGACAAATTACTATGATTAACATTCGAACGAAAGTTCCTGTCCCAAAGTACCACGAAGGTCGACTTGATCGACTGATTCAAGTGAATGTGGAGCTTTGAACTGGATCAAGAGTATTTTTATTTTTAGATTAAACAATAATAATACAGATAACGTTCTTATACGTTGTCTGAAACTCGGGGCATACAGGGAATTGAGCTGCGAAAAACAGGTTCGTTTCATAACGAAACCGGCGTCCCGTCAACATAATGTGGCAACCGTGGCGGTAACCGTATGGTTTATTGAACTGACCAAGTAAACGATAATCGCAATTACTTAATACATTACCACCTCTCACTCTAATATTATGAATTATAAAATACCATGAGCATCAGTAAATATCATCCCATGAAGTTAAAATGTTATTTGAAGTTGCGCTTTCTCCGTTTTACGGACTCTTATTATTTACCCATTTGACCCACCACAATCATGTCGTACAAGGACACGAGCATTGAACGATGAACGTTGAACCGAAGAATGAAGAGTTCAAATGTAGTTTTTGCGCCCTAATGCGTGCCGTAACTTTTAATTCGCAGTTCCTGTCGGCCCACCAACTACTCCGTGTCTCCTGCATAGAGTCACATGCATAGAAAATTGCGCGAATGTTTGCAATATTCTTCGTACAGGAACCTAGCAACAAACGTCACGCTATATCTCCCCTTTCCTTAATCCAGATAGACAATTAAGGAGTTGACAGTAACAATAAAGGGGAGAAAGTATAAATAACATCAAGCAAGGAGTACGCCCTTTAGTCTAACATAGAGTCAGCGCCATGCATTACCTACCACAGGTGAGTACATCCCAGCTGCGGTTGTCAACTGGATTAAATTATCAAAATTAAGTGATACGTCGAATTTGGTTCCAAAGTAGCTGTGATCGATTAATGTGGCTTGTAAAGAAGTTGATCGCAAAAGAGGTATTATCGACTGTGATGTACCTCTTGATCGCTGATCCGATGAAATGTCAACCTGTGAATCGAACAGAAGAATATACATTTTTATATTAATCACACAATAGAATAGATTGCGAAAGTGAGACTTAAGTTTTTAAATTTATAACCGTGGCATCGATTACAAATACTATTTTAACGTACGTGTAATACGTCGAGTGATGCCTGCAATTAGTGTTAGTACATCGATCATAAATATCACGGGCTTCACACTGATCTCTCTTTTCTTTCAGATCCTGTTGTGCTACACGGTATGGACAAATGTGCTCGCACCATCCACGGCACAAGAGTCGCCTGGTAAATCAAATGAATAAATCTTATCCTTACCCCTCATGATAATTTAGGGGATGGACGCGAGAACTACTCATCATTAATCGATCATTAATTTTCCCTAGGCGCAAACCCGGAGGTGTTGAAAACGATTACCCAAAATGTCGAGTCCGTCTTGTCGCCAACTCTTGTCGGGGAACTCACAGGTGCCCAATCGAATCGCTCGGCTGTAAACTTGGAGCAAACCGTACCGAGGAATCCTTCGGAACAAACTGGGAGCATAAATGCCAAAAAACCGGAAATACAATTTGATAATCAAGTGTATCCTTACCACTACGAAAGATCCTACCACTACCAATACCCGCCAGATCCTTCCAGGCCTGAGGGTTACTCCGAAAATTTTTACAGACCAAAAAATCACGTGCCAAACAATTATGACCCAACGTACTATAGATCAGAACTTTACGATCCGTTCGATAGAAATTCACAAGCTAATTCCAACGCGCAGACAAATTCGAATACCGATGCCAACATTGCTCCTGACGCTGGCGATGCTAAGCGTATCGATGGCTCCCAGAATGGAAGTCAAGGTGATCATATTGCGACTGGAGGTTACAACGGACCAAATCCTATCCCATCAAACTCCTTTGCACATCCTGATGTACTTTCGCGATCTAATCCATTCCCGAGTGTCGATTTCGATGCATACAGACACGGGGCTTTTGGGAGACCATTGGTGCACAATGACAACTATTTTAGACCGAGTGGAGATCATCGCGAAAAGCCGATCGGATATTATTTGCCGCAGGGAGAAGCGAGGTTTCCCGATTCGCACTATCAACGGCCCATCGAACCTCATCAATATTTACCACCCCTGCAGGATTCATTCCACAATTATCCTCACAGATCTCAGCATCTTCCCTCACCTTATCTCGGCTCCTTTTTCCCTGGCGGATATCCGGGTCATTTTAACGGTAATTACCGTCCCTCTGATCACTTCAATAATCTCTTCAGCGACAACTTCACCAGAAACTTTCCACCGCGGCCATCTTTCGGAGGATTTTATCCCAATTATCATTACCTTCCACCTACATCCCCCGCGCCAACTTCTTCTCCTGGTTCTCCAACACCAGCTGAACAGAATTCGGAAAACCCTGTTGATCCTCCTAAAGAACCTTCGGATCAGTCGATTCCTACGACAAAACCAGAAGATTCAGCCCCTGTACCTGCTGCGTCTAATTCGAACTATGAAGTAAGAGTACTTTTTCCTATAAAAGGAAACAACAATTATGCTTACCGACCAAGAAACTTCCAAGACTTTGTAGAAATCGAAGAAAACTTTAGATTTTAAGTGAAACACATTTGTAAACCCTCAAATATTTTACCGTACCAATGAGAGAAAATAATGCTAAAAGATGTTGTTCATCTGATCATGTATATTTTGGACAATCGTTATTATAATAAAGTATTTATTCACCCTCGAACGATTGCTTAGATTTTTTTACTCCTCATACCGCCTCTAATTTCAGCGTTGAATAAATATGTAGATCACTTATAATTAGTGCAACTTCTTACGTGATCGAAAAAAGTCTTTCTACGTCAATTTACTACGACAGGGCCGGAAATGAATGGAGGGCAATCGAAAAGCTGGTATTACCATGGCAAGGATTTCTGAATATTGCCAATGTGGCGGTACGGTATAAAATTGCAGAGTAAACTGCAGAACGTTGAAATACTGCCTGTCGATGATTGATGACAGTAATTTTAACAGGATCCTAAATATTTTCACAATCTTTATACAACGATGTGTAATTATACGCGATTTACGTACATATACGATAATCGTTTTTATTATGTAAAGGAAACTGTTAGATGCGTGATCGTAACTTAACAAGCTATTTCTCGTTAATAGCTGGGAAGATATTTGGATGTCAAGGTATCGGGCGGGGCACCTAATGACCCCGACCAACTCCCTGTGCTACTGCTATTGCTGGTGTTTTACTCTTTCATAACGCGCGTATCCACGTGACTTTTGCAACTACTAACAATAAGGTTTAACAATGCACTCTGCTATTATCGAGAACATGCGTGAATACAAAGCAAGGAAAAACGATTTTTTTTTCCTTCATGCGATGACAGGGAGGGGCCCCAAGGATTATATTGCCAGTATAAAAGAACATCACTTTGTTCTCTTTGACATTACTGGACATCCGAACCACTGCTGCTGGTTAGAAGCCAAAAAAAAAACACCATCCACTACCGAATTGTAGAGAATTTGACGCGTCGGCTATGGCTTTCCAAAAAATTGTGAGTATTCGTCAAACGATTGTCAATTATTTAATAAAGTTGAGTAAAATCTTAATTTTTTCATAAGTTTGCGGTTCTCCTACTCGCCACTATCATCAGCTTGGCCTTTGCTCGACCCGGACATGGAGGAGGATATTATGGATATTCATCCCCAATTTCGTACGGCAGTTATCACTTCCCAAGCTACAGCCACTATCCGAGTTACAGATACGGACATGGCCTGTATTCAAGCTATAGTAAGTGAAGCTGTAAAATTGTATTTCTATTTTAAGAATCACATATCTATTTCAAGAATCACCGGTAGAAATCGTTTCGCAATTTTATTTGCAAATTTCCAATGGCACCGTTTTTCGTTTTTTCTTAGGCTATCCGTTCTATGGATACGGCCATGATTATGGTTACGGAGGATTCCTAGGGAGCTACTGGTAAAAATGAATTGAAGATGTTTTTGTTCATCGACAACCTGCTCGTCCAAGGACTCGAAAATTAAGCTAAGGATACTACGGACGCTCTTTTTTATACAGTTAATTCTATCTTCACCATGTACACTTCAATAAACGCAATTCTTTACTATGTTTTTCTTCTGATATGTGACATTTAACCACGGCTGCCTAGTTGCGAACAACTCAATTTACAAGGTAGTAAATCCAACGCCCGTCGTATTGAGGTTATTTTAAAATAATTATCAGGGAAAACGTCCGACTTCCTAGTAATTCATACGAGGAGAGACGAAATCGTCAAAATGTGAAGTGTATTTTATTTCCTCAATGATGTTCGATTGGAATGTTTTTTTTTCTCTGTATCGATTGCGACTTATATCTGTCCTTGTTTTACGAGAAACTCGCGCTTCCATGGTCACCTTTGCGCTGATCGTCATCCAAATAGAGAGGCAATCAAGTAAAAACGTGAATGAGAATAGACCTGAAATTGAGTAATAAAATCTATTGGTCGAATCGATCAGCTACTCGAAATTCCCGCGAAGTAGGAATCAAACGATGTTAAGTCAACAATTTAAATATTAACTTATTTCGGAAAAACAGGTGATAATTATATGCAAGTTTATGCAAACCTTAGAATCTTGATTGTCATTTACAAGTATATTCTTATTTCGTTTTTTGAACCTCTGCAGTTAGTAATTAGATAGTCGACTTTTGAATCTCTTCACATAACGTGGTTGGGCACAATTATCGATGCGGTCATCGTGCACCCGATGGCTATGTAGTTAGATAATTTATAATTCTGTGAGTTTGAAGAAGCTTCGCGATTGCTGCATAAATATTCACATATATAGGCAAAAATCCACGGACCAAGGAGATTACCCAATAAGTGGACAAAATAAATTAGTCGATTTCAAAACGCCCTCGTCGCACACAAAAATTGAACGTAGATTTTCATAACCGTTACATGCTGCCTAACAAACTACCAGATCTACTGGAATCTAATTATATTTATCTTCCAACATATATTTCAATGATCTGGTGATTGGTTACATGAAATGATCTCTAATAAAAAATGTCACCGATCAATTTTATCATTTTCTTTGAATTAAATAAACTCATGATTATTCAAACAAAACCGCCCATAACACGTCTCATTTTTAATCATCTTTAATCATCATCGTTATTTATTGGCAATTAATTCCCAAGGAATTAATTATTCCCGAGAATCATTCACCGCATCTACTTACCTGTACGCTGAATTTGAAATTCTAAACTATACGTATACACGGTGGATATATAAAACATGATTGCAATGGGTTATACAAATCAGTCATTAGAAGTAAGCCGTTGAGAACGGGATAATTTAGCACTCGTTAAAATTAGAAGGTGTGAAGAGTCTATGGGGTCGTAATATTTGAGTTCATTAGATAAGGGTATTCAAAATTATTGGTAATTGCATAACGAAAGTTGGTAACTGAACTAACAGTCATTTAACACACAGCTTTCACTGCGTATCGACACACGCGTGCGATAAAAAGAAGCTAAAATATTTGTTCAACCAAAAAAAGTATACATATTTTTTACTCACCAAAAAATTAGAATTGCGCTAGATTTATATGATAAACTTTTGCAATCGTTGAATTATCGTGCGATGTGGAACGAGGCACATCTGAAGCTGAGAGTGAAAATTAACGAGGGAAAGGATGGTCGAAGAACGCATCAACGTATCCTTGAATTGTCACGTCCAGTGATTTTTTTTTTCTCTTTTTTGTTCCATCAATTTTCCACAAAATTATATTAAAAACAGCAAACTGCAACACCTGCGAATACGGTATAATTGTAAAACACACGCGCACCTGCTATGCAATACCTAAATTGATAGTCGACTACAAAATAGTTTTATTCATTAACGCCCGACTAGTTTCCAGCCATAAAACGTAC
This sequence comes from Athalia cordata, assembly GCA_963932425.1. Lineage (NCBI taxonomy): Eukaryota > Metazoa > Arthropoda > Insecta > Hymenoptera > Athaliidae > Athalia > Athalia cordata. Next base: position 31,704,409 of record OZ010627.1, on the reverse strand, counting down.
GCATAATACATGTGATAAAATAAACAATTAACTTTAACCACCTTATAATAAGAATCGCAACGTTTGCTACTGTCAAATCTCAAATACGAACCGTTAGTTATATCTATGCAGGGAAACGTATAATTAAAGTTTAGAGTTCAAAGTTGAATGTCATAAAATGTTTAAAACATTTGTAATCACTACTAGAGACTTTGTTGAAATGAAAGTTAACATTCGATACAAGTGAACATTTTTCTTTTTATTTTTCGCGTTTCATATTTTTACAAATATTTTTTACATCGCACAATATTCACCTTCGCAATGTTTCACGCTGTGTAAAACTTGAGAAATGATAAAGAAAAGATCGTGTTGCATCAGGGACACGATTAATCAAAGAACAGCGTTTAATTTACGCATAACGATTTTTTGGAGACCACCAGCTGCTTCTGAGAGGAAACAAAAAAAATCACCCGTCTTGCCCGGAGGGTCCTTTTCGCCCCGCCAACTCCACGGGCTCAAGAATGGGAACAGTTATATAAAAGATAAAAGTTCAAGATAAACGTACGATTACGAAATTTATCAATGAAAATTCATGTTACACTTGAACAATGATTAATGCGCTGATTACTAATTCCATTGAAGAATCAATCCATTCGATTAATATGCGTTTTGAAGGAGAATCGATGCTAAGAAATATAAAATTTATAGCAACAAATTTGTCATCGGCTACGTCATTAGGCGATAAATGTCTGATTGATTCCAAGAGCGTAACGTATGTTCCATCCATGATAGAGGACTTACTTAGAATGTTCTGGTCCGACACAACGACCCACGAGAACTCACCTTTTCAGGTCAAGTCTTACTGGCGTATTGCAGCAAGAGATCAGGTAATATGAGCCTCGGGTTGTGAAGCCGGACTTTAAGGTAATCGGCAGAGTAAAGATGACTAACAATCCTTCACATTGTATGAGAAAATAATAAATAATAACGATTTGTTTAACATCAATAGACATCAAATTATTTTCAATCGATGCGTAGGCGCCGGTTTTATATTGCACACCGAATTCGAAGCCGATACATGAATGTACGTTAGTTTTAAAACGTATTATATATACGATAGAAATGTTTTATTCAAAACATTAAAAAAAATTACGTATAAATGAACAAGGAAGCGTCAAAGGTAACATGACTTCATACTCCTGACCTTGATAAAAGTATTTGACGAAAAAGCACATCCTACTGTAAAAATAAACAGTCATTCCAGGAGAAGGTCGTGAAGACAGAAACTCAATTTTGATTTCTCTCCAAAGTTATTTGATCAAAATATTCTATACTCAGATTGGTCATGTTGATATAATTAATTGAGCTATTACAGCCGTGTACCTAATGGAAATTTACGAAAGGTTTTGGTGATAAGATATGCGACGAATTTGATTCCAAATTTAACTTGATTCGTCATTTCATTCAACTTTATGTTGTCTCTATATATTATACCACAAAAATGCCCCGGAGCTAAGGCGAGAAAAAATGATCAGTGGAATAGCTTGGATTGAAGATATGTTATTTAAATTTCTAAATGCGAACGCGTTACCTATTTGGTGATATAACTATTGCTTAATAATTTGAGGATCTTATTTCACGGTCAGGATTAAGGTCGAATAAATGCTACAATTTCACTATGCACGTCGCAGATATATGCGGAATGAAAAAATGATCGGACAAAATTTCAGGAAGTGATCATCAAATTTCTGGATAGCTGAAACTCTCTGCGGTTTCTATAGGTGGAAGAAAAATGATCACATAAAATATGATACAGGTATACCATGTACGCAAAATTAAATAAACGAAAAATTAAAAATGATCTGCAGATGAAATTGAGATTATTATAAAGACGAAACTTGTCGTTCTTCTTCTATAAAAAGAACCACAAATCGTTAGATCAGCTATCGAAATAATTTCACGTGTCATAAACATTATCAATTGGTCCTTCGAGTCTTCGAAAGTACGAAGTGCGATCCTTGGATTATAACCGTGTTAAAAATAAACAAGAATATCCTTAACGCATCAGCACTACGTGTATAATATTGCGACTTGTGAACTAATAGGCAATAATTAACACTGATTTGCATCACGAAATTCGACAAAGTCTCGTTTCATTGACACGTCAAATTGAAGTATTAGAAATTTGAATAATATTTTCAAAAGGAGCATCAACGTGATCGAAACAGCACTGAACAAATCACAGACAGAAAAAAATGTACTCTTGCACTATACAGCTAACCGCACTCTCCATATCCCGCACGGATCCGCTGTTTAGCTATGAAGAAGACCTGAGAACAATAACTTCTTCACTTTCATTTACCTACCTGGTTGGCCTGGCGTGTGCGGCAGTTGAGGAACTTTTGAATCGAAGTCGATGCGAATTTTCCCTCACACTCCAACGATGATGACCTCTCCTCGTCCATTAAGTTATGCCACTGAATAAACGCAAGTAGTATAAATAAGAATTATGCGTTTGCTCATATTATTGCTTGTGTCATCACATTGGTACTTGCCTATTATGTATCTAACTTTATAAATGTGCCTTCGCTGGATCGTCTCTTTTATTGATTCATTCTCTTCAGCATTGACCTGAGCAGTTTGATTAGCCGGTTACGAAATGATATTGATTATTAGAAATGAATTTGGTAACCATCCACGATGAACTCTGGTTATAGCTAAAAGTTCGAGCTGCTGAAATGAGAAAAAACACCAGTGTTCAGCAATTATTATATCCTTAACTACTTGACGGGAGTTGTTAATTTCTTTCGAAAATCCCTAAGCTCATTGCGACACTGGGGTCAATAATTAGCTATAGGGAAAAAGTGGGCAGATGTATCCCGAGGGCAGAACAGACGATTCCTCATTTTTCAGGTGATAGGATGCAAAGAGTCGTACGTTTCGCCCCCAGGGTACGTTTCTTATGGTATATCCTGACATTTTACACCTCATAATTTTGACACGTAACAATGATCTTCTGTAAGTTGTTTTTTTAAATAATTTTTTTTAATTTGGATTTTTTTTATTTTCTTCAAATCATCAAACGCTCAATCGAAGCCCTCGGGCAAGACATGACTGCCATTTGTCCGTCGCAATACCCATACGTTCATATACATCTATTGCCGTACGGAGACCTTCGCGGTTTACTGTGCAAAGAACTCATTGAGCGGACCTTTTAAACACATCAGATACATCCATCCTCCATCCTCCATCCTCCATCCTCCGTTCATAGGATAACTCTCGTCGTCGTACAGCGTACTCTTCTCACACTTGAATCAGCGAAGAGTTGCAGCATCTTAGCTCGAACGACGAAGCTCCGTGAAAAGCGAATTCTCTCCCGATCTCTTATAACCAGCATCTGCAAATGTATCCATCCTTCCACCGTGTCCATCTCACTGGATGCTGAACCCCCTCCCGCCGCCCCTACCGATTCCCTCAACCCCCTTCCATTTGCTGCGGTCGATCGGGTGAATCCTATAAATGCCCGACGGTGTCGTCCAACAAGAAGTTTTAACGCGGGGCACCTATCCCGCGAATACTTCTCATTTTTTAAATTATCAAGAGTTTAGTGTCACGTGAATTATGGTAAGTTTAGTGTGCATAGTGCGTTACATATGTATATCATGCGTGCGTGAAGAAAAATTCGGGAGGTGAAATACATTTTATAAATGGATCGTTCGGTTATTATATAAGTCGGATGTATGCAACCTCTTACAAGAAAATCATTGGACGGTCTTTGATCAGAGAAATTTATGAAACGGACGAAAGAACGAATGAAATTTTACCAGCGCTTCGAAATTGCATATGAATAGTTATTTGGTAAAGTGTTTCTGTATCCAGCGTAAGATGTTATGTCAGCATCGCTTAACCATAGAAAAATGGAGAATTCATCAACGGTTGATGCCCGCGTTAAATTTCGGAATAAATATCATGACATTGATACTAACCTGAATCGATCTGCAAATTTACCAAAAAAGTACAGTGTCCGAATAAACTTCCTAATCGGTACGGGGATTACATCACGTATAAGCTTCATTCCAAACGTCGAAACTTCCAGTGGGTGGTAATATAGTATATTCACTTGGTTATGGAATCATATCCGGATATCTATTCGGATTTGGAAGTCTGAAGATAAAAATTTATCAGACTAGTCGATAATCAAATTTGATAAACAGATAGCTAAGTTGATAGAAAAGGTAATACCTAATTTATTGGCTCGAAGACGCTGCATAGTAAAAAATATAATTTGACAAAAATTTTTTTTTGGAAACTGGGTATTTTTATTGAATTCCAATTAATTTTCGTGCAAATTAGAAAGATCAAACGCCAACCCTATCCCAGTGACTTGAATAGAATCTCCGCTAATGTCGGGTAATTATAGACCAATCACTAAAGTGCACGATCGATAAATCCCGCGTAATATTAAGTATAGAGTCGTGAATGACGTGACATTACACTTTTCATTTTTTCGATCTCAAGATCCTTCGACTTCTCTTCTATGTTGTGTTGAAAACTAGCGAGGTTCTTTCTAATCATAAAACGAGGATTCTGAGTTCGCACCTGTTGCAATGGGTCAACAGATCTCTAGGTACTTGATGTTCAAAGATAGTCAGGTATAGTTAGGCACTCTAAGCTAAAGCTCCTTGTCCTAAGAATGATATCTTCGTGCTTGCGCAATCGTAACATTCCACACGTTCTATGTCTATTGAAGTCGGCGAACAAACCTGTTTAAAAGTGAAGATGTCGCGTCCCCGAGATACGCGGCTTCTGGAGATCACCTACTACCTCGTCTCACCTTATCAAGCGACGAGTGGGACGTATATAATAAATTATTAAAAAAAAAAACAAAATCGAAAAACAGGTCAGAGATTATAGAATATGCGAAATCGCATAGAATCGCTCGGATTGTATCTAAGAAATCCAGGTATTTTATAAGCGCGTTAGAATTTATCACGTATATGTTAAATCACTTCGTTTTACGACCATGAAGCGCTTAGGTTCATTTGTGTATAATCTCTACGTAATTTAAAAGTCATAAATTAGAAATCCGTAGGTCGTACCGGAGCTATCTCCATAATGAGAGCACCGCGCAGAGATCTTGTCGGAATTTTAAAAAATATTTTTGCAAATTATAAAAATGGACACATAAAATGGAATGAAAAAAGATGTTCTTAATTTATTGCATCGTATTTTTCGGCCAAATTAATTAATCGAAAGGTATTCATCCGATTAAAAAAGAAATTGCAAATCATATTTTGCCATGGCATTCAAAAACACGAATCCTGTTTTTCGAAAAACTTTGGAAGGAGTACCAAGTTTCGAAAAACTGCTCATCATTTTTCATTCCAAAATAAGGTCAGATCTCCAAGGTCGTCGTAAGCCCACAAGATAGCAGTATCTGATAGAATAGCAAATAGCTTTCGATTTCCTCAGACGCAAGTTTCGGACCCCCCTCAGGCTGTTTGTAATGAAATTCAGTTTCCTATATGCTCACTTCCAGTCACCTAGTATAAACACTAAAACCTGTCGATATTTCATGTCGTAAGATGTCCACGCGATGCATTTACAAGTGTAAACATATGTACACGGTAGTATGTTACATACTTGCCAGATGCTGCAGCCTTGGAAGATGTGTGTGCCACCGAACCGGGGGCCGAAGTCGTTACATTTTCGCATCAACATCATTAGCCCGAATTCCTGGCCTGCGTGTTTTTTTTTCTTTTTCTTTCTTTTCTTCTTCAGTTATTCTCACTCTCGCTTTCACTGCAGATTGTTTACCACAATGGTGGCGAAATTATACATGAGACGTTTGCGGAACTCGTATCGAGTGGAAAAAACAAGGTTTGGTCTTCTGCAATTATGGGCCACCTTTTTCAACAACATACAATTAAAGAATTTTGCTAATTAGTCCGCTTCTGGCCCCTTATTTCAACCCAACGAGCAACACGAAATTCACCCGTATGGGCGACCAAGTACGTGATCATTATACAAGAAGCTGAATCTAAAATCGGATAAGTAATTCACAGTTGACCCGTGTCCTTTCGAAATGATGATGACTACCGACGCAGCCTCCGTCCTTCTTTCTCGCACCAATCCGACCGACCGAAACTTACAAGTCGCAGAGTCCGAGTAGACTTCTCTTCTCTTTACGTAATGTCCGCGTTTACGGCACACAAGAACTTTTACCTTCGACGAAACTGTATTTGAGTACGATGGATTATTTACTCGCGAGAATTTTCTATAAGGACGTTCAACTTCGTTAGAAGTAATTTATTCAACCGCGCGGAGTAGTGGCGCTAATTTAATTTAATATATAAAAACTATAAATACCGTTTGAGAGATGCTGACAATTGCTATATATTATTTGTGTCAATGGTGATGCAGGAGTTACAACTGATCCTTTGTGTTCACATTAAGCAGAAAAGTGAACCTTGTGTTCGACAATGGGGTATTTGTGATGGTAGAGTTTGTCAAACAATACGGGTGCCTAATGGCAAGTTGCGGGCGTGAAAAAATAATACGAAACACGAAGCATATATGAATATGAATTCTTGAAACGGAAATGTCCAATGAAAGGAAGAAAGGAAGGAAGGTGAACAAAGAAAGAATTCTCAATTAGTTGAGGAACTTTCTTATCGGGCACTAGAAATGCTGGCCATAGATTTCTCAAGTTGTGGAAGGCATTTGAACAATCGCAGACGTGCTCAGACGACAGAAATTGAAGTAAAAAAATATTGGATTGTCGATAAAACGACGTCCATGATGAGAAAATGAAAAATCATATCGCTTACGTAAATCCGGGGCGAATTCACCGCCGAACGCTTCAGTTACCATCTTACGGACGGGAACGTGATCTGCCAGCTATAATAATAGGGATCCAAGTGCCTTAACAGGCCACAGCATTCGAGACATGTAATTACAATGATTTTATCAAACGGTTCCTAGTCAACACGCATCGCGTATAAGGCTACAATTTTCCGAAAACGATCTCGGCGGATCATCGCTAGAGTATAGTGATTAAATGATTACAGAGTACGAACCTCCTTAAATTGTAATTGCAGTACTCTTCGGTCAATTATTTAGTTTATTATTGAATCGTCGATGATTCAAAGAAAACTCTCAGCTACGTGATGCACTCGCATATATGCATAATCAAATTCACTTTAAAATGGCAAGTTATTCATTGTAAATATATTTTGATGTGCGACAGGTTTACGTCCCTAATTACAACTCATCTTAAGAGCCATGCATTGAATTACGCAATAAGTAATTGACACATATAGCTTTTCATTCAGGTTTGGCTTCAGTAAAACAACGTGGCAAACGGCCACCGTGATATTGACTTCATATTATCTACCGCGAGTCGGTTCGAGTAGAGACGCGCTTTCTCTCGCAGCAGATGCAAATGTGACATCATGTGGGAGCCACTCGGGAAATAATTGGGCAACGTTGCATGATCGCACGTGTGTAAGCGACACATGGGCGCCACTCAACATGCTTACGCTGAGGAATCTGAAAATATTTGCAAACTCCTTTTCAAGACATAATAACCACGTGCGCTTCATTGCATAAGTATAATCCTTCGGATTCTTTATTGTCTTAATGTCGATGGCGATCGAGTTTCAACGGCTGAGGATTAAACACGGGGTCTCATCCGTTCAATGAGCCTAATCAGCAGCATTGGCCCTCCTTCCCCCCTCCCTGGGTCAGAATTCTGATGAAGTGACATTTTAACAAATTATTGGATGGTCCATGAAGGTGGTCAACGTGCCAAGGCGAGTGATCACGGCCACGCTCTTTACTGTTGAATACATTATGAATTATTCACGTACCTCATAATATATCACCAAGCGGAGTCGACAAAGAATCTGATAAATATCCACCCTTAATTTGATAGCGTGTTTTTAATTTTTTCAATATTTTTTCGCTGAATGATTTTTGGTAGTTAACGCGGCGTAACGGAATATATTCCGAATACGGATACGGGCGAAATGTGTCATTTGATTCATCAAAAATTCTCATAGATGAATTCAAGGTGATCAATAAAAGGTGCAAGACGTTACACCGTTATGTCATATGCAACGTACAGAACCAACGAAACGTCAGCTTTCGCAGAGCGAATCATAGGATAATAATAATAATGCCAGCGGTACCACCATAAGCTCTAACCTTTCACATGACCATCGGTTGTTCTCTTCTTATTGCCAGCATCTTTCATATAAATTAAGTCTAAATGTCAGCAAGCGCTACTATACGAACTCAAACCATTATTCTTGTGTAGAATGTTTCAAAATCGAATGATATTTTAATTGATTGGGTCAACTCCAATTTTTGGAATGCGTAAATAGAATGCATGCGGACATGAATAATGCCGCGCGATTCCGCGTGAATGTAACTCTTCATAAGACAATTTAGGATGAAACAAATTTGCGATGGCAATAGAATACCGACGTGACGTAACCTTATGTGATTGTGGGCGAGGCGTGAGATTATCTCACGAGATACTGCTGAGAGGCAAGTAGAATTACACGCGAATAATTTCTTGAGAATATAGCTTCTTCTGCACCGGCCATTCTACTTATACTGCCCCGTTTTACAAAGTCGCTCGACGTTAATTTCGAGCGGAAATTTTATATGTTGCTCTAGAAGAAATTTCGAATTAGGAGATTTCTCGAATTATGAAATCTCTAAAAAATAAGTCCCTCATTTCTTGTTTCAGTGGAAGATCCTCTGGACCGCCACTCTTGTGGCGGCCCTCTCAACGTGCCATGGGCACACAAAAAGCAAAAGAGCAATATATGGATATGCACAACCTCAAACAACATTTCAAGGCTACGAATACCCCCAGCCTAGCAATCAGCTCAGTTTTCAATCAAAGTAAGTTTCCATCATTTCTCGGATCAAAAAAGTTACTTACCGAGAACACAGCATGTTTTAGAATTGTGACGATGTTTATCGTGGTGATTTTAATATTATGTGATCAACAGCAATGAGCAAGTCACTGAGAAGCACGAAGCAACTGGATACGACTATCCAACACCAAAAGAGCCGTTCACATTTCCACCAAGACCGACACCACCTCCAGTTACACCAAGACCAGTGGTGACTTTTTCACCAAGACCACCGCCAACGCCGTCGCCCACGCCCTTGGTCACTGGATACGAATATCCAACACCAAAGGAACCGTTTACGTTTCCACCGAGACCGACACCACCTCCAGTTACACCAAGACCAGTGGTGACTTTTTCACCAAGACCACCGCCAACGCCGTCGCCCACGCCCTTGGTCACTGGATACGAATATCCAACACCAAAGGAACCGTTTACGTTTCCACCGAGACCGACACCACCGCCAGTTACTCCAAGACCAGTGGTGACTTTTCCACCAAGACCGACGCCACCTCCAGTTACACCGAGACCAGTAGTGACTTTTCCACCGAGACCGACACCGCCGCCAGTTACACCGAGACCAGTGGTGACTTTTTCACCAAGACCACCGCCAACGCCATCGCCTACGCCCTTGGTCACTGGATACGAATATCCAACACCAAAGGAACCGTTTACGTTTCCACCGAGACCGACACCACCGCCAGTTACTCCAAGACCAGTGGTGACTTTTCCACCAAGACCGACGCCACCTCCAGTTACACCGAGACCAGTAGTGACTTTTCCACCGAGACCGACACCGCCGCCAGTTACACCGAGACCAGTGGTGACTTTTTCACCAAGACCACCGCCAACGCCATCGCCTACGCCCTTGGTCACTGGATACGAATATCCAACACCAAACGAACCGTTCACGTTTCCACCAAGACCAACACCACCGCCAGTTACACCGAGACCAGTGGTGACTTTTCCACCGAGACCAACACCACCGCCAGTTACTCCAAGACCAGTGGTGACTTTTCCACCAAGACCGACACCACCTCCAGTTACACCAAGACCAGTGGTGACTTTTCCGCCAAGACCGACACCACCTCCAGTTACACCGAGGCCAGTGGTAACTTTTCCACCAAGACCACCACCAACGCCATCACCGACGCCCTTGGTGACCGGATACGAATATCCAACACCAAAGGAACAGTTTACGTTTCCACCGAGACCGACACCACCGCCTGTGATCCAAACTAGACCACCGCCACCACCAGTAATCCAGACAAGACCTCCACCACCAATTACTCAAAGACCAGAGTACAATTATCCAACACCACAGAAACCGCTCACATATCCACCAAGGCCTACACCACCACCTGTAGTACAAACGCGACCAACACCACCACCGGTTATCCAGACAAGACCACCACCACCAATTACTCAAAGACCAGAGTACAATTATCCAACACCACAGAAACCGCTCATATATCCGCTAACACCTACACCACCACCACTTACTCCAAGACCAGAGTACAATTATCCAACGCCACAAAAACCACTCACATATCCGCCAAGACCTACACCACCGCCTGTGATACAAACTAGACCAACATCACCACCGGTTATCCAGACAAGACCACCACCACCAATTACTCAAAGACCAGAGTACAATTATCCAACGCCACAAAAACCGCTTACATATCCGCCAAGACCTACACCACCACCGGTTATCCAGACAAGACCACCACCACCAATTACTCAAAGACCAGAGTACAATTATCCAACACCACAGAAACCGCTCACATATCCACCAAGGCCTACACCACCACCTGTAGTACAAACGCGACCAACACCACCACCGGTTATCCAGACAAGACCACCACCACCAATTACTCAAAGACCAGAGTACAATTATCCAACACCACAGAAACCGCTCACATATCCACCAAGGCCTACACCACCACCGGTTATCCAGACAAGACCACCACCACCAATTACTCAAAGACCAGAGTACAATTATCCAACGCCACAAAAACCGCTCACATATCCGCCAAGACCAACAGAACTACCACCAATTCAGACAAGGCCAACTTCTCCACCTGTGTACCAGACTAGACCACCAAGGCCAGTAACAGAAAAACCTGGATATGTTTATCCCAATCCAAATGAACCTTTCACATTCGCCACAAGAACACCTCCGCCTGTATCAACGCCACCGCCTACAAGATACACGCAGCCACCAAGTACCAACAAGCCGTTTACGTATCAGCCACCAAGTACAACAAGCAGGCCATATACATACCAAACACCACCAACTACTTTTAGGACAAATCCGCCAACTTACTTGCCTCCTCAAACAACCTCCAAACCATTTACTTACCAACCACCAAGTACTACAAGCAGGCCATACACTTATCAACCTCCGAATACTACAAGCAGGCCATACACTTATCAACCTCCGAATACTACAAGCAGGCCATACACTTATCAACCTCCGAATACTACAAGCAGGCCATACACTTATCAACCTCCGAATACTACAAGTAAACCATTTACTTATCAGCCTCCAAATACCACTAGCAAGCCTTACACGTATCAGCCTCCAAGTACAACAAGCAGGCCATTTACCTACCAGACACCACCAACCCCTTCTAAGACCAATTCCCCAACTTACTTGCCTCCTCAAACAACCTCTAGACCATTTACTTATCAACCACCAAGTACTACAAGCAGGCCATACACTTATCAACCTCCAAGTACCACAAGTAGGCCCTACACTTATCAACCTCCGAGTACCACAAGTAGGCCCTACACTTATCAACCTCCGAGTACCACAAGTAGGCCGTACACCTACCAACCTCCAAGCACAACTAACAGGCCATACACGTATCAGCCACCAAGTACAACGAGCAGGCCCTACACTTACCAACCCCCACAAACAACGACAAAGCCATTCACTTATCAACCACCGAGTACCTCAACACCATTCCAAGGGTCTACTTATTTGCCGCCCATAGAGACCACAACTCTACGTCCATATCAACCACAAGTGACGACGCAACGTCCGTATCAACCCCAAGTAACGACGCAACGTCCTTATCAACCTCAAGTAACGACGCAACGTCCTTATCAACCCCAAGTAACGACGCAACGTCCGTATCAACCCCAAGTCACGACGCAGCGTCCGTATCAACCCCAAATAACGACGCAACGTCCGTATCAACCTCAAGTAACGACGCAACGTCCTTATCAACCCCAAGTAACGACGCAACGTCCGTATCAACCCCAAGTCACGACGCAGCGTCCGTATCAACCCCAAATAACGACGCAACGTCCGTATCAACCCCAAGTGACGACGCAACGTCCATATCAACCACAAGTGACGACGCAACGTCCTTATCAACCACAAGTGACGACGCAACGTCCTTATCAACCTCAAGTAACGACGCAACGTCCATATCAACCACAAGTGACGACGCAACGTCCGTATCAACCCCAAGTGACGACGCAGCGTCCGTATCAACCGCAAGTGTCCACGCAACCAGCTACGTACCTTCCACCTTACTCAACTGCTGACCCAACACGGCCCACATATCAACCTTCAACTCCAACGCCGCGTCCCTACCAACCCTCAACTCTAACACCGCCGACATACGGACCTCCAATTACTAATCAACCTGGTACAAGACCGCCACCATATTTACCTCCTTCTTCACCAAGACCGACTTATACAAAAATCGATATACCCCCAAATCCCACTGTACTGTACAGCATTACGCCGAGCACTAGTAGCCCACGACCTGTTACAGGTATTCCATATCCCCCTCCAACTCTCCCCACGGCTACTACTGAACGAGACAATGGGTATCAGTATCGAATTCCTGATATTCCATTTTACTAGTTGAAATTTTGAAAGAGCTTAGGTTAATGACATTATTCGTGTATGCAAATAATTTGATACCCGATCAATCGAAATCCAGACAGAAATGAGCGATATTTTTTAAGAAAATATAAGAAATTTATTACTGTCAACGAATGATTCTGTACATACGTGACTTGACTCGGTAATGATAAAAATCATTTTTATACATCCATGTACAATGTATATGCGTTAGAAAATAAATAAAATACCAATCTTGGTAATTTTTTTTAAATAAAAATCAACTGCTATAAGTTAATTCCCAGAAATTATCCACATAGTTATCGTAAAATTCTCCACCCGATATTTTTTCAATAAAATCTCTCAATACAGGTGTATTGAGTAACTCAACAGGACGAAAGGACCCAGACCTTCACATCCACGGACCTTGAACACATTTTTCTAGCATGCATCGGTATACCTGACGTTTCACCGGTCAAGCCGCGACTTCTGCTCATAAAAAATAAGTAGTCCATAACAACTTGCATTTCCCCCTCTTTAATTAAAACCATGCAACTAAACAATAGCCGGTCTTATTTCTACCAACTAGAAGCCGCCCTGCGTTGCGCAGAGTATGAAAATTTCTTTAACTCAGATACAATCACTAGAGAAAACATTCTCAGCGTGTGACTCAAGAATTTTTAGTCTTTGTCGAGGCTTTCAGAGAAGAGTACCCGCACAGTGTTCTTGTGTTAGATGCTCCAGGTATCTACCGATCAGTAAATATTCGTGCAATTTGTCCTGGTAATTGTGCCTGACGCGATGTTTTAGTTAAAACTATTAAGAACAATTAGCATTCAAATGATTTTACTTATCCGCTACAATATTATCGCGGGATATTCTTGAACGTTTTAAGATTTTCCACTGAAAAAAAATAATGTTCGAAACTGGACGACGATCTGCAACAAGTACCTCAGAACTTGGACTCTATTCTGATCGAAGCGATCATTATCATAGAAACCGATACGGGATTGGTGTTCGGAAATACGTTATTGGCGTCATGGTGGTCCTCGGCATTATTCTGGTAAGATCTCGTCACTCAAACTCAAGTTTTGTTAAGTTAAGTTGCTTCTAATGGATGCAAACTCGCTGGTGAGCTAAAGGTAATTGATTAAAAATGACACTAACTACAATCTTGGTGTACGAACCGAAAAAAATTCAAATTCGCGCTTCATGCAAGCTTGTCCTTTTCAAAATCCACGGGCCGAAAATCGGAATGAAATAATTCCCCGAAGAATTGTTCCGTGCACGTTAATTACTAGTCACTAATTGTCAAATAAATCTACATGTATTTGATCAATGAAATTAAGCTCCAGTCAATTAGACAAACAATAATCTCAAGGAGCAAGAATAAAAGTTTTTCACGGATAGCGAAAACTAAAAAATTAGTTACCTTTATATAGGCTCATACGCAGAACAACGATTATCGCAGTATTCTGGTAATTCATTAATTTGGAAAGCTTTAATTGCCTTCACTTTCTTTAGTGATTTGAATTGAACCAGTACTCAAAACATCATTAACTCTATTGGAACGCCATTGATCAATTAGTATTTTTACTACGCTGTAGAAGTCGTAATAAATTTTTTAACAAATATTACAAAATGAATCATAAAGGATCAAATCGATACATTTTGTACAGAATTCTCTGTGGCTTCGAGATACGAGGCGACAAACCAACGTTAAAGGTGTAAAAGCTCTTTCAGCAGCTTCTCAGATTCAACTCACTTTTCTTTAATTGTAACCTACAGATTAATGAAAAAAATTGCAATAAATTTTACATGTTTTCTCCAGCGATTAGCGTAGAAGAAGTAGTAGGTGCTACGAACACTTGTAAATTAGTGGATAAAAATCATATTTTCTCCTTACACTTGAAACACGACTACAATCACACCGTATGTGCACCTCTCATGCCGCATGCATGAGAGCTCAAGCATCACGGGTCAAGCAGTAGATTTCTACGTATACTTCGCATATATGGGGCATTAAATGAGTTTTGACACGGATTGTCCCTCGCAAGTGAGAGAATAGCGCTATTATAGCAACGTAATTAATGAATAACAATGGCTGTAATAACAAGTTGTACAGTACAGCGCTCTATTAATTACCTGATCACCTGGGATTGTCCTGTGAATATTTAAAACAGTTCAAGTTCCCAAGGTATTCAGCCACCATCTTCAGTTCTCATCAGCAGGTTTTAATGAACATATTACGCGTGGTTCAATTTTCGGACCACCATTTTTATATCTCTTTCAGGTCTCGTTTTTGCTTTACGACTTTACCTCGGGCGCAACGGTGACAAATCAGGGAGCTAAGGAGACAAAACATATCTATATACTACAGAATGCCCTGAAAAGACCGATCAGTCTTTCCAAAAGAACTACAACTACCGTTAGCCCGTCGTACTTTGACGGTAATAAGACTGAATTAATTAAGATGGAGGATCGTTCGGATGGGAACTACGATGGAGAAGAAATTTTAGATAATTCCGAAGGAATAGAAGATCAGATTGCCTCTGAATCACGTTTAACAACAGGACCAAGAACGGACTTGGAATCGCGAAGTCAGAATTTAAACAATTTCAATTTACGAAAGAGGCTATTATCGATGGATGAAGATGAAAGTGAAGAGAAAGTCCAAGGGAAACAATTGTTCGACAACCACGCGATGGTTTATCGACTGAGACAAAGGTGGGATAATATACATCAATATTTTTCATTTTTCATACAAGATTCATCGTTCATCCTTCAAATTCTCGTACTCTTTTACTGCACAGATATAAGCATCCGGTTTCGGAAGAAGAAGAAGACGATAACTTTGAAGAGTCTCGACCGATACCATTTCACTTCGGTTACAAAACTCCCGTACCGACTTCATTCAAAAGACCTAAATTCCCGCAACTAGCGCAGTACCGCTATCCTCACAGCTCAAACAATATACAGGATATAATAAAATATCTGACAAGAGACAACGAGAAACCAAATCGTGGGATTAAGTTCTCTGGCGTCTATGTTAACCCAAAAAAATTTGACTTTTATCCAGAAGTTGGTGAAATGATGTCAAATAGCGACAAATCCGAGGAAGACCATGCCCCTCCGTTCACCTATTCTTACAGCTCCGATCCATTCTATCAATACAAACCAAAACATCCTGCGGATGTAAACCTTTTAGCAACTTCAAATGTCAGGTACGAAGATACATTGCGTTGAGTATTTATTAATGATAATTTTCTGTCTGACTTTCATTTTCTCGGTATGATACTGACTGTATTACATTAAATACCGTAGATTCTCACCGTCCGGAACTCATAGGTACAATCCGAGTTTTTATGATTCGTATTTTCCAAGACCATCCATCAATTTTAATACGCAATCTTCCGCCTCGTCTTCGGAGTCGCAGTACGATAATTATGAGTCTCATAACACAGCATCTTTTGGCAAGAAACGAAAACCAAAACCGTTGAGTGTCATGCTCGACATTTATCCAATCTTGGACGGTGTTGATCCGAACAGGAAATCGTCACGACCGAGGGCCGGGCCCGGCGGTTATCCAAATCAACTTTCATCCGATGATTCTGATACAAGAAGGCCTGTTTCATATGGTAAAGGATTGAAATATCCTCAATTCGTTCCACCCTCGCAACCTATTTCTCTAGTGGCTATTCCTAGTCCACAAACCAACCTGGACGATGAGGAGAGACAGCAAATGGTGTTCCATTTGAATCTTTACCCCAAGAGAAGAAGTAACAAATTGAGCAGGTAATGTTGAGATGTGTAAAAAATATTGCTGAGGCAGGTCAATACCATGACATACGTGTCAGGGTGATATTTTGTGAACGGAGCTGTGATTGTTGTATAGTTGATCGATTACGTACTCGATGTTTCTAATTTGATTGACAGTCGATGACTTTGCTGAGTTGCAACTTGCGAAATGACAGTCACTTACTGACAAGGTCAAGCAACGACATCCTGTGTCTAATGCATACTCGAAGAACTATGATGATCTCAACAGTACGAGAGACTAATATTCTTTATGTTTTCACCTCGGGCTTATGGGCCATTTCGATGTGTTTTGACCTCAAGAACACGATTCCGTCAAGTATATCAAGCTAGGAATAAATCCCATCGAGATTTCTTCATTTTTTCACTTTTCGTAGCGATAAATTGGCGATAACTCGATCAATTTTATAGATAGATCAATTTAGCTCGCCTATTTGTGTTCCTGAGGTCAAAATACGTTGAAAAAGTGTCCTGCGATCGATTTTAAAAATACTTCATTTTTGACCCAAAAATCGAAAAAATCCAAAGGGGTATACCTTAGATTTTTGTCGATTTTGGGGTCAAAAATCAACATTTTTTAAAATCGATCGCAGGACACTTTTCTGACGTATTTTGACCCCAGGAACACGAATCTGCAAGTTAAATTGATCTATCTATAAAAATGATCGAGTTATCGCCAATTTATCGTCTTGAAAAGTGAAAAAATGAAGATATCTCGATGGGATTTATTCCTAGCTTAATTTAATTGACGGATTCGTGTTCCTGAGGTCAAAATACGTCAGAAAAGTGTCCTTCGATCGATTTAAAAAAATGTCGATTTTTGGCCCCAAAATCGACAAAAATCTAAGGTATACCCCTTTGGATTTTTTCAATTTTTGGGCCGAAAATGAAGTATTTTTAAAATCGACCGCAGGACCCTTTTCCAACGTATTTTGACCTCAGGAACACGAATCCGTCGACTAAATTAAGCTAGAAAAATATCCCATCGAGATATCTAGATTTTTTCACTTTTCAAGACGATAAATTGGCGATAACTCGATCAATTTTATAGATAGATCAATTTGACTTGTGGATTCGGATTCCTGGGCTCAAAATACGTAAGAATACCATAGAAAACCCTATAAAAAAAAATATCGATTTTTGACGCCAAAATCGAAAAAAATGTCATGGAATATCTGTACCCCTGCGGCAGAAGATTTAGAATATAACATTGGATCTTTGTGTTGGCTAATCGACAGCCTCTGGGAACTGCGGAATTTGTTTCACCATCCAAAGAAGCCTCAATTTTTTTTAATCAAGTTTACATGCCAGCGAAATATTCGCCAGCTCAAACTAATGAATAATTTGACGAATTGCAGGAACGACTTCAGTCCAAGATCTCAACGTACGGATCAAGGAATAGAAGAACATCATGATGACAAAAATAAACCACCGGTATTTGATAAGATCGCAAAACAAGTTACTGATCATTCAGCCATACAAGTATCAAAATTCGAAGAGACTCGATCTTCTGAGACGACAGAGACTTCTGCCGAATTGTACGAAGATCCGGGATTGACTCGGTACGAAGAGAGCGAATTGCAGAGCACAAAAAATCAAGGTCAATCAGCGGTGATGCTCGATGAGAACATGCTAAAAAATCGAAAATTGAAACAGAACAAATTAGGAAACAGCACTTCGACACCCTGGAATCATAGGCCAGACTTCACATTAGAAGAAATCACGAAAAAATTGCTTAACGTGACAAACGTGACAAATGAAAAGCCCGAATCGGTATCGAAAGACGTTTGTGACGGCTGTAAAAATTCAGAACCTACTGAAAAACACTCGGAGTTTGAAGAAAAAGAAAAACATGTAAAAACTAAGGACATTGACACCGTCGAAGGTTTCGAAGACTTTGCGGACGGTCTACTGGCAACAGATTGAATTTTTGACTAAATATTCAAGGAACTATGTAGCTTGTTCGAAAATTTGTTCGACTGATCGCTTATTCAAGTCGATTTTATTGCCAGATATAAAATCTGAATTAATTTGCAGTAATTTTGATTGAAATACGATCGATTTTTAAGAACTTACTGCCCTCGCTAATTAAACGTTTTATATTTTCTACTTCGTTATTCATCCTGTAATAATAATATATATATCTATATAGTAGACCAGTGGTACACAAATACTCACGTATTTTGGGCGCTACGTCATGTAGGCCGTTAGGCATTATAAATTTTCATATTCCACCTTGACATTTTCATATGTAGCGTTCACGCTCCTCATGAAATTTTTACAATGCGTTGAAAGTCTTTTAGATAATTCTGAGGTTACGCATAACGGGTGGAACTGCAACTGAAGCGAAATCTGGATAAATATTGTAAAATATATGAATCTATTCTCATTAAATATAAATTATATTACAATAAGAATTACGATTATCGTTATATCTAACACACTATGTCTTATACAGCTAATCTAAATTCGTTCATTACCGCAACGACACTAATTCAGCAGATGGTTTTTGAACGAGTATTACGTTCATTGCATTCGGCGACCCGATGAAATACTCTAGAGAATGAAAATTGTTTTTTCCATATAGTATAGTCTGTGCGATCATTATCTTGTATGGAACCAGTTTTCAACATTTTTTTTTTCGTTTCTCTGAATAAATAAAATAATTTCCCTCTGAGATATTCACATAGAACATTTTACACTATAGCACCATTTCTCTATTTTACTGTCTTTTTTTGACGTAAATTTCTGTACAATAAAGACAATGAACACAAGAACTCACTAACGTTCGAGTTCCGCATTTTATCATCTTTCTGGCATTCGATCAGCTCGAACGTCGATAACTTCTTACAAAATCACTCATTACGTTCTGGAGTTGAGCGTGTTCGGGTGATAAAGCGCAGCATCTGCCCCCCATTCGTAGGGTCCTTCATGTGGTCCCAAAGTTACCATCGTCCCAGGGCCCAAAGTAGTATGAGACCCAGCATTTACCATTCCTGGGCCAGCTGAGACGTAGCTCAATGCTGGTCGCGGTTGTTCTCGAAGACGGGCGTGTTTCATATGCTTCTTGTATCTAAGAAAAACAAAAAGGAACAGTAACAAGAAATTCATCGAATTACTATCCACGATATCACGTAGTCTTGATTTAACTCATGAACCGTCTATATTTGAATGAAAGTTTCGACTCGTTATGAGCGTTTCCTTTCTACAGACACGTAGTCATGAGTCAATTTGATGATAATTTGACTCACTTCGCGTGCATGCAGCAGAGCGTGCAACTGGAAACAATCGCAGCAATCCCAACTAATACTGCGATGGCGAGAACCCACATCTGTGTCATAGAAGCATCGGCCCTAGCGACGAGAGCAGCGCAATGCTGTACGGTATCGACATGATATTGTTGGTAGACCCTTTTCAATTCCTCATTCTTCGAGTCTGTCAGAAGGGCTTTCATCTCTTCGAGATCATAAGACTCTTTTCCAACCATTTGGAAGCAGGAACTCGTCGACGAAAAATCCAAAGAATTATCTTCTTTGGAATAAAACTGAGTGTCATAGACGTTTACGGATACGGGAAGCGACAAGGCTTGCTGTACCGCAATTTCAAATTCTTCTAGTGATTTCCTCACCTCCACAGGAGGTTTCGAAAATACGAACTTCAACATATCACGATCTCGTAGGAGGAAAACTTTCACGGTAACATTTGTCTCTCTTCCTGGTGTCACGGAATTATTTGCGGATACCGGAACCTCCATGTAACCATCAGCAAACCCTGTCATCGAACTGATGGTTCTCAACTCCCCAGTTTCAGGATTGAGGGAAAATAGTTGTGGTGTTTTCTCTCGCGAAATCGAGGGATCTACTACCGAGCTGAAAGTAACTTCACCCATGTAGTAGTTCATCGGTAAAGCATCCAGATCCGGGTCCGTAGCTTCCAGTGTGAGCAGACTCGTATCAATCGGAACGTTTAATCGAACGCCTAGGGTGATATTTTGTTTTTTGAATTTTGGTTTATTGTCATCGATGTCCAAGATCTTTATTAATATTTGCCTTTCTGATGGGTCTTGTCTGTTGTACGGCTTTGGAGGAATCTCCGATTTTTTCACAGGATACTTGAAGCACTTCACAGTAAGTAAATGACGGTCAAATTGTTCGCGATCTAATCGCCCCGTGGATATTATTACCGCAGAATTATTTTCCGACCGTTCAATAGCGAAAAGACCAGCCTCATTTCCGTACACAATCACGTAATCGATCATCCCATTCTCTCCGATATCTTCGTCAATTGCTTCAACGATTCCGATCTCCGTACCTATCGACACCTCTTCGTATGTGCTCAACTCGACGGCTGGGCTGTCTAAGCCTCTTTTAAAATGTGGCTTGTGATCATCGATATCGTCTATGATTACTTGTAGGACACGAGTTGCTTGTTGAGGAGGATCTCCAAGATCCTGAGCTACCAGTATGAGAGTGTAACTGTCTTTAGTTTCACGGTCTAGAAGCTTTTTTGTCGTGATCAGTCCAGTATCGCTGTTTATACTGAACGAACTTGCATCGTTACCAAAGTTTCCATCTTCCAGAAACTTGAATGTTATCTTTCCGTTCGGTAAATTTGGATCATCTGGGTCAGACGCGACAACCTGGAAGACTAAACTCCCAATCGTAGAGTTTTCCGCGACGTGTGCGACCTCGTCCAAAGTTGGCCTGATGAAAAGTGGGACTCCATCGTTGCTGACGACGTCACCAATGTACAAAATTAAAGCGACGTCCGAAAATAAGACCGGATTCCCTCCATCCTGTGCACGTACTCGCATGTTGTAAGGCTCTGTTCGACCTTTGCCAGTCAGTTCTCCAGCAGAATAAATTTCACCAGTAGTGTGATTTATCTTGAAGAGTCCTGGAGATTATGGATATTATGAATGGAAGGAAGCATCACTGATATATAGGGGCAAAAAAATTGCTTACCATTAGCTTCTCCTTCGTCAATGATTTCGAAATGAATTATTCCACCTCTACCCTCATCAGGATCGACAGCCGTAATATTGACAACACTGATACTTGGAGGCGCGTTTTCTGGCACCACAGCTGTGTAAGAGTCCTGAGGAAAGCTGGGCGCATTATCATTAACGTCTAAGATATCGACCGTGACTAATGCCCGGGAACTTTTCTGTTCCGCACCACCCTGAGGCATGTCCATAGCGACAACATAGAATCGTAGAACGGATTGTCGCTCTCGATCCAGCGTCGTGTTTGCTGCGATCTACAAGGGAAGCGGGTTGAGAATACAAGTTTTTTTTTCTCTAGTTAAAAAATAAGGGTATTCTTCTTCTCACCAGAATATTTCCACTGATAGGATCGATCTCGAATAGGTCTGCATTTTCGCCGATCAGTGCGTATCTGACCTCTCCGAAACCCCTCTTAACTTCCTGTTCCGTGTTGGAACTATCCATATCTGTCGCTTTGACATTCAAAACGATTTTTGATGGTGCGGAAGATTCAAGAACCGAAATTTTGTAATCTTTTTGATTAAAAATTGGACTGTTGTCGTTTATATCTTGTACTTGTACGATTACGTTCACCTCGGACATGCTACGACTTATTTCATGATCCCTTGCCAAGGCACGTACTTTGAAACGTAGAACCTGCATCGAAAATTTGACCGCCATTAAAATTAGACAACGAAAAAAATATTTTTTAACTATACCTTGTCACTGAGAGATTCATAATCCAGTCTTTTATTCAGCACAACATTTCCACTTTGCACTCCGACATTGACAAACTCTTCGACGTCATCTTCGTGAACCAATTCGAATCTTTCGATCGATCGGCCAGTGGCCGGTTCTCTTGCAGATAACATTAGCAAGGTCGTTCCGACCGGTTGCTCTTCTGGGACCGAAACGCGAATAGTAGGATTGTTCGGAGACCATCCAGTGTTCGTGAATATTGGATTATCATCACTATACGCCTGTACGTAAATCGTTACTTCGACATCAGTGACTTGTTTCTCCTTTTCAACTGCGGCATTCAAGTCCCTCGCTTGAACGGTGAGAATAATGACCGCGGCTACCTGGTAATCCAGGACTTGATTTACTGTGATCAGTCCACTAGTGGAGTTGATTCTAAATGCAGTTTTGTAATCGTACGGCGTTGTACTTTTCAAAGCAACGCCAGTCTTGTCGACAGCTTTTATCGGTTCGATTATTGAAAACTCGAGATTCGCATCAGAATCTGGATCGGTTGCAGTTACCCTCAACACCGAATCACCTGAAGAAAAAGAAGAAGGAAAAAAAGATGGATTTAATTGTCAGTCCTGATCAGATTTCGAATTTTTTTTTATTCGCAGTTCTTCGACACTCACCGATTGCAGCTCTCTCCGAAACGTACATCAAGTACGTTGAATTGTCAAAGACTGGCGGTTTATTGTTCACGTCAATAATGTTCACAGCTACGGTAGTAGTTGCAGTCTCCCTTACGGGAGTACCTGAGTCAACCGCATAAACCACCACATCATACTTGTCCCCCCCAGCCTCTAGATCCAGCCTCGCGTCTGGTGACACCGTTATAATCCCAGAGCTACGCAAAATGTCGTAACAGTGAAATTGAGCAATAAACTTTTCAACCACTTACATTAGCGAGAAGATAAAAGCTTACACCAAAACCATAATTTTCAAACGAATGTTGAATGACGCCTACCTCTGATTAATGACGAAATTGTCCTTAGCTCCACTGGCTATGTAATATTGTAACAAATTATCTCTGCCATCAGGATCGTTCGCTATAACCCTGACAACTTCGGTTCCGGGTGTAGCGTTCTCCAAAAGTCGAGCCTTGTAGCTATTTGGCCCTGGCGAACCTGGCTTATAGTTACCTCGGAATATGGGTCTTTGATTACCCGGAACACCAACCCGGACCGAAAGCCTTGTTTCGGAATAAAGAGATGGCTTTCCTCCATCTGTTGCACGAATGCTAAGTTCGTAAAGACCACGTTCCGTATCACCGGATCGTGCTGGCTTTAACATTGTTACTTCGCCAGTATCTGAATCAACCTGATAAAAAAAAATTCTAAATGAAACTGTACCAATCTGGGACGTTATTGCGTACCATCATGATCATCGGCTTTGATGAATCGCATACCTTGAAAACGTTTTCCGTCATACTGTTGTGATGGCTAATCGAGTACGTCACTTTCCCATCTCCTTGAGTGGGCCCATCGACATCCGTGGCTCTCACAAACAACTGTGGTTCAAAGCTGATAGCTTCTTCACGTACAGTTCTCGAATATTCCTTCTGTTCGAAAACTGGTTCATTGTCATTTACGTCTTGGACTTCGATCAAAATGTTTACGGTAGAAACTCTGCCACCGCCATCCCTGGCTTCCATTGTCAGGGAATATGATTTTTGGATTTCGTAGTCGAGCGCTTTGGCAACAGAAATACCTCCGCTTTTTGAATCAGTCTTGAACTTGTCAGTTCCAAAGCCTCGAAGATTGTAAGTCAAGCGTCCGAAATTTCCGCTGTCTTTGTCTATGGCAAAAACTTCACCGAAATGCGTGCCTGGTACAGCATCCTCAGGAACTGTGAGTTTGTACACCGATTGTGGAAATTCAGGGCTGTGATCATTAGCATCTAAAAGTTCAACGTGCACTCTAGAGGATGCCACCTTTAAAGAAACAGGAAACAAGAACCGTTACCAACATTTAATTTATCAGTCTCCAAATAAGGAGACGATGTACTCGGATGATTCAAATGTCCTGTCGGCAGGATTAGGATGGCTTACCACATTTCCAGCCACAGACGCAGTGACTTCAAATTCTAGTGTTCTCTTGGTTTCATCTTCAACGTCGTAATCGAGGATTTCTTTATTGGTCGCTCTCACAACTACCGGAACTCTTCCCTGGGCCTGTTGAGGACTTACTGAAAACGCTTCACTGATTCCTGGATATCCAGGTGCATCTCTCAAGGCCAACGTGAATCTAGCGTTGTCACCAACGTCGCCATCGCTTACCACCATATTGAGACCTGAAAATCGTTTATTAATACAGCCAACCCGTGCAACACATTGTCAAAGACTCATCCCTCAAATTTTTATCCAGAAAATTATACCTGGCAGCGGCGTATCTATTCCGATATCTTCTGAAATTTTTATTGAAAAATAATCGCTGCTGAACACCGGCGCTAAATCATCAACATCCGTAACTACGATCGTGACAACTGAGGTTGCTGTGTCGGCAGGAATCTCATTATTTATCAGCTCGGTAGCTTTTACTTTGAAAATGTAAATCCCTCCATTTTGTAATATACTAGAATCTTCACGGTCCAAGGGAATGCCAGTCGTCATCAGCTTTCCAATGGTGACATCTCCTTCTCGCGTAACCACAAGCTCAAAGTGTCCCGCATCTTCGTCTTCGAGGCTCAGCAGTAGAGGTCTTGGCTCTCCGGTATCGCCATCCCGAGATCGAACTGTTAAAACAACATGTCCTGCTGGAGTATTTTCAGGAAGAGCTGCGCTGTATGGTGCATTAAGGAACGTTGGTGGCTGATCCTAGAATGGAACCAAAAACTATGATCCAAGCATTCGTTTTACTTCAGCGAAAAACTCCCGGCCATTTTATTTGGATGAAATTCATTTCATTACTGCAGAATAACGTTTGACTTTTGATTTAAGACGCATGTACCTGAACATCCAAAACATCGACAGCGACAGTTGCTCTGGCATTAAGTCTTTTTGCTGGATCGCTGGCTCCATCGATAGCCACTAGATTAATCAGGTACGAATTTCTCCTTTCGTAATCTAAGGGCTCCGTAAGTGTTATGCGAACCTCGTATTTACCTTCTCCCAACTGGAAAATAATCGTCATTGCTGATTCATGGAACTATAATTAACAATCATCTGAAAAACTCATGCTAAACCTGCAGCAAACCTTTTCTGTAGCAACATCGAAGACCTCGCAAACATCATCGTCGCGTGACGACGCGACACATCGAACAATTACATCGGCGTTAACGCCACCGTCTTCGTCAGTGACGGTTATCGTGCCCGGAGCAAGCAGCATGCTGCCCACCCGTGCACTCTCAGGAACTCTGGCGGCGTATGGACGACCATGATAGACTGGAGGATTATCATTTTCATCGAGAACCGCTATCTCTCGGCGTAAAGAGACCGTGTTTGGTTCAGAACCAGCTACACCTTCGTCTATAAAGCGAAAAAAGAAAAAAAAACATCCATCAAGTTCTTAACGTCGTCAGAAGGAATCAAATTGGTAGACAATTCTGTTAGAACGACCAAAACGCAGGAGTGCATGGTAAAAGTTCAAGCAGTTTTATGACCGTGTGCACATATAATAAGTGTGCTAGTTGGTGAATAGATATGAGAATTCCATGCATAAACGAGCGGCACTTGCCGACTGACATTCACCGGGAGTCGAGACCGGCTGAACTGTACACTTGGTATTTATACATTATGCAGGAACATTGCAACGTTTGTGAAAAGGTAGACGTGGATAGATAGCTGTTGAATTTTGAAAAATAAATATTATTTAGTACCAGTTATGCTAATGATGACTTCTATCAGATCCTGCGTTTCTCTATCAAGCGCTTTTCTCAGGATAACAACTCCCGTTTCCCTGTCAACGGTGAAGTACTCCCCACTGATGGAATAGTGGAGTTTTGAGTCTTCTGGGTCTTCACCCTGAAGAGTGTAAACCGGCGCACCGGGTGGCGTGCTTTCAGAAACTGCCAAACGCGCCATGTCCCCACCTTGGATAAAATGGGGTGCTCTGTTTATCACTTGCCCTCGGACAGAGGAGCAAGTGACGATCAGTAGTAGAAGATATTTCAGCATCCTGCAGACCTACTGAAAAAAATCAACTCTCATAAACATGACGGAAAATTTTTTGCCATTGATAAGAGCCATCGGCCATGGTGATTTCCATGAAGAAACCGCGTAGGTAGGCAACTGTATTGGCTATAATGAGTGAATAAATCCGTCCCACGGACTGATCAGTTCACGGCAGAACTGGATTTTGTATTCGACGTTCAGCTATTTGCTGCTTATGGAGCGTCTATATAAGGCGTCGAACGGTCTCGCGAGGAGACACCCTTGCCCGGGACGTGCCAGCGTCAAGAAGCCGTTAGAAATCATTTTCCGTTTCAGGTCTTAAGAATTCACCGAGTGGCCTATACATACCGTAATGCGACGCAATGTCGTTCGGTGGAAAAACTTATAAGTCATTAAGCGCGGTTACGACGCACTTTCTGCCCGCAACTT
Source organism: Athalia cordata (assembly GCA_963932425.1). Lineage (NCBI taxonomy): Eukaryota > Metazoa > Arthropoda > Insecta > Hymenoptera > Athaliidae > Athalia > Athalia cordata. Next base: position 31,677,557 of record OZ010627.1, on the reverse strand, counting down.
TCTACACCGGGTAGTTAGTAGTACCGAGGATTTGGAAAGAGACCGAAGACCCCGGGGGTAAAAAAAAAGAGGAGGGCGCACGTAGGTGCGATAGGGATTCATAATAACCTCTATGGAATATGGATATATGAGACCACGAAAATATTGCGTAACTCTACTCATTGTACTAGCTAAGCTCAGACAATTTTTCAGCTCCTCGCTGTTCTACACTAACTCAGATAGGTGCGCCACGCCGCTGGAGCAACTCTCACTTTTCGTATAGATGCTGAGAGATTTAAAATAAGGATCGAACTGCCACTCGGTTCCTTTACTCTGAACGAATATTATTTTCTCCTGTTTGTAACAATTTTCAAAGTTATAGCTGGTATATGATACCTGAGGAAGAACATCCGCTTATAACGTTTTTTTTTTTCACGATCATGTAACTGTACTTTCAAAGTCTAATTGGTTACGTACACTTCTCAAGAGTTGAGGCGAGTAATTGAAAAGTAAAAATATCAACGCTTCTCGATTCGATGGTATAACTTTGAATCACATCGAAGGACGTCTACATCCTGGTCAGCCTTTGATCACAAAGGACCTTGTACGAATCTCGCTGTATAGTCCGTACTGATCTGATAAGAGAGCCTAGCAAACGCCATTTTTTAACCGCCGATTATTTCGATGTCATCATTTGGTTTCTACTGGTTTTTAAGACAAACAATGATTATCGCGATGAAGATAAAACAAGGAAATTATATTATAAAGTTATGAGACAGTGAACAGTTTCTCTCGACGAGCAATGCGGAAAGTGTTGGGCAAAAACCGTGACGAGGACAGTGGTACTGCGATAAAATTTAAATCAGTTTACGTTTTCTAACAGGTCTTGAATATAATAAAATTAAATATAAAATAAAATTTGTAACACACGAAAGTTTTACGCGGGTGAATATTACACGTTACCTTCATGGGAAAATATTCCCTCCGGTGGAAACCGTCCCTAATTTAAGTCAATTAAAATTGCGTAAGACAGACTTTGAGATGCGAACGTTTATATAACGACGTCGATCGCCGTGCAATTGGCATTAGTTATCCTATACATTAAGAACCTGCAGTATATTTCAACGACTCGTTTGCTTCTTCATAGAGCGTCGATAATTAACATAATTATACACCTTCTCAATTCGATCGAGAATTTCCGGTGTCACTCTTATCCAGATGAAGGTTATAAATCGTCACACAAAGATCGAGGTTTGAGCCAACCAATGACGAGAAATTTCAATATTTTATCTGACCGATCCAAAGTGCATGCCAAAAGATTCGCGTGCAAATTAGGGAAATTATAATTTAAGCGCGGAATAATGCGGAGGAGAAACATCGCATATTCCAGCGTTGAAATCTCCGGGTCTGAAACTCGTTTCTGCGCGGTTTTAGGCTGTCCGAAGCTCCAAGAAAAAAAGAAGTATCAGTTTACTGACCCCGTAAAAATACTCGACAGTATCCCCGAATCCTTGTGAGCCTAAAAAATGACCCCTCCTTTATTCGAGGCCGTTATTCTTTGTTCGGAAACTGCGATTCTGTCTTAAAAGTTCTATACAATTTGGAGCCATCATTCAAACTCTATCGATGCCAATTATTCTCGATGATAAAATTAATCTATTACCTGCTGACCTACATCCGGGAGAATAATTCTTGCACTACATATTACGTACGTAATTATATGCATAGGTATTATAGAAACAGGGAATTTTCGACAGTCAAAAAATGGTAGTTCTATAGTTTGAAGGTTAATACTTCGGTATACATCTTTGGTGAAGCAAATATACCTGTGTAATACGGACGTTAAATTTTCTATGCATATACCTATAGTTTAGCGGTATCGAGCTACTCGACCGTAGGAAAAAAAACACCGTTATCACCCGGTTACCTACCTACTTTACACGCGTGTGGCATTCTCGGCCCTACCTTCTTACGACATTAATCACCATAACACCGCAAGTAAACTGGAATTTCCATTATCCTGAAAGTAAGTACTTTTTTTTTTTGGTTCCCGGATACAGTTTTGGGATTCCACTCTTGTATCTTTTTGAAACCAAGAAAAAGACTCTTCTTCTCAGGCATATGACGAATCGATTCAGAAGAGGTTGAGAAAAGAGGCTTACCTCATAAGTTAATCCAACTTTGTCGATGACTAAATTTTTTGTAATTCGACACTGACGAATTATAACCATTTCACTTACACGAGACACTACACACACTCAACGTCTCCTGATGTTCGTTCGTCATCGAGTGATCGCCGCATCGTTTTCCGATGAGCACATATTCACTGTTAATTATTTAAACTAACTCATTTTATTGTAATAAAATTTTTCCACTATATATGAAAGGTAGAAGCCGTATCCAACGCGTTGTAAAATTTATCCGTAGTCTACGAGTCGACGAGCGAACAAACACTGCATCGCAAGACGAAAGGTATGCGACTAACCACGATCGCCACGAGTCGAAGGAATGGTAGAGCCCCGCCGGCTGTGCTTCAAGTTCTATAGTCTCTTCGATGTAATTCTCACTTTTTACCTGAAAGAAAAAATACATTCTTCCTTCGTAACAAAACCCAGCTGGGGTCCTTTTCGCACCTGAATTTTTCTGCAGCTTTCCCAAAGGTCGTTTCCTATCTGGTGATTTTATTTCATCTTGCAGGCACGTCTAAAAGTGAATAAAATGAGGATATGCGTGTAAAAAATTTTTGCAGGAGAAGAAAGTCTGTACAAATTCCCGGATTCAAATAAGGGTAAAATCGCAAGGGCTGCGCGACCCTCGTCAAAAACATATACACGAATACGCGTATATATTTAGTGATTAATTCGAAAGTTATACCATCCGTTCCAAAAAGGGCTGCTTCAGAAGGCGCACTACAAAAAGGCTGAAAGGGTATAAGGGCGCTAAAAAGACGCGGGCAAATATTCAAAGAGGTAAAGAGCCTCGTCTACTGTCGGGTTATATCCGAAACTTCATGCACGGTATAGCCGTAACTGGAAGAGTCTGACGGCGAATCTGGTCCCTGGAGAGTAACGAAGACGGGAAATATCATGAAACAAACGCACCCCACAAACTGAAGAGAAAGATGGCGACTGAATGAAAGCAAGAGAGGGGGCAGGTACAGTTACCAAAGGCCAGAACTGTCTGCTGGTCGTGTTACATACACATATACATTTTATACCTGCCTATGCTTGTGTGCAAGAGACCGCGCACTTTCGCAGCAAAATTACTGACCCTTGATACCTCGATTATTGATATTTTATTGCACTTTAAAGATGGGTGCAAATTTTTTTACCACAAATTTTATCGGCGTTATATTTGACCCGTGTCTGAATCATCGCTGAATATTTCAAAATTGTAAAAATAAATGATCAAAAGTTAGGTCCTTGATCGCCGGTTACGGCACCGAGGCGACGTCCATAACGATATTACTGTAAGAAAGGATCACCGCTGACCTACCTCAGCCCACCGCGATTATTTGTGTCAATCGGTCATTTATTATGCTCCAGTGGATGTTCCCCCGTAATTCATTTACTCATTCGTTTTATCTTTCAGAAACTGGTGTGATAAATTCAAAATCAAATTATACACGCCTGTATATATTTATGGGGAAAGTTGCACAGCGTATATTTAGCGATTCTCAAAATACGAAAAAAGCGGAAGTGATATTTCGAACGAATTAATTCGCTGAAAAATCATCGCATCTTAATTATCTTGTGAATGGGGAATAAATTATAACGGAATCTCGAACGCTCGACAACTACAGTAGAGCTCGATTTAAATTTTATACGCGCGCGTAGTCATAAGCAGCGCGGGCTATACGAAATGTAAAGGCGATTTAACATTGTTATAAGAGTTAACGAACGTTGGTGTAAAAATACCCACTTGAATAGCACCGCACGTATACCTTCGTGTACTTAAGCAGTGCCATTCTACGATCGAATGTCGCGGCTGGTATAACTCCCTTGATATATTGAGTAATTGAAACAATCGAATTTGTCGAGGCTCGATGGTATTGAAGTGGACCGTGAGACCAGCTGGGCTGGGCTCGGATTTAGTTTGCCTTTTGCGAATCTCAAGTGTATTATTTTCATCATCATCGTCGTCATCATCGTTATTATTATTATTATATTTATACTTTTATTTTTTTTTTTCTCTGCTATATGCAACATCGTATACGCTGTAGCTACCGGCTCTGTCTTCTCATTATATACGAACACTAATTAGCCCGATTCTCAGGAAAATGATGGTTGCAAAAGCCCGTAATTCTACGTACGGTGTATCATATTATCCTCGCGAACAGACCGATGCTGCAGAGCCAGAATTTTAAACAGGAACGAAATTTTTGAATTTATATTACGTGTCCGAATATTATAACGAAAAACAAAACTCGCGGTCAGTGCGACTTTTGAATAACCTAATTGTCGATGTAATTTAATATGGTCGTTCGAAAGAGATTGTAATTAACCTTCGCTGTTTATGGCAAAACGCTGTAAATATTGTACGATTTCTCAGGTTTGAGTGAAAATGATCCTCTCGATATGGTCTCGAACTATTGCGCTCTCCAGATATTTCTGAACTCTATGTCGCAATATATCGGCGAGATATCTGTGTATTTGTTACGGTGTATTGGAAGCTGTTCCACATGTACAACGATCGCCAATAAATTATCCAGTTAGACCGAATCATTCGATTTATAGCAAAAGGCAAAAGGGAAACCCTTTTTTGGAACTAATAACTCAACACTACCGATACATCCGCACGCCCCTTTCTTCCTTTTTTATTTGATTTTCAATTTTTCACGCTCAAAAATCAAATCTTTCGTGTAATTTTTTGACATTTTTTTATACAACGTAAACGATCGAACATGTGCTAACCTTTGCGATTTCACGGCCACAATTGGTCTCCTTGGCAATTGCAGGGAAAGGATTCAAAGTGTGAAACAAGCCTGTCCCTATACCTACACGTCCTAAATATTTTTACCCACCGAATTCGAGGGGGATATTTATGAAATAAAATCTATCGATTCGCGATGCGTCTGAATATGCGCCGATAAAAATAAGCTGCGGAAGGGTCAGCGTTTTTCTTGTCCGCGAACCGCAACCGTAAAGATATAACTGCGCTCTACCACTGTAAAAAAAATCACATCGTAGAAATGGTTTTTTTTTAATAAATCCGATCCTTTTGGCAATTTGGCTAGTTTTAACTTTTCCAGCGATCTTCATAATTGCTAGCAGATCAGGATCTGAATCGCAAGAAAAATTCTAAGGAATTAGAAGTATGGTTTCTGCTACCCACCCTGATTTAGAGCGGGTAAACGCTGCAGTTGCGAAAATAAAACCGCGAACAAATAAAACGTGTTCCAATTTTCGAAAATCGAGGGTAAATCGAGCGTGACTTATTGCGAACCCTTTTTTCAAACAGTACATTCTTACACGCGCAATATGTCACCCTCGATTGGTCACAGTATGTCGTAGCTCTGGGAGGCGTGAACCTTATACATACATTTTTTTTTTGATTCTATTGCCCCAGCAATACACGCGTTACACGTCAACGAAACACTCGATCGAACATGATCAGCTAGAAAGCATCTCCTCATCCTTTTTATGCCACATCTCTCTACAACTTTACACTACCACGAACCCCTCAATAGCCCTGCAACTGTGGGGCCGCGACTAGAAAAAAGAAAAAGAATTCTCCGATCAGTCCATCTGATGGTGAGAATTAATCCAAGTTCGTTAGATTTAAGGTTTCTCAGAGCGAGAAAATGATTCTGGCGAAATCGGAGGAGCTCGCGGTTGAGACAGGTGAGTTCGACCCTGCCTGGTAGCTGCAAGCAGTCGTATGACTTTTTATCTGGATGTTGTGTACATTGCGAAAATAATGAATTGTGTTCCCATATTCTGTGAAATGAAAAAAAGAGAATATAATAATAATAATAATGAAAGGTGATGAAATCAAGGTAGAGTAAGCACGTGATTTCTATCCCATTCGGAGTGACGGAGATCGTGCAGTGTCACCGAGACGTCTATTTGTTCTCATTGAACAAATTATTGACAGTACACTCAGAATGCGTGAATATGACTTGATAACGAATCGTTGAGCAAACATGCCACACGTGGTCCCAGCATTTTTCGTTCCCGTGTATTCACCGTCAGTTCGAATGGTCTTATTTGTCAGAGATCTGTGCAGACGAGAAGCAGGTCCCATCGACCCTTGACAGGTACACCTCTCCGCCGGTTATTAAATTTTGTATAGATTGAAGTTATTTATTTAAACTATACGTACCACGTCACCTTCCATATTGGCGTCAAATAAATGGGAATATTGTGATCGATTGATTTCGATAGACTCGCTCATTTCATTTTTATCCAAATGGTTATCCAGCCGTAACCATGAAGAACTGCAGGTGGATTTGCTTGAAAAAATGCCCGTTCAGCAAAGACTGTAGAGACAGCGATACGAGTTCGGAAAAATCTTCGCCATCGGTCAATCGGTAGAAAGTAGCTGAAATATCCTACATTTTTATAATCAGGAGAGAATAATTTTCGAGTATCACCGCCTCTTGAATCGAACTGGAATTGCAGAATACCGTTTTCATTTCCATCATAAGCTAATTATTTTACCTAACCGTACGAAAAATCTGTAACAACGTAGCCGCAGGTTTCTATAGCAATCCTACGGTATTATCAGCTGATTACTGTAGATGCGACATATGGCCTACGTTAGCTTTATTAGATTATCGTTGACTTTTAGTTATTCTCATCCTGATATCGGCAGTGATCGTCCGCCAAGAGTGAAACCGTGTCAATTTTGAAAAAATTTACTGCGATCAACGTGAAATTAAGCGATCAAGGTAGGTATCGGACATTTTAGATCAATAAAAATCATCTGTAGCTCATTTTGAGATCTGATTATTCTCCGAAATAATGTAAACTTGAAGTCGTCAAGTATAGAATAAAAGGACTATTCCAAAATGCAAAAATATTTAGCAATGTTAGAAAAATTCATCCATTGTCAGCAGAATTGATGAACCGTTCATTTTGTCTTCGCGTAAAATTGGGAAATTCTGTTGCGACTGTATTTTGGGTTTTGAACTTATCGGAGCTGGATAATTGTGCCGATCTTTATGCCGTGGAAAATTTATTCACGAACAATAGGTATATGACTACCGTAGCTTCCGGAACGGAAAACAAAGAATCGTAAAGTTTATCAACAATAAAATTTTAAACACTAAGTATACATATTTGTAGAGGCACCAAACACTGACATATGGCGCATAACCGTATCTCTGACATCCACCCATAAGCACACAGGGCACCTATAACACGGATCCGATAAGTCCTTATTAATTTCTCCTATGAATTCTACGACCTAAATCTAGCTACCGTTTATATTACAAAATTTAGAGACTTACGAAATCGAAAAAATCATTCAGAAATAATCATAAGACTCTTCGCCATATTAACCAATATTCGGTTTTGATAACACGGAATTAGGTCTAGAGGGGTTGCTGGATTGAAGAATTAATTATAGTTCCAACGTCCTAATACTCGGCCTCCCATAGCCTGAAAAAAAAAAGAAAATTCTCGGTTCAGGTCTCGAGCGAGCGGATTTATTGAAGGCGGAGGGTTGATCACACGATGCCTCGAGGGGGTTTCACTTATTGTGGATAGGGATAAAAATACTCTGAGAAATCGGCGCGAGACATTGATCAAATTACTTGGGTTACGAAGGACGCTATATTTCGATGACGTAAGATATATATCTACTCTGTTTCAAGATCGATCTGAAAGTTGGCAACCACAAGCGATCACGTGGGCGGTTAAACTTATTTTTATATACACGTCACGAAACGAAATCATGCAGTATTTCTATATCATACTCGTCCTGCTTTCACCGTTACCACAACCCGCACAGTTGATCGCTACCCTTCAGGATAATTGTTACAATTTTGTTACGGACTTCCGGCTTCGACCTGATTTTTGTTTAATTTTTTTGTTCTATTTCAAATAGGGCAGATGTAAAATTCAAATTAGAAAGAAAGAAAAAAGAGTGACGATTAACTTCGAGTAAAATTGAGGACTAACCTTACCGATTTCACTCCAGCTCCTTATCGGCTATCAAATATCGTCGAGTGTGGACATCGTTCGGCGATCAGGAAGAGGTTGTAACTAAAAATAATAAAACAAGATCCGAAACTAAAACGACCTCAAAACCTCTAATCCGCTAACAAGCTATTCCGCCGCGTCTATTCGCCCCGGCACGCGTCTATGTCGAGGAAGAGAAGAGGGGGACGAATGGTTGGAGGTTCGAGGTACCCCTCTGCCACTGATTATGGGGTGAGCCCTGCAGAGCTTGGTATGGTGCCCCATGGTGCATGGTGGTCGGGCGTAGTGGAGGGGGCGAAGGGCTCAGGGGGTGTATATATGCCTTCACAGCCCCTAAGCACATGCACAGTATTAAACCGTACCCCGTATAGATCGGTAGTCGTTTCTTCCTCCGTTTGCCATTCGATCGACGTACAGGTTTCGAGTGAAATCTCAGAAGTTCGTAAAGTTTTAGCAAAAACGTCATGAATATCAGAGTATTCTCTATCACCCGATCACTGACAGAGTGTTAAGTAACAATTTCAGTTCAGTGTACGTACAGTGAAATCTTTTTAATTATTTTTTTCGGTTCTCATTGAAAACAAAAGAAAAGGATACCTCTCGCTATTGGATATTGATTTTTCATTTTTCATCGTCAAGGTGAGAATAATTTTTCGATAGCCAAAATTCGTACGTTTCTATAAGAAAGTGTTAAGATGTTTGCAAACGCCCTCAGTTTACTCATACAAATTTCGTTTCCTAATTTGTTTCAGATATCGTAAGGACCTGTTACGATGTCATCCGAGTATTCTTTCTGCAGTGAAGGAGGTTTTGACGAACTTTCAAGTTCATCTGATTCCGGATTTGACGTGAGTTTCGAGTCACCGAAACACGAATCACCCTCTGACGGTCTCTTTCCGACTGTGAAGGAAGAAAAACGTAAAAAGTCTCGAGGCACGCGCTGCAAAAGCCCGACTCAGGTGAATAACTAAACTCTTACTTTTGATCTGCTCGAACAGCTAAAAGTCTACACATCATTTTCTCTGAATCGAAACGTTCTCTCTAATTGTGAAATAAATTCAAATGAACAAATAATCCTAACTCATAGTTTAAAAATCCACAGGTTTTACGGCTAAAACGAAACCGTCGTATAAAAGCGAATGACCGTGAACGTCATCGTATGCACACCCTCAACGACGCCCTCGAACGTCTTCGGCTGGCGCTTCCAACATTCCCCGAGGATACAAAATTGACGAAAATAGAGACTCTTCGTTTCGCTCACAACTATATCTGGGCGCTTTCGCAAACATTGGGAAATTCCGACTCCGGCGAAATCACCCTTAACGTTGGTAACGTCACGGTCAGCATCGGCGAGAACGGAAATATGATAACTTCTTCAACGGGTAGCTGCGCTGTAGCTGCTCAAAAACGTCTGGGGCCGGCACACTCGGCATTTCCGTACCCTCAAGAAAGATTTATGCCCGAATGGCAGGAGTACGACTGTTACAGCGATCAAAGTATCAGTCCACCTGTTCAGTACCAACCGTGCTACGAACAACGAATTTACGGACATCATCATTCACCGCACGTTCTACCAACACCCCATCATCACGCTATGGGACACCTCAACAATAATATGTACCAGTGCTTGTAAAATGATTAGATAGCATTGAACCGGATCTTTGTCAGTGGATGAAAAAAAGAAAGTGTTAAATAGTTTAATAATTCATGCAAATATTTCAGAGAAGTTATGATAGCCAGTATTTTAGCGTCGGTGAATAATCGTGCGTGTCGAATCGGAGTTGAGATCCGCGATATGAGGTAAATTAGGAAATTCGCTAAATTGTTCAATAATTAAAAGAGGAGATAAAATAACGTGATATCTTGAGTGAGTTAAATTCGGAGCTTTCCGCCATTTAATTTTATCAAAAACCATTCGAATGTAAAATAAATGGCGGTTTATAATATCGCTTTCGTAAAGCGATGTAATTGTAAAAAAAAAAGAAAGAGAGAAACAAAAAGAAAGAAAGTAATATTGCTAAAGATTATCGTTATCTATTTTATAAGAGAATTATATTATAATTTAATTAACTAATTAGTGGAAATATACGAGCGTGTATCTTGAATATCATTTAGAACTTCCACCCTTAAAACTTTAGTTACCAATTCGTTTGAACCGTAAGTTATAATATCCTTGTTAAGTGGCAAGGAATCAAGAAATGTTTTAGTTTTTAATACGTACTAATTAAGTTCCTTTCGGATCTAGTCATTATTTTAAGTTGATCTCACGTCTACGATCTCATTTTTGTTTTATGCTCGATTGAATTATATATTAATAATTAATTACAACTATAATAAATAACATGCCTCAACCAGTGCTCTTATCCCATGATGGAACTTTCGACTGTAATTCAGGGAAATATATTGTACAGACTTTATTATACTATAAACAATAAATAATATTTTATCTATGAAACCAAAATTCTTTAATGTGTTTTTATACTCTCCCTACGATCATCCAATCCGTTACAAAACCTGTTCGTCAAAGAAAGAAAATCACAAATCACGCCGTGATCAATTATCGCTGTCCCCGTTGATTGCGAAGAGATTTCTCAATCATTCCGAATGCAAGCGTCAATGATACTCCGACAATTGGAAACTAAAATATCAATCTCGCAGTCCAGGAGATCAGCTTGTTTGCTGCTGTGGTGCCCGTACACTTTACAGGAATGAATTCGCGTTCAAAAATCACTCAGCACGTGCCGAGCCGCACGTGCCTTTTATGGAGGAATTAAGGGCACGAGGCAGATGTATCACAAATTTCTAGCCAATATTACATCTACATCGTTAATCCGAGGGATTACGTTTCAGGACTAGATTTTTGTTGGTTCGTATAATTACGGCTGAACGAATGATTCTGTAATTTTATACAATGAGGAGGCTCAAGATTTCGTGCCAAGAACTACGTGGAAATATGGTCTGCAGGGAAAAATTTGAACGGTTGATCATGGGCATATTTTAACAGTTATGAAAGGCAAAGTTTCGTCATTCTACCGGTGAAGCTTACGTGAGTTTGAAAAAATAAGAGAGATATTTCCATAACAAGGGAATCCAGGGCGTTCCCTTTTCATAACAAAGGGACTGATGTTAGGAAAATAAATATAGAAAATGTCAGCTACTCGATCAATGATTCAAGAGGTGGTTCCAAAGATCTATCAAAACAGTACTCGAACAAGGTGCAAATGAAAGGATAATATTTTTCCCTATCCTATTCGCGCAAATCGTCTGTTAGTTTCCTCAAGTGTTTTATTTTTCTCGATGTACCGTCGAGTTACGCAAAAACATATATTTTCACGCTTATTTCATTTTTTTAAATTATCGCGCCAGCACTTGACGAACAGAGTCGAAGTGTTCAGAAAAATTTTACTCCAACAAATCTATTAGTTGATCACGTATTCGTCACGCCGTTCAGAATATGATCAGTAGCTCGGTACACAGCTAAACTGCGAGTATAAGGGCTATTTGCAAACAACGCGCAAGCTGCATCGAATCCGTTAGCACGCTAGCCGTTTCCCCAAATCTCACCAATAATGGTAATGGTTCAATAGAACTATTATACGTCCTCGATATATTATAAGCGAGCGCGAAAACTACGACAGACGGCCAAACGTCGTATAAAGGTGTCGCCGCCCTCTATTTTCCAGATCCAGGGGAACGCTGTAAAACTTTTTTTACCCATTTTTATCGATGCTAAAAAAAAACTATTACGTCCAAAAAACATCACCTGCAACGATTGTCCAAGCTACTGTGATCGACGCGGCGGTAAAAATATTCTCGTTAATTGAACCGCGATTGCCATGCACGTGAAGGTCATTCAGGAAAGTGAAAAGGTCATCTGGCTCTCTTCATTCCAATATCTTTGATCCCGTTGTCTTGCAAATTATTGAGCCCGAAATACTTTTCACTTTTATTCGTTGGCTGATTTTAAAAATCAATGGAGATCACGGAGAAGTGATTATGCGATTTACTTTTTGATCGCGACCTTCAAACGATTGTGAGCCGTTTCCGTCCAATGCGTATATCGATCGAATGAGGTATGTATTAAATTCACCTATACATTCACTTGCGATATGCACATGAACATGCACAAATGCATTATACAAGGGTGCTGGTGCGTACGGTGACATACTGGTGGGTACATGTTAGGTACGCTTCTCCGGGTTTCTCCCCTTCACAATATTTCCTCCCAATTCGAATCCAACATGAAACCTCCGATATAGGGACGCCATTCACGTAGCGGCACTCATTGGCTCGACGCTAGGGGAAGTTTCCTAATTCAGGGAAATTCGAGAAAATTATCCAGTTCGATCGATGAGCGGATAATCAATGATTAATGACTCGGACTATCGTCGAGATTGATGACCGCGTCTGATGTATCACGTGATTTTTTTTAATAGCATTATGAAAAATATAATATCTACGTAACGGAAATTTTCACCTGTCCGACCTTCAAGATCGTCACTCAAAAAAAAAAATATGGGAGCAATTTTAAAGGCTCCGCTACAAACTGACGAGTTCAAATAAGATCGTGTATCAAATTTTCTCCGAAAATTTGCAACGTGAAATTTTTTTTCTACTATACATTAAAGTATCGAGTGAAAGAATATACCTCTATGATAATTCGCCCTTCGATCCGCGGGAGCGTGCAAGAAAAGACTAACGTGATGTAGCGAAAGAAAAAAGGAATGAAAAAAAAAATTAGGAAATAAAACAAAATTGCCAAACATCTCTCGGCGTCGTGTTTCAGCATCTGTTAAGACCTGGAGGTTTCGTACACGCGGGTACGGTATGGAATAGCTTTTCATTGTGAGCTGGCATTTGCAGGCCATTGTGGTAAACCACGAACAATGCAGAAAACCGCGTTGGGGTATATACGCCATGTTCACCGTTCAAAGTTCTATACGTCGATATAGATAGACGCGCTTTGGTTTATATGAACGATAGCTTTATCCACTGTGTACATTGCCCACGATACGTCCACTAAAATATGGAAAACCCTGTTTGGTTTGTCTATGAATCCACGAAGAACTGCATTATTCATTATCCCAGCCTTACGTTATCCCACATCAAACATTGCCAGATGAAAAGTTCACCTATATGGAGCATTACGACGATCTGCACGATCAGTTACAGGTTCAGTTTTGAGAAAATATGACAACCGAATAATTTTCCCATCGTAATCGTTCGCTGCAAGTACCGAGAATCATCGGAAAAACGTCTTCGTCTTGTGTGAACCGGCTAACGGTGTGGATTTATACTGCAAAAAAACCCATAAGGACTGGAGCAGTGAACCCATATCGAGTGCAGGAAGGGTGTAAATGAAATGGTTGAAAGACGCCACGTGACGTCACATTACTTTTTTCTTTTTTTAACCCCTCGAGTTCATACAGCACCGTTTCATCGCGCCATAAAGAACTCGAATGTGAACCTATGTTATACCCATATAACTAGCAGATACATTTCTGGCGCAGGGTAGGATAGGATCCTCAAACCCCTGATTTCCATGCCATTTGATTCGTGGCCTACAATCCGCGTTGCCGTCCCTCTTCACTTGGTTATTTTCAGGAAACGATTGGCACCAGCTTCCGCGATTAGAAGTAGGGCGAAATCCTCGGCGATTCGGATATAAAAATTGACCTTGGGAAGATCAGGAGCTCGACAATGAGCCCCCGTGAAACTAGATTTCGATAGATCTACCTACGTTTGTATACCCACCATATACTATTTGTATTTGTGTATCATGGCTGAGGTAGATGGCAGAAACGCGACGGCCTTTGACTCGCGATCGGGGGACAGATGTCTGGGTACGGGGTGCACTGGGTGAAACGCGACGGGTTTGGATCGAGTAACTACGGGTGACGTTGCTCGAGAGGAGGCGACGGGACGCCGGGACAGAGGGGGGAAAAAGGAGGAGGAGAGGGGCAGGTGAACCCCCGACGCGTGCCGGCCAACCAACCCCCCGCTGCGATGCCATTCAAGACAATAATTTACTTGAAGAATGGCGGCAGAGGAAGACCCTATCGCAAAATGGTGTAGCTAGAACGTTCAAAATTTGGTTTGTTTTTTCTTGTCGTATACGTATTCATTTTTTTCGAAAAAAAGGGAATGGGAAAAAGGGATGGGAATGCAGTATCAAAGATACGATTATCACAGGAGTTCTTATTCGTATTCACTGAGGTCCCGATACTTGTTTTATTCATGGGGGGTGGTGAGGACGTATAAAGATTTAAAGGGAGGCTTACGTAGGATTACAAGCGAGTTCGTAATATTTACCTTTGAACCAAAGCGCTACCCGTGTAAGTTTGAATTAGGGGACCTGCACATCAACTACATATATCGCGGACTACATGCGCTGCAAATGAAAAACGGTATGTATATTTAGCTGGGATTTCTCTTCCGATAAATCCGAATGCTTATTTTATAGCGCTAAAAATCCTTTTCACCCCGAGGGGGTAACCGCTTAAGAAATACTTGGGACGGTCAATTTTTAAATGCTCACGAAATGGTGTGAAATGCTGCAAAATAGTTGTGAAATAGTTGTGAAATGTGAAATGGTTGAGACACCTATATATCGAGTGGTTACCCCCTCGGAATTATGGACCATTTTAATATGTTTTGACCTCAAGAACACAAATCTGTGAGTCGAATTGATCTACCTATAAAATTGATCGAGTTATCGCCAATTTATCGTCTTGAAAAGTGAAAAAATCCAGATATCTCGATGGGATATTTTTCTAGCTCAATTTAGTTGATGGATTCGTGTTCCTGGGGACAAAATACGTTAGAAAAGGGTCCTACGATCAATTTTAAAAATACTTCATTTTCGGCCCAAAAATTGAAAAAATCCAAAGGGGTATACCTTAGATTTTTGTCGATTTTGGGGTCAAAAATCAACATTTTTTTAAATCGATCGCAGGACACTTTTTTAACGTATTTTGATCTCGGGAACACGAATCTGCAAGTTAAATTGATCTATCTATAAAATTAATCAAGTTATCGCCATTTTTTCGCTCTGAAAAGTGAAAAATCGAAGATATCTCGATGGGATATTTTTCTAGCTTAATTTGGTCGACGGATTCGTGTTCCTGAGGTCATTTTACGTCAGAAAAGTGTCCTACGATCGATTTCAAAAATACTTCATTTTTGACCCCAAAATCGACAAAAATCTAAGGTATACCCCTTTGGATTTTTTCAATTTTTTGGCCGAAAATTAAGTATTTTTAAAATCGATGGCAGGACACTTTTCTGACGTATTTTGACCTCAGGAACACGAATCCGTCGACTAAATTAAGCTAGAAAAATATCCCATCGAGATATCTAGATTTTTTCACTTTTCAAGACGATAAATTGGCGATAACTCGATCACTTTTGTGGGTAGATCAATCTAGCTTGCGGATTCGGATTCCTGAGCTCAAACTACGTAAGAATACCATAGGAAACCCTATAAAAAAAAATGTCGATTTTTGAGCCTAAAATCGACAAAAATTTGAGGTATACCCCTTTGGATTTTTCCAATTTGAAATCACCGATCAAAAAACCGAAGAATTGCAAAACGATGAAAACGAAATGTTCCTAGGAAAAATTCCAGTACACCCACCTGCGTAGCGACGAGGTAAGCAAGACGAATCGACGTGTGGAAAGACGTTTCGTTCAATTTCCTGACCGCTGTCCATCGCCAGCTCTTCTGTTGATACAATTCTTAGTAATGTTTCTATTTGGAAACCCAATATCTTCTATATTGGCTCCCGAAGACGTCTTATTTGCTTCTCAGAGACCCGAAGGTTGAATAGAAGTTTCCTCGTTTCACGGGCTCGTTGGTCCGGAGAAAGCACGAATGAATATAATTATAGGTATAATCGAAAGGTTGCCGCAGGTACGATTGAATAAGAAAAAGTCTTGAATGACCTGCCCGCAGGTAATTTCGAGGATCAACAAGCCGTGAAATACCAAAAATCTATTAGAAAATGTAACATGATTTTCATTCTTATGCTAAAAAGAGAAAAAAAAAAAAACCAACACTTATTATTATTCCGAGTATCTAAGGCGCGCAAATTTTTCAACTAACTATCTACATACGACCTTGAACGACTTATTGTGGGATCATCGGGTCTTCCGGTCAGTGATAAATTAACATAATACTCCCACGTACGATTATCGATTACGAATCAGAATAAATAAGAAGTGCATAGATTTGAATATATCTTTTTCTTTCCGTCTCCAACGCGATGGAAAGGCGCGACGGATGCCCATGTATAACGTTTAAATATTCAATGTTATTCCTACACTTTACACGCGGTGTCCGTAAAGCAGTCAAGTGGTCCCTCCCCCATCTTTTCGCCTCCCTTTTTCATGCTCCGTACTTGAGCCTAGAGCAAAACGGGGAACAAATTTCCCCTTACTCCAACTCAGCGACAACGGTATAACTGGTAGTCAGTCACTGTACTGGCAGCTCATTAAACACCCACAGCACCCTCCACCCCGCACCCTGATTTAACTATTGTTTAGTGTGCGTGTGGCTAACATGACACACGTGTGCGTGAGCTACGGTACACTACAGTCCGTACGGCCCGTAGCGCGAGCTTCTGATCGGTGAGCTCGTATTCTCGTCTATGAGTCCAGGGGCATAGGGCGGCTCGCGCCACGACAAGCCATCTGTCCGCATTTTTAAACTGCAAGTCCGAATGGCAGGGGTTCGCAAAATTTCACGAATACTTGCTAAACTCCTTCGCTATGCCCGCTCGGCTCTGCAACACGTAGAGCGAAGGTGATGCGAATTAGTCGTTTTTATTTCATCCGAAAGACCCAGTAGATTTTTGCACTTTTCTCAAATTTCGTCAACCACCATCCTTGCAAAGTACGCGATCATTGTGCAGGCGTAATTCTTGCCTCCGCAAGAGTCCAATATTATCTGATGAAACGGAAAAATAAAAAACTAATCGTCACGATCGACTGTATTCTTTTCTACTGCTCAAAGATTTATAGGAACGTTTGAAAATTCGGGAATGGATCGAGGGTCGAATCGTAACGAGGCTGAGAACCCCTGAAAATACGGTAGTGACGTGTTCGTGCGTTCATACGATCGTACACCGGCTTTGGCTTTGGCTTTGATTGTGATCGAAGCAGCTCCCCCGTCCATTCACCCCCTCATTGGCCTCCCTCTTGGAACTGCACTACATTATTATTTCATAACAATGACACTAGCGCGGGGCGATAACTGTTATGTGTGCCGGCGACACGGTCCGTTGAACAAGGCACGAATTAAAAGGTGGATTAAAAATTTACCCATATAACGTCGTTTAAGGGATACTTTCCGCCCGATGAATGACTAATCCCAAAAAATCGGTGGTCAAGCTTGATTGGTTATTATTATACCTGACAAACTAATGCAAGGAATAAAATAAATATTCCGATCTCTGATACCCACTATCGAAAATCATGTGGTCAGCTGCCCGGACGTATGGGTCGAAGGATATTTGAACTCCCCAGACATATGCATATCGTCAACGAGCAGCGTGATTATTTTACGTAATACATTTATTATCATACGCATAAAAGTGGGGGGGCTCCAGAGGCTGCGGTGTTTGCGGTATTTGTTTTAATTAGGTTTTTATCCACGGTAACCCGAGAAGATGGACGATGGTCCAAGCGCGGCGAGTTGTCCGTCTGTTGAATCATCTGCTCAATGGGTTTAAATTTCGTTCGTTCTTTGCTTAACTGACACTCCTTAAAATACGATAAAAAGTTAATTAACTCGTGGGGCATCGCTCTTTGAAAAATAAACCATCGCCATGTTTGATCATATGCATTATTGAGTAACGTACATTACGAACATACCTACCCATATCCGATCTCCATCCGCATATGCTATTGTCACGAATCTGTACGTACATTTTGTACAATCGAATAATTGTAAAAGTACCCGGTTTTTAACGCAGATAGAAAATTTTCACACGATTCTGGAAAATGTTTAGACATCGCGGAGTCTTTGATCTAAAGAATAAAATTTTGACAGGTGGGCGTCTCTGGGGGTCGCTGGGCGTCGAACCTACTCCGTGGTGGGCATAGATGAAATCCTAGTGAAGCGTGGACGGCATCACTTAACAAGCGCATTTAGAACTCGTACTTTTTTAGGGCGCGGCGTCTTTGAAATCGGCCACTTTCGGGTAGATCTGAGAAATATCTCGATGGGATTTTCGCACTTTTAACCTTCCTTGGCTCGTTCCACTTTGGCTTTTCTCTCCGCACAAGTATACAGGATAAACCGCTCAAGTGTTTCCAGGGCATGAAATCCTCAAATTGTCTACTTTTTTTTCTCTCTCTCTCTCTTTAAACTTATAACTCATCTCTTATTGAAATTGTATTTGTGGTTTCTTCTCCTTTTTTTCCAGAATTTTTTCGAAATCCGCTTCAAAGCTTACCGACTCGAGAAAATTCTCAGCAACTATAACCGATCGCGGTGTTACACATCTCAAGTGATTACTTCCTATATTACGTACCAGGCTGAAATTATGCGGCAGAATTGATAGATCAATTGAAATATTGTTAAGAATTTCAGAAAATAAAAATCTCATGGGAACCCGAATATAAGTAAAACCACATAATTCCAGTCACTCGCCTGATTACCTCTAAAAAAAAAAACTTTATCTCACGCCCCTGCACGTTCTACCAGCTGCGTACCGGAAACAGAGAAAAAAAGAAGCGTGAAACCACTTCCTATACGGAAAATATAAATCTGACAATTAGTAACCTGTAATACCCACACGCCAATTCACGTAATGCACCCATTCCGATCTGCTACTACCGCTGAACATTTCCCAAACCACATACTGCCTCTGCAGCCGGTCTGAGGGCCGTAGCGAATTGATTTCACGGTACCGAGGGTGCGCCGCCTTCAGGCGACGACCACCGTTCGCACAATTTCAAGCTATTTAAGGTATTTAGCGGTAACCGTTTGCCTCATTCACGGGAAATTGAGAATGAATTTGCCTGAGCGTGACTAGTTCCATTTGCTAACTACCACATACCTACCCTCAAACAGCAGATTTATCAGGAAACTGAATTTATCTCACATTGCGTGGATAAAAAACTTGAGATCTCACATGATCCCTCAGAAAACTTGCGGAATTTTTTCTTCACAAGATTTGACACAAAATTCAAATCAACGAACAAATGACATTTGGTGCGATTGAATTGTAACCCAATGCCTCAACTCTTTGATAACAGTTGGGGTTGAAACGTATGTTGGGTGTATAAACAGAAGACGGACCAGATGGACGCTGCAGCGTAAGAATTTCGTGTTTTAAGAGGCAAAAAAAGAAGAAAAAAAATTACTCATGTGAGGCGTCACAATCGAGAGAGAATCTGCGTTACATTTATGACGAGGTTCCTACTTTTGGTCACATTTGCAAGCCATCACCCTTCTCGGCACGTGACAAGCACGTGGCTCGCCATCCAGTGACAGACAAAAATTGTTCGTCTCCTTATATTCGATCCCCATAATTTTTTATGCCCTTAACCAACCGCACACGTGTCGAGTGTAAGGTGCGAAAATTCATTTTACATAGGATTAAACACAGCACCGCAGATACCAGTATTACGCGTTCGCGCCTCCCTCGAGAACTATTCACCGAATGATAATACCATAGAAATAACACTGTGTCTAGTTTAAGCAATAACAATATTAATAATGGCTCCATTTACGTGACTAAAACACCAAAATCACGTGGCGACTCGAGGGGTTGAGCAAAAAACCCTTCCTCATATTTTTTACATCACATACTGTCCACGTCGCCATACTTTCGATGGACACGCGCGATATGAAGTGTTACTTTCAACTCCACTGCAGCGTGTCAACCGCGATCTGACCGCACCTGGTAATTTATAAAACAATTATTAAAATACTCCTGATTATTTCAAATTAATCTAATAACAGCGAAGATTTGATTATTCATTCGGGAGATTTCTGTAAATTTATTCCATTCGAATAGAAAAAGAATCGTTCTAATATCTGGAATGGTAAAAGCTGCCGACGAGATAAGATGGTTAGCATTTCCCACAAACGAGATCAACTTGTAACGTGTTATCAATCTTTGTACTATCCTATGATTGGTCACAAGTTACGGAGGCACGAGGCAGGAATTAAAGGTTGTCCATAGGTCGCGTGGCTCGAGCTTCACGCACGTGTCAAGAGTAAGAGATAGGTACCCCGTAAACGGAGCGGTTCCGCTCACGCCCGTAAACACGCACGTGTCTTGGAAAAACTATGTACACTATAGGAAGGCATCGATCTGCACGGATCAGTCAGCTAAATTTCATGTCGCACACGCCGCACGTGTTCGGAAGAGCAAATAGAGGCTATTATACACACGGACGAAGGAAGACAGATAGCTAATTGAGATATCATAGCCACAATTCAACCGCCACGAAGTGTGAAAGCTACGCTGGGATTAAATAGCCTCTCTTAGGATACTTTCACACCAAGCAATGCACGTGCCGATGTGTTTGCCGGCTAATTCAACGCTCCCTGGGAGGTAATAGAGCTCGAATAATCGCGGTGAGAAATAATCCTGGAATTATAACGTTCGCTATAAAGTTCACCTTTGTACCGGTCACGAACCTGATGAATTTATAGCAAAATTCCGCACGCGAAAGTCACGCATTTCTTCAAACAAAATAGACGTCGAATCCCAGAGCGTTAAAACTTTGAGAAAATTTCAGTCACGATACTTAAGCCCACCTCCGTCACAAATTTTCAGGGCGACCTTAGGAGACTCGACATCTCGATGGCGTTCCGCAAATTTTTGTTGAATATTTCATAGCCTGATCCCGTACTACAAAAGCCGCGGACTTTTGACGTGCACCGAGGTACGAGTACGTGTATTATTACCACCAGCTTAACTAGAACAAACAAATACGTCGAAAGAAGCACGGGCTAAATAAAGCCGGAATTAAACCCTGCCCGAGGATATTGGTGGAAGCTCGAAATGTTTCGCAAACGTTTGCGAACGCTGGTCCCACACGTGAAATGCTCGAGGCACGTTTGCGATGCCTTTCAATTAGGACACGTGGTTTTCTAGCTTAGCTTACCGTTGGCTCAAGTTTGTCTTTTACCCCAAACCAAGTACACTCCTGCACCGTCCCCACTGAGCTTTGGGCTATGTGCTCAAACTTTTCATTTACACTCAATGACTACAGGATCCTTCGATAGATTGTAGTTGGAAAAAGAGTAAATAGATAAACAAAAAATGCGCGCCACGTTCCGTGAATATTTCCGGTTCTACGGAGCTATTTTACCGCCACATAACCGGTAGGTATAAAGTTTATTGTATACGTCTAGTAACCGGAATACTAATGGCTACATCGTAGCGCATAGTCAAAACTGCGAGAAGACGTGCAGATAGAAGGGTTGTTTGTTTCTTTTTGTTAGTTTTTATTTTTATTTCATTTTATTTCAATTTGATATACAGCGATGAGCGAGGGTGCGCTGCGGCACTCGTAGTTTTACGCCGTTGAACGTGAATGGACCAGTGATGGTTCTGTTGAACTTTTTCAATCAAAAGAAATCTTCAATCATTGAGTACTTATACCACCCCTACTGGAAAACTCGCACAAAGAGTAAAGACCCTATACCAGCTCTCGGTAATGCACGCTCGCGGAAGAGTTTCTAGGGTGGTAAAATTTCGGATGGCGAGATAACGGATCTCTTTTACTGCCCATATCTACTCCAGATGACAGATATGTGATGAATATCTATGTGGGCCACCGTCGAATTCATTCTCTCGAACGGTATCGCCGATTATTTCGTAGACTCTTCGGTTATAGATTCGAAAAACTTGCGATAATTCGACCGTTTCAATATACAGATTCATTCAGTTAGCGGTTTCGGAAAACTCCTCGAAACATGTAAACGGAAAATTGTAGTATAACTGACAGTAACATCACGACGAAGTGCAGCGTGTGCGTACAACGCTAGTAGATACAAAAAGGAAACGCATTTAAAATGTAGTGAATATCTCGTCTGGTCCGAAAACATGGCACGTGGTTGTGGCCTGGCCAGGTGAGCCAATCCAACCGAATAACGCTTTTTGACGTTAACGCCGAGCTCTTATGTATGCTACACTAAATGCAGTGGGTAACAATGGGACGATGGTAATCTCGAGCATTAGTCCCTGGTTACAGCCACATTACTATTATGTCGGTGCTTCACCTATATCAGTCCATTGTTTCACTTATCAGATTTCAAAATAGGGAACCCCCCGCTTCGGTAACGGAACTGAGGAGGCCCGAATGATCGATCTTTCGAATAGATATACCTATTCCCATTCAACAAACTTATAGTATACAAGTAGCGCGAATGTAATAAAATTGCAGAAACTCTTTTCCGGGTTGAAAGCCTTTTTTGGATCCGAATAATGAGTTACGGTATCTAATTTTCGCAGGACGAAGGAACGTGTGCGATATTACTAATGTACCTACATTTTGGCCAATTTACGAACTGAGCAGTTTTTATAGAACCCTCCCTTATACTACAATTTGGCTCTTTTGTTCACAGCTTACTTAGATCTCTATCCGACAAACTCTCGAGGGAGAAGGAACAGTTCCGTCGAGAGTTCCGCGGTACATTCGAACCATTCCCAAAGGACTGATGGATTATCTCCTCAACATCTAGCGTACCAAGGTTCCTACAACCTCATTCGTAGATCTAAGGGTTGTGTTTTCTCTTCAATTATTCATACCCTAGCTTTTTTTTAAAACTGAATAATAAATCCGCAGGTTCCGTCAACCCCTGA
The DNA here is from genome assembly GCA_963932425.1 of Athalia cordata. Taxonomy (NCBI): domain Eukaryota; kingdom Metazoa; phylum Arthropoda; class Insecta; order Hymenoptera; family Athaliidae; genus Athalia; species Athalia cordata. The sequence goes on along the minus strand of OZ010627.1, from coordinate 31,654,603 downwards.
AGAAATGACGATCAAAATTGAGGGGGAAAAAAATTATCAATAACCAAAATACAAAAAATTAGTATCGAACAAACTCTTCGATGAAATTACTAACGAGACCGGAAATAATAATTGTTCTAAAAATTACAAAAATAATCGACGATAAGAGCCGTGTAGAAAGAATATCGCAGATGTCTATCGAACACTGCAGCTTACAAGCCACTTGAAAATAAAGTGGTCGTCGACAAAAGGACCGGTGGCCCTACAAGTAAAACAGTTGCCGATAAAATAATAGTAAAAAACGGTCCACGGGCTACTGGTTTTCTATGAATGGAAAATCATGAGCGTAGGGATGTTGATGTCCGGGGCAGGGGAGATGCGTCTCGGAAGATAAGGGCTTGATCATTGAATATAAATTAATGTATAGGTGAGTGAATAAGTGTAGCCGGTACACGCGAGCACATGCCGAATCCACCAGCTCTTATATTTCTTTAAAAATTTTACGAATTCAAATAATAAATGACTGTATTAAATACCACGCTATATGCATCGTTCCCCGCGTAGCTCAAGTTGCGGAGCAAATCAAATATGCTCCCCAACGGACGAGCTTTGAAAAAAAATATGGTTATTAGAGAGGCTAATGTATCTTCAATATGGGTCGTTTGCGAGGAAATCAATCTCCCTTTGCCACCAGATTATAGAAAAAAAAAAATGAAAAGAATATAAAAAATTGTTGAATTTCTCGGTCGAATAAATAGAATTGAAAAGAAGAGAAAAGAAACAATTTTTTCACTTTGAGAGTTTTCAGTTTATCAGATCCCAAAGGGAATTTCAAATTTCAAGGAAATCCCCTGGTGTATTTGAGATAGCTATTATATGGCAGTGACGTAAATTTTCCCTCGAACGTTAAAAATTGTATTTTATTTGTTTTTTTTTTTGTTCAAAAACGTGCTTCGTATCCGCTGTTGTTACACAGCATGGATATAGTATACGGACAGACAACAGTGTATTTTCCCTTACATCGGGTTCAAGGGTGGCACCCTTCCTGCAATGACAGTTTCACCGTATAGATTATTTTTTTTTTTCTCTTCTTTTTCATTTGATTTCTTTTTTGCTAACTAAGGGTACCTGCACCAGAGATGTCCCCCTAGGACGTCTTTCCGGTCGAACGCGCCCGTAGAATGGGCACATGCATGCAAGAGAACACGCGTGTAATCTCATCTAAGATTATGAGCGAGGGCGAAAATAGTTAGTAAATACTTTCCGATAAGGCCACATCGAATCGTAACTATGACACGCTAAGACCTACGAATCCTCTCTAATTCGATCTTAATGAAAATTAATTTTCCTTCCATATCGTCGGATACTATCCGGCTCCGAGGCCGCGGCCTACGCCTTCGAAACGCAACTGCACCAGCACAGAGGCGTTGAGTGAAATTGGCGCGAGCTTAGAATATCCATGTGCTCAAGATTGGATGAAAAGTCCACGCTCGAGATGTTTCATTTTTCATTTTTTTCCAACTTCTTTAGAAAGAGTGACGTAATCGCGATGGAGAATTTTCCTCAAAAAAGGACAGATTGGCACCAAACTGTCGATTAATCATTACCTAGTATGTTGGAATAAAAAAGCGGGGTACCCGTGGTGTGAAAATCCCTGTTAAGTCTGTTGACAAAACACCATAACGATTGACGAGTTTTTTTTCTTATTGGTTTTTTTTTTCGAACGAAAAAAACCGTTTTTCAGGGAAGCTGTATTTTTGCACAGCTGTAATAAGTAGAGCGAAAGTAATGTTCGAGATTAAAATCAAAGTCCTGGAAGAGTGCCTTAAGTTATGCTAATTGAATGGAATATTAATCAGGTGTTTGTCGCCCGTAAATTAATGATAAAGTTCACTCCTTCATTACGACATAATGCCAATTGAATGTCGATCCTATAAATGGAACAGGGTTCATCTTGGAAAATTGAATAACCGCGCGAATAGCTTTTACGTCATCTTGACGTTTTTCTTCGGATGAAAATGTAAAGTCTGTGACCCATCCAGATATGAAGAGAAAAAAAACCTAAGCGATAAAAAAAACAACCACCGAGCAAATAGTCACGCTTATGAAGTGCGTTGCCCGGTAATAAAATTTCAAATTGTCCACCGTACGGGCTATGAAAAGCTGTCATGGTTTTAGAGGATTACACGACGATTACAAGGCTTAATTTTAAACTCGGCCATAGCAAAGTAACCCTTTGTGGGTTACTCTATGGTTTTACAATCAGTCACCCATGCTGTGACATAGTAAAGGGGTAGCTCACCCGTTTTAAAAAGCGGATTACTCCTTTTTGATTTTGCACTATTGATCTGGTCTCGATTCTAGCGGGTATATGAGACGTGATTGATGGCAGTGTCATTGATTTCCAAAGTTCTCCTCATATACCAAAGAACCGTACATTATTGTGGAGTACAACGCCCGTATTTTAAAAATACTACCCTTTTGTACAAATACGTGGTTTCACGCGATTTAATATTTCATTTTTGCGCGGCATAATCGTTCGATCGAAAATAATGTCGCGTCACTTGCCACTCAAAGTTTCAAAAGCCCTTGGCTGTATTACCCAAATAAATGAATCTGATTAGCTTCCCTGTATGATGGTCCCTATGATAATTAGATGCTCCAAAATTTTCCGAACTCATTCGGGCACGAATTTTTGATGGGCATCAATTAGGCCTACATTTGCAACGGAAGTTCATAACCATGGTAAGCCACTTCGGGTACAACCATCCAATCACTAGAAAAAAAAAACCTTGTATCGTTACCTCAGAAAATTGGGAAGGGTGAAATTGATTAGAAACCAACCAAAAGCAGTGCTGCAACCCATTCGATCCTGTTTTCAATTACCTCGAGAAGGCCGAACTATTCCTCCGCTACAGCTTCCGCGATATTATAGTTGGAGGCGCAAAGAGTACGATAAAAAAAAATCTAGTGAGGGAGACGGAGGGAAAAAGTAAAGAGGTTTCCTAGCCGTCGTAACGAACAGACTCCCGTTTACCAGGCCCAACGTATACTGGATGTAGGACCCCTGGTTCTTTCTTCTTTTCCTTTTTTTTTTCCTTTTTTATTATAGGAATGATGATGTATGGATGTTGGCTGGGTGCTAGGGGCTTGGTAAAGGGTTCCATTGTCGTGCCTTCCAACCCCTGGCCCCCTTTGGCCACCCTTAGGCCGGTGGCAGGGAGAAATCCTGATGGTCAGAGGGGAGGTGAAATATTGCAGCCGTGCAACAACCTCGGTACTCGTATATGTGTGTATGTCGTAATATGGGTTCTGTATGAGCTGTATACTGTTAATTTTATGCCAGGTTTTTTGGCCCCCCCTTTCACTTTTTAAAATATCATTGTTCTCCGACGGACGATTTGAAAAACGAAACATACGGATCAAGTGCATACGTAAAACATTATTAGAAAGAATTTTCTTTTCACTCTCAAAGCAAAAACTTTTAGGCACTCGTTGTTTAGATCGAGGGGAAATTCTAAGCGTCTCGGTTCAACTAACAAACTTATATTCCGTAAGAAGTCCTCTGCACGATTAGAACGACGAATTATTTCATTCCTTCAGCGAGATTTTAAAACATAAAGCTTTGGTAGACGTGACCCAGATGCTTTGATTAAATTAAATAATGAACCGCTAGGTATTTAACGAAAGATCAGCTGAGATCGTTTGCTCTAATCAGAACCGGCATTACGACTATACTTTTGACCCTTGAGGTATGAAAGATTGGACGGGAAACGAAGAGGACCAAGTTTTTAGGGAGGCGACAAGTATAGTTATGTAATTCGATCTGGATCGCCTTAAACAACCGGTATAACGTGTAACATGCCCTGAATATCCGGAGAACAAAAAGTAAATCCTCAATTAACGTATAGCTTGAAATCGGACACCGCACGCGTTCAATATGCAAATCCGATCGGACATGGTTTTAGAAATTTGCTTCGGCCCTTCTCCGTTACCAACAATGCGTGACTCCGTCAACAATGGGAAATAATAAACCGTGATAAATAGCTGCGCAAATACACAACAATCGAGGTAGCTCACGCTCCAGGTGGGCGATTCAAATTCTTGAATAAATACGCGGGGTAAATAGTCCCCGTGAGCCAATAGGATGTCTCGGATCATTGCCGAAGGGTGCACGCCGCGGAGATATTCTTATTATTAATTCTCCTGTTTGCATATTTACCTAAGTATCACATAATTTGTCAATCGATCAGGTACGGCTTGTCAGAAAAAAAGCAAACATCAAATTTCAAATGAATTTTTTGAATCTTTCAGCGCAGAATTTTTCAAAACTATTTCCACACGGTACATTCATGTAATTCCAACTGAAATTGTCCTTGCGTTTATGGAACGCCTGTCTCAACTGACGGAGTGGTTGTAATAGAAAGTGGTCCGCAGAGACAGATTGTGGGGTGTACAGAAAAATAGATCAGTCTTTTGTTTTACAGCCCCAAAACGGCCGTTGGGGATTTCGCCGAAAGTGACGCCTATTCATTAGAAACTCCGCCCGTTTACAATGTACACGTGGTACTGTTCAGTTCATATACCTTCTCGATAAAAGAACGTCATATGGATCTACACGCCTATAATACTCACGCGTAACTTCGCTGCCGAATCGGTGAGATTAAAAAGAAAAAAAAAAACTTGTCGAACTATAAAATTTTCCCCTGCTAAAAAGACGAAGAATCACATTCACGAAAGTGCGAACAGAAATTTTCTCCTCGACATCACGTGCCAGTTCCCTATCAGATGATAGATTAGTCGTTTCGCATCTTTCGTGAATTCCTAATTGAGGTTCTCCCGCGCGAACAACACGCGTTAAAGTGATTTGCCAATTTATAATCCAAGTCCCCCTCGAGACGAGGAACACCCGACGATTATGTTCTACCGACACCATAGGACAACCGGTGCGTTGGCCGGGGTTCCTTTCTCCCTCGTCGAGATTTTCTTTTGACAGAGAAATCCTCTGGGATAGGAGTCTGAGCAAACGACCCCCGGAACATTAATCCAAATAACTTCCGCAACGTAGCACCATCGCTTAACCCCTTTCATCAAAAGGTTGGTGACGTGATTAAAAGACGACGGCGCTCATCACACTTCCTTCAATCAGCTCCGGTGATAATGAATCCGCAAAGAATTAACGGGTTCATGTAAAATGATTATGGAACGATGGGGTGATTTGCAATAAATGGCAAGACCTATTAATCCCAATCAGGATATGAACTGGGATGATATTTAGGGCGAACAAAAAGAGATGTTTTTTATTGGCGAGATGGCAGATGAACAATCGGCAATTTTTACCTGCAAAGAATGTTGACTGATGAAATCCTGCCACAGTGACTCTCGATCGAATGTTTCATTGTACAGTCATCATCGAGTTAAGAGACAAATTGGTGATTGTCGATAAATGGTATTGTCGAAGATCCATCGCTCGTTCAAGAATCTTTGATCTTTGGACTCTTGGTTTGAGATATGCTCGTAGCTCTGATTCAGTCGTTCACCAACTACCGTCCGCTCTGCTTTCTCGATAATAAAAATCTCGATCGTAGCACATCATAAAGTGCATAATATAACATTCCTATTCACATAAATATCACATTAATCCGAAGAAGCGGATAAGCTGGGAACCGAAAACACCTACGAGTGAACAGAGCCTGAGACCAGTTTTAACTTGTGTGCGAAAAGGTGGTATCATATGTCAAAGGTTACCTTTCTTGGAATCCTACCTGACACGGTAGAGGTATACGGGATGGTTTAAGAGCCGAATCAGGTTTAGCAGTTGGAAGAACATTTTCATTTCGTTTTAAGCTGCTCGCTATGCATCTTACATATACTATATACTTACAAACGTAAAATAACAAGGAACTCTCATAACGGCCGATGCAGCCGTATTCTATCTCGGAAAAGATACTTCAAGGACAGGTTTCCAGGGCCAACGCATCTTGCGGGTAAATTCTGACCCCGAGGAACTAGCCAAGTCATATTAGCTAGCATGCATACGGTAAACGTTTACCTGAAGTAAATGTTGACGAAAAGTTCGCTGACGCCGAGGACGCCGAAGACAACTGATCGCGAGGAAAGGTAAACGAGAGAATCGCGCCAGCGCGGGTCGATAGGCGGCCAGGTTGCCTGGCGACAGCAGCCGCCGCATCATACCGAAGGAGAGGACTGACTTCGGGGTACGCTGCAGACAGAACTCTGTCAGCCTCCGTTACGTCAAGCAGGGTCGTAGGATTTCTCCACCAAGAAAACACCGCACTTTGGTAAGATTTTCAAATAAGTTTCCGCACGTTTGGAGTTTAGTAAAAAGAAATTAATTGGTAGAAATTAACGAGAATTCCATAATTTATCAATATGTATAATGCGATCTATAGCTATCGCAAAATTCATCGATCAAAGCAGTCGACCGACGTTCGTGACAAAGTTTAATGGGAGTACGAAGTCATTAACGAAAATTAAAAACTTACGCTGCCCGGAATGCTCGAGTATAGTGATTATTACTTCAATTGAAACGGAACGATCCTTAACGATCAAGGCTCGAACAAGGCTTTAATCAAACATAAGTTCGAGTCCGTATATTAAAGTCCAACACTTACGCACCCGAAAAAATAAGCAGAACAAACGCACCGTCCCATTCCTACTTGTCAACTAGTCTGTGAGCTCGAATAAATCGTATCTAGCATCCAGTTACATTACCAGTTCGTTTGTTGGTGCGTTTATTCGTCCGTTCGTTCATTCGCTGGTGCAACGAGTCCAGTTTGTTTAAGTACGAGTACATACATCTATCTAGTCGGCTGGTAGACCGGAAGCAAATTTCTAGTCTGCAGTTGCCAGTTACTTTGCGAGAACATTCAATTTTACAACAGCTATTTTATCTCATTATCCACAAATTCAATTTGCAATAATTCGTTTCAACGATCTAAGTGATTTGTAGCTAAGTAATTACCAGTGTCGCAAAAAATCACGATCGAGGAATAAACCAATCGCCAGAATAAGAAAATAAAGAAATTTGAACCGATGACCAGATTAACTCGTCGATCGAAGGAGTAATGAGCAGTAGCTCTGATATCTGGACGAAAATTATTTTGCAGAAATCGTTCATCACTCATTCAATCTGCATACATTATCTTTGCACTGTTTGCCAATTAACTGGAATTACCTCTTGTAATGTTTCCCGGTCGTCTTGAAGAATTTATAGCCGACATTCCAGACTTACTTATCCGATGACATCGAGTCGTCGAACCTTCGCTGCAAAATGCACCGCTAAAAAGAGAAGGTTTTTTTGTGTTATTTTAACTTTCAATGCATTTATTAAATAAAACAAAAGAGACAAAAAAAAACCATCGACGACGAAGCCACAATCCGTTCTCGCTTATATTATATATAATACAGAAGAAATCTGAGCAGCTGCGGCGACGAGTGAGTGTTAGGATGACATAAGCTTACGCTATGCCTTGCTATCAGAAAGTCTGAAATGAAAGCCGAACAAAACGACGATCGACGTGTTACAGCGAGTAAATAATAGTGATCGAGAAAAGTTCCGCAGTGATCTAGTTCACGATCCATAATTACCTCGGTTACAGAGATCAAAATTTCGGAAAATGAAACGTCGGGGCAAACCTACGGATATGCCCCGAGAAAATGGTACCGTCGACGAATCTTTGCGGAAGGAAAGTGTGGAGGGATCCGTGGAAGATGAAGGATGGACCGTAGCTCGTATCTCAAAAATGCTGCCCAGTGATGAAAAGTTTGAAAAAATTTGCGGCTTCCGGCTCAGCGACCTCAAAAGTTACAAGAAATTCGTCGCTCTGATGTATCGCCCGACAGATCCAGCATCCCTTGGAGTAGCGCGTGCTCTTTTTGGTGAGTACCGTGTACAGCTCCTTACGTATTCTAATTTTGGTGATTGCTTAGGACCAGGTGAAAGGATCGAGATTCGGTCGGAGGAAGGAACCGTTGGATCGACCAGCTGGAACGAATTAGTAAATAATGTTCGCTGCTTCGGAGCTCTGAGTTTATTCGTATTACATAATAATATATCTCTGTACCCGAGGGTATATACCTATATATACCGTTCACGGTCATCGGTGATCCGTGTAGGCCACGTTTCAAACGGGTATCTAAACACGGTATTAAAAATTGCTGTCGATCTCCCGAGTTAGCCCGATAAAGCAACTAACCCCCGCACCACGGGTTCTTTGACACGAGTAATATTGCTGATTATAGTCCTTCGGATCAGTGGCTCTCATCGCGATACTCGCGACACAAGTTTGTGATAATAAAAAGCAAAGAAAAGAAAAAAAAAAGGATAAAAATGTGTCTCGTCCCGCCGCAAGTCCTTCAAACTAGAAAGTAATTACGCGTATAATGTGTAGATTACAGTCTGATTTACTAGAATTTTGGCGTACAAATGATTAATTTTAATCGACATAATCCACGACCATATAGTATAATTTGTCTCGTTAATATCCGCCTCGTTTATACTACCGCGCGTCTATAAATGGTGCTTCGCGCGATTTTGATCGTCGCCGGATCGAGTTACGCGCGTTATGGCGCGTGCACAATCAGCTTAATACTTAATAAGAAGCATCGGATAACCATCTACTATCGGAATTGATGTGTAAAAGCATTAGCAAAAAAAAATCGAATCGGTCTAACGTGTCGTCTGCATCGCTTATATGACACGCGGAAAGATCAATGAATATACTCTATGTGATTTCGAAAATTCTTCATGAGATCGACGGATAATTATTAGTGACGACATTTGGATCTGCTTTGATTAACTTTCAAGTGAAAGCGCGATGATCAGTTCTCATCGACGTACTCGTCGATCAAAGACAACGTAAAATGAAATAAATGCACAAATAGCATTTCCGCATCACTGTACAGTATAATGTCTCTCGTCTCTCATTACTTCTTTCAATCTTCGCTGTAGGTAGGGCACGGTTGGTCAGAGATAACACGATAAGCGTTTGCCTAGTTCTCGTCGGGGTAAACAAGGCTCGAAATAATCCAGTCAAAATAACGTGCAGTCGCGAAGGTTGATTATATTTAGAACTTGCGAGTGGCAAAAAGTCGAAAGATTCTGAAAATGAAATTTCGCTGAAAAAGAAAATTATTTTTCACCTGCAGGATTATGCATGGTAATCGACATCGTGGAAGAAAGAGGTTTCTCCGATATTGATTTGAAATGGGGAGATCCAATGATTTGTCACTTTCCATTAATCCACGGAATGAAACCACCCCGCTTACCATGGACCATTGCGTTGTACACCCTGATGTGGATCGGCGCTGGAGGTGTAATGATTGGTTTCTGTTTCAAGTTAGCATGCGGATGTTTTCTTCTACCGTACTGGTATTTTTTTACACTAGATAAAATGAATTGGAATAATCATAGTTACTTGTACGGCGTCGTTTCCATCCTCTTTTGGGGTACTGGAGCTAACATGTACTTGTAAGTTGACTGAAAAAAAGTGACAAAACTCTTCAATAGATCATAAACCACTGATCGATTCACCGCAATTTATTATTTTTCAGTTCAATCGACGCGAAATTATCCAAGTCAAAAGACAACAGCGTGCCTCTATGGAACTATTTTATCCTGAAGTTCCAGTTCTTTGCCCTGTACTTTTTGGCCGGGTTAAAAAAATCGAGTCAAGAATGGCTCGACGGCTACGCAATGATGAATCTATCCAGACACTGGGTTTTTGACCCGTTCAAGTTAGTTACTACAAAATAGATAAATCCAACTCACACTTCTTCATTTTATCTGTCCAGTAACCAATCATCACGATCGGATTTTGTTTCAGGCTCCTCCTGACCACCGAGCAGATCGACTTCCTCATCGTACATTGGTTTGGATTTATTTTCGATTTGACCGTAGGATTTTGGATGTTATTTGACAGAACGAGACTGCCCGCCATGGTGTTCTGTACGAGTTTCCACCTGATGAATTCTCGACTTTTTCACATCGGTAAATAAATCGCTAGTAAATCAATCTATTCCTTTTTCACTTTTTACAGTGACTAATTATTCATTCGATTTACTTCAGGGATGTTTCCTTATGTCTGCTTGGCAACCATGCCTCTATTTTGCCACGTAGATTGGCCCAGGAAAATTGAGGCCTGGTTTTGCTCAAGTCGACCCGAATCCTCGTTTCCGGATGATGAGGTCCAGGAGAATCTCAAAAAGAAATGTGCTGATGGAATTGATGAAAAGCCTCAGGAATCATGCTCCGAAAAACCAGTTGAAATCCAAAACTTCGAAGACCCCTGTGAACAAAATGTTCAAAAGACTGACGACGATAGCAAAAGTAATTTCGTAGGTACCAATGTGTGTCCACGTGAAGAAGATCCCTCGGAACTCGATGATCAAAATTACACAACAGAGAGAAATGAGGATCAAGAGAATTTCGACAGACCAGATCAAACTTCGATAGAAAGAAAACTTGATTTGAGGCAAGCTGTCAGGGAAATGGTATTATCCAATTCGAAACATATCGCCAAACCAACGAAAAAGCCTTACAACGAATCAAACGTTACTAAGAAACAAAAAACGGTGGTCGCACTTCTGCTCTTCCACGTTTTTATGCAACTATTTTTGCCCTACTCTCATTTTATCACTAAGGTATGGAAAAAATGAGAATAAAAGAATTCATTATATAAGTACGTCATGATCGCGCACGATTTTTCAGGGATACAATAACTGGGTCCCAGGTTTATACGGATACTCCTGGGATATGATGGTTCATTCCTGGGACACAATTTTGGTCGTGATAAAAATTCACGACAACGTGCAGAACGAAGATCATTATTTAGATCCGCAGGCGTGGGTCCAAGGAGATCGATGGTCCAAGCACGGTGACATGGTTAGGCAATATGCCCACTGTTTGAAGGTATGCAAAAATCTACCAACTAACCGCGAGTGTGTTACGAAATCAGTCTCCAGACTCGGGCTCAAGCGTTCAAAATTTAATCGCGAGTTCGTGAGTTTAAAGGTCATATATTTAAATTGACGTTGAGCTCCGCTAACGCTACGTGTTCTAAACGATATCAAGGTCACGACATCGACAGTATGTCCATTTGTCACGACAATTTTCCGGCTTGATGTACATAGGAATATAGGATGCAGAGATAAATCATCCAAATGATCTTAACACAATTAGGTGTTCAAATTTCAATTGAAAAATTACTTTCTAGGATAACCTGATGCTCCAGAGGCAAAAAGCCTGGGCGTCAGGTCGACAACCCAGCGAAACTGACCACTGGGCAAGGTTGTCGACGAACTTGAGTATCTACATCGACGTGTGGTGTTCTCTGAACGGACGTTTTCTCCAAAGAGTTTTCGACCCCAGGGTGGACCTTCTTACCGCAGATTGGCACCCTTTTCAACCTGTTTCTTATCTCATGCCTCTTATGACGCAGTTCAGCTCTTATCGGTAAGTTGAATGTAATTTTTTGCTGGCCAGAAAATCTGTAACAATAAAAAAAAAAAAATCATAACACACTTTGGTAATTCATCTTTTGTATCGTTATCTTGCAGAAATAGACTCGATGAAATCCAACGCGACGTGTACGCCTGGTCGAACTATACGGACGTGCTTTTCGTGGCAGACTATCCTGGAATGCAATTGGAAAATTACATCGATGAAGATTTGTCGAATGTTACCTTGACCGTGCTCGAGGGTCAGGTGATTTATCGGGAAGATTCGTGGCAGCAAGGAGTGACGGTTGCGAAAGGAAATTCACTGGAAGTCAGCCCTGGAGAATTTCACAACGTTCAAACGATAAGCTATAACCCGGCGTGCTTGATGTACACTTTTACCAATGGAACTAAGCAAAAACTGGAAGCCAGAGGGTAATACACTTTTTCGATTATTTTTCTCTGCCTTGAATTTTGAAAGAAAAAATATTTTCTAATCGCGTTTTATGAAACTTTCAGGGAAATCTATCCGCCGTTGAAAGCGAAAGATGCGTTTCCCATTTTCAAGGAGATGAAGTACAGATTCAACGCCTGGAAACGTACTTTGGGACATATCGCTGACGCATTTTTTTACCTCGCTTACGATGTGCCGATGCTTCGTCGTATTCGTATCAACTAATTTCAGATGATTAGCCTGATGATTTCGTAGCTTAAATTGATATGGCATTAGAATTATAATTTGGCGTGTATATATTTTAAAATTAGAAACAGTTTAAATTACAATTGCCTGCACGTGCAATCGAAAAGTGACGGACGGGTTCTGAACACATGACAAAAAAAAAAAAGAAAAAAAGAAAAAAACGATATTAAAGTCCAAAATAATTGCTGTGAACTTTGCACCCTGATGGGTAACGAGTAAGTAGATACGTTAACTATTTATTTTGTGATATGACTTTGGTGAAATTTGGTACGAGACTAAACCCGAATAATAACTGCCTATGGAATGTTAATGAATGCGGTTGTTTAGTAATTGTAAGAACGAGGACCAACACAAGTCAAACTTCCTATTCTTAGAGTATAAGCGTCTTATCTAAACTACATAATCAACAATACTTTTTCAACAACCCAGACGTCTGAATTATTCCCAGTTTATATCAAGACACATCTCTTTTACAATATTAATGTGTATATACGTATAAACATTACCCTCAACTCTCTTAACAATCGCAATTATTGACTCAGCGGTTGAGGAATTCAAGTCTATCCCACTGTCGACGATACTTGTTTGTTTTTTTTTGTGTCTTATTGCAATCTGTTTTTATTTTATCGCATCTGATAATAATTCCGGATGATTTATACGACTTCACAATTTCCTTATTGCTCATATGAAGAGAAATTAAAAAAAAAAACGTACAATAGTCATCCGAAAAAGTGTATATTGTATACAAGTTATAGTGTTACGAATAAGGTTCTGTAAAAAAAAAAAAGATATATTTTATATAAAACCTGTACGTAAAAAAAAAAAAAAACGATGAAAAAAAATAAGAGCCCGTAGGGAATGTGATTAAAATATTTGGATGAATATCAATAATTCTGTATATTATATAGCGACTGATGTTAGGGTGCTCACTGCTGTAATTGCTGCTCCAGCCTATAACGCTTCGGACAGTTTATATCACTGTGAAAGTGTTTAGAATATTATAGTCTCAAATTGTAAGAATGCAGAACTAACCGACGAATAGAGCGGATGCACTTACGACCTTTATGTAATTTCAAATGTCTATTAAATGTTTTACAAACCAAATATACGTATATATACATCTTTTTTTTAAATAGAGGCCAAGTCGGGGGTTCGTATGTGATATGGAAAAATAACCGATTCGTTATCGTGGTCAGTATACAGATATATAATCGCGTAAGAGGGCATCGTCAGTACAGCGATAACTCGACTTGCAGTGACAATAGTTAATTTCCGGACTGTCTTCTGACATGTTTCGATAGGAAAGAAATAAAATTAAAGATTAATGTCAAGGATAGTATATTGTATTACGCGATTGATGGTTCAAGAATAAGAATTCATTAAAACAAGGTTCGTATAGGGTTAATAATTTAAGCTCATGGTCATTTTGTCGATTCATTGTAAATTGCCTCACGAAGAATAAATAGGCAATATTGCTCTCCTATTCACAAATCACTTTTGGGGCTAATTTCCAACGAGGAAAAAAAAATCTAGTTAGACATTTAAAGCTAAAAGCGAATTTTGAATACTGGCCATTTTCTTCCGGGGAAAACAACAAAATCCGTAGAGTATTAACGATGGGGGACTCTTGAAATTGAATTTATGAACGTGAATGAAATGAATTATTTCAAAAGAAATTGAGTTTAGAAATATTTACTGGAAGCCTTCATACTCGACATATTAATTAGATCGTATCGACTCCATGTGTGTTTGTGGCTGCAATGACGACATTCCCGGTCTATATCCAATTGTCTCAAGCTTCGCCTGTATTCACTCACATAGAATCACCGCATTTCAATTCACAGCCAACTCGTACGCAACTTACAGAAACCACGTAAAATTACTGCAAAATCTTTCCCGCAACATCGACAAAAGGACGGTAGCATAAAATACATCATGGAAGATCACCGTAACACTTCCTACTGACATTTCTAACGATAAACGAAACTCTGGCTTCGAATCCAGTTATATTTAGCTCAATGAACCAGAGTTCGTAAACACGCACACCCATCGGCCTTGAGGCCGGTCGACCCAGCAGTGGATTCTTATTTATCTTATTTTTTTTTCGTGAAACTACAGCACCAGAATCGTGTCCAACAGCTGTGTAAGCGTACTTATACTTGACCTATAATTCCTTTATTTATTCAATTTTGGTAATTTTTATCTTTCGATTTTGAGCTATGCGCAGTCCTGATGTCGTTAATTAACTGATTGCGGTTGAAATATGGTGATAGAGCTGGTCGCGACCACGTATATTAACGCCAATGAAAGAATCCAAATGCGGGATCACAGACACAAAACGAACGCGAAGGTGGTTGTGGTTCTGAGTTCCGCTTAATTTACGCGCGGTTCACGTTCATAACTTATACGCAACGCGTGAGTATAGTAACATTATTATTAAGCTTTCGCGATCTGAGTACTCAGTTCTCACTAATCGTAAATACCGCGTACATGTGCAGAGTGCAGAAGATTCGTATATATTTATTTTACATTCAAAGAGGGGGCAAGTTAAAAGGGGGGAAGTTGACTCCGAGGTTGTTAATGACGGCGACTCGGAACTGCTGTATAGTTATAAGTAAACCGCTAGTTTGTTAGGAAGATGTGCGCGAAGTACGAAAGTTTGCAGAAGTAAAACTTTCCGCTTGGTTGGAAAATTTAAGAAACAGTTTTTGCAGGTGGTGATAATCCAGTTCATCATTCTTTTATACATTATTAGAATCAAGTGATTTTCAAAAAAGGTAAACCCTGAACTGAACACCTCAACGAAACTCGATATACTTGATGATAATACTGAACAAATAATAAGGAAATATTCTAAACATCACATCAAACTGGTTTATCTACCACGTCGATACGAATGTCGATTCATTGGATAACGAGTTTCACATAATTCATAATTTTGCAAAAGTCAATCGCTGATTGTATCGCTACTATATTATAGGTGTTGGCTTTTCGACGATAAATTATTAATTACCTGATTGGATCTTATGTTAATTTAAAAGTAGTAGTCTGAGGTGGGGTCGGTTTTATCGATTTCCCAATCATTCGCAGATAGCGGAATCAAATCGCAGATAATAGCTGCGATATGAGTAGGCGTCAGACTCTTATACTCCACGTAAAACCCGCGTGGCAATGTCATTGACATGTACACACCGGCTAAACAAAACCCGCCTACAAACATATTGAATGAATTTACCGTTATTCGTGTTATCTTCATGTTATCACACGTGTGGCTTACTCTGGAATAATAATCCTATACTGTGAAGAGCGCTACTTCTGTTAGGTAACATCTTGAAAAATGATGCCGTAAAATCAGTCTCATTTCAAGCTACCGGAGTAGTATCAGCACCAAAGAATTTTCACCTGAAGGAGAATCTAAATCTCGTCCATATATTGTGATTAAAGTTTTACAAGTTAATTTCATCACGCCAATCGGCATGCAGATAATATCGTATATCTCAACAATCCATCAATGTTGCTGTCTACACGTACAAAAAGTGAATCGACAACGTCAGTGCCTTTGGTGTAGGCATGATTTTGATAGCGACTTTAAGGGCTTTGCGCTTCTCTAATTTTGAAACGTTTATAGCATCGCTTGTGATAACACGTGGGATAACTTATTGTATACAAGCATTGAATTGATGAAATTTCAATTCAATAAAAATTGCAGAGAGATGATCAGACGAGACGAGGAAGGAGAAGGAAAAAGAGTGGAGCAAAAAGATGAGCTAGTAACTGCACTCGACAAACTCGGCGAGGGGTCCAAGTTGCTATGGCTTGTTTTTGCGCTGACGGCAACACCCACGTTGTTCAACGGACTGCATGCAACGTCTTACGTTTTTTTAGCCGAGGTACAGTCACGACTAAAAGTGAGGGGACGAAGAAGGTGAAACGCACCGTTGAGGTGTACGATAATTGATAATCATGCGGAAACATGTATGCTGCACAGGGATAAAAGGGATAAAATTAACCCGCGGAAATCCAACCGACGCATTACCTGATCCAACCGATATCCACAGGTGCCAACGCACTGGTGCGCAGTCCCAGAATTAACGATGGCAAATTGGACGGATGCGCAAATCAGAAACATCTCTTCAGCTTCGTCGTGTAGGAGGTTTTCCCACAATTATACTCACCTTGGTACACTCGATTTCGAAGAAGCCCTCACCTACATTCAAGCAAACGGAAATCCAGGGACAGAAAGTTGCACCACATTCAGCTACGGGGACGATATCGACGGCTCTTCAATCGTCTCTGAGGTAGGATAAAAATGACTAAAGTAAAAATCGTCGCTCGATATACCCTCTGCAATAATTATGGTGTAACCTTTCCCTCACTAGTTATAATACCGAATTACAGTGGGATCTGGTATGTCACAGAACCGCCCTTCGGAGCAGCGTGCAGATGGCCTTGTCCTTAGGAAAATTTCTGGGTGCTAGTATATTTGGCATAATCGCCGATAGATTTGGAAGACGCACGAGCTACATCGCTGGCGTTCTCATTCTAATCGTTAGCGGTCCGATCAGCGCGATTGCTCCTTGGTACTGGCTCTTCATGATACTACGAGGATTGATTGGCGCTAGCGGTTCGGCAATATATCACTCTTCTTTTACTACACGTGAGTCTTTGGATCCAATAATTGAACAGAATCTGAGATGATTCAGAATAAAAACTTTTCTGAAAAAGTCAACGATCAATGTGAAATTAGTGACGGAGGTTGCTGGTCCCAAACATAGAGCATGGATGGGTATTGTCTACAGCATGGGCTATCCTCTCGGCATGATGATTCTTCCGGGAATCGCCTACTGGGCACAAGATTGGCAACTGCTTCAATTATGCATCACGTTACCTGCCCTTATTTTGCTACTGCATTGCTGGTAACAATCACGTATATTATTTGAAGTAAATAATACCAATTGATATTTCTTTGCTTGCGCAGCGAAAAAGAATACTAACTAATTTCTCTTCTAAAGTCATTATCATAATAATCGAATGTTCAATTTTTAATTCTTATTCCAGGCTGATGCCAGAGTCCCCAAGATGGTTAATCGCTCAGAATCGACGTAGAGAGGCGCAAATAATTATCGAAAGGTCCTACGGTCCCGTATACCCATCAGACAATATTGCTCTGACGGCTGATAAGGAAAAGGATATGCAACGCGCGAAGGAAGAAGTAGCGGATAATAAAAGCGGCAAGGAAACGTTCGTAGAAAAGTGGAAAAGTCTAATCGATCTATTTTCCCACGCAGAACTACGAAAGCGAATAATGATTGCATATTTTGCGTGGGCTGCCACATCTCTGTCGTACTATGCAATCGGTAATAATAATTCGAACTGATCTGAATTCTTTTTGCACGTAATTATACTTCATTATCTATACGTTTTTTTTCTTTTGTGTTTTTTGTTCCAGCGTTAAACGTAGACAACTTTTCCGCAAATCGCTACCTCTATACCTTTTTAACTGGAGTGAGTGAAATACCAGCTTATCTTGTGCCTTTGCCACTTCTTGCGATAATGGGCCGCCGTGCTGTGACCAGCCTGCTATTTTCCATATCTGGAATTGCATTACTCAGCATATTAGCCATTCCACAATCGGATACAACCGTTATTATGGTAGTTGCATTGACGGGAAGATTGACAGTGGCTGCAGTCTTCAGCGTGATCATTTTACATACATCCGAATTATTTCCTACTGTAAGTTCGCATTATTTATATTGTAGCAATGTGGCACGATTCGAAGATCAAAAATTCAAATTCAAATATTGACTTGCGCAGATATCTCGAAACAGCGCCGTGGGTACGAGCTCAACCATGGCTCACGTTGGCAGCATTGCGGCGCCTTACGTCGTGGATCTTTTGGGAGCAAAGGCGTGGTGGATTCCTAGCACAATATGTGGCGCCACAGCAGTAGTAGCTGGGTTATTGTCCCTTATTTTACCAGAAACGAGACAACGGACCTTGGTCGATACGGTCGAAGAAGAAGTTGCAGAGGGTAGGGGAAAAGTATCAATCAAAAATTGTTTTTCTTTCAGATAGATGATTAAACTATTTCCCAACGATGTGGAGGAATGTAAAATGATTAATTATAAATAGAATTGCTAAAAAAAAACCAAAATGTGATGTATGTTACTAATTTTCATTTGGGATTCACGTAGATACGCTCCGCTATTTACTGCATAAATTGAAGGCAATTTGTATGGATATAAAGCACATATTCATTATTTAGACATGCAACATCGTATGATCAAACTAAACCTTCTTTTTGAGGTCCCACAATGGATTATTTACGTAATACGTTCACAATATCCTAAACTGGCGCATTGATTTGAATGAACGACGATAACTCGATTGTCATGTTAAAATCGGCTCACAGAAATAATTCAAATTACGTCTCTATACTACATTCGTTATATGCAGTTTTATGAACATGAATTGACGGAAAATCGTTTGTGTATGATATGAGCTTATATGAGTGTATATATTCAACTTTCTCAGACTGTATTATACAACTATACAAGCGTAGAATACACCCACACATGCGTAGCTTCCGTATGTATTTTTAGCTGAGGGTGTAAAAGGTAGTGCGATCATTCGTTCACCGAAGAAGCTCGTCATCGAATAAGTCGTAATTGACGACCGCGTTTAAAGCACCTTGGTTCCGCGTTATTTTAAATATAAATTCGGTCAACTTCCATGGAAGTAGTGAATACGGTGAAGATAGATAAAGCTCTGAGAACGGAACTGAATATAAGTCATGAATTTGAGGAGCATAGAACGCCGTAATGATTTAAAATAGTGGACAACGCGGGCGCCATCTTAGTATACGCCATCTGGATAACACCAGTGAAAAGTTACGGTGGCAAAATATTGAAAAACTCATTGAAAACATAAATATTTCACCGAAAATCACGTACTCGGAAGTGAATAAAATATCTATGGACAATATTTGGACCTCTTATTTATTACAGAGTGCTGTTTTCGCGGGGTGTAATGTATTATGACATTGTTTAATGAGACCTAACCTCGACCCAGAAAAATGAGTGGTTCAGAGGGAGGTATCATATACTTCGCCTATGAAAACGAGGATGGTGATGATGAGGCTACCATGATACCAGAGGTACCTGCAGATCAATCTGAAACTTTAGGTGATACAAACTTGAAACCAGATGAGCCCGACAGGGAAGATGTCAGAGAGGATGTGACGGAGAGTGTCACGGAGAATGTTACGGAGAGTGTCACTGAGGATGTTACGGAGAGTGTCACAGAACATATTATAGAGAGCATCACAGAGAATATCGCTGAGAATGCAACGGACCATGATTACATTGAACTCATTCAAAGTAAAGAAATGGAGCAATTACCAAACATGGAAGAGGGAACGATCATCATAATACAGGAGGAAGGAGGCGTAGAAGGTGAAGGCTCCCACGTATCGGTTTCTACGTCAGCGGAACTTCCTACAATCAAAAAAGAGTCTTTTTCGCAAATAACGAACTTATCTCAATTGAAGAAAGTCACTCCTCGAGTCAAGCTGCAAAGTCCTGAAAAAAACTTAGTCAAGGGATTAGCAGAGCTTAAAAATATGAATTTTCCAATACGCAACAAACAGTCATTGAATCAAGCCAAACAGCAGTTGAAAAAATACTGTCGTACATGCGCGGGACTCAAACTTCCATTGGTAGATATATTTAGTGATAAAGGAATACAGATGCGATTGAATCAGCAGATGAAACATCTGGAGGACATTAATCAGCAGGGAAGTTTATCTACCCAGATGTGTATGGATTGTATTTGCGATTTGAAAATGAGTTACAAATTTTTTATGCAAATTAAAAAAGCTGAATTTAAACTAAAATCTATATACAACTCACTCAGCGAAAATGATAGCACATCAAAAAACTTATCACCTGGTGAAGTAAGCCCAAATATTGCTTGGAATGATCCCACTGTAAAAATTGAGAAAGATGTGCATACATATGCTAATAAGAAAACTAGCTTTGTAAATGCAAAAAAATTTGGCCAATTGCCAAAGAAATCGGTATTCCATTTATCAGCGGAGAATAGTGATCTTGTTAAGTCACCTTTAATTAAACCCAAAGAGGAACCATTGGCAGTTTCAGATAACGAATGCATGATTGATATGTTTGAGGATGTAACAGATCTCAACCGTAATGATGACAATGATTCTATTGAGGAATTTGATCCAGAGGATCCACCGTTCCATCCTGATACCTCTGAATATGGAGAATCTAATGACGAACTTGAAGAACTTGGAGTTCAAAAAGCAAAGAAGGCACGGATGATGCCAATGAATGAACAGCCAGAATTTTCGACGACCCCAGCGGTATATCACTATGATAACACAAAAAAAGCCTATGTTAAATATGAGGTTGGAGAAAGCAAAGAAAATTTACCTGTTGAGCTTAAAGACTTGATCAAATCTGAAGCAGTTGATGGGGGGACAGATCCGAAAAAACAACCAAATATTTTGAAGAGAAGGCTGTCCTTGCCCCTCAAATCAAAAGCAGTTGTGGATGCTTTGGAAACCAGTCATTCAGCGGATTCAAATAACTCCACCGGTCCTGAAAAAACTTTACAAAAATTAAGCATGAATCATCCAATTAGTATTGGGACTAAAGGCGAGGATGGCATTATGTATGTCACAGTCAAAGGATCAAAGCCTAATGAATTGCTTTTAGTGAAAGTGAAAAAAATGGACAAGCCTGGGGAAAAAGTTGAGGAAGCAAACTTAGCTCATGCTGCTATCGACATGAAACCTGTAGACCGAATGCTGAAAAAATATGAGGCACTGAAGATGAAAGAGAAGAATCTGTTTTCAGACAAGTATAAAAAACCTGATATAAGGGAACAAATAATAGAAGAACAGATCGAAGAGTATAAGCGGAGGCGAGAACAGGTGTTAGGTGGAAATATGATTGGATTAACTAGTGCAATGAATAATGAAGATGGATCATCGAAGCTTACAAGAACAGAAAATAATTCCGGATATCATAGGCGATACGCTCAACAAAAAATCAGAGACAATGATATCCTAAAAATAAAAGAAGAACCAGAATCTCTGGAAATCGTACATGAAATAAGAATCAAGGAAGAGTGTACTGAAATAGGTGAAAATTCTACAGAACACAAGTCATCGAAAAAAAAACAAGATACACAGCCAGATGAATATCTAGCTCAATTGGCCCACCTCAAAGAAAAATGGGAAGAAGCTAAATTGAAAAAAGAAGTCCTGCTATCGGAACTGGAAGAAGAGGGAAACCAAGAAAAGTTGGAAAGAGTTTTAGGGGAGAGAGAAGACGTTAACTTGGAGGAGTTTCAAGAATATCTGAAACAGAGAAATATAACAATTTCTAGACTGAAAGATCAGGACATAATTTCGCTGTACGAAAATAGAAATAATGTGCACATAGGAGACCAGCTTTTAGAAGAGAGCTTGGATGTTCCGACGGCGCCTGCTATTCCTTTGGAAGATTACTTGGAATGTGATTACTGCCTAGAAACCTTTCCAGATGAAGCTATGCTTGAAGATCATCTGAAGAAACACGATTATAGAATAATGCATTACTGCGAAGATTGTCTCACAGAATTTCCGACTAACAAAGCAAAAAAAAATCACAATATCACCTGCATGCAAAAAATGATATGCAAATATTGCGATTTGATGTTGGACTCCAAAGGTAAAAAAAGACAACATGAACAGAAACACTGCGACAATATGTACGGCCAACTCTGTGATACCTGCGGTGAAAAGTTCAAGCACCAAGGCACACTTGATCAGCATATTAAAACACAGCACATGAGCTGGGAGAAGGTTTTTCAATGTCCAAAATGCCCCAAGAAATTTGCATTCAAACAAAAATTGACTTTCCATCTGAAATCTGTCCACACTACGCTAAGGGCGTATTTATGTGAAGACTGCGGAGCCGATTTTAAAAATCCAGCAAGTTTACGGCATCACAGGATTCGCAAACATCAGCCGGTTGGTAACAAAAGAGAATGTGGGGTTTGCCATAAATTGGTTCCATTTTACAGCCTGTCCAAGCATATGCATACGCACAAGGCTTACACTATACAATGTCCACATTGTGATAAAATGTTCAAGAATAGTTCGACACTGAAACAACATGTAAGAATTCATGAAGACCAAAGACAGTACAGATGTGACATTTGCGGGGTAGGATTCAATCGACGAGATGGTCTTAGATTGCACATGAGAGTGCATGAAAAAACGGATAGTCGAGGGTTGAAAGAATGTTCATGCCAAGTATGCGGTGAAAAATTCCCCAATCATTCTATGCTGGTAATTCACAGAAACAGGGTCCATAAGGATGGAAGACAGTATACTTGCCATATTTGCAACAGGTCAATGATCTCCCCACGGTCCTTGGAATGGCACATGTCTCACATTCACAACCAAGCGCTTCCTGGAGAAATGCAAACGGATTCAGATGTTCCTCAAGTGAAGAAAAGAGTGACATGTTATCACTGTGACAAAACATTCAAAACTGAAATGATTTTAAGGACGCATATTAAGAATACGCACGTAGAAAAAGATCCAATGAAATGTGCAGAATGTGATCAACTCTTCACGTCAGATGTGAGACTCAGACATCATATGATGGTGATCCACAACAGATTGGAGGGAACATTGCCATGCCCACATTGCCCGAAACGATTTGTAAATCAATTGAGATTAAAAACACACATGATATCTCATTCTGAGGAGAGACCGTACACGTGTGAAGTATGTGGATTTAATTTGAAAACTAAAATCCAATTGATCAAACACCACCAAAATAGACATAGTGACGAACGGCCGTTACAATGTAAGTATTGTCCTTGGAGATGTAAGCAGGTCAGCGCTCTTGTCTGTCACGAAAGAACGCATACGAACGAACGGCCGTACGCCTGCAGCGTTTGCAGACAAAGATTCAAATATCTTGGGGACAAGAACAAGCACGAGAGAAGGCACGAGAGTCTAGGGGGTTCTGGATTCAAGAGAATAGTCACCGGTCGAAATACCAAGCAACCAAGGATACAAACAGAGACGTTTACTTCAGGTTCTGACCACGATCAAGAAGAATATGATCAAATACAAGTTCAATATGAGACCGAGGGTCAATATGAAGAACAGACTGAGGATCAGTACGAAGATGACCAACAGGTCACTAAATTTGAACCGCAAGAAATTGAAGGCGAATACGAACAATCTTATGATCAGGCAAGGAAATCTTTTCGCGAGATTATTTGCATGCGTTTTATAAAAGACCACCTCTGATAATAATCAATAAAAATTTACAGGATTACGAGACCTCCAGGGAAGCTTCAGAAGCAGCAGAGGTGATAATGAGTATGGAAGATACAACTGTGTATACGGAAGAAGTAACTGCAGATAATATGGAATCAACAGAGATTATAACTGATGAAATCACGAACCAAATATTCCAATCTGGTACAGTCGTGCATTTGGAGCAGCAAGACGATTCTGGCAAAATACAAGTGTTTCCTGTTATGCTGTCCTTGCCAGATCTAACAGATGCAAACTCAGAGGTCAATCTTGCTACAGCATCTATTATGTACAATGCTTAATAATTATTGATATCATAGATAGATCAGGTACAAAGAAACGTTAATTTTTAACACTTAGCTTTTCATTGTTGCGAATAGTTATGGGCTCATTTTAATTCCATATTATATTTGGTACGTCTACGCGTACATTAAACTTATAATCTTACGTGTTATCTTTACGTGTGTTCCTGGACTGACCACATACTATAATTCCACACACATTCTGCATATTCGTTGAGACTAAGATCTTGCTTCCTAAGCAAAAGAACAGTATCATTACTGCACTGTTTCTAACACGGCTGGCCTTACTTCTATAGATCCAGGCTATTAAGCTGAAATGATCAATTGCAAACATTTAACAATTAGTAGGTTTAGGAATGTGATTTAGCGTTATTTAGTCGTTGAGCTTTGAACATGAAATTTACGTTGTTTCAATATCTTCTTAATGAACGGAAATTTCTATTGAAGGGAATGACGCATGTTATAATTTATGGAAAATTCGTAGAGTACCAGTTATATCCTTGCTAACTTTTCGTAACCACAAGAATATAGAATAAACAAAAAACAAAATACCAGTACGTCTGGTTTAATGACGGTGGAGATGAACACGGATATTTGTGATTATACAGTTGCCTTTTTCTTTGTAAATAAACATCCGAGAGGAAAAAAATGACAATTGTAGAACGCTTCGCAATGTCGCGTAGTAGAAAAATATCTGTATATCTTGGCAGACGAAAAAAATAATGAAAAATTGCTGAATGTTCCGCATATATGATGATCTATTCTAGAATAATATACATACTTGTATATAATATACAAATCGTAATTAGTGAAAGTTTGCTAACTGAGGAAGACTTTTCCTCGAATTAAAATTACATAGGATCTTTAAAGTAATTTATATTTCATTATTTTATATGACATGTCACGCTGATCGTATGAATATTCTAGCTTTACATAAGCAATGTAATTAGCTGAACATGCTACGTATCCAAAATTCACTCAGTATCTTGAATGATAAACCAGTTGTATGTTTCGATTCAAGTTCACTCATCCAAACTTATTTCCTATACATGAATCGATTGGTGAATGTCAATATGGATTGGAATAGTTCCCCCCCCCCCCCCCCCCCGATGGTTCTGTTGTTTTAATTTGAATTATAAAAAATCTAATTGTACCCCAATATCTTACTGCAACAATAAAATATTTTAAAGTACACAGTGATAAATATTTATTTAAGATTGACCGAATAATACTTCACAATTGATAAGAAAAATTTCCGTCCATCTGATGTGTTTCACTCAGGGTGAGTATAACCTTTACAAGATTTGAACGTAGCTTTGCGTTTAGACAAGAATTCGAATGCGACGACTGAATTCAGGACTGAATTATTATAGACAGTCCTAGATGTTGATATAATTTAAGTGAAGCATTAGTTATGTACATTTTATATTAAGTGTGTTTTTTCATCAGAAATAAATAGTATACGATCGATCGGCATTATATATTACAATAACAATAATAATGAGTTTTCACGTAAATAATACTTGAACGTGATCGCATTGTATGCAATTTCAGCTCACAACGTGGAATTCGTGACCCTAAATACCTGACTATTAATGTACATTATAAACTATAGTGTATACATTCATAAAATATATATAAAATATCAACTATCAATTAATAATCTGTGTGTAGATAATTGTAAAAATAAAATTCTGTTATGTGCCCCAAAAATTGTTAGTCAATATACGCGATGGAGGCGTATGAGAATTGCTACAGTAAAAATTCAACGCCAAAAAACTAAGGAATGGTCTTAAATCTTGAAAAAAGTGATTATAAAAGCAGCGAGATAACTTATCAGGTATCTCGTTAATTGTGCTAAAAGTAAAAATCCGTCATGTAACGTGATAATACCCGTCAAGATCATGCATAATTATTTGGACTAATTGTAAGTAACGCGTGCGATTTTTTTTTGTTCTAGCTCGTAAGTTATCGTTTGTCGAAATGCCGCCTGCATATATTGAAAAAAGGTAAAACAACGACAAAAATGATCATCACTTTTTGGTCAGACTCTGATAGTAATCAGCGAGGATTTTCCAAGCCGAAGGAGCCATAAATCCATCTGGTGGGTCTTCCCCGGATCGTGCTAAACCTGAAAAAAATGGGATGCAAAACATCAACGGACTCAACCGTTCAATCTAATCAACTACAATTTTTTACTTACCACGCATTCTAGTCCCCGAAATAAAGTCAAAGTCCTGCTTGCGCTCGGGTTCGAAAAATGCCATCTTTTTGTTTACAGTGTCGTAGGCAGCAACTCTAAATGGAATGATTTCTAAACTCTGCAGTCCCGGTGCCATCGAGAGCACTCGCGAACCATGAGTCGCGTCGTATAAATTTCCGTCGGGTACGGAAGATTTATCGGGATGTGGCATCCCCGCTGGATCTCTACCCACTATGTAGAAATTGGCCCCTGTAGTCATTCGGGACTTAGCATGCCATTGTACCTGTTGTGATCGAACAATCGTTGATAGCAGCGCGGATGAAGAGCAAAAAATTAGGGGCGAAAAAAGATTTCGATAGGATCACAATTTACCTCAGTTGGTCCCGCGTACATCATTGGACTTGGGAAAATAGCCAATAGTGTTGCGTTTGGATCCAAGACGCCCTCGTCCAAGACGGCTTTATGTTGTTGCATTCTAACAGGTAATGGTACATCGTCATCTTTCGTCCAACCTCCCAAAGGATGAAGTAATAGAACCGGTTTTTTAAATCCTCTTTCTTCCAAAAGACGTCTTTTGGTATCCTGAGAAGCGTATGAATCACATTTTGGATAAAAATATGAAAATGGTACTGAGTAAATAAAAGAAGAGAGGATAAAAAAATAAATAAGACCATTACCTGCATGAGAAGTGCGTGACCATTATGAATAGGATTACGCAATTGAAAAGCGAACACTGCATCGGCACCCATATCTTGGCATTTTTTCCTAATCTCATTGGGAGTTAATCTATACTCATCGAGACCATCGTTCCACTTTATTCTTTCCAAAACTTCGATGTCTCCTCCAGCCAGCCAGTCACCAGCCTCATAGATCATTTTTATGTAAGGATGATCTCTGTTACTGGTACCAAATTGCCGGCTGCATCTCTCTTCCTTTCTATGGTAGTAAAATTCAGGCTTGCGGAGAATAGCGACAGGTTTACCTTCGTACTTCAAAGTGATTGCTGAAACTCCGTCAAGACGATCCTTGTCGGCAGTTGTCACTGGTAAAACTATCGGTACCGATTGATTGATCTCAGAACCTTCTTCAACGAGACAATTGAAATGTTGGGTCTAAAAATGGAAAGGTACCGAAAGCCCACATTTATAATTTAATCAAAACTCAAAAAGAAGAAAGGAAAAAAATCATTGAGAGCGAAAGTGGACGTGTTATATAAAAATCTTGAAAACTCACTTGGAGATATTGGCTCTCTCTCATAAACCCGGTAAGTGGAGCAGCCCACCCCTCAGCCAACACTTGAACCCACTGTAGGTCAAGTTCCGTGATATCTATGCTCTTTAGGGTTTCCGCTTCAGCTTTGGCCGAAAGAATTCTTTTCTCCGGTACGAAGAGTTCGAGTACTCCAGCATCAGGTTTAGGAAGAATTGGAATGATTCCTTGTTTTTCTAAAAACTCGATAACCATTGCCGTTGATTTCTCTATAGTAAGATCTTCCGTTGTAACGACTAGATCAGGTTTAGAAGGCCTCTCGTAACTCTGATCAATTCCGGTGAACCCTTTGATATCACCTTGCCTGGCTTTTTTATACAATCCCTTAACATCGCGAGCTTCGCATACCTTGAATGGAGTATCGACAAATATTTCGAAAAATGGCAAATCGGAATCCTTGTGTATTTGACGAGCCATTTGTCTATCTTCCTCAAAAGGTGATACGAAACTGCACAAACTTATTACTCCGCTATCAGCGAAAAGCTTAGCCACCTCAGCAACTCTTCGTATATTTTCTTCCCTGTCTTCCTTGCTGAATCCCAAATTTTTATTAAGCCCTGTACGGACGTTGTCACCATCGAGACCATACGCCGGTATCCCATGGGACACCAAAAGAGCTTCCACCTGGAAGGCTATCGAGGTTTTCCCAGCTCCAGAAAAACCAGTCAACCAAACCGTGCACCCCCGAAAACCTCTAACCGCCCCCACAGCCTGACCACGTTTTGCTCGTGACACATGATGCGCCTGTGCCGAGACATTGGCACAAGTCTGTAAAAACAAATTTCACAAATATATAAAAAAAAAGATCAAAAAAAATTCATTTACTAACACAAAGGGCGACAGAAATTATTTCACAGATGGGATGATGAATTTGTATAAATCTATATATCCAGTTTCACACCTTAATACGCTTCAAATTGTTGTTACAACAAACTGTCGGCTGCAGCGCGTAGATTACCATTATGTCGATTTAATTCACTGCGCGAGTTGAAAAGGAAAGTGTAAAAAGATGATGAAATATCCCAAAAATTTTGGTTCAAGTGCAAGAAATCTATGAAAAAATTTGATTTCTGTGTTTTTTATACTATAGGTGTGGGAATATAATCATCTCGAGTCTTAATAGCTGATACTATGTTGTTTACAGCATGAAAATATAAAAGTATTACGAAATATAGGTGACAGTATTAAAACAGATTGTATTAGAGTGATAATAAATTTTTATATGTTTTTATCTGTGTCCAGGTGTTTTAAAAAAAGAAAAAACCACGATAACAATAACGTGACTTTGCACAATCCTATGACCACACTCCGATCACGGAAGAATTTTCTTCAATAACTGACTGGAGCCTACTGCGGGAATCGTGGCCCCCTCATTTGGCTCCTCGAACGTTGAACGAGTAGAAATGATGGGAAAGTTTAAGGAAAGTTATATACTTTCTTTACATCACGTTTGCGGATATATACAGGACTATCTCGTTCAACGAACGCTTTGTATAGCAAAGTTTACCAAGCGTTATTTTGAATCTTGTATTTGGCTTATAATTGAAAAGTCATTCATTAAAACAATCGCTCGAACAATCGATGAGATAAAATGATTCCAATCAATCAGATTACGTAATATGATAATAAACATTGGGAAAAAATGTATTATCACGAATCGACGAAAACAATTTTAACCACGTCAATTACACGGATAATAAAAAATATTTTTTGTAATTTAAGATTTTCAGACGAATCAAAAAATAACATAATTAAATTTTTCTTTCAATACCGTGCTTCACGGCTATTTCATGGGGTGTTGTTTAAAAGAAGGAAAAAATAATATTATGCAAATTAATCATGATGGATACAATTACATGTAGGAACATGCAGATATGTACAGGACATAAATATATACATCAATCTGACGAACAAATCACAAAAGTAAGTCTCATCTAATTTGATAAAAAGGATCTTAAAGTCAACTGTATAATACAAGCAGTTACAATAGCGTAACAATTGCATATAAATTACACACGTACACATGCAGTCTGGGCAATAAAAGATATGACACCCGATACGAGTAACCCATAATCATCGAATCCCGTACAAACTCATAATACTTTATACTATAGATCTAGGTGTCGTTATCACAGCATCGGGATTAACTTTCTAACCGCGGTGCGGATTACAGGTTTATATTCGCGTGCATCAATTATGTTTCAAAATTTTCAAGCAAATCTAAATCATTATCATGATTATATATTAAAAATTGTATACACATATGTTATACATATTATACACTGATGGGATAACAAATATGTATGTATGTATATAATTATTTTGACCAAAATCGATATTTGCAGAGAATGACAATGCGTATAAAATATCCTATGAGTGGTTGGATGCAAAACCGCGCGCGACCGATTGTGAGATAAAATCAGATCATGTAACAGCTACTGTACAATATTACCTATAATTATCGATAAACTGGGCCCAATCACTATAAAATCAAATAAAAATCTACTAGTATTATTTGTATACGCGCATGATGTATGGTAAGTATAGTTTTATTTAATTGAATTTTGCTTCGTTTTTTTGTTATCAAATAGATATTTTTCGGAATTTATTGTTCTATGCAGTGCAATACATCTGGATGACTGGTATTTGGACTGCGTAGATTACCTTTTAAAAAATCGACAAAACTATATAGGTTAACAGTTGTTCTAGATATGATAAGCGTGTATAGTATAACTAGAAACGTTCGTTTCGTGATATGAACAATACATTATCTAGTAAAAAGATTCCGCATATTTAGTAAGTGCGAGTGACCTCATCTGATAATATTCTGCTGTATTATGTTGACTAGCATGAAAACTGCACCGATTTATGTACATAAGAATCGATGTTTGCGATTCATAGATTTCAAGAAGAATTAGCTGAAGTGTGTAAGAAAAATTTTTGAAATCTTCCCGGGTCGATCGCGTAAGGACGAATCCGAATGTCTTGGGGGCTGAGAAAGGAGGTGGTTCAAAAAATGTTTTTGAACGATGATATAGAATACAAATAAAAATCTAGACTAGAATCTTTCCATCGATTTTACTCACTCTGCGATCTCCGTTAATGAAGAGCTGTCTGCGAATCATTTTTCAAATTTTGAGAACCTGTAGTTATTACAACTCGCTATACGAAACGAGCCAAGGAAATTAATTGGCAAATTTTCGTCTCTTAGCCCTCCGGCCTCCCGTCCGTTCAATTTCTGTCCCTGGCGACGTTCTGACCGTTTTATTGGCCGCTTGAAACGTCTTGAAAAAATTCGCGATATGGAGTACCTCGATCGTTCTGATAAACTCAAGTTATAGCATAAACCGCATATAGGTATACAATGCAAACTGTTAAGCGGTAATACTAACAAGTTGACTTCCGCAGCCTAACTCGGTGTAAAATTAATCAGCTGCTCCAATATATGTAGCTCCGTCAAAGCGACAAATCCCAAGTACCGCATATCGGGGGGTGGCTGGCCCCACCACAAATCTTTTGTATGTACGATCTACGTTTTTCTATATCACGACCCTGGCAGCACACGTTTATTACGAAAAACTTGTACAGGAAATAAAGAAAAAAGAAAACCCCTCAAGGTTTCACATGGATGTTGAGACCTTTATACAGAGAGATTTCGTGGAAGCGGGCCAGTCCGGTCGCGCGAGCGTGTCGGTAAGTTAGGATAAAATACTAACACACGAAAATTCTACGTGCGTGATCTTCGCTAGCTCCTTACTGCTTATGCCAGCGAAGATCACGCACGTAAAATTTTCGTGTGTTAGTAATTGTATCCTCAGTTACATATCTCGGGCGCAACCGACTGGCCCGCTTCCACGAAATCTCTCTGTATATATTGGTTATTAGAAAATCACCGATCGACAACTATAACCGAAATGTACAACGAATAATTAATAACTCGAGTACGTACGTACCTATGAATCGAAAACCGATTGATAAAAACGATCTCGTCAATCTACGCAACGGGGAATAAGTGATAACGTATATTACGCGTGCGGTACTGGCGAGACGATAATGTAACTAAGAGCATAATCAGAAAAATAGAACAAAAAAAAAAAAGAAAAACGAAAATTTCCATACTCCAAATTTGACTCAGTATTTTTACAAATCCTAATTTCTGGATAATATAGTTCACTTAGGCAGTTTTTATTGCTCGTATATACATGAAGACCTATATATAGGAAGTGGGGAAAAACAAGATCAAGGATGAATTTCATGGTCATTTCTTATGCGGTTTCTTAGTGTAGCGTGAATTGACGAATTTTATCGTTCGTGATATGACGTTGAAGTGGGTGTGTAATATCTGATCATCCTGGTTTTGTTCTAAATTAGATCGTTCAATCCAAGAACGTGTAATGAATGAGATTTGTATACGATGAAATTTTTGGAGACTAGTTTTTTTTCTCGTACACCGATATTTGCCGATGTACTAAAAATTAGTTACTAGTTACTAAGTCCCATTCTGTGTCCGCTTATCTTTTGATACGTTGTGAATAAAATTTATTGCTACGATAAGACTGTGCCAAATCTACTCAACATCAAAAAATAAAACTAATATTATGGTATCCGTAATCATGCACGTGAACATTACGTATCCACAATTTTATAATTACAGAATGACGTTGGCTGATTTCAGTGAAAGTCGGTAATCAAGAAATGCTGTCATTTTAATCAAACTTGTGTATCAAAATCAGCAGAAGATAAAAATTTTCCGCGAAATCAATTAAATACGTGTTGGTACCGCGTGCAGTAATTGGATTACCAAGATAACTGAAGATATGAATTATTTTGTAATAAATATTTTGATGTTATGCAAATTTCCGCAAAATTCTACTTCACGATTTAATATCGTATGGCCCAAATTCCTGCGGCAATAATTTCGCGGTTGTAGATTTCCTATCAAACTTCGTGTTGCAGTTTTAAAATAATCGTGTTGTTCTGTTCTCATTAATATCTGTGTTGTAGACTGCATGTGTCGGTTGACCGTTGTTTCTTTTCTATCTTATAAATTGATTGAAAGGTGGAAACGGAACGATTTCACCGAACCGTCATTGCAATTGAATTTGTTAAATGCACTTTTACACAATGTAACTGCGAATTTTCAAGTTTCTCTTAACCGTCGATGCAAAAAGTTGTCGAATAAAATAATACTAATCCGTTCAAGCACACCTATTCTCATCGTAGCTTAATCTGTATGAATCGATTATACTGTAATCGTAATTAACCGTGACCTAAGAGTGACCTACGGACATGCTTCTATAAGTATTCAATTTCACAGCGCGAGTCCGATGAATTTTTTTTTACCCAACTCAGGGACGAAATTTACTAGACGATAGGAAATCGAAAGATCAGTTGAAAGTCACGGGGTAATTTTATAGAAAAATAAATCCATGTCTACATCAATCTTGCAGTTGGAGAGATTCACGACAATGTTTGTGAAAAGAATAGAAATATTATACAGCTGATTGAATAATCTCTACGCTGTATTGAGTTTTTATCTTTGAACGTTATATCTTCCGTGGATTATAGAAGGAGAAAAAAAACCTCATCAGGCTGTAACTGAAATTTTTCCGCGAAATATAACTCGGTCGAGAAGATCGTTCTCGCATCGTACTTGCGATGCCAAAGTATATTAGTACCTTGCTAAAAATACAACTAATAAACGATAGAGTTCGGATACGTGAACATGATGATTTCGTATATACGCACCCATATAATTACCTAATCGAACGTGAGAATACGAGATTCCGAAGCGGCAAAAATTAAAATTCAGATACGGAAGAGAGAGTTGGCGTTAGTATTAGCTTAAGGAAATTCCGTGATCTAATCGTAATTAACATCCGAATCTGCTTGGTGTACCTAATCGTATTGATGAGTTTGAAAGGAATGAATAATATCAGCATGAACATTAACCCATCGTCAGTCTATTCCAGAAATTTTTTCCATGAAAATAGATAACACTAAACAAACGCGATAACTTGCTCGGATGTGAATGGTACATTAAGAAAAAAAATATTTATGATAATTCATAAACGTGCACTATGACCTATGGCCTATGACCGACAACTGAGTACACTGAAGAAAATTTGTAGTGAGGTAATTAGGTAATTAGAAAACTGTCCTGCGATTGATTTTAAATATGCTTCATTTTCGGCCCAAAAATTGAAAAAATCCAAAGGGGTATACCTTAGATTTTTGTCGATTTTGGGGTCAAAAATCCACATTTTTTTTAATCGATCGTAGGACACTTTTCTGACGTATTTTGACCTCAGGAATACGAATCTGCAAGCTAAATTGATCTATCTATAAAATTGATCGAGTTATCGCCAATTTATTGCTCCAAAAAGTGAAAAAATCGAGATATCTCGATGGGATATTTTTCTAGCTTGATTTAGCCGACGGATTCGTGTTCCTGAGGTCAAAATACGTCAGAAAAGTGTCCGACGATCGATTTAAAAAAATGTCGATTTTTGACCCCAAAATCGACAAAAATCTAAGGTATACCCCTTTGGATTTTTTCGATTTTTGGGCTAAAAATGAAGTATTTTTAAAATCGATTGCAGGACACTTTTCTGACGTATTTTGAGCCCAGGATCACGAATCCGCAAGTTAAATTGATCTATCTATAAAATTGATCGAGTTATCGCCAATTTATCATTCTGAAAAGTGAAAAAATGAAGATATCTCGATGGGATTTATTCCTAGCTTAATTTAATGAGCCCGAAACTACTGGTAATGTGATGCTGCGGAGTAATACGCGGAAAGTAGAGAGATAGAAGGAAGAGAAACGAATTGTTAACGATTAAATTGCGTATCAAGATTAGACCAATGACTAAATGTGAATATTACGAAGGTGTTTCGCGAAGGCTGAAAATGATGATGACAAGAGAATTTTAGTAAGAACTCGTGTTTAACTATAGATCATTCATCATTCTAACTTTGCAGAAGGAGACCATGACGATAAGGAAAATATTGTAAATTTATTTTGCGAGAATGTCTTGTGAAGTTTGGGGGAGAGGGGATTCTAGAAGGTGCAAAAACGGTACTGGATAACGGTAAATCTGATGTTAATTACTTCGTAAGAATTCGAACGGATATGAATACGTAAAGTTATGGATGAGACGTTCCGCTGAAATATGATCTACGAGAGCTAGATAGATAGTAAGGGCGTTCATAGTACTTGCGATGGCAATTGAAAATTGGAAAAAAGCAATCATTTAGAGATCAAAGCAGAGTACGAAAATCAGATGCTGCGATTAGAGATCGTACATAAAGTCAAGCTACGTAAAAGTCTATTTACTAGATTCAACAGTCGATCCAAGAATCAATCACAGCTGATTGATATTATTACTGGTAGCACAAAAATTATTCGTAACATTTTGGTACCGTGAAAATAAACAGTAAAACATAGGAATAATCGCAAACAACAATTGCGTGATGACAATGCTTTTTGAAGACAATAAAACGAATGAATGAATCATTAGTACTAGGGATCCTGTGGGATGCCTAATTGGTATGTACTCACCGTCATCATCTTCTTCTTTGGTACCACCGCTGTATCGTTCGACATGTCTGGATTGTGCGTGAGGCTTTTAGTTTTGAATAAATTTCGAGCGGTTAGCATCCACTAATCTTATCTAATTAGAGAGACTGTTATCAATTAACAGGTCACCGCGTGGTCGGAAAGAGATCACTCTTAACACGAGAGCAGCGTACTATACATATACGTAGCACGCACACGCGGCTTCCGACCTTTTCACGTTATTAATCGATTCATTGAAGTAATTTCACTCACACGCACACATTGAAACGCACGTCATATTAACAGCGTTTGATGACACGACGGCCGTCCAACTTGCTAAGTTGGAAAGTAGTGGGGCAAGTAAGCGATTACCATAAGCAATGCTGGAGAAAATTCAACAATCGGAAGTATTCAACTCTCGAGCAGAAGAGTTGTAAGTTAGGTTAGACGAATTATTCACGTTACGCTACGTGGCAGACGTCAGCATTTTACCACCAACCAATATGAAGGATCAAATTACTTCCAGGGCCCTTTGAAACTTTGATTATTTTTGTAGCGCACGAATCCGGAGCCCGTCTTTATTGAGGGGCCCTGATGGATTTGACAGTTCTTATCAGTTCGTATTGGATAGCGGGTCCTGCCGACGACGGCCTAACCTCAACGCGGCCTACTCGAGCAGATCATGGCGCCCGACTAAACGCACAGTGATTTCACGCGTAATCTTCGCAAGCATTTAGAATGAATCATGGCGCCATCTAACAGTAGAGCTTTTGATGTAAATCAGCCGGAGCAAAACGCCGAAACGCTTTCATTGGTCTTATGCCGAATTATTCAAATTTAAATTTATGCTTCGCCAACAATGGGATAATTTATTAGTTGATAAAGGCTGGATGAGGATTTATGGTGATAGAAAACTCAATATTATTTCAGATAATTGGTCACGTATGTAACTGTTTATAGAGTATATACTATTTCATCTACATATTCATATGTTTGAAGCAATTTAGATGGTTATGAGACGCTCTATTAATATTGTCTTGTAGCAATTATCATCTGCAATCCAACTACACATAAGTTATCGTTATAATATTATTCATTTAATTCATCGGTATTATTGTAAGTTTTAACATCAGTTTTACTGCCCACTCATTTCTTGTGAGAATTATTCATAATGTGTATCATCTATAGATATGTTGTTGAATAATTATAGCCGATTCATTTTCAAAGATTTTTATACTTGATTTGTGTGTGTGATTTTTTTTTTTTTAATTTTTTACCTAATACATGACTCTTAACATCCTATCAATTGAAATTGCGTAAGGTTTATGTGATGAATAAATTCGTCTTTAATTTGTAAATGCATCAGCTAGAATATGGTGAGAAACTTATGAGATATTATAATTTCTACTGGCTCTATATAATATTTAGTTTATTTACTACTCGCTAAAAAATATTTTAAACAATTATATTATTATAATATAAAAAACATTACTCTTATAAATAGTATTTTCTTTCTCCCTACCACAAAAAGCAATATATGTAAATCTATTTATATATATATATATATATATATGTATATATATTTTTCTTTAGATAAATCAGAACTCTTTTGTGGCATTAAATAAAAAAATTAATTTCTCTTTATTGGTCACATTTACATTGAAGCGCAATTTAACTTTTTACAATATCATAAATTGCACCTTGATGTAAAAAGCGCCTATATCTTATAAGCTACCAACATTGCTTCACGATTTTCCGAATCAGACTTCAATTTTGACATTTCCAAAAATGGATAGAACCGTATCATATTACACGTTCTACGAACGATATAACTCCATCGAAACCACTCAAAAAGATACTAATCCATGCTTTCCTTAATAAGACTCATGCATAATAGTTTTTATTATCACAGACTAAAAAATGCTTTGGTCTAAAAAATTCTTTACGATTCTCCTGAATCAAACAAAGTTATAACAGTAGAACAACAATAAAATGATAATCGTGAAATGACTTCTAATAATTATAATACTTTTGAATAATTATGAATTATCTTAGTTCCTGTACCCGTAATAGGGATCAGTCCGTGGAATCAAAAATGGTTTTGGTTTCGTGTCATACAATATTTTTGTCAAATATTTTTTCAAACAGATCTAAGAGGTGAATGAAAAGCAAACTTATTTACATGTGTTATAAGACTTTGATTTAAAAAAACGCGTAAAAATACCTGCAATTAAATAATAACTCGAAAATTTTAGGTCTTAATAACTTTTAATATTGTTATATATATATGCTCATAACATTTTATAGTACTCTTAAAATTACAACATGTAATATTCATTAAGGTACTTACTTCATATACATGATTCCTTTTCTTTTTTTTCTTTTTTTTTTTAATTATTCGATGATAACACATTCTCACCAGCGAAATCACGGGGATGGATAGAAAAAATGAGATTTCTGTGAAATTACAATTTGACAACTGCAGTAAACCGTACAAGAGTGTGGCTATAATTGTTAGGGTGAAATGCGTATAATTTATGATAATGTTCCTTATACTCTTACAAAAGTTTGCAAACGGATTTCATTAGCAATACCATAGATATATTGAACGGTCAATATATTGAGATGTTCGATTCATCTATGGCAATGCAGATATACGAGAAGGATGATTTCAGACCCCATTGTTAATTATATTACGTACTATCCGACTGTGAGTAAATCCGGAGCATAATAAAAATCGTGTAGATTAATGTATTCGACAATAATTAGCTGCAGATCTATGCGATTCATGATATTTCGACGCACTTCGGACAGCTGCTTCTATTTCCTAATATACTATATCATATTTTTATCGTTTGAAGGGATAAAATCTGTGACCGAGTGTACCAAGAAATTTTCATTTCTGGTTGAGTTTATTATTTTATTCTTATCAAGTATTCAAAAATTCATCTAAGAAATCCAGGGCAGCATTAATTAAGTCATCAAATTTTCGAATTTCGGGATAAAAATATTTTTAGAGTGAAATATTATTCAATCATTTTTCACCCTTAGCATTCTGATCAACCCCAAAGTGTTGAAGTTCTTCATTTAAATTCGACCGTCTCCTATACATAAGACGACCTTAACGGTGTTTATAATAATAATAGTTGTAATAATAATAATTATCGAGTCCAATTTGTCCTCGACGAGTACTCGCGCGATGTTTCGTAATAATTTTCGGTGCATATTATTATATTGACAAGATAAAATAGTCTTTTGTTTATTTTATTCATCTTTTGAAATTCAAATTGGACCCAATGCTTCCACTTACGCATCTTATCGGATTTACCAAGATAGGTTCAAAGAACCAGTCTCCGGGATAGTTCTGATCCCATAAACGATCGCATTAGTCTCACGTTACACTTACTTATTTAAGTATCTCGTTGTTTTTGGATCCCTCAAATGTAAAATATAGACCGTAAGACTAACCATAGACTAATTCAGATGGTCCGACACTTTGAATCGAAAAATCAACTGCAAAACTATCACGCTTTTGTTGAGTCATCTTCGCGTCTCATATTGACACTGTTCAAAGCTCTATGATCATTTATACAAAAGTAAAGATGCTCAGAAATAGAGATGCTCGACGATTTTTGGAATAGATTCCTTTTGTAGGTGGTTAAATATGTGCATGAAATCGTGATCAACGGAACATATCATTATCATTTTTAGTACAGAGTGTGCTACCTTATGAAAATCCTGGTTCATCATCTCCCGAAAAGTCTTCATAGATCAGTTCATCTTCTGTCGCAACATGCTTAAATACTTCGTCAGGCTTTTTTGGCAATCAGAGCGTCAATGAGTCTCAGTTTTGCCTTAGCTTGCTTATAAGATTCATAAACTGTAGTCACGGGAGGTCCACGATCTTCGCGTTGCATTCTACGACCCGCACGCGCTTCAAATTGCGCCTCGAGTTCTTTCAAGGCTCTACGGAGCCGTTTTTTCTCCTCCCGAGTAGCTCGTTGCTGTGCTTCAAGTTCCTCTCTGGAAATAATAGAGGAAAAATTTATTGGATAAAGTTATTGGAAAGCTTACGAGTGCTTGCCAAGCTTCATTTTAATTATTATACTCACTGTGGAAGAGCGTGAAGGCTCTCTGCACCACCACGACTACCTTCACTGCTGCTATGCTGGCTGTCGCTGTCAGTTGGAAGTTGATCGACATTTTCGATGCAGTCCAAGATTCCTCGATGCGACATATCTGGCTCACTAGCGCGTCTTTCACCATCAGCAGCATTGCTCGGTAAAGAGGATGATGTAAAATCCATCGCTTCATGCTCCAAAATGGTTGCCAATTCCGATACACTGTCTTTGTTCTTATGCTGGAAAGAGAAAAGACAATCAGTCAAAACTGTGCATATCACTTTCATGAAAAAATTAATATACGAAATTATATATTCCACTCACCGGTCCAGCTCTGATCAGCAATCTTTTGAGTGTTCTATACCGATCATACAGCGGTCTGACCACCGCTCTATCTTCCTTAGAAACAGGCCTCCCAAAGGTACCTTCGATGTGCAGTAGTGCTTTTTGTACAGCAGTTTTTTCATCCATAAGTTGTTCGTAAGTAAGGTCGTCCATGTCGTCAGATCTATCGTATTTCAGCCTTTTGTCGCTCAATTTTCGTTCAACTTCTATGACCATTTCCTCCATCAAAGTCGTTCTTGATTTTTCGCTGTTATTGTTGTTTATTCTATTCCCAGGGCTACTTGATTTATTATTAACATTTGCTAAGAGAGCGCCGATCGGATCTTCTTTCAGCAGCTTATGTTCCTTTCTTAGCTTATTCAGTTCTGAGCACAATCGTTTTATGTCACGGTTACTCATTTTGTCAGAATGACTGGGACGGTATCCAAAATTCTCTTCAAACTCCTCCTCGTACATCTTTATCTTTTTTTTCAGCCCGTTTATATGCTTTGTCAAAGTTTTAAGACCCCGTTCAGTTGTTATTGGAACGCTTGGCTGTACGTCGGTTTCAGAATAAAATCGACGTGGTACAACCAACGAATTACGAGGAGATAGCATGGCCTCGACCCGCGCACTCGCCTCATCATCCTGGAATTAAAATTTATGATAATTTATGGATTATGAGGTTCCTTGCCGAATCAGTTTTATCGTGGATTATATTATAAGATACTAACAGCAGCTTGACGATGTGGGAATCCCCAATTTGTCAAACTCGGATTGATTCCATCGTCATGTTCTACGGTCGGAGGTCTCGCTGGTGACGGAGATCTGCTGGGTCCACTGCTGAGCATCTCCAAAAAACTTTGTCCACCAGCACCGTTGCGATTATTTGCATGATTGGACGCCCCATATATATTTTCTGATTCCTCTTCATTCTCCTTAAATAATTGAATTGGAAATTTACAAACAAATTACACGAAGAAAACGGAACCGGTATTTATTATTCATCATATTTGAATTGAAACAATTTTATGCAAACTTGTGATACGGGGTCAAACTTTAGTAGAATCAATCCTAAAACGCGCATTCCGCGCTTCCGATCAATAACTTTTATAAAGCATATATTTGCGAAGTACCCCTCATGCGAATTGCCTAGCTGAACTCTAGAGCCAGAATCACGATAATGGATTTTTTTTTCATCCCTTGAAAATTCCATGAAATTGAAATGGACGACGATGAATATTTTTTACCTTGCTGGATCCCTGGTCTCCATCTTTTTCAATGTGAACTCTCCTTCTTCGTGCTTGCCTTCTTCCTCTCGGTGTTACACTTCTGCTAAAACGTTCGGTTCTCCTGAGACGCTCGGCGTCACATTCAAATCTTTCAGCTGCAAGAACTACGTCGCATGGCGAGGGAAGTGGAGATGGCTTGTGAAAAACCGGCGAAATATTCGTTCTCTCGTGAAGAGGGAGGCTTGCACATCGCTGCGGAGATGATTTCATTGTATAAATTTTGAATAATGTTAAAATATGAAAAGCTGAATGTTGTACGGAAAAAAAGGAAGTATTTGAGGCATTGAACTCACCACTCCATGGCCCATTTCTTGGCCGTCTTTCGCAGTTGCTATAACGTGGTTTGCGCTATTGAAATCTTCGTGGCTACTGACGCGCCGGATGGAATCTGCAGACTTCCGAATCGGTTCTAATATCTGCTCTTCGCTGTTACTTCTGCAAAATGTCGAATAGTTATAACATGTAATACAATTAACTGAAACATTCGAAAGAGACAGAGAATTTTTCAAAGTACAATTATGCGTTGTACAATTGACGAATATGAATGTCATAATTACGATGCATACATGGTCTGTTGCATAATAATTGATGAGAACTATATATCTAATTCAATTAAAACAGCCCATGATAATTTGATATTAATAGAATAATTCAACGTCGAGAGATATAATGATAAACTGCAATCATCCGCGGAGTCTTTAGCATTAATTTATCGGTTACCTAACTAATTTTCGTTCCTGACAGCAGGATTCCCGTCGCTCCTTACGCTTGCGCGGCTTCAGTGCACTTAGCAATGTCGAAGTTTCGGATTCTTTGAGATTGTCTTTCGAACCTTTACAGGTTCTGCAATCGTTTGGAATTACACCGTTGAGCGTTGTATCTCTTGTACTGCAACAAAAATGTACAACGTTAGATCAACGGCTCAATGACAATAAAATTTGATCATCAAAAGATGCAGAAAATGAGTACGCAAAAAAACGAAAAAAAATTCTCCATCAATATCGATGTACAAAGATACCTAACTACCGATACCATGACGATTTCGTATTGCAATTCCGGAGTACCGCGAGTACTTAGCCGACAAAATGAGAGCGAGGAATGCGAATCAATTGCGATCTAATACTCTTTAATATATTTACGACTCCCATCGT
Source organism: Athalia cordata (assembly GCA_963932425.1). Taxonomy (NCBI): domain Eukaryota; kingdom Metazoa; phylum Arthropoda; class Insecta; order Hymenoptera; family Athaliidae; genus Athalia; species Athalia cordata. The sequence goes on along the minus strand of OZ010627.1, from coordinate 31,612,894 downwards.
AATTGATAAGAAAAAGGACTACAGCAACATGATAGGCATGATGATTATATCATGTTTTATTCATTCTTCATTTCAAATCCCTACCATGGAGATTTTTCAAATTATTTTTCTCATGTAATTGGAAACTCGGGAATCGAAATGAAAATATAATTTGCATGCAACGTCGCACGAGTTACAACATATATGACGTATTATTGTTAACAAACCGCGTGTATTTCCTGTTGATGATTATTACATATATGTCATAATATAATAATACAATATGCGAAATATCCTGATAACGGATCCAGACGCATTGTCAAACTATAATTCCCGCGAACGGCCGGACCATGAATATAAAATATCATTATTATCCTTGGATAGATTAAACAATTATTAATAAATATTTATAAAGCTACGATATTACAAAAATACATACGTGATTGAAATTCAGTATCTTATGCCCGTATTATCCAATAGAATTCATGTAATAACGAATACCAGCTTTCTGTTCCAGTACTGAAGTACTGGTGTAAAAACAAATCTTTCAACAATTCTAAAAAACATTTATGTTGCACTTAATTAATAATATATAATCCAACCGCGCGATTCACTAACCGCTTCGATGGCGACAATTACTTGTTTTAATATCGTTCAAATTTTTCGCGGGAAAGTAACTCATCAATTAAATTCATTTGACAAAATGAAATGTTCTTGGAACAAATTTATCACTTTATATTATCGTTTTCTCACAGATGCGTCTGTTCACGCATGATACATCTGTACCATATCTTTACACATATGTATAATAATCGGGCCCGGATGTATGAAGTACTTTCGAACGGTACGAACGAATGCCGGGGACGAACTGTGCCGGCAAACCAGTCGACCTAAGTCTATATTCGTACCACGTTCCCGGTGGTGGTAGGCAGAGGAACGCTACCATCATCGGCCACACACAACATTACGTGTATAATAAATGTATGTGCAGTATATAGACACGTATGTGTATACATCGCATGAATTATGCGATAGAATATGTATAGCCACACGATGCAAGAACTCCTGACTCCGCATATACTCGCGTGTATCGCCGCGCGGATATCTGCGATTTCTTCTTCTTCTTTTTTATTTTTTTTTTAATTATTTTTTATCTAATTTTAGGAGTAGGATCTGGACATGAAATTTCCTACATTAGCATTTCAAGGGAATTATCTCAGGTCAATGGTTTCCATTATTATCGTTGTTCCTAAAAATTCATTTTTCGATAGGCGCCATCACCAATGACTCGACGTATACATATCCGCAGACACACCTCTTCTATGCATTAATACGTACACATTCTACGTCAGGATTTGCGCACGAGCTGATAATTTTTATTTAAAAAATTGAACAGAAAAAAAAGTAGGCAAAGTTTTTTTTTACAACTCATCGTCACCCGCGGATGTGTTCAACGCGTTTGAGGAACGACGGACAGCTGAGTTTGGGTCACGTAGGCGTTTGTGTCTCCGCATATTATACTAAAAATCAGGCTAATCGACAACAAAACAAAAACGTCACGTGTCTATGAGCGAAAATACCACAATAATATTTGTCTGTAGAGTTCATCCGAACTTTTTAAGCTTTCGCTTTCACGAAAATTCAGGTATAAAGTTTCCCTTGGAACGGAACGAAAAAACATCTTTCTCCATCTATTTCTTTTTTTCTTTTTTTTTCGTTGAAAGAATTATGCACACATGGCGGTGCAGTTTGTCGGACTTTTAACGTCGACGTAATACTGCACGTGAAGTCCTAGGAACGAGCGTCATTCGGTCGATATCAGTAACATTCAAGGCCAATTATGAGACGTTGTTCAGCAAAGCTTTCATGATACAGCTCATAACTGTCATTGATTTGATTGCGATTCTGCTCCTGATAAGGAATGCAATGATTTCTATCAAAGGAAACGTGACAGAAATCAATGCTTTTTTTTTCATATAAGATATTATCAGGAGATTTCAAATCAGTGAGATATCCATACCTATGAAACGTGGAACGCCTTCGAAACTGATAACGAATCTACAACGACGCAGCTCCGTTTATTTCGATCACCGCTTCCCTATAGTCGGGACTGTTGATTGCTGACTAATTGTAATTCATGAGTTTCAATTTGTACTGTGAGTTTCGACGAACGTATACGTCGTATGAAAAACTTATTATACCTATGAAGCATAAAGAAAAGAAAAGAAAGGAAAAATAGCCCCGGTTTGTTGAGTTGCGCTGAAACATTATTGTGAAATATGTAATTTCTTTTGCGTTTTATACTCGCGCGGGACGAATAACAGCTGCCGATTCCCTTGGTACAGGTAAAATAGAAGCACACGTATAGTATATTATTTGACGTCGGAAAAGCTTCCCGTGTTTCTATGAAGTTAATATACATTAATATACACGCATCGTTATCCAATCGATTTCGATGTACTCTACTCATTTAAAGATGATAAATTCTTTATCCGATAAAGCATATATAGTTGCTGCATCAATTTGCTCGCAGCTAACAGCGCGTACAATTTTGACAAACGATCAGCAGCTCGGACGTTTGCATCGAGATAAAAATTAATCGGCATTCATTTTCACGAAATTCAATTTGCGAGGGTAACTGAAGTCAAACTTTGGTCCGTCTATCGAATAAAAAATACAACAATCACATGTGTGAAAAAAGCAAAGAAAATAGAAAAAAAAAGAAACTGCAAACCAACAGCAGCGCAGTCGATTTGCGGATACGCTGCAAACCGCGGGGCTTCGGTTAGAAACGTAATTGCTTCGGACTGTAATTGAGTGAAGTGTATAAACGAATTATGTACGTGGCTTGGCAAATCAACTTATATATGCTGCAGGCTTTTTCAACTAAGTTTTATTTTTTCTAATTTTTTTTTCTTTCCATTCGTTTATTCTTCTTCTCTGAAATTATAGCGATTATAAATGAATGATGAATCGATGTATGGACGTGATATTTATAGCGCCACGATGCAGTGATCGATGAGCATTGAGTAATTAATTCGAGTATCTCTGATAAGTATTATACGATTATGTATGCGCCTAGCCCTGTGTGTATATTGCGGTATTCTTCCACTACTAGAACTATAGGAATATTCCATTCGAAGTCGGATACTAAAATGAGGGACACCGCGGACGCGGTGGATATTATGTGAATGAAAGCCGTGACCTAGTGGCAAAAGTGTAGCCCATAGAAATGCAAAATTTATGCTCCACTCGCGCTATGTAACTCGAAAAGGCGTATTGTGTTCGTACGCTAATTCGAGTATGAGGAACTGGATGATGAATATTTCTTTTTTCTCCCGAAAATTTCACGGGACTAGATTATTTAGCCTCGGAAATATTTTTAACCCGTTCGCGCACGTGGGGTGCTACAGTGGTTCATACGTAGATATGTAAACGTCACTCGTCCGCAGCTTCCAGACGTCTGCTGATCCGAGGTGTGAGCCAAAAAAAAAAAATAAAACATCAAAACTGAACATGATGCACGGCGGCCAGAAAACTAACATCGAATAATTTAGTTACCTTTTCATCACATGCAGCTTACAGACTATATCATTTCATCAATTTCACTAGACTGTAGCATAATTGGAAAAGTCTGAGATAACGAGATTTTTGCTTTATCATTTGATATTATATTGGATTATCATGTTTTTGATCAGGTCACAGCTCTTGCAGTCCATAATTAACACTGTGATGCAATCGGTAGTTCTTGCATAAATGATTTTATACCAGATGAAACCATGTATCAACTTCTCTGCGATTTTCACGAGATTGTAGTTTATTGGATTACAGAGAAAATTATGTTTGTAAAAGATTTTTTCATGGGTGATAAAGTAATAACAATTCCGGTCAACACAGATGCGGAGGTAATTTTGTAACGTTGAACTTCGCCAAACCAGGTTATGATTATATATAGCAAATATTAATTTCTGGGTGATTGCCAGGATTACAACATGACCGTTCCCACGTACCTCGGCGAAACCTAGACATACTGCGTAGTTTGAAAAGTTGAAAATAATTTTTACAAAAATATCCGCGGACCAGCAGGTGGTCATACACTGCAGGTATATGCGAATATTTGGCACTTGAAATCATTGCAACCCATAAAAAGCGTAATTTTCTTGTCATTAATTTTCCTAACGTACAGTGCAGTTGCGGAATTCCAGACTTGCATGTAAGCGCGCGTAATGATTCGCCCTTGAATTATTTCAAGGTGATTTCTTGGCCGAGGATTTACCGGAGCGACCTTCGAAGGTCAGAAATTTTTTTTACGTCTTAAAAAAGTATCTGCCGTTTTACAGCGACCGCAATGCTATGTTTGGAAAACGAAAGTGTTGAGGAGTGTAGCTGATACAATATATTTTCCGAGGGAGTATTTGGGTGGTTCAAATTATGATTTTAATTTTTTTTTTCCTTTCTCTTATACATATCAAAGTAGGAGGTGGCTCAAGCGTGTGAAAATAATCGATATCTCGAGTTTCCTGGCCTTTATTATATTATACTTACATCGGTGGTTTTTTTTTTTTTTTAAACGCGATCGATGCGCGAAGGATTCGTCGTCACCACTTTGACATTTTCTCCCTCAAGGTTTTGATACTCCAGAATTTTTTGTTCCCTTACACTCTTGTACCGTGAAAATTTAATTTAGAATGACGACGAAATTAAATTAATGAACTTGTAAAGCATTGCGTTATTCCAATGAATGAATTAATCGTGAAATATCAAATAACACACGACCGTATCTATATTATTGGACTTTAGATATAGCCAACTTGATACACTTCTACGCATATTAATTATGTGAACGTTCGCGATGAAATCGAGAAGATGAATCACTGCGACCTAACCGCGATCTGCACTCTTGTTTCATTTTTCTTTCTATTTCTTTTGGTATTTATCTTTCAAAATGGTCTCCGCTGTTCGCAGGTGGTTGAAATTCTACCAAAATAGCCCCGTACATAAAGAATAACAGTAAAAAAAAAAATTTATCAAGCCAATAAAAATATCTTCCTATTCTATAACTATACAGTTTCACTCATAAAAAATCCACCGCTACAGCTATCATAGGGTTCATCTCCACGAGTTTATTGAAAATCACGATGTATTTGTTTAGACTGTCCGAAGACGTAGTGGCGATAAAATTGATCTGGGAGACGATTTTTTTTTTTTATAGACGTTATACAGTTTTCGATATCATGTGATTATGTTTATAAATAAATTCCTTTTTTTTTACGCGGTAAAAACAGTGCAATTAATGTTGAACGCAATAACAACTTTCGCGTTGTACTTATACTCGAAGTATGCAGGTGTATTATACATACAAATAGTTGAAAACGTAATTATCGTTTGAAAAGATTGTGAAAATATAATGGCAACAGTAGTAAACGGCAGTACCACTCCGTACGGCCACCAGAGATCTTATTGAGCTCGGTTAATAATAAGTTAGAAAAATATATCATAATCGATGTCGCGTTAAGAAAGATTGAAAATGCGATCCAATATTCATATTACCTGCAACACCATCGACTGTGACCTCCACATCCTTACGCTGATTATGAGCCAAAATTCAAAGTTAAATGAGAAAAGAAAATGACACAAAAAGAAAAATGGCAAAAACAGTTAGAGACGTGTATTAGAGTCTGTAGAGAATTTCATTATTCTCATTGCTGCATTATTCATAATAATTCTGACATGACAGAAAAAAAAGAAGAAGAAAATACTGCAGTCATATGTCCACGGTAATTGGGATTTGTAATTATAAGCATGAAATTGCGGAAATTTATGAAAACGAGGATAACATTGGTAACTTACTGAAAATCAAAGGCGATAATAATTCCACGATTTGTATAAGAAAGTCCATATTCACCGACCGCATGATCAGCTGATCAAAGCTTATGATGCTTGTGTGAAATATAAATCGTGAATTTATATCTGAGAAAATTCGTGTAACCAAAAATAGAACTGAATAATCAATCGTGCAATTGCATGCGATAACGCTACCCCCATGGGGAAGGCAGCTATAACTGCGAAGCTCAACGAAATCGCGGGGCTGATCAAATATTGCGGAATTTCAACCGCTGATAGAAACCAGTTATAATTACAAGCGAGAAAAACTTGATTGTTAATTGTAGGAAAAAAATAATACTGACTGCGACAGTTTATATACCGGTGCAGACAATGAGCAATAATTGTATTACAACAATATACCGCAGGCAAATACGTAGAGGCTTTGCATAGCGTAAGAAACGTAAATACATCAGTTTCTATTAATAACGATTGTTTTAAATCAAATATTACGTTACTCTTTGAGAATTTTCTTCCTCGAAAGAACCGAGGTATGCCTTAGCGATCGAATGGTGTGTGTATGAATAATGCTTTGAAGACTGTCACATGATTCTTAAAGAGTTTACTAATAATTATACGGAGCTCGTGATCCATATTGTTCCATCAGTGGCTTCGACACATCTACGGTGAAACCACGTGCCTGATAACCTGACCTGACGTAACTTAACCCAAGTTGACGTATCGCACTGCAATGAAACCTGTCAATGACATGAATCAAAGCGTTGTATAAAAAGATTTTCAAATTACCGCATAAATGTACGTTATGAGGAAAGTATAATTTCGTGTGGGACACTTGGACGGCTCCTTCTAGGGGTGTCTTGTGAGGTCAAAAACGAAGTATTCTTGAAATGAATCATGGGACACTTTTCTGACGTATTTTGACCTCAGGAACACGAATCCGTCAATTAAATTAAGCTAGAAATAAATGCCATCGAGATATCCTCATTTTTTCACTTTTTGGAGCGATAAATTAGCGATAACTCGATCAATTTTATAGATAGATCAATTTAACTTGCAGATTCGTGTTCCTGAGGTCAAAATACGTCAGAAAAGTGTCCTGCGATCGATTTAAAAAAATGTTGATTTTTGACCCCAAAATCGACAAAAATCTAAGGTATACCCCTTTGGATTTTTTCAATTTTTGGGCCAAAAATGAAGTATTTTTAAAATCGATCGTAGGACGCTTTTCTGACGTATTTTGACCTCAGGAACACGAATCCGTCGATTAAATTGAGCTAGAAAAATATCCCATCAAGATATCTAGATTTTTTCACTTTTCAAGACGATAAATTGGCGATAACTCGATCAATTTTATAGATAGATCAATTTAACTTACGGGTTCGGATTCCTGGGCTCAAAATACGTAAGAATACCATAGGAAACCCTATAAAAAAAAATATCGATTTTTGACCCCAAAATCGACAAAAATCTAAGGCATACCCCTTTGGATTTTTCCAATTTTGGGGTAAAAAATGAAGTATTTTTAAAATCGATCGCAGGACACTTTTCTAACGTATTTTAACTTCTTATAGGAGAGGGTAACCGCTTGTGCAATACTTGGGACACCTATATATCGAGTGGTTACCCCCTCGCGAGCGTATCTATAACGCTTTACATTCATGACCTTATCTGGTTAATTTTATTTATTTAAAAAAAAAACAATTCTCATGTCTAATTTGTGGCTGCCTGCATATATTTGTATACATAGTATTAACAAGAAGTGGCCGTTGTAATTGAGAGTTTTATATCTCGACCGTCAGAGAAAATACGGAGTAGTCTTATCTCTGCAGATAGTGCGATATGCGAGTAACTTTATCCCTGTATAAAAAACGACGAAAAATTCTTCGACCGAATAGATACAAAAGATCCAGAGTCTTCCGTATAATACCACACGGTGAACCGTGACTAGGGGAACCTTATTTCTTTGTCGACTCGCGATATCGAATTTCTGCAGGCGTGCGTTCGATTTTCGCGTTGAATTCTACACCTCGGTTAGCAACAGCGTCGTCGTTCAAAAGTGTAGGTCGGAAAATGACGCCGGTTTCGGAGCAAAGCAGAATTCCTTCTTTTTCATTTAGCCTTTTTTTCTTTTCTGGTTGATGAAAGGCGTCGTATAAAACGACTCGCTTTTCAGCAAGATTCCCTCTATTCTTTCACCGGAAAACGTTCGCTCTTACAGCTACCCTAGTTTAACGACCGTAATGGGTCTCAAGGTCTGAGTAGAATCGTTGGGGTGGTTATTCGTTAGTGAAAAATTGTCTTGGAATTGTTTTCGGTTGTAACGAAATTGTCATCTGTACTTGGAATTAAATGATCTACGTTTCTTGCATTTTGCATTACACGTATACTCGATCGACGCGCGATCAGCATTCATTCCCGGCTGCGGTAGTCAAGGAATTAATCCTTCCTCGAATCACGTATACTGACCTGCGAGAGGTCGAAGAATTAGAGGCTGCACGATGTAATTAGATATTCACGATCACTTGATCTTGACCCAAAGAAGACGATGGGATGGATGTTTGAGGATGACGATGAGAGCGTGACGAGTTTTGGCGATGGCGATGAGCTTCGTCAACAATCTCGCAGAGCTTTTGTTTATCGGGTGAATGACATCAGATGACGCATGTGAACGGGAACGCCGTACGTTTGATTCACTCCTTATTTTGACGCATAGCCAAGAGAACGCGAGAGAATGTGTTAGCTGGTCTAATTAAAACGTTGATTTAACGCAGTGATAATGTGCCTATCGAAACGGCGGACAATAAGCAAAGTAGGACAATCATTATTGGAGATAATAAAAACTGACGTATTCGAACCTTGTAATTATGGTTTTAACATTCGGATTTAATGAACTGTGCACGGCTCGAACGGTGCGATGTATATTTTTATAGAACGTACAGTATTGATTAGGAAAAAAACGATGAAATGAAAAAATGAAAAACATTTACTTTTTCTTTCGCTCATTTCAAATATACAACTCTGCATGATTTTTTCTCCTTTTTTTCTTTTTAATGTTTTTTTCCATTTTTCTCTCCATCTGTTTTTTCGTAACGGTTATAAATTCTCGTTACGTAATTTGTGGAAAAAAATGTAGTCTAAATTTAAACATTTACAGGACGCAGCGTCCGCGTGTGTCTCTTCTAAATCATACCGACAGGAATTAACGTACATTTATTCGTGCAAATTGACAACCGTCTGTACTGTAGATCGCATAGTGTGTAATAAAATAAACCATTTTTTGCGTAGGCCACTCTCTTGCTCTGTGAATTCCCTAGCAAAAGTCAGCGTTTAAGTCACGTGGTGGTACGACACCGTATATAAGGTCTTCGAGTCACATGATGTCACTTTCTCTTGTAAAAATTATCTCAGGTATGCGTACTCCGGAGATCGAGTGAATTTTTCAAAAATAAAAATTGATCGTGGGATCTATTTTCACTCTATACATTACTTTTTGTTTTTAACCATAATTATATGTTGCGATATTCTAATTCGTCGTACAGTTGCGGGAGCTCGCTATACACACATGGATTGTTCAAATATTTGCTGTGTTATAATTTAAGAATTCTATTTTTGGTCAATGGAAATTTTATATAATGGATACTGCCAACGGAAACTTCTTCGGGTAATCAAAGGTGAGAATCGAGGCAGTAATGACAAGCGTCAATAATCTTGTGTGGTCTAAAAATATTGAAAAAACAAACAAAAATCTAATATTTTCCACGGGCGGAATATTCCGATTGAACGAGGTCCTCATATGCAGTGTACGATGCATTTCGGTTGCGCTTTCAGTCAGTGTGCATTTATTGCGGAGCCTCGACTGGCGAAGACTTGATGCCTTGAATACCAATTTCTATGATTTATCAAGTCAACTTGAGAAGATCTTTGCTTACTGACGTCATTCACGTATCGTGATGAGATTATCACAAGAACCCTCTTGAAAAATTATCGTTCGAATAATTGCGCGTACGTCAGAAATTTCTGCCAAAATTATTTATAAGCACATTTACTTATACGCACCTATATACTTGCATAAGATTTAATAATTTTTGCTACAAGTTTCACCCATCCGATTGTTCATTTTATGCAGGAAGAGTAATCGTGAAAGGTAAAAAAACAACAAAAAAAACCTGACAGTTTGTTGACCTACCTATACACTATAAATAGCTGAGAGAGTGTACGTATAGAAATTTAACTACATTTAATGAACGTAATAATGTGCGGCTCGTTAATCAGAATTTTATGCGGAAAACCTAATACCGCGTAATATGGCATAATTATTGTCGAACGTAGTCAAGTTGATGAGAGAAGTTATTAATTTCATGATTTTCAAATCAAGGGCTTCTACGCGTGCAACCTTATAATTATATAGAGCGAGGATCGGTAAAAGAAAAGAAAAAGCAAAAAAAACGAAATCAGACAAAGAATTTTCCATCGGCAAAAAAAAACTGCCGCGAGGTAAAGAACATAATAAGAAATTGTGAGAAAAGCTCGAGTATCATTCGGTGAATGTCTCCGAATGCGAGATTCTTCAAGTGAGAAGGGGCTCCAATTAAAACTTTCTTTTTATAGCTTTAGCAACGGGACACGAAAGCCGTTGTCTCAACTTACATTCTACGTCCGGTTATCAATGTTATCGCAGTTACTTGTGTACTATACGTAAATTTATTTATTCATTTCTTTTTTTACTCCTTCATTCGACGCGCGCAAAGTAAATAATTATAGCGCAGTTCGCGGCGAGAAGAGCATTCGCGAAAAAAAAGTGCAAAGTTTTACATACTTCAAAAAACAGGCATTGACGTAGAATGTACTACACCTTACATAAACCACAAAGTTCTTACAAATGAATCGTTAAAAGTTATGTAACGTTATCTTCATTCAGATTCGGCATAATTATTCGCCTTCGTATCGCCACCGGTTAAATTCGGATCAGCGTTACTTTTTAGATCTTTTCTGAATATGAACGTGGAATTACTTCAGCTTGTACGCATATAAGATGCGTACGAGAATAATGAAGAAATATTTATAGAGAATCGCAAGAATAGCCTAAGCTAATATAAAAATAGCTAACATACCCGTCTGAATAAATGTATCAGGTATTATATTATAATTTCATGCTATGTATATGAATCAGAGTTATAGATTTTGAAATTTCACGGCTTATTTCAGTAATATACGATTAAAATAGGCATCATCTGCTGGATGTGACAGAATATAGAAACATGATGCCGAGTGCGAGACATACCCTGTTAAAATACGATGAAATCGTTTCAGAATTCGTACGCACCTGATTCTGACAGATTTCAGTTCTTTCATACGGCTTGTTACAACGTTATTTATTATTATGATACATTTATTGCTGTTAAATTATTATAGACAATTCTGTATGAAATCCAATCAAGTAATTTATATAAATAGATCATAACTATAGCGACTGAAATAAACGATATCGAGTTGATCCTTTTCAAATATTGAACTTCAAATTTACGAGTCCTAATTCAAATAGAATTATATAGATTTACACATCAGTGCTTCACTTTTTATTTGCACAATTATTTCACAGCCTCGACATTTTGCTTATAATTTTAAACCTGGTGTCAGTGTCGTGGAAATTAATTTTTCTAAACCTGTTCGAGGTATGTATATTTATCGCTTGAATAAATCTACGATTATTTATAAGCCCGTCAATCGTATAATAGCCCGGGGGCAAGTTTTATAAAATTAGGCGCGTGCCTCGGCATTTAAAAGTCAGTCACGATTCAAAATTAAAGATAGATGAAAAAAATACAAAAAAGGAACAACTGAATATCAATCCTCCATTTTCGCTAATTGTAGGTCATGTAAAGTGAAAAAATAAAGAATAAATTGAAAATAACAGCGGTGGAGGTTTTTGTGCCATTCGATCGAACCGCGGATCAATCTGGCAAAAGGTTGCTACGTATAGGTATAGAAAACCATCTACCTATAGTCGCGCAATCCACAGATATCGTGACGGAAAACAAAGGATGATAAAAAGTACGTCGTCACGCTTCGTTTCGCGGTTCGCAGGCTGATTTTTCACAGAGGGAAGAAAATATACGTATTACGTATCACAAAAAGACCAATCACAGATCGGAAACACGATGGCGATTCCAACTAAGTCGAGCAGCCGGTCCTTCGAAGACCGGAAGTTATACGGAACAACAATTGGTCGTGCACCAGTTGTTACAGGCATTTTTTTAGATTGATACCCTATTCGTCATGCGGTGAATAATAAACTATAGTTTTGCTATTTGTACTCTATAAGGTCATGATACGTGAAAAACTGTAAAACAAATAAAATATTGGACAAGGCTGACCGGAGTTCCAGTGCAGTCAGGTTTTACCAGTAATCTTTGACATGAGTATAGAACAATTTATGTTTTACCGATCAGCACGGTGCCATAATATTTGAAATATCAGAGAGTACATGTTGTTACTTATATATATTTATGTATGTATATTTTATTTACCAAGAAAAGCACGAAGAGAAATAATAATCTTATATATTATACATATATACAGGTCGTGTCGCATGCTTGATGGAGTTTGAAAATATACAATAAGATTGAAATAAAATAGACTGGAGGAATTATATAAATACATCTACATGACCTAGAACTTTTTTCAAGGATCAGCACGTGACTTACCAATCAGGAAATAAAACCGGCGCCGCAGCCAGGATATCACGTAGTAAGATGGTGGCTGGTGGAACATGTGGAAAAATGACGGGGGCGAAGACACCGCAAACTCCTGCACTGCGGCCATGTTTAGCTTCGTAACGGCCAAGATAAACCGTCAAATATCCCAGAAGTCGGTAATGGGAAGGAAGAAGGGTCGACAGAAGATCCTTCGTAGATTCGATCCAACTCTCATAATCCTTGACGTATTCTTCTGCACGGTAGCCATTCACAGATATTTAAAAAAAAATGAAGGAAAAAAAACGTCCACAGATTTACGATGACTAAATTACTTTTGGCCTAGTGATTATCGTAAAAATAAACTAGAATTCACACTCACGTGCATGAGTGTTGAGAAGACTTCCGACTAAAGTTGAAGGTACAACGGGCTGAGGTAACTCCTTTAAATACTGTCTCAGCAGAGTAGCAGCCGTTGGTGGACAACCAGCACCTTCCAAATCCGCATCACCGCGTCTCTCGAAGGCGGCTCGAAGCCGTTCAGCGACCCGAGGACTTCCTCCGGACAATCGGAAGACGGAAGAACTTTGAAAACCGTGAAGTTCGATGTAACTGCACAGTCTATGAACGACGAAAGGGACGCCGGTGTCTTGGTACGGATCTATCAGCTCGAGACGTATTCCGAAAACGCGGTTCGAACCACCCGATCTACCAAGTAGGGAGACCGCAAGGACTCTTTTGACTTTCGCAAGGCGAGACTCGTCCTGGAACAGGATAAAGGAAAAGAAAAAACACGTTTTATTTTCATTCGTTTTTAGCTGTCTGTGAATATCTATGATCAAACGCGCAAATGGAGCTTTTTTAATTATCGCATGTACATACATATGTGTACATAGGTACGCTATGCGAGGGTGTAAGCTAATTCCGTTGCATCATCAGAAAGTTAATGATAAAACCGTGGGTATACATTTACTTATGGCCCGGAGCCACGGGGAATTGGAATCGCGGTTGGGATCAAAGCGGTGGTGTATTAATTTTGAGGTGAAGGAAAAGAGTTTTGGATTATTTCAGAGAGAAAAATCATTTACGATGCATGATACATGCTATACATATACTATGAATATTCCTTTTCTTTTTCTTATACGGCTTTTCGTCCGTACAAAACTTACGCTTTTTAGCGGACGCGAAATGCCCGGACAAACTTCTGCTTGATTAATTCCAGTATCAACTGGAATAAAATTACTAAAAATAGAATCCGCGCGAGGTATGTATGATGAGTCCGTAGATTCGGAGTATTTCGTAATAGTTAGTTCCACGAACTTACCGCTCCACGATATCGACCGAGTGAATAATATTTTAAAAAACGTCTCGGGTCTTTTTGTGAACTCTGTATCAGTTTCACATCCGGTAGTGCAGCGGATTATTACGAGGAAAAAATTAGTTCGCATTACCGATCTAGTTTAATTGCGATCGTTACGATAATCATCCAATCAGAACGGCGTCGGCATAGCTTACTCGTATATTTTTAATGCAATTTGTTGGTCATTGTAATTGCGGGTGATTAGATGAAATTATAACGTAGACTGACCTTGTCGTGGACTTGGCGTGAACGGGTCGGGCTTGCTGATGATCCATGATGATGGTGGTGGTGGTGGTTGTTGTGATGGTTGTGGTGATGATGATGAGTATCCTGCTGGGGTCGTCTCATCCCACTTCGCCGGCACCGCGACCCACCGCCGCACTGTAAAACCGAAACAATAATTATTTCTCACCCGACAAATTTTCATCAGTAAATCCTGAACTGAGTGGAGTCAAAATTTCTACATATTTTGCACAGGTAGGTATGTAATATGTACACCGCCAAGGTCATATTATACGATGTGTTCCGATTCAGAAATGAGACCATTCAAAAACTACATTTAAACCCCTGCAAGCTCTTAGAGAAATAAAAAAGTATTATTATTATATTAATAAACAATTTCCGAGCAGTTTGTGTGAAATTTCTCTCAGGCCAAGGTATGGTCTGATGAAAGAAAAGTTTTTCAGCTCTCCATGAGAACAAAAAAGCACAGTTACTACGAACACCGCGTTATACCTTGGAAAGGAGGTGGTTAAATAAAAATGAAACATTTGCACTCGAGTTCTTTCTTTCATCAGCTTCTAGCTTTTCCGGACTGATGCAGTTTCGACCGGTATGAATAAGATGAAATGAAATAACGCGGTGTAAAGATATGTACAAACTGACACCAGACCAATGTTCCTCTCACAAAATGTTAATGTCGATAGAAATAGTATTAAAATAATTGAATGAATAATAATTCGCTCGTAACGTAGCGGGTGTCACACTCCAGCCTATAAATGTCGACTATAACTCGTATCGACTTTCAAAGCTACGTTACGTAATGGGTAGGAAGATTCCGCTACTACGGGGCCGCTTAGCCCATTCTGAGGATATGGTTGAGTAACTCAAGTTTTGATCTTAAAAAGACTGAGATGAGGAAAACAAAAAAAACCTACAATAAAATTACAGGCAAATACGTTGGACCGTGATTCGCATAGAATTTAAGTTGTAGGCACGACTTTTATTTTGTAACAATTACATTAATTTATCACACGAACTAGGCTTCGTCGCTGTCGCGTATACTGACCGAAAACAGCCGGCCGAATAATATCGGTTCGGTAGATGCGATAATAATGAAGGGAAAATCGATCGATTCGGTAAATATCATGCGCAAGCCTTTGAATATTGCATTCGATCATGACCGTTCTCACTAATGTTATCAACTTCTTATACCTATAGTTTTTTTGCACTAATGTACATTTTGTCGATTGGAAAATTATTGCTAAAAAAAATAACTGCCAAGTATCAAAAATCGTATGTTATTCAAATGGAAGGATTCGAAAGCGTCGTGGAGCCACTTAGAACTGAGCTACAAGCTCCAGCTCCAAATAAGGACCACTCTAATATATAGGGATTTTTTTTCCAGCAAAATCGAGACAAATAATAATTCATGCAATTTTCATAACCTTGACATTAAATTACATAGCAAGGTATAGACGCAAGTGCAAGAACCGAAATTGTGTGTGGATGGTGTAATTATTTTCGCGTTAAGCGAATTGAACCTATACGGAGATTTAAAGCGTGTGAATTGGAATTTTCCGACTATAAAACCGAAAAACTTGAGATATCTCCATCGGTTTTAGGCGAGGCCTAATTTGGTCGATGAGTTCGTGTTTCTGAAGTCAAAATACCTCAAAAACTAGTCTCTGAAACGTTTTCGAAAATATTTCATTTTTGGCCTCAGAAACATAGCAGCATTTGATTTTTTTCGATCCTCCGACCAACTTAATAAGATTTCTTAATGATTTTCCATAAATTTGAGAGTTTTTTCTCTCTTTGCTAAATTCTAACAGGGACAATTGGTGGAAACTGGTCACTGTGCTGTCTAACGGCACGGCACACGTTAAGTTGCCGCTAGTCAGGCGTATATGGACTGGCCAGTTTCCACCAATTGTCCCTGCATATGAATTTGCACTCGTTAGTAAAATTGCAATAGTTATTTATAACGCCGATTAGGTTAGCGCGTAAGGATTCCGTACATCAAAATGTGAATCATCTAGTGTACATAATCGTATGAATATTAATTAGGGGTAATTTTGATTATAGTGACGAATTTAATTAGTGGCTCTCGATACGGTGATGATATTAGCATTGATTATTCGCGTACCTCGTTATAGGTAATTATTCGCGATAATTGGTATAAATGTAAATTCGCAACGTTCCCCCACCAAGGAGGATCTCCCTGGGATCTATAGATCCGTTCATGTTAAAAGGAATTTTATGTACATATATATTTTTTTCTTTCCAATACGACATAATATTGTGTTATATACTTTCGATAATCCCGATCCGATCCGATATGATAAATTATATTATATCGTAATTTCACGGAGTTCTGACGAAATCTGTCAGATCGCGTGGGATGTTGATTACGAAAGCGACATAATCGTATAATTATATTACATCACATAACAATTTGCAATTATGTCGGCGATATACATACAGGTATATAAATGACACGGATGTTCCTGCGATCGGTTGAAATTTCAAAATTTCAATATACAGTCTATCGGAAGGCGATGCGCGTTTGTATAGGTACATTTATATGAACTTGAATTTTTACCCAAGAAAACGAGATTGTTATGTTCAGCGATGCGCGAAAGGGTATATAAGGTACCAATTGAACGTGATACACTTTTGGAATAAACGAGGTATGAAATATGACAGATTGACGGAACAACGGATATTATGTATCGTCTGCTGTGATCGAAGCTGTCATAGCCGGGAAAAAGCGGAGGTATATAAGCCTGAGCCGCTTCTGGTTTCAATCTATATACTAAGTTTACAAACATCATATAAGCAGAGATATCGCGACCTTGCACCGCGCAGCCTTCCACGATATTTTATGACTTACGATTAGAAAAGCTTTTCTATTCGTACGTATTCGCAATTTTATTATTACAAGTGCGAGATATATACAGAGAAAATATAGAAATTATTGAATTTCAAATAAGGAGTGAGATGCAGCGGATTATATGTCTGGCGATGGATAATATAGAATGATTTTTATTATTTCTCTTTTTTCAAATAATAAATATTCAATAACATATACTGTAATGTATACTTACAATACACTCTCTCGCGACTCTCCACAGGTTGAAATATCCGATGTTCAGTCTGGTAGCTGTCCGATACAGCAACGGTTTTTCTGTTTTCTTCTTCTTTTTTTCTACTATCTTCTTTATTTTCTTTAATCAATTACTTTTTCTCTTCGCGAAGCGTGCGGTATGCTCAGAAATATATGTGGATCGTTTCGTCGCGGTAGTTGAGATTTTTTTTTTCTTTTACCAGTCAAAATGATTTTAAACTTCCACTAAGGTTCGTGTTATTTCACAATTACGTGAGATCATGTGCAAAGCATTTTTCCCTTGAACTTCTCTTGACGTTTCTCCTCCAACTCTTTCATGCAGCGACCCCGTATTCAGACAAAAAATGAATGTATGGACGAAACATAAAAAATTTACACAAACTTTAAATCCCCAAGAATCTTTTATGAACTATGATGAATCACCAGGAACCTCTTTTCTCCCGCACGTGGAAATGTTTTTTTTTATACCTTCCCCGTGGAAACGAAAGCGTCACAGGAAATCTAATAATCGAAGGAATCGAAGGAATCGAAAGAACCCAAGAAAGAAAAAAACGAAGGTTGTGGATATGGAGATTCCAAACTTCTGCTTGCCGGCCCTTTCGTCGACTCGAATCCGACTCTTATTTTTTCTTAATTTCAGGCCTAACGAATTACGGTGAGCTCAATGCAGTATTTCCCTGTTACGAACGACGAGAATACGTGCAGAAATATTTATTTGAAATGTAGGGTTGTTCAGCGACGCTTTGTCCATGAAAAAAAAAAGAAAAGAATTTTTCGTCCTTCTTTGGTTATCTTGTTTGTCTTGTTGATCCTTTTTTTTTTGGTTTTCTTTTTTTTTTCTTCTGATTTTTTTTTCTTGTCTTTCTTTCTTTACGAAACAATATCAATTCCGAAGGTAGAATTCAACTAGGTTTGGGATCATGTCCCATTCACGGCACATCATAGGCCCTTTTTAGCTAGGCGCTGGGCGTTGCCTATGGCTGCTTAAGGAAATGAGTGGAAACCAGCCGTAGGTTAAGCATCGAGGGTGGTTCACGAGCTCAGCTCACCTCGCCGCCCCCAGGCCTGACATGTTTTTTTTGTTTTTTATTATTAAGATTCACTATAATCCGCAGTCGCTGCGGAAACTCTGAATCCCTTCAAGATTCTGCGAATCACGCTGCCCGCAAACCTTCTACTCTGAAACAAAAAAATAAAAACACATGCACACGATGAGCTGCGCAATTTTTCCCTCGAATATCAGAGCAAAGATATAAATACTCCAATCTCGTATGTTCAGCCGGTTTCCTGGCAAATTCATGGCTTCCCATAAAGAGACAGTCGCTTCAATTTCGACTCGGGTAAGAGATTTGTGGCATGGGAGTAGGGCGCAGTTTATATACGTGCGACGCCAGGATCGGGTTAGGGGGTCGATGGGGTGCAATTCCTGCGCACTTGCAAATTCTGCAGACGCATATCTCCCGAAGTCTCAGGATTTTACAATTTTCGGAAGATTGAAAGAAAAAAAAAAGTTAATCATTATTCAACTTATATGCCAATACAAATATAATACCTAACGTTTCGACATAAATTCAAAAGCTATCCTGATCGATGTGAAAGCGAAGCACGCCGCGTGTGTGATAGTTTATATTGCATGGTTGCGTGAAATTTTTTTTTTTTTCCAAATGTAACAGTCAAATCTTATCAACCCAGGAAGTAATTATACGGTAAAATAACGCTTCGTTAGCGAAACCCCTCCGGAAGTCAGAGGGTTTAAAAAAAATGCGTTAGAAATTTTTCGCAATAGGGATTCTTTCTATTTCACATGGTCCTTTGAAGGGGTATGAATTACATCCCATGCACGATCCACTAATCGGTGTAAAAACTAAACGGGTTTTTAAATTTATCGTTCCAAGAATTTCACACGCATATTCACCGATGGAGAATGTTGATGTAAGTAAGATTTGTGGATTCTGATTGAAAAAAAAAAAATGAAATAATAATTCCGATGGTAAATATGAACGGTGCAATTCTCAATTATCGCACCTGTTTGCACTTATTGTACAGGTGTAAATGGAAATCGCAATTTATATACGTACAGGTGCGTAGTGATCTTCAAATGCAGGTGCAACACTCCGACTTTGGTAACTTATACGTGTAAACCTGGTGAAACAATCGCAGGTAGTCAGAGTCGCGGTTCACCTCTATCAGCTGTGATAAAACTTCTTTCAATCGATTAAACAAATACACGGCTATGAAAATGTAAATATTAAATTTCTCAACCACATGTGACACACAGTAATGTTAGGAATTATACGCAAGATTTGGTCCTCACTATTTATAATACCGGAAACGTTGGAGCGATACGGAACTACCGGAATGTTTTATAAATAGCGTAAATACAACGGAAGGAGATGACGAAGGTAATCGAAGTTTCATATATATATATCTATATGAAATTACACAAAAATCTTGTCAAATGAAGAGGTGGTAAAAACTGCTGATCGCACGATATGCGTAATTGATAAATAATTATTCCGTACCTGATTAAAGAAATAATCGAGTTCGAGGTGCTTTCTTGACTCGTGACGAATAGCTTTGGTTCCTTTGCTTTCCTGATGTCTATCCTCTGACTACGTCCGGAGGGTTTCTCTGTCTCGCTTCCGCGACCGGTATTTCCCTCGACACCACCAACGAACGAACGAACGGAACGTCGCGGCGCCGACGCGCCTTCACCCTCACAGAATCAATAGCTACCCCGATCACGTGACGTTGCCAAACGAGAAATGAACAGAGATGGAAAGAAGATGTGGGACAAGGATGGTGACCAGATATGTACACACACTCCCGTACACATACACATAACTCGGTATATGCACGGATACATATTTTAGTACATACATATACATAGGAGTTTGGTGTTTGTTGACAATGAGGTGACGCACGAGTAAACAAACGACGGGATCTCATTCCAATCTTACCACGGATAAGCTTCTATAATTATTCGCGCAGACGCTCAACTCATTGTCATCGGTAGCTTTGCGTTGGATGATATAAGTCTAATTATACGTATTAATACAAACGTGAAATTAGAAACAATTAAAAAATATAGAAAATTAAGAAAAAAATTCGAGTACAGCGATAATCACCTATATGATCCCGTTACATATATACCTATAACACTGCATACGAATATCACGGGGAAAACTGATGTAACATCGATCGAAGAAAAATTTTTAGACGATCAAAACTGCGCTGTTAAAGATTCGGTATATAATTTCTGAATACTTATACCCGTGCAGGCTGTAACGATATCGATTTTGGGCAAATAGCTATGATGCTCTTACAATTTTGTATCAATCTGTCGTGATTGTATCGCGGATCCCGAAACGGTTGAATTATTAATCAGAAGGAATATTGCAGAATAAAATTACACGCTGTTTGTATGTGAATAGTACCATTGATCGTATCGATGGTTTATGAGCCAGCAAGGTGGTTATTTGTAGAGGTAGAATACAGACGCAATACCGATAAACGTAAAATTTTGCGGTAAGGCTCGAATGAGTGGAAGGGCAGGAGGGTTGGAACCGCATCGTGCGACGCACTTCTTCGGTTATCCCTTACTACAGGTATTGCGTAACCGGGACGAGGACGAAATAAGCTAGGACGCGTTTTACGCGGGGATAGGGAGGAGGGTCCTGCAGGTGACCTTCAACTTGAAGGGGAAACCGTTTCCCGCTCCCACTACTCGTCCCATCCCCCATTCAGCAACGCAACTCAACGGGGGTCGGTGGGAATGACAGGGGAAGAGAAGCGCCCGGTGAATGGGCCGGAATATTCCACTGGGTTCCTCTCGACCCTTACAACCCCCAACCCCCTCACCGTCTCAACAACGCTATTGGGAAAATGCGACGCATAAAGTCGCATCGATCGCAGATGAACTTCTTTTTTAAAGAACAGCGTTTCAATTTTCTCTTCGTTCTTTTTTTCGTTCGTTATAAGAAATTTAATTCACAGGTAATATGTAAATGGTTTGTATCCGCGTCTGCACTCTGAGGAATTTGTCATTTTTTTTTTTCTTCCAAGTATTAACATCATTATTATACCATTCCGATGATTGTCGTATATAGTATACAATATATATTGTTGATGCGAATATGCAAGGATTGGAATTTTCAATCAGGCGTTGCAAATTCGACGTAATCGAAATTGAATGTAAGGTATACTATATATATAACTTAAGTGGGATTGCGCGCTAATTGCGTACTTGGAGGTCGTCGTGCTAACAGACTCTCGACGAGGTGTTTGCCTTGCATATTTCGATCGATCGTTGCACGTGACTAATGAAAGCAAAGGTATGCATCTATATAGGATAAAATGCTTCAGTGAAAATATAAATGAAACTCTTATTGTACACGTATAATTCTTGTTATATTGTCCTTTCTTCGCGGAGTATGACCGCGCGAATTATGGCCTATCGTCCCTCATAATTAGCACATTGAAAATTCTTTCACGCAAGTTACAATAGAAAAGCTGTGATAGCCGCTATAAACGTATACTAAAATCATCACCTGTAATCCAGGGAATTTTGATACTCCAAATTTCCATTTCCCTCGGATTTTCTAAACATACCCCGATACTAGACAACGACACGCAAATGAATCGCGTGCTGTTTGAATTAGATTCTCTGAGGACAAATAAACGTCTTCTCCTCATTCCCCGGTAATGGTAGAGACCACCAGCTGGAGGCGTTTGGTGAATCGATTTATGATGATTGTTATTTATCAGGAAATACGTTCGCGCGGACGTATACGGTGATGAAATGCAAAAAATTATGAAAAAGAAAAGTTTTTGGTTCGACTTATCATCGTATCGTTAAATGATCTAGCGTACCAAAGATTGGCTACTAAACGAAAAGACTAATTGTGAAATGATGGAGATGAACAGCAATTTATCGTATCCTGATGCAATTGAAATCTGACCACGTTCGTCGAATGCAGAGTGAAATGCATAATCGATAGATCTTCGGATCAGTGCAATGACCTCATCGTGCAACAAATCGCAGGTTGCTGAAAGAAGCGTTCGTTTCACACGTGAACACATTGCTCCAAGAGCCGTAATAAAGAAAGTGTGGAATATACCGATATTTTTTTCAGGTTCCGTCAGCTGACGAAGCGCCAAACCCGTGTTGGAACGATCATAATGTAACTAGGGAGACGAATTAAGTGATGTTTGCGATATAAAAAATCTGAACGTATTTTGTAAGATAACTTTAACGCCAAATATCTTGCACGTTATAGATCAGGTTCTGCGACTGAATTCAGAACTATCCGTTACGAATGTTAGAGTCTTTTTTATTTCGTTTCTGTTTTTACGTTCGCCGTAAAAATGTGGGAAATTACAGTATTCGGCGATTGTGCATATTTTCAGAAAAGTATATGTTTTTATTTCTTACATCTATATTTACTGTACAGTTATAATCATATAATTTAAATTGGTCAAAAGTAAATGTACCGCACAGAAATCTCCAGCTAAATTGACACAAATATCACGGTGTGAATATTATAACATTACACATATCCGCTGCAGTGTATGAGTCGCAATGGAAATATGTTATATTATAAATTCTTTGAATCATAAAGATGACTTGAAATGATAATGTTGTATCAAAAAACCGTTGACTCACCAGCGTTTCAACGACTGAGGTCTAATTAGTTTAATATCCAGTAACGAAAATTAGACACGATTAAATTATTGTTTGTACGACGTTGCGTTTCCGAACACTGGAACAGGCGATATAGATATGCAGACATAAATGGTGCCGGTATAAAGAAATGCTGTATGGCAGCCATCTTTGCAACCGAATGCAGCCAGAGTGCAGCGCGCATTCTATATGCAATCCTGAATGAATTCAAACGAAAGGTATTATAAACGTGGTTTAGCATCGCATCGTTAACTGCAGAATATTGCAAGTATGCGCTATGCACCGGTTATCTACGTACGATAAAGGTAACATTCGATAGTTCAATTTAAAGATAATAAATTTAAACCTATATGAATTGTACCGAATGTTCGCTATCGCGTGATTTAATTCCGTTACGTCTGTTCGGAAGAATAAGCTGTAAAAGGTGCCCATCGAGCCAATACATTCGCAAAAATCATTCCTGCTATCATAAATTTCGATGATGGTGCCACTAATTCTATTCTACTTAGATAATGATCAACGGTTATTCGAAACATGCTAATTCGTCGTTTTCGGGACTCAAACAATGCATTTTCTGGCTTATTATGAGATTCTGCAAGAGAGCCGGTTTCTTCACGGTACGATCGTAATCGAAATAGTACTTAGCCCGGCTGAATACCTACATCGCAAAAATTTGTATAGTTCTTGGCTGACCTTGGCCGAATTAAAAATAGGTGGTGTAATTCGTACAGCTAATAGCGGGAGAATATTTTTATAAACACGCTTTGACGATGAGGATTTAGACTGTACCCCTCGTTAAACGATTTTCGCATTCTTCTAATTATTTTCTTTTTTAATTAACCCGCAACTATTACAAAATTTTGTAATGAAACTATATGCTATTAGATACAACCCGAAGATATCGATGGCAATTCTCTGTGGTACGAAATCGAAAATTTAGTGTAAATGAATCGCATTGGAATTGCCGCGTCGGATTTATTAGAAAAACTCGGCTTTCTAAGTTTGAGATCAGAGGTGCCACCTATTTGTATTGCATTCGACTACTGCATTGTCGATGCGTTGACTAACAAACGTTGCTAACAATCAGTCGTCGATCGATGATACAAATGTCACATAAAATCACGGACATTTGCCGGCGAATTTCGGTGGTGTATTTGAATGACTGCACGATATCTGTGTCGTTGGGATTTCGATCGATATAATTGATAATATGAGTATAATCATTATACAGATTCATTTTGGATTACATAAACTCACCATAAATCTTACAATACTCAGGTATAAGTATCAGGTAAATAAAAAAAAAAAAAAAGGAACACCTGGAGTAAACAAAAAATGAGATATTCATGGATTATTAATTTTTGCGTCTGAAAAAGACAAGTATTAGGGATAAGGATAGCGACGATGTTGAGTTTGTCAAGCATTATTTAGCTGATCTAACTCTCGATTCGTTCATGTTTTTTTTTTTTTGGGATAAATTTTATTATTTTTGGTAATAATTCACCACTGCATATCTTGGTTTTTCACCATCTCACTCAGGCCACTCAGGATAAGCTGAAAGAAGTTATGCAAACGCCACCGTAACCAGTTGAAGTTGCTACTTGAAAATGTAATATGTAAGACGAAACTATGAATGATAAAGTTATAGGCAGATAACAGGAATGGCCATACTCTTCTTAACGGGACAAGGCTGGAACATAATGAATCGAGAATATTATACAAAGAACATGGGGTTCTCGGTAATACTCTCAGCTAGTTTCAGTTTCTTCCGCTGCTCTTCGTCCAAGTTGTGTATGTTTATAGGCAGGCTGAAAAACCATTGAACATTATTAAATACTATCGCGTGCCAAAAGAAACAACTTTCTTCTCTAACACCCGTAATATATATAATTAATGTGCAACTCTACGCACGTGAAGATTAAATGGCAACTTACTCTTCTGTGTGCACTCTAGCACGGTACGCAGCCAAATGAGCGTAGTACGTTGGGGCAGGGTAACTAACGGACCGATTGCACCTCGAAAACATGTGGCATAAATAATATGTGAGTTGTTCAATTTCATCCTCACTCATATTACTGTCATCCCACAAACATCTGTACTTTGTCGGCCTGGCAACGCCCTGGAAAAAATGGGAAAAGAAAAATCTTTGTTCTGATCATTATAGTGCGTGAAAGCCGAGGTGAAATTCTCAAGGTTTTACCTGAATACTGGCGTGTGACACTAAATAAAAGTCAATGTGAGATGGATGCGTTATCACGGTATCCACCACAGTGCCAGCTTGCACATTGCCATTTCGGTCATCGGAGTTTTTCGGATCTGTTGGAAATAGGCGAACATGATGCCTTTTCTGGACCACCAAAAATGTGATTGGAGGTTTGTATTCTGCAGACAATGATATGCAAGCTCTCCTGATCGCTTCAAGTTCTCTAGCTAAGACTTGGCCAAACTGACCTTCACTTACTCCATCCCTTGAAAAATAATGATGAAAAACATGAAGTAGTGAAAACGTACGTAAAATGAATTATTGGATAGCAATGATTTAGATTATATTGACAGTGATTAATCTCATTGTCTTCCTTTGCGTTGAGGCTACTCTTTACCTGTAAAATATGATTTTCTGAGGCTTGTTACCACCATTTCGCTTATAGAAGTACATCAGTTGCTCCCTTACCATACCCTGGAGGTTTAGAATTATTTCCTCACGCGGCGGTTGCAGTTGAGTTTTTATATTGTACATAAACTGAGCATTCGCGTCGTGACTGGCAGCCACCTGTGTTTTTTCGTAAAAGATATTAAAAAATTAGGTTAGCGAGTTATTGGCGTGTTTTGGGGAGTTGTACTGGAGTTTGACTGTGTTGCACTGGATTAACGAATATATTAATTGTAACCGTACCGCTGCTATAGACGGTATATCGACAGCATCTGGTGGTGGATGAGTCACATCAGCTCCAATAATTATACAAGGTTGTTTCAGGCACTCTGGTCTAGAAAAATTGACTAGGTTCGAAAGAATCTTTGACTTTTCGCGATAATTGCTAAGTTAATGAAGAAATTAATTACCTAAGTGTGTTTCTCATAATGGAATGGTTGATACCGTTCAACTTTGAATTTATTTTCAGTAGGATGTTACACACTGTAGGTGGGCTCAGCCTAGATACGGTTCGTCCTCGAATACACTGAGTCAATACGCCAACATGGATCTCTGCTACCTGTTTTATCTTGCCTAAAAAATACGAGGGTTATGGACCATTACAATGGATTAACTCAATATTGATCCGAGGAGTATATATCATGGTATAATGTCTGTGGAAAATCTTACTGTAGGCGTTTCCACGATCAGGCACAACAACCATGACGAGTTTCAAAGCTTTATTCTTGTCGAAAAATTGACTGATCCCACGGATGTCTCGCCTTGGTTCATCCATTATCACGAAGGGTTTCAATGGCTCGCTGAGTTCCATGCCACACTTTCTTGCTGTGAACGATTTGACGCAAGTGTATAAGCAGTGACTTACCAATTGAAATACGTTATTAGTTAATCTATAAAAGTTCGAAATCTAATACCATTAGCGACCAAGTCGTTTGCAAGTCCTTCAAGTTGTGAGTGATTTGTGTAACGTCCATTAATGCTAAGAATTGTCCATGTTTTTGGTTGGAGCTGAGCTGGTTTTATGAACTTTGCTGCGTTCCAAACACCTTTGATCACTTTCATTTTACGATCACTGTAGTCTATCATTGGTGGATCTAATACGCGTGCTGGCACTTTTTCAAATCCACCACCGACAGAAAGGCCGAATTCTTTGACGCAAGGGTCGTTATTGAAGTTAATGGATGCAAACTGTCATTGATAGGAACATGGTTACACTTTGTTTGTTAATTTTAAGCATGAAAAATTTGGTCTCTAACTCACCGCGTTCATAATCTTTTGTTTCCGTATATGAGTACTTGTTGCGGCAGCTTTAATCATGTTGGATGTTTGTATTTCATCCATTTTCTTCATAGTTACTTGACCAGATACAATCTTACATAGCTGTGAAACAAATGTTTTATCTTGACTCCAAACGAGTTCCATACCATAATTCAGGTGATTTCTACGTTCACCTGAGTTCGCAAGGTAAATGGGAATTTTAGCTTACTTCAGCAGGAACATAAATCTGTCGATTGCGTCCGCCGACCCATACAACGGGCAGCTGATGATGTTGAATTCTATATTTCTTTTCTTTGAGGAAATAATCAAAAATGCTTATTTTTTGTCCATTATCCAGTGTGAAGATGGTGTCAACGGAATTACCCATGAGATCATTTATACGCTGAGTTCGTTTTGATGTTGGATGACCAGGAATTTCATATATGACTTTCAACCCTATAGACGTAACATTATAAAAATTTATACCACCCGATTGTTGTACAATGTTTTTATATGCCTAGTGTTTTATTGATATTAGATCGATGCAATAAAAACCTCTGAGTTGTTTAGCTATGGACGCTTTTGCGTAATTTACTTCGTCGGGAGCGAATGGGCGCCTTCCGAGATATTCTCTCATGAAATCTATCAGATTCAGATCTTTTGGAAATCCTTTGTGGGCCACTGTTAAAACGATGAGTTTTGAAACAATCATCAGATGTATGTTCTTATGGTTTCTCAAAATTTAAAAATTAATTACCATCGACATTCAAAAATGGCTTCCAACCAATAATAGCAGACTGGAACATGCCTACCCACAATTCTAGACCATTGCCCAAATCCACTGTGTCACCTGTTGGTCGAGGGAAGAATGATCGTCCAACCTAGAACGAAGAATTCAATTCAATTCAAATGTTTTTACAAATTAATCGCAATCATTTCTTTAATCGATGAATTACAGGTCACTATACTTCAATTGAATTGATTTCTAATTTTTTTTTTGTCTTATTACCTGTACGCATCGAGATGATGGACCATTGCGCAAAACAACATCAATTACTTGTAATGCGGTCTGTTCAATATTGTTTAAACCAGCAGCAACTCTGGGCAACCAGGAAAGGTCGACATCAGCAACTTTCGTGATAGTCACCTTCCAAGGTCTCATCTGGTCACGTTCTGGATCGTGAACTTCTATATCAGCTGTCATCTGATGCAATAAAATAACCATCAGAAATGAATGATGCAATAAATAATGCTATTTAAATTACCTATAAAGAAAGCATTTTATTATCAATGAAATGATAATCCAATTGGATATGTGAACCGCCAACTGAAATACATAAATAGGGTAAGAATAATGAATTAGTACACAAACTTACACCTTCACCAAATGGTAGTAGACCGCTGCTGTAGAGATTCCTCCTACCATCAAATGCAGGATTCCGATTCGGAAAATATTTTTTGTGTATAACTTTATAGACTTCTTTCAGCATGAATTTTGGCTTATCTGGATCAAAGGCCACATCATAGTGTATAGCGTTTGGATTGAAATTCTTATTGAATGACAATGACACTACATTTGCCTCGACTATGATTGGTCTTCCCTGGGTCCCTGCTTTCATTACATTTCTACGACACGGTATATTCAATCTCATTTTTTCCATCAATGCTGTCATCTCTCTGGTAGATGTAGGTACCTGCCGAATAGAAAACTTATTAATTGTGATGAAAAATTTTTTTTTCCCAGAAAAATTTCCAGCTTTGACAATCGGAATCCCTAATAAACCAGATGAGGATAACCTACTGGAGCAGGTTGCTGTAATTGGCCACTCGGCTGGGCAGATGTTTGTGCTTGTTGGCGCTGTGACTGTTGCTGAGGAGCTTGCTGTGGCTGTTTCTGAGGAGCTTGCTGTGGCTGTTTCTGAGGAGCTTGCTGTGGCTGTTTCTGGGGAACTTGTTTCAGCTGTTGCTGAGGAGCTTGCTGGGGTGGTTGTTGACGACTTTGCTGTTGCGACTGTTGTGGCCGTTGCTGAGGAGCCTGCTGTGGTTGTTGCTGAGAAGCTTGGTGTGACTGTTGTGGTTGCTGCCATGGTCCACGCGGGGCTGCCTGTTGCTGAGGAGCCTGCTGTGGTTGTTGCTGAGAAGCTTGGTGTGACTGTTGTGGTTGCTGCCATGGTCCACGCAGGGCTGCCTGTTGCTGAGGAGCCTGCTGTGGTTGTTGCTGAGAAGCTTGGTGTGACTGTTGTGGTTGCTGCCATGGTCCACGCGGGGCTGCCTGTTGCTGTGAAATAAGCCATGTGAAGTCAAACATAGCTGAGAATAGCTGGCAAGCAGTGTTGGAGAGCAGAGAGTAGAAGTATACTCAGATCTAGCATAATATCATTGTAGCAATAGTTGACCAATAATTACTTGTGTTTGTGTGTCTCTGCCCCTGCCTCGACCTTGACCCCGACCTGCTCCTCTACTGTCTGCAGAAGGTGCTTGTGAAGAAGGTTCCGAGCGTGAAATTTGAGTAACAGGAGGAGCTTCGACTCTTGGCTGCGGCGGCGGCAGCTGTGATGAAGAGGAACTGGGTTGAGGTTGAGAAGCCTCAGGGGTCGGCTCTTCGCCTTGCTGCTTTCCTTTCTTTCCTGTTGAAAATATGTTTTGGCAATTGCAAAATATGTTTAAAATCAGTAAAGCACGGATCCTCAAATTTTTACTATTAAAACTAGAAGGGATTGGAAATGATGCAACCGTTAGCATTTATGGTAGTAGGTGAATGCCCTAAACTCAACATATTGTGAAATTCTTGTACTTGTCAAGAACTCGTAAATCATTCTGTTACTTGTTGGTTTAGTAATGGTTGAAAGCTCGTTTCTCACCCTTTTTTTTCCCCATTTTAATTCGCTTGTAATATCAATTGATAATAGCAAGGACTGATGTACGATTGATCGACAAAATGGAATCCAAGGAACTACTGCAAATGCGTATTGCGGTTAAACACTGAGTGTCAGAGTGATAGTGTTGAGTCAGCTCTCGAAGCGATTATACACATGCCAGTTTCTGTCACACACTAACGTTGTGCTGAACGCATCTAGAACTTATATATACGTATAGTATATATACATATACGCTCAAATTCATTATTTATCATACAGTCCGGGGCTCCACCATAAGTATTGACTAATGTTCAATAGTTTACGTTCCGATTTTCAGTACCAAAGTTGAATGAGATCGGACGTTTTAGAATGCTTTTAGTTGGACGTAAACGCAGTTCAGAAATTCGTCGCTGCAGTTTACAACCATGTAAAATCTACGCTCACGTTCAACAAGACAAACTCACTGAAATGCACGACTGTAGGCAAGATGGATCCATTTTACAAAGCTCTATATTATCTTTGAACGGTATATTGAGTATTCTTTTATAAAAGCAATTTGCTGTTGTTGGTATTTTCAGATGAAAGATATAATAAAATATTTTTTATGATTCCTCAAAAATTGTTGAACCCATGAAAATATAGATAAAGATTTTACATAATATTAATGCGAATTATTCAAACCAAACTTAAGAATAGTGATAAAACGCTTGATAATAAGATGTACCTATGCAGAAAAAATATGTCTCAATGTCTGAGGACCTCTACATCCAAACTTATTATTTCTAGAAAATTTTGAGCCTTTAGTCAGAGCACTTTGATATTATGAATAAGTTTCGCTCGACCATTTAGGTTGATCATTGCGATCCCGAGTTCTTGGTCATTTACAATTTACTGATTCTGAGTTATAACTCCGTCAATGATCGGAAATGGCTGTGGACCGCTGAAATCCTATAACAGTCAAGATGGTATCAATGAATAATACCTCGTTAATGAACATCGCTTTGCAGAGGTCCGTTTGCATGCACTGTTCCCCAATTTAATTGTCGAACTGGCTGCCAATTCCCTGACTATTATAGTTACCAAAGTTCCAACAATTCTGATCTCTATATAGCGGCAACCGCAGCCAATTTATTGCTAGACCTTGGTAACCGCATAGCATTCCGATTTCAAACCTGTTTAGATTTCCAAAATATGAATAATTTAGTGTAGAATGAAACGGGGCGAATTATAACATCTTTTACATCATATGATTCTGTAATAAGATGGATCATTTGTTCACACCAATATGATTGACGCATACCGTAAGTATGAGATATCCTTGTAGAGATTTCCTGGGAGATATTATTATAGCTGGACACCAAACAACAACATGGCTAAAATCTGAGGATATGTCTGCTTAAATCCAATTTCAGCAGCCTCCAGATATTACGTATATGAAATCTTGAATATCTCGGGAATATGCTGATTGTGATATTAGATCCTTGCAGATTTTTTAAGTCGGTCTGAAAATTAGCAAGTTTTTCTGTAGGCTATACTCCTCCACTGACAGCGGATTCATCAAACGTATAAGCAATCATTTTACCACCAAGTTGTAATCCATTACTACATGAACGAGTTTTCTTTTTTTGTATACGAAGTCATGCCTACTCCGTTATTACTATTAAATACGTGGTGTAAAAGGTCTTCGAAGTTTTACAAATCAACAAGCATTTACGTGAATCTCTGAAAAATATTACGATATATCTATATGGTTATATACTAATAATGAGAATTGCTGCAATGTGGTCCGAAATTGTTGCATAAAATTTGCATTTAAATCTTGGGGACAGAAAACTGTGTTGAAGTAATTTAGCGACCCTTCTATGTTCTAAAAGAATGTTAGGATATGTGATAGCCTTTTTTTCTTTCCATTTTCTCCAGAAGGGTTACAAAAGTTAGACAATATTTGTAAAAGTTCAAACTTTCTATGCTTCTACGATCGTACGTAAAATACAACTTATGAAAAACATTTGTGGATGATGCAAGTAATGTGAGGACTATGAAAAGAGATCGTATGAGTATCGAAGTTTCGTTATTCTAGAACACGACAATTCACTATAAACTTTACCAACTTTGTACCTACCAGATAAGTTGTGGTTGGGGTTAAAAAACTTTTCAGGAAACCCCGACCGAAGTATATCTGCCTGTAACTTAAACTGCGCACATGAGAAATAAAGTGCGCATCAGGAATCTTCAATATCACGGAGAATTTCCTACGAATTTAAAACGTCAAATTATCCGTTCGAAACTATATTTTCAAATTTTCTATCTTTAACATCTGCGTGAGAATTTGCTTTCGTCCACCTGCGGCCCAAAGACTCATTTTCGGAGTTATATTTTTCTTAATTTCATTCGATTTTGTACTTGTAATAATGATTTTCGTCGTCAGTTTTCCACAAGTTACATAATTGTGACCATTTAAATGTGTTGTTATGAGACAGGAGAAGGAAATTTGAATGACTTGCTTAAACTCACTTTCCACTTATTATGAACTATGCCTGTCAGGTCTGAAATCCTAATCCAGTAAAGTTATTTGCAATTTTCCAGGAAAAGCTCTAATGGGAAAGTACATGTGAGGTACGCGCGGATACATATAAGTCGAAAAAGTCAACACCTCGGATTCAGATATAAATTGTAACACCCAGTGTGCACGAGTGACGAACAGCGAGACTCCGTAGTCATGAAACTTGTTAGTATACCTACTCTATTCTCAATCAATGTTCTCATCGGATTAATTTCCTTTTCATAAACCATCTATTATAATTCAAATAATCATCCCTTGTTACGGAGAACTTCAAGCGTAATAATATTATCTCACAAATAATTCTTGGAATTATCTCGTCAGAAGTATATATATAGAAGTCTAAATTAGGGGGTAGTAAAATTCGTGTGAGAAATGACGGGCTTCTGTAGAAAAAGATTCTATTGACGTTGTATAAGTTGCTCGATTTTTTCATCGTTTTCCCAAAACGACTGGGAAGACCGTAAAATTGATAGCGAAATATTTTCGCGTCGCGATATGTTTTAGGTGTTCATTTTGCTCCTCTGCAGCCAAGCCGCCTTCACTTTTACTTATGCTGCCCCGGAGCTGATACCAGCCGATTTGATTCCCGCAGCTGAAGACGAGGAATTTCAGCTGGACGTAGAACCACAAATTTTTGTCGACGACGACGGACATTTCAGGTTGAGGTGAGTTCTGCACCAGCTCATATATTTCTATCACGGTCCATCGCCTTCGGCTTTATACTTTTCCTCTTCCGGTTTTACCTTTTATACACATTTCTACTCATCATAAATTCTTTTGTGCCTCGTGAGCCGCATAATGCACGTCAGTTTATTTCTTAGAAATTCCTCCGCCACATCATATTTTAGACTTTGATACGAATAAAAAATATATTCCGGATAGCTAGAACCTAGCTCGGTACTGTGTACATTTGTTTGAGAAAATTTCGATCCTATATTTTCACACATTGACCCAACGATCTTAATTTATAGGATCGTCAGCAGAGATGGAACGACGTTTGAAGAAGAAGGTATCGTCTTAACGGACGATAAGACAGGGGAGGAGATAGTCGTTTCAAAGAAAAGCAGTTTCTCCTACCTAGACGATAACGGAAAATTCGTACGACTTTCTTACGATGTCGACGCGCCAGATTACTCGATTGATGACAAGTAAAAGACCAACTTCACCCAGCTATAGTGCAGAAAAATAAGTGATCATCTATCAACAATTGTACACACTCAAAATATAATGAAAAAAAAAACAAAAAAAACACTAATTTCCCTCTCTACTTCCCTGTTTAATATACGTACCGCATAGGTATTCGATTATGATGTATTGATTTCCATTATGATTTTAGTCGAAGATCTTTGAAGGAAAGTCACCTTGACTGTACTACTTATACGTTCAGCGTATAGATTAATGGATTCGTATACATTTATACGTAAATTGTATAAATAATATGGAAATACGACATCATCGAGCTACCGTCTGCTCTTGGATCGTTTTAAGCCGATGCTTACGCGTCATACAGTTGAGGGATGATAAATGATTTTCTGTTCTTACTTTTACATTTTTTTACGTACAACGGCTCGCTTGCGACTGGGGGAGCAAACCAAGAGCAAAATAACGCGTCAAATTCTCCAGAGGTATAGCTTTTCGAGACTATCAGAAATATCCGTAACTATAACTGCAGGCAAAACGTATGTACATTTCATTACATAGTTCTGAGCTTGATTGGCTCATGTATTTCTGAAGAACTCGTAACAGAAATTTAAATTTTATAAAAAAAAAAAATATACACCTACGTATTATACTTCTGCCAATCTCAAAGTTTGATTTGTTCTGTGAGCAAATTACACAAATACGGTTGGTTCCGCAAAATCGTTGTATCGGGGATCAAAAATTCTGAGAATCATGCGAGGCAAATTGAAACTTTAGATAATCAATATAATATATTTTCGGTGTAATAAATATTGTAGATAAACTGCTGTCTCGAGTATAACGCGTGAGCGTGGTCAAGTAATTTATTGGAAGTCTTTTAAAGTCGAGTTTTGTGGTCAAAGAAGAAGTGACAAATGAATCGAGTTAAAAATACAAGCTACGTCTCTCAATTCCCGCGACTGATTAGAACGGCAAAGCCGATTAATTATAAATTTTCAACTTCGTATAGGTGCGCCCTCGCGTGGGTGCACGTTTACTTCAACGCGAACTGCCCTATGTAAAATATTCTCAGGATTATCAAATACTTCCTCCAAGTTTGATGCCGATGTAGTTTGCTGAATAAAACCCGAACGGTAATTGTTTTACCTTCTTATTTTCGAATTTTCAATATAATGAGGCACGCAGTATTTGGGAATTTTTTTTTTATTCGTTACCCTTGGGGTAGCAGACTATTTTATTTTGCTGTAATTATATTGCTGACATAAGGTGATCTTTGACTTCAGTAA
This sequence comes from Athalia cordata, assembly GCA_963932425.1. Taxonomy (NCBI): domain Eukaryota; kingdom Metazoa; phylum Arthropoda; class Insecta; order Hymenoptera; family Athaliidae; genus Athalia; species Athalia cordata. Next base: position 31,578,233 of record OZ010627.1, on the reverse strand, counting down.
ACATGGGATTTGGTTGGTTTAGAACTCTACGATGTGTAGTGAATAAAAGAAGTTTTTTTGGTCTTTGACCTGGGCAAAGCTTGCCATGAATTAACGATAATTTTAGAACCCCTTTGAAATTACACGTAATAACTAATATTACAGAGCACACGCCGTTCATAAAATGCAAAACACAGGATATATTCCTGTATGCTTAAGAACTCTGTAATTATATTGAACATGCGTACAGGGGTGGTTTTCGCACCATATAGTGATCCTGAAATAATGCCATCCACTCCAGCCCTAAAGCCGCACCTATTTGATCGACGCTGAATATTTAGCGAGATATTCTAGGCACGGTCCGCTACGTATTACAATTATTGAGATCAACCTTGATGGAATATTCTCAAACCTTAAACCTCTGTAATGCAAATATGTATCACAATTTGGAGGCTGTGCGTTATATTCTAAAAGCGCTTATGTTTCGTTCCTCGTTAAACTTTGAATGTCTCTAACCGTATGTTATATAACGATAAAAATAATTGTCAGGAGCTAAAATCAGTCCTTTCCTTATCAGTTGGCGAGTGAAAATTGTCCCCTGCTTCAGTCCTGTCACGATATAACGATCGGGTACGCGATTTTACCTCGTTCCAAATTTTTTTTTAGTTTTCGTTCGATAAAGGTGACGACTACTTTCAGACGAGATGATGACAATTTTTTTTTTTCAAAATAAAACATACTCAACCGCCTCAACCTTCAATTAATTCATCTTGCGGATGACCTTATAATTTTATAATTAACAATTTACGAGATTACACCCCGTGAAGAAGCTGTCTACTTCATTTTTCAATTGACCTTCGTTTAAACTATAAACTATCGTTCGACTCGGCGATTTTATCAATTCTCAAAAGACAGAGATCAGAATTCCAGTCGCACGGGTTCATGGTTATATCGTACGTACAACATCCTCTGTATTGTGGGTAAAAGGTAAATCAAATGTCAACAAATGATTCATACCTTCCCATCATTTAAACAGTCTTCCCAAAAAATTTAGCCCGAAGCAAAATTCTGAAATTACAGCTAACTCGTGTCCGCTCGACTTCCGTGATCGAAGATTCGCATTTAAATTATGTGAGTAGAAAAATAAATTAATCCAACGCCACGTTGTATAATACCTATGTGTGTTCGTAAGACTTAAGAAAAAATACATATAAATTGTATATCTCAAAGATATTTAATCCTTCGAAGGTTTTTATGGCAACCTCCAACCAGTCTTTTCGCATATTACACTTCGAGAAATTTCATCTTGTCCCTCGCGTAAATCTTTTTCAATTTTTTTATAGTCTTCAGGTCGCCGAAGGGGAAAAAGAACTAATTTCAGAGCCGATGGAGACCCCAGATGTTTGTAATGCGTATATTTATTTTATTTATATATGAATGGAAAAAAAATCACTCACTTGTTTCGCAATTATTTCTTCGTATAATTTGTGGTTTAGATATCCAGATATATTATATGAGCTTCGCTTACCAAAGGCGTTGGTGTTATCAAAGGACTGACAAATGGGTCTTTGCAGAATTTAGGACCGTAAGAACCTCGTGGTCCGGCACATGTTTCGGGGGCTCGTCTTTGAGGCAGAGATTAGTAAACTGGGGCTAAAGGAAGAGAAGGCGAATAATTGACGACATAAGTCACGTGTTAAGGTTAATTGCGGCTAACCGTTGACCCCTAGTCAATAAATTGGATATCTCTACCGATATCATAGCAGCTGCGGATTATCCATACGCACAAATTTCAAACTTTTCAATTTCCCCTTTAATTCCGTGACGGTTTTTTCTTGCACAAGTTTTGATCAGCTGCTCCCTTTAATGTTAAGGTTCGACTTGGATTATACCTTAATTACTGTGATTATCGTTAACCGTTTAGTTAAATTGGTTTAATAACTGATATTAGCCAGAAACTACCCTCTCCCAAGCACTTCATATCACACGCGTACATGAGACGATTCGCAATGCGTTGCGATTGATATAATATCGAAGAAAAATTTCAAGAATTTCAAACTTTCTGCAGATACGATTTTTTAATATTGTTTATCACACGTGATATTTATTCAATAAAAACTTTCGAAGAGCATGAAATAATTGAGGGGGGAAAAAATTAACAATTTTTACTAAATCTTATTCGTTTTTTTTTTTCTCTCAATAATTGTATCAACGTGATGAAAAATCAGCTTGATTCGTTTAAATTATTCGAAATATTTCCAACCTAACCACCTCTCAACATCATAAGTCAGATAGCTCCGACAAATTAAGCGAGGGCAGCAGGGGCGAGAGGGGCGGGTGCCGCAGGAATTTCAGGGACAGTGGGAAGATGATCACCAATTGGGTGGTATCCATCTTCGTCAGCGGTCCAGGTCAACACGATCCTTACTCCTGAGGGTGAAGTGTATGCCTCAGATCCTGACTGGACCAAAACGAAGTCTTTTCCATCAGCAGTGATCTTCAGAACTCCTTGACGAGTTATCGTGGTTCCATCGCCAGTTGTGTACCTTAAATAGATCGTAGGTTTAAAATATCATGAGCAATTCAATCGACTCTTTTTTTTTTCATTTCTAATTTCATTGCATAGAATTGTTACTTACGATAGCGAGAATTGGCCGTATGCGTCGCGTTCTTCGTCAAATTGGAGGATGGGAACGGGCGTCGGTCTTGGTTCTTCCAGCGCAGCGGGTGCAGCTGTAGCGACGGCCACGAGGGCGGCGACGATCAGAATCTGTAGATATTCATTTAACATGTTAAAAAAACACGGAAAATAACCGTTGACCAATTTCAATTGTCAAATATTCAAGTTGGAAGTAAAATTTTCAACGAGGAGATAAATCCAAAAATTATTTATTTTTCAATTTTTTTTTTCTATTTCGTCAACTTTAGATCAATGTATCGTCATAGGATACAACTCACAAGTTTCATGTTGAACTGCAGATGAGGTGTACTAAAAGACGGATGAGATTGAACTGATGAAAACTTCCGAAAACTTAGAGTATTTATAATGAGTTTGAAAACCCTCGGGACAAATGTAATAGGGATCTCACCGATCAAAACATGTCCAGCGTGCTGTAATTATATTGCCAGCGATTTCTTCGACACGTATCAATATAATGCTGTAGATGAAGAAATGTAGATTTTGTCTGTACTAATTTTAAAGAATGATTATATTTAGAACAAAGTCGTAAGACGTGTTTTATGACGTAAAAATTTTTGCTAATTCTAAGAGGATATTCCGGTGGTCAGAAACGGATTATTATTTAAATTATAATATAATAATGTTATGAAGAAATTTTAACTTCATTTCAAGCCCCTCCGAAAGAATCAATCGGGTTAAAGGAGTTAAAAAGTAAAGTCAACCAATTAAACTCTTAAGGAAGTAATTTTTTTTTATCAGACTTTAATATTCTCTCGGGCTTCGCTTCATTTGCACGGTAGCTGTGGTACGTTATAAAAAAAAAAGGGTTCTCCCTCTTTTTTTTTTATTAATTAGTACTTTCATTTGCTTTCTGCATTACCGTTCAATATTTGTGTTGATTATTTGTCCGAAATTATCAAGTTTCATCACAGCAGATCGAATGCATTGGAAAAAAAAAGAAGAAATCAATCAATCGAATATGTCGTCGTTCGGGAAAATTAACGACTGTGTTGATCTAAATAAATCATCAGATATTAGACATTGAATACCTGAAATGAATAACTTTTAAATTAATTCTATGAATGTAAGCCATCTGAATATCGAGGTGAAGAAATTTTTGTTCTCTGGTATCTGAAATGAAAACTAAAATTTTTGAACTACGGTTTCAAAGTCGGAAATATCATATATTGTACAGGTGCAGTCTACTCGTAAGAATAATGTGCATTTCGTAAATAGAAATTGAAATTTAAAAGCAATTATTGCCCGGAGAAAATTTTCACATTATTTACCGATCGTTATCTTCGATTCCCGAGTTGACCAATAAGTGAAAAGGCTTGTTTTCCAATGCTAGCTGTTAATACAGGATACCGTAAATGTTGATTATTCTTATGTGAGGGGTTTCAATTTTGGTATAAATGGGCGGTAAAATTCACTCTGGACATCACAGCTCCAACAGCCCTCCAAAGAACACCAACAGTTCTTCCGAATACCAAACGAAAGCTCATCATGAAATTCGTGAGTACTTTTCCACCGACTCAATAATAACTTAGAAAAATATATACCGACCGATTTTACATACATCTAACGGTTCTCTTGTTTTTCATTGACAAAATTTCATAATTACATATTTATATATAACCATGAAAAGTGAAAAAATTTATAAGAGTATAATTAAGACGAGAAAATAAGTTTGATAATCCTCATCGTTACCAACCGGCTATCGATTTACTCATCAGTTCTCCATTATACAATAATAAATATTTTCTCATCGACAGATAATCGTTCTCGCTGCTCTGGCCGCCGTCGCCGTCGCTCGTCCCGAGGGTGGTGCTCCTGCCCCAGTAATTCCTATTTTGGAATACTCTTTGACTCGTGATGAGTTCGGTCAATTTGCTTTGAGCTACCTCACTGGTGATGGAACCAGAGTTACCGAACAGGGAGCTCTCGTCCCAAATGCTGAAAATACCGGACACGTTCTCATCAAGCAGGGAACCCTCAGCTACTTCTCCCCCGATGGAACTCCCATCGAACTGAGCTGGACTTCTGACGCCGACGGTTTCAATGCCAAGGGAGACCATCTTCCCGTACCTCCAGCGCCCATCGATCCAGTAGCAGAAAAACTTTCATAGATGACTCATTATTTATAAAAATATGTACTTGTACATTATGTTTTGTATTTTTTTTTTTTAAATTTCAATCGGTGAGAGTCATTGACAATCAGCAAATACTTGTTCGCAGATTGTCAAGGATTTTCTCCGATCTAGATTTAGAAAAACTGATAAACTTCTTGAAAATACAAACTGGAATTTGATAATTATGCATTTTTTCATTTTACCTCATTTTTTTTTTATCGACCCAATCAGTATTATCATTAAAATATACTCTTCCGAATTATTACCTGAATTATTTTACAAAAGCAACGATCAATATTCGACTATATAGATGATTGCGGTAGAAATATTCAAGTTTGTTCAATTTAAATAATTAATCTACAGAAAATAGAATTCAAACCAACATTGAATATGTTTTACTTTACTCATAGCCATCGCGATCGAAAAATTTGGCTGAAAAATCTGCGAAAATTTATCATACTAACTAAATTGCTCGTAATCGTAGAAATATGATGAGAAACACGAGGGTATAAGGATAAGTCTACAAACTATTATGGTGCAAAAATATTTGAAGAAGCTTTCATTAATATCTCATCGCATTTTGATAAGTTATCGCTAACGTTGAAACACCCTTTTAACGGCGTGTCCCGCGAGATTAATTTTTTGCATCGGGGATTAAGGAATTCAAATTTTTTTGAGCTATTCGCGAATTATTATTAGGCGAGACGAAGTTGTTTGTATATAATATGTCTGGTCGTCTTGTCTACTCAGCTTGAATTTCCTCGCCGATATATTTTGTAGTCAAGATTCCAGTTCTAGATTCATTCCAATCATTGATCGTGACATTGAATACCTTACAATTAGCATTCCTTAGTTATTATCCGGCGTGGATGAAAGATTCGGAATTTATAAAAGTCTCAAGTTTCTTCGAGAGGAAACAATTTCCATAGAATTGGAATACTCAATTGACGTCTTATAGATTATATATTAAAACCTCGTGATTTCTTAGCCTGTTGTTACGCTGCGATCCGATTATTTTATTTAAAAATCAAAGAATATTCGCATAATTAATTTACGTTGACGAATTTTTAAACCTCCAATTCAATTCCTCCAACTAGAATATATGTAGTATGTTGTTTATAAGTTTTCAATTTTCATATATACTAACTCGAACTTATCTTATTCATAATTACGTTTCAAGCACGGCACAAGTAACTTCCGGAAAGAAACTACATTAGAAAATCTATTTAAAGTTGAAATGATGATTTTCTTCTCTGTGGTATTAAAAAAGTTGGACCACAAATTGGAAAACGCATATAGAATACGGCTAACAACGAAACAAAGTTTTCCCAGTACAATAATGCCGAATGATTATTGCGAAGATATACACGGAAAATTTGTCGAAAAACTATAACGTATCCTCTGATGAAATTTATTTGAACTTTGTTAATATTCCCTCCTTCATAATTTTTATTGTGTTTCATTTTATGAACAAACTGATATAAATAATCTTCAAGATTTCACCTGCGTTTATTTATAAGGTCATCAACATTTCTCGCTGGCGTCAGTTCGTAGCTGCGCAAGAGTATATAAGGGGTGATCGTAATTAGAAAATTTCGAAAGGATTTTACCGTTGATTTGTAGAAATTCGACAAATTTTAGGTTTCTCGTACACTCCGCGGCACGACGTGCAAATAGTCGATTTAATTAACGTTCAGCCACTCAATAAGTAATTTACCTAATTAACGCCTTCCGTTTGAGAATCACTACTGTATCACTAGCGAAATGAAATCTAACAAAGTTTATGATTTTACAATCCTCAGGTCAGATTGCGATAAAGACTTACATCGATATCGATTTTCCACTTCACTAAAAAGGGCCTTATCGGCCTAAACGGAATAGAGATGAGGGAGAAGCTTTTTGCTCGTGATATCAAAGCTGGATCGACTCGGTGAAAATTTTGACAAACGTAATTTTAATGAGATTAAATTAATTAAACACCTTTATTAAAACTTACCAATTCTCAGCGATTCTCCCCCGCTTTTCTCTCCATGCGAGAAAATTCGTATATCTTTCATTTCGTATCGACGATTAAAAAGCGTGAATCTCTTTAATCATTTGTAAATTGTAATTCGACGATTTCGCAAGTGCTACAGAGAGAAGAAAAAGAAAAAAAAGAAACAAAAGAACGAAGGTCGTTATAAATCACGTCTCACTAGAGGTTGTAGAATGCGATGAGTGAACAGAATTAATGACTAGTTCGAAACAGCCTAAATTGTGTAATAGGAATTATCATATCAAGACGCTCTTCATTCGAGTTTAATTACAATGCCTGTACAACGCGTATGTTTCGCCTGAAATTCGAATCCCAAAAGCAATCCGGTGGGAGTCGTAGGTTCTGGTAAAGTTCATTCCAAGAGTTTCAAGTTCACAGTGGAATTATACAAACGAGATAAAAATTGCGTGCGAAATGTTCGTCTGGCTATTCTAGCCCGGTGAAATTTTCCTTCACATTTCTCTATTCTGATCTTTTGCACGACACAGCTACTTATGAGAAAAAATAAATTAAAATGATTTTTACCACACACAGTCATTTTTTGTCGTCGAGCTATTTTATACGTCACTTATAATCGCGAGGCGATTATCAGAAATAATTTGCCTTAACGTTCTACTTTTTGCTTATGTATTGTTAATGTATTTGGTGTCTGAACTCAAATACCAAGATCGTGCAAAATCTTGCTAATTTTTTTGTCCACATAGATATACATGATCTTTTATTTTTCTTCTAGGCTATTATCGTTTAACTTCGGACTCTTTCCCACGCCTACGCCTTGTTGTGTGATATGTTATGTTCGTTTGCGGAGGACAATGGACCCCGCACCTCCTGGCTGTATGAGAAAAAAAACCTTTTAGCCAAAGGCCCATATAGCAAAATTATCGCGAAAAATATATCAGCCACGAAGGTTATTAACTATTGTACAACATGTGGGGGAAAAAATCAATCACGTGATTATGGAACTGTTACCAAAACAGAAATATACAAAACAAAGGATGTGACAAAGATGACGATGTAATTAGTCAATAATTATCTAAATATACTATAGATTTGTCTTCGTTGAAAATATTGCCTCACTTTTATTTTCCTTACTCTCAAATAATGAGTGCTTGATAAATTTGGGTAATCGAATATGAGCCGCGAAAGGCAGATGGTTTCGTTTAAGTTTCTTTTCGTTCAGGCTGCAGATTGCGTAAGTAAATCGTAGCAATTCATGTCGAGGTGAATCTGCCTCGCCGCTATTTGTCTGCAGTACAGAAATAGCCGCTATCTCGTCGTTCTTTATGGAGTGCGGTGTATAAGGGCGAAAGGAGGGGGGGGGGGGGGGGAGGCAATTTAGGAATAATAAGGATTGAATGTATTTTTTTCGATTTTGAATAGACCAAATCTTTTTTTTTATATTTCTTCTCATCGGAGTAAATAAAACAAATTATTATTGCCAATGAATATATTTTTCTCTTATAGGAACAAAATGGGGTACTATCCGAATAAAGTGAATTTTTATTCTCTCAAAATATAAAAAACCTATGGAAATAGGTAAAATTATTTCTTTGTAACTGGAAAAAAAAATCACAATACATTTATTAAGTGAAATCGTAAGAAGAAAAGAATGATCAAAAAACATGATTTTTTTTCTCTACGACATTTTTGGGGTATCCCATTTGGCCCGCTCGCCCTCTCCTCCCTCTCCCATCCCACCCCTATTTGACTGTGAAATCGTAAACCATTTACGTGAAAAGTGTCCCTTTTATATCCCTTCACCTTTGGACCGAATTATTTAGCAATTTGAATTTTTCAAGGGGTGACAGTAAATCACCGAGTAAAAAGAAAAAAATACCCTCATTTGCAATCTTCTGCAGATATATATATGAATTTTATCTTATATACATAAGAAGAAAATGGATCTGAGTAATTTTGGTTGAATTAGTCACCTAATTCTGGCAAGAATTGATCTTGAAAAGAGCTTTTTAAATTTGGATTAATTTCGTATCGTCCCTTCTAATCGGACGTATCGCAGTTGCATGTGCCTATAGGTACATCGAAATAGCACGTGTCCGATCGTGTGTATATGTCACATCCTGTTGTAAAGGTAATTGCGAACCGTTGCCCCGAATGTAATTAGGGATCAAAGTGGCGCCAAAGTTCGTCATATTTTACAGCAGAGTGTTAAATTACGCGTTGTGCGTAACGGATGTCGAATGTTAAAAATGCGCGAATGCAGCATATGCGGCAACCTCAATCATCTTGATTGCTGCATTACTTTCAAAATTTTACTACTTAATGGCATTCATCGATGCTTACGCTTGTTTTAATCGCGGTACGATCATGTAAACGTTAATGTATAGGCATATATTGTGTCTATACCTAAACTAACCTTTGTACGCAATCAGCGCCCTCTCATCCACCTGGATTATAATTATTGACAGGCGTACATAATGCGATGCGTTTGATGCGCAGGAATTTGGTATTTAATATTTTGCTGCATCTCCAGGTTTAGGTCACCGATCGCCTGCTGCTGCTGAATCGTGTCAACGAAAGGTGTGCCACTCGAGCATTTGGCCGGATCTGACATTATCGTTGATGCGTGTTATTCGCAGACACAAGAATACTCCCTTCGTTCTGAATAAACGAAGCGATGCAAGAATCGAAAGTGAAACTTATTTCACTGTAGATACATATATTATAGGGTAATAAATCAAATGGGGCGTTTAAAAAAAAGATCACCTCGATTCAACTTCATAATGTCCACGACGCACGAACGCAATTATACTTCCATGCATTTTATAGGTATATTTTTGTCGTCATGTGGTAGAAGCGCACGGTCGTTTTTTTTTTTGATATATCGATCGTACTGCGTTATCAGGTATCCCTTGCGTGATGGTATATTTTTTTTGAGCCAAATAATAAATTTTTTCCTGCAAAATCGTGGGTATGAAGGAAGTCGGATATCCGGTTCGGGAATCCATTTCGATTGCGCGGGAATCCATCGGACTTTGGAAACCCTCCGGATTTCTGGACGACCACGTCTTCCGCTGGATCACCTTCTGCTCTCTGAATTAGGATACATGTGTATACGGATCTGAGAATTACTCGAAATTGAACGATCGATTTACGTCGCCACGAGGAGAAAATAACAATCGCCAAACTTACCAGTTTTACATGTTCAAAAATGTGAACTTTTAAAGATTGTGCTGTGAAAGTCTGAAAAAAGTTTAAAGCTGAACGTCCTAATGAGGAGTAATTATAAATTTTGCGTAAACACAATTAGGTATACTTGTATAAACTTAAGCGTGACCATTTTCCGCGGAAGTAAATTGCCGCGCGGGGTCAAGGTTAAACCGTAAAACCACAGACTCGGCTTTTCATTAAGGAAGAACAATGTCTTCGAGTTATCAAGTCAGCTGGCAGCTTTGGTAATTCCTCCTTTCTAAGCTACTAACAATTTCACAATCTCCTGAGTGGTCCCAACTAGATTACCGCAGGACTCTAATTGCGTAAACGTCGAAACGACTTCAACGAAAATCGCGACGTAGAAATTTATGTTACCGTTGTTAGCAGCTATACTTAAAGACCGCTATTTCGCACAACCAAAATTTCCTTCCGTCCACTAAATCATACACATTCAGTTCGTAATTTTAGCTGCGATATCTGAAATTCCGCAAATTGTTATCTAACTGTAATTTCTACAGGATTCGTGTTTTTTTTTTTTTTCCTCTCTTTAAAAAAAGCTAACGTGCACGGAGATTCAGTTGGGTGCCCGTGGGTATTCGAAGGAAAAAAATATCCAGCGCATAGATGTACAAGCCCTATAGTGCTGAGGTAACGGAACAAAGAACGATGTAAAAGAAGGGGATGAAGCTGTCGGACCCTTTTGTTTCGTACAGTGGTGGAGTTGAGCATTACCCGAAAAGGGAAAAGTAGAAGTTCCGCTTTTAGTACGAAAAACTCGTGTAAAGTTTTCGGTCGAGTTATCTATAGACAAGTAAATTTTGCCTTGGCATATTCTTTCATCTGAAAAATTCAATCAAAATGTTGCTATTGTTATTGGGAAAATTTTTTGACAGAAGAAATCGTAATAATAATAATCGTATCAATAATGATACAGGAATTATACCAATTTTTGATTACAGGAAACAAGCCGTTTCCCAGGAGCCTAAAAACCACCCTTTTAACCTTTTTCTGTAACGCTGAAGCGGAAGCTTATTGAAGTAATTATAAAAATAGAGTGCACTTAATGGATGGCGGAAACGTGGCTGAATTTTTTTAGTTATACGAGGAGAAGGAGGTATAGATTTCGTTAATTGGGAGGTGGGAGAAATGTAAAATGATACATTTATTGAACGTTTCCTCTTTTGAAGCGGTGTCAGGTTAGATGCTTATCACTTTTGGCATAACTGTAACTTGCAGTCGTTACGTTCAGTAATTGGCACTAAAACGTAGATTGGATGATTTTCGAGGTTTTTTACACCGCAGTTTACCTCAATTTCAATCCACGCGGAAGAAATAATCGATTATCTCAAAAAACATGATCGCTGTCGGCCAAAAACTATCGAGTAATTTGAACGATAATTTTAGAAAACTGGTCGATTCGGAAATTGGATCTTTTTGAAAAAAAAAAATGGGCGCCTCCGATTCTTCTTTGCTTTTGGGACTCGGTTCCTTATAAAGGAAATGCCGATCGACTGTCCAACGATGAACCGTTCAGAGTCTCTCCTTTGATCCAAAAAATTTTGTTCATTAATTTTTTTCTATTTCAAAATAAACGTGAATAATATCGAACTATATGCTCCACAACCTTCACGAACGGCGGAGAATTTCTAATACCTAGCGTAGTTCTTTGATGTTGAAAATAGGTATACATATAATCGATCGGAAAGCGAGTGTTTGATACATAATGTAAAAATTTCAAAACACACTCTTCCCACGTAAGCTGCAGTGTTCCAAAATGGCAAAGAGCATCATGAGATTTAAATAAAATATTGATGAACTTCAAAGTGTTAATACCACCAACGATGGAGTGGTCGTCGTTGCAAAGCTGTTGCACTTTGCTCACTTCTAACTATTTAAATTCGCGATTGCAAATTGTGAATTTGCCGAGGGGGTAACCGCTTGTGAAATATTTAGGACAGTTAATTTTGAAGTGATATGGAATACTAGTGGAATGCTCATGAGTACATCAAGCTAGGAATAAATCCCTCATTTTTTCACTTTTTGGAGCGATAAATTGGCGATAACTCGATCAATTTTATAGATGGATCAATTTAGCTTGTAGATTCGTGTTCCTGAGGTCAAAGTACGTCAGAAAAGTGTCCTGCAGTCGCTTTTAAAATTTTTTTATTTCTGGCCCAAAAATTGAAAAAATCCAAAGGGGTATACCTTAGATTTTCGTCGATTTTTGGGCCAAAAATCAACATTTTTTTAAATCGATAGGAGGACACTTTTCTGACGTATTTTGACCTCAGGAACACGAATCTGCACGCTAAATTGATCTATCTATAAAATTGATCGAGTTATTGCCAATTTATTGCTCCAAAAAGTGAAAAAATCGAGATATGTCGATGGGATATTTTTCTAGCTTGATTTAGCCGACGAATTCGTGTTCCTGAGGTAAAAATACGTCAGAAAAATGTCCTACGATCGATTTAAAAAAATGTTGATTTTTGACCCCAAAATCGACAAAAATCTAAGGTATACCCCTTTGGATTTTTTCGATTTTTGGGCTAAAAATGAAGTATTTTTAAAATCGATTGCAGGACACTTTTCTGACGTATTTTGGCCTCAGGAACACGAATCCGTGAAGTAAATCGAGCTAGAAAAATATCCCATCGAGATATCTTCATTTTTTCACTGTTTGGAGCGATAAATTGGCGATAACTCGACCAATTTTATAGATAGATCAATTTGGCTTTCAGATTCGGATTTCTGAGCTCGAAATACGTCAGAATACCATAGGAGACCCTTAAAAAAAAAATGTCGATTTTTGACCCCAAAATCGACAAAAATCTGAGGTATACCCCTTTGGATTTTTGTACTCAACTCAACTCAACGTTGAGTTTCAAACGAGTGTTCAACGAATTCCATGGCTTTGCTATGCTCTAATTATAACGTACAAATGATCTGCTATTTATCGATCTATTGTCGTTTACTCATAGAATTTTGTTAACGACGTGCGACCTCGGGGTAATTAATTTTTCGAACCGGATACAATTCGGAATTGCATATTTATCGTTATGAACGATCACACAAACATTCTCACGACATAACATACCGATCTGGCCCGCGTCCTTTCACTTCAGACAGTGACGTAATTGGGAAGAAGATACTTCGCTACCTTGTACTATCTGATATAATCTGCCGCGTCCATAATAGTGGCGTCATATTGTCATCATTGTCATCGTAGTTCTAACGTGGCCAGTTATTTGGCGTTGACATTTGACAAAATCTGAATTAATAAACTATAATATTCTAATATGTCTGCAGATAATACTCAACTTCAAAATGAATACATTTCGCGGACGATTGACTCCGGGTTGTCTGTAACATTTTTTAATATCTTCGTCGCGCTGAAAGATTACATAATTATATCATGTTCCCACGTATAAAATACTATATAATAATAAGACAACCGACGATTGTCTAAATTTGGTTACATAAATTTGCCCTTTATTGCGCATTCATTGTTTTCGATTGACACAACGAGTATATAAATTACCCCGAGTCACTATGGTTGCCGATAAAAAATTCATGTAAAGAAATCAATCGAACGATATCTTAAAGATTTGAATTTTGTGTGTATATCTATTTGAAAATTTTTGATCGAAACTTGAGATTTTGTACTTTCTAATAGAATAGATATATATTATCCTCGGGGTCAGTCTCGCCCGCCACCGGACATTCTAAAAGTTGAAACAGTTTTGTAGTCAAATTTAAAATCCATTATGAAGGAATTTATTATACAGCTATCAGGTAAGAATTTGGTTTCAGTTCTTTTTTTCCTACAGAACTCGGCACACGTTTCTATAGTGTACCAAATTTTTCGATCTTATAATTCCATTAGTCTGAACATCATAAAAGTCCAAGCAATGCACGCTAAGATTTAAAAGGAACAAGATAATTTTGAGTACAAAACTGTCAGTGGTCGAATATTTAGTAGCCAGGTGAGGCATAAAGAATCGTGGTAAATTGTCTAGTTTTTACCTTTCGTCTCATTTGAATTAATCATTCGATTAAAGCTGATCAATATTCATATCCAGTTTTTCTATTTATTAATTGTCAATTCATTTTTTTATTCTTAGTTTTTTTATTTCTTCAAGTCTCAAAGTAATGCACCGATATATTTCGTATGTAAAATAAGAGTAGGTATAATTAACTTGAAAGATTCCACGTAGATCATGATTAATATATACACATGTGAGTATATATAAATAAATTATCGAGATTCATGTATCATCGTTTTATTTATTTCGTAGAACACAATTTTTGTATTTTATGGCAAACGAAAAATTTTGTTCGACTGATTCAAAAACCTGCGGGAAAATTTCCGCTTGATTCAGCAGCTAATAAAACATTTAAATAACCGGCACACGTTCAGATGAACATCCGTATAAACTTCTCGTTGTTTATTTCTTTCTTTATTTCATTTTTTTTTTAATGGATAGGAATCGTGACAAAAAACCAAAATTATTACAACTAGTTATACAAAAACAACAGTCATGTATCTGCACAACTTTACCGATCAAAATAATAATTATTATGTATCAAAATAACGATGATAAATTAATTAGGTATTTTTCCTTTTTTTTCGCTGTAGGTTCTAACCGATGAAAAAAATGTTGGAAAAATTTTTGCGTGCAGTAGTTCTGTACGAGGTACTGAATTATTTCGTAGCTAGTTAAAATGAGGAACGATGAGAAAGACGAGTATAACGCACGGAAGTTCGGTAGTTATGTGCATAACTTTATACAAGAAGTTGATTAATAGCTCAATTAAACATTCTTACAGTCACCGAGAGTAAAATCGATTATTTTCGCAGTCATCTAACCTGCGAGATGTTGTAAAGTTTAAAGTACGGTCCATACCGCGCTTACAAAGCTGTAAAACGATCACGGTCATTACTTCGTCAATCAAAATGTCCGCACTATGGAAGTTGAAGGTTGTGCCATTACATCTATATGAATATTTGAATATCTGCGTTCGTCGCTTGTTTAACAAATAGTAAATTACACTTATTAATTACACCTCATTAGTAGAGAGGATAATTAGAATCAAGATATAATCGAGAATATTTAGAATTAATAGCGTCGAGATCAATCTACGGATTATCCCCTCTTCGTGTAACTGCCATACCGCAGCTGGTTACGGTTGTCATATCAAATATGAATCACCTCTCGAGAATTCATTCAATTGTAATAGGATATTTTGGCGAAGCAAATTATACTACGGGATTTGAAAGTTGAAACAGGGTGCAGCTCACCCGGCAAATATTTGTAGAGAGCTATGAATAAATTTAATAAATAGCTTACGACTGGACCTGCTTCTTAAAACATCTAATAGACAATAAACCCAGGCAATGATAGATATCGCATGTTAACAATTCCAAAGGCACTTGATTCACATTATACGTCCTCGATAACTGTATTAAAAGCTGAGCAATTCAAAAAAATACCAACGGTCAATTATCATTTTCAAACTGATCATATTTTCACTTATGCACGTTCCAGCTTCTGCTCGTAGTACACAATTCGCAAAACTTACAAGTATAAAAAAGCGTGGACGCGCATTCTCCATTTCCTACGTGGAAAACCAAAAAAAAGAAAAAAGAAAATAACTTTACAAAGCGATACGCGAAACTCATGATATAATATGATACCAACGCAAACCATCTGGATCCTTTTTGTCTTGCGGAAAAAACACGTTACCTGTGCAGAGCATAATAATAATGATAATAATAATAGGTTCAGAAAATTGCGCAAATGGGAGAGATGAAAAAATCGTACAGGGTGCTGAGGGTTCATGTAGATATTTCAGTTTTGTATTTTCCTAATATACGTATAACTGTGTCATGAATTCTGATACTATCTTTCTAAGTAAGATAAGCGTTGGGGAAGTTTCCATTAGTGCGATTTAAGTTAATGGAAATAAAAAGCTAAATGCGAATAATGTCAAATGAAATTTTATATACTTATATTCCTTTAATGGACCGACGCGGACGGGCGATGCTTTTAAGAGCTTTTGAACCAGTCAAGAATCTTCATCGTTTCAAACTATCCAAGCTATTATTTCAACATTGAAGAAATGATATTATTTAAAACGATGAACGAATCTGAAAGCTGATATAATATTATATATCCTCAGATTGATGCGCTAATGGCAAACTTCTCACGATTCAAGAGCTGCGGACTGAATCGATTGTTTTATTAGTTTAACTCGATTTTTGGAGGCTTACAAATTTGCATCGTCCTACATCAACGATGTGATTTCTTTTGAGTAATACGCGGCTAACAATGGATTGCGTAAAGGAGATCGAGTTATTGTTTTTACTAAAGATGGAAATAAATCTGAAATCAAACCGTAAATGATTGAATATACCTATGAAGAATTTCAGAGTAAAGTTTAGGTTAAATCAACGATGTAATTTAATAAATGGTACAGCGATTTCTATGATAAGAGTTTGTATATGATTAAAATATCCTCTGGGGTACGTATAACGAGTTTCCACAAAGTTTAGCATAATAACAAAACATCGTAACTTCCGAAGTTTAAATTAATCAAGGAATAACAATACTTACTGTTACGTGGTTTACTCTCTAATTAGAAAATATTAATTATCATTTTCCCAGTCTGAAGATCGAAAGCAAATAACCGCAAATATCATTCAAAATTCAGAAAATTCAAATCTCGAATCCCAACACTGCGGCGATCAGCTGAAATTTTTCAGTCTCAAAAAACGTCACTGTTTGTCTTTCTTCTTCCATTTCCGACCTTCGACTCGTGAGATCTAGTTTGATCTATCAATTAGTACCTACGATCTTCTTGGCTCTTACGGCGTTACATCCATAGAAATTCCGTTTGCAATAATTTGTACGCGTAACTGTTGAGGTATTATATGTATTACGTAATTGCGGAAGGAATCTTGTGTAAGTATACAAGGTAGATGTGTGCATATACCCACGTACGCATAAATAGCCACGAATAAACGTAAAGAATTACGCATCATTCACAGAGGAATTATTATACTACAAATACGTGTAAAAGCGTTCATTCCGAGATGCGTCACATACCTATGGTGTACATACGCATCGTAATATGGTCGTTTAAAAACTTTTACAAGTTTACCTTGCGTGCTTCTTCAATAGTAGGTATTTTGGCCTTCGGCTTTCAGTTGAAGATATTTCAGGAGTCGATCGATCACTTCAATAAATCAGTCGATCGCGCCCATGGGCTGCTAGAAAATGTCAATGATCGAAGGATATGAAATTACTGACTTTTTGTTTTAATTTTTAACGTTGAACAACCGATGGGTGTGAAGGTGCCGAAATTCCTTTGACGAATATCGAACTTCATTTCGATATCGTTCAATATTCAATTTCAAAAAATTTACCCATACGTCTTTGATAAAAAATTTCAATCGTTTCGAGCCTACATATATTTCTATTGGATTAAAGTATGAGAATTTTTTGTTTTAGGAATCGCTGGCCGATGCGCATTTTGCCCTGTTATCAAATTTATTAAACCGCCCCCGCTGATTGTTATTTAATAAATGCAGGTAGGGATAACGCGTTACACGCGACACTCGTCTGCTTCTGTTTTGCATATTTAGATACGAGTGAAAGATGGCGATCGTCGGCGTATAGATTAACATATGAATATTTTATAAAAATTTTCCCGTTGCGATTGCAGGGAGTATAATGTAGAAAAAAGAAAAAGAAGAATTAAGAAAATTCACATGAATCAAAAATCGTAAAAATTTAGAATTCATCCAATGGCGGAAGAGGGCATGCAGGGTTTTCCATGAAATAATCATATCACGTGATTTATCGAAAAGTTCGGGTTACCGCGTCGCTTTATTACTCCACTTTAAGTTTTTTATGTTACACTCGAGACGTATATACGTTGGGGTGAATCGGTTGACTCTGACCCCGTAAGCGATAGGAAAAAAAAATTTCACCGTCTTTGATTTAAAATGTTGGCTTTTTATTTCGAACCGAATTACCCGCTGTACATACCTTACATACGTATACGAAAATATACGAACAGCTTGAATCGAGACGAGACGAACCACACGTACCGTTCAGACCCAACCGCATCTCTAGATAAAAGTGAAAGTGTTATTACACGTCTTTTGACCAGGTTCACCATGACGTGCCCACCCCTTTTGAGGACTGCTTAAAATCAAGGAAGATTAAGGTCAGTGTAAAAACCGGCTTAAAATATCACGACGATTCACAGCTATGCTGCAGTTTCCATACCAGTTTTTATGCCTCGCGACAAAAAACAAAATTTGGCTGATAAGTCTGGCGTACGGTCTGTGGAAACGATCCGAGCATATAAAAAGTGCAATTCCATTGGAACGATCAACACCTGTTTGTTAATACTCCTAATCCGGATTGGTAATCCCCTTTGATTTCGCAAGTAGCATAAAATCCAACGCGAGTGAAAATCCTGATCATTATACACACCACTTCCAATAATGGCCGAACGGCGACGCGACACTCTTTGAGATCATTGACTGTAAAGTACTGATTGCTTTTTTTTCATCCACTTAATTTACATTCAAAGGTACACAGGTTTGTACATAGGTACTTATTAAGGGTATCGATAAAACGGTGGCTTCGATCAGTCTGACATCTCGTCTCTCTTTTCAGTCGTATAGCTCGAATATTTTTTGCTCTAGGTTCACGTTGCTTTTTGGGATAGCCTTGTCTCAAGTCCTTTTTCAAGGCATAGAGACGACAGCGTTGTCGAATCATCATTATTATTATTATTATTATTATTATTACGCTATTGTGCGTACATACGTATAGGTACGATATAACTTTTCTTTCAAATGTTAATCAGCTGTAGAAATTGTTTTTTTTTTTTTTTATCTATGTATTTTTTCTACGTACTAAAACGGCAGGCTGTTCTGAATTTTTAGCGAGATCAATAAATTGAAATCCAGTATTACAGGAGTCAAGAAAACTTTTGTGCTCGATATAAGGAGTCGTGGTGCAGTTGTAGGTATTGTACGCTGTGTATCGTATAATACGCGTTTCACTCATTTTTCATTTATTCATTTCTTCTGATTTTTTTCTACCCCCGAGAATATTCCATGATATACGATATTTGATTTGACAATTTTATACTAGAAGATCGCTTTCGAGTCGTTTTGAATTTTACCGAGAGCGATGTGGAAGTTTTATTGAAGGTTAGTTTTTCGTTTTTTTCTTTTTTTTTTTGTGATCTATAGATCTGCCGTCGGGGATATTCGATCTTATAAATTAGTTGCGGAATCGATGGGGCTTGTAATTATTCGGTAATCCTTGCCGAAAGAATTATCCTCGATCTTTGTGGCGTGAAAAATTATTCAGAGACCGAAGAATTACTTTAATTCTTTGATTCCGCTTGACTCATTAGAATTTCATGTTAAAGGTATGACGACCGCTAGTTTTAAACCGATAATGGATTTGCATAATCGTTCATCAAGTTGTTCGAGATACGTTAGGTTGCAAATTATTTCACCATTTTTAGATAGCGCGTATCGTTAATATTGCCTATTCATTTTTCTTCTTTCTTCATTCGTTTGAGTGCAGCTGAAATCTTCGCAATAAATTACCTTGCAGATTTCGCTGTGAAATATTGGAAGATTTTTTTGGGTGAAAACGACGATTATCTCAAAACTACACTCTTGGGTCTAGAGAATATTACTAGAAAGTTATCATCCCTTCGCTAGGGAATCGCTATCATACACTTTCATCATTTTTAGATAAAAATCTTTCGAGGGTTGCGTGGGATCCTTGAAAAATATCGAAAAGCTCGATCGTGCGAAGAGGTGTAAAATATTGTAAAAAATAGGAGAGAACCGCGAAGCTTACAGATCTTTTCGAGCAAACGTGTTACTGAAAGATCACGCGATTGGTAAGTGAAGTGAAAATATACCGGATAACACGTGTAGTATATCCACCCACGATATCTTTTTATTTTCATTTTATTTCATTCTATTTTTCACACTCGCTTTTGGTGAGAAATTTTTCGCCATTCGTATCCGGATAACCAAATTTCTCTGTATTACCATAATACGTGTTTCATAAATTGTTTTTTTTTTTTGTTTTGAACAGCGAAAAGGCAGGTAAATGCCTATACATACAGGGTATGTGTGCAATACCTTTGAGTTGAGGGAGTTGGACTTTTTCGTTTTACGTAATGGATCGGCGTCTCATCACTTCGGACGAATAGTTTATCTTATTTTTAGGTGCGATAAGATTATGCAATTGAATTTCTTTTCTCGTAAATTACGAAAAAGCATATATAGTTGACTTTCCGAACTTTGGTAGCATTTAGGCTGATTTATATGGCATACGTTAAATTCGATGGGGCATCTTCGCCAAGAGCGCGGGTGGCATTTAAAAAATATATATAGACATAGACTTGGCTCAAAATTTCAATCTTAAATTGAGATCTGAATGTTTTAGATAAGGATTAAATTAATCTTGCACACGCTAACCGAACTATTATCCAGGTATGTATATGTATATTTATAGTATTTATGTAAACGTAAGTATATAAATTTGCAACTTTCTGTTCTCCGCACGTTTATGTGCCTCGGTATGTTATATTGCCCGAACTTAAGTAATGGAAAAGTAAATTCACACCCGCGTAGCTGGTGGTGGTTGGAAATGACATAAATCTCGAGCGTTAAGGGCTTTGCAAAACTTGGTATAAAGTCGAACGACCTATAGTATATAGCATAGGGTATAGTTTCTATGCTCTCGGAAAAGTTTCGTACATGTACATCCGAATGAGTAAAATTTCAACATTTTGTATATTATCATACACGACGGGGATTATAAAGCAGAGAAGTATAGTGGGTGATAAATCTGCAACGTACTTATACTCATGACCGACCCGAAGCTGGGTACGCCTGTTGGTGAATTCATTTATTTCAATTGAATAAAGTGCACGTATACAACGATGAATTGCAGAAATCTTAAATCATGGATCTGAAGTATTATAATATCTGCGGTTGATGCTTCGTTTGATAATATTTTAATTGCTTGATAAACAGCCAAGAATACCTTCGCATATCGCAACTTTATAATGCGGAGTAGTATACCTATGGCTGCATACATTAGAGTGGAAATGGCAGAAGCGTCTTATAAATGAATCTGTAAACGGAACGTGCTTTTGAATTTATCGGTAAAATCATGACGTCATTCAACCAGGAGACAGAAGTACAAACACAAAAAATAAAAAATAAAATAAAAAGAAATACGAAATTATCACCCCTATCGTTTCGAACGCATTTCTTTTCCTTTTCCTTTTCCTTTTTTTTTTTTCGCAACCCACATCGATCACGTTACAGGATTTAAGTATATATATATTCGGTTAAAAATTTTTCCCCTCAATTTATTTATAACTTTACCGTCTCGTATTTTACTATCGTATGCCGATCAATTACTACCATGTGATGTTGCGTCCAAATTTTCCGTAGGGCAAAAAATGAATGAATGATTGAATAAATAAATAAAATGAAGCGATGTCTGATTGCCTGCTGTCTCTAGCAGCATTCGATATATTTTTTCGTATAATTTAATACGGCAATTCTTCGATCACGTCAACCGGTACAAATAGAATAAATAGACACATCAATTTGTTTTATGCTTTTATCTACGGTCGTTGAATTTGTCTAGTTTTTCTTTTCTTCCCCATCCCTCTAAGCGAGTCAAGATCACGCTCCTACTGCACTTAGAGTTCGAACCGGAAATCGTTGAAAACTTTTATTCGTATTCTCAATAAAGTATTGAGAGTTGCAGATAAAACAACTGCGATCACCGCATGTGTATCAGACGTGAATAATTTGGATCTCCTGTTTTTTCAAGCGAATATATTTCAGCTTTCATCATGTGAGCCGGATATACATGCAGGTTAATATCCTAGCTACGTATGTAATTCATTGAGACCGACATTGCATACCTCTTATACGAGAGGGTAAAAATGCTACCCATATCATCCCCTTTCCAAGGTTTTATATACAGCAAAATTTCTACTTTTCCTTTTTCTTTATCTTCCATTTCTCTATCTATAGTGTGGTAATTGTTTCGACTAGATCGAGCGAAACTTTTTTTTCTTTTTTTCTCTTTTCCACTCGCCTTATCGGACCACGGTAATTGGGATGTGTATACAGAGGTGATACCCCCGCCCGTCACGTTTTCAGTTTTAGTTTTAGATTTCTTTTTTTTTTCATTTTTCTGTTTTTTACGATTCATCGATCGCTCCGAGCCGCTCGAGCGGTAGTTAATTTTCCACCAACGTTTTATGGTTTAAGGGAGGCTGTGTGTACTCAAAAAATTCCACTCGCACTCGAACTCTTGGAGAATCTATAAATTTTTTCCTTCAATTATAGCAACTACTTACGTTTACTCAAAAGATTTGAGGAAAATTTTATACGTTCGTACTCTGTATAAAAAAAAAAGTGTAAAGCCGCGAGATCGCATATGTAATGCGCTACCTCTGCAGTGAATTCTCATTTATCAAAGTTCGGGGTATAAAAATTAACGTATCAGTTCAGCTGACTTTCACCATTTAATTATACCTAATTCTTTTATTCTTCGATTCTTTTTTTTTTTAATTTTTTCACATAAATTGGAATGCGTGATTCGAAACTCGTGAAAAGTATATCCTTCTTCCGGGAATCCCCAGGTTAAATTTGCTTGGCACACGTAGGGATTCTTTTGACCGGGTCGTTGACCGGTCAAGCCGATAATCTCTGCAGTATGGTCTGCATGCGGCGACGAACGGGAAGAGGTCGCGCACCAGTTGTTCTTCTGGGCCATAACTGGTTTCGGGTATATACGTATGTAAAATGTTATCTCCTTCTTAGGACTGCATTACACGACGTTCCAGCATCCATTGGGCGATCGGATGAACGAGATGGTTATTTGCGAAGCAGTCGTCTCTACACGTACATACCTAATTAATATCTACTATATCTACGTAGGTAATTAACGAGGTACATGTAGTGCTCACAAATTCCTGTCTGATAAAACTTTTACATTATACACACTCGGTAGCTAGGAAATTAATTAATTATAAAACGCCCAGAAATTAACTAGTCAATAATTCAGGTGGGAGGATATATGGGAAGTTGAGAAATTATTTACGAACTCTACCAATTCTCAGCGTAACGTTAACGCATATGAGATTAAAAATTCACTCGTTTCTCATCAATGCTACTCTTGATTAATCATTCGCCATTTTTCCAATTCTGTTTTGTACTACGAATAACAGTGATATCTACACTCATCGACCCGTATATATTCATTGAAATTTATTTCTATCTCTGTGCTATAATTATTTACAGTAATTAATCACGCGTTGAAATTAAGCTCGGTCGCTAGTCAAGCTACCTACGCCTAATGCGACGTCTTCGTAGGTAATCACCTACCCCTATCGAACGTATTTTCTGGCTCCCACATCAACCTTGCGGATGTAATTTATGTCGTCGGTGGGATTTGTCCCGAGGCGTTTCTATAATTATATAACGGATATAATAGTTTTTTATTTTTTCCATTTTTTTAATTTTTTGTTTTTTTAGCAAACCATGAAAGGTAGAAAATATTAACTCGTGCGGTGTGTAACGGAAAACGTTATCGGGAAATAGATATCCATAAATTTACCGCCCTTGAGTGACCTCTAAAAGAATACATAATGATCTAGCTGCAATTAAGCCAACCTAAATGCATAACAAACGTTTAATACAATGGATAAGTAAGATGCATCTTGTAAGCAGAAGGAGTTGATCATTGAAATATTCTGAGTAGGTATGTCAGTGATGGGACGATATGATACTTTTTTTACCACATCTATCTAACTACCTCAGTTACGCAACTTGTTTATTCTTCGTACATCAAATAGATGGAGATTTCTATTGGGGGAATTTCATTTTAGCTCTGAGGTTGAGTACCTAAACTATCTGGAATATTTCATACGATTAGTGACATTCGATCTCTTTCAAATACGTCAGAAAAGTGTCCTGCAACCGATTAAAAAAAATGTTAATTTTTGACCCCAAACTCGACAAAAATCTAAGGTATACCCCTTTGGATTTTTTCAATTTTTGGGCCGTAAATGAAGTATTTTAAAAATCGATCGTAGGACACTTTTCTGACGTATTTTGACTTCAGGAACACGAATCCGTCGACCAAATTGAGCTAAAAAAATATCCCATCGAGATATCTCAATTTTTTCACTTTTTGCAGCGATAAATTGGCGATAACTCGATCAATTTTATAGATAGATTAATTTCACTTGCAGATTCGTGTTCCTGAGGTCAAAATACGTCAGAAAAGTGTCCTGCGATCGATTTAAAAAAATGTTGATTTTTGACCCCAAAATCGACAAAAATCTAAGGTATACCCCTTTGGATTTTTTCCATTTTTGGGCCAAAAATGAAGTATTTTAAAAATCGATCGTAGGACACTTTTCTGACGTATTTTTACCTCAGGAACACGAATCCGTAGGCTAAATCAAGCTAGAAAAATATCCCATCAAGATATCTCGATTTTTTCACTTTTTGGAGCAATAAATTGGCAATAACTCGATCAATTTTATAGATAGATCAATTTAGCTCGCAGATTCGTGTTCCTGAGGTCAAAATACGTCAGAAAAGTGTCCTGCGATCGATTTAAAAAAATGTTGATTTTTGACCCCAAAATCGACCAAAATCTAAGGTTTTTTAAGGTCCCTTTGGATTTTTTTGGGTGTGAAATGATGTGAAATGGTTGGGACACCTATACCTATATCGAGTGAATACCCCCTCGCATTGCACTGACATGCTGAGAGTGAAGAAATTATCTACCGTGCAGTAGGTAATGCATCTCAACATGAATACGAAACATGAAATTACGGCAGAGAGTTATGTTGAATTAAACCAAAAAAAAAGAACAATGAAAAGAACATTCACTTATTAAAACTTGGCAATATTATATGAAAGAATTGAAGAATTCGTAGCGATTTTTGGTACTCTCGCTGATTTATTTTCGAAAGTAAATCTTATGATGCTGCAGCTATAAAGTTCATTAAGTGTGATTTATGCTGATTTTTTTTCCCTTTTTTTTTCAGGATTCCGTGATCTCCGGGAGCAGATGTGAAATTGCAGAGTGTAAATCGAATACGCGAAGGATTCTGTCATCACTGTATAAGCCGCGTCTATATATTTAAATACCAATAAATCAGATGGTTTGATAGCTCAATAATACGACTGTATAAGTCAGCGTTAAAGATTGAGCGATGGGACGGAGATTCTAGAAGCACCATGGACTTCCATAACCCGCACTGCAACCACGCTATGTAACTCGAGGGAAATGATCATGACGCTGTCATTATTGGTCGTACAAAGACGATGACTTGGCCCGTGGAAGTCACAACGCCGAAGGCACATTGTGATCTTTTATTGAAAATCATTTACTCATAGATTAAATATCTTGTTCGTGTCTCACCGTCTTGTCTCATTGAATTTCATAGATATTGACTGTCTTCTGCCCCCGAGACATCTGCTTTCAGGTGGGACAGTTCTGATTAAAAATCCTAACCCTTTTTTAAAGATTTTATTTTATATTTTATAAGAGAAATTTGTTGGGTAACGATTCGATGGGTCTACCAATTTTTTTGTCAGACGCTAAAATTTCCAAAATTATTGGGGTGATCATCCGTTCGAGATTTCTGTGAAATAATCTCCGCAGATTCTCTGAATCGAACGATTTTGAGAAAACGAAAATAATAATAATTAATATAATAAGTGTTATTTTTTCCGATCGTGAACATAAAGAACATATGATGGTTAATAAATTTTATTGATGCAAATTTTGATTCATGTTTTATATAGAAGTTTACCAATAACGATAGGTTGAAATAAATATCTGGCGTATTATGCAAAACCGAATAAATTAACGTCCTCGAAATTTTAGGTTGAAATATATATTTTTGCGAGGTTTTTGGTCGTCATCTTTAGCAGCGGTGACGTTATTCACATGAATATTGATTAGCTTTGGGGTTATTGTGGTGAATCCTATTGAGTATTTAAGTGTCATTAACATTCGTGCGCGATCATGACGATAAAAGTAGAAGCTTAAAACTTTACCCTTCACTATAAAGTGAAGTTAATAATTTGCGACATGCCGCAGTAGCCAGTCGGGTGGTAATCACACGCTAAATGAGAAATAAAAAATCGAAAGAAAAAAGATACATCCGGCTGACCGGTATTTGAAATTTTCAACGGTATAGAAGAAGGTAATATAATCCGAACATAAACTGCCAGAATATTCTCATGCAGTTTTTTTTAATAAAAACTCGAATCAGGTTTACAAAGATGAATAATTAGAAATGACATACGACACCATATGACTTAATCGGTCATCATTTAACCTGCAGTTGCTTCTGCGAATCGCGAGTGTGACGATTCTCTATCCGAATGCTTTCCAAATCTCAAGGACTATACGTGTCCTTTAATTAAAATGTACGACCGAAATTTATATTATGAGTTAAAATTATTCAGGTGTCCGTCGATATCGTTACTGTTTGACAATTTCTTCGTAGTTCGCATAAAGTTTGATATTCCTTTGTCATAATTAAAGAAAAATGCAATTAGCCGCGATTACGCTATGACCAAGTACACGAAAAGACGTTATTAGTTACAAACGTTGGCACGCGAAGATTCTATAAGCGCCCATAATACTGTCAACAATTATATTTTGTCTCATCAGCAATGTATCGAAGGCCAGACCTTAACATATAAAAACTAAAATATTAATCTGTGTACTTAAGCGAAGATGAGAAGAATTTACACGTAATATATGACGTTGATGCGACTGAATTCCTCCCATTCCTCTTGACCGTAATAAACGCGCGCCGCGTGTCTAATTGCCGAGTGTGAAACAAGCCGCGTTTGCAAATTCAATTGGTTGAATATTTCGCAATCTTTCAATGCCATTTGAAGATGCTAGTATTTTCAGTTTTTCAAACATGTGCTTCATTTTGTTTTATTATTTTGTTTTTCTTACGCTTTTTATTTATAAGCTGTAATATAAAGCTATACATATACATACGCCTCGAAAGGTTTCAAGCGCGATAAAGCTCAGCTGGAACCAATTTCTTTAGAAAGTTTCGCGCGAAAAGGTTTGCGAATTTTTTCTTTTTTTCTTTTCCTTTCTTTCATGTGCACAAGTTTACTCTCACCCACACACTCTGCGTTGGGCATTTAGATGACTTCGTCTCATAATTTCCAGTTCTAGTTCCCCAACAACATCCTCAACGCATCGATTCCTCGTTCATGCTTCGTAATCTGTTCCGATGTACAATTTTATGGTCACAAATGGTTCCTACCTCCCCCTCCAAGATTATGCAGCAATTAATTATAGAAGGTATGTCTCGCCGAGCATAACCTTGTTCGCCTTAATCCAAGCGATTTTCTTATCGCTGTGCAACTTACCGAATGATTATTTCAAATCTATACTATATATTATGTGCAGAACATTCATTTCCAGGGGTTTTCCTCTGCTTAGTTTATTCTTCCGCTTCACGTTATCCGGGATTTATTTATGTCCATCTGTTAGAGATACCGGTTAATGATATTTTCTACAACGATTAAATCACCCTCTTTATTATACGTAATCAGTTCGTTTAATTCGCTCTTTAAGATGAAAATAGAAACACACGAGCGGATTCCCATCGATAAGCTTTTCACTCCCGAATATCCAATTTTCAATGACGATATATCTGCAAGTTTCAAGGTCACAGAGTCAGTTTTTTCGTGGACTCATCAACGCGAGACATGAACGAACAATCGCATGCTATAAGTTAAAGAGCGTCGTGAGAGGTGAGATAGACAGAGATTCCTGAATTAGTCTAAAGACAATTGGACGTACAAACTTGCGAGTCCTTTGAACGGATTTTCCATACCCTTTTCCATTCAGCGACACGATAAATCATTTTAAGTTAAATGAATGAATGAAAGTGCTGTGAAATACAAAGGAGCAAAGGTTTCATTCCTTATACTATGGATATATCCTCGATTTTCCTTTGATTTCTTCTTTTTCTTTTCTTTTTTTTTCATTTCATTTACGTTCGCCTCGTGATTTTTCCTTCTTTGATAAGCTATCGCACCTCGGTGTATCCTTTGATTTAAATATACATACCATCAAGTGTATTCGCAACGGCAGCTGGAAATGACGTACTCAAAGAGTGCCGGTTTGAAAACTGGATTTGAGAGGGAAAATACGTATATAAAGGATCAATGCGAGCAGCTGCGGGAAATAAAATTGCCACCATCCTGTATTAAAGCTGATATATAATAATAAAGCCCAGGGCGTTCCGCCTCTCTTGGAAGGTTAAATATAGCGATCGAGAATCTTATACATGTGTATAAGGTTATGTATATGATGATAGTTGACAAAACGTGCACGACATTTTTAATCAAAAACCACGAAACCGTACGACAACGGTGATGTCAACTCAACGAGGGCGATTAATCTCGAATACCGCATGACAAAATTTACGGGAATCGGAAAAAAGGCGACAAAAAAACGTATCGCTAAAAAAATACCGAAAATAAAATGGCGTACGATATATTTTTGGACATACGTTATCCGTCCCCATTTCTTTTTTCTTTATCTTTTTTCTCTTCTTGACGAACAAAAAATCGTGGAATATTACAGTTTCAACAGACAAGCGATAAATAAATAATCAAATTCATTGAGGAATTATATCTATAGTTTATGCTATCGATTAGACGTTATACGCAGGTAATGTTCACGTCCGCCAATAATATACACGTGAGAATTTATGCAAATCAAAGATTAGTGCCATTGACGATATTATACGTATCGGTTTACGTATTATTCGATAATTCTTAGATCGCAAATATATTTCTACATCTATATTCACTACATTCGAATGGGAAATCATTTACATTTTAATCGTCGATCGTCATCAGATCGGGGCAGGTATATACCCGCATGTGGATTATTATAATAGCGCAAAATCGTCCTAGCGCTGTTATAAGCTGCTTATAAACCGAATTTGGTCAAGCAATTAATTTAATTCCCGGTAGAAAATTTACTCCTCAGTTCATCTATAATTGGAGCGATAGCACCCCAAACTATATTCCACATATAGGGTATGGACCTGCAGGGATTCATGGTCATGTGGGAGTTCTATAATTTTCGGACGTTAATAACTTCCTGTATATAAGCTACATAAACTTGGTAATGAATTTTTCTCATCTAATTTACGAAACGACGATATCATAATTTTGATAACTGAATCGAGTCATTGATTCCTCGTATATATTCACAAATCGATAAATATTACTAGTATAGTTACCGTTCATTTTACCATAAAGACGCGCGCGTATGCCCATATTTGTTCGTTCAGGTGCAGGTAGCCGATGGCAGCTGGTAGCG
Source organism: Athalia cordata (assembly GCA_963932425.1). Lineage (NCBI taxonomy): Eukaryota > Metazoa > Arthropoda > Insecta > Hymenoptera > Athaliidae > Athalia > Athalia cordata. The sequence continues at coordinate 31,548,752 of OZ010627.1, read as the reverse complement.
GATAAAATATGAAAAACAACGTCGGCAGTATTCTAATTTATAGCCAGGATCTAATCTCTCTGTATACGTTCAAGAAAATATGGAGATATAGAAAGAGAGAGAGGTCGGTGTCCCAGGATATTGTTGGTAGTCGTATTGCGACGGTGGGAGAACACGTGCCGTACGTATCGCTACCATCATACCTACCACGCATATATTTTCTGTTAGTTTCGTTAAAAATTCACGAAACGTGGGATCAAACGTGTGCTGCATGGAAAATTATTTTATTTTATTTTTTAAACATTTTTTTAAATTTTTTTTGGTTTTTTTTTCAACGGTAGCGCACAGGCACCGTACTCTTATGCCACCGATCTCGGTGAGTCAGGTGGGATTTTCGCAAGTTTACTCTCAGCTAGTTTACCGCGGGCACATGCGTTAGCGATTACTCAAAAGTACATACGACGCGATGTTATCCGTATCCGGAATCTCCGCTAATTTTAATCGCAAAGATAATATCGTGGGCTGAATTTTTAGCCCGGTTATCTACGTCGGCTAATCTGAACATCTCTCTTTCTTTTTTTTTTACAAAATTTTCTCTCACATAATCAATCGAATTGCCCATGGAATGTTTTATGAACTTGAAAGTATATAGATACAGCGAAAAACCAGTCGGAGGAAAATAATAAATAAACGAAGAAATGAATAACTTACATCAGATCCGTGCAGGTACCAGGTGGTAACGATTGCCATGGATGGTAACATAAAATTTATGGAATAAAAAAATTTGAAGACAAAAAACCAAGATAAAAAAGATCATGATAAATATGAACTTATACGTGGATGTTGGTAGTTTCATTTTTCACTTATAACTCCCGCTGCGTAGGATTCGTCCTGCGGATGCAGCGAGGGTAGCCTGCATTGGCATATAATATGCGAACATTTTCTGCATATCAAAGAAAACTATTTGCGTCTAGCGATCGTTCGCCTACGTCGCTATAAACCGGTTGCCTTAGTGATATGCCTACCTACTGCTTCAGCGACGGTACATTATATATGGATGCAAAATATCCACGGCACCACCAGTCGCAAATGGTTTTTTTTCTCTTCTTTTCTTTTTTCATCACCATCTTCAGATGCTCCGGATCGCCTTTCCATCGACGCCCTTTTCTTTTTATGTTCATTTCAGCTGCAGTCGTCGTTCGTCCTTCTGTTTTATCTTTTTTTTTTCTCTGGTCCTGGAATTAAATATCGTGAACGCGCATCAGCGGCACCGTGTGCACGATATCGTCTCGCGATCCATCTTGACTCACGACACCGATCCCGACGTCGACGAAGAAATGTAAAACCCCGCCGAATGCGCGGCGATCCGAGACGGGTCTAATGTGAGATGGAGGGCCACGTGATACATGACGTCATACCACGCCTGCGAAATACCGAAAGCCGGACTCGCCGGGAAGCAGTAAAAAAAAGAATATTGAAAATTCGAGAAAATAAAGAATCGACAAATGAGAGACGAGAAGAAAAAATATGTAAATAAACTTACAGAGGTATACCCGCCATTAACGAGGAAGAAACGTGCGGAATAAAATATTATACCGTTGGCTTTCGCATACTGTACGATCAAAAAGTCACCCCTGTTGCTTTGTACGTGGATACGACCCACGCCGAAGGATGCTGAATAAGGAAAGTACCGATTGCTTCTTCGCAGAAGGTAGATCGAGGTACACGAGATCTTTAAATATATCTTCCATCCAGCATCTACACTTTTAACCTTTTGTGGGTCGAAGAGATTTATTAGCATTAATATTGTTTTTTCAATGTTCAAGAACATGTCCTCGTCGAGCAGCTGACTTTATTACGCTGAAAATTTCGCAGTATTTCGGCTGTGACTTTGAGTCACGTTCCGTAGACCAGGATTTCATTACTTCGCGGTTACCGCGTGACTGGTTCGTCCACTTACTTCATTTTTTCCTCTGGGATATGCGTATGTACCAGACTCGTAAGCGGATGTACAATATTTCCAGGCAAACTTACAGTCTGGAGAATTTTTTTCCCTTTTTTTACTCAATGAAAAAAACGAAAAAATTAAATCAGCGCTTTTCGATGGTATTTGTTTCCATACCCACGAGATGCACTTTACATTATTGGTTCTAATTTCCCTGAGGTAATTTTTTCTTCGTCTATAACCCAGTGATTTTTTTCTGCGTTATTATCCTCAATCAGGATATTGTGTATATCGTCTGATTTAATGGAAAGTTGGGGATGAAAATTTCAAGATTCGTCCGACGAAAGAACCAAGCACACCTTGGTAATCTACTGGCTGAGAACAATGTGAACGAATGTCTTAAAACTGCCTAATTACTGGCATTTATCAGGTCGCATTAGGACGGCGGAAAAAGATCGGGGAAAAAAACCAGAAAAACAACGAAGAAGAGAACGTTTCGGTAAAAACATCGAGCACGGGGTTTCAGCCTTTCCTCAAAATCCTCTACCTTGTTCGTCTAGCTAATTTATATTCTCGTATAACAGACGCAGTCGTTATAGAACTTGCAACTGACTGGGAAAAATTGCCATTTAAATGTCACGCAATACATCAGAGGAGATGGACAGGGCTGGGCAGAATTAAATGTTAGGCGACGAAATAAATCGTGACAAAGTCGACTTTATCGAATATAAAAATCAAGCATTCGATGCGATCTTCGAACCGTTTTCAGCGATTCGCTTTTGGTCTCGTGTAATCCGAAACTTCGCCCCTCTCGGGGTCATTGACGCGATTTTATCGGGCGCGTGAAGTAAAAAAAGGAAAAAATAAGAAGCTACTGGGCAAGCATAAAAAATGGAAGCAAATAATTCGATCGCGAGTAAGGGGTGTTAGGGTCAGTCGTTACTATAAAAAAGGAGCGCACTCAAATTACAATAAAACTTTCTATAACCATTACTGGCAACACAATAAGTTACGTTGTACGTAGGCATATAGCTAATGCCGAAAGGAATAGGTTATAAAATGACGAGATCAATGGTATTTGATTTTTAAGCGTGGGAGATTGGTGGTGCAGTATACTTTCTCCGAAACTACACGCATATATTACGTATTATACGTACGCTAGGTTCACGTAGAGATATATCAGACCCATACCAATCTGATTAATGACTGACATGAAATTCACATCACAGCGATGAGAGGAGCGCCGATAAAAGTTATAACTGCAAAAGAAACGTACACGTGTTATTTTAATTAAAAGTTATAAGAGAAAAAAATAAGAAATCATGGATAAAACAATCTTCGTACCGATTACTCAGAATTACCTTACGTAGTATTTGAATAAATTATCACTCCTCACAACCAACTCATCGTCGGGGCAATGATCTACCCGATCATATTCTCATGCACTTGAATCGAGTTATCAATGGACTTTTAATTATTCATTCTTTCCTCAAACTATACTTCCACGATAAAGCTGATTTACGTGTATTCTTGCATTTCATTGCATTCTTAATCTAAGCATACATCACGTACGGTGTAATAAGTGAGCCCATGACTTTTCTTCCTTTCTTTCTTTTTTTTTCTTCTGACCTTTGCTCATATATTCCTAAAACTCTTGTCCCATAATTTGTGTCATTCGCGGTGGAAAATACCCGATGACCATATAATAAAATATCCCACGAATGATGCGCGTTATGTAATCAAAAAAAAAAAAAAGAAAAAACTAAACAAAAAAAACAACTATATGGTATAATATATTCAATGAATTTTTCTTTCCTTTTTACTTTGTTTATTTGACGATAAGATGTTCCTCATCTATACAGTTAAATGGGGACTAATATAAGTCGTCTCGATATATTAATTAAATATCTAATATTCATGAAGGTGCAGCAATTAAACGCGACATCGGAGCATGTTAAGACTTTAAAACGGTTCGCAATAAAAAGTACACGTCTAGTGTGATGAATATTTATAGAATAATTATAGCGGCTTTGGATTATCGTTCCGTTAATCGTGTTACATCGTTGTGATATTTTTTTTTCTTACAGCGGTTCATTTGTCCCTTTTTTTTTTCTTCTTCCTAAACGGGACACGTAACACGTCCGCCCGTCTTCGAACGTTTGTCAAAATCTGTTCCCTCGATCTCGAAAGTCACGCAACTGCAGAGCGACGGGAGAGGCGAGTGTTTCTAAAATCTTGGAAATCGGGTACATAAAAATGTTACCGATGACTGATGGCGACTATACATGTAGTAGAGTGGACGTTGAACTCACGTTTTCAATGTCAAGTTCAATCGCGGTTCCCGGATTTTTAATATTCCTCAATTTATTTGATTCACATTTTTATCACGAACAATGTTACGTTCATTTATGTATATTTCAACCGTGCGTATTACCAACTTCTGCGGTGGAGTAACAGAGATGGAAAGATTCACGAGCTTAGAAAAGAATTTGAAAAGAATTTGAAAATACATAAAAGAGAATGTAGTTGGCATTCGAGACTACGCTGCGATATGCCGGCAAAATTTCTCTGTATAGACTAGAAGTACACGTATTAATTATATGAAACACTTGTTGCTTGTAAATAGCTACAGTAATCGGAGGAACGACAACGATGTTCAAGTCTTTGCGCTCTGTGGTACAAGTGGGTATACAGATATACGGGGATCCGTCTTATGACAGAGAAGAAGTTCGCTGGATATGCTCAATTGTTGGAATACGGCAGACCCGCTATAACCTGACATTAATCATGAACAAAGGTAGGCAAACCGGTGAACAAAGTAACGACTTCTATCTTCCAACGCATTAATTATATGGGAGATCCACAAACGTTTAGTGTCTTCAAGAAAATCACCCGCAGGTAAATGTCAAAGACGCGTTTTGTACACGTTTCTCGCTAATTTGAAAATTTCTATCTAAGTACATAATAGTGTTCATGAATCTGCAGGGCACTCATGTGGTATTATACTGCATACTAAGAGTGAAAGAATCTTTTTACTTGCGATTTGCCTTCTGATAATGTTTCGCATAACTCTCTCGGTGGAATGCTCGAATGGCATTGAAAAACCACTTTAGAAATTCGGCACGTTTCGAGGGAACACATGTTACACTATACCTTTTAACAGTGAGTTCACATCGTGATTTGTTAAACGAAACTTTGCAACCGCTCGCGTTCCAACGACATACATGGTACGGTGTATACAGGGTGGCTCAAAACTTAAAGGGGCGATAGGAGGGACCAAAGCAAGTAAATTCACTTGTATAACATATTGTGGTCTCCGAAGCACCGTTCCCAAAATATGACCGGTCAGAAAGTTGCGCTTTCCGGCGGAATGCATTCAGTTTTGAGACACCCTGTATAGGTGAGTTTATACCGAGAAGATTCCACCCCGTGGATTTTGAGGAGACCGTAATCCGGTGCCTTTTATAAGCTTGAAGGAAAGCCAGGAAAAAATTTTCACGAAAAAATGTCATTGTTATATCTTCGACTCGTAACACAAAGGAATGAATGTCCTGTAGAAAGGATGTTGTAACTATATAACACGCAGGCTTTTCACAGATACGTTCCAGCATGAAAAAAAAAACTTTGATAACAGAACGCGATTCTGTTGGCTTGTTACGCCCAGGGAGCAGCGAACTGACAATGAGCTTAATAACCTTTTCGTCGCTCGCATAGCCGCTGCCCTGCAACGGAGTTGCGGTTTTGCACTTTAAAAGTTTGATTAAAACGGACAAAAGTTTATGCGGGTCCGAATCCTAATTGCAACTATTCTCTGACAGGTTTATGTTGCGTGTATTTCACTATCCAACGAATTAATGCAATTTACATTTACCGTACCCACCTCGAAACTCATGGGATGCCACCGCCCAATTAGCCCTGATTAATGAGGCCTAATTAGCTGAGAAATGAGATAACAACTCGTTAGATTAACGATGAATCGCTCAGACTTGTTTTAATGGGTATTAAATATACCCATAGAGATAACGATCGGCGAACTATTTACGTACTTATCCAAGTGAATTTATGTATTTATCAATTACACTGCAGGTATAACCGCGAAAATTATAGAGGGATCGGCAATATCTGGGCATCGTGATGCGGCAGATTCATCCTTAATCGAGCTTTTTGAGCCTATCGCGAGTTGAATGGGGTAAGTATGTAATAATTCATTTTGATAACGTACGGTGTCAACGACGCAACTTAAGGCTGTGAGATATAATGTGAACTTGGAGATTTCTTGGTTAAGTAGATCCGATGAATTTCTGGAGACTTAACCGAGTTGTCTAGGCCGTCGTATAAGTCCCGAAGACGTTTTTGTCAGCCCTAAAAGATGTCTCTCCCGATGACCTTGAAGATCTTTATCTTTACGAGGTAAGTCGCCTGATGCGATTCGGCACTTTATACTTCTTGGATGAGGTATATACTCACCGTATGATACCGCAAAAATAAAACCTTCAACACGGTAAAATACGTTTAATTCAATTCCTTGGTTGTACAGCTGTTACGAAAGATTTTTAATTGCGATTAAACGTGATAAAGGATTAGCCCATCTTTAAAAATTTGAAACATTGTTGCGTTATATGAACGTAGATGGAAGTTAACTAATTTGCTTTACATCGTTGATTATCAAATTATTCAAAGAGATTTTAATCGTTTGAAGCTCGTTGTAAAATCAACGAACCTCATAATATACTGGGAGGAATAATTTTCCCTAGTGAATAAACAATTCGTAGTAATTGAAACCATTCCTACCTAGATCTAGCTTCTATGACCACATTTGGAGTCCTTAAACATAAGATATTATGAAGTCATCGGTTTAATTTTCACTCTCTAATATACTGGACAGGTGTTAATTATCCCACCGGCAAAAACAAGCCTTATACCTACTTATTATGTGTTCGGTTATCGATTTATTCTAATTTTATTATCAAACGGTAAAGAGAAAAAAACAAATATGTATATTCAAATCTCATCAAGCCGCATATAATTGAATTTTAACATATTTAGAAAACTATGCTTTCATCCATTATACATATTCTCGATCGTCTCGTTTACTTAAGCTCGTGATTTTATACCGCTCAGACCCTTCATACTTGTATGTTAACGACGTAGAACGTACTGAAAGTGTCTACAGAATGTTAAGCAGTGAACCGTCTTTGTTAAGAATTTGCATTTGGTACTGCATTACACGTAATTTTTCGTACGATAAAATCAGCTTCTCTCAGGTTACAGCAGTACCTTCGAGCGAGCAACGGAAACCCTCCGAAGTATGGAAGTGTCAAGATTGAGAAAAATCCGTTCGGGACAAGAAGTCCTGCCAACTTGCACACCGCTGCGTGTCAATATATGCTGCTTAGATCGAGATGACCAGAGTGGAATTAAGCTTCCAGAATCAAGATCAACGGTTACTTAATCTCCGTTGCGATAACGTCGAGAAATTTTTTACTTTTTTGAATGGCGCCATAGTCAGCCAGCGTCCTCGTCTTTTGGAGCAATGGCCTCTGCAGCTCCCTGAAACTCGATGCCGTTCTGTCCAGGTGATTTCGTAGTCTACGTTCAAAGAGAAAAGGTTTTTCACTGCGTCATTCTGCCGTGGGCAGTATTCTTGCCATCCTTATATCGACTCCCTCGGACTAACTGTGCATACAAATACGCATTCGATTTATACGGGTACAAAAAACTACATTTAGGAGCTGAACCATTTTGACTTTTTTTTTTCTCAAGTATGAAACAGTAAGATTTAAAAAAATCTTTGTCCTTTACGTATTTTTCAATTTTTAATTCTTTTTGGCTGCTGTTCTCTATAATTTGAACGAAAGTTTTTTCGGAGAGATTTTGAACACGAACCTCTGCCAAATTCATACGGAGAAATAATTCATACGCGCGATAGATTATGTGACGCCGGCGGAAGTCGCGCGATAAATAAAAAAAGTAATTTTTTTCTTTTTTTTTGTTTGTTGTTTTATGAAGCGTGCGTATAATATACGTCTGATCATTTTGAGTCGTCGTTCCACCCTTCGTGGTCCTGATTTTAGTTTGATTTACATTTCGGTGACCCAACTTAACGGGGAGACCGGGGGTTAAGGCTTAACTAGATTAGCGCGGATTTATCCTCGGAGAGTGCTGATTCGTGAATAAACTCGAAACCGATCATATCTCGGTGATATAATGAAACTGATTTATAGCATCGCTCAGCATTCGGTAAAATTGGTCTCGGATCTCGAGCTTATATCTTGACCTATTTATACCGGAGTATAAATAATTGCGGTCTACCGAGGTGCAGCAGGCGCATAATTTTTTTATTTTTTTTTATTTCGGTAAGAACGTAATTGTTACGAATCATTTTTTTCTTTTGCTTTTAATGAAAGAGAAACCGGACGTCGGTAATAAATTTAATCAACCTTCAGATTCTTATGAGCCCTTAGTATGTCATTGGATGGTGAAAAAAAAGTGATAAAAATATGCGTCGATCGTATCAATTATTTGAAACGTTATTAATTTGAGCAGAATTCACTTTGATATTGTGTAATATCTGTCTGAAAAAATAAAATATGATGTACCCGCGGTCCAATCTACATTGGTATTATTGAAAAGTTGAGATGAAAATGTCCTTGGTGCGTAAGGTCATTTTTTTAACACCCATAACACATACAATAGGACACCCTGAAAATAGGTGTTGGAAATTATTGGTGTGGGTTTAAATTTTATTGTGAAATTATTTTGCAACGACAAAATGCGGCCGGTGGGCGTGCAACTATCTAATAATCATATCTATTAACACAAAATAAATGCTTGGACAGATTAAGATGGTGGGTCATTTATAATATCGTAATTGAATATATAAGGATCGAGAGGTTTCCCATTTCACTAGCAAGGTCATTTCGATGTGAAGGAATTTTTATTTTATTTTTTATACCGAACGTAAAATTGACTCACCCCGCGCGTCCGATCGTCGTTAGAATTAAAAGATCATTCTGAGGCGGTATGAGTACAAAAAAAAAAGAAATGAACGTCAATTGGGTGATAAAAATTGATTTTCGGCCTTTTAAGAGACCTTCAATTAGCATATACCTTTTGCTTTATCCTCAGTAAGCCTCATAAACTTATAGAGACATGCAATGCTCTTGGACCGGGAGTAGAGACATTATCATCCCATTATATTGGTAATACGCGAGTAGAATTTCGATTTTATAGCAGCAATTATATTTATCATATAGTTTATTTTCCATTTATCAATTATTTCACTTTAAAAACCGAACAACTATTAAGTAACTCCGGCGTCTCGCGAGCCGAAACGTATCCCATAAGTATAAAAATTCCCAACCGACAATGAAAGGGGAAAACGTAATTAACGATGGTTTTTTTCTCTTACATCCGATAAAACGTCAACACCGTTGAATTCATCATCCTCCTCTCTCGCGCTTTCGCGCAGCGCGGCTTTTTTTTATCACACGTGAAATATTATTACAGCGTATGTTACAAAACAGCCGAATTATTCGTCGTGCAGTATACTACACAAAGTATAATTGCGCAATTTATTAACCAATAATTTCTTTGTAGTCTTCGTCGTATGTAAGCGAGCTCGATTTACGCACTGACTGCTGCACTACCGTGCAACACACGCGGTGCAGCTGCGCTCGGGTATAACGTGGTCTCCTGCATGACTCCTGCCATATGGTCGTAAAATTAGCATTAAATATTTTATGGGTTTATTCAATTTATGCAAAATAATTCGATGTCGAATTCCCCGCGGCTCTTTCACCTGTAACGTATACGTACCGTATGATACTTTGAAGAGAAAAAAGAAAAAAAAAATTATACCACCGTACAAATTTCTGGGTAAAATCCTCTTCCCTGCCAGCGGCTTTGGGAATTTCCCGTGCCCCAACTAGTAGTGGGCCAAGGTTGGGTTACCGCGAGGACGATTAAACTGCATCAGTTCCCGTTTGCCGCAGGATTTGCACGATGCTCGGGGGAAACGTAATTGCAGCACGACGAAATTCAACGGCAGACTCATTCGTTCTCGATTGTTAACTAGTAGGTAGAAACTACTTTTCTCACGCTGCGGTTTCGAACGAGAACGATCACTGAAAATGTCAAATGGATGATACACGGGTATTACTCATCTGTACTTACTCCTCTTTCAATCACAGATGTCGGTCGATTACCTCCCCATATGGCCGATGGAACATGCACTTAACTTGTTTTGTCGTATCTTTGCCCGATCGCCTGTATTAGGTGCATTTGTCAACATTGAACGGTTGAAGATCTTTTTCCTTGCAAAGGGGCTCTGCTCCAATAACGTCGTCGAGTCGATTCATCGGTGAGGAATTCTTCGATCGACTTTTGTAATCCTTCAGATCGAGATTAGGCAAATAGCGGTTCAGCTCGTGGACCATTTCCCTCCCAATAATGTAGCGTCGGAATCGGCCGGAATCGGCGCCGGTGACTATAGCTACGATGATGGTACCTATACCGGTAATACCACGTCTGCAGGTTGGGGATCCCCAGCCTGTATATAAAAGCCACAATTCGCAAGCAGCATCTTCAGTCTTCAGTTTGGACGCAAGGCAGCCTGTAATCTTACGATATCTTCAACACCAGTGAACGGACTGGGAGTATGATTTGTTAAGAAGATATAACCTTCACCTAGGCGAGGATGTACGGGCGAAACATGGCCGGTTTCTGCACCCTGGTAGGTCCACGATACTCAAATTGAATCTGGACTAATACCCTATCACCCCCTCAAATCATCTACGCCCGGAAAGTGTGTTGATCAAGAAATGTGAACCAAGGTCAAATAAGTGGATAAAAAAAAGTCTCAGTTTTAATCAGTGCGGATTGAAAAATTACTATAGTTACATATTTTTCGAAAAAAAATAAAACTTCAAAAGTGCCCTTCGTTCGTCATTCGTCAGTGCTTGAAGATCATTTTTATACCTAATTTTGCACAGTTTCTTTAGGGATGCGTTTCAAAAATAGTTCCGGCTTTTCAATTATTGAATAGAAAAATGAGTGACCAACAAATTTTTTTTTCAAATGGCCAAATCATACCAATTATCGTACGGTTGTTAATTTTCATTTAGATATTTTCGAAATCGTAATGGACTATCGGGTTTAAGATTTTACGTAAACATCATCCAATGTCTAAAAGGATCGTGTGATAAATTGAATAATTGATGAATAAACAATTAAATGGATAGCAAGACCCTGAGTCGCAATCCTCGCGGTTTTGGAAACCTTGGATGCAATGCCAATATTTGGCGCCATTTATGTCTTCGTTACGAATCAAATATAGTCACTTAACAATCGATTCCCAGCCGCACTTGAAACGCATCTCTTCATAAGAATAATTTATTAGGTTTCTTTCGTTAATTTTTTTTGTTTCAAACCTTCCGCGAATGCCTGCAGAATTAAATATAGAAATGAGACATGAATGCCGGCACAAGAAACATCGCTACTGTAAATCGCTGCAAAGTACTATTATTATACCTTTGCGTTCGGAGTGCAATAACGACGTTAGATCATTTATAACGATGCGAGAAATTGCAGTCGTAACTTTCCCATCAAGGTTAACCCGTCGTAGAGGCTGGCGAACGAAAGGTTTCCATTGATCTTGGTTCCCATTGACTACTGCCGGTGCACTAGATATCCCATTCATAAAAGTTCAGAATGAGAATTCCACTTGTGATCGGTGGACCGGAAAAATCATAACAATCCCCAACTACTCAACACAATCACATCTACCTTACATTACACGTACACGGATGGAACAAAAAACAAAAAATTAACAAACTTGGTTTATATTTTATTTAACGGTGAAAAATTCAAGGTAAAATTGTGTCACGCCTGGGTGTAATTTTACTTAATATTTACGCACGTAATTATTACCATCCTTGACCTTTAATTACGATCGTCAAGTCGTACCCCAGTAAAAAGTAAAAAAAAAAGAAAAAAGAAGAAGGGATCGCTAATGAAATGCATCACGGATTCCATATCGATGATCGTCGATCATTAGCGTCGATTAACACGATTGCATGATTTACGCGCGATTGTCGATGTGCATGTACTATATACCTATATTACGGGTACGGTTTCTGTACCGCTCCGCAGGATCAATTAACACCGGAAGTTTTATCTGACCTGGATCCCGAGTTATTGTTTCGTTGTTAAGAGCTACTGCGGTAAGATTTGCTGGAATACGATGTACGGCAGCAAATCTCAATGGGGCTTTCCCGTGCGGTTATGCAGGTTGTGGTCCGAGTCCGTTCGTTTAATTTGTTCCGGTTTGTAACCACGTGGGTGCGCCGAGTATTAGCGAAGCAAAATGATCCTCCCCTGCAGTTTGTAATACACCTAGCCGTTGTTTAAAGGGCTATTTTAAACGAGACAAATCTGATAACTGTACTCACGGTAATACTTATCTACGTAACGCATGATTCGTATTTACCCATAATGAAAATCGGATGCGCGTTTACACGATCATCATACCGTAGCGATTACGTTTCAAGGTTTATCGCCTTATTAGTTTCTGTACATCACATACCTTCCGCATAAATTTTATCGATAGGACGTTGGGTAACTATACATATATGTTTCGGTTGTTCGGTGGTATATAACTCGTCCGATTTTGTTACAAATATTTTTCTAACAAGGCTCATCTGACTCATTGTCGGTACCGGGAGAAAGTTTCTTTATATACCTACTCGGAAATATCTTTACTTATTTTCTACCGGGCAATTAATTATTAATATCTTTAACCCAACCGCGTGGTCTGCTTTATTACGATCTGCAGACGAAGCATCGAAATTCTCATAAACGGAAGTAAAAGATTATTGGGGAAAAAAAAAATTGGAAAAAATCTCTTAAATTAAGAGCCAGTTTCCAAATCAATTATTATACACATTCACCTTCACTCGTATGCGATATGTGCTTCTCCCCCGAGGAAGAGAAAAAAAAAAAACGAAAAAGGGTTTAGGACAGCACCGACATTCCTGCGTCGTGAATGCCGTATGAATTTTCGTTTTCAATCGCACTTACTTTAAAGTGTGTCAGAAACCGCTTATGATCTAACAAGGTATCGGTCGGTGTCCGGACGGATCGCCCCCGGCAGTATTACGGCCTGCCACACGTTGTTTCGCAACTTTGCAGCAAAACTTTCACTGAAGATGATGCGGCGACGAAGTCGTTGGACCCGAAGATCTGCCCTGATCCGCGCGGCACGAGCGGGAGATTAAGAATTTTTGTCAAAAACGGGATGGAAAATTTTCGGATACTTTTTCCAAGGTCGTTTAAATAGCCGGCATCTTCTTTCTCTGCACGTACATTCGGACGGATAATTATTTTTAGATATTGCTTCAGTCAATTTGATGCAAAAAAAAAAATGAATAAATTTTAAAAAAACCCAACCGCAATCGATAATCTATTCCATCGATGCTACCGGTTTATTTGAATATGGCCCAAGTGCAGTACCGAGATGATAATTGATTCCAAGGATTATTATCCAATCGTTTACGATATTTAAAAATAGGCAACTTATAACAGCATCGATTAAATATATTCCTTTTTTTGTCGTTTTTTTTTTATTCAATCTGTATACAAAAAAAATATTTACGATATGATAGTCGGCTAATTTTATCACACTTCTTAACAGCTTACACCAGACATCTATCTTCGTACGTCTGATGAACTCATAAATTTTTTTTCATTAATTCGTAGTTTTTTTTCTCTTCTCAAATGTCATAAAACTCGTTCACGATACGTATCGGCGAATCAATAACGCTATCGATGGTATTTTCATTCAAAGTTTTCATTCAAGTGAGTCACGCGAGGCTTAACACTCTGACATAAAGATTCGCTATATGGACACGATTTAAATTCTGCAACGTTACTCCTCGTCTCCGGTCCCTCGGGTTTGTACGAGGTCGCTCACCAACGCCAGACCGTAAATAATAATAATAACAACAATAATAATGTGCAAACAAAAAAAAACGAACAAAAAACAAATACATAAAATAAAAAAAAGGAGAAGAATATTATACCGGAGACACGTTATGCCGCACGTCGGGTGTGGTCGTGTGTAGAGAATTAAACAACAAAATTTAAAATGGTATACCTACTGTAAAATTCATACATATTATACACGGTACTATGTATTTTCTATGTTTATCGATTGCGTAAGTTTGTTTGATCTTAGAAGAGAATAACGAGGTAACAAATAAATTCTTCTCTCGAATTTAGCAATTTTTTTTTTTTTGTTCTTTCTTTTCTTTACTTCGGTTTTTTGCCAGAAGCTATTAGCTTCTGCTCATCACGTACAATCGTACACGTAAGCGAGAAACGAATTTTTACCTATAATTGATGTGAAATCTGTGAGTGACGTCACGGGACTAAGAAAAGATCGCAATTGCGGGAGATCAGGTTCAATTATACTACTGGAATAGAATTTTCGAGTATTTTATCCCGTCTAGCTCCGTACGGGTCGAGTTGAGTGAAAATTCTCAACGAGAATAAACCCCCCCTGGATTACAGGACACGTACGTATACCTAAGCCCGGGTTAATTTTGCGTTATATCAGAATCCCCGAAAGCTGCTGGAAATGAGCTTCACGCTTTATCCACAAACTTCTCGGGAAACATTACACACGGATGTTCTCGATTGCTTCGTTACCGAACCGCACGACCCGGGGGTCGATTCTTTTCTTATTTTATTTTATTTTTTTTCTCTTCGGAATTATCGTGTGATAATGAAAAAAACGAAAACTATACCGGTATACTCGACTTATTCCAGACTGCGATGGCGGCGGCTATCAAGTAAAGACCTGGTTTTGATAGAAAAAGAAAGAGACAGAAAAAAAATGGGGTAGGTCGCCGAGTTTGCAATATCAATAGGGAAAAAGAAATGAAAAATCCAGATGGATAATACTGCGTGGGCGAAGATTCTCTAGGATTCATATCGGGTAACGTTATTATGTGGATATGAGGGATGCGAGTCATTGGAGCGTAACCGCTAGGGACACTTGGATAATTTTTTGAAACGGGTTGCGGGTATAAATTTGCAAATCGTGATGACGAGGAGTCAAGCTCGCGATGTAAATGTGAAATACATGATACTTCGGATTCTTCTACGGACGATTTCTGACATTCTTATTTTTCAAATTGCATTATCATACCTGAAACAAAAAACTAGAGTTGTTGTTGAGCATCCTTCAAAGGTCAAATGCCTCGCGGTATAATATCCCATTTTTTACTTTCTGCTGCCAGCGTTGATACGTCGTTACGAAATCTATGGAGGCGGACCGAATATAGCTGATTTAATTTCTTGTTTATATACCTAGATACAAGTTATACCCATGTGGGAAAGTTGTACATCTCGCTTGCTCCCAGAGTTTTTTTTTACCTTTTTTTCTTACCATATATTACGTATTAATTTTTGTAATAAAATTTTCAGTTCGAATTCAATTGGCTCAAGGGTAAAATAGACATTAAAACGAAAGACATTGGTGACATTGTTTCCGAGTCTAATTTAGTAAATCTTTATCGCGAATAAAGTTGGTTTAATTGGATATATTGCCCCACCTGAAACACACCTTTTCTGTAATTAAATAACCTCACCTGTTGTCTCTTCGTGGTCGTTGAATTTTCAGAACGAACGAACCAAGGTGAAATATACCAAACACAGAATTGGTACCGAATCATTTGTAATCGATCGCAATTGAAAGTATCGAATCTTTTCGAGATGTGTTTGATATCGCAACGAAATTACGATTGAAATTACTATAAGTGTTTCGGGCTTGAACTAGTCCAGAATTTTCAAAATTTCCATGACACAGTTGACTGTGGTTATATCGATTTGTAAATTTATCTCCTGCCACCTATCAATGTGGTTTTCTCATATGACTTCGGGGTACGAAATTCAATTTTTTTTCGACTTTGGGGGTAGAAAGAACAAAAGCGAAAAAGTATTTGCGTTTATTGAATCGGTTGACATTACTCACTCACTGACAGTTCGTTAAATGAATTGCGCCTCTAGGTACCGAACGTTGGTGGTTCACATTAACATCAATTTTAAATAATTTATTTGTTTCATTAAAGCGCAAGTTTCTCTTTTCGTTTTCACTATTGTGTCGCATAATGTATTTGACACTATGGTTAAAGAAACGTTACTTATTTTTGGGACAGGCTTCGACATCGAAAGCTAAACTATCGTTATGCTTATGCGGTACTCGCGCGCGGGCAACGCACGAGGGTGAAACTTTGCCTCTGATTTGAGAGGGGCCGGAATGACGATACAGATTTCTTTTTGACAGCTGAGTGTCCGCCCGTAGTATGTATAATATGTATATCTGTAACACAATAGACTCGCACCTGGTTCCACCCAACTTGTCTCGTGAAAGTATCAAGTATGTATATCAAATAAAAATGTCGTTTTGCCTTTTGAAAAAAAAAAAGAAAAAGTTCTCTCAAATACACGAGGGAAATGAAAAACTCAAATAAATCTTCACGCCCATATCGTAGCTTATTTGTCGAATCGAATTTTAAGAATAAAAAAGAATATACCTACGCACGTGTTTGATCGCGGTTTTTCTGACTTTCAAGGACCCGAGAAATTGAAACGTACATATAACTCAGAATTTTCGAAGATAAACGTAACGAGTTATGAAATTACATGGCCATGAGATGAAACTTACAACGGAGTATTTACTGTGCCGGAATAACAGAATATATCAATAAATCATCTTTAATTCACGTAAAAATTGAATCTATTTAGCATTTTAATTATTCTTCGATGCGATTGTCTACACTGTATTGTGTGTATAACTCTCTTCTAATATCTCTGCAGATCGAAACAATTGTTCGGTATCGATACTTTCTCCATTATACACCGACCAAATATTTATTCAATTAATTAGCGACTGTAATTATCATCTTAATTTTTTGATCGTAAACATTCCGGTTCCGAATTTTTTTTATTTTTTATAAAAACCGATCAACGTGCTCGTGACTCTTACAGCCGCCGCATAGATTAACACCGTTTAGTATGTATATCTATACGTACTTGTTGTTTTGCATTATAAATAGACATATTATTATAGCATCTCGGTGGGCTACGCTAACCACAGTTATCTCGTGTTCCCACCGATTGCTAATAAAATATCCACTACGAAAGAGAAATCGCAAACATGCGGGACATTTTTATAGACAAAATTCGTACCTATAGGGGTTTAGTCAAAATTTGTACCGCCAAATTAGCTAAATGAAACATAATATTTGCTCTTTTCATCATCGCGAGCTCAATTCATGCTCTTGGTTGACGATAGATTTGTTGCAAATTTTTCCTAATAAGTAGCGTGTAAAGAAGCAATATTTATCGATTGCGGAAGTTCACGGATCTCGTTGACTTTTAGACAAACTTTTCATTTCGTGATTGATTTTTTTCTCTTCACAAATCGTACTGCGTGTTAAATTTGAAAAGAGTAGCTGGTTATGTCCTATACGCCAATCTCGCCACATATTCTGAATCGGACGTTCACAAGATGATATGTAAATTCTTCGAGTCCTCGCTTTGTGCTATGGTTCCGTAGGTAATTCATGTAAATTGCTCGCTGAGCGTGGAGCTCAAGCTAGACATAGACGCGACTTCGATCTTCATTCACGAAGCTTGTTTCTAATTATAGAACATATAAAAGAGTGTAAAAATCGGTTTTTGAGTGGGGCCATGCAACACGAAATTTTATGGTTGATCAAAATCTAATTGTCGACTAATCGTTGGGAGATGCCCAAGGGCTCTTAATTTTGCTTGTGAATTTGACCAAACGTTTTTTACTCTGGTATAAATCGCTCCACCGGCATCCTCAATCCTGTAATTACAAATGCCATAAACGAGCACCGTGTAACACGCAAGGTCAATAGATTTCGCTCAAAATTTATCCTTCAATTTTTGGACCAGTGTTATATTAAATAAAATCACTTATTCATATTTGTATCAAAAATTAACATAGAGATACGAAAAAATATCGCAATCACTTTACTGTTCGAAAATTTTCAATTATCATTGAATTGCGAAAGCTGGAATCAAGACAAGCTTCCAAATACCTCTGTGTTGAATATCATTACTTTAGTTGATTGCTTCATACGTCACATTGTTCAAGTTTCTAAGGTTGTGATCATCGATGATCAAAGGTGTAGCACGTTTCAATTGATTCCCAAATACAGCCAAGCTGCAGATGTGTAATCTTTGTCGTCTGAGAATAATTCTTGACCTATGACCACTGGAGCGGATCTCAATCCTTTTACTTTCGTGAAGGCCAGTTTTATATCGTCTTGATTCGTACCATCCGATGGGACAGCATCGAGTACGTTATGAGTTTGTCGATTCATTCCAAGAAGAATAAAGGAATTTCGAGGTGACATTAACAGCATACGAACAACACGTCGGGATAACTTCGAAACATTTACCAACTATACAGAGACTCAACTTCGATCTTGCTGCATTGATTACTAGCCAGAGTTTAAACGATCAAACTGCTTCATCTATACTTTCAATTACGAGACTTGCATTTATTGGATATCGTATCAGCGTAACGCGTTATCCTTGCTAGAGTTTTCAGACTCAGAGAGCTTATTAGTCGCGGAGTCCTATTGTCGGTGTGAGATCATCTAGAAGAGTTAATAGGAATGACACGTCTGTGCGATGTCTGGCTCACTATATGTAATTTCTCAATTACGTGTTTAGAAGCGCCCAAGTACGTGTGTCACTTTGGAACTATTATTCAATTATTAGTTTTAATGTGATTATCCCTTCCGTGCGTGCGTGATGCATCTCACGTTAGATCAAGATCCAAGATTAGATTGGATGACCTAGTGTCAGGCTGATTGAAAACCAGTTACTCCATGAACTAAAAAATTTCTAGTAGATAAATGGAAAGTGCATCACACATGATCGCGTGGAATGGTAACAGAAAATGCAATTCACCTGCCTATTAGAAACGATGTAAGGGACATGTGTCTTTTTGAAATGCTTACGATCGATATGAGATTTCTGATTTCCAGTGCTGCTCGACCAGTTTGACATTCGCAGGTGTTGCCTGGTATGACATGCCCAACGTACGGTGTACGTCTCGTAACACGAACGAAGCTATAAAAGATTGAGAAGATTAGAATTCAAAGACTACTTAAGATTTATGCGATGTGTGAGACACTCAGGTGCACTGATATTCATAGATAAAATGCTTGGTCTGAAAGAATAAAAGTTATATGGGCTCTAAAAATTAGTAATGATGTCATGATCATTTTTTTTTCTTTGTTTATTACAGGTGATAGCAGCCATAGTTCTGCAAATCACTCAGGCACAGGTTGATCGGGAAGGAAAAGAAATAGTCTACAGCATTTATGACCAATCGAAGTCACAATATTTCAACGAAGACTTTGACACCAGTGAGTAATTATTAAAATTTCTAAATCCGACCGCGGGTAGTGAGGCGTTGCTACTCGCTCTTTTATATGACCGACTATCAGGGCAACTTCTGAATCAATGTCGATTTCAGGTGCGTATAATTACGGATACGAAATAGCTCCGGATGGTCAATTTCATCACGAAGTACATGGTCCAGACGGCGTAACGTATGGATGTTACGGATATGTTAATCCGTTCGGTAAACTAGCGACAACATTTTATCTCAGTGATGGATGGGGTTACCGCGTTGTACGTCCTGGAGACAAAGTAGAACTATTTCTGCACAAGCATGAACACCACGAACACGAACATCATGAACACGACCATCATCATGATCACAAGGATCAAGATGGAGAACATCACGACCATCACGATCACCATGGAATCTTGACGGCGTGGCGGGATTTATACTTCCCTCCAGTTTGCGCTCAATTTGAGGGTAGCAATGGAAAACCCGTAGTGATACGCCCGGGACAAAATGGTAAGTTGCAGACATAAGCGTTTCCAGCCTCTGATGCGTTGAGCAAATGAGCGTGCTAAGCTCGAAATGAAGTTGATTATGCTATATCATAACGATTCACGACTCTCGGCGTTTCATTCTCACGAAAAGATACGACATGCTTATTGCTTGGGGTTTTAGGAACGCCAGGGCAACCAGGATCCTATTATCCCGGTACACCCGGAACTCCAGGAACGCCAGGCACCGTAATCCCGGGCAAACCAGGTAGCTAATTTACTTGCTATAATTTGTCGACCGAGTTGCTCTTCGAACTTGGAGATACAGTGAACTAATTCTCATTACCCGATATTACAGCGACTCCAGGACAACCAGGATCATATTATCCTGGAACTCCCGGTCAACCCGGAACACCTGATACCATAATTCCAGGCAAGCCAGGTAAATACCACGCTACACTTTATTCTGTCAACCAAGCTAATTTTTGGATTTAGCGAGACAGTGCACTAATTCTCATTACCCAATGTTGCAGCGACTCCAGGACAGCCAGGATCATATTATCCTGGTACTCCCGGTCAACCCGGAACACCAGATACCATAATCCCAGGCAAGCCAGGTAAATACCACGTCACAGTTTATTCTGTCGACCAAGCTACTTTTTGAAATTATGAATCAGTGGACTTATTCACATGACCCATTATTGCAGCGACTCCAGGACAGCCAGGCTCGTATTATCCCGGTACTCCCGGTCAACCCGGAACACCTGATACCATAATTCCAGGCAAGCCAGGTAAATACCACGCTACACGTTATTCTGTCAACCGAGCTACTTTTTGAATTCAGCGAGACAGTACACTAATTCTCATTACTCAATATTGCAGCGACTCCAGGACAGCCAGGATCATATTATCCCGGTACGCCCGGAACGCCCGGAACACCAGGCACCATAATTCCAGGCAAACCAGGTAGCTAATTAACTTGCTATAATCTGTCGACCGAGTTGCTTTTTGAACTTGGAGATACAGTGAACTAATTTTCATTACCCAATGTTGCAGCGACTCCAGGACAACCAGGATCATATTATCCTGGAACTCCCGGCCAACCCGGAACACCAGGCACCATAATTCCAGGCAAGCCAGGTAAATACCACGCTATAGTTTATTCTGTCGACCAAGCTAATTTTTGAAATTATGAATCAGTGGACTTATTCACATGACCCATTATTGCAGCGACTCCAGGACAGCCAGGAGCATATTATCCCGGTACGCCTGGAACGCCCGGAACGCCAGGCACCATAATTCCAGGCAAACCAGGTAGCTAATTAACTTGCTATAATCTGTCGACCGAGTTGCTTTTTGAACTTGGAGATACAGTGAACTAATTTTCATTACCGAATATTACAGCGACTCCAGGACAACCAGGATCATATTATCCTGGAACTCCCGGCCAACCCGGAACACCAGGCACCATAATTCCAGGCAAGCCAGGTAAATACCACGTCACAATTAATTCTGTCGACCAGGCTACTTTTTGAAATTATGAATCAGTGGACTTATTCACATGACCCATTATTGCAGCGACTCCAGGACAGCCAGGATCATATTATCCCGGTACGCCCGGTAAACCCGGAACACCAGATACCATAATTCCAGGCAAGCCAGGTAAATACCCCGCACTGCTTTATTCAAACAGCCAAGCTGCTTTTCGAACACAGAAATACGGTAGACTAATTTCAATCTTCTCAATTCGCAGCGACTCCAGGAAAACCAGGATCATATTATCCCGGAACTCCTGGCCAACCCGGAACACCAGATACCATAATCCCAGGCAAGCCAGGTAAATACCACGCTTTACTTTATTCTGTCAACCGAGCTACTTTTTGAAATTATGAATCAGTGGACTTATTCTCATGACGCAATATTGCAGCGACTCCAGGACAGCCAGGATCATATTATCCCGGTACGCCCGGAACGCCCGGAACGCCAGGCACCATAATTCCAGGCAAACCAGGTAGCTAATTTACTTGCTATAATCTGTCGACCGAGTTGCTCTTTGAACTTAAAGATACAGTGAACTAATTCTCATTACCCGATATTACAGCGACTCCAGGACAACCAGGATCATATTATCCTGGAACTCCCGGTCAACCCGGAACACCTGATACCATAATTCCAGGCAAGCCAGGTAAATACCACGCTACACTTTATTCTGTCAACCAAGCTAATTTTTGGATTTAGCGAGACAGTGCACTAATTCTCATTACCCAATGTTGCAGCGACTCCAGGACAGCCAGGATCATATTATCCTGGTACTCCCGGTCAACCCGGAACACCAGATACCATAATCCCAGGCAAGCCAGGTAAATACCACGTCACAGTTTATTCTGTCGACCAAGCTACTTTTTGAAATTATGAATCAGTGGACTTATTCTTATTACCCAATATTGCAGCGACTCCAGGACAGCCGGGATCCTATTATCCCGGGACGCCCGGTACGCCCGGTACGCCCGGTACGCCCGGAACGCCAGGCACCATAATTCCAGGCAAACCAGGTAGCTATTTTATTTGCTATAATCTGTCGACCGAGTTGCTTTTTGAACTTAGAAATACAGTGAACTAATTCTCATCACCGAATATTACAGCGATTCCAGGACAACCAGGATCATATTATCCCGGAACTCCCGGTCAACCCGGAACACCAGGCACCATAATTCCAGGCAAACCAGGTAGCTGATTTGCTTGCTATATTCTGTCGACCGAGTTGCTTTTTGAACTTGAAGATACAGTGAACTAATCCTTAATATCAATATTGCAGCGACTCCAGGACAACCAGGATCCTATTATCCCGGTACACCCGGAACTCCCGGAACGCCAGGCACCGTAATCCCAGGCAAACCAGGTAGCTAATTTACTTGCTATAATCTGTCGACCGAGTTGCTTTTTGAACTTAGAAATACAGTGAACTAATTCTCATCACCGAATATTACAGCGATTCCAGGACAACCAGGATCATATTATCCCGGAACTCCCGGTCAACCCGGAACACCAGATACCATAATACCAGGCAAGCCAGGTAAATACCACGCTACACGTTATTCTATCAACCGAGCTACTTTTTGAATTCAGCGAGACAGTACACTAATTCTCATTACTCAATATTGCAGCGACTCCAGGAAAACCAGGATCATATTATCCCGGAACTCCCGGTCAACCCGGAACACCTGATACCATAATTCCAGGCAAGCCAGGTAAATACCACGCTACACGTTATTCTGTCAACTGAGCTACTTTTTGAATTCAGCAAGACAGTACACTAATTCTCATTACTCAATATTGCAGCGACTCCAGGACAGCCAGGATCATATTATCCCGGTACGCCCGGAACGCCCGGAACACCAGGCACCATAATTCCAGGCAAACCAGGTAGCTGATTTGCTTGCTATATTCTGTCGACCGAGTTGCTTTTTGAACTTGAAGATACAGTGAACTAATCCTTAATATCAATATTGCAGCGACTCCAGGACAACCAGGATCCTATTATCCCGGTACACCCGGAACTCCCGGAACGCCAGGCACCGTAATCCCAGGCAAACCAGGTAGCTAATTTACTTGCTATAATTTGTCGACCGAGTTGCTCTTCGAACTTGGAGATACAGTGAACTAATTCTCATTACCCGATATTACAGCGACTCCTGGAAAACCAGGATCATATTATCCCGGAACTCCTGGCCAACCCGGAACACCAGATACCATAATACCAGGCAAGCCAGGTAAATACCACGCTACACTTTATTCTGTCAACCGAGCTAATTTTTGGATTTAGCGAGACAGTGCACTGATTCTCATTACCCAATATTGCAGCGACTCCAGGACAGCCAGGATCATATTATCCCGGAACTCCTGGCCAACCCGGAACACCAGATACCATAATACCAGGCAAGCCAGGTAAATATCGCGCTCCATTTTATTCTGTCAACCGAGCTACTTTTTGAACTCAGAGAGACGACAGACTAATTCCAATCTTCGAAATTTGCAGCGACTCCAGGACAGCCAGGATCATATTATCCCGGTACTCCTGGCAAGCCTGGAACGCCAGACATTGTCATTCCCGGAAAACCAGGTAGCTAATTTGTTCTGCTGAATTTTTACAATTGAGCTGCTGTTGAAAATGAAAGATGTCTGAAACTAATTTTTTATTTCTCAAATTGCAGCGACTCCAGGACAGCCTGGATCATATTATCCTGGAACTCCCGGTCAACCCGGAACACCAGATACCATAATTCCAGGCAAGCCAGGTAAATACCACGCTATAGTTTATTCTGTCGACCAAGCTACTTTTTGAAATTATGAATCAGTGGACTTATTCTCATGACGTAATATTGCAGCGACTCCAGGACAGCCAGGATCATATTATCCTGGAACTCCCGGTCAACCCGGAACACCAGATACTATAATCCCAGGCAAACCAGGTAACTACCACGCTATAGTTTATTCTGTCGACCAAGCTACTTTTTGAAATTATAAATCAGTGGATTTATTCTCATGACGTAATATTGCAGCGACTCCAGGACAGCCAGGATCATATTATCCCGGTACTCCTGGCAAGCCTGGAACGCCAGACATTGTCATTCCCGGAAAACCAGGTAGCTGATTTGTTCTATCAAAGTTTCATAATCGAGCTGCTGTTGAAAATGAAAGATGTCTGAAACTAATTTTTTATTTCTCGAATTGCAGTGACTCCAGGACAGCCAGGATCATATTATCCCGGTACTCCTGGCAAGCCCGGAACGCCAGACATCATCATTCCAGGTAAACCAGGTAAATACCACGCTACACTTTATTCTGTCAACCGAGCTACTTCATGAAATTAGTGATACGGTAGACTAATTCCTATTACCTCATATTGCAGCAACTCCAGGACAGCCAGGATCCTATTATCCTGGAACTCCCGGTCAACCCGGAACACCAGATACCATAATCCCAGGCAAGCCAGGTAACTACCACGCTATAGTTTATTCTGTCGACCAAGCTACTTTTTGAAATTATGAATCAGTGGCCTTATTCTCATGACGTAATATTGCAGCGACTCCAGGACAGCCAGGATCATATTATCCCGGTACTCCTGGCAAGCCCGGAACGCCAGACACCATCATTCCAGGTAAACCAGGTAAATACCACGCTACACTTTATTCTGTCAACCGAGCTACTTCATGAAATTAGTGATACGGTAGACTAATTCCTATTACCTCATATTGCAGCAACTCCAGGACAGCCAGGATCCTATTATCCTGGAACTCCCGGTCAACCCGGAACACCAGATACCATAATTCCAGGCAAGCCAGGTAAATACACTGCTACCCTTCATCCTGTTAAGCGAGCTATTATTCGGAATCAGTGATACAGTGAACTAATTCTTATTACCCAATATTACAGCGACTCCAGGACAACCAGGATCATATTATCCTGGAACTCCCGGTCAACCCGGAACACCAGATACTATAATTCCAGGCAAGCCAGGTAAATACCACGCTATAGTTTATTCTGTCGACCAAGCTACTTCCTGAAATTATGAATCAGTGGACTCATTCTTATTACCCAATATTGCAGCGACTCCAGGACAGCCAGGATCATATTATCCCGGTACTCCTGGCAAGCCCGGAACGCCAGACATTGTCATTCCCGGAAAACCAGGTAGCTGATTTGTTTTGCTGAATTTTTACAATCGAGCTGCTGTTGAAAATGAAAGATGTCTGAAACTAATTTTTTATTTCTCGAATTGCAGCGACTCCAGGACAGCCAGGATCCTATTATCCCGGTACGCCCGGTCAACCCGGAACTCCAGATACCATAATTCCAGGCAAGCCAGGTAAATACCACTTTATTCTGTCAACCAAGCTACTCTTTGAAATTATGAATCAGTGGACTTATTCTCATGACGCAATATTGCAGCGACTCCAGGACAGCCAGGATCATATTATCCCGGCACTCCTGGCAAGCCAGGAACGCCAGACATTGTCATTCCTGGAAAACCAGGTAGCTGATTTGTTCTGCTGAATTTTTACAATCGAGCTGCTGTTGAAAATGAAAGATGTCTGAAACTAATTTTTCATTTCTTGAATTGCAGCGACTCCAGGACAGCCAGGATCCTATTATCCCGGTACGCCCGGTCAACCCGGAACTCCAGATACCATAATTCCAGGCAAGCCAGGTAAATACCACGCTATAGTTTGTTCTGTCAACCAAGCTACTCTTTGAAATTATGAATCAGTGGACTTATTCTCATGACGCAATATTGCAGCGACTCCAGGACAGCCAGGATCATATTATCCCGGTACTCCTGGCAAGCCAGGAACGCCAGACATTGTCATTCCCGGAAAACCAGGTAGCTGATTTGTTCAGCTGAATTTTTACAATCGAGCTGCTGTTGAAAATGAAAGATGTCTGAAACTAATTTTTTATTTCTCGAATTGCAGCGACTCCAGGACAGCCTGGATCATACTATCCCGGTACTCCTGGCAAGCCAGGAACGCCAGACATTGTCATTCCCGGAAAACCAGGTAGCTGATTTGTTCTGCTGAATTTTTACAATCGAGCTGCTGTTGAAAATGAAAGATGTCTGAAACTAATTTTTTATTTCTCGAATTGCAGCGACTCCAGGACAGCCTGGATCATACTATCCCGGTACTCCTGGCAAGCCTGGAACGCCAGACATCGTCATTCCCGGAAAACCAGGTGAATAATCTGTTCTACTTGATTTCGTCAACGAAGCTTTTTCGTGACCCTGAAGATATGGTGTACTTATTCCACTCACTTTAAATTGCAGTGACTCCAGGACAGCCTGGATCGTACTATCCCGGAACTCCAGGACAACCCGGAACGCCAGATACCATCGTTGCAGGCAAGCCAGGTGAATAACACGGTTCACTCCAACATTCGAGTTGCTCTTCAAACCTGAAAATTCAGTGTACTTATTGTTATTTTTTCCAATTGCAGCGATCCCAGGACAGCCAGGTTCGTATTATCCTGGCACTCCTGGAAAGCCCGGAACGCCAGACATTTTGATTCCTGGAAAGCCAGGTAATTAGGTTGCTTCACTAAATTTCAAGTACGCTGCTGTTTAGAATGAAGGATATATTGAACTGATTTACATCTTCTAAAATTGTAGCGATCCCAGGACAACCGGGGTCATACTATCCCGGCACGCCCGGTAAGCCGGGAACGCCAGACGTCGTCATTCCCGGAAAACCAGGTAATTAATTTGTTTTACTACGTTCTGGCAACGAAGCTGCTTCGTAAACCTAAAGATACAGTGTACTCATTTTTATGACCTCAAATTGTAGCGACTCCCGGACAACCAGGATCATACTATCCTGGAACTCCTGGACAACCCGGAACGCCAGACACCATAATTCCAGGCAAGCCAGGTAAATAATGAGCTCCACTTTGTCATTCAAGCTGCTCTCCTAACTCAAAGGTTCAGTGTAATAATTTTCATCTTCTCCACTTGCAGCAACCCCAGGACAGCCAGGATCATACTATCCCGGTACTCCTGGAAAGCCCGGAACGCCAGACATTTTGATTCCTGGAAAGCCAGGTAATTAGGTTGCTTCAGTAAATTTTCACAAGTGCGCTGCTGTTTAAAATGGAGGATATATTGAACTGATTTTTACCTTCTAAAATTGTAGCGATTCCAGGACAGCCAGGATCATACTATCCTGGAACTCCTGGACAACCCGGAACGCCAGACACAATCATTCCAGGCAAGCCAGGTAAATAACACTCTTCATTCTGACAGTCGAACTGCTTTCTTTACTCGAAGGTTCAGTGTATTTACTTTCATCTACTTCAATTACAGCGACCCCAGGACATCCAGGATCATACTATCCTGGTACTCCCGGTCAACCCGGAGCACCAGATACCATAATCCCAGGCAAGCCAGGTAAATACCACGCTATAGTTTATTCTGTCAACCAAGCTACTCTTTGAAATTATGAATCAGTGGACTTATTCTCATGACGCAATATTGCAGCGACTCCAGGACAGCCTGGATCATACTATCCCGGTACTCCTGGCAAGCCAGGAACGCCAGACATTGTTATTCCCGGAAAACCAGGTAGCTGATTTGTTCCGCTGAATTTTATTGAGCGCTGTTAAAAATGAAGGATGTGTCGAACTAATTTTTCATCTCCTCAATTGTAGCGACTCCTGGACAGCCTGGATCATACTATCCCGGTACGCCCGGAACACCCGGAACGCCTGGAACGCCCGGAAGGCCCGGCACCATAATTCCAGGCAAACCAGGTAAATACCATGCTGCATTCTATTCTGTCAACCAAGCTGCTTGTTAAAATGGGGGGAACGGTGTACTCATTTCAATCATCACAATTTGCAGTGACTCCAGGACAGCCTGGATCATACTATCCCAGCACTCCCGGAAAGCCTGGAACGCCAGATGTTATCATTCCAGGCAAGCCAGGTAGATAATCCGCTCCACTTTGACATTCAAGCTGCTCTTTTGATTCAAAGATTCGGCATACTAATTTTCATCTTCTCCAATCGCAGCGACCCCAGGACAGCCTGGATCATACTATCCCGGCACCCCCGGAAAGCCCGGAACGCCAGATACCATAATTCCAGGCAAACCAGGTAAATACCACGCTATAGTTTATTCTGTCGACCAAGCTACTTTTTGAAATTATGAATCAGTGGACTTATTCTCATGACGTAATATTGCAGCGACTCCAGGACAGCCAGGATCATATTATCCCGGTACTCCTGGCAAGCCCGGAACGCCAGATACCATAATTCCAGGCAAACCAGGTAAATATACGCTCCACTCTGACGTTCAAGCTGCTTTTCGAACCATGTATAGTGAACTCATTTTCATTTTCCGAAATCGCAGCGATTCCAGGACAACCAGGATCATATTATCCTGGTACTCCCGGACAACCTGGAACGCCAGACACCATCATTCCAGGCAAGCCAGGTAGATACTGCGCTTCACTTTATTTCGACAGCCAATCTGATTGTTGAGCTCAGAGACATAGTGAACTAATCTTTGTCTTCTCATATTACAGCGACTCCAGGACAGCCAGGCTCGTATTATCCCGGTACTCCTGGAAAGCCCGGAACGCCAGATATTTTGATTCCTGGAAAGCCAGGTAATTAAGTCGCTCTACCATATTTTTACAAGTGTGCTGTTGTTTAGAATGCAGGATATATTGAATTGATTCCCATTTTCTGAAATTGTAGCGATTCCAGGACAACCAGGATCATATTATCCCGGTACTCCCGGCAAACCCGGAACGCCAGGCACCGTAATTCCAGGCAAGCCAGGTAGATACTACGCTTCACTTTGACATTCAAGCTGCTCTTTTGATTCAAAGATTCGGTATACTAATTTTCATCTTCTCCAATTGCAGCGACCCCAGGACAGCCTGGATCATACTATCCTGGTACCCCCGGAAAGCCCGGAACGCCAGATACCATAATTCCAGGCAAGCCAGGTAACTACCGCGTGCTACTTTACTCTGACAGCCGAGCAGCTTTTTCGAGTTCAGAGTTACTGTGACCTAATTTTTATCCTCTGTCATTGCAGCGACTCCAGGACAGCCAGGATCATACCATCCTGGAACTCCTGGACAACCCGGAACGCCAGACACCATAATTCCAGGCAAACCAGGTAAATAATACGCTCCACTCTGACGTTCAAGCTGCTTTTCGAACCATGTATAGTAAACTCATTTTCATTTTACGAAATCGCAGCGATTCCAGGACAACCAGGATCATATTATCCTGGAACTCCCGGCCAACCCGGAACACCAGGCACCATAATTCCAGGCAAGCCAGGTAAATACCACGTCACAATTAATTCTGTCGACCAAGCTACTTTTTGAAATTATGAATCAGTGGACTTATTCACATGACCCATTATTGCAGCGACTCCAGGACAGCCAGGCTCGTATTATCCCGGTACTCCTGGAAAGCCCGGAACGCCAGATATTTTGATTCCTGGAAAGCCAGGTAATTAAGTCGCTTTACTATATTTTTACAAGTGTGCTGTTGTTTAGAATGCAGGATATATTAAATTGATTCCCGTTTGCTGAAATTGTAGCGATTCCAGGACAACCAGGATCATATTATCCCGGTACTCCCGGCAAACCGGGAACGCCAGGCACCGTAATTCCAGGCAAGCCAGGTAGATACTACGCTTCACTTTGACATTCAAGCTGCTCTTTTGATTCAAAGATTCAGTATACTAATTTTCATTTTCTCCAATTGCAGCGACCCCAGGACAGCCTGGATCATACTATCCCGGTACGCCCGGTAAGCCGGGAACGCCAGACATCGTTATACCCGGAAAACCAGGTAGCTAGTTTGTTCTACTGAATTTTTGCCATCGAGCTGCTGTTAACAATGAAAGATGTGACGAACTGATTTTTCATTTTTCAAATTGCAGCGACTCCAGGACAGCCAGGATCATATTATCCTGGTACTCCCGGAAAGCCCGGAACGCCAGACATTTTGATTCCTGGAAAGCCAGGTAATTAGGTTCCTTCACTAAATTTTCACAAGTGCGCTGCTGTTTAGAAAAAAGGATATATTGAACTTATCTTCATTTTCTGAAATTCTAGCGACTCCAGGACAACCAGGATCATACTATCCTGGAACTCCTGGACAACCCGGAACACCAGGCACCATAATCCCAGGCAAGCCAGGTAAATACTACGCTTCACTTCATTCTGATCGCCAATCTGGTTTTTAAGCTTAGAGACATAGTAAACTAATCTTCGTCTTTTCATATTGCAGCGACTCCAGGACAGCCAGGATCATACTATCCTGGAACTCCTGGACAACCCGGAACACCAGGCACCATAATCCCAGGCAAGCCAGGTAAATACTACGCTTCACTTCATTCTGATCGCCAATTTGGTTTTTAAGCTTAGAGACATAGTAAACTAATCTTCGTCTTTTCATATTGCAGCGACTCCAGGACAGCCAGGATCATACTATCCCGGTACTCCCGGAAAACCCGGAACGCCAGACACCGTCATTCCAGGCAAGCCAGGTATCTTGACATTTACTCTCATTCTGCGTATGTTCAACGTACAAATCAATCTTATGCAGGTTTCTTACTTTCAACATCGAGAATAACATCTTCATTTTATTACTTCATTGTGATCCACGTTAACTAATTCTGACTCTTCACGATTCTAGCAACCCCAGGAAAACCGGGATCATATTACCCCGGAACTCCGGGTAGTCCAGGAACACCAGACATTATCATCCCAGGAAAGCCAGGTATTTTCATTCACGTATTTCTGTGTTGTCTCAATCAAATCATTAACAATCTTTCGAGTAAACTTTCACACGTCTGGGTATTCCAATTAATAGTTAAAGTTCTGTTTTTCATGAAAACTTGTAGATTTCTATTGCAATCACGTATATTATATTTTAGCAACTCCAGGAAAACCCGGCTCGTATTATCCCGGAACTCCTGGTAGTCCTGGAACGCCAGATACCATAATCCCCGGAAAACCAGGTAATTTATTTTTCGTAGCTTATTTTGTCATAGATGATTTATCATCTATCTTTGACGTTTGAGTGCATGAAACCTAATCCTTATCACGTGAATTTTCAGCGATCCCCGGACAACCAGGATCATATTATCCAGGAACCCCAGGCCGCCCTGGAACACCAGATATCATTATTCCAGGAAAGCCAGGTACCTATCCATCGTACATTTCTTTATTCTAATCGCAGATGACCGTACTACAATATCAGTTGAAAGTTTTTCCACACGATCATTCTCGATAACAAATGTATCTTCACCTTCTCTTGAAACTCATGAAACTCAATTTCAATCGCCAACAATTCTAGCAACTCCAGGACAACCAGGATCATATTACCCCGGAACTCCTGGTAGCCCAGGAACACCAGACATTATCATACCAGGAAAGCCAGGTATTTCTATTCACGTATCTATTTTTATCACGTACGTCTCGATCAAATCATTGATGATCTTTTGAGTAAACTTCCACACGTCAGGGTATTCCAAGTAATAATTAAAGTTCCAATTTCTGTCAAAACTCGTAGAATTCTATTGCAATAACGTATGTTATATTTCAGCAACTCCAGGAAAACCAGGGTCATACCATCCTGGAACTCCCGGACAACCCGGAACGCCAGACACCATTATTCCAGGAACACCAGGTATTTGTTTCTTCATTATCATTTTATCATGAACTTGGGATAAACTCTGCAAGTCTGCTTATCATAATCGACAACTGAACTACCATCCTGAAGGAGAGATCATGAAATTAAATCTTCATTATGCACTCTTCCAGCAATTCCAGGACAACCAGGATCATACTATCCTGGAACTCCTGGTAAGCCCGGAACACCGGGCATCCTGATTCCAGGAAAGCCAGGTATTGTATTTATATTTTTCTGTAGATATATGTATGTAGGCATATGAAAAAAACTGTTTCGCGTTCGCATAATGCAGAAGTCTACATCTTCTTGTCCTTTTTTTCTCCCACGATAAATCATAGAATCTTATCTAATGCTGCTTTGTTTCATGAATATCCCACTTTTACGACTATTTTTATGATATGATTTGATTTTCTCAGGATACCCTGGCTATCCCGGCTATCCCAACTATCCCGGCTATCCTGGCTATCCCGGCTATCCCGGCTATCCCGGATATCCTGAACCGGGTACTCAACCAAACCCTGGGTACCCCGGCTATCCTAAACCGGGAACGCAACCAGACCCTGGGTACCCCGGCTATCCCGGCTATCCTAAACCGGGAACGCAACCGGACCCTGGATACCCCGGCTATCCCGGATATCCAGGAGCACCAGATGGTCCGATTGGTGGGGAAGGACCTGTCGGTGGAATCGGCGGCGTTGGAGGTGTTGGTGGCATCGGAGGTGATGGAGATGTCGGGCCCGATGGACCTGATGGTCCTTGGCCGACTGGTCCACCCGGTCCAGATGGTCCTTGGCCCGGTGATCCAGACTATGTTCCCGGAGTTCAACCAACTTCTCGGCCAAGCTATGCTCAATCGTCATACGACAACTATCCCTCGCCTTATGCACCAATTACCGCTGGTTCCTCAATCCAATCCAAGTTACCTGGGCATAATCCATTCGATTATGGTTCGAAATCAGTTTCGCCTGTTGGACAGGCAGGCAATACTGAAACCAATTCAAAGTATTCACAAAAATCATCTGGATCCGCCCAGGACGAGAAATCACTACAACTTTCTAATGCTGGCCAAACTGAACCTCAGAGGCAACCTGGTAAAGGTGAATTTAATTATCCCATAAACGGCCCAAAACGGGATAAAAGTAACTCTGAGCAACCCAATGATTTCCAGACGCAGCAGATGAATACAGGAAGTCATATTGATCGTAAAATAAAGAGCGAAGCTAGTCCAGATGGTTTTCCAATAGACTCCGAATCATCTGGAAAACCTGCGCAAGGGCATTTCATATTTCATCAAGGCAATCATACGCAACACAACGAATATCAACAAACTGGAGGCGATGTAGAGTCGCATGGCAAACTCAATGGAATCGGATCAGGAGTGGATCAATTTGGATATCAACAACAGCGGGGCCAATCCGAAGCCACAGAGAGCTATCAACGGAATAGCTACCACGAACAGCAGGAAATAAATACGAATACGGACCTACCGAATTCATCTAGTCAACTAGACCAGCGTAATAACTTAGGGCTTGTTCCGTTGTTCGGTAGACCTGGTAAGAAAAAGCACTCCAGTCAAATTGATAAGTTGAAAACCTCAAAAGAATCCACTCCCAACTCTCGAATGATCCAGCAATTTGATTCCGTATCCAAAACGCCGTTCGAATCAGATCCTAGCATCGGTGCCATTGGGGTTCAACCGCCTCGTTCTTCGATTCGCAAGACAGTTCCCACGCCCGTGAGTCCAGATCCACAGGCCTGCCCCTGCTATCTAGTCGAACCGAATAACACAGATACAACACTGACTACGACTAGCACAACGCCAACTCCTCTGATTGGACAGCTGGGATTTATCCCGGTTATCTTTGTTCCATATTGTCCCGGTGAAAAATCAGACGGTGAACAAATGCCATCGATGTTCCCTGCCGCAACTCCAGTTCCGTATCCCTGTAATGTCTGCGGACCAAATGAATCAAAGATAACCACGCAGTTCCTCGATTTAAACCAGCTTTCCAATATCGAGCTCTTAAAAAAGGCTCTGAAACAGGCTAATCTTGGCTTTTTGAATATACCAGTGAAAAGACGTGTTCACAGAAGAAAAGTTAAGAGGAGAAAAGTAGAATGAAACCTCAGCTCAAATGTTATTTTTTAAATAACTTCCATGACTTGGAGTCAAAAGGGGAGGATGAGGTTGAGGCAGGTCAACGTGGAAATGGTGAAAGTGCCCGTCCGTCAGCTGCCGGACAGCTGATGAATGGCCAGTTAAAGGCTATCGATGTCATGAAAATTTTTCTCACTTCCTTTTCAATATTTATAGCGCGAGGATTGATTACGTGCCGCCAACTCACCATTTCTCCGTACGATCAGTGCCTCAAATTAACGTTCTTCGTAAGAACCATCTTGTAATCTTCAATGTAAGTTCATTTATCATCCCTATTCATCAATACGTAATATTGTTTTCAGCACTTGTTGCTACTTACAACCCATGGTGTCGTATACACTATGCGGTCGTAAAATCCTTCAGTAATTCTATTAAACTATAAGCTCGTATGTTTCCATTTAATGTGTCTTTGGGCCCTCGGAGCTTGGAGGGCGAATAATAAATTTTTATAATGCAAAACTTTGACTCAATTTTTGCTGAAGATCAGCACATTTGGGCGATTATGTGACGGGGTAAGAAATTAGCAACATCTGATGTAATCTTACCATATATGAAATATATTAATTGTTTCATAATTCGTATTAAATTTTTAAATATGTTGTGTTTAGTTTACAGTCAATTTTCCCAACTTATGTCAGACTGACGAAGGTATTCTTAAATTAAATGATTTTCATGGTTTCAAAAAACTAGTGTCGAACATTTATAATGAGTTAACACGTCGACGAAATCTAAACAATTGCAGAAAGTTTTTAAGAATAACCCCGATAGCCGGATGGCTGATTAGCGTATCCTCCGTATCTTCGATACCCTGTACCACTGCCGCCATATCCAATACCATTTCCTCGATACCCGTAGGGATCATATCCGGCAAGGTCTTTTCCGCCATAACCCCCACCGTAACCGGTACCGTACCCGGTACCACCGTAGCTTCCGCCATAGCCGCCTATGCCGTATCCCTTCGTACCCCCATAACCAGAGTAACCATTGCCATTACCATAGAATCCAGATCCTAAACCTCCGTAAACGTCGTTTCTGATTCCTCCACCGTAACCACCGCCGTACCCAGAGGTGCCGTAGTATCCGTAGCTAAAAGCATGTAGGGACTTAGAATTAGTTGTATTTTCAAAATACAAAATATATTATATACATCTCCTGATTATCCTAATTAACAAAGTTACAGGCTAACAAGATGAGAAATCACGCCGGAATTCGTACATGTGATGTTGGAACTATAATCGTATCCTTGATTAATTCTACGCTTTGAAACAATTTGCTTAGAATTCGTCAAGTCGAATTCCGAACGGCACGACTCGTCGAAGAAAAGCATCTAATTAATCACATCGCAGGCAAGGCGTGAACAGTAATCAAATTGATCTAATCCCTATTTTGGGAAATTTTCTCAAATCTTACCCTCTGTGACCTCCGCCAATAATTCCGTTTCCGTAATCGCCAGTTTGATAACCACCGTAGCCAGGCGTCAGTCCAGCGCCACGATAAACCGTCCCGAAACCAGTTCCAGATCCAGATCCAGATCCAGATCCATATCCATATCCACCTCCTATCCCTGAGTACCCTCCGGGACGGCTGCTATAGATTCCATTACCGCTTCCCCCGTAGCCGCTGATTCCTCCACCGTAACCAGTAGAGCCATATCCGTAATCTCGGCTCAAGAGGTATCCTGTCAAAAAATGTGTCGTTGAAGAAGAACAGCGCAGGAGGGGCACAAAATAGCACTTCGCTGTTCGTGTGAATATTTACGAAGTAATTTCGGACTTAATTTTATGAAAACTGTGGGGCGAGGATTTTCCTTGTAGTAAATTATAAAACTGTACAGAGGGGCTTGGTATTCTGAAGACGCAGTGAATCCTGACTTCACGAAGGTACAGCGGGTCGTCGAATTCTCAATTTTCGGGTCAGTAAAACGATAGCGACTCTGCTGATTTTATTGTGTGATTTTGATAAGTATTTCCATAGAATATTCGCTGCACAAAGTAGCTCAGCGGCTACTGAAGGAAATTGAAATATCCAAGAAGAGATTTAGTATGACTTCTGTCCGTGTCATAGGAAAAAGAAAAACACTCCGCTTCGGATCCTTGCGAGGTCTGCACGTTGTAGACTGAATATTTTTTTCCAGAATACCCTAGCGATGGTTGTCACGTTCAGGGTGAACCTTCATTTAACAAAAGCATACCAGTGTCATGGGCATTTGGCAGTAGCATGTGGATTATCCACGTGTGTTCAAAAACGCAATAGAATAAAATCGTATGAATACCTATATGAGGAAGAAAAGTGGCCGTCAGTCAAGCCTTGACAATTATTATAGTAAATGGCGTGAGGCTGAGACAACACGCGAACAAATTCACATGAGGAGGTTTTAAGTGGAAGACAGCGCGAGTGACAGGGAGAGATTGTTTTCGAGTAGGCGGAAACTGCGTCAGATCCGTTTTCGCACAAAGCAAGTATATCTCGTTCGCTTCAATGCTCATCGTTCTGCTTTAACAACAAAAGATTAGTTAAACTTCAATTTTGGAAATGAAAGAACCAGAGTTTGCAAATACGGTTCGGAGAATCTTCCGCATCGAACAAAATCTAACGCGTTAATTTGTATTTCGCAGATGCCTTCGACTCGAAGAGGCTGATAAAATTTTTGTAAAAACGTCCAGACTTATACTCCGATTGAAAAAACAACTTGAGATGGGGCGTGCCCGAGCGAACGAATTATTCCTCGAAGGCAGCGAGACCGTGATCGCTGGTCCACATCGAGGGTGACGCAGCAAGGCGTGTTGCGTAAGGATAACGTCGTATACCGCGAGAATCGTCGGTATGACACATTCGGAGCAAATAAAAATAAAGAAGAAATAATGTAATAAGGCTACAATAGCAGTTATTAAACAGAGTTAACAGATCGGTTGACATTGAGCGCTGCTTCACACCACGCACCGTTGCACGAGCTCAAGTTGTCCATAATTATTATACTGTACTCACATACCTATAATATCATTCGCAGTGGGTTACCTTGAGGGACTTAGCTTTGAGCTTTGTTTCGCAAAGTGCGTGTCTTTCGCACCGGTCGATCGTCGGATGACTTGACTCTTGAGTTACGCACATTGTACGGAGGATGTTGGTATAGCACTTCGGTATAATTTTCATGGTTACCTTGTATAACATGCAATTAACTCACCGTGGTCACTAGCTGACGCGTCTAGATCCTTCGCATCACTGCTGACCTTAGACCCAACATCGGACGTCGACAATGACGACTTTACCAGTGGCTCGATAGCCTCTTCAGCGCCATTATTTAGCACCCAGAAACACGCGAACACCAGGAGCTGTAAGAGAGGGTTGAAGTTTCATTGTTTCTGAGGGGAAGGTATGTGTGAATATAAAAAAACTAAGCCCTCCCCGACTTGGAGTGTCAATTGTTTTTTTTACCCTTTCTTCCTTTCACATAAAGAGATACACTTGCGAATGCACTTACGGGCTCTTCGACCTTATATTCTAAAATCTACAAACATTCCTATCTGATAAAAATAATTCTTTCGTGTTAAATTATAATATGCAAGACTTGCACTGTGGGATTAAAAGTTATGTGATTTCTTAATTGTCCTCCTGAGTGAGTGTACAACCTATGTTACGTCACTATCGCACTGATTGTGTTTTGATTATTTGAAAAAAATTCTCCACCATTCAATCGCAAATTAGTTTTTTTCCCCCCAAACGACTATTAAGGATTATCCTCGGAGTATACGGAATACAAGAATCTTCAATTTAATGTGCAACATACGCTTATCAAGTTTGCGCAATTTCCTATACATACAAATGAAACTTTCCGATCGTGTTTCAGGAAATCTCATGTCCACTCATTGACATGAATGTGTAACTCTATGACCCAGAAGTCCCCGTGCACTTCGGCATCTTTGGAAACTATTTTACTACAGGTAATCAAAAATTTTTTCACGTACTTTAAACAGCCAATAAAAAGTATAACCAATTGGTACGACGGGTAATCTTTGATACTTTTCATTCGTACTTTTCTCTTATACGGAATATCGTAATTTGAAAATTGATAATAAAAATTAGAAATGTGGGTAGTTTTTTCAATATTCTTTTTTCATACTCACTGACAAGTGCGTCTGCATTGTCCGCGGCGGGGTTCGTTCTGTTTCGATAATAAGGTCTACCGATAGTTTACGACCTGGAGATTACCGGAAACTGATTTGTCAAGAGAAGGCGTTACTCTGCGTCTGTTTCCAACGAAGTGGTCGTTTTATATGTATATTCGAACGCAGTAGCGTTGTCCCACCTCGGTATTTTCAAATGTGGGGATTTCCTCCCAGGATTCGTTCCGTCTCAGATTTAATGCTGACAAGGTTGGCGGATCAGCATTGTCTTCGTTATTCGGTCGACCTACGTGACAGAAGCGAGTGTAAGGTCATGGAAAATATGTGCAATATATACACGTATGTATATAGGTTTTTTATTTTTCTTACGTCGCTCGTGGGAAATTTTTGCGTGCCACGCACGTTTTACATGCGATTTCTTTCCGACACGCATTATTTTACCTCAATTTGTTGTCACAATATTTCAATTTTATTAAAACCAACGACGAAACGACCCTCGATATACGCTGGATCACGTACAAATAAATTGTTGTAAAACTAGTTCAAGAACGAACACATTACTTTTTAGTGATTATCTAATTAGTTTTTGCTAAGCGTTCTAATAAACGCCTGACAAAACTGGAGTATTATTTCAAAATCTCATCACGTTTCTCCTCTTATAAGCGTCACGATTATGTAAACACGTGCTCAATAAATCACCCCCAGATATTTTCATCTCGAAAAATATACGAACAGCCGAAAAGTGTCATTAATTATATTCCGGCGTATCAAGGTGCGGCTAAAAATCTCTCACTCGTTTTCAAACTTTCCGAACAATTTCAACGTGAAACAATGATATATACGTACAATTAGCGAAATCTATTTCAATTTTAATTTCCCATGAGTCGGACCGAAGATTATCGTCTTCCCATTTCAAATTTTCTCTACCCGAGACATATGTTTTTCGAGTATCTTGAGAAATAGTTGGTATCAAAATAAGTTCCTTCAAAGTTCCCGTATCTAATCAGCGTGAAAGGGTAAAATAAAAGCGAAACTAATCAACGGAAACTCTGCAGGTATACCGATGTACACACCCATATACATACACGTACATAGAACATGTGTACGCGGTTCTCCGGCGTGACGAAAGGTAATGATACCGGCATATCTAAGTGGGGAAGTCAGTCTCCTTTTCAGTAACAAGAAAACCTTTGGCTGGTCAGTAACCTTAATTGAATGTGGAAACCGAACAAGTGTTCTGCTTTAACGTCGCCTCTTAGTTCGTGGCTGTGGCGGTTCAACGGAATTATTGAACAAGCAAATTGGCAATAAATAATTGTGTTATCCTAATGCGGCGTCACCGCGGGTCGTACAGGTGGGCGATGAAACAGGGAAACAAAAAAAAAACTTCAAAAACAAAACTGCAAATCGCAACTGTAGGTACAGTGTAACGGAAATGGAGACAGAATATAATATCGTCATATGGTTGATGAAATAAATACAACCGACCTTAATGCAGATGAATTTTTTTTCTTTCTTTTTTTTTTTCGTACAATTTCCTGCTGCTGGGGAGCTTCTAGAACAACCACTATAATTATATCTGGTGTACACGCGCTATACGATGTTTATACCGTTCATCACTTCGTATGCAGAGGTTCTTGCAATTTGTTTTTCTGAATGGATCAGCCATCCGTATGGCAATTAGAATCTACACTCTCTTGTCGTATTGCTGGTCCTTTTTTTTTATAACCTTTATTCAACTTCTGTATCTCATGGATGTTCGTGGAATAGATTTCTGGACATTTTCAACCTCGGCCATGATGTCCCATGTTCGTCAAATATTTCGTTAAAAATCACCGGAAATGTTTTGCGCCGGGCGTATCTGTTTGTATCATTACATCATTCTCCGAAACATATAGGGAAGTGGTTATACTTATTGTTAGTAAAACTATTCCCATAACTTGGCAATAAAGATAAGGCTATAGATATATAATTTGAAATGATATACCCACGAGTAATAAATTGTTCTTAATTACTCACCACTCCACGTTTTAAATGAGGTTGAAAAGGACCCGAACAACCCGTGTCTACGGTGTATAGAGCGAAACGTGCTCCTTGAAATAGCCCATCTTGTGACGAAGAAAGATAAAGATAAGACAGTGAATACTGCAGAAGAAGGAACAAACAGAAAAGCAAAAACTTCGGGTAAGATAAAATCTGTTGAACTTATTTCAGGCATTGAATTATCAAGGACATCAGGGTCGCGAGTGATTTTTGCGTTACCGTGCGGAACGAGCCGGCTCACGATATTTTTTTCGGCTCTCCTTCGAGGATGTTGAAAATAAAGACTGGAATCACCGCAATTCATCCGACTGACGGAGTATATCATGTTTCTTCGACTTATTTTTTATTCCAAGTATTTTACAATCCAATCAACGATTAGCTGAAAACGCAGAAAACTTACCTCATCGAACAGGAATAAAGGCTTACACGAGAAGGATCAATGGAGGACTGATTCGAGGGCACAAAAACGAAGGAGAAAAAAAAAACATATCCCGACTCCGGCTGCGGACCTACTCTCCCTGAGACAAGGGTGCGAAGGCAGGATACGGGCTGATGTTATCACACGGGACGTTTACTGCCCTCGGTGGATAGGACGTCAAAATCGGAGTTTTCTTTTCCTTTTTTTTTTTAATCCGGAGCAGCTGATGAAAGTATAACTGTGATACGATGTAGTTGGCTTGTCTTCAATCATCAATTATGCTCGATTGATTTTTATATGTATTTCGATTCGGTCAGAGGTGACCCTTTATTTTCAAGGGCGATGCTCCCTCGATCCTCGCTGCAAAGTAGGCTTTATAATTTTCAACCCACGTTATCTTGTTACAACCCATGAATTAGCTCTCCCGGCCTTTCCATATAATTAAGTTTCAAACTCGACTGTGACTAACTCTGGAAATTTGAAATTGTTCTCTAGCTGTTATACATACACAGTTACGGAGTGCAACTTGGGTGATGAATTTACCTCTCGCAAAGCAGCAGACGTTTTGACTGTAAATAGGCATATAGAATACGTATGTACGGCGTGTAACTATGTACGAAACACAGAACCTGCGGGCTTATCGGATGAGTATATGTGAGGAGTAAATGCCTCCGTTTTCTCTACCACACAATATACTTATACGTACTACGTTGCAGCTAATATCGCGATGTTATACGTACACAGCCTTGCCTGACGTTGTATAATAATTATACGCTTGATGAGTTTTTAAGCTGGGTTAAATGCCCGAAATCTGTAACATTCTAATCCGCGAACTACCCATATAATAGCGGACGCCGATAAGGAGAACCGCCAAAATTTGAGGACGCGAACGTCTCTAGAGACGGGATAAATTCGTACGGGAAAATTCGCGTACATCATCAACCACACTGTTTCAAACTCGCGTGTCTTTCATATCCCTTGTTCACGTATAGTCTTGCTATTTTATCCTTCATCCCTAATTCTCAGGCCACTTGCATACTCCGGATCACTCTTCCCCCTCCCTTCTTCACCCCATTTTCCGCGAAACCACATCATCCGAGCCAGCTATCCATACAGAAGAGAGGAAATAGCGGAGATGACTCGAGTAACCAACACCACCACTGGACTGGTGAGCCACCGAAAGCACGAATTACTTGCTTCGGCAGGTTACTGTAGGTATACACCCCTATTTATAACAATAGACAAAGAGTGATCATTCGTAGCTTATTGTTAGTCGGACGCCTTATACACCAGACGTTAATGTGTAATGTATAGCTTTTGTCCTACAGCTACAAATATTAACTGCTAAGATCTTTTGATAAAGTAAGTCGCATGCATAATATCACCCGATTACTTTGTGCGCATATGATTCAGATTTAATTATACCGTTGAAATAATCACGCTGGAGAGCGAAGGATGAAGAAACAAATGATGTGTAACAATTTCTGTTCCCGCGCTGCAGATATTATGCATGGCGGAGAGCGTGCGATCGATATATTATTGATCTTTATTTAATTTTTTATTTTCAAGGATCATTTCCGGGATTGTATAATAATTTTGCTGAATCATGCGTGAGATTTTTTTCAAGGTAGAGCACCATATTGCGGATCGTAAAAATATGTACTCGCGATGGCCTTGTCCTCTAAGCCACTCCCAAGAATCGT
This sequence comes from Athalia cordata, assembly GCA_963932425.1. NCBI lineage: Eukaryota > Metazoa > Arthropoda > Insecta > Hymenoptera > Athaliidae > Athalia > Athalia cordata. The sequence continues at coordinate 31,506,220 of OZ010627.1, read as the reverse complement.
CCGAAGACTGGAGAGGCTTTTAATCCTGTGAAAAAGTCATCAGGGAGCAAGTTGCTCTGCCCTTCGTAGTCCTTAAAATATATGGTTAGGTCGAAATTTAGCACCATGCTTGGTCAACCGGTTTCTAGTTGGGTTTCGGAGCTGGACCGCAAAGTTTGTGCGTCGCGTTAAACAACCGCGCGGTTCACAGATTGCCAATCCCAGTTTTTTTTTTTTTTTTTTAAACCACGCGCTTATTGGTGCAACGCGGATTTTTCTCGGCGAACACGCGTAGTGCGTGTTTACTCGAGCGCGAATAAAATATTTGGACTATATTCCGCCGCAGGCTAAAAGAAGTCGTTGGGGACATGATAAATGTTGGGTATATATATACTTATTTTTTGCACGTTAGATGCTTTTCTTTCCCTACGGTTTCTTTTATTACATAAAATACGAATTATTACAGGTCTTGACGACGAATAATATTCCCCTGCTATATATTTCGGATTAAAAAAAATGAAATGAAAAGAAAAATTTGCGTCGCTATAACCAGCTTCTCGACTCGCGATCTATTTTCTTGCAGGTTCCGCGCGATTTCAGAAAATGGGAAAAGTTCATTCGCGTCGCGGTGGCCGGTAACGACGAATATTACGAGTAATAAAGCCGATGAAATGTGTAAATTTTTTACGCATCTTCCCCCTTTGTTTTATCAACCCTGAGACATCGTGACAAAACGAAGTATGATCATCTTTATAAGTGTAAAATTATAAAGAATACCTGAGAACGAGAGGAATAAAAAGAGACATATTCTCGTAACCGACAAAATTGAAATTCTTATAATAAATCTAGAATGATTTGAGGTAAGAAATTTTACGGCGTATGACAAAGTAGAGTTTTACAATTTACACATCCGCAAGGAAGGCAGAGTTTATTACGGAGCGATAAAAAATCGTGGTGATTTTAATATCGCAGAATTTCATTGATATCTCAATCAACTTGATACAAATCGCGATAACCGGTGATTTTTTTCAAGTCACGATTAATTTTAAGTGTCTGGTAGTTATAATTATTTACAATTAATATCTGATGATCGTTTTATTACTACGCTTTACATCTGGTTCGGTTTAAATCAAGCTGTACGTTGATATGCTACTTGATTAGGATATAATGAATTACCCCATTAATTTTTTACATCGGTTTCGATTTGTCTTAATCATTTTATTTATTCATTCGCTTTTTTCCTCCAGCCGCGTCGTGTAATTTAGATTTATTTAATTTTTTTCTTCTCTTCTTTTTCTAACACTCGTGTATAATTGCCATGGTTCAATTGATCAAATTCTAATCAAACGAAAATTCATCATCTACCAGATGCTGCCGCGTGACTTATAGAAGAAGTGCTAATTTACATATATAAACTGACCATAACGACGACTGAAAATATCTAGCAAACGAATTTTACATAATATAATTCAGCGGTCCAATTTCCGATAAAGTATAACATCATTTCTATAACTAAAAGCCGATATCGTACGAACGTTAATATAGTTATTAACAACACACGTGAAATTTTATTCGCTACGCTCTTCAGAGAACATGTGTGTAGATTATTTATGTTTGTTTAACGCATGCCGTTCAACGCCTTTATTTTATTTACCGCGATTGAATCATATAAAAAAAATGAAAAAAAAAAAATACATATGTATATCATGAGCTTATAAACGTTATTAAGAACAAGTTGGAAGCTAACTAGAACCACGACGAGTGCCACGCCCAGGTTTAATATCGCGTGGTTTGTATTTGTTGTTTGACGTTTGTACGAAGTCAGTGGCGGCTCGTAACCTCGTTGGCGTCTGTTTCTGTAGCTAAATATCATAAAATAACGATTGAACGACAAACTCGGCCTTAATTTCATTTCAGATAAATATTTGTAGTTATGATTGTTAAAATACTCATACGTGTATTGGTTAAATATGCAGCGAATAAGGTCGAGTATGTTACAAACTCTACCGACTGATATTAACTATAAATACGCTAGTCCTTACTCCTTTTTTTCATTCATTTTCATTTGATTTTTTTTTCTTTTCTTTTTTTCAAAAACCTCTTCGTACAACGAACACATGGTATCCATGAGTTATATACCTACACGTACACAGGGATGTATTTTCAAATACGTTTATTCGGATCCACACGTTTGTGTTTGCGCTTGTGAACCTGATTCACGTGAGCAATTACGAACTCGAGTCGGTCAGCAAACAATTCTGCTAACCGGTAAGAGCGTGATTTTTTTGCAGCGAAGCGTTAAAATTTATGCACATAATATACATAGACTCAATAAAAAGACAAACTATATCGAGCGATTCGGCCGGATAGAAATATTCAAAAATTTCATTGTTCTATATTTGATCGTTGTGCAGGACAGTCGGAAGAATTGGCGATGGGAGCCCAACGATTTCCAAATCCTGAGAGACGATTCTGACCAGCCATGCTGTGCAGCGAAATGTATGTGAAATATTTCCGGTGCAGATTTTCTGCAATTTCATGCGTAGGTCACCTGGTAAATTTAGTTGGGAGAATTGAAGCGAGAAATAATTTTAATCAGGTTGATGCAAATAACGTATGAATGTGTCTGGAGTTTTGGGAAAGTTTGAAATCTAGTGAAATGCAGTTGTCATGCACATTTATAGATCCGCAGGACGTTGTACTTTCCGTATATGTATATTACGTAGTTGCACATTGAACATTTAACATGTCGAAGGTAGAGGGAATTTGTAGTCGGATTAGACCGAAGCAGCTGCCTGAATAGACTTGTGAGTGGTAATTACAACATGCGGGAACTCACAGTCTATGTACACATAAAAGTTCGAACATCGTTCTATAGCCGGAGGAAGAAGTTCACCGACGTACACCTTATATATACCTCGGTAAAGTTTTGCAAACATTCATTACCTGCGTAGTTAGTATTATCTACATGTAGTTGCAGCTTCGTACAATAATTATTATTATTAATATACATATGCTGCAGTTTGTTAAGAAATTTATAACACGACTAAAGCTGGTATCTTATAACGACGCGAACAGAAAAAGGACAAAAGAGAAATGAAAAAGACAGCACACCCTCTGACCACCACAGACTTATAAAAACGAGAATCTATTCAGAAAGTAGAAGATCATACAGGCAAGAAGTGTGAAGGGTTTGAAATAATAACTTGCACAGTTCGCTCGATCATTGAAAGTGTGTAATTTGCATCGAATTGAAGACTCTCGTTTCTTGTAACCCCAAAAACGCAACGCAGAAATTTTATCATTACGGTAAAGTTGCATCGAATTCGTACTTCAGTTTTTCCCCTCCGTTCTTTTTTTGTGTTTTTTTTTCTACGAAATTTAATGTTTGATCATCTGGACCAGTGAGTACGCGTAATTTAGGAGTAAATGGATGCTTGAAAAAATAATCAATGTATAACTCCGACGCTCGTGATATAATATGTGTATGAGTGAAGTTATGAAAAATATTTTACTCCACTTTCATCTTGATTCGCAAGAACTACAGGGGGAATGAAAAAGCATGTTTGAGATTTTTTCCCCCGTCGGTTTCGGAGACTTGGAAAGAATGAAAAAAGATGGCTGAATTAAATCGGCTGAACATTTATACGTCGTGGATATTTTTACTAGGAATATTGACTTGATTTCGGCGTTAATTAACGAAGGTTAACAAAGCTTTGCGAGAGACGAGGTGGGTGTATTTTTATACGTACAAAATAAAAAAAAATGTCAAATACCCAGTCGAAATGAATAACATTCGGGGAGGAAAATCTCTGATCTTGTGCCATTTGAAAATTGGTTCTGTACGAGTGTGCGAAATCCATTCGAACAAATGAAAAATAAAACGAAACAAAAAAAAAAAAAATCGCAGAGTAGAATGTCGATAGTTGCGATGATCAGTTGCGAATGTCGAAACAAAGAGAATCCTGTTCTATCAAAGTGAAACACAGAGCCTGCAATTCTTTACACAAATTACTTCCGATTTGAGTACAGTATATAGACATTGATATAGGCGAGGGGATAACCACTCGATATATAAGTGTCCCAACCATTTCACATTTCACAACTATTTCACACTATTTCATACCATTTCACACCCTTTCATTTCAAACTTGACTGTCCCAAGTATTTCACAAGCGGCTACCCCTTCGTATAAGAGGTTGATATACGTTAGAGAAATGTCCTGCGATCGACTTTAAAGATACTTGATTTTTTACCCCAAAATTGAAAAAATCCAAAGGGGTATATCTCAGATTTTTATCGATTTTGGAGTCAAAAATCGACATTTTTTTTTTGAAGGGTTTCCTGTGGTATTCTTACGTATTTTGAGCTCAGGAATTCGAATCCGTAAGCTAAATTGATCTACCTATAAAATTGATCGAGTTATCGCCAATTTATCGTCTCAAAAAGTGAAAAAATCTAGATATCTCGATGGGATATTTTTCTAGCTCAATTTAGTCGACGGATTCGTGTTCCTGAGGTCAAATTACGTCAGAAAAGTGTCCTGCGATCGATTTTAAAAATACTTAATTTTCGGCCCTAAAATTGAAAAAATCCAAAGGGGTATACCTTAGATTTTTGTCGATTTTGGGGTCAAAAATCAACATTTTTTTAAATCGATCGCAGGACACTTTTCTTACGTATTTTGACCTCAGGAACACGAATCCGTCGATTAAATTAAGCTAGGAATAAATCCCATCGAGATATCTTCATTTTTTCACTTTTCGGAGCGATGAATTGGCGATAACTCGACCAGTTTTATAGATAGATCAATTTGGCTTTCAGATTCGGATTCCTGAGATCAAAATACGTAAGAAAAGTGTCCTACAATCGATTTTAAAGATACTTCATTTTTGACCCAAAAATCGACAAAAATCTAAGGTATACCCCTTTGGATTTTTTCGATTTGTGGGTCAAAAATGAAGTATCTTGAAAATCGATTGTAGGACACTTTTCTTACGTATTTTGATCTCAGGATTCCGAATCTGAACGCCAAATTGATCTATCTATAAAATTGGTCGAGTTATCGCCAATTTATCGTCTTGAAAAGTGAAAAAATGAAGATATCTCGATGGGATTTATTCGTAGCTTGATTTACTTGACGGAATCGTGTTCTTGAGGTCAAAACGTATCCAAATGGCCCATAAGCCCGCATATAGGCGTATAATAAAAGTCTAATTTACCGATAATTCGTAAACGAAGTCCCATAATTACGTAAGCTTGTCGTACTATATAAATTTTGATATTTCATACCGAATGATACCGAGAGGGAGAATTTTTCCAATACGTTATCGGGTGAGTTACAATTTTACCTGAAGCCTTTTGAGTTTGAGGTGCTGCACTTATCGTATTTATGAAGTAAAATGAAAGAGCTGCGGATTGATGAGAAAGTGAAAATTGTTAAAGTTTGAAACACCATTTACGTCTAACGTTAGCACCTCGTTATCACGGTCTCTTTCAAAAAGTCAATACCTACTTCGGTTATACACCAGATTCCAAATCACTGTAACACACGCACGGCAACCCGTACGGAATTTGTTTTGCTCGTGAACCCTTCGCGTGCTTTTGCAATATTATACGAAGAAAAATGTATTTTCATACATTATGGGGTTCTTGACTCAAAGAGACCCCGTCCCATCTCTTGTTGAGAAAGTCTTCGCGGTCTTATCCAACTTTCAGACACTCCTTGGTTCCCCGGGGTGTTCGTATTGCTAGAGAAACATATTTTCCTGTATAACTTGCAGGAGTTGGAAAAATCCTCAACGATTGAAAAAAAAAAAGAAGAAGAAATTTCCCCTCCATTTACCAAATCCCCAGGTTTTCCCACAGCTCTGTTTATCCGTTGGAGATCTTCTGAATTCCTTGATACCATCGGTGCAATTTGTCTCCTGGACTTGTCGGATAAGAATCTCTGAATAGTGATACAAAAAGAGAGAAGAGTTTCTAGGGTAAAGCGAAGTTTTCTTAAACCTACTACGAGAGTCTTAGAACCACAAGTTGGACACGCGATTCTGGATTTACGGGAAAAGGAAATCAAGTAAACAAGTGGATATTCAGTTGAAATAAAAAAAAAGACGCCAACTGCGTCAATCTTGGTACTTTTTATTTATGTGTACAGGTTTGTTTGTCGTTTTTGATCTTATCGCTCGTCCAATTTCCTTTGTCATTATGAAAGATTCGAATGTCATCGCTTTTTCAATTATACAAAAATATTATCCATTACCCTCCTAATTGCGATTTTTTTATACCCCACGCCATTACTTCCGTCGTAATCAAAGTAGATTCATTCGATCGCAGTCGCTCTGAAGTAAAATATGTCTCCGGAACAAAAACAGCCAAAGATATTTCAGTTTTTCCCTCATCGCGAATCCGGTGGTGAATTTGACTTGCAAAGTTATAAAAATTTAGAGAAAAAAAAAAGGAAAATTAATACGAAATTTTTCAAGACAGACGGATTATTATACAGAACCCACAAACAAAGTGGAAAGATGCTTAAACGAGGGAGCGGAATAAAGAAGAATTCAATTACATGGATCGTCGAATATTATATTAAAAGATAGGTGTCTGCCGAAATTCACGAGAAGGGTTAACGAGGATATTCTATATCCTTACAAAGAGGTAAAAACGTAGTTTAAGTGACGTTATCATTTTTTCTTCTTTTATTTCCATTATGATCATGACCGAGGTCATTAAAAATTGTAGGGGTTGCCGCGATATAACGGGAGCTTGTTGTCAGGCGCATCGTTTATAGTTTTCTCCCTCGCGTTAAAAGGCGTTGCGGTTTGCTCTCCGTAGCGGGAGCCAAAACATTTCCCTTAAGAGAAAACGAAAAAGAACCAACAAAAAGAAAACACCAAGCAACTAAGAAACAAACAAAAATCGAGTTCAAGCAATTCTCCTTGCTTTCGCTGGGGTAACCTCGGCTCGTTCGTTTGCTTATTCGCTTGTCCGAACACTTTAGGGGCGAACCTCATAAAACTCTCCTATAATACAAACTACTTAATGATCTCATTTCGGATATTTAGCAGCGCGTATACTTTCGGCTCTGGAATAAGGTTGAAGGTTGTTCAGGATCAGCAGTTCTTACCAGAGTTATCTTTGCTTCTCATGAATGTCCATAACAAAAAATTTTTCTCCCAACCACTCTTCGAAGATGCATGCATTTCATTTTTATCGAAAGGTATACCGATAAGTACGTACACATTCGTTCTTATCATTAAAAATAAAAAAATTAATAAATAAATAAATGAATAAAAAATCGTAAGGTGTTATACGAAATTTCAGCCAAAGAAAGTACCTACTCCCCCTATGTATTACTACTTCGTTATCTTCTTTATTATAGTCTCCGATAAAACGAGACCTGTTAAAAAAAAAGCTAAAAAACAGGCAAAAAAAAATTTAGGCCACGGTAGAATTTTATGTAGGAAAGAGATACCTATCTTTATTTTCAACCTAAATCTGCACCTTTATATCGCATCAATTCAGATCTATACCTAGTTCTTCACGCGAAATATACACCCATGCCATATAGTAGAATAGTTTACAACTATATAAATTTTACGGAGCTAATCTTTTTTTTCACCCGCGTAAAAAGCATTGCGGGTTACAGGTGTAATTAACGATGAATAATAATAATAATTTTTCCACAGTGTTATTAGGTAACATTAATTCTGCAGGAATCAGCGATATGATCGGGGTTTCCTAACCTGCAGTTTCGTATATTTATCATAACGTTTTATGGAGTCGGTTAGAATTCAGCGGTGGAAAATTTAGTGGTAAGACACGGATCGGTGGGCGTTTTTCGATTAATTATTCACCGCTCCAATCTGCGGCCTGACATACCTTAATTTTACTACGTGAATTCCTTGAGCTAATTTTCTGCGAAGCTGAGACTCGAGTAATACACGTATTACTATACTGTATACCATGCGATCGATGCAATGCTCGATGAATATCACACCTACGCTCGTGCGTAAGACGCGACCGGTTTGACCTGATGCAATTTTATGAAATCCTGCCGTTCAATAACTTCGGAGAATGCAAAACCAATCCGGTGGCCTGACGTAGGTGGCTGTTGGTTTTCTGAAAATTCTATTATAGGTAGTTATACTGCGGTTATTCATCTCTAGATAACGGAACCACAGGAGATGCGGGTAAAATGTTCACCATTTTCCTGATCTGGGCAGCGACAGACATTCGGAGCAGAATGTGGGCCTCGCCGACGCAGATATGGAAAACTGAAAATCCACGAAACTCTTATGATCTAAATTATTCAAATTTATACCGTACCGTTGTTGATTACCAATCAAGTTTAATTAAAGTTGGCAAAGTTGTTACGTATCTATTTATTTTGATGTGACAGGGAAGTGCCAAATTTGGGTAGGTATATTGAGTATCGCTTTTACGAAACTTCATCGAAAATCTTATCGTCAAAAGTTTCTCTCTATGCATGGCGTTCTACATTCTACGGTTTCCATATATATAATCACGAGAGTACAAAGCTGCTTTTCCGTGCTAACCTGGCGAACCAGAGAGCTTGGCCTCGAGGGGTGGCGTTGGATTAAACTTTGGATAAAGGAAACTTAGCTATATAGGTATATTCATCAGTGACTGTGAAAAAACGATCAGAGGTACGTATATTATATCTCCTTAAGAAAATTTCTCCCCTAGGAAGTTAATCCAGCTGGAGCATTTATTGAATTCATTCGAGCCACCTGCATGCCGTTTTTTTTTCGCGGAATTGATCATCTCGATGTCAGGTGAGAGATTCAGTATTTTACTGCGAGGATAATTGATGTAAGACGTAATCTTCGATGGAAAAAATCGAGGGTGTCTTAACCGATACGACGAAAGATATTTTGGTTCTAATTATTTTTCACGTTTTTTTTTTTTCTCTTTCAGTGAAAATTACTTTAGACAGAGAACAAACAGTGGACGTTGCGTAGCTCGCGAGGGGAAAAGCAACAAATTACCGAGCAGCTCGCTCTTGACGCTGTATATAATATGCAAAAATGTTAATACTCTCTAAGACGCAGCAAAAAACGCAAAAAAAAAGAAGCCAAAAAAAAAAGAATTGAATAACGACTGACTTTAAGATGTCGGAGAAGCTACACCCGTTTGCACGCTAGAGTCGATAAATATATCGTTCACAGGGATGAGAACTATATATGTCTTATAATGTGAGGACATCGATAAATTTGAACTGCGCAAGGGCAACTTTTAGTAATTCGACAGAAAATTTTCTATAAGACAGTTGTGGACGTAACCTAAGAATAGAGCCACTCTTTCACTTTTTATCATATAATACTTCTATGTAGGTGCTTTTTTTTCCGTCGTAGTACAAGCTAGGTATTGTCGCTGTATACCGATCGTAATCTCGAACGCCGAGGAAATTTTACCTTCAACAATGATCGAGAGAAGACAATAGATTGCCGAGTTTCTGAAGCAGGATATACGAGAGCTAAGGAGCTAACGAAAATTGGAAATAAAAAAGAGGAACTTTATATTATATTAGGATTATATGTGGCGATCTAATTTAAGCCACGGTACTCAACATCCCCCATGGTATATCGAATTCAAAGGGTCGTGGGTCAAAAAATCAATGGGCAAAGTTTCGCTTGACATTTCTTTGAAAATTTTCTCGTTCTCGTTTTAATTTTCAAAATTCCTCATGCTCCTCGATATATTGCATTCTCGAAGCTGGAGTATTACACATGATCGCGTATTTTTGAACGAACTCTTTGAATCGAAAGTTTTTGTTACATGAAAACCATTAACGCCTAACGTTTCTTCGCCATTTACTTTTCTCTATCCAAGGTCAAACTCACCCTTCGGCGGGGGTGGATTGGCAGTGTGCCTTGAATGGAACAACTAATTGCACTGTTCGTCTAAGCCACCCTTTTTCCTCGCGGTTAGTCTCGTCACACAAATCGCCCCATCTTTTCTTGTACAATATGTATCAATCTTTGAAAAAAGGAGGGAAAGAAGAAGAAAAACGAAAAACTGCCTTAGAAAAGAAAACTAAATTCTGTACACAACCTGCGGGTCTCTAAGATTTTTGCTGGTAAAATGTATATGAAAAATCGTCCATCGCCGCGTAGTTTTATACAGAGCAACTATGGGTAATTTGCGAGACAAATATGTATGTAAAAAATGAATAAAATTTGATAAAATAAAAAATAAGAAATGCTCCGGACACCAGACGAGGTTCGATGGAGTCGATGATAATCATCGCATTACGTGCTCTTTGATTTGTACCGAAAAAAATACATCAAGCATTTGACCATACGGTACGTTCTAGTGATAATTTTTCATACCAATTTCAACGATCTACTTGAAGAGTTTTTTAAATTATTCGCAAGTCAAGTTCTAATGAGAAAAATATCTTTGCACTTTTTGTTAGCTGGTAAAATTATTGTACAAGGTACATAAACATCATTTACTATGCACGTCAGTACGTGGTCACGTGCGAAAAAATCTTCAAAAAATTGCATGTCCTCCGGTATCGGTAAAATATTATCATTATTCGGATACCAGACATCAAATACGCGAGAGCAAGAAATTCTGAATAAAAAAAGATCTGACGATTTTGATTATTTATTCGAACCTGCAGGGCGAATGAGCAGCCAGCGGTTGATGAATGGTTCGTCCAATAACGTATGTGGTTAAAGGAACACGACGTAGCCGTGTCATCGTTTCATTTTATTTCCATCATTTTTATATTTTTTTTCTTCCTATTCTATTTTGTTGGAAAGGGGTAAAAACGATGTTCTTCAGAAGCTCGATGCTCGTGACGTTGTGTCGTTTGCAAATTGTATAACCCTTTCGGTATATACAGGGGAATGCAGATGCTCGGAATGAGTAACGACATGTCTGACGATCCGTGCCGTATAAACGTTATCAATGATCCTACTCGATTTATTATACTTTTTATTGTCATTCCACGTTGCAACGGAATTCAGACTCATATCTGTACAGTTTATATTGTACATACCAGTGATTGTCGAATATATTAATCTGGGTTATACGAGTGAACAAATAATGCAATGTACGATTATTTAGGTATCAACGAATCGCGTACCATCGTATTTACCTTGTTTGTATGTGATTTTCGTAACAAACATATAAGCAGATCTAATGACGGATCAAAATTGCACTTGACATTGAGTGGCGTAAATCGGACGTGGATTAAATCCGAGCTATTTCATATGGGTAACGTTAGCGCCTATGTGCATATACGTATGTAGCTGCCCATTAGAGATGAATAGTTGCTAAAATTGAATCGTGCTATGTTTAATACATAATCCATACAATATTATAAACAAATCACGTCTCGGATGATATTTCCAACCGGAAATTCATCCGTAAACTATACGCGTAAGCATTCGATCAACTGACCCTGGTCAACACCGATACCGCATCGTATAAATGATGTTGGCGACAGAATTAGCTTCGGACGATATATATTCGCAAAAATTGAAGGCCAACGATTACGTAACCCTAAACCTATATGAATTTTTCGCTACCGAATAAATTTCTTTCTTTCTGTTTTTTAGCTTTTACAGGAAGTTCATTTGGATAATTTGCGACAATATACTTCGTTATATCCACCGCAAAGCACCACTGCCAAATTGGACTTAATCGCGGTCAACTTCCACTCGAGAATTATGTACGCAGCTTTTTTTTTCGTTTTGTTCGTTTTTTTTTTTGTGTGTGTGCACGAATAATTTGAATGCGATTATTACGTTCAAGTACATTCAGACTCGGCCGGGTGAGTCACCAATGATAATTAACCCCAGCTACGCCCCGACGCTTCAAGTTCAGTTCCAAAAAACAGAAAGAGAATGGAGAAAAAAAATATATTTTCACTTCCCATATTGCGGGTGTAGATTTCTATAACAATTATATTTCTATATACGAGGGTTCGCAATTATTGGACCCATCTCGTTAGGTCATTAGAGCGTCTTTCACCCTCGTATAATGGAGTTACCGCAGACCTTGTTTTCGAATGTAGAACATCATTTGTGACGATAAAAATTTTCAGCTATATCATGAATTATGGCTTTATTATACATATGGGCGTTCCTTCAACCGATAAATGATAAACCGTGGCACACGATATGTAACCGTGCTTTATATTTCACGCGATACGATGTGGAGATAAAAATTAAAACGAGAAAAAAAAAAGAAAAAGGAAAATCAATTTGACGCTCACCGAGCTACCCCTGTGAAAAATTCAACCTGCTATATCTTTGAAAAAAAATAAATAAAAGGGCGTGTGGTTCGAAGGGGTGCGAGAAACTCTGAAGGTAATTTTTATGAATGAAAGACGAGGACCCAGATTGCCCTGCATATGCGGACGGAAATTCGTATAAATGTAATCCCAAGAATGGGTATAAATTTGATCGACTAGAGCTCGTCGAGTAGCAATATAACGTAGTACCCATTGTCGAGTAATTATTGTATTGTATCGTGAAGTACGAGGCAAATATGCATAGGGGAGTGACATGGAAACCGTGTACAAGTTCGAGGCTATGGAGACGTCGCATGCGTTTGGAAATACGGCGATCAGCGCCGCGGTCTTCGAGCCAAAACGCGCATCGCGCATTGCCTACGGCTCCGGCGAACACTCTGTTGTGAATCTCCGTCTGGCGCGGTACTCGAATAGGAGTAACTTTTACCACCTTGATATCAAATTATTACTATTATTTAATGGAGATTTAAATGAAATATTCTATCAGAAAATAAAACTATACATAATTTGTTAAAACGTTTCAACAAAGTGGGGTACGACGTTGATCCATAAATTTTTATCCGAATGATGTTTAATAAATTCATTTGATTTTTGGAACTCTTTTCTAAGTAAAACAAGGTCGAGTCAAAGACTAGATTTTGGAATGGGATGACGAAAAGAGTTGACCTTGTGATACGATGTTAAAAAGAGCGGCGATCTGAATGATAATTTTTTTTTTTACAAGGGCGCAAAAAAAGAATCTTCAATTTTTCTTCGGCTCGTACGACGCACTTAAAATTGGTTATTATATGCGTGAATTTTATTTTCTGCAAATCGAGCATCGTCGATTAACTGAAACATAAAGTTTTGAATCAGCGATTATATTTTTCTCCTGAATCAAACCATTCCTTCGAACGTTATCCGCGGTGCAAAGTTCAGAGTGTGACGAATCATCGAGTGATACAGTTTCGAATGTAACCACATCTCGTGATCAAAAGTGTGAGAGGTGTAAAATCGGTTCATCCAAATATAGTAAGCCGCACAGTGAAGATAAATGAGAATCACAAAAAGAAGAAAATTAAATAAACATTAATCAAGAGCGCTAATTTCGCGTGAAATTCTACAGGTTGTTTTTTCCCGTTGTCACAGCAGCCGCTCGTTTCGAACGATCAGAAGCTAAGGTGTTTCTAATATTAGAAACGGGTGTAGACAAAGTGCGATGATTATTCATCCGTCAGCGTAATTTGCGGCTAATATTTATAACCGTCTCATTATTATATCGATAGAAAAAACAGGGTCAAGATTTTCTATTGATAAACCAGTGAAGAATAGTTAACAATACGTACTTCACTCACTCAACCCTTAATAAAAGACGGTGGAATTCAGCGCCGATCCAAAGGGCACATCCAGTCGCTACGGAGTGGCATTTTATGAATCTCTCGATAAAATAAAATACCGATTGATTTTTTATTCCTAAACTTAAAAAAAGCGCAGATTTCGGACTGTGATAAGCACCTCGTGCATAAATATATGTGTCAATGAAATGTTTGTTCACAAAAGAAAGAAAAAAGAAATTGTACCGAACCTTCTGATTACAGAACATTAATTTTAAAAGTTCGGAAGTGAATATTTCAGTATTCGTATAGATACTGCTATCATGATAGTAAAAATAATTAAAACACACGTATTCGGCTGCAGTGATTCAGAAATAATAAAGTTTTCATCGATCGGTGTGAAATCCAGTGTAAATTGAGTATCGCTGAAGATAATGTTGTGATCGCGCTGATGGTTACGTGAAATTAGCGGTGATACGCTAATCGGGTGAGTACCCTCATTAAATTTTATTTTAAACTGTATATAGAAATATCTGAGCCACGTACAGGGTGTACATATCCATAACCATACATTACCTATGTGTATGTATATTTGTAAAATGATACTTTAAGAATGATTATCGATATTTCGACGCGCAGAATACTTAAAAACTTTTAGCCCAGGTATGAAGAAAAATTTTTGTTCTTTTAATTTGAAAAAAAAACTTTGAAAAAATTTATAAGGTTGTCTGGGACCGGTTCAACGGTGTTTCGCCAACAGCTCAGCATAATGAGCATCTTGGTTGAATTTATATTTTGTTCGTTTGTTCTTTTCACTTTGTTTTCCAACATGGCGGTGATGCATGTAATTTAGGATCGTGCAGCCGCATATTCTTCGTACTCTTTAATCTTCTAAGTTTGTTAGTTACGTTGGCCAGACAATTTTCACGATATTTTCATTGGAGTTTTACCAAACTGAGGCGATGGGATTCATTACCCTCGGCTGAATTTATGCATCACCCTTAATATCCTCTACATTTTTGGTCAGAGATATTTGCTGGACGTTTATATGCGAGCGATCGTAAATGTTTGATGACCACTTTACACGCTACGAATATTCACTGCAGTTACCGACTATTTCCTATACGCTAAAGCAACTATCGACCATATGTACGTACATATATATATGTATACCACACCAGAATTACACGGTTGATAGAATAATGAAGGAGTGATGACTTGTTGACGGTATAACTTGTTTGCCTCATTAAAGTTTCAATTGGTAACGTGTTTCTAGTCCGACGGTTTTGTTCGATACGTCGCAGTTCTAGCGCCCAAAACCACATTTTGCAAGCCTCCGATTTTCACATGCCCATCAAATAATTGGCGTGTACATCCCAATCAGGTGCCTGTTTACCCTCACAGTGATCGATCGAGTCCGGATTGAAACCCCAAAGCTGTTCATGTATAATGTACTTTACCGTATAACATCCATTTTGTTTTTTTTGCCTTTTCTCTTTTTTATAAATCTGCTTTCAGCAGTTCTGCAGAAAATCGCAAAACGAAGAACGTCAATCTTCTCACATCGATTTCACGCTCAAGTACCGTGGGATCAAATGGCTCGTACTGCTAAAATACTCCGGAAATTTATACATTCGAAGAACTTTGCCACATAAAGTAAGTCGGGCTTGGATCCCGGCTCTTTCATACAAAATGGATGCCTATTTTTTCATATTGTTTTCGATGTCTATCTTCTTTTTCACAAATAACAAAAAAATTATCATTGATTCGGTTAATGGGGCGGACATAAATTTCTACCCTGCACTTTACGTGATACGAATGAGAAATCAACTCGTAGGTTGAGAATCGGAAATCCTTAATTTCTTTTTAATCTTTATATTTCCTTTCTTGTTAGAATCGAAACACTTTTTCTACGCGACGATGTATTGATAATGGGATTAGGATTTGTTAGAGTTAAAATTTTTTATTACTCGCCAAGAATTTCGTATCATCCGAATATTTCGAACAAGCAGAGGATAATAATCCTCGAAGCCCGAATATCATCTCATTCGGATCATAACTGGGAATGATTTTGCGACTAAAATCTACGAAGGGGAAATTTGGCGAATGATTTATTTCCGGATTACATGCTGTGATAATTATCAGAAGAATCATATGGGAGCGTGTGCCTCGATTCTCCGTATATCCCATTTTGGGGTAAAAAGTTTTCTAATTATTTCGCAATCTCTGCAGGGTATAATCGGATAAACAATTATATATATAGTTAATGCTCAATCCGTGCTACTTTCACGTGACTACTCTTCACATATTTACTTAATTTTCATGTAACGGTATACCTATATCTATAAGTCTGTGCAAATGTGTTCAGCGAGTGCGATGTTCTTTGTCGATGAAAAAAAAAAAGAAAAAAAAGTAAAAAAGGAAAAAGAACGAAGAAATAAAACCACATCGTATGCACACCGCCCATCGGCAGCTGCCTCCGCAAATATTTTTTTCGTAACAATATTATTTCTAGAGATATTTGCATTGTTCTTTATAGTCACTAGTTGTTTAAAAAGAGGCTAGAATAACATATGATACACTATTATTTACTTTATACGGTATAAACGTTCTGATAAATATTACCGTGACTTTTGATATCTGCATGGCTATTATACAGTTGAGATTAACCGAAATTCGCAGCATCTGGAGATTTAATTTTGCGAAAAATTATATCTGAAACAGTGAACACCTTGTGCCCGCGCGGAATAAATTGCTCGTAAACGTGTCAAATGAATGTGAAACTTTTAACTTTAACGGATCAAGCATTCCTAATTGTAGAATCAGTTGCCTATACCTAGAATTTTTCTGTTCTTTTTTCTAGTCGTAAACGAGGGGCGAATACGTCAGTATATAACTGAACCATTCGTTTTCTTCCGTATCAATAATAGACGAACATCGATCCCGATCGGTTTATGGGATGGAACGGGTTTGCCTCCATTATTTTGGATTCCCATAAAACAACGCGTCGCATGGGATGAATCTTTGATTTATATCAATTCAGGTACGATTGTAAATTATTTTCTTCCAGAAATCATCGAACGTTCACATCCACAGACGACAACGGACTATTTTCTTCTGCTTTTTCTTTTTCTGTGATCCATTTAATCGTTTCCCACGTAAGGACTTTTATCTAACGCGAAACAGCTCTTGGTTGCCGAGGTGGAATTAACTCTAGAAATTATGGCCCATTTGGACTCCCTGGAGTACCCGCTACTTCGATGGGAGTTAAGGTAAAATTTTATTGGCCATGGTTCCGCGGTCTGCTCTTTGTCAACCCGTATGCATAAAATAAGTAGCAACTCCCACGTTACACCTGACCCACAAAAGCTGACGGAGTTTCCAAGCTTTTGACTGGCGCCCCTGGAAAATGGATGAGCTCTCAGTCGAAGGATCCCAAATGTCCCGACCTCCGCTGGCTGTTTTTTAATTCAAAGAATCAGAGATTCCTTGTCTGATTTATACCCCAAAGATATACTTTTAGGTACGTACTACATACCTGAGGAAAGGATCATTTCACTTTCACAAGATCAAGGGACCCTTATATTACGAGTACGTTGATTAGCTAAAAGCCGATGAACATACCTATCAGCAACTATAGCGTATCATGTATTCTAAAGTCAAGATACGGTAAAGGAGGTAGTTTTTTTTCTTTCCATTTTTCTTTCTCAAGAAAAAAAAATCTTCGTACACCGGTCTAATTGTAAGAGACAGAACCCCGTTGATAATTCTTTTTTTTTGTTTCTTTATGAATTCACTCGGCTAAAAAAGCTCTTCAATTTCACCGAGGGTACCCAGCCTCAAATTCTGCATTGGTGCGTTGCACGCTTTTGTTGCGTACGTTTTTTTAGCTTTAATTTTTTTTTTTTTCATTTACCGAATGTCAGTGAAATTTTGATAATTGCAGATTATGCTTCGGACAATGAACAGAGCGGCTGTTCCTCCAACCGTTATCAACTTTTGTGAGAGTTGATCTTCAATGGAAGTTAAAAAATTATTTCTTCATAAATTTCACGACGATCATTTCGTTAATTTTGTACTTACAGTTATTCGAAGTGTTTTAAATTTAGCAGTTCTTCAGACTCGGTTGAACTTTTTACTCGAAGATTCCTCATTTTGACGTATAATTCAGAAACCACGTAGGTATACGGCTGGAAGTTGACTCTGCATTGCGTTTGTAGTTGACTAATTGGAAATTATTAATTAATTCGTACTTATCGCAAATTAGCAAAATGATTGAAATAATATTGCACGAGTTATGCTCGCGAAAAAAAACGAAAACTATCATCATTATACGTACCTATTTACATAGTTGAGTGTTCTAGTTTTGCATAATAATATTCAAAATTCTAAACCGGCCGGTGAATTCCAGCTGTCACGCGTGAAACTAGTTGAACTTGTTTCGGTTTCATTAAATCTACTTTTTTTCTTTATTTCTTTTTTTTTTTCGTTCAGCTCGATTGTTAATTGACGTCCAATATGATTTTGCGTGTGATACACAACTGCGAAATAGGATATTGCTGTTTAGTATCAAGGTTTTGGCTTTTGCTTTTATTGTTAGTTTTGGGTTTTTTTCCCCTCCTCGTATTCAATATATTCTTGAATAGGCGTGTAGCTCGGAACCGATTAGAGCACATGTATTTTTCGAAAGCCAGGTATAGTATGTATTCAGCCAACAGAACGTGATAAATCAGTTTGTTCATTTATCGCGATCCACGTACCTCGTATCACGGTTTTCGGTGTATCGGTACATAAAGTAACAAGAGTGATTACGGAGCTTTGAAGTAACGGGACGTTAGCACGTTCTAAAAAATTAATACACCCGCCTGACCTCTGAATCTTGCTCCAAACCCTATAATCCGTGCGTAAAATTTCACGCGAAACTTTGGCAAGAAAAAGAAAAAAAGCTGTTTTCTCAAAGTTATACGAATGTCCAAGGAATTTTATGGGTACAACCTTCGTAGTATACAACGTCTCGTTACGTTATAAAATAAAAAAAAAAGAGTTACTACCGGGGATGGGCTGTAACTTTAACTGCTCAAAAAGGGCGTTTTCCTTCCTGCTGCATCTCGTGGCTTTTCACGAATACTGCACTTTACTGCGGGATTTCTGACTGAGGAAAGTAAATTATGTTGGTTCATGGTAAAGGTACATCGTATTTTATATCACTGTATAGGTAGAAATAGTTTACTAATTCCTACAAAGACCGGTACACGTGACCTTATCGTAATCAGGAAATTCGCTGCGTGCCATTTGGGAATATTATACATGTATATCCGATCGATGTAATGATGTATATAATTAATTCCCTCATTCCCTCCCGCTATTTAGCGTAGCTTGAAATTGGTCAGTTTCACATGGTATATATTACATGCTCATTATAGCGATTGCATAAGGGTTGACGTGAGCTTAAAAATTTAGTGAAGATTTTTGGTTTCCGTTTTTTATTTTGTCTTTCCTTTCTTTTTGGTTTTATTTTTACGACGGACAATCCGGTCAACAACTAGGTGATTCGAAAGGCGGTCTAAAAAGATTCTCAGAAAATTAGAGTGTTTAGACAGAAAACTCTTAACAGTATATCTATACGTATATTGAACTAAAGAAACGCTTCTGAAAACTGCAAGCGATATTTTTCATCGTATACACTTACCTACTCTTTTTGATTCAAAAATACTTTTTAGGTCACGTGCATAATATAAACTAGATATACATGGCGGTTGAAGGCCAATTTTGGGAACAGTAGGTATACCATATTTATTAAAGAGTGAGAAATTTCCGAAAAAAGAGGTCATAAAATTTGTACGTTCTCCATACGTTATAATTGCTTTTTCCCATTGTGCATCTGAAGCCTGGACGTTATGAAGAAGGACAGAGAACAGGAAAAGCGTGCAAAATTTGTGGTTTAATTTTCTAAATGGAGGTTGAAAATATGTACGCTATACGCACGTTCAAAATTCTTCCTGCACTCGGATGCTCGAGCTTACCGCAACTTTTAATTGCTCGAGAACTGCTGTAGTTATGGAGTGTATAAAAATTTTCTACACGTAAATAACCTTATTTTTCATCACAAGATTTACTCAGGGATTGTGAATTTTCCTATGATATTCTAATTAAAAGCTCAGTTACGTGGACAAAGACGAGTTATCTAACAGAGTTAAAGCTCGGGTTGTACAGCTTACGTAGCGCAAGAGGATCGCGGTTACAACCGGACATTAAATCTGCAGGGACCGGGGGGATAGACCGCATGGAAAGCTTGTTGAAATTCTTTCCCTCCAGGAATTTCAATGGGCATTCCTCGCCTCTTGTACGAGTAGCTAATGTCTGGCAAATAAAAATAAATCACTGCAGATGCTCCAAACAACCCCATTTTTTCAACCCTTATTACATCACGCGAACAGGTTATAGGTGACTCGCGTTCGCCCAGTTTTCAACCCGCACGATCAACATCGCACCCGCCGTTGTATATAAAACGATCCAACGCATTATTTAGCCACGACCTAAACATACCTCAATTTTGTCGGGTCTAGTCCAAACATTTCTCGATAAAAATACGAACGCCACCGCCATTCGGATCTGTTATCTGTTTTTGATCAGAAGACTCGCTCACCTCATTCGAATCGTCCGTAAAAAAGTTGGGCTTTTTACCTTCTGATTTAGCTCCTTTGTAATTTTCTGCACCCGCTAAACGTGTAAATGAGGGGAAAACTTTTCTTCCAGGATTTCCACATCCTTCGTTTATTCCATTATTATAACGCGAATCAAAAGTGTACCTCGTACATTATTACGACGGACACGAAATTGAGTCGCGCTTTTAGTTGCGGAGTGATGGATGACTCGCGAATTTCAGTGACTCGACGGACAGGTATTTAGCGCGTTGGAAAATTTTCAGGAAAGTGTTAAATCCGTCGAAAATTGAACTGGCAGCTGGTAAACGGTTGGGCGTTTGTAACTTTATTTATTTCTCGTTAGCTCCTAGCTGCTTATCACGCGCAAGACAGGAGCTCGTACGTAAGTAAGAGTAAAGTAATCGCCCGCACCCTTTCTGTAATAAAAAAAATAATAACTAAAATTATCACCGCTGTGGTTTTTGGGGCAGACAAGACGAAGTTGTCTGCGTAAAAAATTTCAGAGTTCTTTCTTTTAAACATTTTCTCTCGTAGGAAACGTATTTTATAAGCCCGAAAATATTAATGAATTTATTTAAAAAAAAATTGCAAAAATTCTACTCGTAATTGTGATTCATTTTTGAAATCATGGGGATTTCGTTTCGAGAATATAAAATTCCGATGCAGTCAAAATTAACTCATGGAAACAAAAAAAAATTGAATCAAGTTTCCGGTATTAGAAGGTTTTTATTATAGAGATGCTTACGATCGCGGCGTAGTGAATCCTACGGTGTAGCTATTTTTATAATGCCATTTTCCAATGAGTTACTTGAGGTTAAGATCAATTGATAGGTTTACATTATTTTAACGTTCAAACATCGTTTTATATACTAGCAACTTATACACCTAATGATAATTTTTTTATCATTTTAACATCAACTGAATAGAAAAAAAAAAAATCTGCAATTTGTTATGATTTTTGTCGAATTGATTATGGAATCGGAAATTTGTAGTTTTTTTCATTCGATCGCTGTATGTATGTACACGGGATCGAGTCGATGATCGAATCTTAAGAAGCGAAGATTTATTCCGAACGTGGATGGAATCAGAAGTTGAAAATGCTTCCATATTTCGAATTATTATATTCAAAGGAGTATATAAGGATGTGTACACACGCCCCCGCGGAGGTACATTATGTACACGTGTACATATGTGTATGTATATGTGAGGTTGAGATTGAGATCAACCTGCAATTTCAACAACGTGATAATATTTGCCTCCGTGGAGAACGTGCTCATGACTTTGAGTGAGTCTATATTATAATACTACACGCGATTGGAAGTACGAGTTTAATTTCTCATTTACCGTTTGCTATATGTACTAGATAATATATACGTTATTATATATAAGCCTAATTTGATATCCCGGCCGATATAAAATTGCGTATAATAAAGCGATCTGAGAGATGGAAATTAATTCTTTTGTGTAACAAACGCGAATGATCACATCGTTATAACATCATCGGCTTAATTTCGGGAGAATATATTTACAGAAATTTAATATGGTAAAAAAAAATGTTCATGAAAATGAACATTTTCGCCTCCGGATCTGCTCATATCCTAATTTTTTCCTGCCTCCTGCAACCTTGTACCTACTGAATACACGAGCACTCAACAGTATAGAGAAATAAAATTTGGTTATTTTCAAAAGTCGAATGATGAAATTCCCCTTTAAACTCAATTGCTCTGAAAAGTCATCCGATAAATTCGGTAGCTCTATTACAACTGAAACGTGAGCAGCAGAGACCTCCCGAGTCAGTTCGAGTCAATGTATCAAGTTTCCGAAAAATTGGGCTCTCGCTCGTCGTATTTTACAAACGATTTAAATCAAATTTGGATGGATAAGTTGAACTTTCCCTTTCTTTTTTTCTTTTTCTTTATAGTCTTCGGCATTTCGAAGACCCATCGCCGAGTTAGAGGATCCTTTTCTGATCTCATTGCCGCACATACCCAATACATCTGGTTATCGCTTCCTACATGAGCTTCAAAAATTACGGACCTGACGAAACGCTATACATGCAGATGTAATCTGATATCTTTTACGTCTTCGGAGAGTCACGTGATTTCACCGTCTCTCTACCGTACGATTGGTCTGCTCTGTGGGGATATCCATGTCGATCACCCTTAGCAACGAAGCAATCGAATTTTCACAGTTATCGTCCACTTCATAGGTATATATTTTACATATAACCTCCGAGAGTGAAGTAATCCGACTTATGGTTATTGAGTGCAGAGGGTGGAGGGCGAAGGACTCGCCCTTTATCGAATCGAGTGAGCCACCGGATTATTCTTTATATTTTTCCATTCTTCCAGACGTTTCAAAAATCAAACTAAACGCCTGAGGGAAGGTGTGCTGACGCTAAAGGTCAGCCCCAAAGTTAAGGTGCGTGGGGGATTCTTTTGCGGCCGAGACTTTTATCAGTAATAAGAAATGAGCTGACCGTAGGAAGTGGAATAAAAAAAATAAAATAAAAATCTTAAGGGCCGCGAAAACGTCAGTTTCAACATCCAGGATATAATGATGAGATTTATAAAGGAGCTCAATCATTTCCAAAGACTTCCAACTAACTCATTTTATACTTCGACGTCGGATATCTAACGGATAAATATTTGACCGAATCGCCTATACGGGGAAAAAAAATCATCTCAGATCTGGATGTTTTTTTTTTTTTATCTCATGTCTATACTATTTGTAAAGTTTATTTGTTTAACAAATTTGAAGATTGAAAATTTTCTGTCTGCTCTGGTATATAGAGTCACAGTTATATAGGTATAGTTTCACGAGGTCGATATGACGCAGGAACACAAGAAAAAATAAATTCTTAACTAAAATCTATTTAGTGCCATACTGTAAAGTTTTATTTATTTATTCGCTATTATTATTATTATTATTTATTTTGTTTTTAGAAAACAGTCCGACGTAATAGAGATCGTCGAATGTCCCATAAAATTTTAATATCCCATACGCGATCAAGTATACCACGCATCTGTGCTTTTTTTTTTTTTTTGTAATCAACTTCTTTTTTTTCCAACGTACAGTTTTTACCGTACGACATAATTTTGCAACACTTCTGCGAAATTGAAAGAATTTTAAACCCTGACTAAATATATTACGATTTTATAAATTCGGAAATGATCTGATATACCTACTTCATATTAAATATGTAAGTATATGTCACGGCACGTTTAAATAACGGTAGGAATTTTTATATTCCCTAAAAAATACCACCTGGAGACGAGATAATCTCCGGGTTAATTAATTCTCGTTTATTCAGCCGAGAAACGTTGAAAAAAATTGGGGTGAAAAATTGATGCATCTTTTTATTGAGTCCTCGTTAAACGAGAATAAAAATAAAATAAAATAACCCGGGGCAAAGTGTTCAGATTTTTCATCGACTCAAATTTTTTAATAATAATCCTTATCACTGATAATCTTGATCGTTTAGAGCTTTAGAGTTTAAATTACGTATGTATCGTTAGATCGCGGGTTGTACCTACGATAAACTGATTCATGGAAATGCGAAAAAAAATCTTTTCTCAGCAATAACCGCGTTTTTCCGACTGCCGTTCGCTGGGAGCTATCGATCGCATCCTTCGAAAAAATTCAGCAGGGTCAACCCTTGTAAAAAATAACTTAGCCTCGGAGTTATTTCTATCCTTTGATCTGGTTCTAAAACCTGGTCTAAAACTATATGTGAAAAAAAAAAAGAAAAAATTCATCCCGATTTCGTTGAACTAACTATTACGCTTTTGATTATGGATAGCCTCGACGCAGTCAACGAAGGCCAGATATTCGTTGAAAAAACGCGGTGAAGTTAATATCCATATCGCGAGTCTCTGTAGTTGAGTTTGCTCGCTGATTTTTTTTTCTTTCTTTCTTCTACCATCCATCTGCATTTCACCCTGACTGCAGTTAAATTATTCGCATAATTTTAAAAGAATCGCCAGTGTGATACATTCGTAGCACATGCGGGTTCATCGCTGCAGATATTTTTCACTATCGAATTATGAAAAAATAACGTAAAAAGAAAAAGAAGAATAGAAAAATGCTGCACGTGACATTCAGATTCTATTGTTTTCTCGACGAGGAAAAAGAAAACACGTATCAGCTGGCACGTGCACCTCGCCCAGATGATTCACTTCATTATAAAACTAGTGATTACATAGTTTTAGTAGGTCATGCTTGCTCGTACAGATTACAGATGGATATTGCGTCGTAAAAAAGGGCGTTCAATTTTTTTTGTTTTTTTTTTCCCGTAGGATGGACGTTTTGAGTTCAATGAAGATCCCGTTGTCTATACCAATATTATATGACATTCTTTTAATTTTTTATCCATTAGAATTCACCTTATGAATTTTTTTTTATCGGGCTTAGCCGCAATATAATTTCAACTTTTTGTATTATTACATCATTTTTATAAAATATTGTTTCAAATCTGAATTCGTTCATTAAGATTTGAAGAATAATTTTTCGCGAATATATTAACATAGGCGCAGTGGATACAACAACTCCTTTCGCACAATTAATTATATAACGTAGTCTCGATGTTTCTTTTTCTTTTTTTTATAATTCTTTCCTTTATTTTAATTTTTTTCTATCCTCATTCCCGAAAGACTGACTTTTCCAACTTTTAGTTCAGATTGTTAAGAATTCTCGCAGTCAACGAAACGAAATTTTAGACTTGGTAATCTATTGTACTCTCCAGACATGAGATAACTTCTTGTTCTTTTTCTTTTCCTTTTTTTTTATCAAATATGTATATATTTTTTACTTTTACTTTTTCTTGTTTTATATGAAATTCAAGAACGTCTATTTGAAACGTGCTTCATCCAACGGGAATTAATTACGGTTGCTAATTGCGATTCGATTCACGCGGGATGAACGAAAGTCGTGAAAGGGTAACATTTCTTTTTGCTTTTAATATTCGAACAAAAGTTGAGAAAGTTGAGAGGAAAAAAAAAAAAGAAAACCCACAGTTATATCTACGCTCATCTGAATCATTTTCGTACAATGCTTCACAATTGGCACTATGATACATTATCGAACCTGCAATCTTAATTAGCGGTTAAAAAAAGAAACAGAAAATCTCTTGTACAAAGAAATAGCCTCGGAAATAGCTAATTTAAAATAATCATGTTAGACTTACGTTTTGCCCTAATATTCGCCTTCGGTATTTATGTGTTATACGAAACTTATATACATACTTGCTGGACCACTTCCGGTCCTAAAATATATAATTTTTATGTAGATACATGTATAACGAATTCCATCTACATGAAATTCGCAGACCATCGGTTGTTTGTTAAAACCTATACGAATTAATATAGATGTAGAGTTATAGTTTGCGTGTTCTTGGGCCATCGGAAAGCTCCTGTGAAAAAAAAGAAAAAAGAAGAAGAAAGCTGCTCTAATCTGTGTATTTATATCGAGTCGCTGATACTAGATCACCCGCAGGCTCGCGGGGGGGAAATCAAATAGTGTTTAACTTCTTTTCTACAGGACCTATTTTTTCTATCATCTATGTAATCAGGGATTGTTTTTTTCTTCTTTTTTTATACGGTATTCGGAAATACTACGCATATTCCATACATATAATATGAACCAGGGTTGATACCTATCTGCAAATTATAGATATAATGTGTCGAAAAAAAACCACCCTTCATATCCACTGCGAATTCGGCAAATAACAGTAACAATATAATATGAGGACGAACAACAATCGTAGACCTAAAAAATACTACAGTCTAATAACAGGAAAAGTAAACCGTCCTTTGCAAATATGAACGTTATGAAATTAGATTTTTATGGAGAGTTGCCAACTGTTGGTAACTATAAATATAATACTATACTCACAATACGTTCAGTTGTACGACAGTTTTTTTTAGGACTTGAAACTGCAGAGTTTTTTTTTCTATATTCTTATCAGAGAAAGAGAAGATTTTGAAAATTTAAAAATAGCTGCTAATTAATTATACATAGATGATATTTTTTTACCATCACGATGTGATATCTTGAAAGGCGAATCTGTAAATTAGGGTGTGAGCAACGCTGATCGAGGTAGCTGAATTTTTTCGGGTTCGACACAATGAATATGTGCAGTGCGTGCAACGAGCGCGCGTGCATGCGATGCTTGGAATGGAAGAGTTATATGAGGTATATCGATTGTGATCATAAAACCAACGCTACATACGAGTTTGACAGTTATAGCCCCCTCCTCCGACCGTCACTTGACTAAAGTTATTACGAAAAGCTATATTTGAATGTTGAAAAGGATGTTAAATTGGTTTTTCAATAACCTCGTGGTCAGGACATTCACATTCGGTAAATTATTACGTACGTGCACCGTAGTGCAGTATTTCACTGTTATATACACTCGCTTCTCAGAAACTCTTCGAATCAGAATTTTGACTTTCCAAATTTTGAGGGTGAAAAATTACGGTGCATCGTACTCTTATTCTTCTGAGAAAGCTCTCAAACTCACTCACGGCTTTTGAACTAAGAACGATTTTCGTCCATCCATTAATCAAATAGCTCGTTAAAATACCTTAATCATGCAAATCGCGATGCTTCGTACAATCTTAATAAATCATTAAAACGTTGATACAATTTTCAGCGTCTAATATAATGTATAATGAGCAATATCTAAATTATTTTATACAAATATATTATACATTCCATTAATTATCTCGCCCAGCGGGATTTCATTCTCGGTGAATGAAAATGATTTTAATGATAACCGCGCGTTGATATCTCCTTGATATTTAGGGTCAGAGACTCGCAACGATTCGTTACGTTGTTATCTGGACTCGTGACGATGGCAAATTAGATGGGCGTGAAATTTTAACGACTGTCAGGAAAAGCTATGTACGAAAAATTAATTTTCGACACTCGTCGAGCGCGAATGCCTCAGAAATTTCCAGAGATCATATCATTATAAATGGCGTTACAGCACCGATTTTGATGCAAGTTAAGGCGCTTATGTACTTCTTTTGCTGTACATATGACTTCTTTATACCTGGAATTGGTTTGAAATGCGTGAAAACATGATCGTTATGAGATAAAAAACGGTGCGCGCGTCTTACAGCCCTCCTAAATTCTCATTATTTTTCTCATCCCTTCACATCGTGCAATATAACATCGATCGGTATTATTGACCTGGCAGTATCGTATTACGTTTTTATTGCCGATTGCCTTCAATAAAATTCTCGGAGTCAGTGGCTCGTATTGTTCGAGTCACTTCACTTCGTGGGACTGACGGAATTAACGCGCTTTTTCGCTGGAGTCCGCACTTATACCCCAAGGAAAAATCCTCGGAAAAATCACAAGTGCGAAATTCACCTACGCGAGTTCGTGTTCCGAATCCGTCATTCACCCCGTATATGGTATTATTCCAACAGACGTATTTCCCTCACTTTACGCCCACTGCAGAGTCGATCTTTTTGAGAAAAATTCTCTAGGGAAAAATTCACAAGAATAAAGTAAAAGCTACTTGTACTGCACAACCCGACTGATCGGATGATCATGACTATATGAATCATCAAAAATTTATTCCCATAAAATCGAGCAAGTTTTCCAAGAATCCTGCAACTCTGCCGAAGACAAACTCGGACATTGATGTGACGTGTATTACTAAATAAGTAGCATAAATCACGAAGCAAATTGACGAGGAGAGGACCTCAATTTACGCGGATGAAAAATATAACGGTCAAGACAGCCGCCAATAAGTTACGTCATGTCATTCTTTCGTTATTTGATTTCCTTTTCTTTTTGTTCCGACCTCTGACAACCTGACCCTAAAAATATATATCGCCCGGGGCAATTATTTTTCTATTTTTTGAGGAGGTTGGTAAACGATTCGCCTTCGGACTTCCGTAATAACATTAATCACCCCAGACTGCGTAGCGAATTTAATATTTTTTTTTATACCTATGATCGTGGGGGATTTTTTTGTTTGAGTACGAAAAAAATAGGGTCTCTCTAATCTCCAGCTCAGCGACATAAAATTATATTCGTTTCTCCAGGGTAAAGCAAGTATTGTAGTATCGAGCGGCTCTGACATCGATATTGTGTATCTTTAGTGTCACCACTCCTACCTTTCACCCTAAAACCAACGGATATATAGTGTGCTGAAAATATACTATACGGGGTTTGTATTAGGAGCGATAAATATCCTGAACAAAAAACGAACGTATTCTGAATTATCAATTTGAACGATCAGTTCGTTGAGTGTTGTTCGTATCTTTACCATCGATCTAGTAACAAAAAAAGCAAAAAAACTACCGCTCGTTTTACTCGTATAATCACTTCATTCTTTTTTTTCTCCCCTTCTCAAAAAAATCCCAATGACAAGCTTGCAAAATTTGTGATTATCGATTAATTTATTTGTCAGGGTTTATTTGCCCCGGGTAACCGCACAACGATGTCATTTTTACCGCTTTAATAACCACGGCTTTTGTCACAGGAGCTTTTCATACAGTCGACATATTTGCCTGTTTTTTTAATTTTATTCTATTAGTCTATCTTTAAAAATGTATAACGATAACGCTCAATTATACGAGGAGGATGAGCTGCCATTTTGCGTTAAAAGAATAAAGCCTTATTTCCTGTTTCGGATGTACGATTTGAATAAAATTGCTATTTCGTGAGTCCTGCACGAAATCGTACAGGTTATCCGAGTCAGAAAAACTCACGAATTATACCATGGAATAGGAAATATAATACAGAGTAAATTCACTAAAAAATTCAGGGTTTTATGTACCCAGATTTAAAATAACAAATGCGGGTTATTTGCAGAAGAATAACCGTATAGGTACATGAAATTCAGGTACGGAAAAATACAAAAATAAAAATTGACTAATTGTAAATATGAAGTATAAGTTTTTATAACATTTCGAAATTGATCATCTGCACCGCCGAACGGCTGCAGTCGCAGGTTTTTATGTTATAAATTAGTTTTTGAAAAAACAGAATTCGTTATTACGTCAGTTCGTAAATCAGTCACGCTTCGATAATATCGCACAATCGTATATTTTTCGAACTAAAAAATCACGACAGAACTGGGACCCCGAATATTTTTCAAATTCACACTCCAATTGCGCTGAGTTTTTCTATATCATATTCAACATCTATACCTGCTGCATCTGTACGTAAAAAATTTCCCAGTTTTCATTGCACTCGAGTTTAAACAAATGGATATATTCGTTGACTCTAAAATTCACCCCATTCGCATTGTACTAAAAAATACGGAATTCTGAAAGCAACAAACGAATTTCCTCTGTTTCAGATTTCTGAATAAACGAGGATATAGAATGAACGTTTCCTGGTCTGCAGAAGATGGCGGGCCCGATGGGGCCTGGCCCTCGAGATTCAACTCTACTTTTTGGACCTACGAGAACGAATCCGGTTACGACGAATATGGTTAGTCATTTTCGCATCAAACTATTAATTAATTACTCAAAAATTAATTAGCCAATTATTCATACAACTCTGTATGCAGGCATTTAATTTTGATAAGCTCCTTCCTGCGTTATAAAATTGCGAATAAAAAAAAAAATTATTCCGTTAACAGGAGACAAATATTTGTATATACCTAGTTTGATAAAACGTGCATAGTTTAAAGGATGTAGATCGTCGAAGACGCCGTAACGATTGTTTCTCTGGGTACCCAGACAAAATACCAATAGATCACGGCTGTCCCTATATCGAATGGTGTAAAATGCAATCTGTCGTGTCGACGATACGGGGTAGACATCAGACATTCTACGCATGGAGGCGGAGGGGCAGAGGGGGGCATACGATCCAATAGAATTCGATCAGACGTAAAATCCTCGTGTACAAAATGAGCCCAAAGTTTTTGCACCTATCGTATATATAGGTGTATCGTTTCGTCATGTGCTTGCGATTGAATATATATTTATATATATACAATATTAGTTTTTTTTGTTCGTCAAGTTTCTTTCGGATTTGTTTCACTTTATTCTTTCCTTTCTTCGCTTTTTCATATGTTTTATTTGATTTCGAATATTTCTATTTGATTGGATCTTTTGTTACTCATATATAAACAATCTATACACGGGGAAAAAGTTTATTATAAGAGGTCTGTGAAGATGATATGTATAACCTCACTGATTTTTATGAACGTTTTTTCGGATTTTAGATGATCTCTACGACGTTCCTGCCGGACTGATAGCCTTGCTGAGCGTTTGCTACGGGAGTATTTCCGTTTTGGCGGTCGTCGGAAACGCTTTGGTAATGTGGATTGTCGCAACGTCTAGACGAATGCAGAGCGTAACGAATTGTTTCATCGCCAATCTCGCCTTAGCCGACATAGTCATTGGTCTTTTCGCAATTCCATTTCAGGTAAGAATATTATACGATTCTCAAAAAAAAAAAGATAAAACAAGAAACAAGAAGTTTGAAAGAAAATTTTTGAAAAATGAAAGAAGGAAAAATAGTTATAGAAGAAATTCTCTTTGAATCCAACTTCTGCACTGTGATGAAATGGTTCTTTGAAACCTTTCGTGAGTTTTAAATAGGCGTTATAAACCCTGCGTGCTGCATATGCCGTGAAGAACCCGTAGAACCAAGGCAAACTTAAGAGTGGTAATAAAAAAAGCAGGAAAAATAATAAAACTAAAAAAAAAAAAATCATCTCCTCTGCTTTTACAGTTTCAGGCGGCGTTACTGCAGAGATGGAACCTTCCGTATTTCATGTGCGCATTTTGTCCATTCGTACAAGTTCTTTCTGTAAATGTTTCCGTATTTACTCTAACGGCAATCGCCGTCGACCGACACCGTGCGATTCTCAAACCCCTGAGGTAAGTTTACCGTAAAAACAAAAAAAAAAAAATGAAAGAATGAAAGAACAAGCGAATGAAAATAAAATGTAAGTTTTTTGATTACCGCAAACGTTATACCTACGCACATATTTTAGCGAAAGCATATTCCTAACCAACCATTCCACGGTGAAGGGGACCTCGAATATCAGATATAAGCTATAAATGGTATGCGATAAGAGCGAAGCAAAAAGTTTCACGATACTCCCCGTCACTTTTATCTGTTATATTTAATGAATCTATTCGATGCTTATGGGACTTTTTTTCTCAGGCCTTTTTCGTGGCCACTATAAAATGTGAACCGCATATGTGCAGAGGTAAAAGTGTCACATAATAGATATACGGGGTGTATATCGCTTATGGCCAGGTAGAAAGCTTTCAGGAATAGGTATTCCAGCCAACGAATAATTTAGTGTTTTATAAAACTCCTAGAGAAAATAGCAGCAAAATTTTATGTCATCTAACTAATCGTAAGTTGCGAGATCTTCAGATCAAGTTGTAGAAAAATTTGATACCGCTTGACAAGAAATCATGAGCATCTTCGTTGCGATTTTTGATGTACGAGAAATCGCATAGCGCTGAATGATCCTTTTTTTGATTGTTGTCAATTATTGATTCGTGCTTCAATTTTTCGTGATTTATAAAATCGCGTGCGTATGAGAGATCGTACCCATTTTTTTTTCTTTTGTTAAACTTAAGCCAGTGTTAATGAGGAGGATTTAGGTATCATGACAGAGGATTAAAACATGAAGGGCAAAATTCATTAAATCTGCTTCACTGCCTCCACGCACATATCCATATACTGGTGAAACGGATCAGTAATAATGTATCATGTCTGAGCATATTTCAGCGATACAATTTTTCTTTTTTTTACACTATCTTTTGACGTACTTGTATTACGATCAAATTATTTTCTTACATAATTTATTATCGCAACAAATTTGATCCATTTCTGCAAAGCTATAAGGTTATCACTGTTATGATCAAGTACTTTCATCTCTCAGAAAATGGCAACCTATTAAATTCTATCCCAACTGGTTTGTGCTAAATCTGCACTTGTTATTCAGGTTAAAATAACTAAAAACTAACTATCTTGTAAGCTGTGGAGAAGTAGGTATATAGGTACTGTAAAGCTTGCGATGATTTAAAAGAAAAATATTTATTTATATATGATAATAATAATGATAATAAAAAGAAGTAAAAATCTGATTTCCATCATAAATTCATCATAAATTAAAAAATGTAACATTAAAGTTTCTGAAAATTTTCGTTACACGTCAACGATGCGGACGCCTGAGGCAGCTTTGATACAACGATGTTAAGAACGTTACATAATATCGCAATATTATATCTGCTCTTTACGGTGGCCTATTTATGCCCCCATCCAAGTGAACACCAAAAGAGTAATATTCCGTGATATGTGCTATGGGTTGTGGGCATACGTACGTACTCTACTTTACGAGAGGTACCTATACTCTACAACGAAGCGCAGTTCGAGCTTTAGTATTTACTGCTTTTATACATGCACCCTTCTCCAAACTGATATTTACTAGAATTTCGCTATACATACATATATATTGCATACATCGTATTACCTCGTAAATGCACATCTATCGCTGTAACAAATGCATCCAAAACCAACCCCCGCGTCGTTCGTGCAGTTTTTGTGTTCTTTTTTCTTCTTTATATACTTTCTAACAAAGGCAAGCATCTGAACGAGCGAACGTGTTTTATTTTCCACTTTTCTTTTGTATTTTCATTTTTAAAAATACCATTAAATTATGAAGAAAGAAAAAAAAATCAGAAGCCCCAGCCATTGTCAAATTTCAATTAATCGCGGTACCTATACGATGTAAATTCAATATTTTTACATGATCGTTTGTTTAACAAAATTATTGAGATTTTGTAACGAATCGACGTTGCATAATTTTATATACCTTTTGAATATTCCATTGATCTGATTACAGCTCGCGGTATTTGACTGCAGATACATTCGATACGTTAAGACTGATATTAAAATTCAGAAGTTGAGGTGTCAAGAATTTTTCGACACTATTGGTTAAGCGGTTTTGCGTTATATACATACCATGAATATGATGTAATAACTCTGCGGTGACGAATAATTCTCGTTATTTCACGTGCTTGACACCGTCGAAAAAAAATTGAGGATACTTTGTTCTGTTTTAAAAGAATTCAGTGGAAAATAATCACGTACTTCTCCCTCGTTTGCTGTAATAAAGTAAAAATTTTCATCCCCTGCAGCGAAGGTGAAATATGAAGAAAACAAGAAAAAAAAAGGCTTCTATTGAAATAAACGGAGTTTTAACCGCGCTTATTGTTTCTCAGTTTTTAAAGTCTTCGCTAAACGCGTGTACCACCTTAGGTACTCCTGCAAACAAAAATGAAGAAAGAGAGAAAAAGAAAAACTTTAAATCTTAAAACTTTAGACGAAAAACAAATGAAAAATTTCGCCTAATTGCTCTCGCTCGAAAATAGTTATGTGTACGAGACAATGAGGTTCTGTAATTTTCTATCCTACTCTCGTTGAAGTTTATTTGATATTCTAATTTTATCCGATGTATACGTAGGTATTACCTGGTACGAATTTTGAATGGAAAATAATTGATTGCGCTGCATATCTGGGAATTTTGCGTTATTATAGCGTCGTCGATTCATCGATCCGCGGTTGGTTTTATAATAGTAATTGAATGTCAAACGTAAAATTGATGCCTATAATTCTATTTTTAGCGCAAGACCCAGTAAACTCAGAGCGAAAATCATAATCGCTGGTATCTGGCTTCTGGGGGGTGCTCTGGCTGCTCCAATGGCGGCTGCTCTGCGGGTGGTTATGGAACCGGAAAGTGCTGGGGGTGAGTTACGTACGCACTCTTTTTTGATTACGCAATCCGGAATGTATAGCTCGAGTTGCGCGGTATTATCCCAGGACTTTTTGTCTACTTCTGCAGGATCCTATACACCTCGGCGTAACCCTCTCTCGAAATATGCGGAAGTACATACACTGCAAAAATTAACGAAACCTGTTTTGTCTTCTCATTATTCTTCTTTTACATTCAAATATATGCATTCTCACTGTCATGAATCAAGCGACAATTATCACGTGGATAATTTCAATGATGGTCAACTAGGGGGGCACTCGTTTAATGTACCTTGAAATTTTTTTAGTGTGAAAAGGAGTGAGTAAGGGCTCGTTTATTAGGGTGGTCAAATTCAGCTGGTGTGCGGCGTGAACGGGTGTAAATCATCGAGTGGAACATTCATTATATTACCTTCACCCCCATGCAGATAACTTGCTCGAAGGTTCACAGGGACAATCTAAAATTTTCAAAGTTTTTTTTTCCGCTCGTATTAGGGTGAGATGATATAAACCTACATAGATCCATCCTTCGGAGCTGTAAGTTCACAAGCTATATAACTCGAAAGGAAAATTCACCGATTCAGTTTTTTCTAAGTTGGTATAGGTATTGTAGTCTGGAACTTTTCTTTGTACCTTTCGGTTAGAAATTCAAATATTCGTGTTCAGGTACTGCGAGGGGTTTAAAACGTCAAAACTCGCGAAGGTTAAAATCTTTTCAGTTTTCCGCCGATACAAACGCTCGTGTATACCGATTATGACGAGGTGAATTCAAACACCCACGCCTAAAATATTCTCGAGCTTATATCGGTCCACCGGAGTTGCCACGTATTTTCTCTGAGTAAATATAGGAGGCTGTAATATTTCTCGATCTCGAACGTCCGATTCTAAAGCAAAAAAACAAAAAATATCTAGAAAAGGGTATTAGATTGAACCAATTACCATACATCCCGAATAACGAATACCCACAAAGAGTTCATCCGGTTTGAAATTTTCCTGTCAGATCCAACCGGATCAAAATTTCCCTCCTCAATTCCGCGTCGGGCTTTATACAGTCGTCATCCCTTCGCGTACGCACCGTTGTACAATGATTGCGTAAACAAAGGCGAAGATGTTCTTTCTCTTTTTTTTTTTATTTTTCTCTTCCCAATTCTGTATTTCCTTTTTTTATTCATTCATTTCATTTTACTTCGTTTTATTTTTATCTTTTTTCTCACGGCATTACACCCTTTCTTTTCGGGTGCGAACCAATTTACGGCAGCCAATTTACGCCCGGAGAGCGTAAAAGTCAGTTAGCGAAAAGTGATGAGGGGTGAAATTTTAGTGCATATTTATACGTAGGTATTTTCATTTTACTTTTTTCTTTTTTCTTTACTTTTAATATTACACCAGCTGTACCGCATTCGCTCGAGTTAGTTGAAAACATTTTCTATGACGTTTCGCTGGAAGTTTTTTTTATTTTTTTATTTTTTTTTTTACCTCCAGAAACGGTGATTGTTTCTACGGTTGGAATTAGATCGCGAGAAAATCTTGTACACTGTCTCTGAGGTTTAAAGTACGGGGTTCCTGAGATTCCTCTGATATCTTCTTCAATAAATTCATCCGAATTTGCATGCTCGTTAGACTCGGAACTATAGGTACGCATCGCGTCTATAAGGATATGTACAACCGAACACAATGTTCGCTATGTTCGCGAAGGGAGCATTAATTAAGTTTAATTAAATGCACCTTCACGTTATTCGAGAACAGCAGCTGCGCTTGTGCTAATTAGCTGGTGGGTTTAACGCGTTACACGGTAACGTTTCTGAAAATTTGGAATAAGGTTATTTGTTTCCTTTTCTTTTTCTTTTTCTTTCCTCCTTTCTATAGCTGTCCTCCTAGACTCTTGGCATTTCTAAAGCTGTACGCGCATTTATTTTATCCATCAGAACGATCCCTGTCGTGAAAAAGCGAACCTGATCCGGGCTATATAACCATATTGGAGATAGGCAATTTCAATTTTATTTTACCTTCGATAGACCGAGTTGGGACGTATACAATTACCTCAGAGACCTTATACTGTATACGTGGGTCACGATCAAATCCAAACTACCTAACGATCCAGCTCGTTTTGCCCGTATTTTTTTTCGTTTTTATTCTGTTATTTTTACCTCTATTTCCGTCGATGATTCTTTCGATGTTTCAACGGTCGAGGGATGGATTGTCAACGGGAAGTAAAACACAAACGAAAAATCATAAGTCATAGTTTTGGGGCGGAGGCAGAATATTTTTTCACAAGTATTTTCATATCTTTTTTTTCTTTCTTAAAATCATGGATATATTCGGTGGGAGTTTTCATCGCTGAAAGTTCCATAAGATTCTGGTAAATTGTGAGAACATTATTATTCAAATTAGTTCTCAGGAGTTATCTGAGTTGCTCGTCATATAATGGCCGAAATTTGTAGATATATATATTTAAACCTATATAGAAGGTAATTTCGTTGGGACTTCTCATCCGATTTTTTTTCAGTCACTTTTCTTCACCTCCTTCTACTTTGCTACGAACAAATCTGGGGTTAGATAGTAGCTGATGAAGAAGTACTTGATTTTCATTTATTTATTTTCTTACGTTTTTCCTAATGACGCTATGTACAGCGTTGAGTTTAACTTGTCCGGATCATCCGGCGTGATTTATAACTGGAACAAAATTTCTTGCTCCTCCTTTTGGTTTTGTTTTGTTTTTTCTTTATAATAATTCAAGGGGCGCAAAAAATTTAATTAACGTAAGAGAAACGTCTGCAGTGAAAATTGGCCATCTCTTGCTTACGAAGGAAGAAATTGCGTCGGTTATATTTGTCAATTATACGTCTGTACGACCTTCCGTATTTTCCTTCATTTCAACCCTTTTCATGCACATTAATACGGTACGTATTCACTATAATACGTGTTTGTTATATATAATGTTATTCTGATCGCGCGTGCATATTATATTGCTATTCATAGTCGTACGGTATACGTATAATTCTCTCGGTACAGATAATTAATCTTATACACGCAGACCAAACTAGGTCGCATCGTGGCTACGAAACGTGTACAGTTTAGACCATGATCCTCGTACAACTTCATTATTCATATGGAAATGAAAATAAAAAATATAACATCATACAGTCTTCCTTCTAGGTATTATATTCAAACACAATTTTCCTGATTAGTCGATATATATATTTCAAAATCGTGACGTAAACTTAATTAATTATCCGGTAAGCGGATTAAAGTTGGAGTTACAAGAGTTTACTTTTTTTCAAATTCAACCAAACAAGAACAACGGCAAAAACAAACTAGATAGATGAGAATAAAAAGAATTTCTTCCCGCATGCGGAATGGTTTTTAAGTGTAATCAAATCCGAGGTCTTTGATCAAATTTTCAACGAATATTCTCGTTCAATTTATATGGGTTAGTGCGTGCATATAACACGAGAGGTAAATTGTTAATTTAGGTGCTCACCGAGAGCGAGTCGACGAGGGGGAGTGTATCATCTATATTTTGTACATTCGAAGACTTTTCATCATTTTTACGGTGCGAAAAAGTTCAACCCCCACCTCGCCGCCGCCGATGCTGTGCAATATTCTGTATGAAAAGGGGAGCGAAATTTTAGTCATTAAACAAAAAAATCTCGCCACTTTCGTATTAGATTAATAAAATAAACCGATTAAAGTGAGACCATCAGCGTTGTCACTATTTATGAATTTTCGTTTTTGTTTCAGCTGGACGATATCGTCTGAAACCATTTTGCCGAAACGAAAATATGTCGGACAAATCTATGCTTATGTACAGAGCATTGCTTGGAATTCTTCAATATTTGACACCCTTGGCCGTTATTTCATTCGTCTACGCTCGCATGGCATTGAGACTTTGGGGTAGCAGAGCGCCAGGAAATGCTCAAGATTCTCGCGACGCCAATCTTATGAAGAATAAGAAAAAGGTGAGTGCCGGATATTAGTTAGATACTTTTCTCTCTTCTTTCACAATAATCCTTCATCAACCTGCGAAACTCTCGTTCTTATTAGGCGAGATTAAAATATTTTTTATCGTGGCAAACTTATCAAAATCTAAAGCATAAAAACTTGTCCATTTTGTTGACGATATACCTAGTAGGTAACAACCTCAAAATGGACAACAAACCGCAAACAACCACGTACACATCCAGACCGATCCCCACAACGAAATCGAATAAAAATTTTCTCTCTTTTTTTTTATAACATCAATTTTATCATGAATATAACCTGGTGTGAAATTGTGAATATTATTTGACCATAACATGAATATATCGAAATAATATTTCCATGCGTATACAGGAGTGTATGAATAAGATGAAAAGAAAGTATTACGTCCGCCAACTGGTGAAAGGTTGGTGAATCTTTTCCGGAAAACGTTAGAAGAGAAAAAAAAAAAGAAAAGAAAATGGAATAAAAAAAAAAAACGACGTGTTTTATAACGCAATGCGGCAGTAGGCACCCTCAGAAAAATGAGATTTATGCAAGCAGCTTCTCTGAAAATTTTTATGAAATCGTTACTCCGCTGCAGAGAGTTTTCCGTATATAATACCGTAATTTTTTATATCTATATGTGTACGTGTGATGTACACGTTAAAGTTCACGTACATGAGCTGTCTTCGCATTTATTTCCAAATATTCGCGATGTACATTTTTTTTTCTACTTTTTTCTTTCATCTTTTGTCACTCATTTTTTTTTTTTCATTAATATTATAGCCACGTTTGTGCATCTGCAAATTCGCGAGAGACAAATTTTGGATTACTATTTAAAAATTCACATTCAAATCAACCAGCTTTTGTTGAAAAAAATAATTCTACCATTCAAAACTGTCGAGTCTCGTTCTTGCTTGGGAAATTCGCGAAGGAGCGTTATATGTTGTATTATTTGCACGTTTATAGGGTGTGAAATACAGATATGCCGGATTTGATATGAAAAAAAAAATGTGACACGTATTTGAAGTTTATTCTTTGCGAAAATCATCGGAAAGGTGTGACACAGGGTATAAAAATACAAGCTTTTCAAAAAGTTAATATCAACGCGAATACTTTTCCGAATCTAGGGAAGTCATTTCCGAGGAAAATTGGACGCGTGTCTCTCAACAATCTCGCGAACCAATCGGAATTCCGTATTATATACGGCGATTGTTCGACTCGATTGCAATTCCCACGGTTGTAGATGTTTCATCGATGCACATTGCAGGCTGATTCAGATCCAAGGAAATAATGTCGACGTTTCCTTTTTTTCTACCCTCTCTCTTATTCCGCCGATTCCGCGATCAGAATTTATCCACCTGCATATCGGACCGAGTGTTCGCACTTTAAGAAAGTAGATTTTAAAGCAGTTGTACCATCTCGTACAATGAGAAATGAAAAATTGTTATCAAATACCCGAAAATATGCAAACTGTCTAGACTAAAAGCTTATGGAACAACGAGATGTTGCAGTAGAGATGATGAAAGGAAGATCACTCGGCGACAGTACATTGTTTCGTTACAGAGTTTGACTCGGTTGTCTCGAATTTGATTTGCATGTACGATGGGCGGAATGATAAAATTGTTGAACACGCGAATACGTCGCTAGGGAACAACCAGGTGCAAGCTAATAGGTATTGCTATATACCTATCTATATACGTATTACGTTTAATACACAATTATCCCGTTATATAAGGCGCATGTTCACCTATAATGGCGTATACCCATGTACGACTTAAGCGTTTAATATCATCGTTGAATTTTCAACAGCGTGAAAATTCTCCTGTGTTATAATACGCATTATACTACAGCGAGGATATGAACCAGGATTTTGAAAAATTCTTGAACGTCGTCGTCACAAATAGTCGAGAAAACCTGCGCCGTTGCAGAGGACCGAATTCACCTCAGGCGCGTTCACATCTTTTATGTTATGTACCGTATTTTATATACTACATATTCGATATATTGTGACGTAAAAATCAGTCGGACGAAAAGAATCGTCGAAGTATATAGAAAATTGATACTGCGTGTTATACCTATAGGTGCGTGTACATAACGTATATAACGCGTATTTCATTCGGCGGAAATTAAAGCGCGAGTTTCTCTCTTTCGGAAATTTTTTTCTCCACCCTTTTTTTCCTTTTCTTCTTTATTTCTCCGCAACAATACCTCGAGATTTTTTTTATTTACTCTACTTTGAACCACGTGTAACGATTATCCTTGAATTCGGATATCTTCAAAAGTTTTCAACAGATTTTTACCGCAGTCGCTCACTTTATCATCTCTATATTTTTTGTTTCTCGCAGGTGATCAAGATGCTGGTAATCGTCGTAGCTTTGTTCGCCGTATGTTGGCTACCCTTGCAGACCTATAACGTACTTCAGTACACGTACCCAGAAATTAACGAGTGAGTATTTATGGACGTATAACATAATACGTGCATACGTATGCGGTTTGCATTCATCGCCATCGAACTTGGGGTGATAAAAATACATGGAAAAAATTTTTACGATCCAATATCGTTCCATATCAATGTTAATATCTCATCGTATAATGGGGATAGCTATACGATGGAAGAAGCGTTGGATCGAATGTTCTAATAACTTCTAATAATTATTAAAACGTATTCTGAATTTGAAATTTATAACCGAACATCGCGGGAATTGAGATATACTAGATATTGTTTTGCAAGAAATAAAACTGTAGAATTCAGGAATCTCTATACGGAAAGCTTTTTCTCCCTGCGTGTATTTTTAACATGGAAAAACGGTTTATCGTGCGATGAAAGAAAATCTACATTCTAATATTTTCCTCTTCGGAGAAGCTCGCACTTCATTGTTCTCGAAAATGCATACACGTATTTGTAGCTACAGAGAAAATACAAAACGCGGAATTCCGCGAGACAAACTATTGTCGAGGAAAATATGTACAGAATATCCGTACATATTTCAGTTTTTTTTTTTCTTTCATAGTTTTTTTCATCAGCCTCGTATGGATTTATACGTATTGCAATTTAGAAGAAAACTTTTTTCTTCTTCGAGATTAACCCCAGGGTAATATAAAACATACATTAATGTTCATGTTCAGAAATTTCATTTTGCAGAATCATCTTTATTATTATTATTATTACATACCTGTCTACGTGCTGTATTGCGGCAGCGTAATGGTTCTACCGATACATTATGATAATTTTCCATCCGACCTACTATTATACGTTATACGATAGCCAACAGCCGGCTTCTTGCTATGTTTCGGTACATACCCATGTAATTGTTTCTGATTACCTTCTGACACAGGGTTTCTCACGAGGGGGTAACCGCTTGTGAAATACTTGGGACAGTCGATTTTTAAATGATAAGAAATACCAGTGAAATGCTCATGAAATGCTATGAAGTGGTATGAAATGGTTTGAAATAGTGTGAAATTGTGTGAAATACTTGTGAAAAATATCACGCCACTTTTCTAACGTATTTGAACCTCAGGAACTCGAATCCGTCGAGTCAATCAAGCTAGGAATAAATCCCATCGAAATGTCCTTATTTTTCACTTTTTGGAGCGATAAATTGGCGATAACTTGATCAATTTTATAGATAGATTAATTTAGCTCACAGATTCGTTTTCCTGAGGTCAAAATACGTCAGAAAAATGTCCCGCGATCGATTTAAAAAATACTTCATTTTTGGCCCAAAAATTGAAAAAATCCAAAGGGGTATACCTTCGATTTTTGTCAATTTTGGGGTCGAAAATCAACATTTTTTTAAATCGTTCGCAGGACACTTTTCTGACGTATTTTGACCTCAGGAACACGAATCTGCAAGTTAAATTGATCTATCTATAAAATTGTTCGAGTTATCGCCAATTTATCGCTCCGAAAAGTGAAAAAATGAAGATATCTCGATGGGATTTATTCCTAGCTTGATTTAATTGACGGATTCGTGTTCCTGAGGTCAAAATACGTCAGAAAAGTGTCCTACGATCGATTTTAAAAATACTTTATTTTTGGCCCAAAATTTGAAAAAATCCAAAGGGGTATACCTTAGATTTTTGTCGATTTTGGGGTCAAAAATCAACATTTTTTAAAATCGATCGTAGGACACTTTTCTGACGTATTTTGACCTCAGGAACACGAATCCGTCAATTAAATCAAGCTAGGAATAAATCCCATCGAGATATCTTCATTTTTTCACTTTTCGGAGCGATAAATTGGCGATAACTCGATCAATTTTATAGATAGATCAATTTAACTTACGGATTCGGATTCCTGGGCTCAAATAGAAAACACTATAAAAAAAAAATGTCGATTTTTGACCCCAAAATCGAACAGAATCTGACGTATACCCCTTTGGATTTTGTCTTTGAGCTTTCTTCTTCAACGAGATTTCATCGAGATTCAGTTATATAACTGTGATCTAATTGAGCATTTGACTTTCGAATGTCAATTAAAAGATCGTTTTTTTTCCTTTCTTATACAGTTTTTTTTTGATTTTTAGACTGAAATATCGAGTTGCGGCTTGAGGAAACACTTAATACTTTGATGAAACGAAATTCTAAACCACTCTAATAACTTTTGTCCAACCCGCAACTTTTTGGGAGTACCTGATGTGTTTCGGAAACATGAAACAAACTCGGGATATACTTCGTAAGAGATTCTTGTTTTTCGGAAATGTGAAACTTTCTCTTACTCATATTTAGAATATGGCAGCGGTGTGAGGTGGAGACGTTTCACTAAATCACGATAGTGTTACTGAACACGTGAATTTCTTCTTTTTCTTTCTTTGTTTTTTGATTTTTTTTCTCTCGAAAAATTTTCAGGTACAGATACATCAACATCATATGGTTCTGTTGCGATTGGCTGGCGATGTCGAATAGCTGTTACAACCCCTTCATCTACGGCATTTACAACGTAAGTAAAAGTATGTAGTTATTTTTACATCAGGGTGATGTTTGATTTACGATATGTTCGTTGTATTATTTTCGCCTTCGTCGCTTCGAGCAGCTCTTTGCCATCATTAATACAAGCTTTCTGCATGAAATATAAATGAGAGACATTTTGGAGCGTAATCATCAAACTCGAAGGGTTGATTATTTTGATTGATGATCCGAAAATTATTTGGAGTCTACTTATAGTTATCATCGTGTTATCTATTATAAAACGTCACAATTGTCGAGTTTTTATTGTTTTAGCTGTACTATGATTGATTTAAGCGTTACGACTCTCGTGATTTAACGATCATGCCTATAAATTTAAACGAATTGTACGTAAATTCCACGTCCGAGGAATAGAAGAAAAATAATAATATTGTGGAGAAGAAATAATTTATATACATGTTAAGCACATCTTTTATAAAATTACCCTTGCTCTGATCCGTTAGGAAAAATTTAAGAGGGAGTTCCAGCAAAGGTGTCCGTTCAGATCCAGAAAATGGTCGGCTAGTCCACCCACGGATAGCCTCGACCTTGACAAAACTCAATCCACAAGGGCATCCATCAGGTATATCCTCAGGTGCTTGATTACCCTACCATCGAAAATGCTTTCGTCTATAAAATGCTTCAGCGGTTTTTTTTTCTTTTTTTTTTAACTATTTTCTCAATTCTGTTTACTTACCCCATTTGTAATTTGAATACTACATGAGCCAAAAAGTCTCCTACCTCCTTAATTTATCCCGGCAATCTTCTTTAATTATAATACGCCGAGTTATTAAATTTCAGTTATGATAATCCTTCTCTTTTTGTCTTTTTTGCGTTTCATTTTTTTCCAATAAAATCGAAGGGGAGACAATAACGCGACCGCTACAAAGCTCGAATACGTTACTGAATTTCAGAAGAAAAAAGAAAGAGAAAAATAATTTTTCATTATTTTTATTCGTAACACTCGGCAAATCCAGTTTGCGAGGAAATTGATTAACTAAAATCAGAGGACATGTAATGAATTCCAATGTTAGATTTTTTTTCGCAAGGTACGATTGGCGACGACCAGCGTCGGGCGGTTGCCCGGCGGCGG
Organism: Athalia cordata; assembly: GCA_963932425.1. NCBI lineage: Eukaryota > Metazoa > Arthropoda > Insecta > Hymenoptera > Athaliidae > Athalia > Athalia cordata. The sequence continues at coordinate 31,462,219 of OZ010627.1, read as the reverse complement.
CTTCATTCTACCGAGGGGTTTCCGTAAGAGGACCACCCCGTTTACCAGCTAACGGAATTGACGCGGCAACACGAAGTCTGACGTCAACCAGCTGTTGTATCCGTAACGGAAATGGGACCCTCAGCAATGTTCCCAAATCCCCAAACAACGGTGCTGAACTTTACGTATTCGCTTCCGGAAGGCACAAACATACGAACGACCTCAACTCGAGGGAACTATGTCTCTAATTTATCCCTACGAATATTCGAACATCCAGATAAATTCGTCTACTGTAATTATTGTAGTTACAACAACGCCCGAAATTCTAACAACAAGGAGCATATCGTTCGGTTTATATTATTATCATCGTCGTTATTATCCTAGTAGATGTTTCAGATGAGATGCTCATATGCGCAGAGATTATTTTCCAACATATACGTAGGATGTGTGTCGATGATTTTCAACGCGTTGTTGGTTATTCAATTGTATATAAAAAGATTGATTAATTTTCATTATTTTAATAGAAAAAAAGCTCCACTTTCTTTTACTTTTATTATGTCTAAAGTACGACCTATATTGATCGGGGTAGGTATCGGAAACCGATATATACGGTCGGAGTTTACCTCCACATAATATATGCGTATTTTCAAAAGTTATGAAAAATTTAGATATAAGATAAACAGTTAAAAAAAAACTATCCATTGCTGCAAACTAAAAGAGAAATCAAACATTAGAAAACGATGAATCACTTTAATTAGAATAGGTATTAAAATTGTTGTTGTAATTATAAAATAATGGTCGCTAATCTGTATAATGTTCGACTGATGTATGCGTGTTGCTTATATTCATGTAATAGGTATGGCTCAAAAACCCGGAATTCAAGAAAAACCCGCATCTCCTTTATCAACGTTTCTAGCTGTGTGAAGGAGCATTGAAACTTTCTGCTGATTTGGTAATTCTTCATTCTTACATGTAATTCACCTCCCTTTTTTTATGAACGGTCCATTTTCCGTGATTGAAAAAAAAAAAGAAAAGAAGAGTGCCGTAATAATTTCAGCAGTAAATCTTACTACAGCCAAAGAGCTTTTTCATTGGACGTGAGATCGTCTCGTGGATCAATATAATATGCGAGCATTTGTAGTGTATATAAAGGACAGTAAAACAGGCTGTGAAGAAAATTTTCTATGGTTTCCCGTGACCAGATGAATTTTTTTTTTTTTAATGTATATTGAGACCGATTAACACCTTAACCTACATACGGGCGCGAATGGGTGAGTAAAAATGATCATCCGTTCTTAGCAGTTGATCGAACTCAATCAGCTGAATGATCAGTTAAAACCAAAGTGGTACCATCGATCGTTTTAGTGGCTATATTTATACCAATTGCAGTTCGAAGGTTATCTTGAGTTCTTCGTTGAAGAATGTATTCAATGGAATGAAATAAACTGGGTCGAACTCGTTACGTTCTTTTATGCGGGGTAGATTAATCGTTGAACGAAAGTGAAAAAAGGATTTGGAAAAGGTCGTTGATGAGGAATTATACGATTTTATGAAAAGATCGCGGTTTAATTAATAAATTATGAGAGCTTGTAATTGAGCGAAGTAAAAATGACTTAGATTCGCTTAAACTGGCTTGAACACTAGTGTGTTTTTCTAAGTGACTCCTGAAGCTAGCCACTTAATTAGCGTTTAATTATTACATGTGTATATATACATATATTTATTACATATAACGTGTAAATTACTATTGTTAAGAATTGAAAAACTCTAGTCACTGTAAGAACAACATAATAGGGGAAAGAGGCGTTTAAAACTGTAAATATTTTAACATTCAAATATTGAATTTTAAACATACCTAATAATAGATATATTAGAAAATTACATCGTACGATTTTGACGAGACAACTGCGCCTGGCGTTGGGCAAAGCAAGTTACAAATTCTGTCCTACGAATTTGATCCGTAAATTGGCCGTTTTTGTACCTCAAAATCGCGCGGTGTATAAAATTTTAGAGTAATAATGCAGGTTGAATCAATTACTATAATATATTATATCATTTAACCGCGTAGAAAATTGATTTTTTACCCTACACATATGACAACGCGTGAAGTTATCTAGAAGAAATAATTTAAAAAAAAATTTCGATGTACGTTAATTTTTGTGAATATCATTCCTTGTAATCTTTTTGTTTTTTCTCTATCGATTTTCATGCATGTATGAAATATGTTTGAGGGACGAAAAAAAGAAACAAAGAAAAAAAGTTGCAAGCGTACGACTCGTAAGTAAAGCGGAGAAGAACAATTTTCAAAAGTAGTTGATAGCTTACTTATTGTTTGTCAAATAATAATAATTGTAACTATTCTTTATATGACTTCCTCTTGTGATTGTTATGTACATAATTTTTGCGGTGAACTTGCAAAATTTATAGAAAATTTAAAAAAAAACCTCAAATTTTGATCCTGTATAAATGATATGCTGAGATAGTAAACAGCGCTCATATTTCGTAATAAATAAATGATATCATAAATTTTTATTCGTAATTGTAACTTTGGTCTTCCTTCGTCCATTCAGTGGATCGGACTGATCCTCTCAAATAAGGGGACCAAAAATTAATAAATAATTTATTGCAGCTGGAAGCTATAGTATCCATTTATTTTTTCGCCGATGTGCAGCAAAATATCAGGCCGATGAAGAATATTTGAGCCCCGGAGAATTTCCAGGTTTGTTTTATTCAGCTAATTCGATTCCGAAGTGATTTTCAATTTTTATAGATTTTCACCGATTGGACATCGGCGATGATTAGAGCTCGGCGATTCCAAGTGCGAGCTATTTATGTTTTTGATTCTTTGATACGATTACAGAATTATCGTCAGATTAGATATGAGAGGCTCTTAAGATCGAATCAAATGTAGTGATTGGATAAATTTTTAGTCGCTCTTGGAGCTAAACAGTATATAAATCAAATCACGTATCGATTGGTCAACATTGTTATTACTCTCCCGTTTATAACAATGAAGGTGTTGCTCGCGTTGTTAGCCTGCGTGATCGGTAAGTTTATCGTTTATTGTCCAAGAACACAAATTCTGCAACCCTTTAACCTCTCAATACGGCCACAATGACATGAATTTTCAGCTGTTACCAGCGCGGATATTTCCGGCCGAATTATTGGGGGTTCCGCATCGACCAGCGAAGCCATACCGTATCAGGTAGAGTCCATGTTCTGTACGCATAAACTATAACATCGTCCGAAATTCCTGCATCTTCCCATAGCGACGAACCAAAATCTGCTTTTGGAGCATCGTCAATGATTTCCTGTCTATGGATAGAAATATGTGGATAATTTGATTTCAGCTGGGTTTATCGGTAAGTGGAACGTTCAAGTGCGGTGCCGTTATCATAAGCACCACATCTGCTGTGACGTCAGCCCAATGCGTTTACGGGTAAGTTTGAGGCCTCGTTTGTTAATGGAATTTGAAAATTGTTGCTTTCGAAATATTCAATTATCATCAGCAGATAAAAATTATTCTTTCAGAGTAACCGCGTCGACTATTACGGTGAGGGCAGGTAGCGAGTACAGAAATAGTAGAGGTACGATACACACGGCTTCATCTGTCACAATTCACCCGAGTTACTCACGTACCACTTACGACTATGACATCGCAATATTAAAGTTCACGAACGCTTTTAAACTTGGCTCAAATATCGCCGTTGCAACTCTTCCCAGCTATGGTGAAACTGTCGCGGTTGGCAGTCCGGCTGCAGTTTCTGGATGGGGATTCACCACGGTATGGTACCTACCCTTGTCCGATTAGATATTGGAAGAATCTCTTTTTTCTGAATTCAATTTTATAGATCGGCGGAAAGGAGTACGCCGGAACATTGCAGGTCGCCACAATGCCTGTAGTAGCGACATCCGTCTGCTCCACTGCGTTCAGTAGAATAAACAAGATAACTGATCGGATGTTATGCGCCGGTTACACCACTGGAGGAAAAGATATTTGCACCGTAAATATCTTTTTTATAAAATGTTTTATTGAACTACGGTGATTTGAGAGGGGGAATTCTTCTGAATATCGTGAGTTTTTTTTTTGTTGCAGGGCGACCTAGGGGGTCCTTTGGTGTACGCGAAGAAATTGATCGGCATAGTTTCCTGGGGAGGCGGATGTGGAGCTGTTGGGAAACCAGCAGTTTTCACCAGAATTGCTGCCCTTCGTTCTTGGATCAGTGATCAGGCCGGTGTATAGAGATGAGGAAACAAAACTTCAGGTTGCTCAGAGTATTCGAATAAACTGATCCATTTATCGTGAGAAAAAAAGTGAGAAATTTATCTTGACAGTCGGATTCATCGGTCCAAACGTCTAACCAGATGTAAAACCATTCGATTCCGACGTATTATAGACGATTCGCGCTTATTATCACAAATAGAAAATCGACTACGAGCTGTATTTCCTGATTGCAAAAAAAAAAAGACATCAGTTTTCCTCATCGATCAAATTATGTTAAATTCAGAATTTGAGTGACTGAAAATTGGCTAGAAAAAAAAGGTTCGTCGCTACATCCACGAAAATTTATGATGTTCATTTATTCAGCGGCTGCAGTGGTTCGTGTTAATATGATTAATTTGATAAAGGTTTACGATCTACAAAAGATAGCGTAAAAGGGAATCTCCAAGCTTTGGAAGGGCTCAATCAATCAAGCGTGCGAAAAAATCTACCTTGTGGTGTGTGAGCAAAATTGAAATCTACTCGTGAACCCGTGCGCGCGATGTGTCGTAATTTATTTGGCGATCACACCGAATTGCTCTTTTTTTTTTTCTTTTTATTTTTTGCCGTGACAAATGGGGTACTTGATAAAATAAATTTCGGTGACTCGATTATTCGTTCATCTGGTTCAGGACTGCCATGTAAGAGTAGCTTCTGCTGAGTATCTGCGAACAGTAATTGGCGATGTTAAATGATGAAAGGAAGAATGTAAAAAGAATGTGTAAAAAATGTGCGGCCGCATACTATCCCTGTTTAATTCACGCAATAGCATTTGGATGCCGCCACCGTGAAGTAAATCGTGATCTCTCTTACAACATTGCCGAGCCAACCAATAATCAGGCAATAATTATGCCCGGCCAACGAGGATAGCTGGCCTATGCCTACTTTTAAAGCACACAAAGCAAGAAGATTCCAATCGCGCAGCATCGGATGAGGCATATACTTAACTATATATTTATCTTCATTACGACTTACCACGGAGAAAGTCTCCAAGGACAAGTCACAAAAATTTCCAGCCGTGACAACCAGCGGCTTTTGAGTTCTGGCCATGAAGATCCTTAGAGTTTTGCAAAATGTCAGGTCCCCGCGGTACCAGCTACTCGCGTAAGCCGCATTTGTTAAATTTCCGCTCTGTCAAATCGCATCATGACAAATAAAATCTCTACATAGGTATAGATATACGAACAATATTCCACCCGTAAAAACGGACGCGCGCATATCTCTGGGTGAGATTTTACCTCAACAGCAATCTCGTTACCGTACCAGCAATACAGTAAAAGTTCCAGAAGAATACAACAGAGATATCCTGCCATCGGTAAAAACCGCCCGTCACGAGCTGACTGAAAATAATTCAACCAATTACACGCAAGCTCATTGTTACTTTAATTAAAATATGCTCGATCACTTTTTATTATCATTACCACGGTCACTTGGAAGCCAGTCAAGCCAATGATGACGAGGCTCGTCGCGAACTGGAGTAATATCACTTTGCTGAACATGCTTTCCAATTCTGAAACAAACCTACGAAATATTACTTTTGTTTCTCTGTAAATTAGTTTGTAAAACAAAAAATGATGTCAATTTTTTAAGTAACCATACTTAATGATTCCTTGGTGGTGTTTGACGCACGAGTTCAAGGTGCTATTCCACGCCTCGTCTTCTTCTACTCTGACAAATTCGATTTTTCTTGAAGTTTTTTCACTGGTTTTATCGACGTGGAAATCCTTGTGGAGTATTTTTAGTTTCATTTTAAGAATATTGATCTGGCTAATGATGTGAATCATAAATACTATGAACAATGCGTCGTGTGCCAATATTATCAGAGCTTGGGATGTCACGTTTATCCCAATGAAGACGTAAGAAGACCAATACACCGATGAATAGTTCGTATTCATCGGAAAATAACATCTGCAAGATAATTTTCAAGTTTCAACCAGATTTTGAATTCAGATGAAAAACTTCGGTCCTGACTCACCTGTACGGGAATTTCCATTCTTTGTAAGATTGATCCCAGAATGGACAAGCCATTCCTGCAGTTGCGGTAAAACCTATCAAAACCATAAAACTTGTAGTGACCGTTTTGCTATCCTGAATCGCTTTGGTAATCGCTTCATTTTGTATCTTTCCTGCGAACATTTACACGACGAATGAAAGATCAAGAAAAGTCATGAAATTATTTTTGATATTCTCTTCTTCGAACTACCTATTTCTCCCTCATCTTTCTGCCGAAGATCTATTTCCAAAATTTTTACAATCGTACGGATCTTCGCTTTCCTTGTCAATAAATTAATCAATTTAGCTATACCAGCTATGTGAGTCATTGTCAGACAGATATTCTCTGTGAAGAGTTGAAGATCATCCTTAATCATGGCGGCGTCGACGATTTCTAACAGAGTATAAAGGATCAGCACGACCGAGTAAACCATAGTCATGTATAAACTGTACACCCAAGACAAAACACCCTCGTCATATGGGTTCCAAACACCTTGGGATAAAATTAATCGACGATTAAATACCGCGTGAATAATGGACGCTGCATTACGCTACCCGATCAGACCCGTTGTGCAATATTTATTACGTCTGCAGATCCTTACCGAGTACCTGCAGTAACCGAAAGTTGAACTTTGCATAATTTCTCTCAATTGGTCGAAATTCTTCGCGAGATGTTGTCATTTTTCCTGCGAGAGATGCGAGAGGCAAAAAATCTTTTGCGCTGTTCATTTATTCTTTATATTTTCTATTGCTATTTACCGACGGATTTTTTTTTTTGCGAAATGATAAGATTGCCGATCAAAAATCACGATCTCTACTATTCTGATCCCGATTCAGTTCTGTCCGTTTGTAGTTTATGGGGTTCTTATATCGATATTATATGGTCATAAGTTATTCATAATAACTGCGAAAGTTGTACGGCAGATTGCAGACTTCTCATAACGTGTGGATTTTATTTCGTATTTCATATTCGTACGATGCGGTATCACTTGGGAAGTTCAGTTATTTAGGGGAGAGAAAAAAAAAGTCTTTAAAGTTTGCGAAACGTTTTAATATGGTTCGGAATCGTTGACGGTAGGGAGGTGGTTCTTCATTTGAACAAACTTGGAACGCACTTTCCACCGAGTTTTCCAATTTCCTCCTCTTATTTGAATAGTCTGAAATGTAATACAAGACAGTTCCCAAACCCTCCGATGTTGCCTATAGTCTATACGTGTAACTTGATAACTTGCACGTACATAAAATAGAAAACTGTTAATTATGTATTCGAATAAATGCCGGAGTTTCGTATTTTGCCGTATATTATTTTCTCAACTCAATTTAAAAGAAAAGTAATACCACCTTTGAATTATTCAAGATCTAACAATCTGCACGTAAGCTCAAAGAGCTGCCGTTGAATAATAGAAAACTTTGAGGTCACTTTTCAGATCCTTTGAACATTGTCATTAAAGTTATTAGTTGTTCACCCTCGTACTCTATATTTATACCGATGAAAAAACAAAAAAACCAAGTAGAAAAAATGAATGAATAATTCCAGTAGGGTGAAAAATTGACTATTTATTTATTCGTTCCAAATATCTGTAGGTATGTGAAGTAAAAATCATATCTTATAACAACGACATCAATAATAATACTGCTAACTGCGGCTTACAATTAAATAAAATATTGTAACGCTTGCAGCTCGAACCCTGTCAGAAATTAACCTTTCGTTTCGTCGCTCTAACGAGTTCAGTTCTTTGCGGATTCTACGAGAGGTGAAGGAGGAGGAGGAGGAGGATGGGCAGCGATGAAATCGAGACCCCTTTGGATTCCCACGGGAATGGGAGGAGGGACTGGAATGGCGTTGCCCTCAGGGCGATACCCGTTCTCGTCAGCGACGTAGGTGAGCTGAATGGATTTGCCGTCGGGTGATGGCCAGACAACGGAGCCCTGAATGACCTGAACGAAAGTATCGGCATCAATCTGCCTCAGAGATCCTTGTTGTTGGGACTGGATACCATTTCCGGTTTCAAAAGCGCTGTTGAAACTTCCGTCTGGGTTGGGGCCGTCCTGCGTTTGGTTGATTATTTGAATTGGCTCCTCAGAAACCGGGGCAGCGACGGAGACCGCAATGAGGGTGACGAGGGTTATCAGAAGCTGAAATTTAAACAAAATTAACGTTCCCTCTAATACTTATGGTCTGGAAGTTTTCGATCCTTTAAGCTCTTTGAGAGGATTTCTGGTGTCCTTAACCCTGCTAAAGTACTGGAAGTTTAAATCCCCGTCGCTTGAAAAACCTTCAATTACTTGGACGATATTTAACAGGTTGGTATTCCAACGATTAACTACCGGTGTAATTAAATTTTTCCAAAATACCTTATCAGACGTAAAAGTCAACTCATAAAACGCTCTGGAACGTTACCAACGTTTTGATTGTTTTCAAGAATTATCCGCAAAGAGAAGAAAAAAAAGAGAGAGTATGTACATATATATACAGGGGTGAGGCGACCTTTCGACGTTCATTACGTAAGCCTTCTGCCAGATGACCTTTGCGCGACTGTCGGCTCGCGGCATTTATGTACCCTGGAGCGGACTGCCAATTCCTCTTTTTTCCGTTTTTTCTTTTTTTTTTCTTCTTTCGTTTAAACTTCATCTCATATACACGCTAGAAGATGAGCCGCTCTCTTATAAGAATATCAGACGTGCTACTCTGTGCCATTCAAAGATAAGTTTCGAATGATTTTTTTTCCTCGATAAAATAATTCAAATTTGTCTTTTCCAAATCGTTCAACGGTGATTGTATCTTTCACTACCGGTTCCTCTATAATAAAATAATCGTGAGCGAATGTCGATCGCATTTAAGCTTCGAAAAACAAAATTATGTAAATTAAATATTCCTCCGCGGAGATTGGAAAGATGTTTGGTGCGCAAATCAAACTGTACTTATACAGATATCAGGAAGTTTCGTTGACGTGCGAGACGACAGTTAATCCCAAAGCAATCTCGAAGCGAGTAATAACATATACCCCATCGCAATTGATAGCCCAGTTGAGGAATCTCTGAGTTACGTGAAATACGTCAGTTTTTATAGGCTCGCGTTGGTTACGGGCGATCGGACATGTTGGATCATCTTATTATATGAGCCGTATATAATTACGTATCAGTTGCAAGCTATATAATCTCGTACCACCTGAACAATTTTTTTTCTATCCATCGATAACTGCGATCCATGATAATCGAATATTTCACAAGAATATTACTATACATTCACCATAACTATAACTTTTCGCAACAGTCGCAATTTATATGTATAATAAATAAGTATACGTATACGCATTATATTCTTTAAAATAGTGTGTAAAGTTTTATCTGTCGTAAATCAAAACTAAAATGCGGCAAATAAATTGAAAATTTAAATCTATACAGATAAACTAAGTTCCCAGAGCCATATGCACATAGGTATATGACGTTGTGGATGAAACTTAATGACCACCAAAGATACTCGTTTACGCACTGCTAGCAACTTTGTATCACGTGCAAGACACTTTCCCTCTACATCCTTCGAAATTGCCATACCGTGCATACGAGTGCGACAAACTTATACGTAAATCGCGTTAGTACACTCGAATTTTGCACCACGGTTAGAAAGAGATGAAAATAAAACATGATTTTTCGTCATTTTATAGCCTGAAATTTATTTTCATATTAAAATCGTTTTCCGTTTAATGAAATATTTTGTTTTCTTAGAAAAAATATCCTTGATTCGATAGCATTTCGTAACACTCACGGCCGATATAAATCACAGACGGGAACATATGGGATTGGATATGTTTAAGGAAAAATATATTAAACGAAGTTCGATCAGTTGGATACGTTATATAGATATTATGAAATTTGTAGGATTATGCAATGAATGGATGTTTTTCTAAATGAAAATAATTATACACGTCGATTACGAATAGTTTTCCACATTCGATAACAAAGAATTGAAAATTCAAATTTATGTGAGAGGAAGATAATATAAACTGATAGGAAAAGTAAAATTTTCTGTCTTAACGTAGAAATTTCGAGTGTTTCGCAAAAATAATTTGATAAAAATGTTAATTCAGTTCGAGTCAGAAGATCATCTTAATTGGTATTACAGTTTTTTTTATTTTTTGAATTTGTTTTTCAGGACACGAGGAGTTCCACATTTCAGATTCTGAAACCTTTCAAAACTAAGAAGTGATAGAAAAAAAAAAGTGGTCGAAAATTGAAACGGTGTTCGCGCACCTCACAAACCACATTCCGTTTCTATGAACTTTTCCATCTTCTACTGCCACATAATTTGCAAACTATCAGCTGATATCCGCGTGTAAAAGCGAGAGTTGATCAGTTAAAATGGACTTGAAATCAGCGGACCGCGAAGTGTCCCATTGCGGATATACTTACCATTTTAATGAATTTTTTTTTCTCTTCTTTTTTTTTTCTTTCGAAACAAAGAAAGTACTCGTCGTAGATTATCTCTGGGATGAAATATTGCTTCTCACTAAATTGACAGCCGAAAGTTAGCTTATATAGTCGAAAAAGAAGGCGGGGATTTCAAAGTGTACTGTACTTCTTGTGTACCGACGTGAATATAGATGAACATTACGAATGCATCGAGGCATAATATGACGTATGTAACCACCATTTTTTCAATTCATTACTTGACCGAAACTGCCCAACCTATCTCTCGTCTTTGCCTGACGAAATCTGATGGTAATTTTCATCGTACTCGCATGATTCGGACTCACCGTTGTGCATCGATAAGTACGTAATTGCTTTTGATTGGCGAGCGATTAGGGGTACAAAATCTTTTGGATTAATCGTCGAAGCTTCGTTCCCACCGATAGTTTTGTTCCTGGGTTTCGAGGAAATTGAATCGTCGCACGAAATCCGATTCATACGCTCTCTGAATCAACGCGAACCAGGAGACCCATTGTTACTTGAACAATGAATCCTGGCGACGGTGTGAGTTACTCGTTAGTATTACGTCAGTTGAATGCCTCTTCGACTCCGGAGTATTCGGTGTGAAAGGTACTTCAGGTGGGAACGGTCGATTAGCAAGCATCGCACGAGGCCCATAGAGACCTTCGCTTGAGAAGGAAGTTCACGGGGCTTCTTCACTCAAACATTTCGATGTACCTCATATCGAATTATCGGTGAGTTTTGGTCCGATAGATTTTGGTGCATTTTGTTGTTGCTCTTGTTTAATATGCGTACAGTTTTTTCTCAAACATCGATATGTGTGCGCGTTTATGGCAATAATAATGGAAAAAAAAATTCTGAAATCGTCGACAGGTAGAAAACGTAATTTGCTGTGATTCCGTTGTTTGATTTGAATCGACGGAAAATCAATTCAGATAATTAATTCAACGATGATGTAGTGCTTAGAGTAAATATTACTAACGAAATTTGTCGATTATTTACTAATACCTGTGTTTATACTATATTGAAGTATCTGACGTTGGTATCTATCTAATCCAGTCATTAAAGCTTCAAGGTTGAATATAAAACATGTCTGTATATGTTAATTTTCGAACAGAATGCAGGAATCTACCGAACTGAGTAAAAATAAGCTTACACAAATCGTAGGCACGGTGAACAAAATACCTATTATTAGAATGACCATCTTTCTAGGCCAATGATACGATCTTACCTCTACTTTTCAGAACGATTCATTCCTTTTCAGCCAACTCTGGTCGTCGGACGAATAATTTTTGGTATTCCAAAAAAGCTTGAACAGAAATTCTTGGAAATATAAGGAATTCGTGCAGAGGCATAAATGGTAGGTAAAAAGGAGAACGTAAGAAGCTCTCATGCATTTGAGGAAATACCAATGATCAAGTGAGATAAAAAAGTGAACGAGGTCAAAATAATAAAATTGTAACGATAAAGATGATTTTCTGAAACCCTTATGCAGTCGTTCCAGCTGAGTTTCTCGCACTTAATTGTACGGTTCGACGTTTTTTTTTATGTCTACCAGATATTCCCATAATAATGGAACAAGCCGCTCCTGTAATCAACGAAAAGACAGGTCGTATTCTTTCTTTCATTTGTGGTGTAGATTTCAGTTGGAGCCCAACCCACGATTTATGACCGTCAATTTTCGTGGAATTTGAGGTATAATGATTCTTGGTGATTATATTTCTACAATCTAATTCGTTGGAATTTAGAGGAACTTGTAATCAAGGAAACTTCAGTCGTATCCATTGAAAATTTCGCAACCGTTGAATCCGATTTCTCTGTTTGGTTTTTCCTTTTTTCCTTTTTTTCAACTTTCATTGACACTCGTATAATGTCAATGCTGAGAGGATCCGCGACTGGTAATAGAGTAATAATTTCTTCAACCAGACGTGACGATTCGTGTCATCAATCAAAAGCACATTACGACTTCTGCATATAAGGAATTCATCGGTGTATATTAGATACATTATCTCAACGTGATGCTGATTAGAGGCGAAGCGTTTATTATTTCTATTACGAGAAAGTGAATTTTCACCATTTATTATCATAGATAAAAGCATGGTAATTATGACACTTTGCACAAGGCTAATGGATCCTACACACCTTTCAAAAGAGAAAAAGATTTATTTACCGAACTCTTTAATATACGCACATATATTTATTTACAATAATACTTATCGACTATACACACACCGTATTATACCGATGCTATGATAAAACCAGGAAGAATATTTGCAAGACATCAAGTAAAAGTAAGAATCGAAAATTTATCGATTCGAAAAGAAACGAATCTCGATCACATTTACAATTGAAACAGAAAGTTAATGCCATACGTGTCGTTCCAAGAATCTGCCTATCGATTGTACACCATACCCGAAGGTTGAACCGTGCAGAGGCGTCATCGAAATGTGGTGGGTTGTCGCTATGATCTATGGATCACGCGATGATCTGATAATAATAGAACTAACAGGTAACGGATCGCAAGAACCCTGCACATGATTACGGTCGAATGGGGACGAGAATTAGGACTATTGCGGCAATAAATTTGAAAGACAATACCACTAAATTTACCACGCCCATCACTGTCACCCAACTTCACACGCCTAGCGTTGGGAAATATATTAATCTCGATGGACTTTTTAAATAGAAGTGCGTGTGTCACCCATAGAGTAAGAAGAACATTAAAAATTACATGGAGGAAAAAAAAAAACCGTCAAGTCTGTCAAAAAATTATCTTTCTCCCCTTGATTATCTTCTCATCCTGATTTCCAGCTAATTAAACGGCGAAACAAAAAATGCGCCAAAGTTCTTGTAACGAATGAGCCTTTGGGTATTTAATAAAAAAGTTGCAGAGATTGTTGGGTGGAGTGGATGATTGGAAAAATTTTTGATAAAGAGGAAAAAAGGATGTTGAGTTTGGTATTTTTGTGTTCGCAGAAAGCGATATTAGATCGATATGTGGTCGGCGAATAATGAATTGCATCGGAAGGGGACGATTCCCTTTTTCTTAAAGCTGAGCGTTTACTAACGAGTAGAGGCGACCGAATGGACCTCGGGTAACCTGAACGCGCTTATACTTACAAAATGAATCTCCGCGAGTGCCACCCGAGTGAAAGTTTGTTAAACAGAGCCAAGGCCCGCCCCGAGTGCTCGTAGATGTTGGTATTACACAAAACCTCCTAATTACGCCTAACATTCCACGTGACTGATTTCCATAAAAACCAAACATATCGGAACTATTGCCGATATCATTTTAATCACAAGCACAAGAATCTTGACCTGGATCTTCCTGAGCACTGCTCACTAAATAATTAATAAAACGACGTGTTAATTAACGGGACAAACCGCCGTTGGCGATCATTGCGTAAATATAGCACATAACAAGTTTACTGGGTGAAACATTATACATAGAAATAACGTGTCAATTGTCGAAGTGGTAATAATTTTGATGGAAAAAAAAAATGAATAAAAAAAAAACACTCAAGTATCCCCGTAGATTTTCGAGAATTGCTTAGACTAAACTTGAGGTGCAGGTGGTGTTGGTAAAAAATTACCCTGGGGCTGGTATCCATTCTCATCTGCAATGTATGTGAAATTGTAGACGACGCCATCGGGTGCCGTCCATGAAACGCTGCCCTTGATGACTTCAATCGTCGTTCCATTTTCGAGTTCCTTAACAGAGCCCTCAAATTGTTGGGAAATGCCGTTTGCTGTTTCAAACTTTGAATTAAAACTGCCGTCTGGATTTATCTCTTGGGATTGGCTGATGATGGCTATGGGAGGTGGTGCCGTTTCGAGCTTTTTCACCGAGCCTTCGACCTGTCGAAAAATACCGCTCGCAGCTTGAGGCTCTGGACTAGAAATGCCGTCTAGATTCGTCTCCTGTGATTGATTATGAATCGCTATCGGAGATGCTGTCGCTTCCAGTTGAGCTGAGGCGGACGCCATCAAGGCAAAAAGGGCAACGACCTATGATATGGGAAAAAATACATTCGAGACGTATGAAAATAATGAAATTCAAGTCCCATCAAGAGTAATGGGCTGTTAGCATTCTGTTGAGCTTGAGGTTTCTTTCCAGGTTTGAACGCTTCGCTGAATAGCAATTTTTCACTTCGATCAGCGCCGAGCGACTTTTTTCCCTATCGTGAATACCTGACTTACTAATATAATATATTTTACTTACGAAGATGTTCATGGCGACGAAGTTCACTTGTAACGTATCTGGACTCTCGGACACTTAGTTATTCATTGAATTCTGAAACTACCAGCTCTGATCTGTAATATGAGGCAACCCCCACCGAGTACTTAGACTCCCTAATCAGTCTAATGTTCGTGATAATTGGAAGTGCCCCGTTCTCGAATGTCACAATACCCATTTGTTTGTACTCGCGGAGAAAAGCACCTCCTACAACGTGGATTTTTTTTATCCAAGGAGGCAAACGGTTGCGACAATTTTCAGTGATACGGTGAGATTTCGAAATATTTTTCATCTTTGGAATTCCTTGTTTTTATATTTCTAATGTTTTGCAGTTTATTCCCGGACTACGAGGTGACTAGAAAAAGCGATGAAAAGCTAACGAATGTGTAGAAATTCTTTCGAAAACGAAAGTTAATTTCAACGTTCGAAAGTCGACACGGCAGCCGTAACTCCAGTATTACTACAGTTCTGAAATCCTAATAATTATCTAACTCGATCTTTCGTATTTATTCATCGAGATTATCGAGTTCATCGGCCCTCTAATAGGGTGTTATATTTATTGGTCTATTAGGCATGTTTTCCGAATCATCGATTACAATTTTATTCAGTCAATCACGATATTACGTTGCTTTACCAACGATTAAAAATTGGAATCTCTTCCTACGATTCAAACTACTTCAGTTAAATTATCTCACGCGGCATCTTCACATCGATTTTACTACGAGCGAATGAAATATTTGGAGACATTATTACGTTGGCATCATAAAATACTAATTCCTGAATTTCATCAGGTCGTCCAACCGATATACTTATACCTATCGTCCTTGAAGCGGGACGTCGTCTCGACTGTAAAATTTGTTCGTGTTTCATCATTTTCACCGGCACATAAATTACCATTTTCCATGTGACACGTGATCAGCTAATAATCGATATCAAATTTATTCAGCTCCGCGAGGCACACGTATCCGAGAGGTGCGGTAATGAGTGCCCTCAAGGATCGTGTGGAATAGAATCCAATATTTGCTCATTTGCAGTCGGGTATCGAAGGTGCGGAAAATCTGTTGAGACTTCTTGTTGTTATTAAAGTTTGGATCGAAGAGATGTTCTTACACTCAAGGATTACAATTGCTGTGGGTTAGCCTACACCGAGGCTCGATTGACCCGCAACCTTTCATCGGTGAAATATTTGCGGAGTACATTTGCAAATGCGCTCGGAGAGGCGCCCGCGATCGTCGTGCTTATATGGCTTAAAATGTGGCTTTCAAATAGTCGTACAAAAGAGAGTGGTACTTTTTGGACTTACATAATAATTAACATCCACGTAATTTATCATCTGAAGTGATAATCTGTGAAATGGGACGATCAATATTCGCGGTATTGCGTCACAGTAGATACGTAACCCACAAAAACTTCTAATCTGTAGTCGTCATGGTGATTTCCGACCTTGCTTTCATATACCTTCCATTACTAATGAGCAAACTTGGAGCGATTACAATATTACAAATTTGCATAACTAGAGAATGGCAAACCGTACAGGGTTTTGATCCTGCAGGTGCTGAGGGATGTTCGTTAACTTCGAATGGAGAGAGTGTATGAATTATAGCTGGACATAAAAATGGTGGAAGACAACAATGGGTCTTTGATAAACGGCCATTGTTATTCACTACTACTAGGGTTTTTTATCCTGGACATAACACCTATAATAACGTAGCGTTCTTACCGACTTCAGGATTCAACCCTGAAGCAAATCGCTTTAATAGGTCGGTTGGGTTGCACAATTCGAATGTTCGAATGGCATACCGCAACTTCCGATCCTCGAACAATGAGGAATTTGCATTCGTAAATCCGCAACAAATTCACGCTTCGTGTGCAGATGATAAGCCTTTTAACCTTTGAGCAAACAATTGGAGGATTCAAGGCCCGATCTAACGTAAGCTTTCCCACCAAACTATTTGTTCCTTATAATTTTAATTAGCTGATCAATTAATTATACACCTGTCAAAATATACACCCAAATTAGCACTCGTCTCTCGGCCATGTTCTAATATTTAGATAGAAGAAATCGTGATATTTTTATGAACTTTTATTGCGGTAGAAAAAAAAAATCATTATGATACACAAGCAGCTTCGTAGAAGCCAGGAGGCGATTACTGTCTAATTTTTTTCATAATTATTCGGTCAAACGAGAGCGTAGATAAAGATCTCGTCGGGATAAGACCATCGATGGATCATATTTTACACCTTCTTGGCGGACTCCTTTTCTTGTTCTTCTTCGTACGGATGTGCAGCTGACCATTCGAGGGATCTGATAATATAGTCAGGAGTTTCCGGGGCGACTGGTATGTGAGGACCAGTTGCATGGTAGCCAGTTTCGTCGGCCCACCAAACGGTCTGAATAAGAGTTCCGTCGGGTGCTGCATATTCGGAGGTTCCCTTCGCGACCTGGTAAACTTCGTCAGGCTTTTCTCCAGCCTTCAAACTACCCTCTTCAGACACTGATATTCCATTAGAAGTCTCGTATTTGTTCACATAGGTGCCGTCCGGGTTGATTTCAGCTTGCTGACTGATAATTTGGGCTTCTGGCTTCTTGGGCTCAGGAGGCGCAGGAGGAGAAGACGGAGCACCGGCGGCGATCGCCAATACGGCGAAGAAGAAGAGCACCTGAATAGAAAACCGCCATTATTATCGAGGCAAACTTCACATGAGGGTTAAAAATTATATGAGAAATGGAGCGATTTGTACGAGTGTTCTGCAGATGTTCAGAACAATCGAAATTAATCCTATATTAGAAGGCGCGAGCGGGTGATATTATGTAACGATTAATGGACTCACTATAGCGTTCATGTTGACTGGTAGGACAATACTGCTTCTTCTCGAAACTCCCACCGTATTTATACCGTAAATTCGACACCTCACCACTACAATCTTTTCGTTAATAATTCCGTCTTATTTCAGTGCCAACCCACCACTTGTTGTATGCACTTTTTATTCGAATCTATACAAATACTCTCACAGAGAATTGATTTTTCGAAACGCCGAATTACCGAGAAGATCTTATAACATGACCTCATCAAAACGTTGCATAAATTATGCAATACTTTAATGTTTACTAAACTAACAAACGATTTCAGTGGCGTAGCAAGCGATCATGAACCTAATTGCTTTCGATCCTCATTAGTATTCTCGTAGCTTACGGATGTCACGTTTCTTTCGGCAGTACCTTGAGCATGGCCTCGAAGTAAAGATGCAGCTGTAGAATCATCAAGAAATTCGCGGCGGCGGCGCCAAAAACGAGCAGGTAAATAGAAAGAATAAAAAAAACTCAAATAAATTGTTGGTTCGAGTAACACACTTCCCGCATTTACTTTACCGATATATCATTATTTTGCTAATCTATACGCGCCATCTTGTTATTAGCCAATAAAATTTCAACCGCACAATACTGACAAATTTTTTTACAAAACTCACATGGAACTATTAAGATACAGCTACCATTTGATTTATCGAACGCAATTACTTATTAGTTTTGAAAAAAGTATACAGAGATCGTCTTTAAAAAAAAGGAAAGAAATTAATTGGACATCAAACAGAAGATTGGTATCCATAAATTAGGATTCATTGTTAATTTCATCATTCATGTTCCGACAATGGATCTCGTCACCACATCGCCTCATCGCTTGATGATCTAATCCGTTGGGTCTAACAACGCAGATAAAAAATGATACGATGAGGTTAACAGGTTGCTGCGTGGACGTCAGTGCGATAGCAAGATTTATATAATTTTTATCAACTGCTCAAGAGATTATAAAAAAAGAAACAGACACCCCAAAAGTGTTTCTGAACACTTTAGGGCGACACGAAATCCAAGCAACGAATTCTGAAGGTAGAGTCAAATCAATTATCCTGCAAAAATAAATCCAGCCTTCTAATCTCAGGAGACAGCGGCGAGGATCGTGCGGAGAGAAAAAGAAGCGGGCAAAAAAAACTAAGGGACGATAGAACAGGACAACGTGTAGAAAAAAGAAGCGAAAAAAATCGTAACTTACTAACACCGACGTACAATACCTAACTCAGCATTCCTGAATAAACAATGAAACAAACGGTCCAGTACAATCGGAGCATACCAAATCCAATTTTCCGATTCAGGAGACCATATAGCTTGTAAGGGTTTTTAGGTGAGATAGCAAATATTTGATCAAATTCATTCGGTCCTATGGAATTTTAAAAGTCAAGGAATTTCTTTTTTGCCGGTTCCATACCCCTAGGTACGCCGTACTTCGGTTCTATCATCTTGAAATGAGAACTAGACAAAAGGTTGCGTCAACTTTCTTTTTTCACAATTACAGTAATCGAGAAATAGAGAGAGAGAAATCAATTTCGTTTATCCCAGCGACATCCTTTTCGACGACCTTGTGTCTGCGGTAGTCCATTAAGGAGGTAACTTAATAAATCGTCAATGACATTGCCGAATCGTTACGCGAGTGTTCAATTAGCAGTTTCGAAATAAAAAAACTTTCCTCGCGTTCGATCATTTCTATAGATTGTTATTTAGTACGGGATGATGATGGGTCCTTAATTTTTTCGCGATTTGACACCTGCTCGATGTAGTGTGCTTGACCGCATGTATAATCGTCGATAGTCGATGCGAACTACAAGAAAGTGCAAGTAAACTTCTCATGGTATTCGGAACGCTTTATAAAACGTCCGTCAGATCTGGATCAATGTTAATCAGTAGTTCACCTAGTCTTGCAAGATGAAAGCGAACTGTCTCAAGGTCTCGGCTAGAGCCAGTACCAGACGGTATTGCATGTGGTACACTAATACTATTACCGATCCGTGCTGGGCATCTGTATAGTGGTAGGAGCATAGGTAGGAAATACACAGTCGCTGATACAAACGTGCTGGTAAAGCCAACGGCCGAGAGACGACGGCGCCGAGGTGAATGTACGGCTTTGCGCAACACAGGTAACCGCGTGTCGGCGAACTAGACCGGTCTACGGTCTTGGGAGTTTTTCGTACAGTGGATTGAAAATTGTGTCAAAGAACGTCCCGAATAGGATTTCCTGATTCTGGAGATCCGACGTTTTTCTCACCAGCCACTGTGACCTTCGCCATCTCTTCGGGAGAGCGTCAGTCTTCGGTGTCTTTTTTTAATCCGTTTTTTCGCAACACTGAAAATGGGGTACTTGACTTTCAGGCAATTTTTCGATCGATGAAAAACTTCAAGGGTATTTATTGCGCCAACAGCTCAGCTGGCTCGAATCAAGAAGTTGGTTTTTGCTGTCACCTAGACCGATGTGATTAACGGGCTCGGCTAAACAAAAACCATTTGATATTCTGAGGAAAGTAATTTCCTTCGAGGAGCATCTATTCGAGTTGTTGATAAAAAATTGCCGGTCACCAATAATAGGTATATTCCGAACATACCACGACGTGACCTGAAGATGTTAACGTTTTTGAGCTGTTTATATACAGGGTGTGAAAGATAAATTGCACCTCGAAATTCTGGGTCAAAGTAACGAGGAACGTCTGGCCGGCAGCGGCGCGCAATGCCTTCTGGTTTTACTTGACACAACCGCCTTGATGTGACAGAAGGCTGGAAATAAATGAAGATGACACAAGCGGATGGGAAGGTAAATAAAAAGTAGGAAAGTATAGGAGAACAATGAGTTGCTATAAACGTCTGTTATGGGAAGACGGTGGCATTTGTTTCACCCCGTGTATCAATAACCCGGTGACTCACCTTTCACGAACATCTTTGACGCGATGCATTATACCTTCATCATCAGCACATACCTGCGCGCTATCGAATTCTTCACACCTTGATGTAAAAATAGCTGAAATTCCCTGAGGCCGATGCCTTCGGGTTATGTCAAAAACAATTTTCTCGTATACAAGAATTGAGCCTAGCTTAAGAAATTTCATCGCGTTTTAGGGAAACCATATTCACATTTAGTTGTCTACATCATGCCTACGGCATTTTCGCTCGACGCAGGTTTGTGTTATACATTCAGATCATGCGAGGATCGTGCGAAGAATTGGGGGTAAAGATCAGGGCTTTCTCAGTTTAGGGTCGCTGTCGATATCGCGTACGTCTTCTTCTAAAAATAAAACTTCCAATTTTATGTGGGAATAAATATTGAAGCCGGGAATTTGAAAATGTCCTCCAATGAACGTTCTCCTCCGAAATCTGACGTGTTTGCAATAAAAAAATTACACAAAATAACGAGCATGTGGGATTCAAAATCAGTGCAGCTTTCCGAATCCTCCATGGACTCCTGTCAGACTTTTAGATTCAGAAATTCATCGTTCATATTATGCAGCAACCCAGACCATGCAAAAGAACGCATCCAAAATGTCGGAATGATTAATTCATTTTCAGGCAGTAGTTCGCTTTTTCGCGAAACTTTAACCCATATTTCCTTCTGTAAAACGAGAATACACGTGGATATACAATTCTCGGATTACATCATACCGAAAAATGACGTAAGTCGTAGTCATCTATATTTTTGTTTACCGGGAATTTAATTGTTACGAGCAGGAAAACACCTTCTTGATAATATGATCTAATGGTTGCAAAAAATTTACATCCTACTCTAATGTAGATGTCCATGATAATCGAATTTTCGGGTAACCACACCTAGGTGTTAGAATTTGCAAAAGGATTCACGCAACTCTAGATCCTTGGATAGTATTAAATGATGTTAACACAAGAGTTTAATCAACAAATTGAGCGGTGACGCCTTTCGCGTGCATATTTGTGCGAATTATAATGGTATTTTATTTAATTTGAATTTTTTTTAATTTGTTTATTTTGTTCGTTTTCTTTTTTTTTTTCTCCTCAATGAAACGGGTATCTGACATTCACTGTACGGAGATAATACCTGATCTCAGTTTATCCTGAGCATAAATTAACTCAACTACATCATTTTTACATTTGAAATTACTGAAGATTTTTCCATTAACTTACACGCATTCATATTCACGCGTAAACGATGCATCGTATCTCATACAAGTAATAAGAAGATTCACTCCATACACATTGACGACGTATGTACAGACCCGAAAGAAAGTTTACTTTTAACCGGTCACTGATATACCAGCAGGAGGGTTGACTTCAGAATCAATTAATCTCCTTCGTAATCGGTGGCTCATGCGGAGCTCAACCAATGTAAGCATGTTAAATTAGCATAAACATTAGTAAATTCTACATCATCGCTATAATTTGTTCCACACATTAGCTACGAGTCACACCTTATTATAAATATCTCAAATGATCTCTTACAAATTAATAGGTACCCACAATGTACCCACTCGCTCAATTTTTTATTCACAAATTTACGTACAAACAAGACGTTTTTTTCATTTTATTTTTAACTTTCAGTAGCAACGAAAGAAGTTGCTAGTTTTTATCGCATCGTCGGTGGTCACCGTAACTTTGAAGGATCGATCATGGCAGGAGGATCAAAGGGTGAGGAACGTTGAGAACAAGAAGATGAGTCTGGATGGATTGTTTTCTAGGCGTGCCAGCGTGACAGGGACAAGCTCAATGGAGGGGTTAAAGGTCACTTATTTGCACCGAGTGTAATTTTGCAATAATAATCTTGACTCTTTTTGAAAAAAGAAAAAAAGAAGAAAAAAAACACGAAAGAAAAATTATTTTATAGTATCACCTTGCGTGGGTGTTAATTGAAAATGTCGCTTAGCATTTGCTCTTCAGGGGCGTGATTTCTGTATAATTTTCTTCGCGTCTGATCCTAGTTACGTGGATGAGGATTGAAATGGAGATGAATGAATGAATCTATAAATAAATTCCGTGACTAATTTTTCGCGTTTGATAATATAGTCAGGTGAAATCGGAGTTTGATTTGAATCTTAAAATACTTTCAAGGATACAAAACCCCGACATTATTTTAACCTTACAGATTCGAGAAAGCAGCGAAAAAAAAAGGTTTAAGGATGCACGGAAAATCTGGTGTATTTAATAGTGATTTGAAAATTTCTATTCGCATGCTCGTAAAGCAGCTCTGGCAAACGGAGCCAGGCATTTACAGCGCTTCGGTGCAATTATTAAATATGATTATGCAACTCGACATGCAACGCTAAAGGACGAATACGAGATGGTGAAGTCGCCCGTCCATCCGTCCGTTCGTCTTCTCTTCGCAGCTGGTATTATACGTAAAAAGAAAATGACGCTGAATATTATTTTGCAAAGTTGTACCTACCTACATCTCGAACTCGCTACTCTACTCTTAGAGTAGTTTAGTGGCGGTATGATTCGTTCATAATAGCGGTACAGTACATCGCAAAACTACTTACATCCTAATGGACCTACAGCGTCCATTAAGATGTAAATGGTACCAGAAAAAGAAGCCGACATAAAACGTCCACGTACCCAGTGTCATCTCTTGCTTCGAAGTATAGTCGGTTGGCACTCCTCTTTGGAAGACTCAAGGTTTACGTAAGTGATTTTGAATAAGGAAAGATAATTCGATGCGACTCGATCTATGTAATATTACAATGTCGTGGAAATCCATCCACATTGCGCGAACCTGAAACCGTAAAACTACGGATTATATCAATGGGTACATCTAGGTGTATAGCTCTAAGGCAATCGCCGGATGAGGGACGAGGGATCAAGGCCAATTCTATGCAGTCCGATCGAAAGTAAGTATAATATTTTATTTAAAGGGTGATTCCAGCGATTTGACCTAGACATTGTATTACGAATGCGCATCGTGTGACATTTCGTTTGTCGCGTGGTTTAAGAAGCGGCAATTTTTTCACCCTGTATCTCGGCATCAATCTTCGCTTTGCGGTGAGTCCCTGTGGTTTTGTTGAGGAGAGTAATTTGAGACAAGTGGAGAACACAGATCGAGAGTGTTCAACCGTGTTTTTGGTCCAGGACCGGATACTGCCGGAGTCAAGATTGTTATTTTTCATCCGACAGTTGATCCGATGGTGAGTACTATGAATTCATTTAGAATCTCTGAACTTATAGGGTTCGAAGTGCATCGGTTCGATGTTGCGTCGGTCAGATGAAATGCATTCTGCAGGGGCAGGGATGACCCCTTTCACTGCACCAAGTTGCATAGGCAGCGTATATAAGAGCCATCGCTGCGAAGAAGAATCACAAGTACAAACCCAACTGCAACTCGAGACTTTTCCGCTAAGATCTCGTCTGATTATGTACACTGTTAAGGTAAGTCCTGCAACATCGATTGCGGCTAACTCTTATCGCACACCTGTGGCATTATCGTTACAGAATTAAACTCAGAATACAGAAAATTAGAAGAAAAAATTGAAAACAAAAAAACCACGGGGATACACGAATAATTTTTTTAACATTCATTGCGATGAAAATCTGCACCAAACTCATCATCGTGTGACCGTGAAAAAAAAACGAAAGAAAAAATCCACGATTCGATTAACTTCAAACTGCTCAGGAGATTTACTTCCTTGATTCGTGTTCAGCTGTTTTTTGTGGACCACGACGACGTATCTTACAAGTTTTTTTTCCATACTTTTGAATGAGAAGTTAAATGTCGCCCCGAGGCACGCTTAAGGCGCACGATTAACCCTCTTTTCCTGATTTTTTGGGACCCGTGGACCCGAGTCTGTTTAAAAACCCCTTGTAATTTAAGTTCGTTAGACACCTGCGATAGATTTCAAAGTGTGTGGAATAAATTTTTTAACAAATTTTTTTTCACCCGTTTTTTTATAAACTCTATTCATATTATTTCAGAAGGGAATAATAATTTTTTTTCTCTAATTGAAATGAGCGAGAGATAAAAAAAAATCGTGTCAAGTAATTCCAAGCGCATTCATAGCAACACCCATAAGTTTTCATCGCTGTACAATCTCTCTTGGTCCGTACGATGTAATAGCGTCGAGTTATGCGTAAGGAGGGACAACCAGTTAAGACACTGATAAAAATCGACTCATCGCGCCACTATCCTTTCCTACATCATTTTGCATATCTGACATCATATATGTACTACTACCAGTATCACCGACTCGCGATTGGATAATAAAAGAAAGTTGAATCTAATTAAAGGTGTTGATGGTGGTCGCACTTTGTGCGACGCGGAGTTTTGCGGCACCCCAACGTGGACCTCCAGGTGGCGCAGATAAAGATGCAGTGATAACGTCCCAACAGCTCGACGTTAATTTCGACGGAAATTACGTTAACAAGTACGTCCTGAAATGCAGGCATTATGACGTGTTCGTTCTTTAATATCCGAGGTTCGAATTCCTACCAACGTCGTACTTTGATTCTCAGCTTTGAAACCAGCAACGGGATCAGCCATCAAGAATCAGGATCGCCGAAACAAGTGGACGGACAGAATCCGGTGGTATCATCGGGTCAGGATTCGTATGTGGCACCAGATGGACAACAAGTTAGTTTTTCTTGGACCGCAGATGAAAATGGATACGTAGTTCAAGGATCGCATATCCCAACAGCTCCGCCAACCCCACCAGAAATCCTAAGAGCTTTGGAATGGAACGCGGCTCATCCCGAGGAGGAGAATGAGGGTGGGAACAAGCCATTACCCGGAAGAGGTAACCAATAACATTTCTTCCTCAACGAATATCAATCGTATCCAAATGATGTTTTTGCTTCTTAATCAACCTCGTCATTTTCGAGGACATTTTCATATCCACTGATTGATCGGAGAAAAGGACATTGGTTGACGACGGTTAACTGGTCTTGGTTGTAATTTAGATGATAATAGTTTGAGTAATAGTTGATATTCAATGTGAATTAGATGCAGTAACCAAAATATCACAGGAACCAGTTTTCAAAGTGATTTTTTTCATCTGAGTTGGAACTCGAATTCTGCACATATTTTCTTCCAAAGTAACTCGCGTGGAGTTTTAACAAATTTTTATTCTCTTGAAAATTATTTATTATTCATCAGTTCAATCGTCGTGAACGATCTAATTAAAACATTAATTCACTTATCTTCGGTTTCTCAATTTCAGGGTAATCAGCGTGGTTTCAACGACTCTAACCTGACCTAAACAAACACCTGCTAGCCCCGGACACAACCGACCCAAGCCCTGGACGCGCCCACAAGAAATAAATTTAGGTTTTCATATTTACTATAGAATACACATAACAATGCAAAGCAGTTTTAAACAAAAAAAAAAAAAAAGCGTGTGATCAACGCGCGATAACGTTATTTTTGTAAAAAAAAAAAAAGAAAAAAAAAACCCCAATCAACTAAAAAAAGGTAAAAAAAAAAAAAACGTACTCGTATAATGTTCAATGAAATGCTTAACAGCAACGCTAACTGTGCCAACGCAAACGCGAAGTGCAACTGCAAATGAACGTTACAGGCCGGGCCCAGGTCTTCCGATCATTTTTCAGATGCCAATTATCTAGACGTGTTAATACGTTTTTTGTACATGCGTATAGATGATGGTACATGTAAATTGTAATCCAATACAATATACATGAATCGTAAGCGTATAACTAGATTGTGATTTTTATATGTAAATAAAGAATTTACTCAAAGTTAAAGGTCGAAAAGATTTTCGTGATGGAATATAATTTTTATCCATTTTTTATGAGCCTCATATTTATATCTAGCGAATTAACATCCACTTCACGAAGAATTGAACCGTAGTAAGTAACGTTGTGGTTTGCTAAAAATTCTCAAGTGAAACTTGCGCAACGTGAGGTTTAAATTATAGTATTCGATTCGTTTAACGAGTATCTAATTTTAACCTTCGGTAAACGTTTGAAATGTTTGAAGATTGACAGCCAGTAAGATCGATCCGACATGAGAGAAAAAAAGAAGGCAAAAAAACATAAAAATGCCTGGTTTTACAGGCACCGATCTTCGAGTACCCGTTCGAAGTCTTTGAGTTCGCAATGACGTCACTTCAATGTGTCTCGAAAGTGGCCTGAAATAAGCTACGAAGGTTGAGAACATCAAGTATTTTGGAGTGATGCGCTACAAGGACTGCTATGTGTTCGAAATGACAGGTATTTGTTGAAAGATAAATCCAATAATATCTCCAAGAGAGAAGAACCCTCTTTGAAAATTGCGAGGAGAACCCCTCGCGACAAATATGCCGTTCGGCATAGCTCCGGTTTATCTCTGAGCATCATGAATCTGAACCTAAATTCAAGGAGGTTATTAAAGAGGGGACAATAATGCCTCGTATATTTCAATTTTATTCAGTGAAACTTTATACAGACTTCGAACGTTTTAATCAGCAACAAATATGGAGATAAGACTTGTTTCACGAAACTGAAACAATTGTTATCTACTGTTTGTTTGTGATCCGTGATTCACGAGATAAATCTTGGGATCCTTGCGGAAAAAAAAAATCAATGAGAATAGGGATAAAAAATCAAGCATGCAATACGTAATTGTAATTGATTTGAACACGAACGAGATCGAAAACCGGTTGATCATCGATCGCACGTACAGGTTAGATCTGCGAACAGCCTTGAAGCCTTCCGTAACATGAAGACGAGCTTACGTAATTAAACGTACCAAATTATGAATTAAATACGATCAGCCCCTGTGGTCCCATCTATTTGCATGTCAAAGTTTGTGTTTCATTGAAACCAGGTGTGCGAAGATTTACACATTTCTTAACTACTCATCGGCTATACTGGACTAGAAAAACACCATTAATAATGTTTCAGTTGCAGAAGATTCGCTGGAGCAATAGTTTTGAGCTATGAAAAAAAACTATGATCAAGCATGATCAATGCCTATGAAAAAAAATTAAAAAGTACGCCGAAACGAAATGGCATTTTCACGGAATAAAAAAGTGCCGCTGGTTTTCTCAACAAGCGTGAAATGCTCTGTACGCAACTGCTGAACGATCGGATAATTCAACTTGCGACCACACCTACCTTGATCGTGGACTTGATCTTGATCTTACTCTCCTCTCTCAAAGCTGTTCATTCATGCTCAGAGTTCCGGGCACGCTGACCGTAGCGAGTAAAAGGTTTGAAAACTTGATCGTTCAGGTTTAGCGCACCCTACGCCGCCTGTATCAAAGACCGCAAGAAACTTGTCGATTTGTTCAAGCCATGGCTCGTGGGCTGCTATGAATAATTGCTTCATGACTTGTTAGCCATGTTTCGGAGTAATTCTCACACTGACACGTTAATCTTACTATCGCCGATCTGTGTGACCGATGAACAATGCAATTGACCCAGAATGGATCGTCTGGTTGATGCAACTTTCGATCGGTATTAGAAACCGTCTGGACCTAATCGAATTCAACCTGATGTAATATGGATCGATGAAAGCAATGGAAAATTGATACCTACCACGAAGAAAAATGAACCGAGTATTGTTACCTACTAGGCGTAACCAAGTAAACCCACCTGATCGGATGAGATTTTACTTTCAACTAACGATTAACTTGGGCTGTATTCACCCACGTTAAGTCAACTAACATCTCCATATGGTATATCGAGTGATGTAATGTACAGTGGGCCCAGATCGAATGATAGTCAAAAATTCTACAGCTATTAGTTTGTTAATGAGGTTCTTATATCGATAGAGAGTGGGGCGTTACTCTGCCTCGTTAGAACGCGAAACGAAGCGAAATATTCGGTGACATTAACAAATCGGGAGTGTGTATGTGTAGTTTATAGCTAGATTTTTGGGTATAAAAGCCCCATGCCCGGCCATGGAGGGTATCAGTCGTCAACGGTGTTAACTTCAGTTCCTTCATCAAAATGAACACGATCGCGATCGCTCTCTTTGCCCTAGTGGCAACAGCTTCGGCTCTACCCGTCGCGCCGGCAGTGGGTCAGGAAAAAGATGCCACTATCTTGTCGCAGTACAATGAACAAACCCCTGAAGGAAGCTTCCGTAATGGATATCAATCAGAAAACGGTATCAGCGTCCAAGAAGAAGGAACCGCAACCGACGTTGGCAAGAAAACTCAAGCTGCAGTTGTCCGCGGTCAGGCTAGATGGATCTCTCCCGAAGGAGTCAACGTTGAACTTAACTGGCTAGCTGGTCCAGACGGTGTAACATTCACCGGTACTCACGTCCCCGTGGCACCACCACTATCGGAAGAACTTCAACGAAGCCTTGCATTCAGCGCGGCTCATCCCTACGTAGAACCCGTGCAACCCGCACAACCAAAGACGCAGTAAGGAACTTCATGAAATCATCAGGATTATTATTTTTCCATGACGACTACACTGACATGGGTAATTTTCTACCCGTCCCAAACATCACTACATGTACACAAACACAAGCATATCGTATATGTTTTATTTTATATATCTGTGAATAAATCTATTGTAACATAATAATATTTATTTCACCAATTATTTTTATTCCTCTATGATACTGAAAGAAAGTGCTCTGGAAAAATTAAGTACATGGGTATGATGTTCGATAGAAACAACGAATTAGTTTTCAATACCAGCGCGTTCGATGGTTCACCCTTTTTGGAAAATTTTATGATCATTCAGTTTCACTTTTGAATTCGGAATTCGAAAGACTTTTAATAGGCAAAAAAGCCGTTCAACGCCCATACGAGTTATGACGCAACATTTTAGCTCGACAGTTTCACTAATGTCAATTGATAAAAACTAATGGTGGCTGAAATTAATGCAAAGAAACTGGTTTTCGGACGAAAGAGTAAGTCAATTAACGAGCGCATCCCGAGCTAATCTAAAATTATAGACCACGGTGTCTATTGCTCATTTTATGATGCGTAAATCAAACACACTAAAAAATTTCTACATAATCCACACTACGAGGACTCTTCATTTTTACTTTCTCTTTCACTATTTTTCAACATAAATTTTTGACAAGCGTGAAGATAATAACTGCGGATACCGATACTCCTACCATGTAATAAATGATACAGGTTCAATTACGAATATACGATGTAATAATTGTTTCGCAACGGGATATTCCCTTACACCACTTTTTTTTCAGGCTAAAGTGAACGTACGGTTAAATATCGAACTTTTTCTCCATCGATAGATATTACCTTTTCATAAATCAATTTTATCGCGCGATTAATTTCGAGCAAGGGGTGATACGAATTTATTCCGTTTTATATTTAGAAACTTTGATTAGCAAAAATCATGAAAATCGTTTGAGAATCTTGCTCAACTTTCATACAGAAATCCATGTGTGAGGTTTGAATACGTATACCTATATGTACCTCTTGACATTTCGATCTTGGCAATGAGATTCCAGTAAACGTAACGACTTTCCTATCAATGCTCTTTACAAACCATATACGTATACGAGGAAACGTTACAGCACATCGTTAGGAATAACAGTTTTCGAAATTAGCTAGTCAAACCACAGTATTTCAAAATTATCAGCTGCCTCGACTTTCGACCTGCCGCGAGTGAAAAAGCTATTTGATATCCGCGGTCGAATATTCGTGAATGAATAATACGTATGACGAAATCTAATAGCAGACGTTTGATCGTTAGCCTAATTCGCGCATTTCTATCTAATTGATAAGCTGACTCTTGCACATGCGTGACCTTGAGTTTATTGAATTGGCATCTGTAACTTTCTAGTAACAACTGGAATCTGCACCACCGGAACACTGCAGTTTCAACTCATCGGAGTTCAATCACAAGATTTACCCGTCAATGAGAGAAAAAATTTCTAATAGAAAATCATAATTGATAGTAATAAATGCTATATTCGCACGGGAGGGCGGGGCGCTAATTAATTACCATAAACTGCATGAATATTGAACCGGTATCAGCCGTGTATTGAATGACATTTCGTGCAATATGTCAAGTCCTGCAACGAGATGTTACAAGATGGCTATAAAAGCTAAGTGCAATCGGAAGATGATCATCATTTCACATCAGCTTCTGAAGACTGCAGTTGAATAAAGGTAAGCGATATCTAGAATTTGAATCAATTATACAAAGGGATCTCGTAATTCCCCTGAATGATTCTCCTCGATAACCCGTTGTCACATCTGATATAATCTAGATTATCATCGGCCGAAAATGAACGCCATAATCCTCGTCGGATTCGTCATCATTGCTGCAGTTTCTGCTGCGGGTAATGACCCACGAGATGACGTGATAGCGATCGTCCGCCAAGAGCAGGAAGTCAACCCCGACGGTAGCTTCAGTTCGAAATGGGAGAGTGCGAATGGTATCTCTTACGAAGAAAAAGGTGTTCGAAAGAATGTTGGACAAAAAGACGAAGCTGAAGACGTTCAGGGATCGGCTACGTGGACCGCACCTGACGGTACGAAGCTGCAGCTATCTTGGCACGCAAATGAAAACGGTACCATCTTCGAGGGTGATCACCTTCCGACACCCCCGCCAACCCAGCCGATCCCGGAAGCCATTCAACGAAGTCTCGACTGGATCGCTGCTCACCCTTCCAAAGAAGATTCGGAACCCAAGGGCAAATTGTAGATGAAATGCCTAGATAAACCTGTGCGGCAAGTGTGGAAGCCTTCAACCTTTTTACGATGTAAAATTACTATGAAAAAAAAATGAAAAAAATTTACAAATCGCTATATAGGAAACCGTTTTATCGTGAATGGGAAATTTTTTTTTTCGAACGTCATTCACGTACCATTACATGAATAAAAACCAAATAAATGAATATAAAAAAAAAACGTGTTCGATTAACTCACAGAATGATCTTTCACTTCCCCAAGCGAAATCGATGGAAAAAAAATAAATAATGATCTGACTTTCGCAGCACAGATTAATCGACCGATTCTACCTTATCTTACCGCAAATGAAATTTCACATCGTGCAGATTAAGAATTCGCTGGTTCTTTTTTTTTTTATACAACCTGCCCTGCACGAGGGGGTAACCGCTTGCGAAATACTTGGGACAGAAAAAATAAGGATATCTCGATGGGATTCATTCCTAGCTTGATTTACTCAACGGATTCGTGTTCCTGAGGTCAAAATACGTCAGAAAAGTGTCCTGCGATCGATTTCAAAAATACTTCATTTTTGGCCCAAAAATTGAAAAAATCCAAAGGGGTATACCTTAGATTTTTATCGATTTTGGGGTCAAAAATCAACATTTTTTTAAATCGATCGCAGGACACTTTTCTGACGTATTTTGACCTCAGGAATACGAATCTGCAAGTTAAATTGATCTATCTATAAAATTGATCGAGTTATCGCCAATTTATCGCTCTGAAAAGTGAAAAAATGAAGATATCTCGATGGGATATTTTTCTAGCTTAATTTAGTCGACGGATTCGTGTTCCTGAGGTCAAAATACGTGAGAAAAGTGTCCTACGATCGATTTTAAAAAATGTCGATTTTTGGCCCCAAAATCGACAAAAATCTAAGGTATACCCCTTTGGATTTTTTTGATTTTTGGGCCAAAAATGAAGTATTTTTAAAATTAATCGCAGGACACTTTTCTGACGTATTTTGACCTCAGGAACACGAATCTGTAAGTTAAATTGATCTATCTATAAAATTAATCGAGTTATCGCCAATTTATCGCTCCGAAAAGTGAAAAAATGAGGATATCTCGATGGGATTTATTCCTAGCTTGATTTACTCTATAGATTCGTATTCTTGGGGTCAAAATACGTCAGAAAAGTGTCCTGCAATCGATTTTAAAAATACTTCATTTTTGACCCGAAAATCGTGAAAATCCAAAGGGGTATACCTTAGTTTTTTTTTGATTTTGGGGTAAAAAATCAACGTTTCATTTTGGCAGGGTCCAATAGGGGGTAACCGCTTGTGAAATACTTGGGACAGTTAATTTTTGAGGATATTTACCCTATCTTGGCCCTGCAACTAGGTGGAGACGAACGGTCTTAATTTGTAAAAATAATGGCTCGTGTACCGAGGCGTTACATTATTATGAAATCGAGGTTAAAGATCGCTTTTGCTCTCCTGTAAAGGTAATTTCGCAATAGCCATTCTGCGAGAGTTTCGCTAATAGCTAGTCAAGCCAGAATAGTTTAGTGTACATACCTGGTTATGCATGAGAGTAAGAATATAACATATGGTATATAGTAGTCTACGGGGAAAAAATAATCCTTTGGTACAGTCTTACGTATACACAAGTAGGTAACTGAACACGTGGATATATGCGCGTGCCTATATACAAGTTAATCTTAACATCTCTCATAATTTACGACCTGCAGCTACCACTCGATCCTCGTCAAATATAGACAATCGGGCGACCTCCTTCTGAGTCGGATGATTCCGGTCTTGAAGTGGTAATTCGTTATCCTTGACGT
The DNA here is from genome assembly GCA_963932425.1 of Athalia cordata. Lineage (NCBI taxonomy): Eukaryota > Metazoa > Arthropoda > Insecta > Hymenoptera > Athaliidae > Athalia > Athalia cordata. The sequence continues at coordinate 31,429,103 of OZ010627.1, read as the reverse complement.
CCCGAACATACGCCTGTGGGCGAGTTTATCCGGCGCTAAACTTTTGGCGAATCTATGGAAGCGACATTCCCCTCCCCCGCCCTTTGACATAAAACACGTGACAAGAATCTGATCCTTAAACGATCTGGAATTTTTCTGCATTCCGATCAAGTCCTTGTCCTTATTCTTGATCATGCTCAACTCAAGGTGATATATTTAATTCTTGAGACATTATGGCTCTACTATATCGAGATTCCAACACATGACTCTGTTCAGGTGTCTTCGACTCCAGAGAAATCTCAAAGATAATTATGAAGAAGGAAGAAAGAAAGAAAAGAAAAAAGAAACAGGATAAATAACAACGCCACAATTTCATTAGGAAAACAACAACAATAAATAATGCAATTTATTCCATGGAACAAGTCAACAATTAAGAACTAATTTCTACAGGGAATGGGAATTATTCAATCCCAAGTCTTCTTGAGTAAGGCGGCCTCGTCGTAGGGATGAGCGCGCGCCCATTCCAGCGACTTTACAAGCCACTTGGGAAGTTCCTGTGGCGGTGGTGAGGTTGGCAGGTGAGCACCTCGTACCACGGTACCATATTCGTCGGAAATATATGTGGTTTTGATGACCTCACCGTTGGGAGCAGTGTAAGAATACGCTCCCTGGATGACCTGTACGAGTTCACCGTTTGCGGCAGTTCTAGTAGATCCTACTTCTTGGACGGATATTTTGTTGCCGGACCAAATATTCTCGAAGGTACCATCGGGATTTACTTCTATGATCTGTTTTTCGATCGGTGCATCTTTGTCGCTTCCGGTAGCAAGTACAGCTCCGAAAAACATCGCGTGAAATATCTGAAAGATCGTTGAGATTGTCAGAATACCTTGACATTGATCGCACAATTTATATGACTGATAAAAAAATGACTAGATTTTTCACAGATCCTGATATAATTACAACGTACAATGATCGAGTTCATGATGATACGAGGCCGCTGGGTCCGCCGCCGAATAACGTTTGAAAATTTTCGAAATCGGAAGTTCTTTATATACTATAGGAAATATTTCCGGTATCATAAACCACCTCTTTGCGGACACATCGAAGAAATTTTAATCAAAAATATCCTTTCTATATCATCCGTTACGTGAACCGTTCACCAAAAGAGGTCCCATGCCGTTTATGATTCACTACATTTCAAATATCATCGCAGCCGTACAACCGCTCCGGGGCAAAATCCGTCGTAAATTTTTTTTACTCGACTCGGAACCGGATACATGGAAATCGGAAATAGTGCAGGCTGGTCGTTCGAATTCAAATTAGATTTTCAAATTCAAGCGTACAGAGGGTGCCTCGATTTGAATAATCGGTTGAATTCAATCGGAAGAAAGTTTTATGCTAAATGTTCTATCGTCATCATTGTGCATATTTATGATTTTATTATACTTATATACATATTCCTTTTTCAAACATTAGTGGTCTGGTCGAAAAGTTGCACGAAGCGGGACGCTGAACGGAAGCTAATTCGCAGAACCAGTTTTGGTCGATAACATGCTATTGGACGCTATCTGATTTACAATTGCGGAAGAGAATGATTTATTCATTAATTAGCAGGACGGCTAGAATGTATTTTAAACTGGCAACGATCAATTTATCAAGCTCGCACGTCATCGGTGCTTTCAAGAAGATTTAAAAAAATTCAGCCTTTCAACGCGGTCATCGCACTATCTATCGCAGTCATTGTCCTTTCGAATAAACGAATTCACTCGATTGTCACAGTCGTTTGTCTTCGATTACCCTTGGGATTTGACCCTTGCACGTCGAATTCGATTTTTCATCTAGTTTCCGCCATTGAAATGAAGACCTTGACGTATGGCGCGTGGCTACTCTGTGCTCCAAAAGCGTCGATCAACCTGTCCATTGGGATTCGGGGCAACCGCCTTAACGGATCTTGGGTAACGGTTCTCATAGTATTTCATAGCTCATTCACCAGCTTCGACACGTATTTTGCGCAGGGATGGGTCAACGTTCCTTATTGTCTTTTAGCTGAACAACTGCAGTGTATTTTAATGAAGTCATCGAACCGAACCCAGTTCGGTCTTACGTAATGGGTAATGAAATAACATTTGCTATTTAATATTATTTTGTATTCTTTTTATCATTCAGCTTACATTTTTCGACGCTGATACGGTTTGCTTTGTAGGGTTTGTATTTTTTTTTTTTTTTGCTTTTTGTATTCATCGTCACCTTAAGTTTGTGTAGTATAAAATAATAAAAATAATAAATATGTACAACGTTTCAACCATAGTTAGTACATTTTTATGGGCACTGGTGGTGGTTGTGGCTGGACATGGGTTTGCTCTGGTCATATCCGGGAAAAATGGAAGGGTCCTTTGCGTTACGTGGTAGCTGTAGCAGGATTGCGGTATGCAGGATCAAACTTTGTTATCCTCCTCCTTCGAAGGATGAGCCGCATTCCACTCGAGTGCCTTGAGGATCGCCTCGGGTGTGGGCGGTGGGGTTGGAAGGTGATCTCCTACCGGCTTGAAACCTTCGCCGTCGGCCGTGTAAGTCAGATTAATAACAACGCCGTCATCCCCTGTATAACTGTAACCACCCTTTGCCGAAATTGATTCCTTTTCAGTTCCAGCGTCGACGAGTGAGCCTTCTTCTTGCGCTTTGATTCCGTTACCACCTTCGAAACTCCATTTATACGACCCGTCAGGATTTGGTCCGTCTGATTCCTGGGACACTATCGGAATCGGCTCCTTATCAGCGGGTGCGGGTCGCGCCAAAACGCAGGCCGACAAGGCGAGTAATGTGACCTGCAAACAGAAAGAAAATTTATACTCCGATACCTTTCACTGTACACTTCGGGACACGATTGATTTTTTATTTATCCCGGAACGAACTCGTGAAACGCGCCAAAAAAAAATCACGTTCGTACGTCTTCACCTCTGTAATTAGCGACACAAGGATTCATTGATCGTATTTTCCGGGCGAGGAGAATCGCGGTTTTTTAAGGCGACGAAAATATTCGTGATTTTCAATAGCTCCGATTGAATGCACACCCCCCCAAGTAAATTCGATTTTTCAACCGGAGTGAATGAAATAATTTTCACATTATCCAACGGCACGTGTCATCGAACTCGCGATTGATTCGATTCCCATACGCTCCTTCCGATGATGTCAAAAATTATTAATCCATTTTTCGCACTGTTTCGAGGAACGAAGCGTCGACTACGAGAAGTCCAAGAGTACTATTAGCCCGATGGTACTGGCGTCTGCAGATTACGTTCGATATCTCGGTTGTCCTCAACTTTTCTTAATGATTTTTGTTTTTTCGTTTTTCTCTATTAATCTGCGCTTACCAATGCGGTGTACATGATGCAGTTGTAATCGCCAACAGCAAGTGTTTGTTTAAGCAACTCGGCCGCCGGCATATTTATACCCCCTGAGGCATCACCGATACCCCGTCTTTCCGACGCTAACGTCGTCACATCGTCCACCAATACAACTTTGTCCTGCACCTGCAATTGGTGATGTACGCATGAATAAATGCATAGATACCTCAACACACTTTTAGATTTCTAGTACCAACGGGGGCACCACACTGACACCAATACTTTTTACATACAAGTGTCGAAAGTGTGCAAAGATACGAGGTGATTAATGTTGTGTGGGTGTCGTTAGGTCCCCCTTTATGTGCACGTAACCAAACAACACACGTCGTTTGAACATCGACAAGAATTGCAGAAGCTGCGACGAAGGGGATGCGGAGATAATCCGAGGTATAACGGAGATATAGGTAACCATACGTTATATACCTAGTAAGATCTTTGTACGTTAGTTGTATTTACTTCGTATATAAGATGGTTAAATGTCATCGGGTCTCCAATAGGGAAGGCTTACTCAATTGTCATATAAATACTTTTCTATCCATGTTTATTTTCCCAACTAATCTTTTTTTTCTTCTTCCTTTTTGTTTCTTTTATTTCTGATTTTTTTATTCAATCGAGTCCCCGAGTTACCTCGAGGCGTTCGTGTATATGCTGCGTACGTGGGGTTCTGACTAAAAATTTCACCGAGGTAATTTTTACGGATTTTAGTAGGTCGGATCCATAACATCTGCATAATTTTTAGCAAATTTTCAACATTTCACGTTATGGTACAGAGGAAAGTTGAGTGACAAAAATGAGAAAAAAGATTTTTTTTAAGAAGAGCGAAGAGCAGCTGCACGCCGCTATTGTCTTCGATATTTGCATTTAGTTTCACCGTATACAACAAAGTTCTCGTAACTTCTTCGAACTCAATGAGGCTAACGAAATCTTTCAGAATTCGATATACTTGAAATTTAACGGCTGGTCCACAGTAGAGTACGACTCAGGGTGTTTCGCGAATGTGTCCAACGAATTTCTTTGAAATGAGAAAAAAAATCTCAAATTTGTTTCAGGTATCGATTACCGAACGGCGTATCACGTTTCCTGGAATATATATTTCAATCATACGTATACGTAAAGTATTATCTATATTTTCCTATACGAGTATAATTTACAACTTGATATTTATTTTAATTTTCTATAAACGCAGTTAGAAGTGGTCGCATAACTAATTAGTTGCAGCAATAACAAGTTACGTGATTGCAAGCTTCGTCATTACGTTAAACTCAAACTGATTTTGACATACAACTGCGTGCACCGATCATATGTGGCGTCGTTATCTCCTATAGTATTTAAAAAAAAAAAAATATCATCGATGCTATTATTCAATTAGCCCATCTGCGAAACGTCTTGGGTAAACGTTCGTTAGAAATATAATGATCAAATCATATTATTAGCTCATCGTTAGATTCTCTACCAACACACGCGTACGATCGATCATCGAAAAATCGCCTCAGGCATCGCCTATGAATGATCGCAAATCAAATTGAGAAATAATACCAAAAGTCGATTCTGCCAAAGACATTCGGATGGGTCCATCAGGATCACGTCTCTTACGCAAACGCAGAACATATTTTCGTACGCCTTGCTGCTTTTTGTGCCTAAAACATTGTCGAGGGAGCACAGGACATAAAAAATGCGTGGGATATTATTTCGACAGAATCCAAACCATCATCGTTGCACCGATGCGATCGGGTGATTATCATAAAAAAGAGTAAGAATTCTGAAAAAATAGAAACCGTCTCGTCATTACCTGTTCCGCGTTGATTACAGATGACTAATTACCGCCCCAGATATGCAATGATCGCGGAATCGTAAACTTTAGAAAAATTCTCTCATGACTACGAATTCCTTCGGACAATAAGGCGTCTAACTGTGATGGGGTAATTAGCCATTAAACAAGGACGGCTGGTTAGCTTCTGGATTTGCACTTCCAGTTTTACAGCTCGTCAGAATGTGTATTTTTATACTATCTGCTACTTTTTATAGGCATATAATCACAGAATCGTTTACGATTGACAGCCGTACACTTTATTTATTCATTTTTATTTACTTACAATTTTTATTTTTCTTACATTTCTTTTTTCTGGCGCTTCTTTATTTTTTGCATTTTTCTTTTTTGAGAGCTCATCAAATTCCTGTCAGCGAGACTCACCACGTGGAGAACGTACAAGGTCGCAGCCCAGGAAGACAGCTTTCAGATTAATAGTCACTGACGCATCATAATAATGTCGAGCGACGATGCACTTGGTATATAAATGCAATTTCCGATCGATGGAACGGTGCACAACTGCGGTCTCCACTCGTCACAGCAACATCAATATAAGTTTGTTACGATTCGGTCTGTCAATTCGATTAGATTCAGCTACCGCATATCGTTGAGTCGAGGGAAAGGAGAATCGAAAAACGAAAATGCAATATCCCAGAAGTCATTTTGGAAAATATTTTGGCAATTCCCCTGTCAAAATATTCTCAAGATCACGCACAAATAACGTAGTACCGCCAATCACCTGATACGATTTTACCATTTCGAACTATCGTTTGTTGGTTTTTTTTTTCTAATTTTTTCTTCGAAGAGAATGCCATCGCCGTTTTCCCCCCGCTACTCAAAATCGTACTTAGTTAGGATCGCTATAAAACCCTGTCGAAATTGAAACCAGTAGAAAACTTCGTACAGCTGTCTAACACTCGTCATGAATCCTCTGGTGAGTTTTTGGCCAGGTGAACAAGATTTGCCCGCAAGTCCTTCGATTGACTCATAATTGTATAATTATTATGATCTACAGTTTTTTGTCGCGATGCTCTTCGGAGTCGCCTTCGCTGGGCAAGCAGATCAGGAAAAAAGCGCACCGATCGAAAATCAAGTGATAGAGGTTGGTCCGGGTGGTGATTTTCAAAATTCATGGTCCGGAAATGGTATCGCCGTTCGAGAAGCTGGCTCCTTGAAATCTGTTGGAAACACGAAGGAAACCGCGCAGGTTATTGAGGGAGTTATCGAGTACACCGCGCCCGATGGAACCCCGGTAAGGACGACGTATGTCGCCGATGAAAATGGCGCAAGATTCGAAGGAGCTCATCTCCCCTCGCCGCCAACACCCCAAGAGATTCCCGCCTACATCACGAAAGCTCTTGAATGGGCTCAAGCTCACCCCTACGACGAGGAAGCCCTCCTCAAGAAGACTTACTAACTTATTTACTACCCACGAAGCCGGAAGTCGACTCGCGATAACAAAAACACCAGTTTACGTGATCAATAAATGAAAAATTATTTCAATATCAAACGAAATCATGTAATTGTATTTTGTGTTTTTTTCATCTCCACAGTCGCAGTCAGACGATCGGTTACGAAAGCCGTTCGTGATTTGCAATAAAAATTCAATCGAGTGATCGAGATGAATGGATATGAAAATATCTGGAGCCTTACAGATGCTGACTATTCATATTTTCATTTGTTAGAACAGGTGAGAAAGCAGTAAACAGATTTTTTGGGGATTTTCCTGCTGATCTGGCTACTGTGCACAGCCACCTCAACTTCGTACCCATATATAATATTGTAACACGAAAACAAATGCCGTTAAAAAGAGGATTCATTAATCGAATGTTACAAACTACTTTAGAAAGGTCAGGTTTTATATAGTTTTTTTAATTTGATTCTGTTCAACAACTTCTCCATGATCAGTTGGCAAACGGCGCTACTATACCATGACCGCAACACGCACGCATGTCAAATAAAATAATTGAATCGGGAAGAATCACGCGAACCAAAAATTGAAGACACAAGGTTTAAGGATCATCCGAAGCCTAATTCACTCGTGTCTACGGCCTACAGCGATATAAAAGAAGGTAAAAATGTAACTCTCACGCACTCGGAATAGTATCGATCGAATCTAATTAGAAGAAGAAAAAAAAGAAGCTAAACTTGCAGAAGTATAATCACGTGATCGAAACCCGAGGCTGCTTAAAGATATGGAGTTTACAATCAGATTCACGTTCGCCGATAAAATTTTACTCACAGATCTTCGTATTATACGTATATGAAAGACACGTTGCTCATTTGTAATTGAAAGTAAAATTTGAATTCGGCGTCAGTTGCATCGCGGAGCCTCTGGCAAGTGGTTACTTTGCACACCACGGCGATGTAACCGTTTACTTTTTTTATATGTCAAGGTCGTCCTCAGCCGCTTCTGTCTCCCTCCTACATCGATCCGATCTCATCTTCACGCGCGTATCGTCATCGTAAGGTTTTCTGCCATATAGGTACTTTTCTTTTTTCTTTTTCCTTTTTTTTTTCGCATACCGTCTAAGAAATCGCTGATCGATACAATCGCCGCGCTACGTAGATGTTGGCGGCCGGTCCATCTTCTTATGCATTACCGGCACCCAACAACGACGCGATTAGAAATGACCTGGCCGCTTTCTGCGAGTTGGCTTTATTCTACAACGCTGACATTTACCTGTGTGAGCTGAGATCACTCGGTGACCTCGTGCTTCGCGGTATAACGTTACCGTGAACGAAACTCCGCGCAGGGATTATCGAACGATCGTACAGGTTGTTCGTGAAACATGAAGAACTCAATTTCCTATCTCTTACGGAATAGCGATCGGTAGGTATATTGAATTTTTGCATCGAGGGTAATTATAAGATTTGGTGGTGTATTGAAAAATTTTATTTTGAAACCAGCGATCGATCGTGGGATCGGTAATTCGATAGGAGGCGATCGGGATCCTGACGATTTCCTGCGCATTGATTCCTTCGATTCCATTGTAAAATCTCATAGACCTATTCGTTTTTATCTCAGATCGTTAATACTTCATGGGCATACCTATTCTATGTAACTGTACACCGATTACATATTGCCGACCTTGTAGATGGATGCGTATTACAAGGTATAGAAAAGTAAATCGACACCAACGGAATAATTGTCATAAAACATCTCTCATTACTTCATGGAACAACAGCAACCGAATACCACCCATCGACATTTCCTTGGTGCTAAAAATACGAAAATTACTTTTTCAACCCCAAAATTTCGAATTTTTATCTGCTGATTACAAGGGTTAATGAACATGTCAGCGTTTCGGCTATAGGTACCTTGACCTTCTCTAAAACACGCACACGTAACGAATGATTAAATAAGTCTAACGATGACGACGATGATCGAGTCTCCTTAAAAGTAGCAGCCGCGTACGCCGCAAAGAATACGCGGTAGCTTTTACTAGGAGTAAATTTATTCACCTCGGCACTTACTTATACCAATTTATAGTCAGCTCCGTAGATGTGAAAGGGGGTATGAATACCTTGGCTCTCATTCTTCAAATTACACGGATAGAATTACCTCGCGAATTGAATTACGAGGTGAAAAATTTCGTCCAAATAATGCCAAGAACAAAAGTCTTCGTTTTTTTTTCTTTATTCATCCGAAATGACAGCGGGCGGCGTAGGGACAGAGATACGTAATGAAAAGTTTTTTTTTCTAAACGGTAAATAAATCACTTTTCATAAATTCCTGCAGGAGGTTTTGTTATTTTGCTTTTTAATTCACTTTCGAACGTGCAAACAGTGCGAATGCGATTCGATAATTGAAACGAGTTAGATTCCGGAGTTGGCAATACTCCACGTGTTTGCAAATTAGCAACTGAGCGTAAAAATAAAAATTTAGGTGACTGTGTATTTAATAAACACAAAAGTCCGTAATTCAAATATCTACAGTGGTGTAGAAGAGGCATTTAACACAAGTACTATGAACGTTCATTTCTAGTAGCATCTGAACACTTTCGAGAGGAAATATATTCCTAAGATCACAAATTCTCTTCTCACATTCCGTTGATTACGAAATAACATGGCCCGAAGCCTTTGAGCAAGACGGGGTACGTGTAACGAGTGCCATCGAATAAGTAGGAAAAAAAAAATCCTAGAAAATAAAGAAAAAGGTAATAATAATATGTGTACATGTATAATTTAGAAGTAACGAGAGAAAAAAGAGAAAAAAGAGAAGAAAAAAACTACCGGCTGGGGGGTTACGACAGAGTGCTTCTCTTCCGTATAGGTGATAAATAAATAGATCCCTATTCATTACAGGCAAACCGAAACCAGTTTCGTGGGTTAGGTACCACATACAACGTACGCAACGTTTCACGGCTAAACGCACACAAGTAATCATTTCAAATTTGTCCAACCTCTTTGTCCGAGGGGGCGATCAGTTGACTATATAAGCTCGAAGGGAAGCTGATGCAGTCAGATCAGGTCCACCGTCTGTCCCATCATGAACGCTTTACTGGTGAGCCCTTCGCTTAGATAGTGATTAAATAATTAGCGAAGATTATCTGCAACACCGGCGTTGATTTGAGGAAAGAAAAAAAAAGAAAAAAACGAAATCGACCTAATTATACAATTGTGTTGTCAAATAAAATATTATTAAACCGGTCAAAGTTCGACGGTTGATTAGGCAAATAATTAGGCAAATACCTCGATCACGTGATTCAGTCGTTCATCGGTGACATCTCCGTCACGAAATTGTGCAGCGCATGACGTGCGCAAAAAAAGAAAAGAATGTGAATCGGTCGTGTTGAAACTCATGCATTGTATTTTCTGAGCCACGTGGATATATCGGTCATGAATCAAATAGTGAATTGAGTCAGGGTGGTTATTTTTTCTGATTTTCTATCATTTTATCCCGAATTACAGATATTCACCGTCCTCTTCGCCGGAGCTTGCGTCGCCGACGTTTCTCACATTTTGAATCAGCAGCCGATCGCGACCCTCAGAAACGAACAGGATTCTTCTCCGGACGGAGCTTTCCGGTATGGGTATGACACGGAGAATGGTATTTCCGTTCAAGCGGAGGGGACTGCAACGGGAGAAATAAAAGGTAGCTACAGTTACACCGCTCCCGATGGAACTCCTATTCAAGTTAATTACACCGCTGGTCCCAACGGTTTCCACGCGGAAGGACCATCCGTTCCAGCTGTACCAGAATCCGTCATTCGCACTCTGCAGTACAACGAAGCTCATCCTTACAAAGAGCCGACTCAACCTTGATTTTCAAAGATAAGAAATTATCCCATTACTACTAATATTATCATCACTATTATTATCCACGTCAAAAAAAGATTCTCAATAAATTTCTCAAGATTTATACGAAAAGATTAATCTCTTTTTTTTTCAACCCGTTGTTCGCAACCTTGTTCGCCATCAGGTCGCTATGAAAATTGAATGATTAAGTAATTGTATAAATTAATTATTGAATCGCAGGATAAATCGACGCGTTGATCGTGACCTAGCTGAGAGTGAGAATATTCCGAATCGTGGAAGGTGAAAAAAAATCCTATTACTGCATGTCGTCGGGTTTGGAATTTTTTGCTTCATTCGCGCGATTCCGAATGAGATAAAATTAATCTGTACTATAATTTACTCCGGCAACAAGTGGAGGGGTTAACGAAAGTGAAATTCGAATGGATTTAGAATGTTTGTTACCGACCTAAGTTTCCTGTAGAAAGAACTGAGAAAGGATATCGACGTTGAAAATATAGGTAACTCTACCGACAAGTGGAATTTCTCATGGTAGAATCGAGCAGATTTGACTCAACATTACTGATCCTTGGCAGTAGCAGCAACAGCTCCTTAGGTAGGAAACTAGATGTCGATAACCAGGTTCGATTCAACATACAGTCCTAAATCAATCGCCTCTTATCAATCTTCTTTCATCTCGTCGGTCTAACGAAAGAAAGTCGATGACTTGCCTTTGATCGTTTCTACTTTTAAAATATGATCAGCGAACGAGGATCCAACGATTGATAAATTACATTGAAAAGGAATTAATGTCGTTGAGAATGCACAGAAGCTTTCAAGGTCAATTAAACATTTATATGCGTGATATTTTTAATATTTTTTTAATCGCGGTATGTACGAAAATTTTTTTTTTTTCAAATTACCGTCGGTCACTTTCGTTATATACATATTTATATTTATAGCTGCATACAAAAAACCATGCACTTTCGAAATTGCATATTACAGTGATTTATTACTTTGTATAGAACCTTCGATTCTCTCTGCGAATTTAATTCACGTAATGCAGCAGCTGCTGCTGCTGCTGCTGTGCACCATCCCGCGAGCTTCGTGCAACACCAGGTACTATACATATAGAAAGGATTGTGTAAAAATTTTAATGTCAAGTAAACCTTTTTATATTTTTTTATATTTTGTTTTATTTTATTTACACACTTCGTTTGTTTGTATGTTTCTTTTTTTTCCATATGCATGTGCAGTACAAGCGTTAAAAATCTTTGACATTTTATCCCATCGGCTGTATGTATAGCATATAAGATACATAAGAAAAAACAAAAGAATTACAACAATAGTAACACGATAAAAATTCGAGTCGTGGTAAATTTATGCGTATCTCGCGACACGGTATAAATCTAAAATCTTGCTAGACAAGATGCGATTCATTCCGACCGTTGCTGCAGCAGCGATCAGGATATCTCTCCACATTTCTATGAGCTGATGAATAAGATAATGTATCTGAAAAAATATATGATCCATGTAGATATGCGATCGATTTGTCAATTCACTCGTGTGCAACATTGATTAATCGTCAGCGAGTTATTCTCTTCATTCGTCAATTGTTTGATTTTTTGATCCGATCGACGCGCTGCGGCGTTTAAAATTTCAATACGAATCTTCGTTCTCATCGATTATAAATGGCCCAATTTACAGATATCGTGACTAGGAAGCCCACCGACGTGCGCTACAGGATCGCCCAGGAAACTAAACTTTCTCTATCTCCTTTGCTCGGCGAATCTTTGCCTGAGATGAAAAAAAAAAGAAAGGAAAAGATAAAAGAGAAGAAAAGAAACTAAACGAAATGAAGAAAAAAATCGCCCCGCCCCTTAGGAATAATTAGATGCTCTAGCGGTTCTGACTGCCGTCGATTGTGGTCATGGATCTTGTCTTGCGGTTGTGTAACCAGCGTCACCGTCCGTCCGAATGACCTTTGTGCCCGAAGAGTTCAAGCTAAAGAAAAGAAAGGACTCTCGAGATAACTTGTTTCTTTAAAGATTTTCTGAATGCGTTGTTCATTCTTAAATTTCGCTTATGTTATAATCGAAACGAAACGGTTAACGAATCGAGACGACAGAAGATCGAACAAAGTATAATTACGTAAGTTTTTCGTAGGCATACCAAATTCCTACGACCATAAGTGTAGGCGTGCGTGAACGAGTGATGGATTCGTGATTAATTTCCATCGAAATATGTGAGCTTAAATATCTAACAAATTATAATTTGCCACCATCGCGTGCTCCGATGGCTCTAATTCGCCGATATGAAGTTCACGCATCGGAATCGTGATCCGTGTGAATAAATTAATTAGCTCCTTGGCGCCAGACGACGATAAATTTTTCGCTCATTTTTCTACGCACGATTACACATGTGCGCGGTTTTCCCTTCGATCTTAAATAATTTCCACGGCCAGTGCAGGTGTACCGAATCGCTGACCCGTTTCTGATGTAATTTCGTAATTTTATTATCCGACAATTCGCACCTCGTTGCGATTCGGTTAATTAGGAATTTTTTTTTTCTTTCTTTCTAAAAAATAGGTGTTAACGTCCCTTGTGGCACTGGTATGAAATTAGCTGTGTACTTACGTATGTAGAACATACCAGCTGTAATGCACGTATAAGTTTCGTAATATTTCTACATATTTTTGATACCGCGACGTAATCCTGACGTGTCTCTATTTGACAAGCTCCACGAATATCGGCAAGTGATCGGCAACGAAATTAAAGGTTGACACATAAACGAAAGTGAAAACAAAATTGCCGGCCATATTATACATACTTATAAACATGTGATTGCCGAAAGGTCCGTCATATTTGCTGCTAGTATAAGATGGAAGAGGAGAATCTCTTAACACGCGCGTCATATACATATGCACAGATACTTAATTCTCTTGCAAATCAATATTACATCTACGTAAATAAGTAAGTACGTATATTAAGACACTAAAAAGAACTGTAAGCCGAACGTACGTGGATTGCGAGGGTATTTTAAGTGTAATTTGTACCGATTAGATGATGGGATATTATTTAGTTTACGGTGTGAAAGTAAAATTTTATACATATCTTCCATTACATCGTAGACTAGGTTTATGTGGAAAGATGTGCCACCAGTTTACAGATATTATTATACGACGATTGAATAATGGGACCGTTTACAAGGTAATGAATATGCTAAGATAACATATAAATATATTATGCACATCGATGCGTACGTGTGCATGGAATTGTTTCTAGTTTCTTCATATATATTTTATTCTAAAACCCGACGTTTTAGCTCAGAGGCCACCGAATTCTGGCGAAGAATTTTCTTCTCAATTGAATGTTACCTAACTATACCCAATTACGTTTAATGTTAACGTGATTACGCATGCCGAAGGAGTATGAGAAATCGAGAATTTCAGATTTATCGTTGAATGAACTGGTGTACAAAAGAATGGAGATGCGGCGTAACTATATAACACACGATGCCAAAATGTCAAGGATTTTTCATGCCCAAAAAAACACATGGAAATCAATCAAGGGATAATTGAAACGAAACGTTATTTAAGACGTTGAATTTACCGGACAAACGAACCGATGTTTATGATATTACATTATTGAGAAACATCTAGCGACTTATGCTAATGAATTTAAATTCGGTCAACAGCAGCTCGATCTTTTGCCTTCGCAGGTTTGGTTGGGAAGGTTTCGTTACGAGAAACAAGTCAGGATGACATAATACGTGGGAATTCACCGTATACCTTATGCTACGTCGAGCCTCTGGAATCCTAAAATTTATGAATCTTTGCGTGGGTGTCGTTATTCAGTGGCTGTAGTCCATATAACTCCCGTACATGGGTAGGTGTGAGGCCTTACAAGAACAGAGCAATTGAGGTAAATCACTTTATTTATTTACAAAATCAAATTAAAAAAAAAAAATATCGCTTATAAGGTACAAGTTTTTCTCATAAATTATTCATAATTCTTGATTATATCGGTCGTAATATTTGAACTCGTTATAAATCAGATCCAGAGTCGGAATCGAGAGATGATTTTAAGCCTTGCTTTTATAGTGTAGTTCGCGCGGGCCGCGAAAATGAGATAAGCTTATTTTCTCGAATGAACGAACTTTCGTGAGATTATTGCGAGAGAATATACAATACAAAATTCTGTAGCTTAAAAGCTCACGCGATATATAGAAATATTATTCTCAAAGTAGTCACTGTAGTCGAAAACTTACTGGAGATGAAAATGTTATGCCCATCGGACGATACGCAGCTTGGTGGACTCAGATTACAAACCTCCACAATCAAAGAAGAAAAAAACGAAAACTCGATGAGAAGCATTAGGTAAAAATGAGCCATTTCCACTTGCGTGCTTTACGGACACCATCTTTTTTTTAGATACTTTTCTACAAGTTATCCTCTTCTGGATGAGCCGCGATCCACTCCAAAGCCTTCAATATACCTGGGGGAATTGGGGGAGCCTGAGGAAAGTGTGCTCCTTCAGGTTTGAATCCATCTTTTCCAGCTGTATAGGTTACGGAAATTAGATTTCCATCGGGATCCGTGTAGCTGTATTCTCCCTGAACAGAATTCGCTTCGTCCTGAGTTCCTCGGTTTTCAAGTGCACCTTGTTCCGCGGCCTTGATACCGTTTCCGGTTTCGTATGCATAGCTGTATGACCCATCTGGATTCGGGCCATCAGAGGATTGGCTGACAATTGGAATAACTTCCTGTTCCACAGGAGCAGCGGCCGCCGCCGCGACCAGCGCGAGGATTGTCAAGATCTGAACAAAAAGAAACGATAATAAGAATCGGAAGAAAATCGGTGAGATTTTCATTCTTAGACAATAAAAATTAGTCCATTAAATCCACTAGAAATCTATATAGATATCGATACCAAATTTTGCTCAGTCAAAGATCGAACACACGGATAAACATAACGACTCACTGACAACGCTTATTATGTATAATAAATTGCTGCAGATAACCGGTTTTTTTTTTTTCTTTTCTTTTTTTCTTCGTGCAATCGATACGATTAATAGTACCTCTCATCGCCTATCAATTGATAGATAAGCTAGCAAATTATTCATCCCGTTTAAAAAAAAAGACGCAAAATTATAACGCACCACAACTCCACCCCCGTGCAGATAATTACCACTGTGTTAGATGATGTGAATTATTTAAATGCGTGTAGATGATGAATTTTAGCGGTTCACTCGATTCTTTTATATACAATAGTATAACCGAAAAAGCGGAGGCGATTCCCAGCGCGTTAATACTTGACGATCTTTTTAACGCGAATGAACATCATCTGGTTATCAGCTGTTGGGATCGCGTTGTTTCCCCGTTGATTTCTAACCACGTGGTGTTCCGTACGATTAACGCAAATCTGAGCACAATGCGAATCGAGGTATTATCGTATCGAAATTAGTAAAAATTTATTCCCTTCGCGTTATATCGTCTTCCAAATGGTGTTAGATTTTTGATTTTTTTTTTCTTTCTTCTTTCTTTTTTGTTTTCAGAACTACAAACACTGGACAGTCGACTCACCAAAGCGTTCATTGCTGCCTGGGTATTTCTTCTCGTTGACATCTTCAGCTTGGGAGGACTCGCCTTTATAGGGACACCGAAACCTCCTGTCTAAGGTGTGCCCCCACCCTAACAGGTGGGGGTGTTTGAAGACAGGTTTTGACTTCTTCCCGACGGAATCGACGCCTGCACGCAAATACCGACAACCAACGACGTTGCTAAATTGTCAAACACCATCTCAATCGAATATCTTCTCCATCACCTATAACAAACTTGTCAAAATGTACGTAATAATGTCCAAACGCACACGCACGTAACGCGAAGTTTGTACATTCGTATAGCCGTATGGGTAGGCAAATCGTACATGACTTCATTGTGTATTGACTCGACTGTGCGGTGTCGTTCATTCACCGCAACGCAGCGCATCATTTAATCTTCGAAGAGATTGAATAATACCTTAATAATACTCGCGGTATGTATGAGATTTATTTTTAAGATTAGTGCGCGTGTATATCGCGCGTATTACACACGCCCTGAGAACGCTACGCGATGGGGTATTTCATTTGACGGTAATATACGACGAATCTCACGGCGCTCGGTCATATGCGTATAGAAATAAATGCGCGTTGAGGGATCGCACGGGTTATGCAACGGGTCAATTCGTCATCGTTTATGGCGTATCGGAGCCATTATGAAACTGCGACTTTGCATAAGGATGACAGCTTATGGCGTCCGATGCGATATACATAGGAATAGTCATGCCTATCGATTGTGTGATTACTTTTACGGCTTACGTGTGTAAGACGCGGGTCACACTTCAGGTCAGTAACAATCGGGCAGCTGGGGTGTAATCGCTGTGATGGACGCTTCGAACCTATAGCCCAGTTATTATCGATTATATATCCAACGGTAATTGCTTACGTAGAGTAGTTTTCTATATTATAATACTGCACACATCTCGTTTCGACATTGCCGAACGTTAAATTTTCGCTTCGATCATATTCTGCCCACAGCTATTATATCCGGAACAATAATTTATTTCGTCGTCGTCTCTAGACAATATTTTTTTTTTATCACACGTGAACGAGGAAGTCGATGCGTGAAAGTCAAGCGATAACCAATTTAACATTCGCCATTATTTTTGCCGATCGCACGCAATTATCGCCGACCATTCGGAACGATCATCTTTTTCTCATGTTCTTGTAGTCGGACATTTTTCTATCGGAACTGGCGGCTAAATCCGATTCACAAATGGATTTATTTCCGATGAGAGGACTTCGCTGCTCTTCGCCGAACTGACGATGAGATTTATTACTTTAAAATGTCGTCTGATTGATTTTTAATTGCAATTCGTAGTGGGAAAGAAATTAACGGAGGTCGTACCAATTGACACCTAAGCTGCGGTTGTGCCAATATCTCACGTGTGTCACGGAAGCTAGATTCAATAATCTAGCAAAAAGTCACGGGCAGGAATCTAATGAACAGGGACATCCAGGAATCGCAATTGCTCACCAATTCTATCTAACGAATCGTAAAAACTGATATTTTACTTATACTGCGAGACGTAATACAGCGTGTGAAGGACGTTTGACAGAAATCTGTCGATGACTATTACAGCAAAAAAAAACGAATACAAGTTTATCCTATTTTTTAAGACAACTTTTACACCAACGTCCAACACGTTGTTCAAACACTGACGTCACGATTTTACCTAGGCGGACACGCGCGTTCGGTATAACATAGTTTATGTTGTTTGTTGTACA
The DNA here is from genome assembly GCA_963932425.1 of Athalia cordata. NCBI lineage: Eukaryota > Metazoa > Arthropoda > Insecta > Hymenoptera > Athaliidae > Athalia > Athalia cordata. The sequence goes on along the minus strand of OZ010627.1, from coordinate 31,411,346 downwards.
ACTGCCTGTACGAATTTTTTGTTTCATTAGATGAGAAAAAACAAAAATGAAAAACATGAGTAGATTGGAAGCAGATTAGACGCTGATCGTGTAATCTACGGGACGCTGTGTGTGTCGAGATCATGTAAATCTTTTATTCATATGGGGCATTTGCTTGTGTATAATGTCAAAAAATGCAGTCGTTGAATTTACGAGTCCTTGTCAAAGTTGAAATCTGCATAAATCACACGGGGTTCTTATTTTTTTTTTTTTTTTCGTTTCTATTGTACGAAGAGGGGTCGATCCTTACAACATTTCGCAAAAAAATGAAAAATCTCGCGAGATCTCGTCAACGATCAGCAACAATAATATGAAATTCGTTAGAAATGTCAATTCGATCCTTATACGCCAAGGTAAACCAGTAGAATTTATTTTCACATCACGAATGACCATTTATATTTATAGGAAAAAGTGATCGTTCGATGAACAGCCAAATTAACTTTGGATGTGAGCTAATAGAGAACAAGCTATCAAAATATTTCAAACCTGAACTATAACTAAAAAACTAATCGAACTTATCTCCCAGCAACCCACGCGCCGCTTTCGTCTTATCTTGAATGAATTTTTCCAGTTTTTTTTTCTCCCTTTCATTCTTCTATTCTCGCAAAGAATTGATTATTTCTCTCTTAGTTCATTCAATGACATTTGACATTCTATGCGTTTCGTGTTTCATCGAGCAAGCTCCGCAATCCGATATATTTCGCTGTCATTCTCAATAGTTCAAATTCATCGCTGTTCCTTCTTTCGATTGTTTTTTGTATCTTTTTATCCTCCTTCTTATCTTGTTCTTGTCTTTTAGTTTTATTTTGTGTGTGTTTTTTAGCGCACAATGCGGCTGTAGGATTCAGGATTCAGCCATGTACCGAATTTCTGAAACCTTGGCGCCGACATACGCGCTCTGAATTTTTGTCGAACAACGATCGGCATTTTTCTCGTACATCCCATCGACTTGGATTTATGCAAAACGCACAGCATTAAACCGAGGACTGTAAGTTCGACTGCCGCCGAATCTGTATAATATAATAACACGTGTTTCTTTTTTGTTTCGTATCTGAAAATTTAAATTCCATTCCGATGGTTATTTACTGAAAAAACATCGAATTTCCTTGTCGTTTGCTTCCCGAAAGCAAATAATAATTTATTAACGAACGGCTTCTGTTCCTCCTATGGAATTTTTATGTCCTACAACAAATGGTAAATTTATAGATTTATAATCAAGGAAGTGCCACAAAAGAATTAGAAAACCAAAAACACCCCGTCGTCAATCGAGTTTTGAAATTTATATCAAATAACGTAATCGCGAATCTGCGCTGCAACGAACAAAAGCTTGTACGTGAAAGAGAAGAGAAAAAAGAATTGACGGCTGAATCTAGAAAATGCAAGCAAATTGATCGATGATTAATAATCTCTGGATATTAAAAATAAGTATGATTTCTATAGGTGTACACGTAGTTCAAGGTTTCGCACGAGTAAGGCGGAACTATTATTGCGAATATCCATCGAGTTTTACAATAAATAAAAAATTATAATTTACAAGAATGACATGAGAGCCAACCGCAGAAACAGAAGATGATGATGATTTAGATGAACTTGATCTGAGTAAACAGGATCCGAAAATTTTAGGTGTGACAAAATCTAAAGTGTCAATCTCACATCCGTCTTGTCTTCGACGAACAGCTTATATCGCAGCCAATCACAGGAACTATAAATTCCCGTATAAAACGAAGAAAAAAAGCCCATTTTTTTCTCAATGGTCCGCCCATACCAAAGTCTCTAAATTTTACTTTCAGTCATATTTCTCATACTCGCATTGGACAAAATTTCCATATATGCTACCGAATTCTCACGCGGTAATAATATAATACATATTTCTCACATTAATTACGCTATGGCAAAATCTGTGTGATATAAGCAAGGAGAGAAAAAAAAAATTCAATACAACGAAAATCTGAACAAAAAAAAAAATTAAAAAGACAATAATTTTTTCCTGCACGTACTTTTTTTAACGCACGGGTCTTTACAGTCTACCGCGCACTTTCTGTATCACGTACATCCAAATTGCGCGTTATTCGTTCATTCGTTTATTTATTTATTATTTTATTTTTTCATAAAATCTACCCATGGTGATCAGTGAAAATTTTAATCGAACAGAATTCAATTAACAATCAATGGCGATAGTCACGCGAAATATTTATTGTGGATATATCCATATGGTATTTTCCATGACCTATGAATATAAACCGAACGCAGAGTTATCCACTGGCCGGTGATGAGCTGTGAGAAAAAAAAACAAATTATAAAATAAAAAATTATAGAAGGAGAAAAAAGAAGAAATATTCTGATACGCAAGAGATTAATAGTCGGGTATTTTGAAACGGAGGTGAATTCCGATGTCCTAATCACTTCTCAATGTCTTTTGACGTGCCTGCAAGGATTCAATCACGCAACTATTATATTGGTATAATAGAAATATTCTCGTTTGATAATGATTATAATATGAGACACTATACATATAAAACTCTACAGAATATCGTATACATATATGCCGTACGCGTTATTTTATTTAAATTTTTTCTTTTTTCTTTTATTAAAAATCATTTCGTGTACACAGCATATATTGATTGAACAATGATACGATCTCATGAACCGATACGATGACGTCAACCAGTCGATAAAACACGATAATCCGTAACCCGTTATTATTTTTGTTTTTGATTTCAGAAACAGCAACTTCAGTCTCCTCTAATTATCTTGATTAGCTAGGAAATAACGAGACTGTAGAAAATGGAAGGATCAGATCCCGATGATTTTTGGTTACGACCGTTAATTCGTATTTTCGCTATATTCTTTTAACGTGAGAATAAAATGAGGAAAAAGTGAGAGATGACCTCCCGAATCTTCTTCGAATGAAAAAAATGAAAAAGAAAAATAAAAAAGATGGTACGTTACGGACGAAAAGTGAAGCGCTTTAACTTGTCCCAATCAGGAGTTGCATTCCTGTGTAACCGCAACAAGCTAACAAATTACAGCTTTCATTGACGTGTATGTTACATGTTTCGTACAACGACGAACTACGCTGGTATTTTCTTCAGTATGAAGTTGGTCGAGCATATATGGATGTTATAGTTATCACCGTGACAGCAGAATGAATTTCGCGGCGGTGAATTGAAAAGGGCCGTTCTTGCAATCTTATGTTCATCGCTTTTGCAACTTCGCAACGCATCTTCTTTACCGCGGTAACGAACACATACTGCACTTGAGAATAACCAAAACCAAAACCTGATATTTTATTTATTCTTTCTCTCATATAGAGATTATACTATTTATATAAATTTCCGATGAAATTAATGGATTAATTATCCCACCAGAATCAACAGCGAGCAAAAAAATTACAGCATTTTGTTCCTTCTTTTTTTCCTTCTCATCCCAACGAAAATGCGTGCGATTTCAAAATGGCGACGAAGACAATATTTCTCCGATAATTATATAGACGTTGGACTAAATTACAGGGATCATTGACGACCTCGAGTCAAATATCTGCAATTAGATGTGTAGTATTATACTCTGAGAACAGGGCTGAATTTGGGCTAACAAAATAAGGTCAGAAGAAGAGAAAAATGTCGAAGAAGAGTAAAAAAAATTTTAGTTCTAGTTGGTTAAAATAAATTATGGCATGAAAAATTTTTCAGTCACTGGAATTCTCGGAGATTTCACACCCTCAGGTGCGGTACCGGTAGAAAACTTATTAGTGCCAACCTAATTCCCTTGAATGATCATTTTTTCAGTCGTCGACGAGCAATCACTAAATAAGTTTTGACGCGGATATTAGAGAAAATTGATTTGCATAATATGAAAAAATTTATTACAGCTAGGTAGATGGCGGATTCGTTTGAAATAAGCAGCCATTTTTAATTCTATCGATATTATGTAAGGGGAGTAGCTATAAAAATTTTTTATTAGCTCGCGCAGTAAAATTCTCGGCACATTGCACGTTATACAAACTGCAGACTAACTCGATGGTGTGATAATAATTTTTCTATTTTCATGATTTTATTGTAAAACTAAAATGACGTTACAATAATATGAGGAGATCGTACAACGCAACAGGTGCTTCTGTTCCAGACGATGTCTATCATTATAATTTCTGGATCCTCCTACGCACGTTTAGCGATGACACAAGCGTGACTGAAGTCATAAACAGGTATAAGAATAATAAGCAATGTATGAAATTCAATATAATTGCGTCTGTGGTTAAACGCTACCAATTTTATAACTCATTTCTCAATCGATCCGATATTGGGTATATTTCTTCTTCTCTTCCTGGATCTCCCATTTCATCGATACAAAATACGCACGAATTTCCTTGCAGGAGTAATCGTCATCTTTCAGAGACCAAATGTAGCAGACTCCCTTTAGGTCGAGTATGGCAAAAAAATATGAATCGGAAAATCAACCTTTCAACTCACGACGTCCTTTGCTGTAACGTTACATCACACGTCATAAAACATGTGGGTGTCTCAGACCTCCGGAATTTTCTAACGTCCAGTTTAGCTGCAGGTGCCGAAAATATCAAGTATATAAAGGACACAGCCGCAACAAAATATCACGCGAAACTCTTTGTCGGATTGGCAGAAAGAAAAAAAAAAAAAAATTGCGCGTTTAACCTTTCCGCGATGTTATTACATCGGCATCGCGATTATTATCGTTATTATATAATAATAATAATTATTCGGTTACATCAGGTACGCTGTGACTGTTATATTCCCAATTATCAGAAGAAGCAAAATTGACCTTGAACCGTTTTTTAGCTGTATAGGTTTTGAAAAGATTGAGCAATATTATATATATACCATATATAAAGGTGCAGAAAAATATTGACAAACAGGTAGGTATGTAGTCAGCAGGTCCTATATTTTATAATATACACCTGTCGATCGTGACATGTAAAATTTTAATTTTTTGACCTAGTAGCCGGTGTCGTTTTCAGACCAATCAACAATTTTCGAACGAAGTTTCAAGTTTCAAACACGCAACAAGTGTATCAAATTATTACACAAAACTCAACGGAGTGAAAAAGTTATGCCCACGTGGTACAACGTCAACGCTGCTTACGGTGTTACGTGGTTAGAAATGGATGAAGAAATAAATCAAGATCCTGATGGAACATCGGTCAAGGATCGTTTCTCATAATTTTTCTATCATCTACAACCGACGCTGTCCGTCCGTGACCCGGAGAACCGTGACATCCGATTAACAGGACGAAGCTAATAGTAACGCGTAAATCATCGCAATTTTCGGAATTAAATATTTTCGCGTTTAGAAAAACTGCAAGGCTCGAGTACAGGTATAAAAAAATTCTTCAATTACATAACGATTATTACAATCGTGTTAATAGGTGATGAGCTATTTAGTTACTCGACATCATTATCATAATCATCATCTGATCGTTTGAGATAACCAGGAGACGATTCATCCGTATGAATTATCGCTTAAATCATACTCCTTCTCAGCACGGTATGAATAATATCTAATATCTTCTGACTATACGCTAAACGAAGAAAAAAGAAAAAAAACATAAAACAAAAAAAGACTTTCACCTTAAAATTCTCTGAATCGCACAGCGAACCGCAGAGTTCATAGTTTTCAAAGGGGCCATGCAGAGCCTGCAAGTTTATCATATCGTTTCTCAAATTTGCTTCGGGGCACTTTCCAATTCCTCAAGATTTATTTGAAACGAAATAAAATACAATAAAATGAAAACATGTCGCGGGCGATATATCCGTAAGCTGGCGGTATAGTAGGGGGGTTCGCCGTTTGACGATCTGGAGCGAACGTTGAATTTTAATTGATTTTACGCTGCTCTTGGCAGCATAATCCGAGGTTGACCATGACCTGAGAAAAGTATACACGTAGGTACAGCGTAAGAACATAGAATAAAATTGTATACTCTTCCTGACGCCAAATCAAATCTGATATTTGACAGGGAATATCTTCCGCCAAATTTAACATACGTTAATTTACAGAGATTGACAACGTAACAACGTGTAAATTTTCGAATAATTATACGTACTTTGAAAAGAGATAAAACGATTTTTTTTTCTATATGCACATAATAATTTTATCGTCGCATTGTTATAACCACCAGCAATATGTATGTATATTATACGAGTTGTAAAAATCGTTAAACGACAAAGAAATGATAATTATATGCGATTAAAAAGAGAAGAAGAAAAAAAAAGAAAGAAAGAAAGAAAGAGACACAACTTGTAAAATGTCGTTAGCAAATTCATTAATGGTTAACAGTTTCGTTAACTGTTTCATAATATGAGCGAATGAATTTCAGTTTATTTCTGCAGCGGGTATAGAGTAGCAAAATTCGCTTTAGGCTATAACATGAGGCTTGTGCCGAGATGAAATGAAAAAAAAAAAAACGTTAATCGAATACAATATTATGTGTGCATGTTTATTACGTGAATACATCGGAAGATGGAGTATAAAATTTGCATGATTTTAAAAAAGCTATGAAAAGTAATTGAACTAGAATAAATTGTATTTAAGAGATGAGTACACGTCACATCTCGTCGAATTTCCTCAACATTTCATTCTTCCAGAATTTCTTCACTCGGTTGTTCGCCTGCAATCCATTCGTGGTACCTTCAAAGAGGATAATAAATCAGATTACCAAGTTTTACTGCGGTATAATACACCGATGCGCAGAATTATCATTGCGCTAAAACGCGATGCGGAGGAGCAACGCGAGTACGCTAATCCTGACAAGATCTTTACGAGCCTAATTGTAAGTGCAAGTAAATTGAAATCTGTGATTTAGTAATCGTATGGTCGCTCATCCGTGGGACAACTTCCGAGTCTTTTTAACCGATAAATTATGAGAGAGAAAAAAAAAATTACCCCTCTATGGATTTTTTAATGAGCTTTTACGAACGCGTTTTGTATTCCTGTTAGCTTATTTCATTAACGTTAATATATGCCGAGCAGAGCCAAGTCACGATCTTTATCAAGGAATTCTAGAGGGATCATGTTCCGTCATTTGTTTCTTAAAAAGTTCTTTTTTTCTTTCTTTCTTTCCGTCATTTTTTCCCTCTTCAACACATCTTGAATTTTATTCAAACTTTCACGTTCCTCACCGCGTATACACGTGTATACGTATTACACGTACGAACACACGTTTCATTATGTGACGTCGTAAAATATTTCTTCTTCTTCTTCTTTTTTTTTCACATTTCATTTCATATATAGGTATGTCTACCTACATTATAGGCATATGCACGGTACACCCGAAGTCACATTTGGCATCATATAATTTTCTACTTGCATTATCTCCGAGTATGGTGTGAAAAAATTTTTGTACAGGGTTGAAAACAAGCTCATTATTTTATCTGGCAAATTACACGACGCGGGGTATATCACCTCTTATGTGTAGTTATCAGTTACGACAATCGCCCGGTGTTTCGTAACAGGCGTAAGAAACGATTCGTTACTTTCAACAGATACATAGTAATATACCCACATGATTATCTTCGTCTCTGATGCGCGACTAACAATATGGGATTTTTGTTAACGTATATAATTTTTAATCAATCGTTGATGAATCTTTTTTTTCTTCTATCTGCTTTTTATCAAAAATTCATTCACAACCGTACACACGTATGCCTTCAACGTGAATGAATAGGTATTATTTAATTTCTGTCTTCGATGCAGAAAAAAAAAAATATGAATGATCAAAAAAACAAAAAAAGAAGCAATTGAAAGATTTATGGCTATACATATTCGTGGGAAACGTAGAAACAGTAATTTAACGACGAACCTGAATTTCTATGTGAGTCAATTTCGGGGAGGCAGAAAATTTATTGTACAACATGAGTTTAAAAAAAAGTAGATATTTACCGCGAAATCTTCCCAATTCAAATTCAACGTACGCGATGTCGTGGTTATAATAAAATATATCGCCGGTAAACGAAGCCGGTGGTACACCGTATAAATGACGTAGAATATAAGGTAATCGCTGATGTCTTCTTTTTCACTTTTTTTTCTTTCAGTTTACGATAATAATTACCCAGATTAAATTCATTGATATTATGTTATCCATCGCGTATTGGGAGAAAACGATCTTTCGTATCATCATCGTTCAGGTAGGTCCATGAGTATCATCTTTTGTCTTGCAACACTTTTGAAATAAACGGCAATAACGAATCGGCTTCATGGTGAAATAAAAAAAAAAGAGAAAGAAAAATAAAATGCGTACAAGGTAGTTTGTCAAATGGTAGATAATTCACTGCCCGGCAGGGATTCCCTCACTTTTTTATTTCTTTTCTTCTTATTTTTCTCCCTCTTCTTATTTCTACCGACGTTTCCATACAACGTCGTGACATCATAGCTGCATTACGCGAGGGAGTAATAAGGTGCTTTCACGAGTAGCCAAAAATTAATGTAAAAAAAAAAGAAAAGTTGAACTCAAATCACCAAACGAACAACACGTGTGCGTACAATTATTGATACACCTAGATTGAAAAGTGGAGCACATATTTGATGAAGGAGAAAAAAAAAAAATTTTTCCCCGCGTACAATTTTAATCTAGTTTATATAGGTGTTAGAATTATAACTACTTTCGATATTGCTAATAATTATCTAACGATATCAATAAAGAATTTAGTCTTGAGGCCAGCAATAATTAGAACAATTTTTTCTTTTTTTTTTCGTTCACTTTAATCGTGTGAAAGTATAGCGTCAGTCATAGTTTATAATATCATATATAGGGTATGTAATGTAATGTCACGGTGACTATATGGGTGAAATAACCGACATACATGAACCGAATGAAACACATATGTGCAGGTATAAAAAAACATACGGTTTGGGGAGTGTGTTTTTTTTATTATACATACGCAATCCGTTCTTCAACATTTCTGACGTTTGAGCAACTATTATACCCAAACGGTAAGAGGATCATGAGAAGAGCAAGCGGTGAGAAAAGTTCACAGATTGTGGGTACAACCTCGATTCAAAATAGGCGGTACCAAATCGTATAAAACGAATAAAAATCGTATAAGAAAAAAAGAAAAGGAAGAATGCGGTGGCCCTTGAGAAATGAGCTATTACAGTATACTTATGTATAGTAACACGTCGTTGAAAAATGCATTCGAAAAACTAATCCTACCTAGCCAAACTGCATGTATAAATAAATAAATTAAATTAAAAAAAAAAAAGATGAGAATTCAGACATAGGAAGCTTATTTTCGACCATGAGGATCTGATGAGAAATACGATATACCGTAGACGACATTTTTTTTTTGTACACAGTATTAATCGGCAGTCGTTTTGAGGTTTGATTAAACTGTAAAAATAAATTCAACAGGGTCTGATGCACTCGCAAACGAATTACTTTTACGGATGCGTACGTAGACAATGGACTATGGAGAATCGCATCGAAGCCTTGACTTAATTATCACGCGCTAAAAAACACTACTGTACGGCCAATTCCTGCCGGCCTGGTGGTAAAATGTATAAGTACAGTGTGAGTAACAGCTTCTTCAATTTGTTTTCTTTCTTTTTTCTTTTATTCTTTGGTTTCGACGTTACTCATTTTCATTACAGTAATCGCGAAGTTGTAAAATGAATTTGAATAAATATCCAGTAGTATTTCGTTTTGTTTTGTTGATTTACTTAGTTTTTTCTTTTTTTTTTTCAAATAAACATATGGTACCGTGAAATACCTGAGAGATGATGAGCGAACAATAAGTAATAATAGCTGAGAATATAGTTTTCGGTAAAATTTCCTCATATTCTAAACGCGGTAAATTGAGAACAATAGCCAATAGCCAAAATTAAATGGCCCAAAGATTTTGAACGGTAAAATTTGTTGAAATTACCACAGTTATATTTCTATGCTTAGAAGTATGAAAAAAAATGATCATCTGTTTTGTAACGAACCGTGAAACGGTAATGTAACTTTTAACAATGGATGTACTCAAGGAGCTGTCGTTGACTATATCATCGCGAAAGAATCTATCAAATTTTCTAAACTTTATACTTGGAATACTCTCGATGCAATTACGTCAGATCTATCAAACAGACTATTTCATTTTCAATAATCCCTGTGGTCATTCGCGCAATAGATCATTTATCGTTACGTGATACTATATAAATCTGTTATAATACGGGGCCCCGAGTGACGTCGGAAGGCCCAAAAAATTTCAACCGTCGATGTATCGAGGCGAATCTTCAGTAGCGCGATAGTAGAAGGGGAAGTAGATGGATATGAGGTATGGAATGAGATATTAGGAGGTTGAGATGCTGACCTTTGGTTGAATCGAGTTTGACCTCAGTTTGACTGGCCCCGTCCTGGGACACCGTAAGGTAGCCGAGGTGGTGGGCCTATGGTATTCCGCCGAGCTGGCCCACCGCGGTCCCCCCCTGAAAAGGGTGGGGGTTGGTTTACCCGTGTCGGTTCGGGTACCCACCTCGCTTCTTAAGATCCGTAATTCTAGCGGTGCGGATATATAAAGCGCAAGGCGCACTGAGATCCACAAGTCAGTGCAGTCTCCGGCTCTCGCAAGACAAAACCGAAAACAAAAATTATCAACATGAACCGACTGGTAAGTCAAGTGTCGAGATTAACGCCAACGCGAATTCGCAAGTTATAGTTTCCTAACGGATTCCCTATACGCAAACATAACCCCATGGTTTATGGGGTCCTCGGAGGAAAAACAAAAGCGCACGCTCTTCGCCGACGCATCTCACTTTCTTGGATTACAAATTTAATTAGGAAAAAAAAAAAAAAAAATCTCTGTATACCGAATATTTCAAGCTACTGATTATTATGAAAGCAAGTGAATATTTATATTTATATTTATGCTCGTCGGTCCCGTGAGTTTCACTTTCAAAAATGTATACATGTCTCATTAGTATATTGAATCAACCGATGCAGAAGTAATTGAGAAAAATGTTTCGTCGACATTTTTTTCTTTTTCCTTTCTTTTTTTAATGATTTTATTGATGAATATATCGCGAAACTGTAATCCGTGGGGGACCTGGCGAGCAAGAGTAGTTCCATTACTTATTAATCGAGAATATATAAAGAAGAGTCTTGCGGTATTTAATTTCGTAATCGAGGAAGAAGCGCGCTTCGTGACTATCGTGACACTGCAGGTTATCCTCTTCTCAAAGATCGCGTCATTCTCACGACTGGTATAACGACATCTCCGTCTCTGTAACCCGAGTCATCTCCCAGTTTTTGAACAAAGTTCGTTTCCGGCCCGGGAATTAATAAAGTGAATGAAAATTTTTAAAAACTCGTCGTCTTTGGAACGCGATGGAATTGACCAAAAAATTTTACCTTTCGAAAGAAACGTGCACTTTCGAACTATCGTCGTCTACCTTAAACTCGGATCAGGACCTTGCGACCTGGGGATTAAACTTTGGTAATGAATAAGAAAAAGTGAAGAAGATCCGCAGAGAAATTCCTGCCGCAGATCTTCCTTTAGAGATTGCGACCAAAAGTGGCACACGTATTTCGCGGAACACCTGGGTGGGCCAACGGGAATCTCACGTTCACAACGTCGCATCGACGAAAAGAAGAAAAAAAACGCTTGAATTAATAAAACGAAATCGAATCTGTGGACGGATTGTTGAGGAGACGTCGATAAACAGACGATCGAACGATAATCGAGCTATGGTGGTTTTATCGATCTGATTATAAACGTCGTATTTTTCTCTATCTACAGGTTATCGCTCTTTTCGCTTTGGCGGCTGTCGCCGTAGCTGCTCCTTTGGACAACACAACGCCGATTCCGATCCTCCAACAGGCTCAGGAGGGTCCGGGCCCTGACGGTCATTACTTATACAGTTACAAGACCGCGAACGGTATCCAGGCCGAGGAACAGGGATATCTAGAGAACGCCGGAACCCCGGAAGAGGCAAATTTGGTCCAGGGTGGATACAGCTACACCGGAGAGGACGGTATCCCAATCTCAGTAACGTACGTCGCTGGCAAAGACGGATTCATACCTCAGGGAGCTCATCTTCCAACCCCTCCCCCAATCCCAGCAGAAATTCTCGAGGCTCTTGCGTACATCGCTGCTCATCCCGAAGAAAATGACATCGACTCACCCGCAGCCGGCAACCAACAACAACGGTACTAAATATTACCCCAAAATTTTGCCTCCGAATTGAATATCATTTTATTTAGTAATTTCGCTCAGACGACGACGTTATGGTGATCAGGGCCCGGAGCCCGATTAGCAAGCCTTCAGACACGCTATAGAATGATTTTAGCTGTAGCCTACAATATTAACTTTTATTTTTCTTCTCTTTTTTTTCTATGGTCAAGATCTGATCATACTTCATTTTTTGACCATGGAAAAAATTCAACAATCTTTGCAGTGTCTTTTGGCTTACGAATCCTTTACCAAGATATATTAAAACTTGCTGTAATTATAATATAATATTAATTATTTTAATGTATATTGTAATATTTTATACGCAACCATGTATATTTAAACATGAATGAAGTAGAGGTTGAAAAAAAAAAAAAAAATTGAAAGAAAAGCAAAATGATAAAATAAAGAATGTGTAAATAAATCGTGTTTGGAAGAATCGTAACTGATATCCATAGTGATTAACCAAGGTCCATGAGAATATGAAACCGTACGGAATTTACGAGCGTGAAAAAGCTGCGCTTAATTTGCGATATTTTACTTCTAATTCCGAATAACTTATCAAACTACCTAATTAGTAGACCAGCTTAGTTTTAGCGCGTTAATTTCAAGTAGCTCTACAAATCCAGTTTCTCAAACTTTTCTAATTGTGAGCTAGTCGATCATTAGTACAGACTTGACGTAATCGCAAAACATGAGAAAAAATATAAAACGAAAAAAAAGAAATAGACAGACACATAAATACCGTGTAAAAGTAAAAATTTTGTTGAGAAAGTAGCGAACTCCAGCTTTCGAGTAAAAGTCAGAATTTATATGAATCGATAAGAGCTATACCGCGCTATTTCGTCTGTGAGGAAGTCAACAATTATGTGATCCCCAAATACAAACGATTCATAATAATTATGACGCAGTAAACAACTGCGGTAATAACTCGTTTGCCTCGTCATATAAACTCGATGCTTGGCTAGCTGAGTCTCACGTGGTAAGAAAATTAATATTCATAAGGGACTGCACGTAGAATAAAAAAGGAGTACCAAACGATTTCGAAGGAAATAGAAATAAGATGAGAGAGAGTGAAAAAAGAAACAAAAAAAAAGGAATATTTGAATAACCCACGTGGTTGTTAGACCCAATTCTGTCTACCACCCCGTCTCATCTATGCTACTGCAGTCTGTAATATTAACGATAGAAAAATATGAATATTTATATACTCACCTCATACCAAAGCGATTGCCCGTAACGAATACCTGCGCGTTTCAAAAGAGAAAAAAAAGAAAAAGAAAGAAAAAATAACTGAATAAACCCATGGACGCATACCGTCGATAAAAAAAAAACTAAATATGATTGAAGAAAAATAATATATAATCAATAACAAGCAAACAAGAATTCGGCTTTTTAATTACGCAACACTTCTAGTCAGGCGTAATGTATTCGGAAGTGAATTACATGTCATAATCAATTCGTAAGTCAGACGGTGCAACTTGTAGACAATTTCCTATGCATCCTTGACAAATCGTTTACTTATATTTATATTTATCATCATTTAAACTTTCAGAGAGAGAGAAAGAGCGGATGCAGGACAAAAAGTGAAAAAAAAACCCAAAAATTAGCATCGCTCATCGGGGATCTAATTAATTTCCCGCGTGGTTCAACGACCTGCATATATTTGAGTGAGTGAGAATCGAAAACTCGTCCAGCTAGACCGAATGACGACGATCCGTTGTTTTGGAGCCGGTTCTAATCCCACTCACCATTAAATTAAGGGGGTCCTGAAATCCCGGAAGAATCGGGACAAATTAACAGCTGGAGAGGCACCGGTGTTCCACATCTTCACACTGTAATTTCTTCTGTTTTTTTCTTTTTTTCTCTCTTCTTTTGCCCATGGCGAAATTCGGAATCGCTGGAAGATATCGTTAACCCAACTATACGTATAGGCGCACGGAAAATTATTCTAGTCATTTACTTTTTACCGTAACAGCTGCTGCGTTGATTGTTTCAAATCCCAATTGGCGAACACGTAATCATAATTATTACGTGATGTTGAACATGTATACACCGTTATAATATTTGTAGGAAAGTTGGCGTTAGTTGTTCGTTCATAACTATACGTATACGTAATCTATGAAAAAGAAAAAAAAGCCGCAGACAGCAGCTACCAATTCTTCTGAATATTATCTACGGTGGCTTCACCTACGCACATATGGAACACCGAAGAACAAATTGCTTTGTTTGCAGACTAATTTCGGTATTAAACATCTATAGTTCACGCATTATACAGCACTGAAATTATACTCAATTCTCTTGATTTTTATCAGCAGACGAGAATAATAATCACTTAAAAATTCATGTTGAAAACTCAAGAATATGAATCAGCTCTTCTGCACTTCGTCCGCGCCAAAATTATTCATCGCACGAGAGGAGAAAGGAAAAGAAAAAAAAATTGCCAGTCAATCTTTTGACCCGGAGATGCAGCAAAACTCACCCGATTCTGAAGAGGAGAAAAGATCAGCCGCCTTTTCGTGAATGGGACAATTCTCTTCGACCGCACGTGCGCGAGTTCAGATGCGGTAATTTCATTCATCTTTTCTTCCTCTTTAATTCGTCTCTACCGTTTGACCGCGCGCAATGGCACGGAAGATATCCGAGCAGCTATTTTAATTCTTCAGGATATGAAGGCAATTTAAAGCGAGGAGGTAACCACTCGATATGTATAAGTGTCCCAACCATTTCACATTTCACAACTATTTCACACTATTTCATACCATTTCATTTAAAAATTGACTATCCCACGTATTTTACAAGCGGTTACCCCCTTGTATAAGAGGTCGAAATACGTTAGAAAAGTTTCCTGCAATCGATTTTAAATATACTTCATTTTTTACCGCAAAAATTGGAAAATATAACCTTAGATTTTGTCGATTTTAGGGTCAAAAATCGACATTTTTTTGTATTGGGTTTTCTATGGTATTCTTACGTATTTTGAGCCCAGGAATCCGAATCCACAAGCTAAATTGATCTACTTATAAAATTGATCGAGTTATCGCCAATTTATCGTCTTAAAAAGTGAAAAAATCTAGATATCTCGATGGGATATTTTTCTAGCTTAATTTAGTCGACGGATTCGTGTTCCTGAGGTCAAAATACGTAAGAAAAGTGTACTTCCATCAATTTTAAAAATACTTCATTTTTGGCCCAAAAATCGAAAAAATCCAAAGGGGTATACCTTAGATTTTTGTCGATTTTTGGGCCAAAAATCAACATTTTTTTAAATCGATCGCAGGACACTTTTCTGACGTATTTTGACCTCAGGAACACGAATCTGCAAGTAAAATTGATCTATCTATAAAATTGATCGAGTTATCGCCAATTTTCTGCTCCGAAAAGTGAAAAAATAAAGATATCTCAATGGGATTTATTCCTAGTTTAATTTAATCGACGGATTCGTGTTCCTGAGGTCAAAATACGTAAGAAAAGTGTCCTGCGATCGATTTAAAAAAATGTTGATTTTTGACCCCAAAATCGACGAAAATCTAAGGTATACCCCTTTGGATTTTTTCGATTTTTGGACCAAAAACGAAGTATTTTTAAAATCGATTGCAGGACACTTTTCTAACGTATTTTGACCTCAGGAACACGAATCTGCGAGCTAAATTGATCTGTCTATAACGCGATAATGGTGGATGATAATGTCGGAGAAAAAGCGGGGAGAAGATCGATATGGCGGAAAAAAGTCTGCCATTTATTAAACACGGATGAATACGAGCTGGATGGTCTGAAGAAGAAACAGAGAATAAAAATTATCGAATCACCGTAGACAGGCTGCAATGTAATCATTATTTGTGGAATGACGTGTCCTCGTCCGTTGGATTTTTTTTCATACGCGGTAAGATTCGCAAGAAATAAAATATATACGTACGTACATCTGTGCGTACGTACGCTACATGTAACGTACGTCGCTCGATACCTTCGCCGAAATAATTTTTATTCGAGACACGTTTCTAGTGACTTTGCGGTATTGAGTTCAACCAATGGTTCAACTACCCACCCGCGCTCAAGTGAATCCTGACAATTTACAACTCCAATGATGCAGATAAAAAATTCGGCAACATGGTGAAAATTAAATTCTATCAATTTGGAAGGACCCGTGCTTGGCCATATATCCACTGACCCACGGTACTATAGAAGTCTGGATTTTCTTGTACAAGTTTTCTTTTTATTTTCTTTTATTTTTTTTTCTCTTCAACCTTCGATTGTTATATTGGACAGGGAGAAGTTAGGAGACGACCTCCATGAGATCTTTAATTTATTTCCCCAACGTTAACCCTTGCAGCTACCACGGGATTACAGGATTTGGGAACTGATTTATCCTGCGGTTTTTAGACAGTCCAAATAGGTTCAATGCTTTGTTACACTCGATGCATCGAAAGCCAAAAACGAAAAAGGCTTAATCCACGAAAAAATTTCCGGGGATACGACCTTATGGCGGCAAAATAATTTTTGAACCCGCCCTCCTGGTTTTCAGCTCGATTTATCAGTATTGTAGATTTACAAAGCAATATTGCGAGGACGGGTTTCTAGATTAATGAGTTCTGCATTTTCATTAGATTGAAACCGCGAAGATAGTCGTGGAAACCCGTGACGAATGAGTTGAGCTAATTTCAGTACGTGGAAGTTTTGAATTTCCTGGGACATTTCCATGTCACGCGAAAAACGAAGTTGTTACGTAATCTTATTTCATCGTTTGTCCTGCAACGATCCCCATAGCCAACCAACGTGTCCTGCTGAAATTGATCGCTGCCCATCTTCAGTCTCGTAGGGACCTTAATCACAACTTGGTATAAACCGGCTAACTAATCGCACTAATCTTGTCATGTCCTACGTTTGTATCTCCTGACAAATTTCGTTCAGTTATAGCTGACAAGAAATTCTAACCGTGTTACGAATAACGTAAGTGCGGCTTACGTATCTACATTGGTTTTTAGAAAAGATACGTGTCATAATTTTTCAGGATTATCGTCGTTTTTGAAAGATACCACCGAGAGAAGGTCAACCGAATTTTATCCGCATCGAACTTGCAGTTGCGAAACAAATCCGGAGGGACGGAAATGAATATGGTTATGTGATTAGAAAAGCGTTTTTCTTTTAATTTATTTTCAGTCATTACAAAATATTTTAGTATTTCTTAGGCTGCTGCTGTTTTCTGTTCTGTTGATTGAAGAATGACGTTTCCGGTCTGAGTTTTGGCGGCGATTTGGTGGGTTTGTCTTCGTCCTCCGTTGGAGTTTCCGGCGTCGATGGATGACTGGCGATCCATTCAAGAGCCCTTAAAATCGCTATGGGGGTAGGAGGTGGAGTTGGAAGATGCGCCCCAGCTACTTGTGTGCCGAACTCGTCCGCAGTCCAACTCAAAGCAATCGGAGTACCGTCCGGTGCGTTGTACTGAACAGATCCCTGAATCAGTTGAGTTTCATCGGGAGTTCCAGCGTATTTTCTGCTGCCGATCTCCTTCTGCAAAATTCCTCCGGCCGTCTCGTAAACGAAAGAATAGTGACCCTTGTTATCTCCAAGGTCATGTTTTTCGGAAATCACCTTCTCAGGCTCGCGAAAGTAATCTTGACCGTTGCACGCGCTGCAGATTATCGCCAGTAACTGAAAAATTGCCAGCTATTAGATTGCTGATTTTTTTTTTCTTTTTTTCATTACCAACACCGTTAGTATCGCGTACTATTGATCGTGTAGAATTAATTACTACAAAATTAATGGACAACAATTAAAGTTTTTGATAGAAACTGTTATTTTTATCCAACTAAAACTAGTCTGGGTGAACAGGTATGCAAATTGTGTTGACCGTGAAGCGGATATTCGAACTATTGCAGTTTTCGAAACTGGTTCGCTAATGGACATGAAATTATTATTGCTAATAATAGCACTAGAAACTGTTAAAAATAGTTTAGATTATGTTAATTATTTTTCCTCGCAATTGGACACGGTTTTATCATTTAGGTACATAACTACTGTCATTGTTTCCTGAGGCGAAATTCTGACACAGATTTTATTCGAGTCAGCTCCTATTCGGCTGTTGGCTTCGGGCCAATACATCTTTATTTATATGTATGGTAATCTCCGATGACTAATGATTATCCGCGATTGATGGGATGCGTTATTTTAGCAATCGAATATCAAACAGCTTTTCATGAATTTTTGAAATTCAAAAAATGGGGAAGGTATCATAACACCGATTACTTAACGTTTGTTTGGTAGGTACCCCAAGGACCCGGAAATTGGTAAGGGAACTGTTTAAATTTCACTTCTTGAAATGCAACGATATACATTGCGAACGTCAATCAACGACACCATCTTCACGCTTGAAATACCCGCGAATCCGTTGCAAAACTATCTGAATTATCTCCCTTAATTATTCATCGGAAACGGATGTTATTTTCAAAATACCGAAGGGCTGGAAAAGTGTGAGGACGAGATCGGTAGAAGGAGATTCGGTTTGATCGGCTCTGTTGCATAATTTTCACTCACCAGGAGGACGCGCATCGTGAAGCAGATGATCTGGGTGAATGCAACGCGGTACACGTTATTAGACGATATCACTTTAATGTACATACGATGGTCTCTGGAGTGAAGTTGGCGTCTTACTCTTCGCCATTCAGTTACCGAGTCGGCCTTTATATCCAACGACAATCACCTCGCTTTGCATAACCCGGGAAAGTGTACTTTGAGCATTTTATACCAGTACTAGGAGACTTCGATCTTATTGGCACCCTGCTCCATCTTCTTATAGCCCCGTAAACTGAGAACCATCCTCATCAAAACACCGTGATCTCCGATCGCTCGCCGGAATATTTTCCTTCCGTGCTATCGCTATTAGCGTCCGACGCTGAAGAAATACTGCACCGGCACGTTGAACTTTTGGTCTATACTGCAGTTGCCGCGGTCTTTACAGCCCAACATTTAACTCGACTCTTATGCAATTCGGATCGACACCTACACCTCAACTACTTTGAAATACATTCAGGGTGCTGGAATAATTCGCCACTTCAACTCCGAGGTGGTAGCATCTTATAAAGCTCGATAACTCCTCGAAACTCGTAAAATTTCATCCTTAAAGACGAGAGATTTAACACCCAAGATTTAAAGTTTTACTGCCGTTTTACTTGCTGCAAAAAAAAAAGATTTTCACCTCAACAGCTGAACGGGGTCGATCTTTTTACCCAACCAAATCTGGCCGTTCAAAATCGGTAAGGGATCATTTGTAAAATTATTTACTCATTCATGTTTCTGGTTCCAAATTTTACAAATCTTATGATGTTTGTTTCTCATCCGGCAATAAAGGTGTTTATATGGATGCCTATTAAATAATTTTATGTGTCATTACTTTTAGCTATGTAACACGTTACTGCACATCGATATATAATGTATATACGATGTGTCGTCCTAATGCGATTTTGTAAGCGTCTCGCGAGTCGAATTTCGAATGGGAATCAAACTCTGATTTAATGATATTGAAAAAAAAACGTCACGCTCAAATACGTCCCTGTTAATTAACGCGATTATGAGAAATCGAATCCAGCCCTAGCAACGCCCGAGGGCTGGTTGCACCTGAGTAAAGTTCACCTTACCCAATCAGGTGAAAAACGTCAAAAGTCTAACAGTACAAACTTTGGCAACTTTTGATCCAAGAAAAAAAAGAGATTGATTGCTAATGACGTGCATTCATGAAAAAGAGAACATCGTCACCTCAAAATAATCCCTAAATATTTTTTCAACAATCTTTTTGTTTCATGATTCGTTAATTGATGTCATAAAGCACGAATATTGTGTAAAAAATACCGGAGGACTAGGTTAAGGTTAAGTGCCGTTATTAAATGAAGCTACGATTATTTAAATTCTGGAATTAAGTAAACGAATACAACGGTAACCCAATCGTAAAATTTCACGATCGATCAAAACGTCTAAATGGAGAAGAAAAAAACCTTTGAAAAAATTACAGCGCTGCAAGCTCCACTACAGAAAATAGTAGAGTCAAAAAAAAAACCATTAGAAACGCGGGTAGCAAGAATTCTTCGAAAGATTTTTGCAACGATAAAATTCACACGCGCGCCCACCGCAAGACGTCATCGCATCGGCTATAACAATTTCTCATTTCGCATAAAAAATACAAGAGGATCGAAGCAATGGAATTCAGGATAATTATTATTATTTTATTTTCCTCGCCAGATCCACCTGTGCAACCATAACTGGAAAAACATCGTCGAATCTTACGCATTTATTCACCATGGCTGTGGAACGTACCTTTCGCAGTCGTCATTATATCATCACGCACCTTGAACTTTATGGGGATATTAAGGACGACTTGCCCTCCTAGTCTCGAGCTCAAAGGCTAATATATCGTGGGAATATCGGAAAGCACGGTAGTCATGAGGTGTGAATCGAACTCATGGGGTTTGAAATTGTCTTTTGTCAATGATGAAAATAATTTTTTTTCTCGTTTCCAGCGTTTTCTGCGGGGTGCAGGTAATCGGTAAAAAACGATCAGATGCATTTCGCCCATTCATCATAATTAAGGTGAACGAGAACGTGAAGCATGGGAACCCATAATCCCTTTTTGGCTAATTGCAAACAGCAGTAAACGTAAATCACTTCGTGGCGAACATTTCGAGCCATCTGCAGATCGGTGAGCCACGATTTTTTATTTATTTTTACTATCCTTTCCAACAGCTACCGGTGTAATTTAATATTTGTGCACGTACTCGTACATACTCATGCAGTAGTTGTCGGTGATATTATCTAATATCCACAATTGAAAGTGAAAAAAATTATTACGAGACGCATCGAGACGGACATCAAATATTATTTATAGGATCCCCTGCGATGCCTCGAGGCGGTCGTGTGCCGATTTTTTCTTTCTGCTTTTTGCCGATTTCACACGAAGCTTGTTCCATTCGAATCGGATTTCTTCTTTTTTCTTTTTTATATTTATCGAAAGGTTAGATCATTTGGGCGCGAATTTCTGCACCGGGCATTCCTTGACCCGATGAGATTGACCTTTGTAATAATTTCAAAAAAATAAAGAAAAAAATAAACATACGTAGTTGAACTCGATAAAACGATCGAACATTCACCAATTACAATCCCGATAATTATTGTTATAAATGTCATCAATCTCACAATTAGTCGGTGTACGAAGATTATGTAAACACGTATGAGCAGGTATAATTTATCGTGCCATTAGAACCGATTTATTACAGTGATTTTTGACGTGGGGGGTGGTGATTTATCGATAATCGATTTTTTGTGGACACGTAGAATGTGGAAATGAATATAAATTTTTTTTTTTCATGAATACTTTCATACGAAAAATAATCGTTAATCCCATTCGAAGGACGACAAAACCTCGGGGCTGATTATTTTCGAGACATAGTGAGAAAATAATTGTTTATCCAAACATGGAGATCGTCACTGTAGAATTGTACGTAATATTCGTTACAAGGACGAACTCGTAGATCAACTTATTATACGAACTTATGAAATTTAATGCTATGCATGTTGAAGCTGTCGTTGTTGCTTAGCGATGATCATCGGCTACCGTGCACCGAGAAATAACGGCATTAGAAATTCAATATTAAATCGTATAATAACACACATGTATCTATATACTTATGCATGTACACGTCCTCGCGGAGAAATGCCACGTGCGTTCCTTATTCACATATAATACATTTGGTAGTATGATCGGTACGTACACGTCGCGTACTGCAACTCGCAAGAAACGATATATACGCTAATTTAAAAGAAACTCTACTCCGTACAGTGTGAGAGGATTAGCTAACTTATATTATCTCATTACGTTGACCTAGAATAAAATTTTCGCACTGTAATAACTGAAACTTTCGTACGATTCCATTAAATGAGCTCATAAATTAGCTAATCTCTTAATGCGTTATAACAATATTTAATTGATATAGTTAAAGTTCGGGTCAATAGTTTTTACTACGTATAGCGAAAAGTATTTATAAAATGGATGAAACAAAATAATCAAATAAAAATTGGGGCTTGCATCACGCGATTACCTGATTACTATATTTACCCGGGACCTTTTTTTTATCTCGTAATAATTTACACAGGGAGTTGAATTTACGATCCATTAATTACAGCTGTACAAGTATATAATATACCTACGACTATATACATTTTTAAAAGACATTGCGAGATGCGCGTTATTCGTATTTAATCGAAATCACAAGAATGACCCGCCAGCACACCTTCGAACTGGACTCGAATTATTTTCGATCCTCCAAAGTTTAACTTATGGAAGTTCTCTCTGTCACGGAGTGTCGACCGGGTCCGAACGACCTAAAAATGATAACCGAGCTGCATCGAGATTATTCTGCGCCTCGAGCGCCGGCGACGTTCATGTGGAAGACGCTGTTTATATCGATGGGCATCTTTGCCCTACGGCAAACCGATCGTGCAGCTTCCAAGACTTGGACCATGCGGGCTCGTCTTGTCCGCCAAAAGTGAAAGTCTTCAGCATCATCGTTTATACAAAAGGTCGACTCATCTTCACGGCAACCGCGGGAGCCAAAGTAACCGCTGCATCGGCATGGGAACACCGACCCAACGTTAATGTCGCATGTATGAAGCCGTCAATTTCGCTCTTCGTTAAAATAGAGATACCCGAAAACGAGTCGATCGAAGGGTAGAATAATTGGCTGAACTTTTTTCAATTTCGGTCCCATCGATCGTTTTATTTTATTCATTTTTTTTTTACATCCCAAATTCATCACGGGAAATTGGAACATCATCCGATATCGAGCCACGTAAAATTTTACGTTGACAAATGGGAAAGTGAAAATAAATTATTCAAGGATGTACAAGTACATTGTAAGAATATTTATTTTTTATTATATTTTATCACGTCTATTTGGCCGTGATTACATTTTTTACAACCGCGAAAAATGCCACCTACCCATAAAAAAAAAATTAAATAAATAAAAAACCGCAGAGTAGGAAGTTAGATTACATAATTCTGTGTGTGTGTGTGCTGAAGATTTGGAAATAATCGCGCCATTGAACTAGGTAAAAAACCTCATTCCGTCATTCCATTTGTACAGATTATTCTTATTATGAAATATTCATATACCTGCCATAAACTACATCAACTATTTTATCCTTCTCTTAGCGCGAAAAAAAAGTTTAACAAATTCTCAGAGCAGCTTCTTTCTTTCCGTACAGAGCAAAATTCTTGCAAACCGATACAGCGATGGTGCCTGCAGTTGATTTTTTATTCGGGAGTGTGAAAAAAAAAATGAAATGAATTATGTTGAGAAGTATAAACGAGGCGAGAAAGGCGAAATGAAATAAAAGGAAGTTAAGAGGATGACGGTAGAATTTTGCGTCGGGAACCTTTAAATTTCGAAGCGAGACTTTCTCCACCTACCCACACGCCGGTAGAGAATCAACAAATCTTATGGTTCGTTATTCCTGCGAGACTGGAGATGAGCATACCTCGTGTTCGTTACTTGACCAAGAAAGGATCAGGAGAATTTCTTGCGAAGGAGTAGGTGTAGTTCTTGAATTCCGGTGATGCAATCCGCGACCGCCCGTGCACGCGGTTCTTTATCAAACCGCAAAGAGTTAACTCCTCGTGAAGTCAAGAACTAAAAAATCTCCGCAGATATGCGCGGATGTTGCAGATCATTGACGATAATATATTCATACGCCCGCAGTAGATTGATGAGTTTTACCTTTGATATTTTTTGTTTCCTTTGATTCCTTGTTCGGGATGATGAACGGGCGATTTCTATTTGTTCTATAGTGATTCGACGACGTGTAGCCTATGCTTAGGAAAATCCTACAGGTTGGCTTTGGATCGGCCTCATCTGCGAGATTCGATTTTGCACCTGTGCAGCTTTTAGAATCGCAACGGTAAATGATGACATTGATCAATCTTTTTTTTTTATCATTGGGCCAAAAGTAAACCTATTCCAGATCGATCGTGCGACTGGTTTTAAATGTATTCTAAGCTGAAGATTCCGAATAAACTAACTGGATTAGTCTACCTCTAAAATTATTGAAATTTGAACCGGTCGTCGACTTGTGAATCAATGGAACAAAATTTGGAACTCTTTAATTTGAGTTATAGATTCCTAAATGATGCTCCCTGCACTACGGAATTTTCATGAACTTGTTTTTATTCGGACCACGCGGGCGCCTAATCGAATGCAGTTCATCTGACGCTTGAGATCCATCCATGATTAAATTGCCTAACATCAGGGCATCTACTGTCGATGATGAGCTTCCTTCAACCGTGTCGGTCCATTGAGATTCTATCCTTATCAAGGAATCAGCTTGATTTATGGAAAACCTTGATTGACGAGACTAATTGGTATTCTTTGGATCGAAATATTATACAACGAGAACCTGTTGCACAGGTTATGTGGAAGCTATTTTATTCTGGGATTCGGAAATTCATCCTTTTTTTTCTGTTTCA
Source organism: Athalia cordata (assembly GCA_963932425.1). Lineage (NCBI taxonomy): Eukaryota > Metazoa > Arthropoda > Insecta > Hymenoptera > Athaliidae > Athalia > Athalia cordata. The sequence goes on along the minus strand of OZ010627.1, from coordinate 31,386,629 downwards.
GGAGAGAAATTGGCAGCCCACGAAGAAACCTTGCCTCGCATCCAGATTAGAAAACTCTTCGGTGCATCCGCAAAATTATTTATCATATTTGTGAACCAATTAAAATAACATGCATTATTTGTTAGATAGCCATAAGTCTTGTACCCATTGAAATGATTACCATAATATTCTCACGTTAATTTAGATTGGAAAAAATTTGTAAATGATGTTGTAACACATTTATTGTAAGAAAACATTTCACCGTATGAATAAATCTGTGATTCACATAATAATGTGTTAACAATTATTTCATGTCATTGATTTGTCAATAAATAAAGAGCACTCTCAGAAAAATTGTTTGATTAACATTGATTGCACCCACCACTCGTTAATATCCTTTATACATTAAGCAACACATCACGACATCAGGCCCTGACAAAATTCCAGAACCTGAAAAGGTAAGTTCTCTAATGACGGATATTAATCAAGCATGTAATGAAGTATGACACGATACACATGCGTGCATGCATGCATCTGATGACGTATGATATCGTGTATGATACGATGGTATGCATATGTATGCCTGTATGCAAGTATGTGATCATGTATTCCAGCATATATGCCACCATATACCACGTAGATGATAAGGACTACATGCATGCATGCACATGCATGTGATGGCCCAAGGTCCCGGAATACCTCCTGGCCGGTCATGTTCTCCTGATACTTTTCCGGAATTTTGCAAAAATTTTTTTTCCAGTTTTTTTTGGTTTGAAAAAAATTTGAAAAATTTTGGCCAAAAATCGAAAAAGTATCAGGAGAGCAGGACCGGCGAGGAGGTATTCCGAGACAGGGTGTGCCTATAAGCATGTGTGTGTGTGATCATGTATGCCACCATGTACCAAGCGAATGATGAAGCCTGCATATGCCTGCATGCATGCATGTGATCATGTATGATATCGTGTATGATATGCTTGCTTATCATTATGCTCTGAATTGAAGTGGGGACTGCAGGGGTATATGCAATGATCATCAAGCAAATAATTTAAAAAATTGCTGGTCGTTTATTCATAAATTATGCAGGTAGGATACATATCAATTGGATATCTAGAAAATACTCCATTCACAAGATGTCTGTTATTTTAATGTCACAATAAAGTTTCGGTAATTCTGACGAATACTAGACATAAGTAATACTAGACTACATGATTTATTCGTACGTAATTAATTATCACATGTATAATAATTGATTTTCAAATTAGATACTATCTGACGTAGACACACTTCCTGTTGAAGATAAGGTCACGATCGGCGAATCCATGCGGCTGCTGACTTCGTGAGACGTCAAAGGTCCTGAAGGTCCTGCAAAAAAATTAAGATATTTCGATGAGTCTTTTGATTCTGAGAACAGATTGGTTGAATTCAAGTCATCTGACCTATCGAAGATAAAAAAAAATATTTTGCCAATTTATAGAGTTGCAAATGCTAGTGCCACCCCTCAGATTTTTTATGAACTACTTTGGGGGTGCGAATGTTCCGGGAGCCTGATTTTAGGCAATCTAGTAGACTGAATCGTGAAGGTAGTTTGAAATGCATACATTCAGGCGACAGTAAGGGATGAGCATCGATCCTCACATTTCCTTCGGGGTAATCTATAGGAATAAAGGGTAGTTTTGTATTTATATAATTGCTTACTAGAAGGGGATGCCGAAGATGATGATACGATAGGTCCATCAATTATAAAATTACTGAAATAGGAGAATCAGAAATTCTCAATATCACAACTCATTCTTTATCCTGAAGTCGAAATACAATAGAAACTAGTTCAAACAATTTGGAAAAGATTCAATTTTGGGTTTTCAACACTGAAAAAATTGCAATACTATTGCTTCTGGATCTTTCCATCAATTATACTCGACGCGAATCCTACGGAGATCGAACAAGATATTTCCTTTTAATTCTTCAAATAAAAAAAGTTGATTACCAAATTGAATGCACACAATTTCAAACGCTAGCGCTGCTCCTCAGATTTCTGAGAAACTCATGTTTTTTCATCCCTTCATCCCTTGCTGACGCCTTATTCTACGCAACTTAAGCTGCTCTGCAGTTTCACTCCCATTGCTTGCCTCACATCAGGCGCTACGCTGCGATCAATACTTGTAGTTGATTTTTCTTCAACGCTTTAAATTATCTCGAGATGTGGGGATAGCATTCAGGACCCTATGAATTAAAAAAAGATTTCGATTATTTGATCTAATTGCTTTGAGGATCTGATAAAAAATGTACACATAGAAACCGATTCGTTCAAAATCTTCCTTATTAGTTTCATACTCGTTCGATGACTCTGAAATCAGCTCTATACGATGATGAAGATCTATACGAACTTATAGTGACTTGTATATATTACACCTTGTTATTCGTGTGGGTGGTGTACAAAAAAAAGAAACAAAAAGAAACCCTCATTAGCCATTTGACGATGTACCGGGAAACAAAATATCTAATTAGAATAACCAACAAACAGCTGTCGGCTGATTCTTTTCTATATAATAAAGATGATCCATTGAACTCAGTCACATAATGACTGGTCGTAAAACATCACTCGAAATTCCGTTGTTATATGTACGACGATGAGTGCTTGTTGACTGGTGTAGGAAGGAGTGTATTTAAAAGCTATGATTTCACTGTGACCGCTTCGTCCACTTCGCACATGACAGAAATTGCGAATTTGTTGAAACGGCTGCTCTAAAATAATAAAGAAAAAGGAGACATTCACGATGGAAAATATTGTCTGATTTGGAGCTTTCAGAAAGTTTTAAGAACTTCACAGGTCGCGGTATATAATGCGACATAAACTGTGTGAAAAAGAACAAGATGGAGAGAAAAGAATCACGCTCGAGGACGTTTAATGGTGTGTAAACGTTACTTCTTAAATCAGTTTATCTCGTTAAATATAAAGTTGCCGAAAAGTTTTTTAACGAATTCCGGAAGCTCCGGAAGTATTTATTTTTCCAATGATATATTTTAAACCCGCATCCTCAGAAGTGCAGAATTCGTAATTTCCTGCGCGAGATATACTTATAGAGCACTCGAAACATTAATCATCGTTCAGAATTCTCGTTGTAAGAAAAACAATTTTTCCACCTGTAGTTCTTCCATCGTAATTTTATTTAATTTTTTTTCCCCCAGACCGCTCGCTCAGTCAGAATAACAAATTGGATTTTAAATCTCTCAATTGTTTCTCAAAAAAATATCTCACACTAGTTCGAGTGCGTTTGCTTGTAATAACGTCGGTTACAGTCGAAAATTAAAAATACACCTCATGAATATATAAAACGTACAAATTGTAATAAATGTTCAAATAATTTTCTCCAATTTGTCTCAGCATCCGACAAATTTTAGTATTATACACGTACTGTATTTTACGATGTAAAATCAAGTTGTACGTCCGATATAATAGGTTTTTCTTTTTTTTTTTTAAATATAAAATTTATATACAGTGGTTGAAATTTTAACGATCAGTTTTCATATACGCTTTACCGGTCATGACCTACATACACACTATTATGTCCGTGACAAATACGTCGACTAATACATAAATATAGTTATAACGTTAAAAAATTTCCGATCATGATATTTATATAACTGACCACGAGATTCGCGTACGTGTATATTATATATTCGTCTATTTATTATCCACTATTTTCCCTGCCAGCCAAAAATATCCCTCTGTGTCCGATCATCGTTCGCACGTTACATCTCACATCTACTATGAAATCCAGAGGTTAGATAAGTCGCCCATTCATAATTTCAGATCCCCAAAAAACGAAAAATCTCGAAACGATTTTACGCCGAAAATTTTTGTTGCACGGAAACGCTGATACAGAAACGGAATTGTTTCCCTCAAGGTGTTGCGAAAATTGCGTATATTTGGCTACCCATTTACATGCGTGTTAACGAGTGAGAGCGAAATCAATTCACAAAGCCGATGGTATCGGTAAGGCGATAAAATACATCCTGCAGGCTTTCGGGTTTCTAATGCAATAAATTCAATTTCACCCTCGAGCTTATAGTATTACGAGAATACGATGAGAGGGCTGAAAATTATCACGTCTTATACCTCTTTGGAGTTACCCGTATATGCAGTCAGGCGGAGAATAGGGTGGAAGGGGGGCTAAAATTCAACGAAATTCTGGTCATTCGAGGAGAAAAATAATTTCAAACTTTCACCTACCACAAGATGGCCATTCAATTTCTCAAGAGGATTGTACACGAAACGATACCTGGGATAAGAAAGATTGCTGGTTTTAATTCGACTTTTGTCGCTGGTTCAGACTTCCTTGAATATAACGTTTATTTTAGCTATTTTCGGTAGAACGACTGCACATAGTAATATACTAGGGATAAAGCCTCTAACTTCGCCCACTTACATCCGTATTTACACGTCTTAATTTTCCAACAATTGAACCGAACATATGCGTGAGTTCATTTCTATTTTACTCCTCTGACACATAGATGAGGATTAAATTTTATGGTACACATGGGGATTGAATAAAATCAATTTATAGACGCGTTAATATATTACTCTTATAAACTCAAACATACAAGTTAGTTCTAATAACCGAAGCGAGTTTACGGTCTCTATTTACAGAGGAGCTTTTACAAAGCAGAATCGATTCTTCGGGATTGCAAGGGACCGACTAATTTGAATATTGTATAAATATTCGCGGTGCTTCCGCTCCGACCGGACAGATGAAAATTATCAGCGTGTTATTCCTCATCTTTCTATGTTAGAGTAATTTCAAACAACGTTTTACAAATGATGGACCAGCTGAGAGAACTTTTGTTCTTTTCTTATGGAAAAAAGTGGTAGAAGGGTCGACAGAACATTCCACATGGAATTAGATGAAAAAAAGGGTTCGTAACCACAGGAGCTACTTTTTCATCAAATTGTTAACTCTCGGAGATTTTGAAGAAGGTAAAAATGATTGAAGTGAGCGATGCGGAAAGCTCCTCGGTTTTTTATTTGATCATCCGATGAACATTTTCGTGTTATGGGAATATAGAGGATAAGAGAAAAGAGGAAAGCAAAAAAAAAGAAGGTTTACGATCAAATTACATTCCTATATTCTCACGATTTTGATATTTTCCGAAACTGATAGTCTTCGTGCGCGACGGGATAGGGGAGCGTAGGATATGTATATACTCCATTAGGGTATTTACTTATGCGAAAGCCCCGCGTGCGACCTTTCGAAAATATTTGTTCGCAGCTCGGAGGGATGGTAATGCAAATCTTGGGGGCGAAACTACGTCACAGGTCGGTGATAGTCGAGATCTAAATATGCCAGGATGTCATCGGTGCAAGCTCTTTTACGTGAAATATCACTTACCAAGAATAAGTAACCGTATAACGCGTTTCTCCAGAAAAAAAAAAGGCAAACGAAAAATCCTGAGTGCCAAGTACTGGCGAAGAAATTCCTGGATGAATTTTAAACCGCGGCTTCAAGATGTCCTCATTTTCAATTCTCGGGACTCGACGAATTTCCTTCGAATATTCTCAAGGTTTCCACGTAGCCATTTGTTGTCTATAAACCGCATGCACCGATTAGTCAGAGAATCAGATCACATAACATCACGTATGTTCGGAAAAATAATTTTAGCATATTATACTCATACCTCAGTTTCCAGTGATTTAAAATTACCAGCCAGCGTGCTTTTTCAGCTGCGACGCGATTCAAAAAGCTTGCCTACGTTTTTACTTTTCTCCTCATTTTTTATTATTTTTTTATTTCTTGCGGTACAGATTTCTTTAACATTCGAGTACAAAAAATCTAAAATTCCCCGAGTATGTCTAGCATAGCGAGTGCGTCCCATATCGATAAATTTAAATGACACAATTTCAGAAAAAGAAAAGAAAAAAAAAGCATCGGTGCAGATTTATGGAATTCGGAAAATTTCACAAATCTCTTATGGCAAATATATACCTATGTATAAATTTTTCTACCGACGACCACCCCGACCGTGGGAACATGATATAAAATCGAAGAGAGAAAGAGAATGAATTTTTTCATACGTACGAATAGAAGCGAGCTCATCGCCCACGTCCTATATTCCGCGGTATAATACAGCTTACTGGTTAAATAAAATTATTCTATTTTATCCATAGAAAAAAACGCTTCGAGAAATTATTTGCATTTAAAAATTTACACAAAAAATTAGTAATCTCCTCGCTTCGGTATGAAATCGTGAGACCGTAATGAAGGTAAATACAATACCTATAGCTGCGGTACATCGCGAGTAATTAATTGTCGCAGAAAACAATCGAGGACGCATTACTGTCGGGATATGATAAATCTTCGCTCAAAATTCATCATTCGATAAATATCTAAACCTCCCATTAAATTAATTACTTCCAATATACTCGAGTATTATGTATTATCTAAATTACAGCTGTCACTTTCGCCGATCTATACCTACTCATCGTAGTATTTCCTATCTCTGAAAAACGACCCGTATACAAACAATTTATATTCAGACGTTTATCAAAACCAGTAGCCTAATACCGATACTAAAACCTTGACCCACTAGGGAGTTCAGTGACGGTTTGAATTTAACATTCCCAGATAAAAAATTCTATTAAAACACCGACTACTCCGAAGTTAAAACGGTGGGCGGATTTTCCTGTTGCGATACGTAACTGGAATTTGTAATTCTCAAAGAATATCGTTTATATAAAAAAAAAAAAAAAAAAGACAGGACAGAAAAGAAAGAGAAAAAAATTTATGTTTGACGTGATTTTTCGATCGAAAGATATTCTTAGCTCAGATATTACCCGGAAGGAAATTGAAACGTCGGAAGACAGAACGAATATTTGTACGATACAAAAAAAAAAGAAAAAAACGGCGGGTAAAAAAATTTAATCCAGAACTCACGCGTTATATTATAGTATATGATATACGTGAAATCTTGAATGGACGAACGTTCTCAGGCTGTTTGATTTTTCCGATGTTGTTAGATTTTTTTTTTTCACTCTTTACTTCCGGTGGGGTAAAACTGGATGAAAACTGCAAAGTCTTTTTTCAAGTATATAAAATAGATAAACTCTCGAAGTAACTTTTCTACGTATACGACCCATGATAGTTCTTCATACGTGGTCCATAAGCAGTTTCACATATTTGTGAATAACTTTTTCACGATTCGTCGGGTCGAATGGGTTATGGAGAGTTCGATTCACCGGAAGTTTAGGAGCGATCGAATAAATATTACCAACGAATGTAAAATAAATGGCGAATAAAAATCTGGTGAAAAGTTCGAGTGAGTTTTACTTATATTTTATACGAAATGAGCAAACACTCGCGGTTTATTATACCGTAGGTCGCTATGAGTAACTATGCGAGATAAGCCTAGAATCTGGTCCTGGGCTTTCAACCTCTTAACCTTTAGCAAGATAATTGCGTCGCGTAAACACGAGAGTTAGCTAGCTAGTCTCGGTTATCCTCATTCTCCTTAAGGAAATTCAATCCCCTTTAACGGAAGCTATGGATCTCTTGAGTTCCAGAGTATACATATAGCTATGTCTGTACATATAGAGACCGGAAAGTGGCAAAGCCGAAACGCGTCTAGAATAATCTATCGGGATACAGATCCGATACAATAAAAAAAAAAAAGAAAAAAAAAATCTATTTATACGTATCCTCTCTGACGAAAAAAAATGTATAGGAATCGTCCGCAAAGATATCCCCATACGATATCTTCGCTATAATACCGACGTCCGACCGACGTACGATCGACGAAGAGAAGAAAGAAAAAAAAAATAGAAAAGCCAGAGGGGGAAGAAAAAAAAAAACGACGGGGGGTGAAAAACTTATGTACGTACGATTGGAGAATATTTTGACAAGGGAAACCCCTCGGAGATGGGCTCTTAAAGTGAAAAGGAAAAGCTAAATAGAAACCATCGGACGATTTACCAGAGTAACTACCCTCTGGCCAACCATTAAATTTCAAGGGCACGCGAAAACCCTCCTAAATACTTTTTACCAAATATTATATCTATACAGAGCTTAAATCCCACGGCGCAACCTGAATGTGAAAGCAACAGTTCAGGACCAATGAATCTGCTGATAGATACGACGAGGGAAAAAGAAAAAGAAAAAGAAGAAGAAGAAAAATAAATTGAAATAAAAAAAAATCGATCATTTTTAATAGAAAATTAATAGAAATATGGTGGTAACGGTTATAGGTTATACAGTCTTTTAACGTTAATTTTGTTGACCTTTAATAACGTAAATTTTTATGCTTCTCGTTTATATTACCCTACAAAAAGAGAGCGAATCGCGGGCGCGATCAATTCCGAGGATTAATTACCACCTCGTTAAAGGGAAAAATTTTACTGGACTAAATTTATTATCCACTTTGCGAATCGTATAATTCGTATATACTATAGTTATACCTAGGCGGGTAATATGAGTTTGAAAAATTTCATCGTTCGTGGAATTAGAGTTCCGCCGATGGTAGTAGTAGGTATACGTAATAACTTTAATTCCTGCAAATAGATGGAAATTTTATTCAAGACATATATGAAAACTACACTCTACCTAATATCACACCGTATTCGCGGCCAATGGCCGCGCGCCAACTCTTTTTGTTTTAACCGCGGAAAATAGAAAGATAAAAGAAAACAGAAAAATGAAAACCGTATAGGAAATTTCTATACTCGCGGGGATGCGTGAGCGAACGAATAAATGGTTAGAGAATGAATGAATGAATGAATGAATGAATATTTGGAATCGAGTCGATGTTAGCCGATATCCCCAGTTAACTTCTATCAAACGAAATGATATATATTGCAATCCCCTCTGAAACCTGCACTCCTTTACCCGAATAAATGTGTCCTTAGGGCGATTCGATCGATCCTCCGCTCGCAATCCAAAAAAACCCATAAAGAAATTGCTCAATTTTATTATTAATTTCATTTTCTATTCAACGGGATCGAAAGAGAGATCGAAACGGTGTGCCGACAGGGACGTGAATTATAATTTGCAATATCTCCGAACGAACTTATATTTCCTCGAATTAATTCGTGCACGCAAAATCACAGAGGAATGGAAAATTTGAATTTTCTCTTGATCTGCTCGGTGACTTTATGCGTCCCCTGGAGATTCACCCTTCACGGTCCAACGTTGAATAGATTTTTTTGTCGGTTCGGTCGTTTGATGGTCACGAGATGCGGCACGCGATTCGTATATTCCCCTAACATGGGACTGACGACGTCCTTTTGTTGAAATTCAAAATCGAAGATCGAAAATTTTCAGCGACTCGACTTTCCAACGTATAAGTGAAAATCGTCCCTCGAGTCTTGTATTTTTTCCCCCACAAAACAAACTCCCTGGATATAAAATTTTTCAAGATATATACAACATCGATGCGGAAATGAAAATTCACTCGCATTATAATACGTCAACTTGCAATAAAAAATAGTAAAAAAATCCTTCGCTTTTTCCCGTATCATTACCTTATCCTAACATGTGATTTTCCATCACCGAAATGGAATCGTGAGCATTTGTTATAAGCTATATATAAGTCGGTGTAGTAGAATACTGCATATCGGAATGAGATCAACGGTGAGGTATGATATGGATGATTTGATAAACGATCGATGAAATAGCGATCAACTTATTTATCCGTCTATTATAGAGAATTGTTGTCAGCGATATTTTCAAGTTAGTCGGATCAGAGACGATGCAATGCGATCCGTGGAATGGTTTTTTCTCGGTTGAATTATTTCAAGCTAATTCCACCGCCGATTCGAAGCGACTGGCATCCAGCCAGGCTTAGACCTACCTATTTATTTTATTTCATATTTATTTATTTTTATTTAATCATTTTTTTTACTCTATCTTTTCTTTTTCTTATTCACCACGAGCCTATCGTAATTCGACGAATAAAATTGTGTCAGTAGTACAATGTGCGCGATCGTGGAATGGGTGGGTTGATACTCGAAATTGAAAAAACTCAGTCACGAATGCATTTTAATCGGTCTAATTTTTTTTTTTCATTTTTTATTAGTGAATATGCTGTAGAAATAATTTTACCATCCGCCATGTTCGTTCACGCTCGCCTAGTTGATTGAAAAAATTATTTTATAGTCGGTGAAAAATGTATATAATTAACGAAAAATTACCTGCCAAAATATGAGAAAATATGGCATCGTCAAAGTTCAAGTTTTTTTTCCCCCTCTAACGATATGGGATAATGATAGTCACGGGTGTCGAGATCAGGATTTGTGACTTCCGTGAAATATCACATTGATGTGGATTAACACGACTTTTTGGATGTTGAGCAAGGCCTCAATCGAAAAAGTGTCCATCAACTAGGTATAATATTCATGTCCGAAGCGATATCGCGAGGCTATTCAAATGTTTTCAAACGAGGTTATATCACATCGCGTCGCGAATCCCAAGCGACGAAAAATCCCATTCCTTGAATTTCAAACGAAGCAATCACCCGATTTTTTTACACCTCAAAGACTCGATTCGCCATTATTTTTATTTATTATTAATATATATACATATCTCGTTAAATTTTCTTCGGAGAATACCTCGAGGAATATTATGTACCTATACCGTGTATACATTTACATCGCGTAATTCAGTCGACCTAAGAAAACGGACGACCAGTTATTACATAATGACTAATTAGACGGCTCACAATGAGCCCGAAATATTAACGAAGCTGTCCATTTGCTCAGCCCTTCATGCGACGTAAAGGGCTACGCAGTAATTGACTGTAAAATGCTCGACGTTTATCTCCGTGGCTATGTGAGTATCCAGCTTTCTCTTTCTGAGGGCCCAAAATTGATCGGGGCCTTCTAATTAGCCGCCATGAACAAAGCGGTGTGAAGAGTATCGTACCCCGTTCAAAAAAGTAGCCAGTACAATTTGTCCTTGGTAAATTTTTTTCTCATCTTCACTCATTTCGGAAACAAACAATAATCAAAAGTATAACTGCTTAATCGAAAATATATCCCTTTCGTACATTGACATGGCTCAAATAATCCTTACAAGGGAATCGCGAAGGGCAAAAAAAATCATCACTTCTCCATACATGTGCAGGAATTCGATAATAAGAAACGACGTATGTATAAAACGAGAAATACCGCACGTCCACTAAACTCGCTAGGTAATTTCGAAGGTGCACTTGACACGTTCGAAACGTTTATCGAAAATACGAGATCTGGGAATGTGTTTTATCCCATGGGAATTGAATCCGGTGAATTACGAATGGTAACTGATAAAGCGAGTTTTTTTCATCTGCATTTATCGATAGAAATTTCCTAGCGAAAAAATAAATGAATGGTGTTCTTTTTTCCTTTTTTTTTTTTTGTTCAAAATCAAGGGGGAATTCGAGAGCTTTAAATGGCGGAGCTACAGGATATTCTGAAACGTAATGACCCAACCTGACCCACTACGATAAACCGAGGATTTGATCTCATAGTTTATTTTACCCTGTAATCACCACCCTAGACTACATGAATAAATTACCCATGATTATTCGATGATAGCAAACCAGTAAATTAGCCTAATTGAAGGTTTTAATTTAAACAGATTTGTTTTTTTTTCTCTAAAGAAAATACGTCAAACTGAATCCGTGCGATTTGATTACATTCTGAAAAGAGAGAATAAAATGAGATTGATCACTTTTTTTTTTAAATTTAGTCGTGGTCCTCAACAATCGATCAAGACGTGTAGTTTCATAAGCCGTGCAAACTGTATCGATTGAATCTTCGTCGGTCTATCGATCAAATTGTTAGCGATAAAAGACATCACCCACACGTTCAGAATTAGGGTAGGTATTAAATTGGGGGTGGGGGAAAATTAGAATTTGCTCAAGTAATATCGAATCGATTGACGTGTCAGGTTCGTCAAATGTTCTCAATTAGTTTTAGTCTAATTAAATTAATTTCAACTTCATAACAGAGTTTCTCAGTACAACGGAATCAAAGGTGACTCACCTCACAATCAATCGCGTGGGAAGATATTGAATGAATAAACGAAACCCAATACCTGCAAGGTTAATAATATAATTATTAAAATGCATGAAAAAATATTAATAAAATCAATATAGCGAGAATTGATCTCACATAAAAACAAAAAAACCATTCATTATAAAATGTTCATTAAAAGAACATTAATTTATAAAATTTCATCTCGCGATTGTTTTTTTGTTTCTATATCTATCTGTTTTTTATCATTTTCCAGAAAAACCGTGCTCCGCAGTTTTTTCAAATATTGTCAGAAATTTGTGTAAATTAACAAAAATCATCATAGGGATAATTCGAAGCTAAGTTAATGCGTGACTGCTCTAGCGAGTCGAGACGATAATTGATAGAAATAAATATAGAGGAAAGAAAAAAAGCAGAGTCATTAAGTTGGGCGTGGTTATTGATACACATCAGGGTGGGTGGTAGGAAAGACCGCAGAATTATTATAGAACTTTGTAGAGAAAAAAGAAAAAGAAAAAGAAAGAGAGAAAATAGAAGATATCGAGATAAGAAAATCCCAGTCATTATTAGGGGGAGAAAAAAAAAAGGAAAGGAAAGGGAGAAAAAAAAAGGGATAAACTTGTTACTCGATGCGAAAAATTGGACAGTAATAGATTTTTCTGACGTATGTTGTACGCACCTATCCAATTCCCTCTCGTAAATTTTATCAATTCAATGTTATTCTTCGCGTGGATATTTAAACGGAGTTGATAGGGTGATTTTTGCGGGATCGATCGACGCTGAACATCTCAGATCAATAGTCCTGCATTTTGATATCGTATTTTCAAATCCACGACTGCCAGGATATCAGGGAATATCCTTTTTCTTCTCCCATCGCGGGTTCGAGTTCTTCCAACATTTATCCACGCTCGTTCGTGTTCCTTATAAAATTTTCAACGGGAACACCGATGTATTCATAGACCCATTCGAAACAATAACTTATCAATAGTTATCAAAAATATCCTCTAGATATGGGTGTACGTGCGTTACCATGTGTGCGATACATTATAACGCCGGATTGATATTTATACGCAGAATCTTCCGGTAGTATTTTACATCACACTTGTTATTCGAACATCGTGCACGAGCTATTTGCTATTCGATATATTTCAATGCTTGAATTTGATTGGATATTTATTCTCTTTTTCATCATTACCGCATATCATCGTAACAACCATTATCATCACCGTTATCTAATTTTTATTTTTAAAACCCGAATAGATTTTCTCAATTATGTTTGCCTTTGAAATTCTCCCACTCGTTAAAAGAATTGCACTCGACGTATCTCATGCGGCAACGTAGATATAAAGCGTAAGTATAATATTACCAATGAACTTTATAACTCACTTACTTACTCCCTCGAGACCTTGACAATGTAATTTTCTTTCTCCATCGTTCCTGCAGCGCGTTACTTTCGCTCGAATTAACCACTGGATGGCCATTTGTATCCGGAAATTATGGAATAAAGTTTTCCAATATTTCTTATTAATTGGGAATCCTCTACCGATCGCGTATATGGGGTCCCTCCGGTAGAAGGGACAAAAAAAAATCATTAATAATAGAAGGAAGAAATAAAAAACAAACAGATTAGATTGATCGATCGACACCAGCTGGTCTATACGTATGTGTGTAATATATGTATACGAAACTACCGGAGTTATGTCAATAATTTCTGATGAATTTGTCTCGTGAAATTCTTTACTTATACAGCTGGTTCGGTAAAGCTATTCATCACAGAAGTTACAGGTATGTAAATTACCGTATGACAGATAATAAAAATTCCTCCTACGGCTAGCCTTCGCTTATCAGTAACGGCACGTAGTCACTTAGCCGCAAATGATTACACAGCCGTTAGCGAATATGTGTATGAGGTATACACACGTATGTATGGATACGCATATATCTATATATACACACATCATACGCCGTAATATTTGAACTTGGCTGGCACGCAAACTTGATATAATTTCCTAGTTTTGCAAGCGCGTCACTTCCGTCAAGATTCTCGCGGCTAGACCACCGCGAGTGATTTCTTTCTTTCTTTCTTTCCTTCCTGCCTTCCTTTTTTCTATTTTTATCATCGTTTTTTTCTCAGAGATAAAACGCCGCGCGAAGGTTAGCTCCTTCTCGGGGGCGAGGCTCTAACTTTCACGGTATTATTATACTTGAATTATACCGAGATTTCTGATATTGTAAAAAAGTACGTCATCGTCCATTTTCTGCTTTATATACTTATACCTACGTATATACGTACCGTACGTACTTACCTAATATTATACTTATACGTATATATTGTAGGTGCTCAAAAGTTTTTAAATAGAAAACTTGAGGAACGACGTGACCGGCGGCCCTTCGTCGTCCTCGCTTTAATTCCTCTCGGATGTTGGCCCTGCATATCTATCCGCTCCGAAGAGTCGAAAGAATTCAAATTATCCAACATGAGAAGTATAAGATGAAAAAAATTAAAAAAAAATAAAATTAGAAAAAATAAAATGACTACATGATTTTTTTTCTTTTCAAAGCGTAGGCGTGCTTCGTTTCCATCATCGTAGTATAATGATGACACGCGCGCATCCCGATTAAAACGCGAAAATTTGATCGTTAAAATTATAAATCGAAATATTTTCTACGATATTTGCGAAGAAAATGAATGTGGTCAAAAGTTTATTCTTGTGAAATTCAAACGTTAACTGCCTTTGGAATTTGAGGAATGATTTCAGTTTTAGAAACATACCTATATTATTCTATATTAAAACCGTACGCGTGATCTCGTAATCCTACGAATGACAATTAAAATTAACATGACAAAGCGTTAAAAACTTTGCGAAAAATTCCAGCCGGTTAGATTTTCTTCTTTTTTTTTTTGTCTATTTCACGTGTAGATATTACCGTAACATGGCTTTACTTTTAACAATTATTATACATATGTAAAAATGAAAAATGAAATGGAATAAAAAATAAATTTATTCACAAAGAAATAGAATTATATTTGTTTAAAATTCTAGGCGATGGCCGACGTTGTCTACGAAAGGCTAAATCTGGACAGCTGATCTCGAACGAACGATAATTATACACGACCTATTCCAAACAGGGGCAAATCGAGTTAGAAAGTAAAGATCTCCATCGCAATAAAAAGCCAAAGGAAAGAAATAATGGAAAACAAAGAAACTATTACTAGAAACTGCACATAAAAGGTCGCTCTGGTCCCAGTCCCGCTCGGTTTAAGGAGTGCAAAATGCAGACAGGATGAAGCAATTGAAATTTTGAAACAAAAAAACCAAAATTAATAAAAATGTTTCCTAATCACGCACACCTATGAATAATTATTTTCGAGAATTTTTTTTTCCCCCATGCAACTTAATATGAATCGCCCTTATCGAGCAGCTATTAAAACACCCACGCGTATGACGATGAACTTTAATTCTATGACGTCCAAAGATGACCTCAAACAGATGACCCTACGAAAAAAAAATCAAACATGATCTCTTTTTTTATTCATTCATTGCAATAAAAACGATTATACTGGACAAATGTGGTTGAATAACTTTACATTCGTGTTACATTATTGGTAGATATTTTCGGTACAAGGTATGACATACATGAATTTTAATTTTAAAGTTTTATATTTCTTTAAAATTAACTTATTTCTTATGTCGTTTTCTTATTTTATTTTATTTTTGTACGAATCGTTTGAATAAATTAAATACAAAAGTTTCTGTTATCGCTGTATAAATTCTTTTGTTATTGTTACATAGGTATTCCTTTGTCTCTCTTTTCCGTTGTACGATATAATTTGGGAAGAAAAAATAAATAAAACAAAATGTTAAACAAAAAACGAAAAGAGAAAAATATTATTATAATAAAACTCAGGTACACGTATACGTGTAAATGTACGTGATTTTTCAATGAAGTACATACATGTGTATACGCGCTTTTTATAACTCCACAGTTATTTCCATTTCATACAAAAAAAAAGAAGAAAAAAAAAGAAATTTCAATAACAAATAATAACTCGCGCCGCGATGAAGAGTGGAAATATTTGCTGACAAACATTACCTCCAATTTACGTAACTCAGATCTAATATACCACCCAGATCTCGTAATAGTCTAAGTCACCAGATAAAACCAAAATCAAAAAAAAAAGAAAAAGAGGAAGAAAAAAGAAATAATTCGACAGACATGCAAATTTTATTTTTATCTTCACTTAACGTTAGCTCCAGTTATACATATTCATCCCCTCGAATCGCTGCGCCCTCCATAGTTTTGGAAACTGAATGAGAAGAGAAGAAAAAAAAAAATCAAAAACCAAAAAAAGAAAGAGAGAAAAAAATCACCGAGTTCCCGGAAGCGGAGGTACAGTTTACCTATACCTATAGTACTATAAGTATGTGCAAATCGCAAGAGTGGAATGCCAATATTTGAGTTCACTTCTCAGAGACGTTCAAGTTTGCAGTCAAAAGCCACTCATTACTACGTTTACTCCAATCCTAAAATCCTCGAAACGCTACCGCATGGGCTTCACGGTTTCAAATTTACTGCTTCGATAAAATAGATAAGGCTGAATGAAGTTACGAGAACAAATGCAAAAAAGGCGGTCCGAGTGCAGCGATGAAGGGATATGGAGCTTTTTTTCACCTTTTCTTGTTCGTTTTTTTCGCCCACGGACTGGAAGCAGTTTTGCAATTTTTTTCTTTTTTTGTTTCTTCTACCAAAACTTTTTCGCACCAATTTTTTCTATGTTTACTGCGGGCAATGGAGTAGAAGTAATAAAATACTTTCCGGTAAGTTTCTTTGATTCCATATTTTTATTATTCTCCCATCATATAATATATAACGTTATATATACCGAGCATATACTTAGGAGCAAAATTTCGGGTACATTAATCGACAATCGATATCATAAGTTCCAAATTGATTTGAATTTGAGGGTCCTCGGAGGACTACGCTATACGCGTACAGAGATAGAAAATGGCGACCGTCCGTGCGTATACTGGAATGCTGTTTTTTTTTCTTCATCGATGATTCGATGGAAAATAATAAAAACTTTTCAATAATCAGCTAATAACATTTTTCACACTTACGCGATACATATTATTTAGTCTTTCACGTTATACATTTATGAGGAAAATATATAATTAGTTCTGCAGAACCGCGCGCGGGTTCTCGATGAAACCATCAAAGGATGTTATACACAGGTTAGTCGTGTAGGACGCGCAAATTGCAAATTGCAATAACAATTATTAATGACCATGCACCTTTCGACAATTCATTACTAATGAAACGCGAAAAATGTATTTATTTTTAAAAGCTCTATACTTCGATCTCTTCGTCGTATATAAGCTCAATTAACCGCGTATTATATTTACGGAGTTTATAAAATAAACTATGCAGTTGTGATAATAAAATGCATCCGACGGACGTTTTGTATGTAGTTATAGACGTACACAGGTATGTATATTAACCATCGTTGCAGTTGGTAAACTGTCACGTAAATATTATTTTCCTAAATATGTCTTCGACTAAAATACATCGCGTTTTAGTACATCGAATGTAACTTAATATCCTTATCCAACTACCAAGTCCTCGATGTATATCGTCGGTTATAAAATCAATTTTATTTTATTTACCCTTATAAAGGGGAAAAACTTTTTCTCTCGCATCGTCGGTGCGTTCGAGTTGCAATAAACGTTACAAGTAAAAAAAGAAACGAAACAAAAAACACAATGAATTTCTCTTATCTTTTTAACATAACCTCAACACTTATAGATAAAAATAGAAAAAGAAATAAAAAAAGGGAGAGAGAGAGAGCAATGAAGAGAAAAAAAAAAAGGATATAAAGGGACGAAGTTTTTTTACACCGCACGTACTATCGTATATGACGTAGTATAAATTCTTGGAATGTTAGAAAGATCAATTGACCCTCCTTTTCTCTCGTTTGTTAAGATCATTGAGAAATAACGGAGAATATAAATAAAAGGGGGCGAAGCTATTGAACAATAAACTTGTTGACAGCAGGTTCCCTCGCGTCTAGAATTATATGCGTTACAAATAATATGTGTTGTATGTGCATAATATATGCACAATGAGTGAATCATTTTAAAGAATAATTTTTCTCGCGTTCAACAACAATAGTAATAACAATGATAATAATGATAATGATAACAACGTCGTAAGTGGTGTGTGAGGTCGCGATCATTAGCTCGTTACGATCGGTACATTCAATGATTTTATTAGCGTTATTACGTTCCAAGGGTGAAGATCAGTGACAGTTTGATTTCGCGGACATAAATTCACGTAAATTATACTGGATATATGTACGATTTAAAGTCTAAAGAAACATACATGTGTACGTATATTAGTTTGGTTGTAAATCAGTAAAAAAAAAAAGAAGCTCCGCCGTTTTCTCGAAATTTATTCATTTAATTTTGTTTTCTTTCATTTTTCATTAGAAAGAAAAAAGTACGATTCAAGTCAGTAACGAAATAGGAGGGATTTTAAAAATCGTATAGAGAAAATTGTCGCTCCGCTCAGTTAAATGGAGGTGATGTAGTGCCTGACGAGACGTATTGTACGTGTAACGTATAGGTATCCAAGTATACAGACGTTTACGTGTATACATATATTGGAGCAAAGAAGAACGGATAGCCAGAGATAGGAGATTGTGATAGACGTTATTCGGGCGCCCAGCCAAATATTTCAAGTCCGTTGAGTAAGAAGGATCTGAGTGAAAAAAAATTCATGAACATCTACCCCGCGTCACCCGCCTGCCGAGGGTAGTCAACGTCATTGTAAATCTTTTGTCATCGACTCAATCCGCGAGCTTTACCCCGCGGCTCGCCGCGCAGTTTGGTTAATTGTTTTTTTTTCTCTTCGTTTTTTCAACGTCGAAAATCACCGCGGTGCATCGCGGAATGCGCAGAATATATGGAGAACATCCAATTGTTCATAAATACGGAAATTTTGGAATTAAAAATAGAACGGAGGTTGTGAAAAAAAAAAAATTTCAAACGTTTTAAAGGCTGTCAACGCTAAAGTGTTGATATCTATTTTTTGAGAACCGTATATGGCGAAATATATTCGCGGTTTTCCGTTTATCAGCGACAAGGTTAAGATCCGCAACTGTTCGTAGGAAAATGGAAAGAAAAAAAAACCAGCATTCTGGGATGACTCCTTCTTGGAGGACCAGAACGCGAGCAACGCGCGCCAAATCCCCACATCCCGATATCCCGGCGTCCCGACGACGTCCCGGAGTTCGCCGGCCGTCAGTACGCCGTCCGCGCGCACGTTGCCAGCACCGCCAACCGTCGATCACAGCGGTCAAAATTTGCTATAAGTATAACAGAATCAAAAGTGTTTGACATTCGGTAGTGATTGTGTGCGGACCGAAGATATTTCTTATCTTGGTTTTCTCTCGATTTTAAATTTTCGAAGAGATTTCTACCCCTTATCGCGTCTGCGGGCGCGTGATAATTTTTCTTCATCTCCTACCGGAAGTAGGCGAAGAATTTCTTCACTTTTTTTTTTTTTAATTTGACTATGAACACTTTCGTTCTACGCATCGAATTCTTCTCCAACGCAATTTTTTCACAAGTGAAAATCTGCCCAGAGAAAAAAAACCGGAAAAATTAAAAAGCAAGAAGAACAAAAAATAAGAGAAAAAAAAACGTGAGTTACTGCATATTATACAATATATATTCGTATTATATTGGGACAGAAAGTTTTTACACACGCGTTTTTTTTATTATAACTTGGCCTCACGAGCGGTGCGGGAGTTTGCTGGACAAGAAACAAGATAAAAGAAGAAAAAATAATAAAAAAAACAAAAATCCTCCAACCAACAAAAAATAATGATAATGACGATAAAGAAAAAGAAGAAAACTGGTCGGTGGCGTGTGAAAGTTTCACTTAACTTATATCTTGGACACGAGATTATATCAAAATGACGTTGAAAGATCTGAAACGCGACCCTTATACTTACGTTAGTTTCCGTCATTTAATCAGCGTATAATTGGACTCCTAATTTTCGGTGATGATAAAATTAATTATTCACGTCTTGTGCCGTTAGCTTTCGTCATCGAGTTGATATCATTGATAAGAACGATTCTTATACGTTTTTCTGAGAAATTATTCATTCGTCCATCAGCATTTCTATGCATGAAGACGAAGTAGTAAAATCTCATACGTATCAGACGCGATTGGAAAACTGTCTTACTGCCGGTGCAGCGGATTGTAAAATGTCACGAGATGCAGTGAAAAAGTTTTATATTAGGTATAGAGACGTAGAAAGATTCAGAAAAATATTCTCACGTTATGTATAACAGAACTTCCACTTTTGAAATGTTGCTATTTCTTTCAGTGGTTTTTTTTCGCTCTTTTTCAGAATATGATCATTTCCGTCTGAAGACCTTTTGCCTTTACCTTATACACCTCGGGTTCACTCGCATTATAACGTTCGTGTGTTATAAAATAATATATATTCTCTAAAATTCATATCATGTATACAAATATACCCATATATATAATGTACCTCGCGGAATAATCAGTTTTGTAAATTAAAATTCATCGAGCAACGTTCATAAACAAAGGCTCACCTGAAGTCTGAAGGATAATTTTTACTTTTCTCTTTTTTTTTTTTTCTTTTATATAAAGGTGTATGTAATTTATAAATTACACAATATGCAGTCAAATTTGTTACGAAGTTTGAATGATAATTTTCTTTCATTCATCGCCGTAACTATCGTATAATATATCAGTGCATTTCTTTAAACTCCGCTGCGAGAATGTCTGCAGAGAGAAAAGATAAAGAGAGAAGAAAAAAACGAAGGAATTTCTCAAAATGAATTTAGCCATATTATATATAGATCTGTAATAGGTATTTAACACGCGACTTATAATTTTCAACGGGGCGTCGCGCCGCGTCGCGTCGCGGCGTCTAAATAATCTGCAGGGCAACGAAAAGCTGTCAACGGCAATATAAGTGGGGATAATAGTAATCAAGATTTTCTCGACAACTAAAATTAGTTTTCTTATTCCTATTTTCAATTTTTCTTTTCTCGTTTTCATTTCTGTATAATTTATATGTATAGTCATAAACGCGGCGGGTATACGTGTGCCTTAAAAAATTAATTGGACTTGCACAGCGTTCTTCGGCGAAACAATTGAGGTCTGGAAAATTCTTGAGTGTCTTATGTAACGCATTTAAGCGTCAGTTTCAGAAGTAAAAAACAGAAAAAAAAAAACCCAAGAAATAATCAAATAATAATAATAAAAAAAAAAGTGTCCCATATGCGTCAATGTGTCTTATTCCACATAGAAATTCTTCACTCTGTCACAAAATGTCTGCCTGTGTCTGCATCCCTCGGGGCAAAACCCTGACGATTCTCAATTTTCAAATGAAGCTTCCCAACGAAAAGTCCGTTTCATTTTTGCCCCGCGGTCCGTTTCGCCCCACTCTTATCCACGTATAACTTTTGTAAAAAGTTACATCGGGCTTTTTCATAGTAATTTACCCGATCATATTACATTCTACATATGAATATGCGTATATCGATAAGCGAAATATACGAGAAAACGATAACTGCAGATGATCCAGAAATGATAGAGGAACGGACATATATATTTGGTTTTTTCAAAATGATTCTTTAATAAATCCTTGAAAAAAAATGGCTGCCGGCTACCCCGTGCACATCACTTCGATACTTCAATTTTTTTCTCTCTGTCTTTTTTTTTCAATCGAATTTCGCTTCGAAACTCGTAAAGACCATGTAATCGAAATCATTGGAACAAGCTCATGATATATTATACGACCTATACGTTTTATATGCGTTCAAAACAATTATTAGCATAACTAATTTATGTAACGAACGATATAAAAATCAATGGAATAGAATATATTTCGAAGAAAGAAAGAAAAAAAAATCGAAACGTCTTGACTCCACGATCTAGAAGTGAGTAAAATATAAATGTGTGTAGTATTCTAACATCGCATGACCGCAGCTAGACGTGTGAGTTACGCGTAGATATCAAAAATTGGCGGACATAAAAATTTTTTTATAACCCTTTTGGCAATAAAACTCCAAGAGATATTCCCGAAACTGGAGAAATGAAAAAAAAAAAAATTAACGATACAAAAAATGAAGAAAAAATTAAAGAAAAAAAAATAGTAAAAGTATAGTAATGAACGAATTTATATACATTATGTAGCAAATCCTCTTCTTTCACTTTCGACGAAACATAAGTCGTCTATGCATTAACTTATTAGTTTCTGAGAGTTGTTTTTTTTTTCGTTTTTTTTTTTCATTTTTCTCTTATACAGAAAATGTCGTAAAATACGTATACGTGTGTAAGTCGGTGCGCGGGTATGTTAATTGACACGGATTGAGAAAGAATAAAAAAGAGGAGAAAAAGAAAGAAAAAGAAATATCTTCAGATATTCATAAATTCCATCAGTCTCCATATAGGTATGAGGTTATCTACGTGTTCACTTTGATGTTTCGCGTTAGCCTAATCTGCGGAAAGATGCGGCTTTCGAGGTATATGCGGATTATCGTAGAGAAACCGTGAAAGGGCTGTATAACAGCATAGCTTGCTTTTCTTTTCGCGATTATGATATCGTATACAATGAAGATATCTTCCGAGTATAATACCTATGGTATTTTGTGTAATACATACGTTGTATAAGATCTATGTACTTCACGTTCGATGAAGATCCCAGCAGATCGAGCTAGAGAGTCCGAAATAGTGCAATGTGATATATCACAGGGTGTGAATCCCGCGTTCGTTCCTATAACGTAAATTGCTTATACGGAAGTGACTATAAATTATTGTATAAACGATAAATTTGCAATTCAAGAACGTGCAACGCTCGGGTATTCCGATCTGGAATTAATTAAAACCTTTTCGTTTGTTCAGCTATATCTTGCGGCATCCGTCGTTAAACATTCTCAGATATACACGCGGATATTATACTATGTGTATATCAGGTTAGACAACCTAATGTACGGAATTTACACGTATACCAAATTCTCGGTTCTAAGGATATACCGTAGGTATAACACAGATATTTTGACGTCAAACCAAAAACCTCCCTTTGCATGCGTATTTTAGGTATTCGCACCGCTTTGACGAACATTACAGACGCAACTCTTCGCTCCAACTACCGCACGTAGCAAACTACCCGAAATTTCCTCTGACAATTTTCTGTCGCGCGAAAAAACATTCATTGAGTGTAGATTTTTGATTTTCATCGATATACACCGAAACATTTTTAGTGATAATATTTCAAGTTGTGGAGAAACATAGAGGTACATGCGGTAAATGTTATATACTCGGTCGTTTATTGGAATTCCCAAAACCTTTATTCTTTTTTATTTTTTTCAATTTTAAAATTCCCCAATTTAACGTACATACCTTATACCGCGAGCCATGCAGCTTTGATATTTCAATCGTTTTTCGTATATCCTACAACACTGTAGTCTATATAAAGTTGGAAAAATCGATTCGATTCTCAGTGAACTTTTCAAAGCTACGATGCAGCTCGTTGCTCTCACATACCGTTACACAGCATATTAATAAGGAAGATGAAAATCTGAATCTTTGAACTATAAAAAATTAAAATAGAAAAAAAAAACTTGACTTACGGATGACAA
This sequence comes from Athalia cordata, assembly GCA_963932425.1. NCBI lineage: Eukaryota > Metazoa > Arthropoda > Insecta > Hymenoptera > Athaliidae > Athalia > Athalia cordata. The sequence goes on along the minus strand of OZ010627.1, from coordinate 31,362,965 downwards.
TGTAGAATTTATTGAATTATTAACGTCACTTTCCGGATCGTCGATCCTTCGATATTACAAAAGCGTATACAATTCTATTAAATCACCATATCCCCCTTATATACCTATATCATCCTGCGGAGGCCGTATAAAAGTGTACCGGAATAAGTAAAGGTTATGCGTAAGACGTCCCGACCTTATAAAAAGTAGTATATACCTATGTGTGGATATACTCGGTATATATTTCGAAAATTTTACCCTGCAATCCCCCGAGCTTTACTCCTGATACTTTCACTCACTTATATCCATAACCAAACCTGACCCAAAGTCTGGAGAATTAAGCACTGAAAAATCCGTCGAACCGCGAAATCTATAGCTGGTGAACGCTGACCTTACCCCCTGAAGAGAGAAAAAAAGAAAGCCAAATAAAATAAAATCTTTGCAGGGTAAAAAGGCTTCCCCGGCTATCAGCTATCACTTTCCCGACTCGATCTGTAGCCCTCTTTGCGTCTCAATAACTTGAAACTTGCCTTCTCCGTGAACGAGGTTCTTTTTCGCGCCCTTCGCGTCTCGGTGTATATATAAAGTACGTAAGTACCTAATGCGCGGGGTTAAAAAGAGAGAAAAAAAAAAAGAAGAAGAAGAAGAAGAGACATTTTTATATCCACTCGCCGCGCTCTCATCGATATTCGCAACAGGTTTGAACGACCTACGGATTCAGCAGGGCGTATCGTCCTGCAGGTTTTAGCGCTCGAATTCACACCGTTAATGTAATTTATAACGTTTAGTAGTCGCTTCAGCGTTTTAAAGAAAAAGTCTCTCGCGTCTCTTACCGCACCTCCATTTATTTTATTTTATTTTATTTTTATTTTTTTACTCAGTACTACTTAAATTCCATCGCGACTAAATTACATATTATATACGTCAAGATAAACGGATGACGCGCGCGTACAACGCATGTCGCGATCGGACGCGTATATCCAAATCAAGAAAGTTAAACTCTGCACATATGTCAAATTAAAGACGCGCCGCGTGTATATCTAAAAATTATATTCAATACATGTGTACACAGCTACATGCAGTTACAAACCGTTTACATTCGGCCAGCCCCGAAAAGGCTGTAGAAAGAAAGTTTGAATCGTGACGATATAACGACGACGTTATTGTATCGTGCATCGTAATGTTATGTCCAGTCGTTGAAATCCCTTCTCGCATGTATACCTATTATACCTTATTTTCCTCTATATCTTTATTCGCCCCTCCACATTACTCAATAAAAGAAGACAAGGTATTGTACTGGATATTCAATTCACTACGTAATTCTATACCAGATGTATACCCAATAATTATTGTCACGAGCAGTTGAAACGATGTGGTATACGTACCCGTGTACAAAGCATAATATCAATCAATTCGAGCGAAATGACATGAAAGCTAATTAGGCCGGAGTCTGTAATTTGCGTATAATATTATATCTGAATGAAACTGTGAATGAATTAGGATTTGTCTCGTGCATTTCTAGGTTCGAAAATTTATCAAAGATGTGAAAAGAAAATCTCAGAGTTCATTTCTCCGAAATTCTCATCGTATCTCGTCTATACAAATATCATTCTTTCGCGTGGTTCAAATACTCCTATTATAAAAAATTTCATACATTCTCATTCCGAGTATATCCCACTTTGCGTTATTATAAAAAACATGTTATATATAACCTACGTACACAATTATTATACGTTTCCTGGAACTTTTTGAGTAAATTTAGTTTTTTTTTGCTTCCTCTGTACACCTCCACCGTCAACCGCCATCATGCATGGGATATAACGCGTCCGCTCCAAAGGATATTTTGAAGGGAAAAAAAAAACAAAAAAAATTAGAGGAAAAGTTTTATATATGTATATAAAAGTAAAACAAAAAGAGACAACGAATGGAGAAAAAAAAAAAAAAGAAAAAAAATTACTTCTGTTAAAAACACACCCCTACCCGTACTAAATTAACCAAATGTCCCTTTCGTTGTAAAGTAAAAACTCCCTCGAGGTGTTTCACCGAATCCAAATCTATATAGGTATACAGCTACGTATCGTGTTTTTTGTTCCTGATGTATTTTTTTGGTTTTCTACAAAAAAAAATTTTATTCCCCAATTCTTTTCTACCTTCGCATAGTCGATGCGATAATCTTCTCGCATGCGCTAATTTAATTAAATTTATGTACGGTAATCGAGAAACTTGTGAAAAAAAAAATCATTGTCACGAGAAGAAGGAAAGAAAAAAACGAGAAGATGAGTTTTTTCAATAAAGAAATGTATAATTATATGATAAAGAAGATGCGGTGAGAGAAATTGCGATATTTGACTTAGAAATCGTTAGAGTTTTTGGAATTTCAGATGCATGATGTATAGAAAGATCTATATAGCGCGGTAACGCCCAAATTTAGAGTAGGTAGCCGAAAATGTTGTTCGGTTTAGAATGGGCGTACGAAAGCTAACCGCCATTTGTCACATATGCGCATATATCGCGTTTATTACTGGAAAGGCACGTGTGTGCTTTTGTCGCATTTCAACCGCGTCATTAAGGCAACGGTGAGAAATTGAAATTAAAAAGAATGGCATAACTGCGGTACGACAGGGAGGGAAAAAAAGATTTGAAAAAAGGAGGAATGATTCACCAGAAAATAAATAAAAGAAATGTTATATACGGAAGATGGATAGCTGTATTCACCTTTAAATATGTATACATATATACCTGCAGTATATTTATTTAACAAGGTGGCCCGCGTACGCCTGGCGACACTGTAAATCAAATGAAAGATATTATTGAACATAGTTATTTCGGTCCTTCACCTTATGGTTGTCGCTCTGCAGCGATCATCGGTATTTAGTTCGATACTTTTTCATATTTCATAAAACAAAAAGAAAAAACAGAGAGGAAAATAAAATCTTACAATTTTCTCGACTACAATCTGTATAACCTGCTACCAACTAATTCGCTTCTTTTTGTTGAACAAAAACCATATGGCCCTACAAAGCTGCTTCGTCAAAGCTTTGAAGTGAGGAGGTTTAAATTTTTCTATTCTGCAGCGCAACATATGCGACGGTTATAGAAATCCTGAACGTTTGTTCCAACGTGAAACGGACCAATTATAGACGATGATTCGAAAAATTATTTCGGAGAATTCAATTTGAACGGGGGATATCGCGAAAAACGAAAAACAGGGAGAAGGAAAAAAGTCACCCTTGCTTGACTCTCAGCGAGATTGAATAATCCGAAAAAGTCGAGAAGTTAACCGCGAAAGGATTCGCTTCAAATAATTTCACAAAAGTCACAGACCGTTTTGACGCGTGCGATCGAAGATTATAAATGATATAACTCGTATACAGATGATAATATAGACACGATTGATGTGCGGAACCCACGTGGTTCATCCGCGTCTATATTCGTATTGGAGAAACGTCGTGTCTCTCAACGTCTCTTCGTGTCAGACATTAAAGAGGCTATATTTATCGGTGTATAATTAGCGGAGCGACTTTAGGTGTTATGTACATACGTTATTCGATTATAACTCCAACGAAACGATTGTCACCGGCTGTAAATGGAGAGAAGATCGTACAAATATAATAACGATTGCTTAAAAAAAAAAAACAGATAGAATAAATTCAAACACGTCGCTCTAAATTCGAAGAATCAACCGCGATAACTTGTCCCACTTAATTATTTTACGCGAAGAGAAGAAAAAACAAAAAAATTAAACTCCAATCGTAAAAGAGCTATAAAATTGTCGAAAGATTGTGCTGCACACGGGTCATCGTATACAGTGAAAAACGACTAGATGAAATTCAACAAATATTTGGAAATTTCATAAACTTTTATCGACATATCTATCTGCAGGGTCACGAGATTCATACATGTATACCTATACCATGTATATTTGGTGACATAGTTCTCCAAGATTCGAGATAAGCGCGCGGTAAAATCTGCGGGATAAAATAATGAGAGAAAAAGAGAAGATGTAGAAAATAAAACAAAAGTATAGAGATGTATAAAAGAGTAGCAAACGAAAGAAGAGGGAAATAAAAAAAAGGAGAAGAAGAACGACAAATCTGTACAGGGGTCAAGGGTTCAGCGAGCGTCGAAAGGTCGGATGGGCGTCTAAAGGGTCAACATCTTAACGTGTTTGCCGAACTGTAAAGACGCTTTCAGTTGTTTCGTAGGGGAAGAAACGAGAGGAAAAAAAAATAACATTGTCATGGTGACACTTTATTCGATACATACTAATATATAGCCGATCCAAACCCTCGCGGGAAGGGCTATAATCTGAAATCATTTTTTCAAATATAGTCAATAGCTTTTTATAACCTTCTCTCCGGAAAGATTCATATGCTAATTCAACCACAGGCCACGATAGGGACGATAAAATTTTTATTGAACATTTTCTTCTTTTTGTTGCTATTGTTTCACGTACATACCCGGGTCCGTTTTATCTTATCAAAGCAAAAACGGCCAGAATCATAAAACATACCTCAGCCTTCCGCGAAAAGATCGTCCGAAATCTAATATTCAATTATTCCTTTGAATCGAAATATCCTTCAGAAATTATCTAAAGACAACTTATAGGAGAAAGAAAAGATAAATTCTACAGAAACGATGCGCGGGCGCCCGGATTTCTAAGATACATGCCTATAGGTACCCATACACGCGTTCGTTCGGGAGAAAAATTTTCGGAGGGAACAAAAATAGAATCATTTAAAACCGAATTTTAGACGCCTCCGAGAGAAGATATCGGAGGCGAAAAATATCGAAGATGCGGATAACCTGCAAGGAAAGACAGCTGAGAAATCGAAAACAAAAAAATCAGTCTCGCTTTTCGGAGACGTTCCATGTAGAATGTTTGAGAATGAAAAAAAAAATGACCAAAAAAGAAATGAGAGAAAAACAAAAAAGAAGAAGCGTAGGAAAAAAAATCTAACGATGTAGAGAGGAAATGAGTTGCAGTACGGAAAATTGTAAAAATCAAAGCAACTTGCACGTTACCTGGAATAGATAATTTCGTAAAGCCAATTTGCATCCTTTACTTGCATTCAGCCGACCTCAACCTGTTGATGAAGGAGTAGAGATAATTTAACTCATACATATACGTCACCTCCGGCAGGTAATTAACCTCGAGGCGATTATATCGAAGGTGCAGTGCAGTGCACTTTTGAGAAGCCTGCAGCGGCATACATTATATATATTCGTACAGATAGCACGCACGTACCTACATATGTATATTCGCGTTATATGGATGATATTAGTAACCGTATGCAAGTGAAGTACGTGCATTAAGTAGACGCGCAAAAGTGAATGAATGCAGCGTGTCACAATAATCTTCGAGGGAATATAATTTTCATAAATAATAATTATTCATTCCACGTATAATAAACAGCTGCCCGCGCAAAGACGTTAATGCGAAAGGTCTTTAGCTCGGTATTAATACGTGCACGTATTAATACCATACCAACACTGCAGATGTGCACTTACGCCGTGATATAAGTTTTTTGCTCTCAGCGGTGATTTTTCAGCTCCCTCTTAATTTTTTTCGATCTTTTTTCTCGTTTCCAACTTCGATCCGCGCGCGTGTTCTGGCACATTTTTCTTCCGCTGATGCGTCGAGTGCAGATACACACGTATTAATTATAAATGTGCAATAAAAGCGACGACAATTCGCCTGATTTGATGATGTGAGAAACATTAGAGTAGCGCGACTGTAATTTGGCATAAAGTACGACTAATTGTTTTGACCGCGTAAATTTATGCCGCTAATCCGCGTGCAGTCTGAGAGATTTCAATTCCCACCATTGATTTTTTACATCGTACTGATATTCATGTGAAAAAACTATGTATTGTTTCCTTTTTAAAAAGGCTTTTTACATTTACATTCGTATTTTATCAGAATTGGCCGTACTATGAAAGGGATATTTTATTTTAGCAGAGCTTTTTTCGAGAAATAAAAAAGAATCCAGTCCGCCGAATAGGAAGTACAAATAGCAATATACTCGAAAGATAAATAAAAGCTCTCCTAATCAGAAGGTATTCCTATATAGCTGTGGCTTTATTATGCATCTTTTGTTTCGCTTTTTCATTCTTAAATACTTTCGAACTTTACATGTACCTACGCTGCTGCAGTTGCATCGCGAGCTTTATTGTTATCGCGAAAATAAAAGAACGCTTGTTTTACATCCTCAATTATGCGAGGGTCCTAATTTACATCGTACAATACCTACTGTTCTTTTTTCTTTTTCTTTTTATAAAGTAACTTGCAATGCGTCTTGTACTATACGATAATCGATTGACGTGGGTATCGCTTGAACGTTATCTCAACTGCAATTTTTCAACTTTAAACTTTAGAGAACCGTATAAGTTGAGCTAGAAATACTTGCGACTTTCCGAAGTAGGTATGCATGTATTGCACGTTACTAACATACCGTATCTGCATATGAATTTCTAGTAGAAAAAAGCTCACTTTTTCTGCGAGAAGAAAATAGAGGGAGAGAAAAAAAAAGATTTCCGCGGTCTTCTAAAGGTTAAAAGGAAAGAATTACCTTTTGTTAAAGTTCACAGACAAAAAGTACGCGAAATATTTACTTTTTTCAAAGCGTAAATATAATCGTGAGAAGTGAAAAGAATTAATCATAAAGATGTATATATATATGTATTTCCTCAGTTAACACGACTCGTATATAAGGTGTAAGGTTGGATATAAAAGTCAGATTTACATGGGTTTTGCCATAAACGGTAAATTAATTCACATAATTTGATTTAATTCAAGAATATAATTACATACGAATCGACATCGTACCTGTGCCTTGAAATAAATAATGTAATAAAAATGGATTTCACAATCGAGCCCGTGGAATAATTATCGAAATTGAAAAGAAATTAAATTTTCCAAAATTAAGCGACGAAGAACGAAGCCTTCGCGAGGATGGAAAATTTCGCGTCTATAATAATTTTCCAATCCGAACAATCTGGTGATTTGAAAACTATAATGATAATGAAAAAAAAAAGTTATAACTGGTTGGTTAGGTTCAATCGAGTCTGCAGAACTGCATGTTCGATAATTCTAGGACATTTCATTTCTGTATGGGAAGATCATCGTTGCACATCCTCAATTTTCCATAATGTATATTACAAATATTATACCAGACACCGTTCGATTAGAGTAAATTGGAAAAAGAGCAATTTAAAATAGATAGCGACATTGGCCGTCCAATCAGCGAATAAATGTATCGAATATGTATTCAATATGCTTTGATGGGATCAATTGGCCGTCCTGATAAAGCCTGCAACTTTCAACGAGTCTGTGTATTGGTTTTATGTTTTACACGTATAATACGTTCACCGACGTAATTCGATCGAGATCGATGCATCGCCAATAACGTCGTTACCAACGTGGTTGGCATTTTCACAATTCCGTTCTACACGTCATCCTCGATTCTAAAGCCAACGTCGTGCGATATCTTCGAATCAAATTTATCGGACTCGTCGTTGTCTCGTCCCCGTAGAAAATTCAAAAATTTAAGCGCAAATTACGGAAAAGATTGTCACCTCGGATGGTAACGAGGCTTCTCGTTTGATCAAAGGAAAAGTTCAACCCTCTCCGTTCGGGTCACCCGTTGACTTCAATAATAATTGATTATGATGAAGGAGGACTATAAAGTTAGACACATGCCATACGGCGAACCGATGGTCGATTGATTTTCCAATAGCAATTAGACAAAGGTCAACAAATCACTATAAACTTATAGTTCAGATGATCCTCGTACAACAAATCTCACTATCACATCTGACACGACAAACTCTATACAGCATCCTTTTCCAATTTTCACATTATTCTCATGAAAGATTTGTGGACCAAAAAACTAAGCAAATTAAATTTTTTCGAACGCAGTAGATCACGCCAATTTTTATTAAAATTTGTACGAGTTCAATTATAGATCTACATGTAATATAGTAACGCAGATGTATAGAATCTGATGCAACGATCTGGAAAACGGAGATTCCAACATCTGGAAGCCGGTAGAGAATTTATATACGGAAGTTAATTATGACATAAAGTGCAACAGACACATTGCAGTGTATGACGTTTGTTCGTGCAAATAAAAGCTTTCTTACGACCATCGGGAGGATTATGAGCTCGATTTATTTATCTTCAATCCTATGCGGAACCGCGTGCGTCACGATATGGAATTGAATTGAATTTCATTGAAATTGCAGGCATGTGTGCGTCCTTTGGGAAATCAAAAAAAAAAAGACTACCAGCTATACTACAAACATACCGCACTATAATTTTATCGGGTACGTTTCATTGTCCGTATATTGCTAATTACGTGTCACCGGCAAGCCGGAGAAATTAATTAACAATTTACTGTCCTCGTGAATTTTATCATTCGACGAAACAGAAAAATTGGCGCAGATGGGTTTCAAAGATGTGGTAGTGGTAGGAGTAAATTGAATGACGTGTACAACCGAGACGAGAATCAATCCGACGTCGGGAAGCCGGGCGAGCGATATTCAGATTAATCATATCGGATATATCGTGCAGAAACGGAATAACATCCATTCAATCTATGATACGATTCATCTCAACTATATCTGAGAAAATCGATCAATCTATAGAAGTGACGATTCAGAGTGCCCTTTAAAAAAAAAGGAACGTAATTCGATTTTAGAAGGTGATTAAAAATTTTTCACGAACGCCGAATCGAAACTAGCGTATGGATTTAGATATTAGGTAATAATTTATCGCTCATCGAGATTTCCAGACGCGCCCGCGAACCGTCCGCACCACCCGCGCTCGTTTTGCGATCGAATGAACGATTTTATGGATATGTTTATACCTTCCATTGCAATGCCAAGGTCGCATCTATGAGAAGATAAAGGCGTTAGATTTATAGCAATGAAATTGTTGGCTGCCTCTAGTGCTTGTAATTTTACATCGTATATTCGAATCAAATCTAGTTGAACGGAGATGCTGCTGCTACTTGGGTATAAACAGACGCTAGCGCAGCTCTTGGTGCGATAATTGAAAATCCGTACGTGTCGATCTACGCGATAGTTAATTCGAGCACTAATCCATTTCCCTTTATAAAAAGCTCGCGAATTCCAAAGCTCGAATCGGCATAAGTGGCGAACGATAAAAATAAAACTAAAAACAACCGAATCAAGTCTTCTTCTACATCTCATAAACTGTTCACGTTATTTCTTCGTCATTTTCTTGTCATGCAGCTAATTCTGCCGCTGCCAGTAATGCACCCGCTCTTCTTCTTCATCTTCTTTTTCTTCTCGATCATCTCGTAACTTGGCCAAGGCTTTGTGCGGCAACTGCAGAGAAGAAGAAAAAAAAAGATGAGAGAAAACAAAATAAAATAAAATCAGTTGAAAATATTTAGCAGGAATGTCGGTTTAAATTAGTCACAGCGGTCCGCAACCGCATCCTTCGATTTACCAAACGCTTAAAAGCATCTCTAATAACAACAAGCAGAGTATTAGTACTTAGCCAAAAGGAAAGAAAAAAAAAGAAATAATAATTTACATACGTAGATTCTATTTCTAGAGGGTTGGAAATAGGCTACTATGAATATAGATTATGTACTCTATTATGTGCATGCATATCGTACATGGTACACATAGGTATGTATGTATCGCATATATACATATATATGCATATTATATATTTGCGCACACATTTGGCATTTCGAAAGCTCTCTCGCTCGAGTACCTTTTGTTCGCCATCGAAGGCACCCGGCGTAATATCGACGCGACTACGTTAATTCGCCGTATAAAACGGTACATGGAAGGTGCGGGAGAAACTTAGCGTGAGGTATAAAATTTAATTAAAGAATTAGTTGAAACGAAAGGCGGGTTGTAGTAGGGCGCGAAGTAGGTATACACGTATACGTATAGGTATACGCTCCTAACTTTCAAGACGTTAAGTAGAGTTCTAACAATTTTCTTATGTACTTACAGACGTAGACACATACATAACCGTACACGTATGTAATAGGAGCACGGAATCTCGTCCCTTGTCTGAATTCGATTCCCTTGACATAACTTAGATACCTATATACCTTAGCTAGTGGGCGGATATATCGCGCGGACTCGAGATCGAACAGACTTACATTTTCCATCCTTCTCAGATGTCGAACTTGCCGAGGTATATATTCTGCAGAGAAAAGTTACAAACGATCTCGAAGGTTTTGATCCTTCAAAGTCCCTGTAAGGATACCATCTATGTATACTTACGTACATATACCTCATATACTTACACCCGAGGTAATTTTAGTTCGTTAGTGAAGTTTAGTCTCACGGTACACGTGATCCAAACAGGAGACTGTTTTAAATCTTGTTATACATCAGTCATAAAAGCTCGACTTACGAAGACGCGAGCCGTTACAAATACTGTAACATGGGATATGATAGTCTAAAGCTGAGATTTCCGGCATAAAAGCTTTAAACTTGCGAGCTTAAAGATAATCGCTTGTACCGTACACATAGTTTAACGCTATGCATTAAGTTCGGGTATATCACGTAAGCGATATTTTCACATGATATCACCCTATATATACTATTTTGCAGGGAAAATTTATTCGTACTCACAATATGTAAGCTTACCGATTCATCGCCGGAAAATGGAGGGCGTTTATATAACTTTAAGGTGAAGGCCATATCTAGAGCTTTATATTTTCAAGTAGCTATAAAACATAGCTATATACGTATGCCGAGTGAGATTAATGTCTTTTTGAGAAGAGAAAAGAAGAAGAAGAAAGTAACAAAAAATCCCAACTTTTGATCAAGAATTAAATTAGGCCCGTTTAATTCCTGTCACTCGTCGTCGTTTATAATTTCATTATGAAGTTTCTGTTGAAAATAAAAAAAAGAAGATGAATGAAAAAAATTTAAATTCAAATTTATAAACGACAAAACTTTGGGCGTATTGTACCGGGCAGATTACATCGATCGATGACTTAACACTTTCGCTTTTAAATTTTGAACCTCTATAGAAAATGTTGTAAACCAAAAACTCGGGTTTTCTGGATGACGTGAATTAAAGCCGATGGGATTACGCAGTTTTTCACCCCATCTCCTGTGTACACGTAATATACCGATAACCACAAAAGCTCAAAAGATTGATCGCTCCTATATCGAGGAGAAATATGGTGCGTACTTATTGGAACATTTGAAAATTTCTGACTTGTCAAGACCAACCCTGCTCAATTTTAACGCTCTTGACACCGCAGATGATTGACCCTTTCGCACACCGGAATTCAATTTCACCCCCTTATGTACTATACAAACGCGGTTTATATACGACGTGATGCAAAAGTAATAGTTGTTCCTATATAAATCAGTCGAAATAGATCGCGTACATAAAAATATACATATGTACTGAATACATAAAAACTATACAATAATAATATATTATTTTCCACGAGTTGTATCGCACATAGTATATACATCATCGCTCTTCTTATAGGATATATTTGACATGGTCACGGCGTAGGTAGGTAGGTAATATCATTTTACCCTATAGTGTAATACGTCTAGATAGAGATGAAAAATTCCTAGAATAATTCAAGGTCTCAAGAAGCTCAGTTTCTTGTACAACTTTTTCCTTTTTTTTCTCCTTCTTCTTCTAACGCGATTCCACGAGTTTTCGGAACAGAAAGAAAAAAAGGACGAAAAAAAAAAAGGTACAATATCATCTTTCGGAGCGTTTCACCGAATCCTCTGCACAATCACACAATCAATACCTGCGGATCGAGGCGGGTCACGCGGTGAAATTTCAGGATCGTCATTATTTCTATACTGACATTAATTTTACGAATTTACAATTTTCAATTATAATTGTTACAGCAGCAATCGTGTCGGTTAACACCTCGTCGATTTAATTTCACTCGGCACTCGTACAATCTTTCGACATGGCTGACGGGAATTCGCGTCTGCACACCATTACTGTGCAACACTTATGAAATTTTGAACAGCGTATAACATTTCCGATTCACGGAACACTTTTATCTTAACTTTTCGTCCAATTACGCTAATTAACAGACGCTGGAATTGAGACACACGTATGCACTGGGAGATCTAAGAGAGGAACATATGCAGTAGATGGATGCGAATAATTCGGGCGAATCATCCGTCAGTTTGATTTGTTCGAATGAATTCAGATGAGCTCAAAGGAATATTTAATGAAATTTCATCCTTACTCGTATTCATGTACAAAATTCAAAGAGTTTCATTTTTAGTTTGGTTTTCATTTTTGATTCAATTTATTCATTTATTTTTTTTTTTGGTTTTTTTTTCGTGTTACGATAATCAGAAAAATTCAATTTCGTAGGTGGAGCCTTATGCACTACACATCCTCTATACAATATTCTACCATAGATTCGAAACTTTCGATGGATTTTTGATAAGATTGCCGCACAAAGATTGCTTAGAATCTTTACTTCGCCTCACTCGAAACAGTGAATAAAAATTTTCAATAAACTTGCCCTTATTTCCATTCACATGAGAAATTTCTACTTTTCAAGGTAAAATTGAAGCGCGTTATATACAACACGATATTATGCATTTCGGTCTTAAGATTCGAAAAGAAAAAGAAACAACAGAAAACTCTTTTTTCATATCAATTGGAAATTCTGACGCGTGTTAGGTACGTACCCACATTTATAGCCTCGGGATAAATCCAAATTTACCTATAGAATAAACGTATTATATGTGGGGGTGAGATTTTTGGGTTTACGCGTACAGATTTCACTTGCACGCGCAATAACTAATTACATAGGTCATTAACTCCTGTCATGTGTACTACAGGTACTGTATATTCCTATATATTGTATATAATATAACTGACAAATATGGATGTGAAATTTGGTACCTATTCACGTTATATTATATCCACCTACCTAATAGCGGAATATTTGTCTGGGAAGAAACCCTTTGTGAGTAGGTACTGTTATATCATAATACTCGCGGTGAGAAAAGCTCCTGATTTATTTTCCAAGACCTTTTCCATTTTTTTCTTTTGTCTTTTTCTTTTTTTCTTTTGCTAAAAGATCGATATAAGAGTTGGAGAACCGCCGAAGACCCGCGGTGTACATAGATCTTTAACTTTAAAGAACTCCACGCTGGTGGGCGTGACACCGTTTTTTTTTCCTATTTTTTTCTTCTTCTTACCCAGAAGCTCCGCACAGGACCAGCCTGCATAACATTATATACATCGAATGGTACAGATTTATATCGATTTCTAATAATTCTCGTGAAATTTTACCCCCGTATAAACTGGAATACATTAAGATAAAATAAATTGGAATAAATATTTAATGAATTGCCGAGAAATTTTTGCAATTAAGTTTCCGATGTCGAATTGACGACTGAAACTTCGACGAAGATTGGATCACATGTACCCTGCAGCGTTTGTGTGAAATTTTATAACCCAACAAAAATTTGCAAAGAAAATTGATATCGTGATAAAGTTTACCTTTCATCGATGTGGGTATAATACGAGGGGGTTGTGAAATACTTGGGACAGTCAATTTTAAACACAAGATCACGATTCCGTCGAGTAAATCAAGCTAGGAATATATCCCATCGAGATATCCTTATTTTTTCACTTTTGAGAGCGATAAATTGGCGATAGCTCGATCAATTTTATAGATAGATCAATTTAACTTGCAGATTCGTGTTCCTCAGATCGAAATACGTCAGAAAAGTGTCCTGCCATCGATTTTAAAAATACTTCATTTTCGGCCCAAAAATCGAAAAAATCCAAAGGGGTATACCTTAGATTTTTGTCGATTTTGGGGTCAAAAATCGACATTTTTTTAAATTGATCGCAGGACACTTTTCTTACGTATTTTGACCTCAGGAACACGAATCCGTCGATTAAATTAAGCTAGGAATAAATCCCATCAAGATATCTTCATTTTTTCACTTTTTGGAGCGATAAATTAGCGATAACTCGATCAATTTTATAGATAGATCAATTTAACTTGCAGATTCGTGTTCCTGAGGTCAAAATACGTCAGAAAAGTGTCCTGCGATCGATTTTAAAAAATGTTGATTTTTGGCCCCAAAATCGACAAAAATCTAAGGTATACCCCTTTGGATTTTTTCGATTTTTGGGCCGAAAATGAAGTATTTTAAAAATCGATGGCAGGACACTTTTTTGACGTATTTTGACCTCAGGAATACGAATCCGTCGACTAAATTGAGCTAGAAAAATATCCCATCGAGATATCTAGATTTTTCACTTTTTAAGACGATAAATTGGCGATAACTCGATCAATTTTATAGGTAGATCAATTTAGCTCGCAGATTCGGATTCCTGGGCTCAACTTACGTAAGAATACCATAGAAAACCTTATTAAAAAAAATGTCGATTTTTGACCCCGAAATCGACAAAAATCTAAGGTATACCCCTTTAGATTTTTTCAATTTTGGGGTAAAAAATGTGCAAAAGGCGTATAACAAAATCAATTGCAGGACACTTTTCTAACGTATTTTGATCTACTATACGACGGGGTAACCGCTTGTGAAATACTTGGGACAGTCAATTTTTAAATGATATGAAACAGTGTGGAATAGTTGTGAGATGTGAAATGGTTGGGACCACTAATATATATGGAGTGGTTACCCCCTCGGTATCATATGTTTGTGGGCGTCCAAAAATCCCACGACAACTTACGACAACGCGATCGTTTATCGCAAATGAAATGAATGGACACGTCAGATGATACGCGAATATCAAGTACTGCGAACAGGCAGCCAAATGCGCGATGAACCACGGAATTGAGATTAGGTATAATCCAGATCCCGCCGCAGGGGTTGGAAATAAAAATGACAAAACAAAAAAATAGATTTTAGAAAACCGAGGTTTTCTATATCGAATAAATAACCCGAGTCAAACTCAGGGCTAAATAAATCCCGTATAGAATCCAGATACTTGAAAAAAAGAGAGATGAAAAGATGAAGAAGGAAAAAAAAAGAAAAACGAAGAACCATAAGATTTACGTGTTTTTTATAAATCCGCGAAACTCCTCCCGCGAGCGACGGATGAACGATGATACCCTTTTTTTTTTGGTCTTTTCTTTCTTCTTTTTTCCGATCTTCTGAGTTCTCCACCTTCTATAAACCAACTCGAAAACAAACATCCTGCTTCTGAGAGTCACTCCGGATATAAATGCGTGTTTATCCTACACGTTCACAAATGCAGCAGCCTTGGCACGTTATACGCCTTTCCAAAACGCCCTTTGATGAAGAACCTGCGGTACGCAATCCCATTAAAAAAAGGAAAAGAAAAAAAAAAGACCCGGAGGAGAGGAGAGGGGAAAGAGGGAGGGGAATTACTCCCGTGAGACCCAGATGATCATTAGTCGTTTCTAACCACGCCAAATAATTTTCTGATTACAGATTTGCGCTCCGTGATCCGCGTTGCTGACGACGTCGCCGCTGCTGTTATACGTCAAATGAACCGTTGTTCCTGAGAAACAGCTATACTTGTAATCTATTAGTTTCGCAACAATAGGCAGCATAAGGCAAGTTTAATCATGACGTGAAATGCCCCAGAGCGATTTTGAACGGCTCAAATATGGAGGAGGCAGAATGGTCCCGAAACAGCTCATCCGCGTCATCTCTTATAGAAGTTGCCGGTATAAAATCAACGGCAATGAACGTGACCCCAGACGCATCTGGCCTTAACCTTACGCAACCGGAAGATGGCCTCAACATTTACTATTTTTACGAGGCAAGTACACGTCGCATTTTACCACAAGATTTATGCATATTTACCCGCGTGATCCGTTCGGAAAATTGATCGTATCTACAATAATTATTTTGCGCCAAATGTTTGCGCGATAAAAAGAAGAAATTTTACAGCCTGTATTTTCCAACAATTTTTTTATTTATTTAATACGTACGGTTTCTTTTTTTTTCCTTACACTTCGGGATGGATCGTAAAAATATTTTGGGAAAGGAGGAGATCGGGGAAAATGATGGATTATTTCGAGTTGATTCAGATGAGAAAATATACATATATTATAACTGCTACATGTAATATTTTATCACGGCAAAGAAAAAAGTTTAGGGACGAATCCTGAAAACTTCAAAAGCTTCAAACGTAGGTAACATATATTCGGAGTACGGTTCTTCATCGGATCGTATTTAACGCATTTGTTTTTAGGTTACATAAACAATTTTATTAAAATTTACGAGGAACGGCAAAATAGCTGCCAGCAGAATCACCCGCGGATAACTTTTCCACTGACATCTGTACGTACCTGTACCGTATGATATAGTACGCATTTTAAACCATATCCTAAGTAAATTTGAGCGAATTTATATTTCCAATTTTTCCATTCTTATTATTATTTTTAATCGGAAGCAAGAAAATTTTGTTACTGTATACCGTACGTGCATATTTTCACGGGATACGTTAAAAAAAAGTCGACTCAAACGTTGAATCTTTCCTTATAACAATGAAGATCGTAAATTGTGTACTATGATATAAATTTGGTCCCCGGAATTACATGGGGTTCGACTCCCTGCTAGATGGACAAAATAATTCAGTGATCTACGGCACGGAATAATTGCCCCGCGAGTTAATTCGGGGAAATCGAAAAACGATCTGCGAATTGCACAAAGACCAGACAGCGCGTGGTGTTTAACCTACAGGTAATTCACGCAAGACGCCGTAACCGGAATTTAACTTGGTTCTCTTGAATCACGAACGACGCAACGTGTATTTACAATATATAGGAACAAAAACGGATTCGCAGCAAGCAAATTTCCCAGTAAATGTGATCCGCGAATTATAACGTTTCAGACATCGCCATATTACTAGGAATAGGAAAATTATGAATTTTGAAAAGAGATCGGTTCTTCTTTTTGTCTCGACTCGTTAACGCGGAGAAATGCAGATGCAGCACGATCTGAACTTGGAAGTTGAAAACATTTAATAAACGGAAAATGCGACTTCTGGGAACGAAATTCCAAGCTGTACTATACGATGACTAATAAGCGAGAATTTCTTTCTTTTTGCTATTCTATTTTCTGTCCTTTCATTGCGTTAGAACAAAAGCTGAGCACTTCTATATGATTTTTCACAGCATCGGGAACTCGGAATTTTTGTCTCGTTAATTTTAAAATGAGTCGGGAATGATTTCGATTAACAATCGAACAATTTCTATCTTAGCTTGGAAGCGATTTTTTTTTTTAAATCGAAAAAGAAAATTGCTCCGTTATCTCGACGACTCTTGGAATGAGCCCAGCTCGTTCAACTTGATATTTCATCGTGAAATTATTTTTTTTCTCTCCCCAGCCAGTGACTCCTCGAGTTCATCGTATATGCACGAATAGTATTATATCAACTTTAACAAAAAAACTAAAACCCTCAACAGTCAAGAAACTTAGGATAACAGGGACCCCTTTCGCCCATAATAAAACACACATTATCATTTGTGTTGGCACAGTTATTATATATCCTTCGCAAGCAAAATAGATATAACAATAAACGTAGGTATAATATAGTTAATATGGAGGGCTCTGAACTTATGTTTACCTTAAACTCACTAAGCTAGGCAAAATATCTTTCAGACAAGCTTCGAAATTAATTAGGCAATTTTCACTCCTGCCCTATAATAAACACCCCATAAGAATATATGTTCTCCAAAGTTAATGAAATACCAAAGTACGATACGTATGTCAAAGCGAGTATCATCACACGTATATTTAAGATCATGATAAAGAGAAAAAAGAAAAAAAAAAAAATGTAAGGAAAGGAAAGGAAATTGGCCGGCATTATATAAATCGATTGGATGGATCATTTCCGACCACTTAAATTAATATGTGCATGATCGACGTTTGCGTGCAGAAAATAATTAATGAATTATCAAGATCGTTAAAATAATTCTATAATATATATTTATTTATTGCATTTATCATTTATCTTCAATTTATGTGGTTTCTTTATTCCGTAATTTTTTAAATTACAGAGGGAGCAGTTCCTGGTTATGGGGATATTATTCTTCGCGATAGTGATCGGTAACGGTGCGGTACTCTCAGCACTTTTACTCGCAAGAAGTCGGAAGTCTCGAATGAACTACTTCATCAAGCAGCTAGCGATCGCCGGTGAGTTAACTTTAATCATTTGAGAACCAGCTCCTTCAGTCCTGCAGTCAAACGTTTAGCTCCCTCACGCCCCTCTGCCCAACATGTTCAATATTTGAGATTAATTCGATTTCACCGTGAAATTAAATGCTCCTCATCTCTCGACTCGCGTACTTTGCAAGTAATAATTCAACCGGTACGAACGTAGTGCAGAGAGCGTCAAAGCGAAAGCGGAAACGGAAACGAAGGGTGGCGCGGAAAATAAAAGGGAAGAACATAATTAGCGAAGATAAAGACGGCTATGAAGGGGGTGAGTTATTTCTACGGAAAACTAGACGACTTATATAACATTTTACGTCGGTGTAAATGTACGCGTTACGCGAATGTACCGATATACTGTTATAGAGAGAAAAAAAAAAGTTGAGAACAAAAAAATAGGAAAAAAAAAAATGCTCGGTACGTCTCCCTGGTGGGAAATATTATATCGTGGTGGTGAAAGTTTTAGCGGACCAGTGGGCTGAGCTGGTGCAAAGGTACTTACCGACCGATACGGTTTTCGACCCTCTTTTCGCTCCAAAAGACATAAAGAGAGTCCACATATGGCGAAAACTACGATCTAAAACCCCAAGGGTTGCGGAGTGTGGTCACAGTGGTTCTTATAGGGGTGAGAGAGAGAGAGAGATAGGGAGAGAGAGTTTTTAAGGTGAGCGTATATGGGGGATTATAAGAAGTAAAAGCTCCGCAAAGTTGCTGCGCTGGAACTGCTGAAAATTTTGTTTGTGTAAAACTTTAAGTCGAACACTATTTTTCCTAAATAATAACAAGACGTAACAGAAATGTAAAAAAAAACTTTTTCGAAACACCATAAAAGAAGTCGGATAATATCTGATTTCGAGTATTTCAAATCTAGAATAAAAGTTTCGACTACTGCTGAAAGTACAATACCATATATACTGCAATCTCCGAAATAATACCGTAAACTTTTTACCCCATAAAAAAAAAAAGAACTTTTACGAGCGCACGAGGAATCGTTGTGTACAATTAATTAAGCAAACTTATCGCGATGAAAAAATTTGATAAAACAAATCCAACGTTATACGTCCAGATCGATTACTATGTTAGAAATTACCGTTTAAATACCACACATTTATTTTTTTATTTTTTTACTTTTTTTCTTGGAGCGACAAAAGCTAAATCAGGTGAACCCCAACCTCAAATCCCCAGGCTTATGGATTTAGCCAAAACCACCCTGAGCTTTGCGACTAATTCCTCCAGTACTTTTTTCTTCGCGTTTTTTCTTTTTTTTTTTTCTATTTGGCAAATCAACCTCCAACACTGGACTTTGACGATTTCACGATCTCGGCAACTTTGCAAAACAAATCCTGAAGAATATCCTTTACAGATAATTTATGGTCTCACCAACCCCCGATTATACGGGTATTTACATCAACTACGGTTTATCAAATTACGGAAAATTTATTGCCCAAAGCTGTGTTTAGAGTCATAAATCAAAAAACCGTGTTATATTATCCTCACCTCAATCATCTGGGTAATTAAAACCACGCGATAACTAATAAAACACCGTATCAAGCATTTACCGCTTCATGAATGGAAGGTAAAAAACATAAAAATTACAAATTTTTACTCCTCGTTATCGACGATATCGTAACATCTGCTACGTAGTCTAAATCGAACTTCATTTCTATCCTCGTCGTTCACTCACTTATCCACCAACATATTTTACACTTACAGTTATAAAACCTTTTTTCAAATTTTGATATCGCTTATTTTCAGCAGCGGTTGGTATACATGTAATGTATATATTTATCACCCCACTATATATTCCGCTCTTCGTATATGAAATTCAGTTTCACCATCAAAGAAACGAACTGCATCACGCAATTTTTAGCTTCTCAGTTCTCAGCTGCTCGCGAATGTATAACTTACCTCGGTACCACGTACCGTAAGACCAAGGACGGATTTTAAACTCGACATGAATTATGTTCATCCGCTCCGAGGTGTTGTCGACGTTATTAACTACCAGCGCCTATCTCGCGCCCATTTTCTGTCTGAATCAAAAAAATGAAAAAAAAACCATTCCTTCTTTTATCGTAAGCCGGCAGAATGCTCAGGCGATATAAATGCATTATTATATGTATTTTCTCTCGTTACAAATTGAAAGAAAAAAAAGAATTGAAAAGAGGTATTCGTAGCTTGCAACGGGACACGTATCACATCGCTCCGAAGTTATCATTATTGTTATAACTTTTTCTTTTTTTCTTTTTTCTTTTTTCTTTTTGTCATTTCATATCGCTACGGTCAGATCGCGTTCCTCAGGGACCTCGACGTAGCAATTTGTATACAATGACGTGATGAGTAATTTTCAATTTAGATACGAGACCTTTCAGCTTTGCTTTTCGAGAGTAAAATCATATTATCGATGAAACTTACCCTGCATACGGACTGTACGAAGATGAGAATAATTCCGAACTTGATATCCACGTCTTTCAATTAATTTCGTATACATGTATGGTATCTTCGCAGAAAGATGAGATGATATTTCAAAGATATATGTTTAAATCCAATTAAATCGAATGGGCTGCCGCACGAAAGTTTTAGGGGAATTGGTGCGAAATGAAATTTTGATCGGAAATTTCTGCCAAGTATATATGGTACGTATATATAATACATGACGTATAGATTCAGCTTCACCATGAGCACAGTTTTTAACCCCTTTGAATAACATTTCGGGATATACAGACGATGAAGCGTTCTACGTTATTACTATGTGATGGAGAATTCGTGAGTTTTCTTAGCAGGAGGTGAACAGTTATCGTTTATACGATATATAGATACTTCCATACAAAATGTTATACCCTTTTCACATACAATATCTATACACCGTGAGTATATACCTTGTGTATACAGGGTATCCCATTTTAATTGAACAATTTTGATTACTCGAAAGGATGAGGTCGTACGGTAAACTTGACGCTATCCAATTTTTTTTAAGTGTCCTTGCAAAGGTGAAATCAGGGTCAACTTGGTTTTTTCAAACGGTATACCATATGCTTTATTTCGGAATTGAATAGAACGGTAAATTCCGCTTGAGAAACATGTGGAATATTTCTATCTGAATCTAACAGACCGAATTTCGTTTTTACACAATCAAATTGTGCCGAATTCTCGCCCTCCCTCTCCCTCGCTGCCGGGCGCATATTCACCCCTTACATAACATAATGATATAATATAGGTAGAAAAGGTATTTGACCTTTTCTTCGCGGCGATCACACGTGGCGGACATGGTGAAACAACCGATATCATCAATATCGTCTATACATCGAGGTATACCCAAGATTCCACGAAACAAGGAAAGCACATTAGCCCACAGGACCCGTCAGCCTCCGGTGGCGTCGGGACGTCGAACGCCCCGTGCTTATATATCGCTTACGATCGTATACCTTCCCCAAGAGACGAACGCGCGTACTCCTTATAGGCATAAAAATCACCTAAAATCCTATCGCCAACGTCGTTAAGAGTCGCTTGTTGTTATTATTATCGTTATTGTTATCATCATTATTATTATTATTCCACTATTTTCTCCTTTTTTTGTCTTCCAATTCCCTCCGCCGAATTTTCCCTGCATATCTAGTATTCCTTAGTTATACGCCCTAAAAAAAAACTTACGCATGTAACCCCCGGGAATGTGGACATAATAATGAATTTCTTACGCAAAATGAAAAGTGAATTTCAATGGGTTCAACGAATTTATTTTTGGTTTTTTTTTTTTATATATTCTGAATTATTCATCTTCAATCTCAGCTCTTTTTATCAGAGTCGTGTTGTTTCAGCGTTGTTTTGTTGGATAGAATGATAAAAAGCTGAACGGGACAAGTCCTTCTACGTTGGGTAAGGTCAGGGATCGTTCCGACGGGAACTTGAATTAGGAAAAAAGCGAGACGAGGTTGTTTTCAAGGCAGGAGGAGGAGGGTCGTAATTACTTTGAGACTTAAGTAGTCGCTAGCGTAGGCCTGTCAGTCATGGGACCCTGACTCGTTATGCAGATTATTCGCGGTGTGATTTGAGAAAATGTGTTTAAAAAGTAAAAGGAGAACCGCTCTAATCGAAACTTCAAATTAATGTTAATTACCCGTAATATGCATAGTTTATTTTTATTTTATTTTTTCCAAATTATTTGTATGAAATTTTCATAACTAGTTTTTTGTCATTCGCAGTCTTGCGTTATAATATAAATTGTTAATTTCAGATCTTCTCGTTGGTCTAATCAACGTTGGTACGGATATTGCTTGGCGTTCCACAGTAGACTGGCTGGCAGGGAACGTTGCTTGCAAGCTCATAAAATATTTTCAGGTAAGTTTGTGAGACAAGAAGTATTCGACCTCTTGGAAAACGTGAAATTCTCTCGATTAAGGACCAACGCGTATATCGCTCGACTCTATGAGACCGTCAGAGCGAATTAACGTAATCATGTTCACTAGGTCACGTACATGTCACATGTATGTGTAGTACACATTAGGAGAATAGTGAAAGAAACTTCAGTACTTTTCAGAGATATGAGAAATTCGAGGGCCGCAAGTGGTCATATGTGAGTCAACGAAGTTGATGAAAAAATGAAATAGAATTTCACCCTTTCTCTTTTTTTTTCCGAGCGTTCTTTTGGTCGCTGTTAGAAATCAATTTTGATTTTCGATCAGACAATGAACGATATTATTGCCTATTCTAGCAAATTATTGTCATTTCCACGAAGGTTACTTGGCGAAAAAAAACAGCCCCTGATATAATAGAAGTATCCCTAAGAATCTTTCGATTTCACACCGACTGCAGTAAAATTTTATTTACCCAATTTTATCGGGGGATGTAGAGCGTTGTGCGACCTCGTGAAAATAGAATAAGAAAATGACACATAAGTCAGATGGGAAATGATTCATTGCCTAATACGAAGCACTTACTAGTTTCTTGAAATTACGTAAATAAATTGAGTCATACATTTTCTAAAGTCTTCAGCGTTACGTATACCTTATACTTTACGATAGGACGAAATGGAACATCCATTCTTTCGTGAATTTTTCCTCTTTTCAATTTTTCATCACGTACATATATAAAATCTCTGCGGGAATAAATCCGGATCTTATACGTATATAAAGTAGTGAAGTAAGAATTTAAAGCTATCGGATATTGGCGTGGTAAATGATGAAGGAAACGCTATTTGGCACCCGGTCAAATATTTACCCCCGAAATTCAGCTAATTACGAAAGTTTACCCCAGCAATATGCTGTAAGTTTTTTTTTGCCATTCGGAACTTTCAAACTTATATTTATTGGTATAATTGCCCTGTAATTAGATGAATTAATTATTATACGAGATACCTAATGATCCTCTTAATCGTTTTTCTTTCATTTCAATGTTACAGGCAGTTGTTACCTATAGCTCAACTTACGTGCTTGTCGCACTTAGCATAGATAGGTACGACGCGATAGCACACCCCATGAATTTTTCCGGCAGCTGTGAGTTATGATCAATCAATTATTTGATGTTAATAAATTTTGCATTACTATAATATTCATAGAAATATGAATTCTTCATCCCCTTGTTTTTTTTAGGGTTCAGAGCGAAGTGTTTGGTGGCAACAGCCTGGGTACTTTCCTTCGTATTTGCTAGCCCAAGCGGAATACTTTTTAACGAAGCAGTGATTGATGGTGAGTAGAATCTATGGTTCTAAGGTATATTTATACATAGTGTTGCGGAGGTTCACGAGTTCTAGCATTACATTCGTCTCAACTATCTGCAGTTTCTAAATTTATACACCTGATATATTATTATCTAAAATTTAATCTGAAACTGGTTGAGCAAGCGCGAAACAGCGAACGCCGTATCCTTGTGAGAAGTTCTGATTAGACAATTAGACGATAACAATTTGTTGCCTTGACATATATATATACAAGAAATTAGTTCGCGAGTTAACACACTTTATATATATGTATAATATACTTATACACCTACTTTTACATACCCATGTATATATGTATTATACATAGAGCTGGTTTTAACGGTTTTGGGACAACCAAGTTAGTGGGGTATGAAATTGCCTTGTTTATATGTATAGACACAATCGAAACGACGAGGACGATTCTCACGACGTCCTTAGGGAGTGGATCACGCCGACCTGAACAATAATTTTAACTAGACATGTGTCCAGAAATTTAGCGCGTTCAATTCCACCGGAATTTTCGAGTCCTATGAATTACGACCAGCTATAGAGCTGTTCTCGGGGTTCGCGATACTTGCTAGAAATTTAACGGAGTTTTAAGTCGAAATTGAAATGAAATAAGATTAAAGTAAAATATTACCAACGTTCTATTTGTTCAGCTAAAACACAGTGCTGGATCCACTTGGAACAGGATCAATGGCAGATTTACATATCCCTTGTAAGCGTCGCTCTCTTCATACTACCGGCGATCATCATCGCGGCATGCTATACTTGCATAGTGTGCACTATATGGAACAAGAGTAAACGTCTTGCGCCAAAAATACCAAGGCCTAAAATAAACGGTATGCAGAAGACGTTTAACAAGCGATGATCGATCGATCTATATTATAGCGATCGTTGACTAATTAGCAAATGTATAACGATCACTTTTGAAATTTTTTATTTAACAGGACATTTTGACGACGAGGAAGTAACCAGACGTGCTAGCAGTCGAGGTCTCATCCCACGGGCTAAAATAAAATCTGTTAAAATGACCCTCGTTATAGTTTTTGGTGAGTGTTTATTATAATTAACTTACGAAACAATTTGAAACCCGTAACGATATTAACGATTCGAATATAATATCGTTGTTCTTTTTGACAGTATTCATTATTTGCTGGATTCCGTACATAATATTCGACTTGCTACAAGTGTTCGAACACATTCCTCGGACTCAGACGACCATAGCGATTGCCACATTCATACAAAGTCTGGCGCCATTGAATTCTGCGGCCAACCCCATAATCTACTGTGTATTTTCATCCCACATCTGCAGAAACCTGAGGTACTTGATTAGGTACTTGTACAGTTTCACCTACTTACTACTATTATAGATTAACGTAATTCGAACTCATCATTGACAATTGCACCGATTTAGTTACGCCTTTTTTTTTGTCTCTCAATTACACAGACCAGAATTTGATTATTTCAAAAGATCTCGATTATTCCTTGAAAATGTCAATGAGTTGATTTCGAATTGCGACGTAATTATACAGACCATCGATTATCGAAAGCACATAATCCAAAATTCGTCATTCAGATAGTTGCATGTCTCGTACGTACCGGAGTTCTTTAAGATTTTTGAAAATAACCATAGTGAAAATTCTCATTACAGTATTTTTTTAAAAATATGTAGAAAACTCAAATTTTTACCTACTCTAAAAACATCGACGCGACATTTTCACACAAGAATAATGAATAGCTAGAAGAGAGGAGTAAAAGAAAAAAAAAAGAAACGAAGAAAAAAAGGGGCAAAAAAATGATGAGATAAAAAGAAAAGCGTGGTGTTTCGTTCCTCGGGTTTTGACTTTCCTTCAAAGCACGCGTGTTTCTTTGATGGTTCGAGATATTATTTGCATACATATTTGAGTAGGTACTACGAAACTTTCTCAGATTTCTTTGCCAGCAAATCAAATCAATGAAATGTACCGTAAAATTCTAAGATGTCTCGAGGCCAAAAAATTCTAGAAAAAGAAAGAACCAACAGCAGAAAAAAAAAAAAAGAAAAAAAAAAGGATCTGGCGGGACCCTCTTAAACCAAGAAAAAATCTGTATTACTTGGAAGAATCGGATGACCCCGATCACTCGAAAACTATATACACCCTTATACAAGGGGAATAAATAAAATCAATTTTATTTCTATCTTTTTTGTCATGTATATTTATATAACAGCTCTCGAATATCGAATGAATATTTTTCACAGCCACCGATTTGATTACACTTTGTTTCCGAGAATTTTTCATTCACTGCATTTAATTTGCCTCGTAAACTCACACCCGATAACCGTCGAACCAAATGCACGGAATTGTTTTTTTGCTTTCCATTTTTTTTTTCCTGTTTTTTCGTTCGTTTGTTTCACTCGCCCATTAGAACAAAAAAAATATTACGCCAAACGAATTTTTCGAACCCCTGTTCGAAATGGCTGATAACAAATTGAAAGAGAAAAAATTATACACGGATTGGCGTCACCTGGGGGGATATCACGGTCACCCCTTTGATTGCAACTGTAATTAATTGTATAATGATGAAAAGAAAAAAATAATACATTGTACAATAGTTGACTTATCCTTTGCTAGAAAATTGCCACCAGTTCGATGGATTCTTGGTGGTCCACGTGGAGGTCGCCTCGGGCATTCAAGGACTGACACGACTAGTCTCACCGAAGGAGCAAGTACGAGAGCCAGGTCGGTGCACTCGATCCACACAACCCGAATGCACAGTTTGCACACAACTTCAAATCACAAGTTGTAAGCTCGTCATTTGCCGAGGTCCATCTGAGGGCCTGCGATTTCCGGTGTTTCCGTCTCGATGCAGATTCGAACTAATCGAATGAAAATTAACTTTGCGAAGTTCATCGTATAGCCACATGTATTCGAACGAGAGAGAAATAGAGGGAGAAAATTTCAAGGGGAGTGAATAACACTGTGAGTATGCCAAAGGATAATTATTGAACTTGAAAGTTGAAAGTATATTTAAGAGGTAAGCGTTATTCCCGCGAATTTTAATTTACGGTGAATCGTGTGTAAAAAAGGGTGGACCAATTGAAGCGTTACATGATTTTACGCTGACGACAGACCGAGAGAAAAAGGGGAAATAAAAAAAAGTTTCGCTGTATAATTTGTGTGGATACAATAATGATAACATCGGAGTAAACTGTACGTAATGAAAAGCAAAAAAAAATTATTCATGATCATAATAATCATAATAATCGAATGAATAAAAAGAAAATTTACCTTCAAAGTTTATGTCCGCAGTGTAATTGAAATAAGAAAAAATTCATATTAAACATTACTGTTAAATGTATATTTGTATGTTATGTATATATGTTTTTGAGACTATTATATGGGATTATTAAAATCGAATCTCTGTTAAACAGTATTACTATATATGAGATATTTTAAATGGCGATAAAAAATTCAGAAGAAAAAAAATAATGATTAATAAATAAAAGAAACAAGTTGTAATTGTATAATCGTTATGTTGTAAGTAATGATTAATCGATTTTAAATAAGAGAAATGAAAAATAAAAAAAGATTCACATATATACCTATTAAATATATGTGTATATGGTAGATATATTATGTATATCAAATCTGTACGTATATTTATTTTGACTATGTATATATAATAAATGTATATCTTTATGTACTTATGTATAAAATATAAATGTATGCAAAACTATTTTGTGACAATAAATCGATGTTGTAAAATAAATAATTCACCGATACCTCGGATCAATTTTCCATATGATGAATATAAATACAGCTCATAATCGCAGGCTAATGCGCCGGTGTAACGTGACATGCATAATATGATATTGTGGTAATTACAAGTTGAATTATACGGCTGCCTAATTTTCATGCCACTAACGGTATAGTATAAATATACGTGTATAAAAGTTTACGATCGGTGAAAAGTCGAACACCTCATAAAATGAGGGATGGACTAGAGGAGAATCTACATAGTTATAGTCGCGAGCGTCACGTGTGTCAACGTCGAATTGCTCGTTACGTGGTAGCGTATAGTACGTATAACCTATGTACATTATCATACGCTATAATAATACTTCAGGAACGATTTCCGTGGAATATTAATATCAAACTTAGAGTATGAGTGTCCGGAAATTCGGTAGAGTCAACTATAGAGGGCTCTGAATACTTGTGGAAAATTTTACTTGCTAATTTCACGGTGAATAGAATATTGAATGACGCTCTCTACCTGCGGAGGGGATATAGTATACATGTATGCATGGACTACCTATGTACCAATATTGAAAATAAAATTTGTATGAATATATTTGTTTATTACCTCTATCGAGAGATTAAATCGGCACCGATGAATGCTGGTCTAACTAGGTATTACACGTATACCTACCTATACGTGACGAAAGTGTAACAATCACGAAATTCACTTATGGTGCTCCGAAGTTCAACCAAGTTTACGACTTACTTGGAAGCTCGTGCGGTTCAACGAGTTCCGGCAGTCGCCATCGGCAAAACTGAGGAGGGAAACAAGGCGGATTTCGTAACGCAATTACGGAAGCGACTAGATATACTGGCATATCTTATTCTGTACATATACGAGATTACATTTTAGTTGAATTAAACCCCACGCAAACTTGTCCATTCTTGGAATTCCCGATTCGCGTTATCGTCTATTACGCGTGTACATCGTCACCCGGTAATTAACGATCAAAAGCTCGAACAATTCTTTAAGTTCAACCGATTCCATCGCTCTTTAACGAATCGTGTCGTTCGATTACTTGTTGAATTTAATATGAATCCACAGATTGAAAATATACAAATGTGTTGCCCACATGTGCGATGAGTACTACGTCTCGGTCGTTTTCATAAACAGATTATACGATCAAACCACCCAAATTTTGAGAACAAAGTGTATATAAAAACGCTGAAAATTTCGCGCGCGGATAAGAAACCTTGAATATTAATAACGTATTTCTATTCTGTTCAAAAATTGTCATTTTATTCAGAAAAAAATAATGATAGGAGAAAAAAAATTATAATAAACGGGTGCGGTACATCAACATCTTTTTTTTTCTCCAACCAAATTCAGCGTCCATCACCCTCGCGCGGGATCCCGTCTGCACAAGGAATTTCACGTTTTCCCTTCATTTTTTATTCAGGGAGAATCTCACCCCGAAAATAAAATAAGCGAGCCATCAACAACAGTTGAAATTAAACGAAAATGATCGATAGATCGGTGAGGAATCAGAATTCGCCCACAGTAAGTTTTTTAAGAGAAAAAACCAAATGTATAAAAAAATATTTTTGAATTATTTTCGATCTACTTGAATATTTGACGCGATGGGATCGTTACTCAAGGTCATAAAAGGTCGGACCAAGTTGACTATACAGACGGTGAAAGAAATTCAATTATACTCTACGCCCGAGCGAAGCTTTCTGAGATTGCACAAAGAATGATCACCTTTACTCATATTCCTACGTAAATATAACCTGACGCCTAGCTCGTACATTTTCACTGCAACTCTGAAATAGAGATATATTCAATATTCAAGAGGCGTGCAACTGGATATAATATGTCAATAGCATTCCACCGGGCTACGTTTTCGTTATAAAACTAGCTAGAGGCCGTCACGTGTAGCGTATTACAATATCATAGAACAGTACAATGCTAAACTATGCGCTAAACGATGTTTATGATCCTCAGAAAATTTACTATGATATTTATTCTACAATCGTATAAGCCCATAACAACTTGTGGCCGATATAAATATTCTCAACTATACACCTACAGTTTCGACATACCGATATAAATACGTCCATATTACGTCGCATCAGATTTTCCGAGGACTGCTCATTCGGCTGTCATATCTGAAAACGCTACTGTTACGAATTAAATAAATATCTAATAAACACCCGTCGCAATGCTATTATACGATGTTTAGAAAATGTCGAGCTTGTCACGGTCGTGTTAGAAAATGAAAACTTTTCATTCACGATACACCCACTCGATCATTTACTTCGAAGATTTTATTTATCAGCATGGGCCGTTTCGCGCGTAATATAGAAGATGCGGGATACCCAAAGTGAATTGTAATTTATAGCCTCACATATATGTTCGGTACGAAATCAAGACCGAACTTCCGGTTTTGTGTGTATAGCTTATAGTGTTATACGCCTGTGTAATAAGTCTCGGGTGAGATCGTAAATTCAAATATCATACACCGATTCAAATTCGAGCACGTTATACGGACGCCGCGCTACGTAACGTGTTTTCAAATTAAACGTGTGTAATTCGAACAGATTCCGAGGACAGATGAGGAAGTTGATCTCTGCCGATATACCGAAATACACAATAATTATTATACTATTGGTCATAGAATTTATGGCACTGTTCCCCCAATAATTTACAACGGATAGTGACTCGGACGCGACTCACGATCGTTGACTGTCACGTTTGAGCAGTAATTAATAATCCTTCAACCCACGCGTTCCAAATCAATTATGTTCAACAGCCGGCGCGAGAGCGTTCCGATAATTCCGTGGACGAATTGAAAATTTTCAACCTTTTCAAATCGTTCATTTTTCGATGACCGGATGGTTTTTTGAAAAAATCAGCTCTTTAGTGCATGAACTGAAAATGTTCAGCAGTTCATCCGCGTGAATTGTGTCCTCGTTTTAACGATTTTTCAAATGCGCCTCGACGCCGAGCGCGTTGAGAAAGTCGTGAAATTGCAGGAGCGAGCGAAGCGGTATTTTCAGTGTCGGACTACCGCCGCAATAAAACACGACATGAGCCGAGTCTATGATATGACGTACTCCATGTCCCCGTCAACAACGCTTATAGTGAAATAGAATCGCAGGATACATCCCATAGAAATGGACTTAGTGGTAGTAATAAAATATACAATAAGACTGGTCCATTCACCATGAAAACTATTATACCTAATAACTCGGACTAGATCCCCAAAGGCAAATCTTGTCGTCTATTTTTACGACTTGAAAGCTCTGCACTTGCTCGAATCCTACTTATCTATCTGAAAAGACGTGGAATTTTATCGTTTTATACGTAGAATTTTATCGATCAATATTTGTACGAATTCCAGAGGTTGTTTTTATGTTAAATGTGGGTTCAAAGAAGAGTGGTGATGTATATCACCGAGGTTTCATACGCAACGATTCGATCACCCAGATATAGAAGACACAAAAAAAAGACAAAAAAAAATGTTCAGATAAAACGAGTGAATGGTGAAAAAATTCTACCCGTCAAACACCGATTTTTCATTTTCTAAAATGAGACGATAAAATTATCTAATGACATCGCGACATTGAAATAGTTAAGCGCACGTTCGCGTCGCTGCGTTCCGGTTTCTATGATAAAACATTGAAGCGATGTAATGAGGTGAGAATATATTGCGTTATTACATTTTCTCCTGAAAATTAGAAATCAATTTTGAAAACTCACAAACTCTATTGCGTTTCTGATATTATTTTTCTTTTCTTTTTTTTTTTATAATTATAAATAAAAATTAATCAAAGTTTCGTTACTGCGTGTTTGATTAAATCATATATATTAATATGTATATTGATAAGGAATAGCGAGGTGCCTTGTGGTTTCAAAAAAAAATGCTCATTAATTTTATTCTCCGTCTGATTATTCGAGAAATTTATTTTATACGAAGCAAAATCTGCACGCCCCGATAAACACATTGTCGTAAAGCAGACGATTTAAATTCTAAAACCCGCTAGACGGCGCATTATACGAATACAATAAATTTAAATATGCTCAAATACGCATGGTACTAAATACCACAAAATTCATATACGAACACCTTCGGATTATGAAGAAAAAAAAAGTTTCTAGTTTTGTTTCCCTGGAACGAACGCGTGAGCGATGGCTGACGATTAATTGAGATTTTATTGATATCGTTTTACGCCCTGCAATCGCTCTTCGCAGTAGCAGCAAAATGAAATTTGGGGTAAATTCGGGAGGACGTGAAAAATATTCAAATCTCAATACCAGGTGACAATGACAGATGAGATTTACTACTTTTCATTCGATGAATGGGGTAGTCGTGTGAAGAATATACAAGGAAAGGGTCAAAGTGGATTTCGGAAAGTCGGTGCCTATTTCTCGCTAAACGAAATCGAAAAATTTTACCCTTGCCCAAAATCAAAGCTACTCACTTTTTATGCTGTGATACGCAGTCTATTTTTTTACCAACCGTTTCGAATCGAGTTTTTATTTTTATATATTTTTTCGCTGAATTCCATCGCCAACGACCTAGTTTAGAACAACGAGATATTCTCTTAAATATGAGGTTAATTGTTTCCCATAAAAAAAAAAGCAAAATACATCGAGCATGAGATTCAAAATCTTAATGGTCCCATTAAAGTGCTGGACTAGGTTATTGCATTTTTGTTTATAACAATAAAGAAAAAGAAAAAAATAGCACGCAATTTTCAGGTGCCTGGAGCGATTTTGTGAAAAGCAAACCTTTCGACAAATTGACAAATCTTGTTTTATTCTAACCGAATATATCATGTCTACATAACATAGGTATGTATGAGAAAAAATTCAAGTTTAGCGGAAAGACCGTACAGCCTTTAATCTTCAAAGAGAATCCCTCGCGGAAAACCAGCTCGTGGGCGATTAAAGTTGCGGTTTATTGGTCCGGATGAATCTTCAATTTCACGGACGTTGTGTCTACAAATATGAGAGCGATGTCGAAGAAGACCTCTTCCTTCTTACAGCGCGAAGTTACCATTATGTGTAGCAGCAAATATAAAATCAATTTATCGACATGAAGTGTTGTTATATTTGACGGCTCTTTTTCCCAAAGACATCTCAGTTTTCCTTGTGCTGCAGTACCTGTAGTTGTTTCACATTTTATAAAGTTTCTTTTCCCAGCACATATTGCTGGATTTTATTCTACACTTTTCATTCATCATTTTCAGTTATGGCGACACGAGAGAAGTTTTCCTATACGAACTTTGATCTCAATTATCTCAGGAACGGGCGTAAGAAATCGGGATATTTTTTCAACTCATGTGCCCTGTTGGAGTGAAACAGTGAAAGATAAAAACGTCAGAAATCGACGATGTTCTCAAACCACGTTTTTCCCCCACTCGAGATATGTTATATGGAAATGGGTGGAATGGCTGATCCGTCAATAAAGCATCGTTTGCCTGTATATGACAGTCGTAATCTGTCACACATCGGTATATAGGGATAGAAAAAGGGCTCTTTCTCCTCTGCGCTGGCACTTCTCGTGATTGACTTATATTCCAAATCAAGCAATCTGTCTGGATTCCTATACACGTATAGATACATAAATCCAAAGCAATTTCGACATTGCTTTTATTCAGTCGCCAAAATTATCCACCGTATCATCAATTTCACGTTTCTACGGAATAGAAAATTTACTGCACATGACGCGTGTTTGCAAAATATTATCCGACAAGTTGTTTCAGGGATGCATTTTATCCTCGCACCTGAACGAAAATTAAAAATGTCAAACGATGTAACAGCGTTGAAATTTTGACCAGGAGGGAAAAAATGTATACGTGCAGCTAGTTAACTTTGAACGTAAAAGATATACGTATAGCTGAATTAGACCATCAGCAGTATTTTTATTTGTTTGTCTATATGTATATATCGCGCGTTCCCTGCGCGAATTGAAATCCCTCGGTAGAAACAATGTAGGTATACGCGTATAAGGGAACCTTGGGAAACCATTTTCTCCAAAGAGTTACAGTGACGTTTTCAGCTGTTCATTGGAATATATGATTATTTCACCCCAGCATTCTTCCGTCGACTTTGCATTTATTTTGTCCAACGGGTGTCCTCGAGGATTTAGAAAAAAATTTGTTTCATTTTCTATGTAACGCCCTCTCATTAAGTCACGATTAAATATATTTGATTTCCGTATACTTTGAAATTGAAATTTGAATTAAAAAATTGAGAAAAAAATTGATGAATGGAAGAGAAAAGATTTATATACTTTACGGGGTTGTAAAAATGATTTTATGTATTCTGCCCACCCCCGTTATTTCGCATGTGAAAGGTGAAAGTTATTTCACACGACAAATGTTTAATTTAAAGCAATTATAATTATGTAAACCAGGTGCCTGTCGGCCCACGTACGTGGCGAACCTTTCTACCTTTTTCCACTTATAAGGGTGTAGGTGCGTTCGTTCGACTGGCTTAAGAAAGAACGTGAACTGAAATAATGGAGTTTAGCCAAACCTCTTTAGGAAAATGTTATTTTTATCCTCAATCTGCCCCGCGTTCGCGTAAACAACTTTACCGCAGCTTAAACATCTCATCTTCGTTGTGGACCAAAAGTTGCTTTTTTTTTTCTCCTTTTCTTTTTCTACATCTCTCCCTGCTTATAACAATAATATAAGAAAAGACGTTAGCATGTATACGACTCGAGATTAGTGCCAGACACACGTTTCGCTTTCTGCTTTTACGGCCGCGAATTTTAAATTCTCTTAATTACAAAAATGATTTGAAATAAATAAATGGATAAATACACATACATTATGTTATATGAATATTTTTATATAATAAGTAAATAAATGGAAGCAAACAGAGCCGCAAATCACAACGACGAGTTGTGGATAATCGACCACACGCGGAGCGCCATCAGGTGTCGAATTGTTCGTTCATCGCAGTAACATATTTGAACATAATAGCTGTTAGTTGACGTGCGATTAGATTTTTTTTGTTTCGTTGTTTTTCCCCCTTTTCTTTTTTCTTTATCTTCATCGTAATTTTAATTAAAATATTTCACACTTAATACCTATATTCCAACCAATCGCGGCTCGCGCATATTAAAGTCTAGACGTCTCCAAAATACTGATTCTTTAACAGGACAAAATAACAGCATAAGTATAACGAGGTAAACGAACTCTGTCTTCGAAATGAACTCGCAAAGTTTTGATACACCGACATTTTACCACCCACGTCGAATTACCGATGCACTCCTCGTTCTCGAGTATTTATATAAACCTACACAACGTACTCGCGAATTTCAACCAGAAGAAAAATACACGAGCTTGAGCGGATCAAGGGCTGAAGAGAAAAGAAAAGGAACCCGAGAGATAAAGAAAAATTAGGAGAGTCAACAAGAGCACTTGTTTCACCGCGGGTGACCCCTGATTTTGATGAAACAATAAAGGAGATAAGAGAAAGAAAAGGTTCACTCATTCACTCACCTTCTTCTCCCGGGATACATTATGGGACGTTGAATGATGTAGGTCTTTTCGTAATCTGAAGCTGGAACGCATCCTTCTGGCGATCAGTCGGGAATAACGTACCGGAAACAAGGAGACACGGCGTATCCGAGAATACGTATTGTCAGCTGAGAAGAACCTCTTTGATCAATCTTCGTTCCATCTCGTACCCACCCATCCAATTTTATTTCATTTCCATCGTCACTCGGTGAGACATGTAGAAAAGTATCCCCTTTCCCGAGGGTGCAACACTGCGGGGTATAGCCGATGGCGTTGCCTTATATTGTTATTGGTATTACGTACCTACTCGCCTGTGCGGCCTTTCGCCATTGTTATTATTGGATAAATTACCTCACAGTCTGGCAGGGCAAATATAACGCGTTTTTCGTCGAGTAAACAAATAAAACCCTATATCCACTTGAGATGTAGGCATACCTATGTTAAATAACCCGACTTTCGCAATCCCTAAACTCGAATCAAATCCCTGATCAATGACATACAGGTATCACCTACATGAATCACGTACGTATGTAATTTACACAAAGTTATATAACAGAAAGTGTAAATGTTCCAGAAATTTATCCATCATTCGCAAGTTCTATAGTAGGTTATACCTTTAATTTCTGACGCGTGAATTAAACTGCCCAACAGCAACACCTACAAACGTACTACGACGGTTTGGGTTCATTAGCAAAATTTACAGCCGTCGCACCGCGGCTAAAATTACTGATATCATTATTATTATTATTATTGTTATTGTTATTGTTATTATTATAGTAGGTGCGCGTGTTCAATTGTATTTTGCGGGTATAGGTGGGTTGGCTGATGATATCGAGTTGATAAATTTCATAGCAATTTGAATTTCGATGAAAATCCTGTTTGTGCTGCATGATAGCCGCGGTTGTGTCACGCTTTTTTGGAGAAATGGTCATTTTTATTTGGCACGTTGATATGCAATGTGCGAAGGAGAAACTTCTTTATTTGTCTCGTCTACACGTGTCGCTCAGACGTGATGTCGTAGGCGTACAGTCGTAATTCTACGGCTGTAAGGATTCCGAGACACCCGATGCCAAGCCTACCCTTATTATTACATCTCGCTACAATGGCCAATGCCACTTCAACTGATTCAATATCGGGCTACAAATCAAATAGTCAACGGAATTCCACGTTCAGACCTATTACGACAATCGCCGATTTTAATTTATCTTGTTTTTTGGGAACCTGGGCGGTTATAGCTTTGCGATGTCGTTAGTTGTTTAATAAAATGCAACAACAATTTTGTCGTGAATATTTAAAACGGAACAGATTTGCATGACGTATTTTGCGTGGAGTTTCGAGTTTCGTTTAGTTTCACCTATTAAGTATTCATCATTTTCCAAATTCGCTTATTGAGAGGAAATAAAAATAAATAGAAAAAAGTTTCGAAACAAATATTTTTCGCGACCTGTACATCCAAGGACAAGGGTAGGGGGGGCAGACAACGTATGGAAATTCATGCAAACCAATCGCCCAAGGGTATCGAATTTGCGGACTGAAATTCCCCGTTTCTTCTTTCATATAATGTGCAAAAGTCACGCTTAAGAAACTGGCGGGAATGACATACGGTATTCTTATTTTATTTATTAATTTTTTTTACTCTTGTTTCCACTAACAACGGGATGCTCCTCGTATTACCCGCGTGACACTTCGGGATCTAACTATGACAAATTGAAAGTCAACCTGATTCCTATGCGACTGCATCCTATCGCACTGTTTATTTCTTCTTTCTTCTTAAAATAGATGTACGCCTCTACGAGAATCACATTTTTCATTATTCGGAAGAGAAATTTTTTTCCACAACGAAATCCCGAATTCTTGAAAAATTATAATGCAATCCATTCCGAAGTCACAGGGATGATGGATTTAGAAGTAAGAAAAAAATGAATAAATAAAAACAGGGGGCAGGAACGTGTTGGCAGGAATTGTAGAAAAGGAAAAAAAAATTAGCATTTGACCCATAACTGCAGGGTGAGTGACGTCGGATTATCATAATGATGATATATTTATGGTAATTCAAGAATGGATTTATTGCTATTATTGATATTCAACATTTTGATGGACGTTCGGTAATTATTCAACATTTCTATGTTTAATAAGACGGCCGTATCAATCAAACTCACCTACCCAGGGGGTGCAGAAACGCCCGTAGAGAACGAAAAGCGATTAAAATATCGTCTGCGTTTACGCTCGCGGCTGATTAATGGTTCTTCCAATTAGTCAACTTCACGCTTAAGTATTTGAAAATTTATCTCCTGATATACCACTTTCGATTCACAAACATTGCTTGCAATAAACATTATACAGCCCGATCGAAATGCAGCTAGTAAAGATCGCATCAAATAAATTAGAGTAAAGACATCTTAAAAGTTAAACGTAGAACTCCGTTTTCGATGACAAGTCATATTCCACCTGTTCGTTTTTATACATTTCGACGGTCTGAAACGAAAATTAAAAAGGAAATGAGAGGAGAATTAGCGAGTAAAAAAAATCCTCACGTACCTCGTCGATGTCTTTATCCAATCCGGTGACTTGTTTCTCGTGAGTGACTTTCAGCTTCTCTTTCTCGCGCCCTTGTTTAATTTGTACAGTTTTCCTTTCCTCCATAAATTTCTTAGTGTTCATCTGTTTTTTTTCTCGGAGTCTCCTGTCCTTGTCTCCCTTTGTCTTGAGTGCCTTATCGTTCATGACTTCCTTAGCTGTCTCCACTGACGTTTTCGCTTGGTTTGCATTCATTTCTTTGATGTCTCTGTGAAGGAAAACATAAATTTATTGACTAGAAACTGAGAGATCGAGGTACCAACTGAAATGACGAAGTAACGATCGAAAGATAAAATTTATTTACTTGTCCTGCTTGACCTGCAGCTGTTTGTTCTGGTTCGC
The DNA here is from genome assembly GCA_963932425.1 of Athalia cordata. Lineage (NCBI taxonomy): Eukaryota > Metazoa > Arthropoda > Insecta > Hymenoptera > Athaliidae > Athalia > Athalia cordata. The sequence goes on along the minus strand of OZ010627.1, from coordinate 31,324,940 downwards.
CTGCACAACTTCGATTAATTTTTTCAATTCGTCCCGTGAATTTTGGGCATGAGTTTTCAACAATTCCCATTCCTCTTTTCGTTGTTTTTCCATCATGGCAGACCATTGCGTGGTCTGTTCATTGACGACTTTTTTAACGTTAGCATCCTGCGTCAAGGCGGCCTTGCTGCGAATTAGTTGAGGAAATTAAATTGGCTAAAATTAATGGTACGTGAGAGCCGAGAAACGCAATCGAGACGTTGCCGACAAAATGTTAGCGTCTAATCAATCCTAATCGAATCAATTCGGCGTGCGTGTATTCGATCCAGCGACATACTCACTCCTTGCCCTTCACTAACTTCTCAATGGCGGTACAATGATTTTTTTGCATCGTCTGTCTCTCCTTGAGGTGTTTTTTCCTAAGAGTCTCGAGCTCCTTCTGCTGCTTTTTCCCAGTCTTTGAAAATCCCTTTTCGTGTTTCAATGATTCCATTGTAATTGGGTCGAGTTTAAACTCAGCTGAAAACAATAATTCCTGGATCTTAAAATTACATAAGAAACTTGGAGGATCGTAAAATACAATCGACCTTTTGGTGGTAGGTATTTTCTTTGCCATTTAATTATAACGAAATACAAAGAAACTTCCGATGCTAAAATGAGATGAAAATCGTATTTCGTCTAGCTCCTGAGTTACGTTCACCCACAGGCAAACGTTAATTGCACTTCGGTAGTCAAAGAGATACTTGAACTCTATAGGTAAACACTTTTGCTGTGGGGAAAAAGAGTGAAGGAAATCTAAAGGAAAATGCAAAACGGAACCAACCCTTCTTCGCTTCTTCTTCCTTCTTCTTTTTTTCCGCTTCAGCTTTCGTATCAGACTGCTCGATGCCCAACCCTTTCATTGCCTCATCACGTTTCTCAGCTCCCTTGTTGAACGCACCTGGGTCTGATAGCATGGCCATAAAATCTGAAAGTCGACGATAACTTCCATCATTAGAAAACTGGCTATCAAATTATTGTACAATCGAAGAATGCCTTTTTTTCTTAGCTAACAATTCTGGTCTATCAACTTGGTGGAACTTAAAGATCAAAATCCCGGTTCGGACTAACCCTCAAATCCATCGGGGACGTAAATTTTCAGCTCAATATTGATGAAAAGCATAGGCAATGCCATCGGAAAATTGGCTTCAGTCTTCAGGGAAATATGTCTGTACCCTGCCTGCAGACCGTCTAACGGAAGAATCCTCTGTCCCAGTAATTTTCCGCTTTCTTCGTAGACTCCTGAAAATTTTTGACGATAAAAGAGTAAAATTTGAATTTATTCGGTCCCCATTTGCACGAAATTAAATGCACGCACCAATTCTGAGAACAGCCAAGTCTGGAAGGACGACTTTTCTGAAGAGAAATGGCTCCTCGTTGTAAACGGGATTTAATCCATTTCCTGGTACCATCCTGGTACGAAATTCTTTACGAATCGTATCGGCTGGCAAACCATACATGTCGACTTCTACGTAAGTTCCAACCTTTTTGTCAGACAAGAACTGCCCAGCAATCACCTAGCGATGGAACATAGAATTTCTTTTCATTCGTCGGGTACTACAATCTAGAATCTACAATTTGTCATAAGGGTGTACGATTTTGTAATTTCCGTAGACATAATTATCTCGTTCGCACCTGCACCGAACACTGCGCGGTGATGACGCCATCCACGTCTTCCGAAAATGGGTCAAAGCTTCTGTCGGGTCTTCGCATGAAATCGGGTTTTAGAAGATAGCCTCCGTTTCCGTTGTATTCGAACTTTCCCTGATTCAACTGCATGGGTAAATCTGGAGTTTGGAAGTTAAGCGCTACCATTTGACATCCCGCGTTCCAGAAGACCTGCAATGAAATTTATCGGTGACGTCAGAATAACCAGATAAAAACATCAGAACAAAAGAACTCAAGTCACGTCCCAACCGACCCCAGGAGATAAGAAATTGAATCGCGGGGACGGTTGTGGTTCCATAAGTTTTGCTGAGCAAACGGAGACGGTAAAAGATACACAGAGAATATAATGAGTATAAATTCGAATGCCTACCTGTGGCATGTAATTTGATGAATCTGCTCTGGTGCCCTTTGGATAAATTCGACTCATCTGCCTCTTGTTGTAATTAACAAACTCCACAGAAGAGGTCTTCAGATAATTAAGGGCGGCGGTCTCCGAGAACGACGACATATTATGATGAATATTTTTCTCTAAAATTTTCATCCGCATTCATGAAAGAATTAGATTTTCGGAGATGAGGATACATTTATATTTGTTGAAAAGTTCAATGTACGGAAACAACAGATAGTTGGTACATTTCAGATAATTAAAAGAACTGGCGAAATTTCTAAGTAGAACGAAAAGAAGCTCACTTTCGGCGGTTTCGAAGCTCTGAAACTTAATCGGTTGAGCGTAGTTGATCATTGAAGAAAGCCAGGGATGGCAGGCCATTGTACTCCCGCTGTATTGAATCGGAGGTGCTTCACCTTCAGCGCCTCCTTCACCAGGAGGACCAGCAGCCGCCGGATCCACTACAACCTCCTCCTGCGAAGAGGAATCGAGACCGGGATAAAAAATGCCATTACCCTAACCACCGTTGGAACGAAATCGTCAGTAAGACTCGAGTAGGTAGGTATTCGAATTCAAGTATCGCTGTTTGTATAATGATTGTACCGATACGTTTACGCAGTTAAAATTTTGTCACGCACATGGTTCGCTTTAATTTCCGCGGTTGACAAATTTCACCCTGCTTTTCAAAATGTCACGATAATTTATTTCAGTCACGAGAGTCTTATACGAATAAATAGATTCGCCACTCTAAAAGGACTTGATATGAGAAAAACGGATGTCTTTCAGCTTGCCAAGACGTTCATCTCTTCAGACAGATTTTATAAAAGGGCTACAGGAAACACGAGAAAAGTATCCAGAGAAAACCTATTCCGGCTATGGAACTTTCCACTCGGAGCCGCTCAGCGTACTTTTATGAAAATATGATATCACTTATCCTACTTTTTTCTACGGGACAAGGTATAGTATACATATGCATTAAGCTCTCTACTCCTCGTTCAAACGCGCTCGTAGTTGAAAACTTTCCGATGAAGCAATATAGGGTAGGTACACCGGTAACTGAGCAATATTACACAATCAAGGCGCGTTGGTGCAGCGACGATATTATCATGAAAACTGCATACGGTCAAAGTATACCTAATTGCATATCAGGTAGAGGAAAAGAACCGAAAGAGCGAGAGATAAACGTTCTGTAAAATATGGTGTATTATTTTATATAATATTTCGTTTTTTGAAATTTTGACGACCTAAACAAATTGGGGTAGATAAAAATACCTTTGGTGGTTCCGCAGCGGCCGGGGCGCTAGCATCCTCGACAACTTCGTCCTTCGCTTCGAATTGACCTGACCGGAACAACTCCAACTCTACTTTTTCCACTTCCGGTTTCAATCGTTTATTTTTTATAAGAATCTTGCGCTTCAAGGCGCTTGGGGGAGGCAACGGGGAACCCGGTTCCAGCTGCATGCAGGGAATGAAATTTAGATCAAGTCATCGTAAGAAAGCTGCTTTCTTCGGGGCTCAAGCCCCTTCGATTTAACGATTCGTGTTCCTGAGGTCAAGTATACCCCTTTGGATTTTTTTAATTTTGGGGTCAAAAATCGACATTTTTTTTTATGAGGTTTCCCATGGTATTCTTACGTAATTTGAGCCCAGGAATCCGAATCCGCAAGCTAAATTGATCTATCTATAAAATTGATTGAGTTATCGCCAATTTATCGATCTGAAAAGTGAAAAATCAAGGATATCTCGATGGGATTGATTCGTAGCTCAATTTAGTCGACGGATTCGTGTTCCTGAGGTCAAAATACGTCAGAAAAGTGTCCTGCCATCGATTTTAAAAATACTTCATTTTTGGCCCAGAAATTGAAAAAATCCAAAGGGGTATACCTTAGATTTTTGTCGATTTTTGGGCCAAAAATCAACATTTTTTTAAATCGACCGTAAGACACTTTTCTGACGTATTTTGACCTCAGGAACACGAATCCATCGACTAAATCAAGCTAGAAAAATATCCCATCGAGATATCTTCATTTTTTCACTTTTCAAGACGATAAATTAGCGATAACTCGATCAATTTTATAGATAGATCAATTTAACTTGCAGATTCGTGTTCCTGAGGTCAAAATACGTCAGAAAAGTGTCCTACGGTCGATTTAAAAAAATGTTGATTTTTGGCCCAAAAATCGACAAAAATCTAAGGTATACCCCTTTGGATTTTTTCAATTTTTGGACCAAAAATGAAGTATTTTTAAAATCGATGGCAGGACACTTTTCTGACGTATTTTGACCTCAGGAACACGAATCCGTCGACTAAATCAAGCTAGAAAAATATCCCATCGAGATATCTTCATTTTTTCACTTTTCAAGACGATAAATTGGCGATAACTCGATCAATTTTATAGATAGATCAATTTAACTTGCAGATTCGTGTTCCTGAGGTCAAAATACGTCAGAAAAGTGTCCTACGGTCGATTTAAAAAAATGTTGATTTTTGGCCCAAAAATCGACAAAAATCTAAGGTATACCCCTTTGGATTTTTTCAATTTTTGGACCAAAAATGAAGTATTTTTAAAATCGATGGCAGGACACTTTTCTGACGTATTTTGACCTCAGGAACACGAATCCGTCGACTAAATTAAGCTAGGAATCAATCCCATCGAGATATCCTTGATTTTTCACTTTTCAGATCGATAAATTCGCGATAACTCAATCAATTTTATAGACAGATCAATTTGGCTTGTGGATTCGGATTCCTGGGCTCAAATTACGTAAAAATACCATAGGAAACCTTATAAAAAAAAATTTCGATTTTTGACCCCAAAATTAAAAAAATCCAAAGGGGTATACTTTAGATTTTTTCCGATTTGGGGGTTAAAAATCAACTTTCCATTTGGATAGGGTTAATAGGGTCTCATACGAGGGGGTTACCGCTTGTGAAATACTTGGGACAGTCAATTTTGAAATGAAATGGTATGAAATGGTCATGAAATGGTGTGAAATCTTGTGAAACAGTGCTAAATAGTTGTGAAAAGTGAAATGGTTGGGACACCTATATATCGAGTGGTTACCCCCTCGGATGAGGGTATAAAGTAACTGTTTGATACTTTGAGAAGTATCAACGTCAGAGTTTTATAAAGAAATAAAAATGATGTCGGAAAAAAAGAGAGAGAATATATTTACGGGGAAATCCTTCAACGGCTCCTTCAGCAACAAGTCGCCCAGTATGTCGTCGCAATATTTGGCCAATTTATACTGCTGCTTCAGGCAACAGTGGTTTTCGAAACTCAATATTATGGGGTAATCGCTCGTTACGAAAGCGCAATCTCTTAAAGCATAAATAACATCCTTAAACAGGATATCCGTGCACATCGCCTTTCCGTGGGTAATTATCGGCTCCTCATCTTCACCTTTACCATCCCAGCAATCAAGCTCTACACATCTGAGAGGCAACACGTCGATCAATTGAGACTCGCTGTTGTAATTAATAAATGCTCACCTGCACCCAGCCAAAAGCGTTTGCCGATACATCTCCACGGTACTTTTTCCACCGATTTGTCTTCCGCTGAGGTAAGTATTGTGACTTGAATTTATGTAGTAATGACACAGAGGCTGGTCCATGTCCATCCATTCGTCAAGTTTGTCCAAAAACACCGGTGCGTTCTCGTCGGACATGAGATAACTCATGAAACCATCTTTGGTTAATCTTTCTGGCGAGTGACAACGATAACATGATTTATAACGAGGATCAGAGAGGATAAATTTAATATTTCAAAAAACAAAGTAGGAAAATCGATTACTTTCTGACTTTGCTTTTTCGTCCGGTTCGTAGTCGTTGATGATTTCAATGCACCGTTTTTCGTCGTAGAGTGGATAAAGAATTTCATTAAGTCTCGGGTCCCTTTGTTTTTCGTTCATAAATGTGATCAACTGCTCCAGACTAATGGTGTCCGCTTTTTGTTTGGTTCTATTAATAGCAATACAAGCTTTTAAAATTTCATCAAAACCCAACGACCTTAAAAAAATTTGATTAGATCGCTGTTCACTCACATCGATTGAAATAGTTCCTCGATGTCGTTTCTCGGGCAAAGCTTGTGGTACAGAGTGAAAAACTTTTCGAATGTAAAAGCTTCCGGCTCGATTTTGTCACTCTGAAAACATTCGTTTAACACTTTCAATTTATCAACTGTATTACAAACACTGGCAGAAGTTTAAAACTATTTTTGAACGAGGTCAAGAGCCTCCAGTCCGTCGGATGATATGTAACAACAAAAAGATCCTCAAACAAAACATCAAAGCAAACGGAACCAGTCGGGAAGTTCTCTGTCCGGGTTTTTGCTCTCTTCAAATGTTGGTCGAATAGATCTTATTGTTGGATCGCTTACATTACCGGAAATCTCGGCAAATAACCAGAATAAAATAAAATATCAACTATCTAATCAAACAAACCTTCCCACTAGGTAATCCTAGATCAGCCAGTCCTTGGTAGACTAATTTCTCTGTTTTTCCTGACGCAAAAGTTTTAGAAATAACCTTAACCGGAACCTTTCCTTTTGGATCAACAGAAAAGCTCAACCTCTTCCAACTGCGACGATAAATATAAGATCAGTCATTAAAATGTGATATAAGATTAAACTTTACGGTGGTGCAGAGTCAATCGAAACTCACTGCTTCATCAGCTGTGTTTTTGGGCAGACATTGCTGGCTTTCGTATTGTGCGTAATTAATCGCAGTCCACTTTGCCAGTCCTGTAATAAATAATGAAGGATAAAAATGTGTCTTTTATTTTCCGATCAACCCTTGAACTTACTTTGGCTGTCTGTGCGTCCGTGCAAACAATATGCTGATAATGAATATTGGTATAATCTGTTCCCGAACATATCGTCAAACTCTTTTCATCCAATTGTTCAAGGGTACCGTGTTTGCTTAGTTTGTTGCACAGTTTTGGGTCCTTAAAATCAAGAGAAAAAACTATTTTCAGTATCTACGAAAGATTTGAGAATTTTTGCAGCCGGATTATGGCACGAAATTTACCTTCGGTGTACCTCCGTATCTTATGTCACTCACTTGAGCCAATTCGATGACGTCACCATCCTGAAAATGGTTACAACTTAGTACAGTTATGGTCTCCTAGTGAATTCTATTTGCTTTGTGTATCATTTCAATTGATTTCAATGGTACAACAGTGCGAGCACTCCTCCTTTTGTGAATGATATGTCAGAAAGCATTGCGGAAGATTAACACAGTAGATAATCATATCGGAGCAAACGCGGTTAATGAATCACCTAAACGCTCATCTTTAAATAAAATACGAAGACAAAACAGGGTCCTCCGAATAAATTTAATACGCTTAGTGCAATTGTACTTGAAAAAACATAATGTGTATACCTTTCCTTCACTTTTCCAGTAAATGAAGAAACCGTATTCATCAACTTTGAACAAGCAATCGGGCTCGTACTCCGTATTTTCTTTATCTTCAAACCATCGATCGAAAGTTGCTCCATTTCTAAGAAATTCAGGAGTTTCGATTTGCCAATTGAATTCAAACTTCTTTGTCATTTTTTATGCCTTTCCCCGACTTGATTGCACAATTTTCGCGTTTGCAATACACATGGGGAAAAAAAAAACAAGTAAAATTCAAGCGAAATCACTCGCTATAGAACAAACACGAAAGACAAATTTTGAATTATGTATGTACAACAATTTTCAAACCGGAGCACGATACAAATTCCAAAACAAAAGACTCTCAAATAACTAAATGTGGAGAATATTATCGCTAGGAATTCTCCCCGCCACCAAACTAGCTGCCCTAGATTTTCATCTAATGCAATTAGCCTAATCCAATTTCCAAGATTAAAGTTTACTCCCGGTATAAAGTATCACGTGGGTATTCCGCACGTCCCTTACCACGTGGCTTGCAGACTACCATATGTTGGGGTTCCTTACGATAACTTTTTCGTAGCACACGGTCGTAACTACACCCTGCGGAGGCGTCGAAAAAAACGTTCAATAAATTTTCACCGCCCTTTTTCCACATACTTCGCTTCTGATGAGCCCATTGGCAAGTCACGTGGATTATCCGAGATGCCTTAAAAAGTAAAGATGTGCATAGAAAGGCTGTTCAGGCGCCTGTAATAAAAAAATATATAGGTACACACATATGTATCAATATAAGGATCCTTCCCGCGTACACTTTGATATTCACGAATTTCCCGTGAATTTCGTAATGCGAAGAACCTTGCAAAAAGTCATCATTAATTGAATTTTATTCACCCACCGGCTATGTAAAAGGGATTTTTTTTACACCGATCTCTTTTTCCTACGCAATGCCGGTTGAGAATGGTCAAGATCAAGTTCGGATAGAAGAACTTGATCGATAAATTTATTGTAGGCGACTTTGATTGTTTGTTTTTTTTTTTCAATGTACTACGGTTGATGCAGTTTGACTCGTCCAACTATGATTTTTATTGTGGATTATTATAATATCTATACCGATTTATTGAGATCCTCGCAACAGTGTATGACCATAGAATATTAACCTCTCGAAATGCACGGTCGTTAATCAGAAGGAAATCGAGTTTCACCTGAACCGAATGCCCGTACATGATACCAGTGCTGATTATTCTAGGGATTTCGATATAAATTAATCGTTGAACTTCCCATTAAGTGACAATAAATCTACCAGCAATTCTCCGTAGGTTAATTGCATACCTTCCATCAATAGTACCCTACAGTAACGCAATTTGTCGAGGATAATGAAACAATTAAAGGTATCTGTTCGAAGTGATTTCATTTATTTTATTCAAATTCTGAATTAATTTGTCATAATAAAATTCCGCAAACTTTCGAATTTCTTGCGTGAGCAGCTGACTGGGACTTCGAGGACCTTATAGCCGACCAGCTCTGCCAATCATAAGTCATGCAAACATTCAATTTTCGAAAAATTCGAAGTAGATTTGAAACCGGCTAATAGCCGCGAAAAATTCTCACGACTCTGTAATCCTATCTCAGAAAAAGTGTTCACTCGAATCTCGTTAATGCGAGAAAAAACTCGCACAGAGTAAAAATATTAACAAGTATTCAACAATTCATAAATATCTACAACAATAGAACAAAACAATAACTTTCTCAAGGTGTATTGAAGAAGAAAAAATGTTAAATCTTTTTTCTCCAGGTGAGACGAGAAATGGTATAAATTATGGGAAAAAATAATATTAATAACAGTTTTTCGGCGTCGAAAGCGCATTTTTTGTGGTTAAAAAAAAGACTAATGTATTTCGAAAAAAAATCACTACATTGGGGTAGGTCGCTGAGTAGTTTAAAGGGTTCTTCACGATGCTGTTCGCATTGATTTGATGGCACCACAAGACATACTTGATCGCTTATTTTGTGTGCGATTAAAATTTGTGCCGATGATCGTTGAAATAAAATTCTTCATATGTGCTGGTCGGATAAAATGTCCTTAGTGTAAAATATTCAACCGATCAAAGTATCTTCTCCCTTTGCTGGTGAATATAATTCTGGATTACTGGCAGCTTGTAAACGCTAATAGAAGCCACGGATCCAGCGCAAGCTCCAACCCAATATACGATTACGTGTTCCATGAACGACGTCCCTAAACATCCATATTTCAAAGACGTTGCCAGAGCTGGATTGAAATATCCACCGGAATAATTGAACGCTAAAAAAGTCATTGAAATATATTGAAAATTGAAGATAACAACTGAATCTTCGAAAATAATTAAAACGTCGAAATTCACAAACCTGCAACAACCAGAGAAGTCCCGATAAAGGAATCAATGGCGGTGCTGAATCTTGGATTTAATTCTCCCAGGGCACGAGAAACGACGCGATAAATGCACGTCGCTACGCCTTCGACGAACGCTCCGTAAATAACGGGTACCTATATGAAAAATTTTCGAAGGATTATTACGTGATAATTAAAGAAGGTGAAAACTACGGATTGTATGAAAATGATATCAATCACCTGCAAATCAGTTGTGCAATCCGTAAATGCACGATCCTTGTGTGTTGGAACAATTTCTAAAGCCCACAGTAGCTGAATGTATCTGAAAACCACCAAACCGCCGACCAGCTCTGCCCAGATGAGAAGGAAAGCAACTCTAACGCTTTTTTTACCCTCTACCACTTCCTCGATGTGCGTATAGGGACAGGCGGTCGCATCACCCCAGTTAATTGACCAGTAGATTGTTAAAATGAATAAATAAATTGCGTAGGTTGAAACACCCCAGTTGTCGGCCACTATAAGTATCGTTGATAAAAAAAAATTGGTATACATATTAATCACATAATTTATTAATAATAAAAGAAGGCGTCTGCGGTTTTCAAAATGCTCCATGTTTCTTTGTTTCACATTGAAAATATGTATTAAAATAAGATGAATGAAAATTCTAAAGTAATAACAAAAGATAATGGAAACTGTTTAGCATGCGGCGCTGTCGTTAGCCATGACAAGAGTTGTCCCTATTTATCAAAAGTCCGAATTCTTCCAGAATACAAATTTTTATATGCGAACAAGAGATACACTTATGTGAAACCACCGTACATAAAAAAAAATGAATAAATAGACTGAAATATATTTGAAATACAAAGGAAAAAAAAACCTAAACCCCTAGCTTTAATGTAATTATAAATGCACCACGATCAAACCCTATTTATTATTTCGTTCCAATATCATTAATGAAAATTTGAGCTGCATTGTAGTTAAAAGTTAGGTTCAATTACCAAGAGGAACGAGTGTTCAGCGTTCGCGTGTAGGAAGACCCAGCTACTTACCGATAATAAGTTCGAAGCAAGTTCCGCAAAGTTCAGCTGTTGCTATTCCTTCCAAGAACAAAGATTTCACAAGGGGGTCTTTTAGGTAATAATCGACGTACCTTCTACTCCAATAAGCGATCAGACTCGTTACCACGATGTAAAGAGTAGAGATTCCCAAAGCTAATAAACTTGGATCCATTTTCGGAACTGCAAAGAAATTAAAGCCGAAATTTAAACACGCAAAGATGGAAACTTTTCGAAAGTGATTAATTGCTGATGATTTAGAATGTGTTGTACGATTTATATTGAACGGCAAATGATAATTATTAATCAGGGTATGTTAGAACGCCTATCTGTGATTATTACTAGTTTTTTTGGCCAATGATCGCTACTGACGTGCTCACATAATCACCTGCAATTAACTGTTGTTTTTTTTTTACGCTTATTCGATCATTTCAATCAATTTTGTTTGAACAATCCGCGCTAATACTTTTGAAGTTATTAAATTCTAGACGTAAGTTATTTCGACCGCTTCTGGTGGACCAGCGCTTAAAACACTATTTAAAACTAGCGAATATATACCTTGAAGCTTTAAATAGTTTTCGGCATGTCGCCCAAGATTCTATAAAGGTGTATGAGTAGAAACGTCTGTGCTTGACATCCCCATACTATACCACCGACATTGAATTTTCAGTCGGATTATCTATAAATTGCACTAATGCAATTTATAATGCTCGGTGCGATTTTCCTCGCCTTCTATATGCGACGTATACGTGCATGCGAAAATAGATCTGAAAGTGCAAATTATAATCAAAAAATGATGGTTGTTTTTTGAGAAGAATTTGTCGATATCTTTATAGAATAAGTCACGATGATTCCCAAAGGTAAAGTGATGGCTGAGGCGAGCTCCAGCGATGAAATCCGAATGGTTGAGATTAGCTCTAAACATTGAAATAATCAGCTAAGGAACTAGATAAACAATCTCACTGAATTTGGATGGAAGAACTCCTTAAATAACCCGATTAAAAGATATTGTACGTCCATCTCTGCGGTTGATTTGAAGTGCATACTCAATGCATGTGGATGTCTTGGAGTTATGCTGCAAACCGCATCTTCGCCTTTCTCACTGCAAATGATGGTCAGTTACAATTTTGATAATTTCTTTTCAACTTGACAGACAACTTTCGAGACAATGTAACCATATAGCTCATATTTTTCGTCGCTTCATCTGCCATTCTTCATCTCTATTTGGTAATAATAATATTGTTGACGATGGTTGTTTCTTTTTTTCAGATCTTATCATGATTTGTCTTTTATTTGACAATTTGCATTTTTCTCTACAGAAATCATGACCACGAAATTCAGTCTGCAAGCATGACGAGGAAGCAATAACCAGCTTTGATGATTTTCAAAATATTTGGACCCGCGCTTTACGGCAAAGTTAGTTCACATAGATTTTTAAGAGCGGCGCCAGCATGTTGAACAACAATCTTGCGTATAGAGTCCCTGGAAAACAGAATTGTGCCACTGCGTAGCCATTTTTAGGCTAAGCTTGCGCGCGGTTTACTGCAAAAAATGAATGTAAAAAAAAACATTGATGTCAAACGATGTCACTACATTACTGCAAATTGATGTCTTATAAACCCCTTTTTTCTGTTTTTATAAAACTCAATATAATAAAAATCAAAATTTATAAAATTCAATGATTTCTATTTGTTATAGTGGGTATCTTCTTTAATCTCATTTTTGAGATTTATTGGGGTTGTAATTACTAGAATACGACAATCTCATATTAGGTTAACGTAACTTTTACTACTAACATTAACTAACATTATATTTAACGTACTTCGTACGAAGTATAGTTACTCAATGCTACTAATTTGACATTTCTTTACTCAATTTCTCACCCTTTCACTTGATTTGAAAATCAATCACACGCGTAATAAGTGATTTATTAAGACATTTCGGCATTTTATCGCTCGTATAATTCTTTAATCTAGCCTGTTGATTATTTGCATTAATTGGTTTAAATCGTTGCAGGCTGGAAAAATTTCCACGGTTAACCAGAGATTGGGAAACACAGCCAACGATTGGAAAAATTGAGGCATAGATTTTTTCCTATGAAGAATTAAAAATGGAATCCCTGAAAAGATCGAGTGACTGAAATTTGATTTATTATTGGGGCATTATTTAAACATCTGACATTTTTACGAACTCTCATTGCTCGATTTTGTGGAGAAATTACAGAACGATACTTCATTAATTAACAAGAATTGAGTAATAATAAATCGCATCTACAGCCGTACAATAAATACAGCGTACATCATAATTCAATATTTCATTATTCGGCTATTATTTTCAGCAATAGGTTTGTTTTTATTTCGTTCAAAAGTCGACAAATTCTGAGAATTGGCCGACTAAACATCTGACATTTTTACGAACTCTCATTGCACGATTTTGTGGAGAAATTACAGAACGATACTTCATTAATTAACAAGAATTAAGTAATAATAAATCGCATCTACAGCCGTACAATAAATACAGCGTACATCATAATTCAATATTTCATTATTCGGCTATTCTTTTCAGCAATAGGTTTGTTTTTATTTCGTTTAAAAGTTGACAAATTCTGAGAATTGGCCGACTAAACATCTAACATTTTTACGAATTCTCATTGCACGATTTTGTGGAGAAATTACAGAACGATACTTCATTAATTAACAAGAATTAAGTAATAATAAATCGCATCTACAGCCGTACAATAAATACAGCGTACATCATAATTCAATATTTCATTATTCGGCTATTATTTTCAACAATAGGTTTGATTTATTTCGTTCGAAAGTCGACAAATTCTGAGAATTGGCCGAGCGAATATTTTTCCGAGAAATACGACCGGCAAGCTCGAACAAGTCTCGGGCTATCCCGTGCCTATACGGCTCCTGATTGGCCCGGCAGTGAGGAGTGGGGGTCGAGTAGATGCACGGCGGGGTTGCGCAGCGGCGTTAGTAGCCTCTCGCGCTTCGAATCATCTAGTTCGTCTCCGCGCAACTTGTCACAAATTTACCTGTACCTAATAACATCGGATTCCAAAACTTGTGATAATCAGCTGAAGAATCTCACCTCATCTGGGTGTATAATACTGCTTAATTAAACATATGATAAATGGTGACACGACGTATTAAAGTTAGTGCAAGTTGCTCGATTTAACGCGCCATCCCGCGGCCCCCCAGTCTCTCACTGCGCAGCGACGCCATTTTCTCGTCGAACTTTGAATTGTCTATCGCACACCGCTGAACTCTTCAAACTCAACTGAGCATCTTCATAGTTGATTTGAGTGTTGCATATGAATATCTGGAAGCATATGTAACGAACCTCCTTACTGCGTAGGATGGTGAGTCTTGATTTTATTAATTTTTTCAATTTTTCTGAATCTTCCTACTACGGAGGTTCGTACTGCATGGCGGTCGGGTGTCTTCGGCTCGACTCGTAACGATTCGTTCATACGTTGTAGTTCAAACTGCTTCAGAACAAATGAATTACCGCGTCTTCTTAATATTTTGATTTGAGGTTGCTATTCTTTTGTTTCTAAACGTTGGTTTTCGTATTTGTTGGCGTCTGTGATGCAATGGTTTTCGCTTATTCGGAGTTTACTGCGTATTAAGGCCGAGTAGAGGTGAAAATATCATTTTTTGCTCAGTTGCTTAGTGATTAGAGTACCGGGCTGTGATTTTTATCGTGAATAGGACCGCGGTACATGCGATTTTTATTTTCGATTTAACTTAGAACCGCGACATTTATACGTATTTTATGATGCATTACAGAGCTTGGAGCCTGCAGAGCTGCCATTCCATACAGCTGAGAAGGATCCCAGTACGACCATCGACGTAAAGTGGGGAATCTCTATAATTACAAATTTTGAAGGAATCCAGTAGCTACTTCAACCGGAGCTCTAATCGCCAGACTAGTGAAAAATTGGTAAGTTCGAAATTTGAATATTTTTCATCTCATTCTTTCCAAATTCTGGGTATTTCAAGTTCATTGTATTAAAAATTTTGAAATTTTCTTATTACAGGCAAACGTTTTTGCTGCATCCAATGGATTCACCTCGTCTACAGCTGATCGTACCGGTGAACATGAAGTGGAAAATCTGGGTAATTAGAATTTTCCACAACTATTTTTTTCCTTTATTTTACAAATTTTTGCTTCTCAATATTCATGTGTTTTTTCCTTGACATTTTTACAGCATCGTTCTTCGTGGGAGCATCGCATCAACTTCTCATCGTACCACACCCGCTACATTCAACCTGCTACACAGCTATAGCCATCAGGGAGGCAGAGAACTTCTCAACCTACTATACAGCTATAACCATCAGGGAGGCAGAGACTTCCGGGTAAATTCCAAGACCCCCGAGCTTGGGAACCAGCTCGGGTCTGGTCTTGGTACCGGCAGCGATGGGGTAAGCCCCAGCAGTTAGATTTCCTCGATTTCTTTGCCAGCTCACACGATGGTGAACGCGGGCATTGAGGTCGTTGTATTTTGTGAAGTCCTTTACTCCTTTATTTCGCGTGGTGTGGCGGTACTTTAGATTTTAATATCATTTGAGCTCAGGTAATTGTAGGTTTGGTTGTCGTTGAGCATAGCACACCTGCACTTTGTAGAGTCACAGATATAGAATTCTCTTAGAAAATCATTCAGTCAGTCAATCTGTTAGTCAATTAGTCAGTCATAACGAACAGTTTATAAATTATAAACTATTCAAACAAAATCATCATCGATCAATCTTTTAAGCAAGAGAGTGCAGCTCATAGGCAACGGTAAAGACCACCGTTTGATCGACCCGCGTATTTTCTTGATTTTTCAATAGATTTTTTAGCGATCGATCTCGTTTGCGTCGATCACTAATCGGTAAGAAAAAATTTAGTCGTTCGAATGGTGGTTCTTTACCATAGTTTCACTTTCTGTATGAGAATCAGGTGTGTTCAACAACTCTAACCAATTAAAAAATTTGTAATTCCTTTTTTGAGAATAATGAAAATTATCAATTAATTAGCTAAGTAATCAATTATAGTTATTTTCACTTCTCCTCCTTTCAAACTAATCAACTTCAACTCATGAATGTAGAAACATATTTTCAACATCTTTTTTCTGCCTGATTCTCTGTTAACTTTATAAGTATCCGATTAAGCTTGAAGCAACTACCGCGGACATCGTATGGATTGAGAATAAACTAAGATCAAAATTAAGAAATTAAGTCCAATATTAACATGAAGTATATAAGTTTACGATTAAGTCTAATATTAAAATGAAGTATTTAAGATTACGATTAAGTCTAATATTAATATGAAGTATTTAAGACTACCAGAGTTCTTAACTAAAAAGAACATTCTTCGGCAACGTTTTCTTTTCTGAAAACTTTATAATTGGCAAGAATTTTGTCGAATGACAATTACGACTGGGTTCGAATCCCGGTCAATGAAAGATATTATTCCATTACCTATTATGTTATCTTGTTAGCGTTAAGAGAAAAAAAAAAAAATTAGTCATAAGGAACCCCATCCCAAAACATAAATACCTATGTACACACATTTTTAGCCCATCAATGATATGAATTAAATTCATTCTTTTGTTTTCAATATTTTCCAGTACGATTTCCAATAAGATTATCAAAAGATTATTCAATTTCAATTAATAAGAATTACGATACTCAAATCGTTTCAAGATTTTCAAAGTTTAATAAATTTCGGCTGATAAAAACACACACATTCCAAAATTTATAAATCACGGCTTCGGCCGGGGCCTGGGCAGCCTATATTATAACACAAAATATACATAGTTAAGGAAAATAGAAATCGACTTAAGATTATTATTAAGTTTTAACTGCTAAGTCTGCGCTTACAATTAGTATATTAAGAATCTATACGTAGATGAACAAGATGAACATAATTACCATAAGAATTTTTCTTCCCTTACACAAATCTTTCAGCCCTTAACTTTTTTCTTGCTAATTGAGAGTAGATATGAGATATTAAATTCATTCTTTTTTTCATGAAATTCATTTTCAAAGATTCTAAATAAATTATATCAAAGTATTAAAAAATTTGAATGACTAAAAATCAAGTTACTAAAATCATTCAAAGATTATCAATGTTGTTCAAATTTCGGCCAGATAACAAACACACCTTTCCTCAAAATTTAAATGCATTACGGCTTCGGCCGGGGCGTGGGCAGCCTTTACATTTCTATACACACAACAGGTACGGTAAGTTTTTGAACGAGATACCACGGCAATAAATGTGAGATATGACTGAGATGGAATGCTTTGGTTGAGATGTATGTGCACATGGGAATTTTTTTCCCTTACACACTATATAGCCCTTAACTTTTTCATGTTAGAAAAAACAAAAAAAACTAGCAATTTTTAATTAATTCGACGCCTAAAAACACACACATTGTCGAATATTATACGGCTTCGGCCGAGGCGTGGGCTGCCTAAACACATTTACACTCTAAAAATTTTTGTTGTCTCATAAAATTTTTTTATATATTTTATTTTTTTGTCGAGTCAGTTGTCAAAAGTTTGACAAAACGAATGTGAACGGAATGTTTGGGAGCGCCGGCGCAAGTATAAATTGGGGTTTTCGTCAGTAAAATCTTTTCTTGGATAAATATAGGCGAAAGGCAGGTATAGGTAAAATCATGCATCGCGAAAGGTGTTTTTATCTGGAATGTTTATGAAGTGCGAATGCGAGTGTGCAAGTCATAACTTTGTCCGTTGGGCGGGATGTGGGCTAAACAAAATTGGGGTAGGCAAGAAATCGGAAGTGCAAGTAATTTTCTTTCCACAGCAATTCCAAGTGATCAATTGAGCATAATAGTTTATCAAATTGTATTATTTAATTTCCTACGATATTTTACTAGATTTTTCTTATCCAATGATTCCCTTCATGTGGTCCCTTAGATCTTTTCGCTGTCGATAAGATCTAACAGATCTTTTGACTTCCAATAATTCACAAACCCAAACTAAGAATTCCATTCAATTAAATTAAATTATTTTTTTGCTTCCCCGTAATATTTTTATGGTCACTTGGAATGGGCAAAATGCGTCCACCTTGCTCTCCGTACCAGCCGTGGTGCATGGAAGTGAGGTGGACGTTGAGCTCGAAGACTTCGCGTCGAAGAGGATCGCCGACCGCCACGCCACAAATTTTATGTCCTTTGTAAACCTCTTTCCTTCCTTTCCCTGTGCTAATTGGAATAGAAGGATGCGATCAAAAATTGCATTTTTCGATTTCCATTAGCACAAATATTCCGAGTCT
Organism: Athalia cordata; assembly: GCA_963932425.1. Taxonomy (NCBI): domain Eukaryota; kingdom Metazoa; phylum Arthropoda; class Insecta; order Hymenoptera; family Athaliidae; genus Athalia; species Athalia cordata. Next base: position 31,306,774 of record OZ010627.1, on the reverse strand, counting down.
GTCGCTGCTCGCGCGGGTATAGCGCGAGGACGAGGAATCGCATGATCTGTGTTTGCACGTTTTTCATATGTGATGTCCTTAAGGGTCCTAAGAAATTTGTTAAAACAATAACTAGCGTGACTTGCCATCTTGCAAGGCGCTATGAAAACTTGTCTTATATTGGTGGTGGGAATATGTATTGAGAGATTTTCTTTCAGGAATCGAAAATTAAAAAAAAACTCCAAGTTCCGTCGCTGCTACTTCGATGCGCGCGGACTTGGAGATAAAACTACGATTACAACGCTTCATGCGTTTTAAACCCAAAAACCGAACAATCGTAAGGAATCAGGTACTATCGCACCTTTTTGTGCGTGGTACTTGACTTCCACGGGATTATTTGTAAAACACTAATCAAAACTTTACCTTTCAGATTGTTAGGGCCCTAGTCTTAATACTAATCAATTTTTCTTACAGATGTTAGGGTTTAGTTTTTAGTTTTCAGTTCTATTGCTAATCAGATGTTGTTCACAGGCTGTCTCTGGCTACTAATATGCAGTTTCCTTTCTGATTTCAGGAGTCCAAAGTCCTGAAGAACTTTTTGGATTCTTTCAGATTTTAGTTTTAATACTAATCAGATTTTGTTCACAGGCTGTCCCTGGCTACTAATATGCAGTTTGCTTTCTGATTTCAGGAATCCAAACTACCGAAGAACTTTTCGGATTCTTTCAGATTTTAGTTTTAATTAATCAGATGTTGTTCACAGGCTGTCTCTGGCTACTAATGCAGTTTGCTTTCTGATTTCAGGAATCCAAACTACCGAAGAACTTGTTGGATTTTTTCAGAATGCAGTTTTAATACTAATCAGATGTTGTCCACAGGCTGTCTCTGGCTACTAATCTGCAGTTTGCTCTCTGATTTCAGGAATCCAAACTACCGAAGAACTTTTCGGATTCTTTCAGATTTTAGTTTTAATTAATCAGATGTTGTTCACAGGCTGTCTCTGGCTTCTAATGCAGTTTGCTTTCTGATTTCAGGAATCCAAACTACCGAAGAACTTGTTGGATTTTTTCAGAATGCAGTTTTAATACTAATCAGATGTTGTCCACAGGCTGTCTCTGGCTACTAATCTGCAGTTTGCTCTCTGATTTCAGGAATCCATACATCCCTAAAGAAATCTTCCGATTCTTTCAGATTTTTAGTTTCGGGTCGCTTGAGCATCTGAAATACATTTTAATAAAAGCTTCGATATTTTGTTCAGAAACAATAACGTTCTTGCTGCGTACAATGAAGTCTCCTGGTATGGCTGATCGTCGACCATCGACGTAAATTGGGGAATCTCTGTAATTACAATTTTTGGAGGAATCCGATAGCTACTTTAACTGGATCTCTGTTCGCCAGTCTAAGGAAAAATTAGTAAGTTCGAAATTTGAATATTCTTCATCTCATGCTTTCCAAAGTCTGCGATTAATGACGTTTGTGTATTTGAAATTAACTGTATTAAAAATTTTGAAATTCTTTATTACAGACAAATGTTTTTGCTGCATCCAATGGAGTTACCTTCTCTACAGCTGAACATCAACCATGAACATAAAGTGGAAAATCTCTACAATTACAATTTTTCTGAAGGATCCGATTGATACTTCAACCTGATCTCTATTCGCCTGCAGACCAAGGGAAAGTGGTAAGTTTGAAATTTGAATATTTTTCATCTCATTTTTTCCAAATTCTGTGATTCATGTCGCTTGTGTATTTGAAATTCGATTTATAAGAAATTTTGAAATTTTTTATTACAGACAAATGTTTTTGCTGCATCCAATGGAGTCACCTCGTCTACAGCCGATCATCAACGATGAAGATGAAGTGGAAAATCTCGGTAATTGGAATTTTTCACAACTACTTTTTTCCTTTATTCACAAATTTTTGCTTCTCATTATTCATGTTTTCTTTCCGTATCATGTTTACAGCAATCGCTCTTCGTGGGAGCATCGCATCAACTTCTCATCGTACCACACCCGCTACATTCAACCTGCTACACAGCTATAGCCATCAGGGAGGCAGAAAACTTCTCAACCTACTACACAGCTATAACCATCAGGGAGGCAGAGACTTCCGGGTAAATTCCAAGACCCCCGAGCTTGGGAACCAGCTCGGGTCTGGTCTTGGTACCGGCAGCGATGGGGTAAGCCCCAGCAGTTAGATTTCCTCGATTTCTTTGCCAGCTCACACGATGGTGAACGCGGGCATTGAGGTCGTTGTATTTTGTGACGTCCTTTTCTCCTTTATTTCGCATGGCGTGGCGGTACTTTAGATTTTAATATTATTTCAGCTCAGGTAATTGTAGGTTTGGTTGTCGTTGAGCATAGCACACCTGCACTTTGTAGAGTCACAGATATAGAATTCTCTTAGAAAATCATTCAGTCAGTCAATCTGTTAGTCAATTAGTCAGTCATAACGAACAGTTTATAAATTATAAACTATTCAAACAAAATCATCATCGATCAACCTTTTAAGCAAAAGTGTGCAGCTCATAGGCAACGGTGAGGACCACCGTTTGATCGGCCCGCGTATTTTCTTGATTTTTCAATAGATTTTTCAGCGATCGATCTCGTTTGCGTCGATCACTAATCGGTAAAAAAAAATTTAGTCGTTCGAATGGTGGTTCTTTACCATAGTTTCACTTTCTGTATGAGAATCAGGTGTGTTCAGCAACGCTAAACAATTAAAAAATTCGTAATTCTTTTTTTGGGAATAATTAAAATTATCAGTCTATAGTTATTTTCACTTCTTCTTCTTTCAAACTAATCAACTTCAACTCATGAATGTAGAAACATATTTTCAACATCTTTTTTCTGCCTGATTCTCTATTAACTTTATAAGTATCCGATTAAGCTTGAAGCAACTACCGCGGACATCGTATGGATTGAGAATAAAAATAAGATCAAAATTAAGATTACGATTAAGTCTAATATTAACATAAAGTATATGAGTTTACGATTAAGTCTAATATTAACATGAAGTATTTAAGATTACGATTAAGTCTAATATTAATATGAATTATTTAAGATTACCAAAGTTCTTTACTAAAAAGAACATTCTTCGGCAACGTTTTCTTTTCTGAAAACTTTATAATTGGCAAGAATTTTGTCGAATGACAATTACGACTGGGTTCGAATCCCGGTCAATGAAAAATATTATTCCATTACCTATTATGTTATCTTGTTAGCGTTAAGAGAAAAAAAAAAAATTAGTCATAAGGAACCCCATCCCAAAACATAAATACCTATATACACACATTTTTAGCCCATCAATGATATGAATTAAATTCATTCTTTTGTTTTCAATATTTTCCAGTACGATTTCCAATAAGATTATCAAAAGATTATTCAATTTCAATTAATAAGAATTACGATACTCAAATCGTTTCAAGATTTTCAAAGTTTAATAAATTTCGGCTGATAAAAACACACACATTCCAAAATTTATAAATCACGGCTTCGGCCGGGGCCTGGGCAGCCTATATTATAATACAAAATATACATAGTTAAGCAAAATAGAAATCGACTTAAGATTATTGTTAAGTTTTAACTGCTAAGTCTGCGCTTACAATTAGTATATTAAGAATCTATACGTAGATTAACGAGATCTAGGATGTCTAATCACCATAAGAATTTTTCTTCCCTTACACAAATCTTTCAGCCCTTAACTTTTTTGTTGCTAATTGAGAGTAGATATGAGATGAATTAAATTCATTCTTTTTTTGATTGCATTCATTCTTCAAAGATTCTAATTAATTTATATCAAAATATTAAAAAATTTGAATGACTAAAAATCAAGTTACTAAAATCATTCAAAGATTGTCAATGTTGTTCAAATTTCGGCCAGATAACAAACACACCTTTCCTCAAAATTTAAATGCATTACGGCTTCGGCCGGGGCGTGGGCAGCCTTTACATTTCTATACACACAACAGGTACGGTAAGTTTTTGAACGAGATACCACGGCAATAAATGTGAGATATGACTGAGATGGAATGCTTTGGTTGAGATGTATGTGCACATGGGAATTTTTTTCCCTTACACACTATAGCCCTTAACTTTTTCATGTTACAGAAAAAAAAAATAGCAATTCTTAATTAATTCGACGCCTAAAAACACACACATTGTCGAATGTTATACGGCTTTGGCCGAGGCGTGGTCTGCCTAAACACATTTACACTCTGAAAATGATGATAGTTTGTTTTTTTTTCTTCTTTTTTCTTTCGTAGAGTCAGTTGTCAAAAGTTTGACAAAACGAATGTGAACGGAATGTTTGGGAGCGCCGGCGCAAGTATAAATTGGGGTTTTCGTCAGTAAAATCTTTTCTTGGATAAATATAGGCGAAAGGCAGGTATAGGTAAAATCATGCATCGCGAAAGGTGTTTTTATCTGGAATGTTTATGAAGTGCGAATGCGAGTGTGCAAGTCATAACTTTGTCCGTTGGGCGGGATGTGGGCCAAACAAAATTGGGGTAGGCAAGAAATCGGAAGTGCAAGTAATTTTCTTTCCACAGCAATTCCAAGTGATCAATTGAGCATAATAGTTTATCAAATTGTATTATTTAATTTCCTACGATATTTTACTAGATTTTTCTTATCCAATGATTCCCTTCATGTGGTCCCTTAGATCTTTTCGCTGTCGATAAGATCTAACAGATCCTTTTACTTTTAATAATTCACAAACCCAAACTACACGAATTCAATTAAATTCAATAATTTTTTGCTTCCCCGTAATATTTTCATAGTCACTTGGAATGGGCAAAATGCGTCCACCTTGCTCTCCGTACCAGCCGTGGTGCATGGAAGTGAGGTGGACGTTGAGCTCGAAGACTTCGCGTCGAAGAGGATCGCCGACCGCCACGCCACAAATTTTATGTCCTTTGTAAACCTCTTTCCTTCCTTTCCCTGTGCTAATTGGAATAGAAGGATGCGATCAAAAATTGCATTTTTCGATTTCCATTAGCACAAATATTCCGAGTCTGTCGCTGCTCGCGCGGGTATAGCGCGAGGACGAGGAATCGCATGATCTGTGTTTGCACGTTTTTCATATGTGATGTCCTTAAGGGTCCTAAGAAATTTGTTAAAACAATAACTAGCGTGACTTGCCATCTTGCAAGGCGCTATGAAAACTTGTCTTATATTGGTGGTGGGAATATGTATTGAGAGATTTTCTTTCAGGAATCGAAAATTAAAAAAAAACTCCAAGTTCCGTCGCTGCTACTTCGATGCGCGCGGACTTGGAGATAAAACTACGATTACAACGCTTCATGCGTTTTAAACCCAAAAACCGAACAATCGTAAGGAATCAGGTACTATCGCACCTTTTTGTGCGTGGTACTTGACTTCCACGGGATTATTTGTAAAACACTAATCAAAACTTTACCTTTCAGATTGTTAGGGCCCTAGTCTTAATACTAATCAATTTTTCTTACAGATGTTAGGGTTTAGTTTTTAGTTTTCAGTTCTATTGCTAATCAGATGTTGTTCACAGGCTGTCTCTGGCTACTAATATGCAGTTTCCTTTCTGATTTCAGGAGTCCAAAGTCCTGAAGAACTTTTTGGATTCTTTCAGATTTTAGTTTTAATACTAATCAGATTTTGTTCACAGGCTGTCCCTGGCTACTAATATGCAGTTTGCTTTCTGATTTCAGGAATCCAAACTACCGAAGAACTTTTCGGATTCTTTCAGATTTTAGTTTTAATTAATCAGATGTTGTTCACAGGCTGTCTCTGGCTACTAATCTGCAGATCGCTTTTTTATTTCAGAAATTAAAAGTCACAAATATCTGCTCATGGATGCTAAACAGAGGGAAGAGTTTATTATCTCCGAGAAATTTATGTCGGCTTCCATCAATCAATTCACATCAACTTGGCTGTCCAATCATTACAGGAACTTTCTTCCCTTACTTATTGTTAGCTCAATTAATAATCAGCTTAATTATTTTTGAATTTGACCTGTATATATCTATTCGCACAGGTCAGATTTTTAGTTTCAATAATAATCAGATGTTGTTCACAGGCTGTCTCTGGCTACTAATCTGCAGATCGCTTTTTTATTTCAGAAATTAAAAGTCACAAATATCTGCTCATGGATGCTAAACAGAGGGAAGAGTTTATTATCTCCGAGAAATTTATGTCGGCTTCCATCAATCAATTCACATCAACTTGGCTGTCCAATCATTACAGGAACTTTCTTCCCTTACTTATTGTTAGCTCAATTAATAATCAGCTTAATTATTTTTGAATTTGACCTGTATATATCTATTCGCACAGGTCAGATTTTCAGTTTCAATATTAATCAGATGTTGTTCACAGGCTGTCTCTGGCTACTAATCTGCAGATCGCTTTTTTATTTCAGAAATTAAAAGTCACAAATATCTGCTCATGGATGCTAAACAGAGGGAAGAGTTTATTATCTCCGAGAAATTTATGTCGGCTTCCATCAATCAATTCACATCAACTTGGCTGTCCAATCATTACAGGAACTTTCTTCCCTTACTTATTGTTAGCTCAATTAATAATCAGCTTAATTATTTTTGAATTTGACCTGTATATATCTATTCGCACAGGTCAGATTTTTAGTTTCAATATTAATCAGATGTTGTTCACAGGCTGTCTCTGGCTACTAATCTGCAGATCGCTTTTTTATTTCAGAAATTAAAAGTCACAAATATCTGCTCATGGATGCTAAACAGAGGGAAGAGTTTATTATCTCCGAGAAATTTATGTCGGCTTCCATCAATCAATTCACATCAACTTGGCTGTCCAATCATTACAGGAACTTTCTTCCCTTACTTATTGTTAGCTCAATTAATAATCAGCTTAATTATTTTTGAATTTGACCTGTATATATCTATTCGCACAGGTCAGATTTTCAGTTTCAATATTAATCAGATGTTGTTCACAGGCTGTCTCTGGCTACTAATCTGCAGATCGCTTTTTTATTTCAGAAATTAAAAGTCACAAATATCTGCTCATGGATGCTAAACAGAGGGAAGAGTTTATTATCTCCGAGAAATTTATGTCGGCTTCCATCAATCAATTCACATCAACTTGGCTGTCCAATCATTACAGGAACTTTCTTCCCTTACTTATTGTGAGCTCAATTAATAATCAGCTTAATTATTTTTGAATTTGACCTGTATATATCTATTCGCACAGGTCAGATTTTTAGTTTCAATTTTAATCAGATGTTGTTCACAGGCTGTCTCTGGCTACTAATCTGCAGATCGCTTTTTTATTTCAGAAATTAAAAGTCACAAATATCTGCTCATGGATGCTAAACAGAGGGAAGAGTTTATTATCTCCGAGAAATTTATGTCGGCTTCCATCAATCAATTCACATCAACTTGGCTGTCCAATCATTACAGGAACTTTCTTCCCTTACTTATTGTTAGCTCAATTAATAATCAGCTTAATTATTTTTGAATTTGACCTGTATATATCTATTCGCACAGGTCAGATTTTTAGTTTCAATATTAATCAGATGTTGTTCACAGGCTGTCTCTGGCTACTAATCTGCAGATCGCTTTTTTATTTCAGAAATTGAAAGTCACAAATATCTGCACATGGATGCTAAACAGAGAGAACAGTTTATTATCTCCGAGAAATTTATGTCGGCTTCCATCAATCAATTCACATCAACTTGGCTGTCCAATCATTACAGGAACTTTCTTCCCTTACTTATTGTTAGCTCAATTAATAATCAGCTTAATTATTTTTGAATTTGACCTGTATATATCTATTCGCACAGGTCAGATTTTTAGTTTCAATATTAATCAGATGTTGTCCACAGGCTGTCTCTGGCTACTAATCTGCAGATCGCTTTTTTATTTCAGAAATTAAAAGTCACAAATATCTGCTCATGGATGCTAAACAGAGGGAAGAGTTTATTATCTCCGAGAAATTTATGTCGGCTTCCATCAATCAATTCACATCAACTTGGCTGTCCAATCATTACAGGAACTTTCTTCCCTTACTTATTGTGAGCTCAATTAATAATCAGCTTAATTATTTTTGAATTTGACCTGTATATATCTATTCGCACAGGTCAGATTTTTAGTTTCAATTTTAATCAGATGTTGTTCACAGGCTGTCTCTGGCTACTAATCTGCAGATCGCTTTTTTATTTCAGAAATTAAAAGTCACAAATATCTGCTCATGGATGCTAAACAGAGGGAAGAGTTTATTATCTCCGAGAAATTTATGTCGGCTTCCATCAATCAATTCACATCAACTTGGCTGTCCAATCATTACAGGAACTTTCTTCCCTTACTTATTGTTAGCTCAATTAATAATCAGCTTAATTATTTTTGAATTTGACCTGTATATATCTATTCGCACAGGTCAGATTTTTAGTTTCAATATTAATCAGATGTTGTTCACAGGCTGTCTCTGGCTACTAATCTGCAGATCGCTTTTTTATTTCAGAAATTGAAAGTCACAAATATCTGCACATGGATGCTAAACAGAGAGAACAGTTTATTATCTCCGAGAAATTTATGTCGGCTTCCATCAATCAATTCACATCAACTTGGCTGTCCAATCATTACAGGAACTTTCTTCCCTTACTTATTGTTAGCTCAATTAATAATCAGCTTAATTATTTTTGAATTTGACCTGTATATATCTATTCGCACAGGTCAGATTTTTAGTTTCAATATTAATCAGATGTTGTCCACAGGCTGTCTCTGGCTACTAATCTGCAGATCGCTTTTTTATTTCAGAAATTAAAAGTCACAAATATCTGCTCATGGATGCTAAACAGAGGGAAGAGTTTATTATCTCCGAGAAATTTATGTCGGCTTCCATCAATCAATTCACATCAACTTGGCTGTCCAATCATTACAGGAACTTTCTTCCCTTACTTATTGTTAGCTCAATTAATAATCAGCTTAATTATTTTTGAATTTGACCTGTATATATCTATTCGCACAGGTCAGATTTTTAGTTTCAATATTAATCAGATGTTGTTCACAGGCTGTCTCTGGCTACTAATCTGCAGATCGCTTTTTTATTTCAGAAATTAAAAGTCACAAATATCTGCTCATGGATGCTAAACAGAGGGAAGAGTTTATTATCTCCGAGAAATTTATGTCGGCTTCCATCAATCAATTCACATCAACTTGGCTGTCCAATCATTACAGGAACTTTCTTCCCTTACTTATTGTTAGCTCAATTAATAATCAGCTTAATTATTTTTGAATTTGACCTGTATATATCTATTCGCACAGGTCAGATTTTCAGTTTCAATATTAATCAGATGTTGTTCACAGGCTGTCTCTGGCTACTAATCTGCAGATCGCTTTTTTATTTCAGAAATTAAAAGTCACAAATATCTGCTCATGGATGCTAAACAGAGGGAAGAGTTTATTATCTCCGAGAAATTTATGTCGGCTTCCATCAATCAATTCACATCAACTTGGCTGTCCAATCATTACAGGAACTTTCTTCCCTTACTTATTGTGAGCTCAATTAATAATCAGCTTAATTATTTTTGAATTTGACCTGTATATATCTATTCGCACAGGTCAGATTTTCAGTTTCAATATTAATCAGATGTTGTTCACAGGCTGTCTCTGGCTACTAATCTGCAGATCGCTTTTTTATTTCAGAAATTAAAAGTCACAAATATCTGCTCATGGATGCTAAACAGAGGGAAGAGTTTATTATCTCCGAGAAATTTATGTCGGCTTCCATCAATCAATTCACATCAACTTGGCTGTCCAATCATTACAGGAACTTTCTTCCCTTACTTATTGTTAGCTCAATTAATAATCAGCTTAATTATTTTTGAATTTGACCTGTATATATCTATTCGCACAGGTCAGATTTTTAGTTTCAATATTAATCAGATGTTGTCCACAGGCTGTCTCTGGCTACTAATCTGCAGATCGCTTTTTTATTTCAGAAATTAAAAGTCACAAATATCTGCACATGGATGCTAAACAGAGAGAACAGTTTATTATCTCCGAGAAATTTATGTCGGCTTCCATCAATCAATTCACATCAATTTGGCTGTCCAATCATTACAGGAACTTTCTTCCCTTACTTATTGTTAGCTCAATTAATAATCAGCTTAATTATTTTTGAATTTGACCTGTATATATCTATTCGCACAGGTCAGATTTTTAGTTTCAATATTAATCAGATGTTGTCCACAGGCTGTCTCTGGCTACTAATGCTGTTCGCTTTCTGATTTCAGAAAGCCATACTTTCCCAAAGAAATCTCCAGATTCTTTCAGATTGCTCCAGATTTTTCGTTTTAATACTAATCAGATGTTGTCCACAGGTTGTCTCTGGCTATCAATACAACTTCTTCATGTTCCAGAAATCAGCACGTTGTTTACCTTGTATTTCAATATTCGAATTCGAGAAATTCAATGGTTCTCCACTTCCTCGTAATGTTTCTTTTATAACCCAAGTGAAAACTTGAGTAACGTTTCGAATTTCTGTTCGAGGAACCAACAAAATACGTTTCCAACTGCTCTTGTAGTGCTGATCACAAGTTCTACATTGTGGCTGCCAAAATTATCTTATTTACCATTGCTTGTTCTTGCTTTTTGCAGAAATTCAATTTAATATTATACTGATATGTTGCTCATTTGTTTGTATGTTTCAGGTTTCATATTTTAGAAATCAATTGACAATTGTGTTTTTTCCTTGCAGAAATTCGAGCAAGAATTTCATCTGGTATAATAATATGTTGATCACTTGTTTGTGTTGTATGTTCCAGGTTTCGTGTTGGATGAATTTATTGAATAATACTTTTTCTCTATTCAGAAATTATATCGTCGCAACTCACATATTTTTTCTGCTTGATTCTGTTAATTTTTGTTGATAATCATGTTCATCTATTGATAATGATATTTAGTGTTAAGATGATTTACAATGATGATGATTATTTATTTGTTGTTTTGTTCCATGTTTCATGTTATACGTAGTACCATGGTACATTCATGTTTTGTGAATGTTTATGTTTTATGTGAATTTGTGTGTGTCATGAGTAAGCATATACAAACTGATTTCTATGTGATATAGGATGCAATTGCCATGTCTAGAATTAATATTTTATTGTCTCAAAGAATATCTATTTCGCTTTTTTTCCCGGTTTCTCATGTTCACAGGTTTCATCCCACCAGACGGCCCTGAGGGGGGCCCGGCGATAGTGGTTTGCTAGGGCTTAATGGCGATCGTTCCACTTAAAAAAAAATCGAAACGAGCCGAGGACGCTACCTCATTTAAGGTGGTTTGGAAACGCGTCATTTCAGGTGTTCGTCTGATTGTGAATATTGTGGCCCTACAAATTATATCTCACTGTATAAACTAGATTTTTATTTATGTGCAATCGAACTATGTACATTCAAACATTACAGAATTATTATTTAGGTATCTTTGTTGGCTGAATTCTTCATCCAACGGTATCTTGGTCGTGATGCAGAAAGTAAAAAATTTATCCATACAACTTTGACTCTGATTGTACCAGGATTGTTGCAGAGAACGATTCCCCATTCTTGTGTTCATAAGATCTTATCTCTAACATTGATGGTCTATGAATTCAAATCTTATTTACCTACTTGTGATGTAATATATTTCAAAGTATTCTTTTCCAACTATCAATGAAAACCTTTCTGTTCTTTCAGAAATGAAGTCAATCATTTATTTATATTTTTCGCTAGCTTCCATTCGTTACAGATTCGGAGTGATCCCAATCAGACTTGTAGCATTGCGCATCAAAGCCATGTCATAGCTGAAGGGAGTTCGTGAAAAGTTCTCAGTTGAGTTTATTACACGGTCAGATGAGAAGTAGCCATACTATCATGTTCGGCAGGTATCGGTATCCTTTTACTGACTAAAATTCTTCGACCGAATTCACAATGTATTAGAAACAACGAAACTTTTTTGTCTATGAAATGCTGAAAATGAGGCATCTTTGACACATTAATTTATTCATTTGCAGATAAATTACAAACTTTGCAGTATCACATCAATACTCACTCCTAATATCAATTACATCAAACAAAAAAGAATCATTTGATCACTTTGGCAAAACCAATTCAAGAAATAAAGGGTGAACAATTTGTTAATGCAAGTGTGCGGATGAAATTGAAAACAACTACCATATTTCAAAGTAAAATATTCAAATTACTTTTTTTTATATCGACAGAGATGCAATCAAAGAAAGCTTGATAATAATCAACTCAAGTTTGAAATCAGAGAATATGACTTTCTGAATAACAAATGAATCAATTTGTCGCCCATATTAAAATTCAATAATCTATCATATGAAAATAAATTCTTTCTTTTATAACAACCTTTGTTTGAAGTCAACATAATTATATTTTTCTACGCACCGAATGATCTATAACTATCCCATGTCTATCCTTAGAACGATTTTTGGAGGTTTTCAATGTTTAGGTTTTCTTTGGAAAGTACACTTTATGCTCTAAGAGCATGCTGTTTTCTGGTGGCAACGATAAACAAGCTCTCAAAACATTTTCGATCGCTGCCCGTTGTTTGAATAATGCATTAACCACGGGAGCACCCTGAGGGACTAGTGGTGCTTTACACAGGTATGAGAGAATCGAAAGTATGTTATGGAATCCTACAAATTCTTCATTTTCAGATTCATTCTGCTTGAAAGTTATGCGTGAAAAAAGTTCAGCTAGAATAACCAAATCCAATATTATTGGAGTAGCCAGTAGAGAATCTTCACAAGTGTTGTGAACAACTATCGTGTTATGTCCACCGAGCAATATTTCAGAGGTGTACTCATCCAGCGCACGTTTGCTATCACCTGAAACGATATATACGGATGACTCGGTAAATCCATGGTCACAACTCCTTGCAATAATAATTTTAGATACTTATAAATCAATTTGAATTGTCCAACTTACCAACATACGGAACATATTTAATGACGACACAATGATCTGGTTTTTCCCCAGGCTCGTAGAGAATACTGTTAGACTTAACTACGTCGTCGACCACATTGCTTTTTGAGATCTAAAAATAATATAAAATAAATTATATTCTTAGTGGCACGCGTATGAAAATAAGGAGAACTTACAAACCCATGAACTTACTTCTTTGGATCTGAACTGTTGCGGGGCTGACAGATTGAATCCATCATTATTTCCGAGATGGTTGTAACTGACTATCGACACAGGTTTGATACCAGCGGAAACCAAGAAGTCCACCAATACTGATTTCAATTTAGTCTGACCGGACTTGAAATCATCTCCAGCAATGAAGGTATTATACCTTTCAGCAAGCTCAATAGCACCAGGTACAAAAGCATTTTGTGGTGAGCCATTTATGTATGTACACTGTGGAATCAATAGGAAAACCAAATTTGATTATTTGAATCAAGAAATCGAATTCTTATTGTAGTGTCGCGATAGCTTACCCCTTCTAATGCAGCTGCGACAGCAAACATAGTACTAGGACTAACTTCTGGATGATTTTCTTTTATAGATTTCAACAAGTTGTCGGCCGTATCGTTAACTCCTTGGATGATATCTGTGAATCTCTCGGTGTTGGCAGTCCAGACTATTATGATTTTGTCTAAGTTCTTCGCTGTTTTGAATTCGGATATGTCTCTTTGGATCCAGCTAAGCTGTTCCGTCTTTGATCCTGAGATAATATTGTTTGCTCGGTCCTCCTACAACAGGTAATCTATGCATTAATTATGATCATATGTATCCATAAATCGAGTGTCATCAAACAAACCTGATTAGCTGCAATGAAGTCAGGATAGTATATACTTCTGCGAGGTTTCATACGAGCCATCTCAGGCTTTAATTGACTCTGGAGATTATAGTCAATCACTTTAGCGCGTTCCATAGCATCAGCTAAATTCAAGTTAGAAATGTCCCATCCATCAATTTCGATGTTGTTAGGATCCACCATTGGTAACATCCATGACATTGGTACATGGACATCTTCACTACCTCCACTGCCAAGTCTAACAGTTGATGACTGTGTGATAGAGCCATACCTGAGCAATTGATTGAGAATAATGATCATCTTTCTTATGAGTATACCAGAATTCGAAAGTTATAATATTTTAACACATTGCATGGATTCTTACCAATTAGCTTTCTTTGCTCCATCTTTCGTGTTCCAGCTTAAGTTCATTTTGTTTGCTAGTAGTGCTGCAGTAAATGTTGTACCATTGTTGCCGCCCCATCCCACTAACATGACACCAAGTTTTGGTATACTCAATTCTGTTCTTATGGTTAATTTTGTGGATATAGGAGTTGCCTGTGATGAGTATTAGAAAAGCAGTGGGAATTAGATTCATGAGTTGTGTCATCATATTCATTTCCTTTGCTATTATCTATTGCGATTCATTCAATTCTTTAACACGAGCTAAACCCAGGCCCTTAGGTAGTAATAGGATCAAATCAAATTAACTTAGAAGAATATATCAGGAATTTAACACATATCCATTCATTCATTGACTCAAGTTGCTTTTAATAACTTAGGATAACTCCAATCCCATAGGTATATGAGCTACAGGTGTTGCTTCAAGGTGTAGAAAAACTTTGGAGAAATGATTGATAATAATTCTGCCAGTTTTTATAACGTGGATAATGAATTACAGTAGAGCATTTGGCAAAACGTGAGGTTGGTAATAGTAATGTTTATTGATTTAAGATATGACCACTCACCATGTATTTGAGCTGTTTATCATCCATTTTCGTGACTTTTGTTGTATGATATTCGTAATTAGCCTCAAGGAACTCATCATTGTATTTGACGTTTGGACTGTTGACATGTATTTTGAAAGCCATAGTGAATTTTGACAGTTACTTTTGGTTGAAAGGAATTGATATCAAAAAACGCGGTTCTCCACTAGCAGACAACCGGTCGACTCGATGGAGATTTTTTTGTAATAAATTTACACAACTGACGGAAAATTTGACCAAACTGACCCACGCAATTAATCCAAACTTAACCGTCTGCTACCCCGAATAACGAATGAGCAAAGGCGGCAATGAACGTAGATCAATAAACCAAAAGTAGCGTAAAAGTGTAAGCCTCAAGGAGAGACTGATGTATGGAGAGAAAATGGAAGAGAATGATCGTTCAAGAATTCCCAACGCAAAATAAATACACGCCGGGTCGTCAACAGGCGCGAGGTAGTAGACATGCGCTTTGAAGGATTCTTCATCCCCGAAACCACTTCCTTCTAGTGGTTTCCATTTGATTTCTAGTTGTTTAGCGTCGAATTCTGCTTCCGCAGGCGTTGACAACAGGTCTAGAAACGCTCAGACCGGAGAACCATCCCGATTTCATTTAAAAAATAACTTTATATCTCCGTTTTATACGCAACTCTGCAGTCTATCTAACAAGACTGTTCTGGATATGAAACAGTCAACATCCTTGTCAGGACAGTTTTACCTATTACACACCAACGAATTCCGAGCTTTATACACGCTTCGCAATTTAATTGAAAAAAAATAATGAGCTGAAAATACTCCAAAATGCCATATGCTTAGTTCAGCGCAGTGTAACACATTTGTAATATTATCAATTGCACAAATGACTGTTCCAACAATATTATTAGCGGTATAGTTTTATAGACATCAAAGCGCTTGTCATTTTCGTGAGATGATTTTTGTTCATAATAGGAATTCTGAAATATAGCAACATGTCATCGCAAGTCGAAATTATTGGATGGGGTAGTTTTGTTTGAGTCAGATTCGATCCCGATGCTCGTCATGTAACTGTTCTAGCTGCTTCCGACAGTAGCTACAGCCTCATGCCTACATGTATGCTCAAAGGTCTCATTGTACTAAAAATACAGGGGAATTTCCTTCTAGCTTATTCTCTGTGAATTTTATTCCTAAACCTCTCGCAATATGAATATCTCCTGGAATATCTACATAGATCGCTGAATTTATACGCAGCAAGAAAGCATTATTAATAAAGTAAAAGAAAAACAGCATCTTGGATTTGTCGTACATTCATCTGAATGAATTTGCAAAAGTGAAGTCACAACAAAACTAGCCAATAGATGGATGGTTCGATGGAACGCTGTTGGGTGGCTTCCCGCTCGTAGCCGTTGGAAGTTCAGTCATATTTCAGATTAGGTTAGTAAAGTGGTCGGGTGTGGTCTGCGGAGTATAGTAGACAGAGTTCAGAAGTGACGCGATCAACGACGTGTCTGTACCTCGTCGTAGTGTGTGAAGAGTATTTTGTTTATCCTACGATTACACACGTGAAAATGATTGCGGACTGGAAATTGGTCCCGTTACTGATAATAGTTTTAGCTACGTGCGTTCATCAAGGTATAATGATCGATTTCATGTACTGAAGCATACATTTATAGGGTTATAGAAGTGGGTGTGTTCTGCATGTATATTCATCAAGATCTAATTGGATTTTTTATCCTACTATGCTCAATGCAGTCATCAGAAGACATACATTTAAATGCCATATCAATTATCAATTTCTCACTGTGTTGTAAATCAGCAGTCTGCATTGGGGTACCAATCACTGTCACTTGTTGCACCTCTTGTCCTACCTTGAAAGGATTTCTATTTGTTGTTTTAATGCTTCATATAGGAAAACAGCTATTAAATGTACAAACTAGTTTTTAATTATAAGCTCATCCTAAAATCAGAGACGTAAATTTTATATCTTTCAGGGCTGAGCATAAAATGCTGGGTGTGCAGGTCTGACTCTGACCCAAAATGTGCTGATCCATTCGACAATACCACTGTCCCTATCACTGACTGTAAACAAGAACCAAATTTGCAACATCTGCCAGAAGTCAGACCTACAATGTGCAGAAAAATTCGTCAAAAGGGTATAATTAATTCACTTGATATATTTCTGTTGCATCTGAATTATTAATAGTCTTATTTTCTCTTGTTCTTAGTCAATGGAGAGTGGAGATACTTTAGAAGTTGTGCATATATGGGTGAACCTGGTATTGCTGGAGATGAAAGGTTCTGTTTAATGCGCACCGGAACTTACAATATATTCATGGAATACTGTACTTGTAACAGTAAGGATGGTTGCAACACCGGACCTACAGTATATTCGAATCGGTTTGCTATCTTATTTATCGCATTTTTTACTTATGCCTTGACTCGATATAACAGATAACCAACTAGGACTTGAACAAAATGAAGCAGGGTTCAATGTGATAGCCGTCATATTTGAACTGTAATATTTAGTTATCTAGCCGTCCAATTGTGTAATAATTATTTCAGATGACTTATCAAATTCCAATATTATCTTATCCATTGAGGAGGATGTTAGTATAGACAGTCCATCTAATTAGCCTGTAGACATAGTAATTTGAAGAATCTATAAATAGAGATAACGAGCTCGTACAAAGTCAAACGTTAAAACTTATCTGAGGGTTCAATGAAAAAGACTTGACTAAGTAGGTTTAATGTAGGATGGCAGCTAAAATTCAAGACTGGGTGATGGGTATCAATCTTGAATAAGACGTATGTAGAATATGATGCCTTTGCATTAAGTACCAGTTTTTCAGTTGTCCTTCATTCTGCCACAACATAATTATACTTTTTTAATCGTTGTCGTGAATCACAATTGACAGGGTTCATCACTTATTATTATTACTAGAAATAGAAGCCGGTCGTAATAATTCACAAGAGATATAGCAACGCTTAAGCACTGAAAAATAATTTTTTATTCCATAGATTATTATTAGGTGATATAACAGTGCCTTGACAAGTAGGAGGAATTCTCAATATTCACAAAAGTATATTAACATTCGAAATAGCGTTAAGTGAAAGTTTATTGGCTATAAACGGGGATCAAATTACACTACATATTTGTCGTGTAACATTATCCCGGTACAACTTTTTAAAATATTTTCATAGTCCGTCCAAAGTTTTGAATCTCAAATCATTGAGAATTGAAAAATGATTTATATAATTATGAATGACGTCCTTATATTTTTGTATAATACACTCATATCGCAATTTAATAAAAACGTGAATTTATACAATAAAAATATCTGTTACTTTATACACACAAGAGTCGATTATATGAGTTCATCGGCAGTGTGCAGGAGCAAGGGATAAACATTGTACAATATTAATTTTCCTATCAAAAATTGCATAACTCGTCACTGTAGCAAGCCCTGTACAAGTATTGAGAACTATTTTATTTTATTGCCTTATTTGAATCCCTTTAAACTTTTTGCAGACTATACGAAAATGACTAGTTGTAGATGCACCTCTATAAAAATTAGTAATTTACTAACTAACGTCGATTTAACTTAGAACGTAACATTTAATTCACCCTTAAAATTCTGTTTTTGAACATTTAACGACTTACAATTACCATTTTGTATGTTTTCAATCCCACCTTTGGTAGAATCTAAGAGGTACTTGAAGATATTATTATTGTTTGATTCCAGTATGCACCATTTGAAGTTTGAGCTTTTCATCAGTTTATGCAGATGTTGTTAGTAGCTAAGAATGAGTTGCAGAGGAAATCGTGCATGACTGTGGTCAGCAATTGAGAATTTATCACTAAGTCTTAGACTTAATCGAATCCTTGCCAATTGCATCAACCACAGAGGTATACCCATCCTTTATTAAAAGTTCCTCTAATTCTTTTTTTATCCGATTCACAATTGGAGGGCCGTGGTATATATATGATGTATAAATTTGGACTAATGTCGCTCCAGCCTTGATTTTTTCATAAGCGTCTTCACCAGAGAATATACCACCAACACCTATAATCGGTATTTTCCCATTAGTCCTACGATACATGTCTCCAATCATTGCAGTTGAAAGGTGTGTCAGTGGGGCTCCACTAAGGCCGCCAACTTCTTCTCTATGAGAGCTTGTCAAATTTGGACGTTGAACGGTAGTATTAGATATCACTAGTCCATCTATTTTACATTTCGATGAATTGATAATATCAGCTATATCTTGTCTTTCTTGTTCACTCAAGTCAGGAGCTAGCTTGACCAGTAAAGGTGGCTTTCTGGCTAATCCTTCAGATGCCGTGTTGATCTTAGATATTAATTCTTCTAGATGTCTTTTATCTTGTAAGGCACGCAACCCGGGAGTATTGGGGCTAGAAACATTGATCACAAAGTAATCGGCTACCTCTCCAAATTTTTTGATGCCATCTATGTAATCTTGCACATGGTCGGGTGTTGTTTTATTTTTGCCTAAGTTGACTCCAATAATTCCTGTAAAGTCTGCACGACTTTTGGTATTCTGTAAGCGATCAAAGACAGCTTGGTGACCATCGCTATTGAATCCATACCTATTAATAACAGCTTTATCTTCGGTCAGCCGGAAAACTCTAGGTTTTGTATTTCCATCCTGTGGTACTGGTGTTACTGATCCAACTTCCACAAATCCAAATCCAATTTTATGCAGCCCATCAACTGCTTCTCCCTGTTTATCAAATCCAGCTGCTATGCCCAATGGATTGCTGAAGTTCAATCCCCATACTGTAGTTTTTAATCTCATAGGATCATGGTAAGTCCCATTGGAAATAAAGCCCAGCTTAGCTGCTGCTATGGCAAAGTTATGTGCTGTCTCTGGATCAATCAGACGAACGAGAGGCATTACCACATGGTCATAGAACTTTTCGTTTCCAGTACAGATGTTGACACCGCTGAATATTACCAAACCACCTCCTGTAACTTTTATGAATGCTTGAAGTTTCTCCCTTGAAGTCAGCCGACGAACCATTTTTCTGTTATTTGGGACTGCAAATTGTACTAAATATCCAATTCGAACCTGCAACTTGATGATATCACAAGTTTAGAAATTACTGACTAACCTAAAGCTAGGCAAAATAATTATTCAGTAACTCGCCTGAATTTCAGCTGATTTGAGAAGTTTTTTTATAGAACTGTGGAGAGTCAAACTGAATGTCAGATTATGCAGTCCACAAGTTCTTTATTTCATTTAACTGCAACCGGCTTTACTATGCCTCTCTGCATTCGTAGCCGTCAGTCTCGTTCCTTTCCACCAGCGCTTCCCACACATTTACCCGATCCTATACCAGTTTTAGCACACTGATATAGTAGTCTATATCAGTGACTTATCATATACGTAAATCTGTGCTCTCCACTTTAAAAAAAACGTTCAACAGGTGACGCTGGACGCTTCATTAGGAGGGGTAGAGATCCTTACTGGTCTCTGTAGGGGATTGTGCAGGTCGGGTATATCTTCAAGTGCACCAGTGAGTGCCCCAAGTCCCTGCTGCACATTTATTATTCAACCAAATAACCTACTACCACCGGAAAGTGGCGCCACTTTATGAATATTCGGACGTTGACTGAAGCGATAGGGTGGGCTTTAAAAAAACGTGAATGAAAAAAAGGTGAAGGTGTTAACTGATTCTGTGAAGGAAACCTGACCTCGAGGTAAAATTTCACGTCTGTTATACCTACGTGATAATTGGTGATAACGCTATCGTTCGAGCTCCTGATCAGATCCCTCAATTAAAGTTTACCATAGTAGATCTCAAATGATCTTCGTCTAAATGATGAACAGCCTGCAGAGGTATCATTTTTATTCATGCCTCGCTGATTGAATTTGTCGGACCGATGAATTCGTGTAATTACCTTGTAGTTTTATTACCGGTTTTTTTTTTTTCAATTTTGTGACTTTTGCAGTCACTAAGCAGCGGATTGATCCATGATACTATTTCGGGAATATTCTGCTGAATGATAAAGACTGAAACCGCGATAAATGTTGCCAGAGAAAATGAAAATTTAGAAAATATGACTCGCTGAAAAACGTATTGATTTTATTAATACCTATAGTTTGTTACACATATCTGCAGATTTTGAACTACACCGCGAAATCAAAAATTTGACAAAAGTACATATAAACGTCTTGACTAACAATAAAATACAACATGTACATCTTAATTATATCACGTTAATATGGCACCACCGACGTTGGACGGAGTACTAAAATAGATTCATTATAGAAACTCCAGCTGGGAGTGATTGTCAGCTACCCAATAATAGTTTCTTATATTTTAGAATAATGACGCTTTGCAATCAAAATTGTGCCGATCACTAATTGATTTCTGGCACAAATTTCTCTTTTCAATACCCAAATCAAGTACAGCTCGATTGTGTAGTTTTAAATTTTTTTCCGCTCTGGGTTCAAAGTCAAAAACCAAAAAAAATAAATTATAATTACTTCAACTCGTCAGAACAACCGAATTAACTCTAACAGTAGGTAAATAATATACCATGCGACCTGAATTCGGTTAGACACCGTGCGTGTGAAAAAGATAAATTTTTTTGTGAATATCATTACATGGTCGAAAATTTTTTACCTTGTGCGTTTTTATAGTTAAATTATGCTCGTTCATGATTCGTGTGAATCAAAGCCACGCAAAGCAGAACTCGCATATTATATGATATAAAAATATTTACAATATATATATGTATTGATTATATAAAAAGGAACTATAATCTAATGAATATTTTAGGTACCTAAAGTTCGTCGACTTTAGAATCATCGTGCTAAATTCTCTAGATTTCTAAATACGATAATAACTGCTTTAAGTGCGGTTGAGTAAAAGCGTGATGGGGTGATGTATTTAATATTCAAGATTTGCGTATGACGGTACGAGTGATTTTTTAAAATACTTTGAGCGATTTCGTGAATTTAATACATCGATAAGGAATATCATGCATAATGAATTCAGTATCAGTATAGCTGCCGCAGAGTCGAGTTTTAAAAAGTAGAAAAATAAGATGAATTAGTTCAACAGTCAGTAAAAGTAAAAAAAATAATCTTCTTTGATTTCTCTCGCTTCATTCGAACGGTTGCCATTTGGTAATTTGTTGTCCAGGTTTAGCTAACGCCTGTTTCCATTGTTCGCCATAAGACCCTTCCACGTCTGGGCCAATCACGAAATGCCCAATTGCAGTCTTCTTCCCTGTAGCGAAAAATAACAACGAATTAACAAGTTGATATAAATTCTCATAACATATACTATCAAATTAAAAACCATTGAGATTACCAATTTTGTTTTTGGAAACGAATTTTACAACGAAACTGATGTCTTTGCCTTGCGGATTTTTTGCCACAACCCTGGCCATGTCTGGCGGAAAACTGATGGAAATTGTCGGTGAAAATCTATCGCTTTTCCAAAAATGCGTGACAATACCACCGTCAACAACGGACATTTTTATGTACAGTTGACCCTTTAATGCCTCGTGTTCGTGCATTGTTTGCAGAGAACATCTCAGTTTTATCAATGATAAGACCAAATTGCCTCCAGCTTCATCTTCCTTGTCACTTTTTTCCTGGCATAATGATATCTCCACTTGACCTTTCTTGCTTTCGCGCTGAAAAATATATTCCACAAGTTATAATCAAATCAAAAATTTATCACATAGCAATTAAAAAAAAAAAAAAAATACTCACCCTCTCTTCTGCTCCAGAAATTCCACTGCTTATCGGTTTCAATGGCCACCAGACTTCCCCTGTAGATACATCACTAGGATTTTTCGGTTTTACCGGTTTAGATACGAAGGAGGATGGGTCCAATTTTACTGTAGCCGCGCCGAGGGTTCGTCTTTTGTCGAAAATTCTTTCCCTCGCGGTTCTCTGCTGGCCAGACTTTTCCTTGTCACCAGGCTTGCCGAAGAATTGTGTCAGAAGATTGTTGCTCTTTGAAGAATCCTGAGCTGAAGAAGCACCTTTCGAAAGCTGACCATCTCTTTTCCCCTTCTTCGATGATTCCCCTTTCTTTTTCTCATTTTCGCTCTCTTTTTTTTCAGTCGCAATCAGGGGTTTGTCTTCTAGAACTGCGTAGACGGTAGCGACGATAAATTTCGATCCGTTAATTTCTTCCTCGGTAATTTTTGTTTTGCCAAATTTTGATTTTATTTCCTTCGATAGGGGGAAGGTGAATTCTTCGTTCCAATTTGGCCAGGACTCGTTCTTTGGTGTTGTCTCGAACTTTTCCTTCCCTGGGAGAAGTTTAACCTGAGTAATTAACGAAATCGTTGTAAATTCAATGGTATCATACATCAATCGCGCAGGCGATATGTGTTTTCAAATTTAATCCATAATATAATCGATTTGACACGTGGTACTCATCTATCGTTGAATACAATTCTCGAAGTACTTGTTACTTGTTGAACGTAATTTTCTTTTGATTATAAATTGTAACCATGTCAACGTTCGATCGATATACATACTCTGTACACTCTAACGTATACAAATATTAAATTCGATAACAATAATTGGTTTTGTAAAAAGAAAATTTAAAGCATTGCAATGTGAACACAGCGGTGATGATCTCATAATTATAGTGGTTTAAATTCATCTACTGCGAATTCGATCACAGTCCAAATTATTATAGTATTTGATGATAAAAATTTATACCTTAACAACGTAACTGTTGACTCTGGTGAACCCGAAGTTCTGAGGCAAGTGCCTCGCCCCTATAACGGTCACATATAGGGCCTTCGAAGCTGGGGAGTGCACTATTTTGATTCCAATTTCCGGTTCTAAATTGGCAGTGCGATTCAGCGTTGTATTTTTGAGGCTAGTATCTATGAACGATCTGATTCGAGCTATAGCCATTTTGAAATCCAAGGTCGATATGTTTTAAAATTTACAGTATTCAGCCCTTGTCGGGTATTTTCGTAGACAATTATATACTCATTGAGATAACACACATCTACAGTCGTCTTTAGCGATAAGAGATATTATTCTTCTTCCCTGTAAGTGATCTGGAAAAAACAAATATTTTATCGTATTTTTATGTATCTTCGAAAATCCTAGTGAATTTTTACTCTCGCAGCCGGCAGAAGAATGACATAATTATTATACTGTACAGTTTGATGTTACCCCGTTTAATAGCCGATGGATAATTACAAAGCTAGGCACGTCCGAAGACTACAAGCATACCATATCTGTACCTACAAGTTACCGTACGGCACCCATCGTGTAATGGAATTAAAGACCGTTTCATGCCCATAGATATAGTATCGTATATTTTTATCTGCGTTACTGTATGTATGTATGTACTCCGCATATATCGAGCTCTCCGGTGCACATTATGGTACGTTACTTAACTATCTGCAAAGATTAAGAATTCTCAACCTGTGCCAAGGAAATCAATCGACCACATATACCTACTTGCATAATGATAACAATCTGTTGAAAACCTCAAGACATGAGACGAAGGAGAGCGATGTCTTGCTTATTATTAAATCGTCCGATATACATCTACGTCTTGATAACACTGACATTCCAGACAAAATTTTAATCGTGTATGAACCCAGTTAAATATACGTACACGTTCAAATGTGTTCGATCGAAATTTTGACTACGATATACGTGGCGAGCGATCTTTTTTCGACGTATGCAGCTGCAGGTGGAGAGATCGGTTTTAGTTGTCAGCTGTACGTTGGACCGGTTTAGTGAACATATTTCCTGGTTTATTTTCCCAACAACGTGTTTTCAAACAATTTCCTCTTTGTAGAGATTTTAAGTACGAGGGGTTTACATTTGGAAAATATAAAAGACAATCTTTCGCAAGTTTTACATCGAGGATTAGAAAAATTGAATTACTTCAAAACGGAGGCGCGCATAATCTCCGGAAGGAAAAAGGAAAAGTTCAAGAAAAAAAATCATGCCTGCAGTGAATACTGTCAATAACACGTGGCGATCGGCGTTGAAAATATGTGAATGCTCATAAACCGGCTCGAAGTAATTATAGAAACCAACACTGGGCCAACACTATAGAATCGACAGCCATGCAGTAGTCGATGTTTTATGCGGTCTCGCCACATGATAAATTTGAATAATAGCTCGCGCTTTTCCTTAAAAATTTATCCTTGAAAAAATTGGACGTTATCGAAATAAATTCGCGCCTAAAATTAAATAGATCATTATCTTTACTTCATCGTACGTTCGTCGAAGATATTAATTTTGAAATTATAATTACACACCTGTCGATTGTGCGGTGATTGGAGTCCCAATCCGAAGAGTTACAAAGGCGTAGATTGTTATCTAGATATATCGTATCAGTTTATTTGGTGAGAAATACAAAAGAATCCAACGTTCGTCGAGTACATATTTGAAACTTATTTTTAATGCAGCTTGGTATAAAGTTTTGACACCATTTCACCGTGTCGTTTATCACTTCAACGTCACATAATCACTAAATTGACAACCACGATTGAAGTAATTGTCGTTCTCTTACTTGGCCAGAAACAAGGTATGCAGCCGCCTGAAGCGTGGGTAGGCTTTATAAAGAATGAGGCAAGGCAAGGCTACGCAAAATCACACGAACACAGTGCGATCCCTTGCGCGCGCGCACTGGAGATCAGATCGAGCAACTCCGCTTTGGTGATGATATAGCATCTGGTTTAACGACCAGATGTACACACAATGAATGTTGTCGAAAACCTGATCGGGGTCCCTTCGAGCTCCAAAAACCCAAAGCCAAGAAAAGGTTATACAGTCTGAGGGGTTTAAACGTGGAGTTGATCCCTATTGAAGTCCGGCGTACTAAGTATCTAATCGAAGTCCAGTAGAATCTGTTAAATTCCTTTTTGATCTCATTAAATCTTCCATGCGATCTCACAAATTCCATGAAGTCACTATACAAACTTATAAATCTTCCGTAATTTTTTCAGGTTCAAAAATTTCACTATTTCCCTCACCGAATTCTATAGAAATCCCCATTAATACTTCGGTTTTTTAACAGTTATTACTCACTTCGTGTTTATTTCATTCCAGAACACTTTATGATTGTGTACGAGTTGTACTCGTGCAACAAAAAAAATTATAATTTAGATATGCACCATTAGATATTCTACTTATGAATCATGTTCATATCCGAGCATACTTGATTACGTTTGTCTTTTGTTTTTATGTATCGATTTGATTTATTTCTACAGGGTTGCGCAGGTAGAAATACTTGTGCATGTGTTAGGAATAAACTTTCGTTCAAGCACGTGATATTATATCGATTAATTTTTCTAAAGTATTCTAAACGTGCGTCGACAGCCGACCTCTGTTATACTTTCCACGTTCGCAAACGTCTCTACAAATGGAAGTTACAGTATATAGGTATATGTAAATATAACGTAAGATGCAGCCATCATGTAGGTAATACCATTCATAATCCTCCCAAGGTCCCGGCATCAGCTGCTACTCTATCAACTTTTCAAATATCGAACAATGCCTTCTGCGCTTCTTCACCTGGGACTTGTTTTTTATAGCTATAATTCATCAGCCTTCAATTTTTACTTCCCATACTTATCGTGATCGTTAAAAATAATCTACAGAAATTCACTTAGAGCCATAAAGGCCGGCGATATACGAACTTCTTAGAAAAAGAGTCGGTTATCATCTATAGGTATTTTATATTTTATTACAAATCGAAAATGGTGAGAAATCAATAATTATCGCGAGTTAACGCGGAAGTCCCCATTAGGTATGAGTATGATGGATAAATATATGCAATTGACAGCGCAAGGGTAAGATGATCGTGACTGGTGTTTCCCTTGCTGCATGGGAGACCTTGTCCTTTTCTCTTCCTCTTTTTCTTTCTTGTTCTTCATTCGACCAACATGCAGGAATGCATAGCACTCACATTGCATTACCAATGAATTTGAGTTGCGTCGCAATCGATCTTCATTTCGCTCTTTTTGGATCTGAATTGCGTTTAGCAGATTTATTAAACATTGCAATAATTTGTCTATCGATTTGGTGAATTGATGCTACCACGCAGTCTTCTGATATATTGGGCATCACTTCTGCAGTAAAACCGAGCAATTTATGCACATATTGAGCGCTTTCGGGCATCCTAAATTGTACCGTGCCATGGTATTTTTTTCTTTTTGTTTTTGTTAATTTTATATGAGTATATTGAAAATATTGGAACTTAGGCTACAGCTGTTACGTACGCTTATAGTTAAATTATTAATTTATCTTCATTATTTATAGGTATTGTAGTCGAGTTTTAATATCCTTGGCTCAGTTGTTAGAGCCTTTCAACTTCGATTTCTTCTACGGTGTTCTTGAACGCCACCGATTTTCTCTTTGAATTTTCACTCGCGCCCGAGCTGAAAAATAATATGTTTCGTGATTAACGAGCAGCTAATTTACAAAGTGTCGAAAAATTATCAAAATAAAAAGCCGACAGGGCTCTGCGGTTACGATATGAATTACTCAATTTTGCGATCCTTCAACTTACTCTGACATGCTTTCGGTTCGTTGGATTTTAACGAGATCATCATTGCTGCCTTTCAGGACAGTGAAAGACTTACGCCCGTTTTTGGGGTCTAAATTCTCTACCGATGGTGGTATCGTCTGTTTATTAATCCAAGCAGCATTCGTCGAATCTGAAGACTCCGATCTTTATATTTAAAGAATTTAAATGAATATAACTTTTACTCAATATGTGTATGCTTATCCAAGTAAAACAGAGATAAAAATCCGCAGACATTGCAAAAAATATATTCGTCCATTTTTTTCGGCTACTTGAATATTTTGACTCGAATATTTCAGAGTACAAATAGAGGCGGCTCTTTAAATTGATCTTTTACATACAAAAAAAAATCATAACCCGCAGAATCGACAGTGGTAAAAAATTCAATTGGAGAAGAAAGTAAGATCTACACGATAGAATCGGAGGTGGTTAGGATCGCAAGAGTTATCAAATTAGCAATGGTGATACATACCGTTCGTGTGCATCGGCCAAGGTTATCGATTGCCGGAGTTTATTTCTGTGAAAGAAAAAAAAAAAACATATATAACGCAGTTAAAATTCATGTCGTCAAATCAGAATACGATCAGAAGACAACACTTTTATATCTTTGGCGAGTAAACGTAAATTATTGCATGGTTTGTATTGCGCAACTAATTACCTGCAGGTAATTGCGGCGCTCAGTATATCGTATGTGAAGAATACTCAGCTGGCCTAGCCTTGAATATATGTATATTGTTTGTTTGTAACGTTAGGAGTTTGGATAAATTTCATGAAAAGTTATGTCTTGGAGCGAATTGAGAAAGGCAATTGTCTGGTACCTAATATAATAGATCATGCCGAAACCATGATATACGTGAACATATTAATCAATTCTAGAAGCTTACAACCAATAGTCGATACTTCGGATTTTATGCTTTTAATACATGCAGGTAATTAAAACACTTTTAATTGACAGTAATGAAGACAAAAACAAAATTTCTATAAATCCGCCACACTTACCCGGTAGTTCCGTTCGAATTACGATTTTCGAAGTATTCATACGTCACGTCAGATTCGACTGACGTTGCCTTAGGGGGTCTGGAATTTTGCAAATTTTGCAAATTTTGTATGTGTAACATGAAATCGATTGAATGAACATTTTCTTCTTTCTTTTTTTTAACTCGACAATTATTATTTCAAATCCTACCTGCAAAATAAAATGTAGACAACGATTGCAACGATTATGACTAATATCAAAACCACGGACAGTACGATTATAGCCGCCATGTAGCCCCGGGTATTTACTTCCATTGGATGATCTTCGGTCTTGGAATTTACAATTGCCTCAAATGTTGCCAAGTCAGCGACCGTCCAGCTGAAGCTAGCATCTTCTAGGGACCTGGAAATGATTTCATATATTTTTGCCCATCGTTAGTTACATTATTGAGAATTCGTGTGGAAAACTTATGAATAGTTAAGTTTATAATACGTACGAGATCAGATTTTCACTGTTCAATAGATTGTTGTCTTGAAGACCGTAAAGAACGAGTCGAAGCAGCGTATTCGGTTCAACGTCCCTCTTTGTTTTGCGAGTAACAAATCTTGAATATAAATGTAGCGTGTGTGTCACAGTTGAATTCGGAACGTCGCTAGCCGAAACAACGGCTGATCCGATCGTCCTGATATCAAGTCCAGTGGTCGTACTGATCTCTTTGATAATTTCATTGGTATCTTGGAGGACACCACCGTCAACGAAAAGGACCACTACGTTTCTGGTTTCCAACATTCGCACCGTGATATCTTTGGGCGTTTCATGTTCACCGTCGGTGGCAATAACCGTGAATGTCAAATCGTTCCTAACGTAGACTCCCTTTTGTATGTAAAGAGTGCCACTGGCGCTTTGGATGTAAAAAATATCGGCAGCGTCGCTTGCCATTGTCAACGAATAAGTAACGATAGCATTGTCATCGATATCAGCGTCAGTTGCCTGAAAAAAAACGTTAAAAAAAAATCTGTACTAACAAGAACAATATAGGGTGTAAAACATACTTCGGGAGGATAGTTACAAAAACTTACCGAAAACTCGGAAACGTAAGGAACGTGGATGGCCTGTGCCAGAGCATAACCCGGGAACGCAATGTACGATGGAGTTTCCGAACTCCAAACAGGAGCGTTGTCGTTAATATCTTTGACTATGACCACTATAGTTGTTTTTGTACGTAGGTATTGAATATTTTCAGTCAGAATTGCATTTTTTGTGCTCCCTTTTGGAATAATTGCTTCAAAATCAGTCGTGTTCTCGTTTTGACAACTCGCATCAATGACGACACGGACTTGAGATATTGACATTTCGCTGAAGTAGGAAGCCTCCCTATCAATTGCAATCGCGTTTAGGTGATTGCCACTTATGGAGAATAATTCTGTAACGTTTAAAATTATCTGTTGTGATATTGATAATACTGAAATCGGTCATTAGAAATCACCTTCGTTGGGTGTTTGCGAATAAATTGTGTATTCGCAACCATTGTCATCTAGGGGGATGATATTCTCGTGAGGCGATTCTTCTTCGAGTTCGATAATCTGAAGAGCATAACCGAAGACGGATTCACCGTTGCAATCCGTTAGCGTACTGATAACGAGAACCACCGTTGTCGACGTACTAAGTTCCAACTCTTCGATTCTCGCTGTGATCTGGAACGTATAGATAGCCGGACTAATGGCAGCCGTGACTTGCACTTCCGCTGTTATCGTGTCAATTAAAATCTTCGATGCGAGTTCCGCTGTAAGGTGATTCAATAATCAGATTAGTCTTTATCAGACTGAGAAAAAAATCTTTAAAAATATGATAGATCGATGGATATTATTACCATCGTCAATAATCGTATTGTACAAAATTGTTCCTTCAGCGTTTGTCGCAACCGCCGTTTGCTTCATTAAAATTCCGGTAAACGTAGATTCCTTATCAAATCTGTAAATACTACTTGGGAAAATCAAAGTAGCAGTTGATATTGCGGTCGTCGAAGTCACGTCAATTTCCGATGTCGCTGTCGAGCACTCTCCCGTAATTGTAGTGTCATTGCAAACACACTCCGGACATGGGGTTGTTGCTGGAATGTAGAATAGAAAAGAAACCATTCATAAATTGGCGACGAAAAACTCTCCGCCTCTAAAAGACTTGGCATCACCTTCTGTTGAGACCTCCGGGCATGCCGTGACCGTTGAGCATTCTGCAACTTCTGGGCACGCTGTGGTCGTTGAACATTCTGGGCACTCCGTGGCCGTTGAACATTCTGGGCACGCCGTGGCCGTTGAACATTCTGGGCACTCCGTGGCCGTTGAACATTCTGGAACTTCTGGGCACGCCGTGGCCGTTGAACATTCTGGGCACTCCGTGGTCGTTGAGCATTCTACAACTTCTGGGCACTCCGTAGTTACTGCAAGATTTGTTGAATTAATGAAAAAACCAACAGAAGATATTGTTCATGTTGCGAGTACTTTGTGCTGATTCTGAGTTAAGAAGAATATTTGATAGAACGATTCAACGTTGTAATCCAATTTCTACTCACCCGCCGCTGCAGTACTGATGGATTCTGTGGTTACACAGTTTTCCGGTGTCGTTTCACATGGTGAACAATTAATTCCGGGCAAAGTGACGTGCAGGATAGTAACTCCAGGATCTGATGCACCTGATCTTGTTGCCTGGAATTAGTCAGGTTTTTAATCATCACAACGCATTGCCACGCAATATTTTCGTAATTGCTGAACATGATTTTTAAACTCTTTTTACTCACAGTTAGAGTCAAGACCAAGAATTTTTGTGCCAGTAATTCTTCGGTTACATTTTGTAGGGTTACAGTTACGGACGCATAGTCTTCGCCCACCGTTATTAGAAAATTGTTTTCGTTACCTGCAATTATAAAACGATGGAAACGTTATTTAGTTCGTCGTGAGGAGTTATTTCGATCATCTGCAAAGTTATTCCAATTAGTCAAATTAAACTCACTGCCAATATTGTCAGTGATAGTGAAAATCACCGCACTGGCGGCTCCTTGACTCAAGCCTATTACGCCTTGATCAAAAGAAAGGACGGTGCCGTTTGCCTGAACAAACAAAATTTGACAATGCGTCATTATTCGTAGGTGTTAGTATAAATCGTGTCCTTAATCTGTTGCGTAGAATTTGAAAGACTCCAAATTACTTAATGACTAATTAACATACCTCTTCGATTGTAAGATCAGAATGGTCAGCGATGTAAACAGGTTGAGCAAAGACCGGACTATTTGGGGTAGAATTTACTTCGTCCACACCGATGGTAATGGATGTTCTAGAAGTCAAAGGAGGAGCACCGACATCCTAAAGCGAACAAGATTCATAAAAAAGACCCGAAATTCTTCAATTCCACAAGGGTATGATTCAAATTAGGATTATCAGTTTCTGATGCGGAATCACCGCATCAGATGTTTATGAACGACTAGACAAAAAAAAACTATATTATGCGTAGTATTAGATTACGCGAGCAATCCATCTTGTTTATTTAAACATCAAACATGATTATCTGAAATTATTATCCCCCTTACCGTTGCGAAGATATCAAAAGTAATGTCACTTGTGAGCCTCAGAAGGGTGGTTGTCAATAACTGAGCAAAATGTAATTTGGTATCTTCCGTATCTTGCGACGACCAGGAAGCTGAAAATCCATTGGCAGCTGGATCGGATGAATTGAGAATGAAACTGATATTTGTATTCGTGAGATCAATATCTCGGGCTGAAATATCTCCGAATAGTTCGACGGGAAAATTTGCCGGGAAGGGCATCGGCAATTCATAAACGTAAGGGGTATCTTGGAACTCTGGATAATGATTGTTGGTATCATCTATTGGCTGATTAATTTCCTAAAAATTAAACATAAAGGGTAGCCGAATGAAATTGAAAGAATTTCATAACCGCGTAAAAAATTTATCGGCGCATATTATACCTATCATATCGACTCACCAACAACCTGCTGTCCGTCGTGCAAACAAATGTTACAGTTATTCGCATAGTCTGTGCAGTCTGAAAAATTAAAAAACTAAATTATTTGAAAACTCATGAAGAACACATCGACGTTAAAAAAAAAACTTGTATAAACACCTCGAGCTGTTCGTAGTTCGTAAAAGAATCTGTTAGGGTCAGAATAAAGCGATTGTTCGCCAGAGTAGGTTCCATGAAACGCAATCCACTTGCACTGGTCATTTGAATCGAACTTATAGTTGTGATGGAAGTAGCAGTCATATTTAGGAGAACGGTACCCGGCGCGGCAACGTCTCTTATACCAGGCAATACGTATCCAAACGCCCAATAACTCGATTCCAATTCAGTCCCATCATCGTAGGACAGAGAGCAAGCTGATGAGAAATTAGTAGCCTTTTCAAGGTTGACATAAAATGACGGTCGAGTGTTTTATTGAAACTACCAAAAAATTTGCTATAACTATCTTTAAATTTGTTGAGGGAAGAAATCGGCCATCAACTTCTACGTGCTGTATTTAAGAAATCAGCCCCAGATATTTCGAGTGATAGAAACAAAACCCGGAGCAATTAACTTGATGAATAAATTTCATCAATACACGTAAATTTGGATTTTACGAAAATTTGACACCCTACAAAGATCCTTCAGCAGTACATTAGTTTATCATTTTACAGACTGGCGGACATCATAATCGTTTATTGATAGTCACTATAAATGACTTCTAATATTATTGACCATCACTGCGTCAGAGATGTATAATCAACTCTTATCTAATCTTTCATTGAAGTCGATAACTAACTGTATTTTGGCACTCATTCGTAGGTAAATGTTTTATTTCAAATATAAACTAAAACTATCACGAACACGGTATAACATCGAATATGATTTAAGTCATCGGTCTAACGATTTTAGCTTCTAATATTTAGTTTTTTTCCACGTTCTTCATAAGAGCGCTGTTGCGATTCCTATTACGCGTGAGACGGATGAGGGTGATTCTGATTTTCGACAAATTACATGCACTTTTAATCAATCCGCATGTTTTAGACGTTCTGGAATTGAAATTCGATTACGATTCCGCTTCTGTCGACCCAGCTTGACTTTGCACACTATTCTTTTTTTTTCGATACTTCTAAGCTGACCAAATTGACCCATGCATAGGAACTGATATGTACTCAAGAAACGATAGAAAGGTAAAAAAAAAAACAAATAAGTATTTTTCTTACTGGCCTGTCCGTTGGCCCCGTAGTAAAAATTCGCGCATAGTGCAAAAACGGATATCCCGTAAAGGATATTCATTGCACCCACGTGAATTACGTCACCTGTCACTAAGGTATTTATTTAAGAAAAGCACCACCTTCCAAGCTTTGCTTTTATGAGGTATTCCGATTGAACTGACGTACTAAGTTTATTACAAACAGCCATCTCCGTATCTTGATATCGATACTGATAAACTCTTTGTCGTAGGTACCCGATAAAAATTCATTTTGATAAACAGGATTGCGACTTTGACTTTTACATTAGTGTGGGTCTATTTCTAGATGGTTTTCTAATATGCTCTCTGCGAGGTTCAAGCCCGCCACACTTGTATACATAGCTATCGATATATCAGGTGCGGATGATAACGCTTTTCCACATTTAGGTATGCATAAGATATTCGCGCAAGGCATCAAGATATGTGTGTTATACTGACGACAAGAAGATACGATTATCCAACTTTTTTATGAAGGCATATTCGTGTTGAAATCCTAATTATAAGCTACCCCGATATCACGGACGGTGTTAATGGTTATATGCTCGATTGACGAACCGCGCGATAAATGACAAGTGTTATTTCCGAAAATTGTCAACTCCAAATTTCTTTGTGTTGGGACTTAATTCCTCGTGTTCAAAAAATCACGCGTTGATTTACTAGAAACGTACAAAGACCTAATTAACTTATAAGAGCAAGGATGAAAGATAACCATACAAAGATGGTACGTACGAAGATTTTTATCCTATTTCGAGTTTTATTCAAAATAATAATTTTTTTTTTCGTTTTAAAACCCTTGCGGATTAGACGACTCTACAATGACATTATACATGTATACAGTTTTTATGCTGTAAAAAGTAATTAGAAACGAAATGATCGTGGATGTATATGATATACAGTATTATTTTCTGAGTTCAAGAATACGTGATTTGTACTGTCAGGATGTGTGACTTGTTCAATTCTATTTTGTCGTTACGAACTATGAATGTCAAGTTCAGTTGCCAGTACCTAAATTTTGGGACTAATCTCACAGCGAAGGCAACGAACTTCACAAATGTTACTGTAAACTTTATTGGAATTACCCACCGAACATAGCGGGTTTGGAAATTTGATAAGTTTGACAATCCATAACTGTATGAATATTATTGTAGCATGTATTTTCATATAAATGATCAACAACGAGATATTCACGTAATATAAAAACAATTTGTGATCTCGAGCGCACAAATTAGACGCTTCTCGACCATCGTGTTATTATTTACTGTAAAAAAAATTGTTCACGTTCATCTCCAAAGGTATATCACCTGACCGACGAACATTCATTTAAGAGTGTTTTACCCAACACACAACCATACCTTCATTTAATTTGCTTAGATAGAGCTTTTTGAAATCTGATAGAATCTTAATAAAAATATACAATTCTCTTTCCTGCTATCAAATGAATTGGTTTTTTTTTTTTTTTTTCTTTTCTTTTCACTCGACACAGAGTAATATTTTCAAAATGACTATTAGATATAAGAGCAGCATGTTTATTGTGGTATGTGTACGAGTCTAGTCACTGGCTGGCGCTTCCTGATTTTTGTCTTTTTTCTTCTTCTTTTTCTTTTCTTTCTTCACTTGGGAATCCTTTGCAAAGAAAAAAAAACTCAATTGTAAAATTACACTCAAATTGGGTTTGGGAAATCACTGGTTTCGATTTTATAATTTAACTCATCCAAGGTGATGGCGTAAATGCGCACTTACTTCAGCAGTTGCATCTGTTGCTGCTGCCACTTGTGTTTCAGCACTTTCTTCTGATTCGTCCTTTACCTTCTTCTTTTTCTTATCTTTTTTGTGCTTCTTCTTATCTTTTGGTGATGCGGTTTCTGGGTCGTTACTTTCCTCGACAACTGTTGTATCTACATCTACTGAGGTTGCAGTGGTATCTAACTTTCGTTTTCTGCTAGCATCTTCAACTCCATTTGTATCAGTCTGATAGAGGTGAAGAGATAGATTTATATTCGTATGCACAAGTATATGTTGAATATCGAATTGCTTAAATAATGTATTTTTTAAATTACCTTGGAATAATCAACGTAACTTGTAAGCCAGTCGGAAGGTGTTTGCTCGTTTGGCTTTCCATGTTTATCCAATTTACCTTCCTTAATCATACGTTTTTTGATGGAAGCTTTGGGACCAAGTCCCCATTTTCTGGGGTAAGCATCTCTTTCCATGATCACTCTCTTGATTTTTGCAGCAACACCATGATCGCACGCAGACAGTGTTGGAGACGTCATAAGCGCGATAGCTATTCGTAAAAAAGGATAAAACACTCATTAACAACTGAAGCTATCGCCACAGAAAGATTGATGCAGATTTTAATGGAATTAGCATGAAGTCTAAAGGAAAATATCAACGAAATTTCAATACACGTAATTAAGGAACAATTTGGTATTATTTATGAAAGAAGATACTACATACCAAGAGCAATAGCTTCCCCTTTGCTGGTAACGATTACAATCTCTTCGTTCAACTCAATTCCATCGTCATATAATAGGACACCAGGTACCATTATTTTAGCCCCATAACATATAGCGTTTACCTGAGAAATATCATTAACGTATATAACGCTTTCTGAGAAACACTTGATTTATAGAAACTTCAATAATGAAGTGAAATTATGGAACGTAAATAGTGGTTGAAGAGAACTACGTACAGCGCTATCCTTTAGGATGATTCTCTTGTGATTAACAAGAAGAGCTTCCAAGGGCTTAATGACTCTGCGTAAATAAGTCTCATCACCATGATTCTCATAAAGCCATTGAGCATCGAGTATATCGTGCATTGTTACCATTCCGTCTTGTTCAGATTGAACACCAGACCTTGATCGTCGTAGCTCTTCCATTTGGCAACCGGTAGTTAAAAACAGACCTAAGTGAACGCACATTGTTCTGATGTATGAACCTGCTTCACAGTCAACTCTGAATACTCCCATATTGCGTTCATCGTCATAATCTAGGAGAACACTGTCGTAAACTGTTCTAACACGCAGTTGACGCTTGACAGCTGATATTAATGGCGGTCTCTGGAATAGCGCTCCACGCAATTTTTCGAGGCCTTGTTTTACCTAGTTATAGAGGTAAACTGTTGATCAGAATTCATGAAAATTCTTCCTAATGTTATTATCCCTGGTAAGTTTAACCACGTACTTTAATTTTCAGAATGAGATATTTCATCTATATGATTTCATGCTATGCTCACCTTCAGAACATTCTCAACAGCAGAATGTAATTTGAATACTGCAATATACTGTTTTCCAGCTGATTGTTGGGACTTGACAAGACGAGTTGCTCGGTCTATGCACACGATCAGGCATCCTGTTACTTTGGGGTCCAAGGTACCTGAGTGTCCCGTTTTGTCAACTTTTAAAATACGCTTAATCCAAGCAACAACTTCGTGTGAAGAGGGATTTGAAGGTTTATCCAAGTTGATACACCCTGATTTGATATATTCAGATAGATTGCGGTGAAGAGGCGTCGAACCGCATGTTAACGGAGTAAAAGTTTTGGTACGTGTCAATAATTTGTCAAAATTCTAGAAACAGAGTAATTTTTATTACAAATGCTACACACTATTTCCACATCTTGTAAAACATGAAGATGACTCGAGTCTATCGTAGGAAGACATCGAATCAACTTGGAGAAAAAAACAAACATACCTTAAACAACAATGGCCAATCGCTGACCTCCAATTTAACCGGTGCAGTGGATGGTTCAACTTGACATTTCATTGCCACTTGGAGTTCTCCAAGGGACTTTTTTTTGTCCTTCGGCTTGTCATTTTCTGTTTGAATGTAAAGGGGTTGATTATAACCTTATCAGCTAGCTTTCCACTCAACCTTATAAACCACACATTGTGACAGAAAAAAATTTAGATTGACAATTATGGTTCCATGGATCGTATAGGTCGTTGGAAAATATCATGTTGCATGTATTTAAAGTAGATTCTAGAGTTTAGAAGTCCGAGAGAACACGTGTTTGCCGCAAGATGTCTGCTTTATGATCATAACAGAAAACAGACGATTTAAGATACTATGAAAAGTATGGAGGGTACCGTAGATGAGGACGTATCTGTTTGCAAGAAATAAATTGCATTGTGAAATCAGATTCAACAATATTTACCTGTTCCTGCCATTTTAAAATCACTCACAGCACGTGCATAAGCTGGTTAATTTTCGGCAAGCTTCGAACGAAAGACGCTAACTATAAAGAAGCCACGAGAGCAGCGTGCGGTTCGTTACCGTTGCAATATAGATCGGGGGACCTCTACCAACGAATTCCGTGGACTGAAGATTGAAAGAAATCTCGTTGGTAATAACAAACTACAGTAGATAGCGTGGTGCTTGCAGTGACGGATGTTATGATTCCGATACAAATTAACCACAATATGAATTTTTTGTAAGACTGCAAGCCCATTAAAATATTACAAGTAAAAATTAATTTAAGTTTTCACATAGCTCTTTAACAGAAATTAGTTGTTTATTTCACAAACAAAAGAGATGCCCTCTGTTTCGTTAAATGATGGGATTCCCCAAGTTTGCAACGCAACATCCCTACCCCCCCTTATCGTGCGGCATTATTCATGTCAAGAATACCCCGTTGATGAAAAGGTTTTACTTTTTTCGTTCACAAGAACCGGGGAACCCCAGGTCATTCCTTCAGCCTTCCAAGCACACAGTCTGGCTGCTTCGTATTTACTGAAGTGTTGGAGCTAACTGATTTTCAAGATTATTTAACAAGTAAGTACTTATGTTACTCACATTGGAACCTAGTGCACGGTATGCTTGATACTTCAACCGAAAAATCGAGCCTTGTTTGCTAAGATGTGTTACTTAATTACTCAATTACATTATAGGTTATTCTTGGGCAAAATGAGTAATCAACCAAGTAGGCAATCTCTGCCAGATAAAAGAACGAATGATCGAGAGGAACAGGGAAATAGTTATAGACGCACTTCCAAATCGTACAATGATGAGAGAAGTGCACAATATCGGAGACAAGGAGGTAATTCCTCTGATAATTGGAAGCATACTACGCAGCCACCAAATACTGGTCACGGACCTCAAAAATTTGATGGCTATGTTAACTCAGGCAGAAATACCTCATTGCAATCAAATAATAGATCAAAAGACTTTCACAAGGATCGTCAACGTGGGCGTGGTGCTTTTACATTTGGTAGAAATGATTCTCAGAAACTCATATCTTCCAATCCTTCCTCCACTCAAGGAGTTAATGCTGCCAAATCTAATCCATGTAACCCGTATCAAAAAGATTATGATTCTTGTGAGTTTGACAAATCACTCGATAATTTATCTGAACTTGGACAAAGTTTGGTTGAGACTGGATCAGGAAAATTTCATCTCAGCGACAATAGCACAGAATTATCCTCCTCAGTAAGTTTCTGCTTTTCTCAAAATGGAAATAGATATAACATACCTAGACTATTTCCAAACCTGAAAGTGAACATATTACAGCCAGGGCTTTTTATGGGGCTTACTTGCCCATGATATTGTAGTTATATTCATCTTATTTGCTAAAAGGTATACAAATCTTGTCAAAAAAATTGTCTCTACTTCACTTTTCAGTTTTTTAAAAGAACTGATTAATTCTCGTAAACCGACTACTATTATTATAATTTTGGTCCAACAGAATGATGTGATTGACAATGAATCATGGAACGTGATACCAAAAAAATCATCTTCTGTTGAAGAGATTGATGATGACCTGTTCAGTGCACCAGATGATGATGTTTCTCTGGTTCACTGTGTTGCTGCAGATTTCAGAATGGGTTCAGGAATCGCTGTAAAGTTTCGAAATTCATTTCCGTTTGTTGGAAAATTATTAGATCAGAGAATAAAACCAGGTGGCTTAGCTCACATACGAGACAATAAGAGATATATATTTTATCTCGTCACTAAAGAATTAAGTTCAGGTAAGTTGCAGCTAGTTCACAAGCCAAATTTTCATTTAAAGTCTCATTGCAATGTTATATGATACTTAAATTTCAGACAAACCTACAAAAAACACAATGAAATCCAGTTTATACGCGCTACGCGAAACATGTCGAAGCTTACGTGTTACCAAACTTGCAATGCCTAAAATCGGCTGTGGGCGCGACGGGCTTATCTGGGACGAGGTAAAAGAGATGCTAGAACAGATTTTTGCAGAAGATTTCACCATAACAGTCTATAGTTTAGAGGATGTAAGTTTGTTCTTGTTCTAATTATTTATTCCGACAAAAGTATATACCAGCAGCATGGCATGAGTTATGGATCTGTTTTGCTTTTCAGGAACCGGATGCTACAAAAAACATTGGTTTCAAGTCACGTGTTGAGAATAATGACTTATTGCTAAAGAATATAGAATCAGAAACAGGCCTATTATACATTGCTAATATGGAGTCAGAAGTAACAGCGGAAATGCAGTCCCTGCATGAAAAGCACAACTTTTTGAATTTATTAGATAAAAGCCGTAACAAGCTTGGCACCGCTGTGTTTACTCGTGTTCGTCGTGAAACAATTTATGCTCTTTTCTGCAAAAAATCTAAAACCAGTCCTCTCAAATATGAGTCCTTAGAAAAAGCTATTCGAAGCCTGAAATATCATCACGACAAACAGAGACAGCCGTTCTATTATTATGGCATACAAGCATTTGAAGAAGAGGGCGATCCTTATGTAATGGAAAAGATTGACACGTTGTTCAGGAATTCTCAAATTCCGGCTACATTCTGGATTTGCTGGCCACCTGGTCTTGAACGTCCAGTGAGTCAGGTATGACACATTATGTGAAAGCACAAATTACCATTATTCGGCGTTATTTTATTTGAATACATTTTAATTATATACGAAACGGTGAAAAAATCAACTCTTTGTCTGTTAGAAACCACAGGGCATGAGTAACGTGGACAACAATTGGGAGGAGTCACATGAAAACTCTAGGACTGAGAAGACTAAATCAAGGCAATCAAACTATGATCCTCATTTCTCTGGGTCTACAAGCAAAAGTGCAGCTGATTACAATCAGAAAAGCTTAATGCAAACTGGCAGTAAACATGAACAAAGATTGCCAGTACCAGTTGAACAACGTAGTGGTCGCCGCTCCTTTAAAACTGCAGTCGAAGAATCGCCTATGGAAATTGAGAATATTAAAGAGACACAAGTTGCAAACGAACAGGGTACTTCGGATACTGCTGCTGTAGACTATTGGAACCCTGATGATTCTCTGGTTGCAACCGAACAGGAGGGTATTTCAGATACAGCTGCTGTGGACTATTGCAACCCTGATAATTCTTGGGTGAGTTGAATAATGTTGACTTGAACTTTTTCATATTTTATTACTAATAGTCTAGTAGTAGATCTTTACACTCGTAATTGTTGTGCCAAAAAAAGTTTCAAAGATTTTTGTGAGATGTTCACCAGCTGATTCAGTGTTGTAGTGTACTAGTTTAAATCTATTGGTTTATTTGTCAATACATTGAGAATGACTGTTATGACATGATAGGAGGAGATTCCTAGCACTGCTATGCCTGACAACACGTATGTCGAAAATGAGAGAAGACAAAGCAGGAGTAAAAGAGATGCTGAACGAATAGCTAAACAAAACGAAAAACAAATAAGTCAAGATCTCAAGCCTTCATCATGTGTCACGGAATACAATGGTGATCTATTTGAGGCTGAAAAAACAGCTTGTCTGGCTCACTGCGTTGGCGCCGATTTTCGAATGGGTTCGGGAATCGCTGTAATCTTCAGACAAACCTTTGGCAGTGTTGCGGAATTACTCCAACAGAGAGTAGGTCAGGGAGGTGTAGCCCATATCAAACATGAGGAGAGATATATTTTTTACTTGGTAACCAAGATGGAAAGTACCGGTGAGAATGTGTTCAAACACTCAATGAAATATGATTTAACACCTAATGATTAGATGCGACTGAATTGTTACACTATTAACCGGAATATACTGATATGTGCGTTCAAATCTAGGCAAACCAACATATGGTACATTGGAGAGAAGTTTACGTGCACTGCATAAAAAATGCAAAGAATTAAACGTCACTGAGCTGGCTATGCCTCGAATTGGATGCGGGCTAGACAGACTTGATTGGAAGACTGTGAAAAGCAAATTAGAAGAGATATTTGCTGATGGTTTCGCCATAAGGGTTTATAATTTGGAAAGAGTAAGTTCGAATTTATCCATTCTGTGGAGCGTCTATGGTTTAATTTTAACATTTCATCAACAACATTTTCACAATTTCACAACATTTTTCAACAACAATAATATCAAACCACTCATTTAAATATTGTCAAAATGTCAGCGCAGGGATGTGGCTTGGCATGTTAGGCGGGTTATCATTCTTTTTTATAATCGGATGTGTGAATGGTTCCAGCAGCATCTTCATATCTATCATCGGATAACTTAACTTACTAACATCATTGAATGAGAACGAATGTTGGTACTTGGATAATTTCATACGGAGTTGTTTGGATGCACAGGTGTCAATGTGTGTGAACTTGAGACGGATGGATTTTTTCTGGTTTTAAATTCGGAAAATTTGTCACGTCTAAAAATTCTATTTGATTTTTGAGAGTTCGACGTGCAAGTAGTTACATCTGATCAATAGATTGCCCTTCTTGCTTTTGCTTTGGTTTCAACTTATTTTGGCTCCTCGCAAGACTTCTGTGCTTCACAGAATTTTAATCTATTTTTTTTTTTATTTTTTTTTTTAATTTTTTTTCATGTAATTGCATGCCTGTGCGCAGACTGCAATTTACAATCATTTCAGTACTGGACGCTTCGGCAGTCACAGGAACCTGAAACGACTGAACACAAAAAAAGAAAAGGAAAAGCGAATAAACATTCGAAGAAAAGTGCAAAATTTGGACACAAGCGAAATTCCAAAAAAAAAAAATAACTATAACCTTCATCGCTATTTTAAGTCTATAGTAGAATGATTGTTTCAAATCATGAGGCGCCCAATGTCATTCATATTAGCCATTCATACGGAACAGATAGCTGCTCTTGAGAATCTAACAGTAGCAACTATGTTTGGTATTCAAAAACTATGATTTGTAAATATTTTTTTTCAATT
This sequence comes from Athalia cordata, assembly GCA_963932425.1. Classification (NCBI taxonomy): domain Eukaryota; kingdom Metazoa; phylum Arthropoda; class Insecta; order Hymenoptera; family Athaliidae; genus Athalia; species Athalia cordata. The sequence goes on along the minus strand of OZ010627.1, from coordinate 31,264,177 downwards.
CACGCATTTGTACTGTAGAACGTTCAGTAGCATATTCGGGCGAAATTCTTCTAGTATCTACAATTTTGACACAGATAGTATAAGTGAGTCTTCTAATTTGATGCGATAGTCGAACAGAAGACAAACAAGACACCAAATTAAGAAATTGCATAATGTGATAGAGATAAGTAGAAGTGACTCATATTCTTTCAGTAGTTCAGTATAAAAACATTTATTTCCAAGTCGTCATGAATGAAAATTGAATTCTTCTCCAAGTATGATTTTTGAGATATTTTTTATTTCAGAATTATGAAGAAACACCGAAATCTAGACCAAACACATTCATCAAAATTGAAAATTTACATCTCAAGGACCTCAAGCATAAGACAGAATACCTGTACATTGGATGTGCAGATAATTCTATAACCGAGGACATGAAAACGATAGATGAAAAATTCCCTTTTTTGATGCGGTTACGTAAAGATAAACCGAAAGTTGGTAGTATCGTTGTTACAGAAGCTTATCCTAAAACAAACGTGATAGGTTTGATTTGTAGAGAATCTCCCAGAGATAAGGTCAATTTTTTGAATCTGAGAATGGCACTCAGAGCCTTGAAAAAAGAAAAACAAAAGCAGGGTCATAGTTATTTTGCGGTACAAGCATTCGAGGATGGCCAAGATCAAATACTTATGCTGAAATTTATGACATTGTTAAAATGGTCGTACATCGATTCTGAAATATGGTTTTGTTTTCCACCTAATTTAAAACACTTGATGCCTTCATCAAGCTCCATCTAGCCTGCTTAATATTGATGTGGAACTTCCCACATTTATTAATATAGACTAGCCCTCAACAATCTTTTATGAAATTACCACTTCCGCTCGCTTGAATGTATTTTAAATACTATCGGAATCAATTGCTTAATTAGAATGCATTTCATTCTAGAAATTGATTATTCGCAATCTATTTTGGGAAACATTGAGTTTTTATATAAATCAGCAAACTTTTATGAGGCTCAGCGATTTTTGGTTGTATACATGCCATCGTCATATTTCACCGTTAAAAGTATTGGCTTTGCCATTATAATCATTATTTTTTTTATGTCTGCCAGCTCGAAGACTGCACGGTCAGAGTAGCGGATAATTTTGTACAAAAAATTCGAATTCGTGGGTTCATTGTAGGATGAATGACATAGATACAAAAAGTGAAGAAAATATTCGATTTCTAAACACATATACATGTATTCATGATTTCTTGTCACTGCCTGAGCCACTATTTTTAAAAGAAACAGCAATGGAAACTTGAACTATTCAAATATAACCATATAATTAATTATTATCAAATAATATTAATTTCATAAGTAATGGTATCACTTGAAGTATTTCTCTTTCCTTAGTTTTGAATTATCTATCTATACTTATGCACCAATGCTTGTGCATTGTAACCAATCAATTTGTATAATCATGTATTTCACAATGTTGTAAACGATAAATAAAATATTAATCAACGGCTACAAGATATGTCAACATTTCCAATTTCCCTGCGTCATACCGATTTTTTTCAATGGTGAGGCCGCCAGTTCTTCGCGGGTCAATGATCCTATTCTGTTGACTTCGAATATCATCGACGATTTGTATAATAGTTGTAATTAGCTGCTATTAGTAAAAATTAAAATTTATTAGGACATAAATGCATAAAGCGATTGTGATAAAACGTATTGTATTAAAACGTAACTCATTTATCTAATCAAAGATTTTTAACAGGGCGGAACTTGATTACACCTTGCTCAACTCAATATGCAATAATTGATTTCTAATACTTTCCTTACGATTTAATTGCAGCCGTGGGAACGGTATAGTCAAATGTATCCTCGGATGGAACGAAGAGAGGAGTCATGGGATGATCAGTATCAACCGCCTCATAAGTATTCGCGAGACTCTCAACAGTCGTCAACTTCCTGGGAGCAGAGGATAATGCAGATCATCGAGGACAATGAAAAATTACATCAGAATTGTCATGCGGCATTACTTACTCAAATAACTGAATTGGAAAGCAAAGTAATTAATCTAGAAACGGACAAGAAGAATTTAGAAAAAAGGGTTGATTTCTTAATGCAGCAATTACTACAAAAAGAAGTAGTTGTACCCAACCCAGTTGATTGTCTTCTTTCGTTGGGTCGAGGACGTGGCAACCCGTTCAGGAATAGCAACCTCAGTCCCACTTATCCCGGTATGCCTCCTTTTTTGATGCCAAGACTTCCAGGCCCGCATGTTTTCCAGAAAAATTATTACACCGATAACGGAGTGTTTACAAATGCGGCCGATGAAACGTTGGCCTTGCCAAGACACCAGCTTCCAAAATTTAGTGACTCTGCAATTATATCTACTGTTCGCCCTCAAATAGGTCAACCCTTCGCCGTGCAGGCTGATCAACAGTCGACAGTTTTTCATATGCACAACGAGATGATGAGGAATTATCATTATGAACGTACAGACTAGGAAAGGGCTGATCCGTACGCAGCAAAAAAAATTAAGGAGGAACCATCTCAAGAGGGAGAGTGATTACCTATAGTATTGGAGATCTACTGCGTTCTGTGTTTAATCTTATAGTAATTAATTTTGTACCAGAAGTTTGAATTATGAGTTAAGAAAGTTCGGAATATCCATTGATCATTATTATTGTATTATTTATTATCTAACAACTTTTTCTGTAGAATTAGTTTTCTTTTTTTACTTTTCCAGTTATGTTTCCGTTCTGCTTCGAATCTTTATTTTTTTGGTGATGTCAGATCATTGTGCTTTATATTATAATTCAATCGATGTGAATACAAGTACAATTCTTTTCGTTTAGATCTAGGAAACAAATTATTTTCATCCTTTATAAAAGTTGTGAAAACGTACGTTATATCTCCTCTTTATGCAATAAAAAACAACAGTCGATCGGCTACTTCGTGTGGCAAATATAACGTTGATGTGGGTATATTCTAAACATCCAGTAAATTTTACGGAATTTCAAGCCCTGAAAATCGATCAGCTACAATAATACGATATTATACGTTGCAGGGTCGCACAATATCCTCTATTACCTGCAGGAACGATTTGTAAAGATCCCAACCACTCAATAGCGTTAATATCCTCCCCGTGACAAATGAGCATACGACGCCACAGGACGTCCGGCGTCCCGATGCCACGCGCCTCTTCAACGACCAAAGAGATATGTCTACCAAAATCAACGTATGACTAGTCAGAATGGCGTGCTTAAAATCCGCTGTATCAAACTTCTCTTCATATCCAAAGTGCCGCATAAAAAAAAAAAATATATATAAAACCAAAGAGACCGTACAGATATTTTGCTATTTATATGATCAGCGACAACAATATTCTGGTAAGTAATAATTTTCTCTCATTGTGAGAGATCTCTGCCGATCCCGCTGCATGAATGAAGAGGAACGATTTTTAATGACATTACTGCGAGGTCCCACTTTTGGGAATAATATTTTATCCTGGTGTTGGCATATGATAAAAGAAAATAATAATTGTTTAGTCATTCCTCGGAGGGTGAAGGGTCGCTAACACGCCAGGTAATTAACCTGGTACAAAAACCGGTGCTGCAGTGTTCTGAATTCTGTGGTAGCGAACGATATTGGAGTTATTAGAACTGTTTCTATGAAGCCTGCAGACAACGTTATATATGGGTGACTCTTGCTTTATAACAATACCTACCCCTGAGCTGTACGCGTATTGTTACATGTATGTATAAAGCTAAATATACATATCGTTGAACATTGTAAAGTTACTGGTACCGTCTGGTACATCCATCAAGAATATACGCTTTTCTAATACCTTCTATGGTATCTTGTTGAACAGTTGGATCTGTTCAATGTTAGTTTCCGATTTGTTATAATCGACGCGATTTTTCTTCTTATTTATTCGCTAAATATTTACATCAATATCACAAAATTGTGCTGTTGCAAAGTTTTTGCTTTAGTTAAGTTCTGAAATCTCTGAGATGTTAGCAACAAAATCGAAAACTTAAGCATTCCATTAAACCGGACGAAAAATATCAATAGCTAACAAACTGGAACGTCGTTTAATTCGAAACAGGTGATGCGGATGTGAGGTACGATGATAAGCAATATTTCTTTGTAATTATTCGCATCAAATGTTGCTCAATAACTCACTATGCGATGGATACCTATACCTGCCCAAATAAACTAGAAGGTGTTCGTGGATGCTTTTAAGGTTTGTACGACACCATTGCGAAGCGTCAGAAAAAATGAAAAAAATAATCGGATACTCCGCCCTCGCGAAGAAAACGCCGCCCCCGCCGACATGCGCCTCAGCACCCTTATCTCGCATTATATTTTATTTCTCGCTTCAAACCTTCGTCATTTATTGCAATCATACAATTGGGGCGCAGGATTCGGGTAAAGTTTTTTCACCTGCAGTCGATCGCAAAGGTTCAAGTACCGAGAACATCGCGGAAAGCTATAATATTATATACAGTTGCAACAATCAGTTCAAACTTATTTATTCTTCGATCGGAGTATCGCGGTATTAATTAATTTGAAAGTTGACGTAATGTCAGGTGAGCTTATTTTTGATAACAAAACAAATTTGAATTTCGAAATTCCGGTGGATTTTTTAGACGCACTTCGTTAATTTTATCATATTACAACTGTAATGAATGATTGAAGTTATAGTACTTGATATCTGAATAGATCATCAAGATGCGCCCCTTGATTTGAGTTGCAACGGGTCATCCAGATCGGGAACTCGTTGCCTAACGCAGTCTATCAGGTGCCCCCGAAAACTACCCTGTCCGACTTGTGGCAAGCATTTCGATCGTCCATCGCTTTTGAAACGTCATCTTCGAACGCACACAGGTAAATCATTTTCAAATTATGATCGTAATCAATCCATTATAATTTCCCTAAGTGTCGGACATTGTGTGCATGATTTTAGTAGATTCCATACTAACACGGTTTTCTTTTCAGGTGAAAAGCCGCACGGTTGTTCAGTTTGCGGTAAGAAATTCAGTACAAGCAGTTCCTTGAATACACATGCCAGAATTCACACCGGAGAAAGACCGCACGAGTGTCCAATTTGTGGGAAACGATTTACTGCCTCTTCGAATTTGTATTATCATCGAATGACTCATTACAAGGTCATTAATTTTTATAAAGTTACGTAAAGATTATAAATTCGAATAAAATTTGATATTTATTAGCCCGCTTATCGTTCTAGGAAAAGCCTCATAAGTGCAATGAATGTGGGCGCTCCTTTCCAACCCCCGGAGATTTAAGAGCGCATGGATATTCGCATACTGGCGACTGGCCGCTTCGTTGTCCAATTTGTGCTAGAGGATTTTGCAAGCCAGCGGCACTTCACCATCATGTACAGCTCCACAGTGGTATTAGCGATTGTATTATCATTAATTATGACCAGTTTTCAATCTCGTGATAATGAACGAATGAAAAAAAGTTTCACATAAATGCATTTAATTTTTGTTTCAGGGGATAGACCCTATTACTGCAAATTATGCAACAAGAAATTTTCAGTAACGAGTAATTTACGTGCTCACGAACGAACGCATTATTCAGAAACTGTTACTATCATTTCTCCGACGCACGAGAATAATCTACGAAACGAAAATGCTTCTATTAATAATTCAACAAACGGAACCAGAGGTCAACAGGCGCAACAAATTTCCACCCCAATTATTCCGTGGAATCCGTGGCTTCCGTTACATTATTTGAAGTAAACCGAATGCGAATAAAAACCCCGAAGATGTAGGTAGTGTTAAGAACAAGTAGGTTACAAGATTTTTACAAGTTTATTTGCTTATGACTTAGTTGTACATACATTGGGATCAGAGGTTTTTGGGTCTTTTTCTTTATTCTTATCGTCGTTTTCCCCGCCCTCGGTAATATCCATTTCTTCTGTTTCTGTTATTTTTTTTTCTTCTTCAGCTACAATCAGGGCTGCTGATTCAGGTTTGACAACGACATCGATTGCCGATTTTTCCTCCGCAGCCGCTACATTATCTTCGACTTTTTCTGCGGTGATAGGTTCAACCACACGGATATCATCCATCTCTGTTTCATTACTCTCACAGTTAGCTACGTCATCTTTTGTATCTTTAGTTTCTTCAGATATGTCTTTCTCTTCATTCTTTAATCCTGTTCTCTCCTCCTCTTCCTCTTGAGCCTTGTTTGCAGCAGATTGAGCGGCCTGCGTTTGCGGCGATGTATCACATTTCAAGATCTCACGCAACGCCATCGTTGCATACGTACTGGATTTGAGTGACATCTCAATAATCAATGCCTTGTACTTGCCCTCTGAAACCCATGGAAGGATATGAAGATATGTGTATGTAACGTAAATATGTAATTAAAAAGTAATATGTCAGTAAAAGTTTATCGAAATAATTGATAATTACCTGGGTCATCTTTTGGTTGTGGAAGGCCTCTCATCTCATCAAGATCACAAAGGATCAGCTCGTGGTTTCTATCATTGTAGTGCATAACTCGCCAGGAAATATCGGATGGGATTTCCAACATCTTTCGGTAAGCTCCCCCCAAACTGTATTTTCTGTAATCAAATTTGCGTACATTGTTCCCGAAATTATGAATGCAGAGTTTCTGAAGAATGGTGGTTTGTGCTGGTGTAATTCATTTATGTTCATATCAATTGCTGTAAATATGTAGCTTACTTATTTTTTTGTCTGAGATCTGTGGTTAAGCCATCCTTGGCAAGGATCTCTTCGAACCACGGCTTAGCATACGTTGGGTAAGTGACCCTCCATCCAGGTTGCGGCATAACAACATCAGCTATCGTATAATTAGGTAAGTCTTCTTCCGTCAGAATTTTTACAGCTGGAAGACTACGCAAATCTTCCTTCTCTAGTGCTGCTGTGTTTTGGTCCTTCTTCGCATTGTTTGTAAGTTCTTTAGCAATCGTTTCTAGTTTGGCAGTATTAATGTTGTTCTCGTTATCAATGACTGCAGGTTCCATATTTACTTCTTCAACAGCATTTGGTATTTGTACATCATTGGTAATTTCCGTTGCCTCGGTATCCATTTTCAGTTCTTCCGTTGCAACAGGTTCTACAATCTCAGTTTCCATTTGTACTTCTTCTGCCACAGTTTTGGTTTCCTTTTCTTTGTCATTTTCAATATCTTTATTTTCTGTCGTTGTCATCACTTGTTTCTTATCTGATAATTCGCTATCGTCTTTAACGCCCTCAGCTTCATTTGAGATCACATCTTTCTTAATATTTGCGTTATCTTCTTCATTATCCTGACCATACTCTAGCTTTTCGGTATCTCCTGTGATGTTTGGATTCTCATAAACCAGATCACCAACTACAGGTTTTCGGCCCAACTCTCTGATTCTTTTGGAAACCATGATATTCCAAATTAAACTTTGGTAAGCATGAATATACATCAAACTGGTGTTTCTAGGAACAGAGTCTAAGGCTCCCTGGGGATTATGTTTACCGCAAACATGGAGACCCCAGAGAAGTTTTGCCTCAATTTTATCGGGCCTACCGATACGTTCGTACGCTGCATGAGCGTCTTTAGTTGATTGATAGATCTTCCTAGCCTCGAAAAGATCTTTTTGCTGTTCACCAACTCGTGGTTTAAGAATCAAATCGATCGCTTCGTCCCATTTTCCCTGCAGTAGAGCTTTGCCAATTTCATGTGTTGGAATGACAGCTACTGTTCCAAACCTTTGGAGACCGTAATAGTTGATAAACCCATTGTCCCTTAGTGTAGTCATGGCTTTTTCAATTTCTTCATCAGAGCCAGTGACGCTTCTCAACGCAATTCTAAATCGGTTTCCGGTTAGCATTCCAAGTTTGAGTGGCTCAGCACAGAATTTGAAATTCCCAACAAAAGCACCTCTGACTGATCTACCTGCTGCAGCAATATCAACAGGATTGATCTTCTTCAAACTAATCCACTGTGTGGTTCTAGCCCTCCGATCTTTGGTCCCTGCGTAATTGAACATGTTAGGTTTCACCCTTAGGTACACTGCCAGTTGATTCAGAGCATCCATGGTATCCAAATTTACTTTATGTAACAGGAAATGACAATAATCTCCACCACGACGACTCCAATCGACTCTCTGATCTCGGCGAAACTCGCGTCCTGTAATTAATTGTAGAATTTATCACACCATTTTTTTTTTCAAATTACTAAAATATTTTGAGTTAGTTATCTTACCGCTTATCTTTTTCTTGTTAAGTTTAGCAACCATAATGACTTTCGTTTCTCCACGTTCAGCAGTCTGGCTAATAGTATTGGGTATCTTCTTAGCCAAAGTATGAATTGCTCGTCGCTCATCTTTACCCATATTTGTGACATCGATATCCACTGAGGAAATCGAACTGTCGGCTTCAATCAGGGTTTCCAGCTGTTCCCAAACAGTTGAGGGAATTCCTTTTTTTAGATCTTCCATGTTTTCAAGCTCTACTGGTTCTGGAGGTATGGTTTGGTTTGTGAGCTTGGCAATTTCACCATCCAAAGTTATTTCATTGACATGAAAATCGGCATATCTTTCCTTAACAATACCAGAGAATCCTTTGTGGTCTCCGACAAATTCTGTTACTCCTATATCAACTTCTTTCAGCCGATTTCCAACTTCCATTTTCGCTCTTTTTCCATCATTGTCTTCATTTCTCTGGTTTCTTTTGTATCCTCCTCTTCTATTCTGGTTGCCTCCCCAAAATCCTAGAGTCAAAATTCAGATATAAAATTAAACTCACAGCCCATTATTGATTGGTCATTTTGGGTCAAGTCATTAGCAAAATTATAACTGAAAAAAACGGGGATTTCGCATTTACCTCCACCCCGATACCCACGACGTCCTCCACCTCCACCTCCACGACGGCCCCAACCGTCGCCACCACCTCCATAATATCCACCCCTGGAGAAAGAGCGATTCCCACTTCCATTGGCATATCGATCATCACCCCTGAAATAACCGCTCCTTCCTCCACTGGTAGAATTATTCCCATCACGGTTACCGCTACCGACACGTTTATTATCATCCCTTCCTGACATAGTTCGATCTTTTTATTTACTTATATTACTTTTTTATTAACTTCAAATATTCACTACATCACAGTTCTATCTCAGATGATTTTCTTTACTTTGTACGACTTAATCTACATTTACTGACTAATCTGAGTAAGTCCTTTTATTGCCTTTTCAAAATCGTCTCAATACACGAATGGAAACCGGCGACTCAGGTTATGTTTTACAACGTGCTCTGTGAACGCTCACTATGCTATTTATTTCTTACCTCCATGGTTTCATCTCGTTGTCAAATCAGCTTGAATAATACCCGCGAAGCGAGGGAATGCCGGAGGTGGAACCTCCGAACGGTTCAAGTAGAATTGCGGGATAATTTTGAATCAAAATGTAATCCTACTCCAAGCTGAGCGTGATATTTTTATAGTTGATCAAAGACTGATTTCACTGATTCAAAGCTCCTCATTTTTCAATCTTTATTTATTTGTATATTATGTATAGAGTTATGTATAATATTATATTTAATACAATGTTAAATTACACTAAGAACAGCCTTAAATAACTTATCTAATCCTTTACACTTCTATATTTTTCATTATAGCAATTATAAGAGTAACTATAATTGCCTATACATATAAAATGATGGTCATCACTTCTGTAAAATTTTGATTCCGTTCAACTTGGTCCCGATCCCGAATTTTGTATAATTTATCATTGACTGAACAAATGTAATTGAGTCGGTAATGGTTTAAGAAACTGAAAATTTGTTTCTCGCTTGTCACTTTCCCGTTCTACCACATCGAATTCCATAATGAAAGTTAGCTGGCTGTCTTGGATATTCATCTGTCAACGAATTTATAGAAAAATATAATAAAATATGACGTCATGTCTAATGGAAAGTCTTCACAGTTACAGCACGGTGCACGTCCTCGACTGCAAATGCAAAAATTGAACGTGTTATTCTTCATAAAGGTCAAATTGAGCTAAAAGCTAAATATTTATTCGAAAATATCTGATAATCAATTAAATGTACCAGTCTTCGTACCTTTACTTTCGAATTTGAAGCACTAGAATTGCCTTTTACGCCATTTTGATCAGCTTGTGGTTTTTTTCCTTTGAATAGTTTCGCTATTTTACCTGAAAAATTGAATAATCAGATCAACATACTTCTATGCATAAAGTGGGAAAGAAACCATCATTTGATCTAATAGGACTTTACCTGTTCTTGGCGCTGGGGATTGCACGACATCGGCATCGTCCTGTGTCATTTCCGTTTCCGCTTTTTCCTGTCCTTTTTCATTCTCTATCTCCTTTGCTTTATTTTTTTCCGTCTCCTCTTGTTTGACCTTTTCAATTTCATCCTCCTCATTTTTTAAAGACAAACTTTCCGAACTCTGCCGTGTTGTCGGTTTTTTAGCAATATCATTTGTAGCTTGTCCAATACCATCTTCAACTTCGAAGGGATTTGTAGAATTATCAGATCCTTCTCTTCCCGTTTTTCCTGCGCTTTTGGCCGAATCGTTTGACCCCGCGGATTTTGAAGCTGATAAAATTCTCTCTCCGTCAATTACATTATTAGAAAGCCCTGATTTTTGTCTGGGCGGTTTTGGCGGTGGAATTGGATGCTCATAGTTAGGTGATTCGGGCTTTTGGACTTTCGAGAGACTGCTAAGCGATGATTTTCGTTTGCTATCGATCGATCGATTACTATGAGCTGAAATAGTAGAATTTAGACTGGTCGCAGATTCCCTTCGATTCATTTCTTTAGCTTTATCAACCACCCCACCATCTGAATCTCCTTGAATTATATCGCCCACCGTTTCTCCCGTTTCATTCGCGAGATCGTTTAGCAATTCTTCGGTCTTCTTTCCCTCTTCGATGTAGTCCGCTAGTTTTTTTGGAAATTCTGGTTTTTCTACATGACCTATCGCGTCCTTCACATTTCCCATTATATCCCCGGCAGTTTTTTTCACCACTTCCACGTCTTGCTTCACAGTATCGGTTACATTTTTTACCATCCCTTCGACGTTGTGCTGTAATTCCTCCTTGGCATTCATCACAGCGTCTTTCACGTTATCTCGCGTTTCCGTTATGCCATTTTCCACTGATTTCATAGCGTTTTCGATTACGTTCTTGTCCGGTAAAATATCTCCAAGTTTTCCAAGTCCTGGGATTTTTAACGGTGGCAATGAATTTTTTCTCGACACAGAGTCCTGGAATGCAATAGTAATTTAGCAATATTCAAACCATCGTAATTCCATGATTATCTGATCAGTTCTTGATTATGTCTAACTTACCGAGTGCACAGCCGTGGAGTCTTCGTCAGTATCTTCGCGCCGTTTGCCAACAAGAATTGTGTGACACCCGCCGCATGACACCTGAGAGTTTAAATAAAAATTCAATTCATGCAAGGAAGAATTATACGTATATCTATAATAATCCAATGACTATTTCGTACATCTGTCACAATCAGTTCCTCGTATTTCACAGCATGTGTAATCTCATGAACGTTATTTTCATTTTCCTCGAGACCGAGTTTTCCATGTCTTCCATCGCCACACATAAACAACTTTCCAGACTCTACAATAAGAAGAAAAAGAAATAGATAGTTGAAAAAATTTCTGACAACTTTTCCAGTTTTTTCGTTCATTTTTCCTTTTTTCATCTGTAATACCTGTAACTATAGCCGTATGACTTTCTCCGGCAGCAATTTGCGTGATAACTTCTCCACCGGTATCACCCCGAGGTAGAAGTTTGGGGGTTTGTACTTCTGTGACGTTCACTCCCATTCCTAATTGTCCGCTGCTGTTGCTTCCGAAACAGTAAAGAGCCCCCGTCTCTGTAATTGACAAGCCAAACCGCGTTATTACGCTGTTGTTTCTTTTATTTATTTTGATATCGATGAACGAGTTGACTATAAACTGTCTGAACTACGCCGCGCACTAAATTCAATGATGAGATTCACAAATATCAAATATGTTTCTATTGTTTACCGGTTAAAACTAGACTGTGATGTCCACCGCAAGCGATCTTCGCAGCTGGACCCGGAAGCTGCAACTGTTTAGGAGCCGCTTGAGTAGAAAAGTTGACAACAATTCCTAGTTTGCCGCTTTCAGCTTCACCGCATACGTATATGAGGCCGCTTTCTTAAAAGTAATCAAATTGAATAGTTAAACGAAGAGAAAAAAAAATGGAGAGAGAAAAAACTTTCCGTTGGATAGGTATATCAGCGGCGAAATGAAAGATAACTGAAACCGCTCGCGAAGATTAAATGCAAAATATCAACCATTAAATAAACCAGTTTAGCCATCTGTGAATCTAAATCTTAGACTAATCAACAAATTGATAACTATTTTTCTAACCGGTCAAAAATGCTGAATGATAATATCCCGTGCTGATCGCTCTTACAGGCTCTGGAATCGGTACTTTTGTTGGCTTATTTACGAGACCAGTTGTACCAGGCAGCCCTAATTGCCCTTCGAGATTGCTTCCCCAAGCAATCACCCCTCCGTCGCTAATTAACGCCATAGAATGATGAGAACCCGCTGCAACTTGCAAGATTCTTGGACCGGCCATTCCGCAGTCATAAACCAAAACAGGTGAACTCGAACTATCCCCGGTAGCGAGTCCACCGCGTCCCAACTGCCCTTCCTGGTCGCTTCCACAGGCAAATATTTTTTGCGCACCTATGAAATGAAAATGAAGGTTTCATTTTTGAATATCTTTATTGTTTGGAAAGGAAAGAAAATTTTGACGGGGAAATCAGGTAGCTGTGGTCGTTCACTTTCGTTCGAGACGGTCATAACCGATAATACGCGTGATAAATTTTATGATCGGGTTGAAGTCGAGGTGTACGAGTCTATAAAAAGGACATATAGGACTCTCTTTCATTTCTAATGAACTTTGACAATCGATATGACTGAACTATACGATATGGCTGTGTATAATTCGAAGGGGTAATTCGTTCGATAACTTATGTGGCTAGAAGAATTGAGTGGTCATTGACCTTCGCTTGGGTGTATCGCATATATATTATATCGAATGGAGCAGTTGAGATCAGGTTGGATAAAAATGGCACGCTTACCTGTGCATATCAGAGTGTGAGCGCGTCCACACGCGACGTTCGTTATTTTTTCTGGTTTCAGAACTGAAATTAAACGAATCGTAAATTTAATATATATTTTTTGTGTCAATGCGATAGTCGAATGATCAATAAATCTTATTTTTAATATCGTCTTAATTACCATCGTTATTTTGGGAAACTCACTTTTCACGCAGGATGGTTTGCTCACGTGATTCTTGTGCCCGAGTCCCAGCTGACCCCAATCGTTACTTCCAAATACGAAGAGTCTACCGCTTTCTGAAAAAATTAAATCAAACAATTTCAGCTGAGAATTCTTTCTTTTCTTCTCCCCACCGTGTTTCGATTGATAAATTATCATCTTTATCTTATAAGGTTATATAGATTGAAAGAAAGATTCGAATTTTTGAGGTCATGGTCTGCGTCATGGCCTTGCCACGCTTATTGTCGCAGAAAAGGTGTTAGTTTTCTTTCTTCAGCTAGCTGCTAGTCTAACGAATGAGGGTAATAAACGCTTTTTTCTATAAGAATTTACAAGTACCTGTGGGCGAGTATACAGTAGAGTGTCGATTAAAAAGTCAGAACTTAATCGACTTATGTTAATTTACTTCTACATAGCCACATTTCAGTTATTTAACTCAAATGTCGTTGCAGTGCAGTTGAATATTAGTATAATTTATATCACACAAGGTTCTGCGACTGAGTGAAAAATAGAGAATCACCCTTACTAAATTGTAATGGTTTGAGAAATAAAATGAAAATTCATCCATTTTTAACAATATCAATCTCTTAGCGGTTCATGGTGAACATGGGGGTATCCATACAGAACATTTTCAAACATGTGCAGCATACCCCCTATATCTACCGACACATAATATTTGCATTATTGATTCTCTGTCTTATATAACTATAACTGGACAGTGGGCATTTGGCTTACGTGTGTACCTCTGTGTGAACAGCGCAGTAGTTATAGAGAAGATATGTATAACCCTATACGTTTCATGTTACTGTTATATGCCTAGGTAGTCACCTGGCTCGGCCACGTGGGGATGATAGTTTGCACTGCGTTGCACGCTGCAGAAATTATAAATCGGAGTATAGTTTCGATCCTCAACTTTATACACACGGGGTATCCCGAATCAACTCCGAACCTCCGTAAGGATTTTATGAAAAATGAAACAAAAAAATGTCTATAAATTAACAAGCCTTTCGCATTTCTTTTACAAATGGGAATCGTGGGGGTCTAGAACATGGTCGAGTTGACATGGAATGCACCAGATATACGTACAATATCCGAGTCGAATATATATTCTCCGACGAATCGGCAGTGCTCTTTGCTCTTTCCTGCTAAGAAATATCCATCCTGATGGACGTGAAGGGAAGGTTGGGTAAGGACTTTGCTACTGTACGGGGTCATGTAAGGACCTTTTCACAATTTACAGCTTGTATTCAGGATCGGACTCTAGCGAGATTGCGTGAAACGATAAGAACAGGCGTAGGCGTAGACTTTGGTAAAGCGGTATATATGCTAATGTTATAATATATCCTTGCCAATTGTATATTAACGTATATTCTCAAGAACCTCACCACGCGTCGGTTATTCTTGGACCCTAATATACTCTTGGATTCTTATTAGTCCTTCGCTCTCTCCATGACCTCACGAATGTCCGCGATGTCGTGCGAGAAAAATGTATAACTACTATACGTTATTTTTAAACACCGTCGTGAATTTATTTAACGTTTCTTTATTTTATTATTTTCCTTTTTCCTTTTTCCTTTTTCTTTTTTCTTTATTCCTTGCCATGACTTTTCATAAATTCAAACACAACTTTGCCCGCCTTCTTATCTGAGTAACATTGTGCTATTTGCCTCCTTTATAATACTTAATTATACGAACTAGTGAGATTTGACTATTTTATTTTTGCTTTCATTTTTTATTCTCATTATACGATAAGTCTGGATATACGTTACAGAATTTTACACACGATATTCGTGTATTTTATGCAAAAAATAATAATAATATGCTGTTTTTGCAAAATTGTTCGAACGGCGTGTGCAGTAATTTGTGATATGAAGGCTCGGTTAGGTTGCTGATTATTGTCTGTCGGTTGTCACGTGACATTTTCTATTTCCTTCCATCAAACCCCTGTTTCTGTTTATTTATCGGATCGCGTTTTCCTGTCAGTCAGAGAAAGCAGCCAGCTAAAACAATCCGTGGTGAATTATAATACCATTCAAATTGCAAACTGACAATGAATCCTTCGGTTAGCTTCGTATAATTGTGGAGTTACATTATACATAAATCACAAAGATCAGGCATAGTTGTAACCGCTGTGCAACTTTCAAGTAGAATAGTGAGAAGTCAACATTGTAAAGTTGATAACAGACGACCACGTGGATAGCTGGTAGTGAAGCAGCTGCTGCATGAAGTTGTTCACATATTGATTTTAACATAAATCATGCAGGTTACATAGAATATTACGCTTATGTGTACGTTACACATATCGGAGGTAGGTATGATTGGGCCACCAGGTAAATTGGACCGTTCTACAGAAAAGTACATGGCAAGTAATGTACTTTCTACGAACTGGTTCAATTTACCCGCCGGACCAATCATCCCTACTTTCCCATGTACCTATCCGCTTTTATAGGTATGACGAATCACCTGTCGCACCTAAAATTAAATTATTAATCGCGTTTATTTTCAAGTATTATTTTCAATCTGTTTTGTTTAACTTTTTTTTTGATACATTAAACCTATAAGCTCTTATCATTTATTGCATTAGGGTCGAAAATCGTGACGAAATTTTGAGAAAATTAATTATTCATACTACATGGTATGACTTGGACAATATATCATGTACCTTATATACATTTAACTTTATACTAGAAAAGTAGGTATACCTACATAGTGAAAACATAGGCAAGGGCAACTAGGTGCTGCGTGCGTGCGTGGTAATCTAAGGCGTCATTAATAAAGCGCTTCGAGTTGCCTGTGCTTTTGCAAAATTCTTAGCTCGATCTTAGCGAAGGATTAGAAAAATTCGTAGAGGTACTCACGACAAACTACAGCGGAGTGTTCATCCCCACAGACAATGCTCACTACGGGGTCTTGCCGGATAAAAAAATGCGAGGCAAAATTATCGGCGAATCTACTTCGTCCGATCGTAAATACTGCACCGCTATCTGAAATTGAAAGAAATACAGAATTAGAATATTATATGGGAATTAATATCAGCATTATCATATCCTCAATATTTCAAGTTTCCACTATTAATTACATAGTTTATTAGCGCGGTAGCTACGATAACATTGATTTAACACTTACAAATTACGCACGTGCGAGTATCCTTGCTTTCTTTTTTTATACATTATCAGGAAAAATTAACGGGCGGTGCGCCCTAATCTATCCATATATCGATGTACGGTTCTTGAATTGATGACGCGATTATGTTCGGAACATATTTCATACATTGAATTTATTATATCATTTTTTAGCTCAAGCGCGAATATATAGGATATCATTATTTGGGTTAGATGATTAACTATTCGCAACTTTTATTGGTTTTACAAAAAATGCTGTCAAATTTCTAAGCTACTGCGATTCATATTACTCATGCTCATGGAAGCCAAATGTATATAATATCAATATACTATAAGTTTATATGCGCGAACTTTGAAATTCGCGGTAGAGAAGTTTTTTAGGAACTTTGCGAATTCAATCTTTTACCCACTGCGTGAGTTATTCTTATGAGTTTATAAGAGTTGATACAGTTTGCTAATTGTAGGGGCTACAAATTAGGATTACGAAGAAATACTTCCTTTCATTTTGCAAGTATGGAATGTTTCGAATACAATTATGGATCAGATTCAAGTTCGCGGTGCCTAGTTCGAACCTTATAAATAAAATTCGAGGGTGTATTGTTTTCGCAAATTAAGAAAACTTAACAACCGATCGGTTCCCCTGTTCAAAACGAATTCGTTCTCTGTCTTTGCAAAAGCTGAACATTAATCTACTTACTTATTCAAGATGCAGTGATTGTTACGCTGCCAGCCGGCAATGTCAGTCATTTGAAATAATTATCAAACTTACTTTGCGGGTTTAGAAAAGTTGAAATTTCGAACGTTGTGAATGATAAGAAGAGACTTCTTAAAAACCAATTAAAAACTGTAGAAAAAAGTGCGTATTGTACTGGAAAATTCGCAATAACTTACCGGGTATGTTGTCTATATCTGGCAGACCCATGTTTGTTCCTTGTGTCGCGCAACCCGACTGACATTTGTATTTTGTGGAAACACCAACACCGTGTTGCTTGGCAACAAGAAATCAATTCAAAATAATTCACAATTCCGTATGTTCCCCAGTCCGAACAATCGCGAGGTTCCAATTTTCCTAGCAGAGCTCGCCACTTTCCACGATTAAAAAAATTCCACGGATTTATGGGAAATCGCTATTCAACGCCGCGGTAAAATTTAATTAATTGAAAAATCTGCCATTAATACTTCGCTAATTGTAAGAATTTCAAAAAACCGTATGGGTAGCGGTGAATCGATTACCTCCAACACTTGCTATAGTCTTCATTTTTCTGGAGTGGCAGACTGAGGTCTTACCTGCAAAATTCCAACTGCATTCTATTTGCGTTCAGATATCAATTCATTCAAAATTCTTCCATTATTAAGTTACGTGATCTGCCCAAAACGCCTCGCATTTGAAATTAAAAATTTCACACAGCTTTCGGAATGCTTTTGCCATTGGAAAGAAATCTGCAGTATACTTTCCGTTATTATTTTTCAACGAGTTGCCATAATAATTAATCATAGATAAAATGGCGGCGTAGATTAGCGGGAGGTGAAGAGAAACCGGCAACGCGTCTATCGACGACAGACAGCGTCGCTAGTTTTCCATTAATTGTTTGTTTTTTTTTCCTTTTCATTATAGTTCCGTTTGTTTGTTTATTCTTTTACGGCAGTTCGCTTTCGCGTAGCCTTGATTCTCTCCAACACGACCCTGCAGAGGCCATGAACACCGTACAGAGTTACACGAACGACCTGCAACAACCGGTATTATGAGTCTCTAATGCTCGTGACTCGGTTAGTTGCCTGTTACCTGTTGCCTCCACTTCAACGAACTACACATCTATATTTGTATTTTATGTTCAAATCGTTTTCCATTCCACCCACGTATATGACTAATCTTACTACCTATATATACGATAATCTTAGCCGCAGCAGACTATATAACGATAGTTTATATTTTGCATAAGAAAACAACGCGATAAATGTGAAGAGCAGACGTCTGACCTGCACGAGTGTACTAGAAAAAGTTTTCATACATTTTTCTTTCATTTTTTTCATTATAAATAGATTTCAGATTTAATCCGTGCGGTTCCTCTCGTATAATTATCAGAAATATACGACGTACAGATGACGCACTTCCTTTATTTTATGTTAATAAATTAGAATTCCTCCATAATTACTTCCTTCACGCATATACTTCGGTTGCACGAATACTATTCCGATATGCCATATGCGGTAATGCGAACGGTCAAACTAGCGTCTCTCAGACAATGAGAAAAAAAATAAAATAAAATCTGCAACTGATTATAAAAGTTGTTTTTTATGTTGTCTATTTATTTACATACGTATAACTAAGTATACTGTATACACATATGTATGTCATATGCATAAGAATGCGTGATCATAAATCACATGAAGAATTATAGTATATGCATGCGCGCAGTTTGGTTTCAGAGAATTGATAATAATATATGCATTATTTTTCCTGCCTAATACTAATAGTACGTAACACAGGTGAAAAAGTTTTTTTTTTCTTTTTTCAAAATAAGGAAAGAATGGAAAGCTTTATAGGTATACGTTTTACAACTAAAATTCCGATTGGTATTCGAAACATTAAAATAATTCCAGCGACTTCATGAATGATGTATACGTGTGTTTATTATATATTTTCTCTATCACAGTTGCAAGGTATGAACCTAACCACAGTCTTCTAGATGGGTATACAGTTGAGGACTAAATGCACAAGGTTGTCTTTTTCTTTCCTTTTTTTTTTTTTTTTTCTCTTGTCTTCTCTCTTCGTTTCACATAACAATGACTCACATTTTTATCTATACGGGTACAACATCCATCAATAAATAATATAGGT
The DNA here is from genome assembly GCA_963932425.1 of Athalia cordata. Taxonomy (NCBI): domain Eukaryota; kingdom Metazoa; phylum Arthropoda; class Insecta; order Hymenoptera; family Athaliidae; genus Athalia; species Athalia cordata. The sequence continues at coordinate 31,244,914 of OZ010627.1, read as the reverse complement.
GCAAGTGTATTGGTTTTTTTTTGCAATTCATTTCATTTTTTTTTTATTTTATTTTATTATCATTTATTGGTTTTATTACTTGTTTTAGTAGATTTTTTTGGCTGCGCTTATGGAATGAAAACAGCTGCCGCAATGTATGCCACGAGAACGTGTCGATCACGCGGTTCTATTTTTAATACATGGAAATTTAGAGTGAATGGTTTTTCGTTTTTTCAATGTTCCTTTTTTTTTTCTCTTTTACGTGTTACTAATGTTTTATCTTTTTTTCTTCGACTGCACAAAAGTAGATCGTTCTCTTCGGTTTTGAAAGAGAAAATGTAAGTTTCATTTCAAAGCACAGCCGGATTTTTGTTGTTGTTATTATTATTATTATAATTATAATGGTAAAGTATTAATATATATATTGCAATATGCAAAAATGTGTAATATTTATAAACAATTCGCATCAGAAATTGTCAAATGAAAAATTTGATAATTCGTGACACAAATATTGAAATAATATATAATTTGTTTAGAATAATATTTATAGGTATCATATAGATATTAATTAAAATCTGACGGTAATACTAAAGCAAAGATTATAATGTCATTTCAGTATATATATATAGTAATATAATGCGGCATAATATACGTTGAATATAAAACGAAAAAGATTTCAAATAATTTTTCATCAAATAGGTATATGTAAAAAAATCGCGCGTTGAAATTTCCGCATATAGCGATCATAGGTATTGGTCAGAAATATTATTTCGGTGAAGTCATAAAACATAAGAATATAATATAGGTGTGTAGGTATGTTATATATAGATTATTTTTATCGTTACTGTCTGCAGAGTTGAAAAAAATTCCGTCGTAAATTTTGAATGTGCTGTAGTTACGCATAAATTTGTTGGCTATTTCAGTTTGGTTTTCAATTGTAAACGCGCAGTTTGAAATTCATGACAAAAATGGCTTTTTGATCTACACGATACGACGATGAGGAATAAAAACTTGATGACTTTTCACAGACAATAACTCTAGGTTGCACATAAATACACGAAGTCACAAACACCTATAGGTATAATAACGTAATATGATATAATAAAATGATTATATATTTATATATGTGTGTGTAATATTATATTTATATATTTATATAGGTATGTATAGGTATGTTTCGTTGAATATCATCATAGCACGGTTAATTTATTTAAATGGTTTCCAATTTTGGTCAGGCGAAGCGGTGGATATTAAAAATTCGAAGATTACAGCACGATCTGTAATAATGTAAAATGCTCATTTTTCAAAATTTATAAATAGGTTATTAAAAAATCGTCTGCATGAAAATGATTTTTAGAAAAAGATCGGTCAATATTATAACCGACGTGTATAAAAATCCGATCGAAATGTCAAATACTTTTAAAAATTCGTTTTGACAATAAATCTGAATAATTTTAATTAGTTTCAGTAAAAAGTTTGTATATTCCAAATATTAATATCGAAACAATTGGCAATTGTTTCGTTATTGAAGTCGCTTACAAATAGTATAGGTATTAATTTTAGTAACTCGCAACCATTGTTTTATTCTATTTTAATTTTATTCTTTTTGTTTAATGTTTCGTGTTTCATTTTTCATCTTTTTTCTTTTTAACCTTATCTCAACCGTATTACATTTAATTTCTCTAAGTAGGCACAAACATCAGCCTATCAGATCTGGCAATATGAATAACATCAAGATTAATGTTCCTAGCGAAAAAATGCCCACGGAAAAACTTGAGTCGAAAAAAAAATTAATAAATAAATTAACAACGAAAATGGTCTGAATTCGAACATAAAAAAATGAGCACAATATCGTATCGTTATTTTATTTCACTTAGCTTTTTTTTTTGTTTTCTCTCTCATTGTCGTCACATAATTTTTCGTTCGAAAAGATAATAAATAAATTCATTGATCGATGGAACCGAATGGAAGTTTGTCATTAGATCAAACATTTCATATAACTTTATGCGGTTGATTCACTAAAAACATTTCGGGTCCTATCTCCAGCTTTGTGTAAATAACATTGAAACGGTTCCTTCCGAAAAAGGTATCTAAGGTATATAATATGTGTAGGTACATCAGATATAGGTATGTCAGCTAAACAGATAACTACACGAATTAGATATACATATACGCACACACATAATGTATTATAAGTGAAATAATTGTTCTTCTATTCCCGAGACATGATTTTCTAATCTCTTTCTTTCTCTTCTTCAAATTAAGAGTTTTTTTTTTGTTCTTTTCTCCAAATTTTCATCGCTCAAGATAAATCATTCGTCAAATATCATCATATCTTACTTTTAACAGCAAACGTGTACTATGTATATAAGTATATCGACTCGTTTCACATCCAGTTGCTACCACACAAAAATATTTAAAATTTTTTTTATACGCTTCGTCTTCTTTTTCGTCAATCAATTAATCAAACTCCTATCATATAATAATTGGGACTCAGGCCGCGGTAAAATTGCGAATAAAAAAAAACAATCGACACTCTTATTTTTGGTTTTATCTTTCTAACTGCAGTTCGATGGATCGTGTTACCATACAGGTATTTCAATTTCTTTTCGTTTTTTTTTTCAGATCAATTTTTGGAATGAGATATGCACGCGACCTAGGAACCAACTATGCATCCTTCTCTCCCCCTCGCCCCTCGCCCCTCTTTCCCTCCCCTTTCCCCCTTCCTCATCCTCCCCTCGATGGCCGGCAAAGCACATCTTGAATACTCCACATCCAATCGCAGCTTCCATCAAGACAACGTCGCGGGCGATCGAAATCTTCTTTCCAACGTGAATTGTTAACAACTTCTTAAAAGCTGCCACATTCACGGAGAACGCGGTTGCCCAGAGGCAGTGGCGGACGGAAGTTGTTGATGACCTATAGACGGAAGGAGAGAAAAAAACAAAGGTGTTTAAAAAATCAAGTACATGGTTTGTTTAATAGCAGCCTTGAACAGCTGGGTCCTTCCGGTTTTTTTTTCTTGAATTCTTTCGAATTTACTTTGCCGAATTCAATGCTTAATATAGTGCAGGATATTTTATTTCGAACCGTTGCTGAGAACTGGTATTTATTGTTGTATGGCGAGTTAATTATTATCGACAGTTGTAATCCAAAGTAGTTTAATTGGCTTATTTCTCTTGTTAGCAATTATAACAAGTCATCATGTGGTTTCAATTAATCGCATCAGGCTATCGCTTTTTTCTTTCTCATTTTTAAAGTACGTCTCATGAGCTGTACGAATTCATGCGTAGTTATAGTCGAATCAGCTGAATTTATAATGCATTGTAATTATGAAAGTTAATTAGAAACCAAACCGCAAAATGATATCGTAAATCAAGAGCCGGAATCGGACGACTGAAAGTCGATTTAAGTTCGATCGTCGTTTGGGAATAAAAGTTTTGGTTTTTTTTCAATTAATATTTTTTTCTTCCTACCCTGCTCGAAAGTGCGTGTTACGTCCCTGCTTTTGGGGACGTAAGTGCTACTTTTTCTCCCTATTACCGCGTCATCTCTTGACAGGGAGCGAATAATAATTTGCCGGGACGTAAGTTTTTGATCTCGCGAAGATAAAAATTTCACCCTGACCCGGGCTCGAACCTCGGACGTCCGAATAGCAATCTGCAACGCTACTCACTAGGCTAGCCGACGCTCGAAATTATGATGCTCAATTTTCTAATATTTTGTGCAACCATGGAAGGAGTTTTGGCACGTATTTAAATGACTATCAATATTGATCAGATTTCATCTTTTGTACATTGTACTTTGAATAATTGTGTTTTTAATATTACACCTTGCTCGTGTAATAAAAATGTAAATTAAAATGTTTTTTCTTTTCTTGATGATCTGGGAATGCCCGCCGTCGGCCAGCAACCCTCGCTTCGCTCGGGTCGCAAATGCCAGCGCGCATTCCCGATAGACATGAACATGCGATGACAATAATTACGTGCGAACGCACTTTCAAGCAGGGTAGGAAGAAAAATAGTATACACACTACGGGACGTAAGTCTCACTCCCGTCCCTGCTCCTCACGGCCCCTCGCTTCGCTCGGGGCCAAACACGCAGGGACGTAAGTGAGACTTACGTCCCTAGTTGTGTAATGTACTATTACGAAGAACGTAAGTGTGGGACACGGTAAAATTTAGATCTAATGTATTTAACGCGTCGTCTCGAAGTCTGGGAACGTTCCAAATTGGATCCGATCTATTCGCGACCTTGGAAAAATTCCTTCGATTCAATTTCTAATGAAAAAAAATTGCGCTATTCATATTACCGATATTATTATCAGACGTTATTGTACTTACAGCTCCGTGATTCTCGTGGCATGGACATTCCTCGTCACGTGTGAACTTTCTAAGATTACGGAAGATGTTCAACTGATGGTGAGATACCTCGATGTACTTCTTGAACAATATCCAAGTGACACTTTCGTTGCACGGTGGCGTTGTAAGCGAACCCAAATAAGTCCAATACCCATTGTCGTCGGCTAAAAGTAACGAGGAAATCGGTGAAGAAAACATCGTAAAATCGGTAGGCAAAGTTGGTGATTTAGAAAGATTCTTCTCTGACCATAAAACTATCCGATCTACCTCAATATCTATGCGGGAATATTAAGCAGGGTTTAATATCAGGTCAACAGCAACAACGACGTAAAGCTTTTTACTTTTTTTTTTACACAAGTAACTTCAGACGCTGTTTCGCAATGGAGATATTCGAACTCCGGCGAGTTTCGACTTACCTTGATCGTTGTGTTTGCTATCGTGACGAATTATTCGATCAGCCCAACGCATGCAAGGATTTATACATCTCAGAGTACCTGCTCGACCACTTCGAACTATTCGAGCACAATACGGCACAGCACATACATTGGAGCACAATTGTTAGTAGGTAATTAAAATAGCTATGATAATAGATTAGTGCTACGAAGGGTTAACTATGAATTGATTATTTTTACTCATTTATTCTTTCTTTTTTTTTTGCAACTAGCCTCAACGAAAATAGTTTAACAAGTTACGGATGCTGCATGAGCATTTTATGGGGTTAAGTATCAAGCAGGTTTATTTTATTAGTCACATTAAAAATGTACAAGTATAGAATGAAAAATACGCGTTGCAATAATTTGGTTATGAAGTTAAAAGTAAAAATAAAAATGAGTCAAATAACGAATGATGCAAGTTAAATTTACAAATAGACTTACCAGGCAACAGCTTGCTAGGATCGATGTTTTCCGTTATTTCGACGATCTCGTCTCGGTGAGAAACGTAAGGCAAAAGACGGGCGATCTTGTCCATTTCTTCATGAGTTTTTCCCACCTGAAACAAATATTACAAGAATTTTTATTGTTTTTCTTCATTTTTATAACTCTTTGAGTAGAATATTTAGAAAGTAAATTCTCAGCACGCGACAATGATAGAGATTAATAATTCGTTTCAAACAAATACGAGTCGTTAACAATTTTTAGTGGACTTAAAATTGTACATAATATTTGCGGAAGATCTTATTGTGCGTAAATTAAGTGATGTCCTATTATATTATACGCATTTACAAGTATATCATCCCTATATAGTTAAGCACTTTAATGCGGTATTCATTTACATTGAATCTTATCAAACGATCCGTGGTAATTACGCATAATAAAGAAAAGAGTCACGTGCAGTTCTTCTTTACGAGCATAAATATAACTTTTACAACTCCTATGTGTATACATAAAATATTTCAAACGCGTGCAATGTGCGGCGTGAAGCAATGCACTTTCCTGCATAGAAGATAATCGCAGTGCTTCACTTGAGACCGAAGAAATTCGCAAGTGATCGCAAAATCATAGTTTTATTTTTGATTTCTCTCTTATTTTTGCCTGCAGCTGGTGAAAGCGAATAAATATGAAAAATATGTTTTTTAAAAATACTCAAGTTTTGAAATTAATGTATAAACATGAAAGTCTACCTTCGTATCTTTTTCGCAGAAATACCGAGAGTAAACCGACCGCGATCAAGATCAGAATTCCACGCATTTGCTGGATTATGTTGATCGCACAACAAGGTCGCAAAGAGCACGTGAGTCTTATAAACTTATGTACGACGAAACGAATTCTTTCTTCGCTGATAATTCGTATGTGCCGTATAAGAATATAAGAAGACGAAAATGGAACTATTTGGAATAAAAGATTACACCAATACACGAGAAAGTATAGGGTAATCAAAGGCCAGGGATTAGATTGTACAAAAAACGGCATAGCCAAGTGATATTGATTGAAATGATCGCGGCGATGATTGCTTCGCCATTACGTACACCGCCTTTGGGCCGCGCACAGTCAATTCTTTGATCTTATACATAAACCTAAATTCTTTTTCCTTTGGTTTTCCGTAATAAATTTTTTCTTTTCTTTCGGCAAACGGCACGTATAGGAGAATTTACATCTGCACTCGCGAATACTATGAACTTCAATGCACATACCTAGATACGTCATAAAGTACAAACATTCTAAATTTAACTATAGTTAATTGTTTAACCAAGGTACGACCCTGATGAAGGTTCATTAGCTCGATTTACGCATGTGACCGTGAATAAGTTTCTTTCAACATTACACCTTACACGAAGAGATAAGACGAGCTGATAGAATTTTTCTATATCAAGCGATGATGCAGACGATTATCATTTAAAAATTAAAAGTCAAAGTCAAAGTCAAGGGTAAAAATGAAAAGGAAGGGAAAAAAAGAAGATTCTGGATTGAAGTAAACCGAAATTTTGAATGACGTTGTATACAGGCAGAATAACGTGCGGAAGAATCTTGAATATAAAATCTTGAAAAATCAGTCTTAGGAATAATTCATGGGGTGAGGATCGTTAAATTTGAAAACAAAATGTGACGGTAAACCGAAAAATGGTAAACATGTTACATAAGTGATGAATGGCTCATCGTATGCGATAGCTTACGCAAGAATCTAGAGAAAATTTTCTTGAACCAACAATAACGCGAATTGTTTATTCTGTGAAGCACCGTTATTCCATTCATCTGTTTCGAAAGATACCACGAAATTGTAGAAATTTTTCCATAAACGTTGCTGCACAAAGTAGACTTCATATGCAAGTCGTGAGAGATAATTCAATCATCTGAAATGTAGGGAAATTCCCATTGATATTCAAAAATTATCTTTATCACATGCATCTCAATGGAACTTGAACTCTCGAAGGTGAACGTATTACATAAGAAAAAAAAATACTGATATTCACACTCTTCCGAACTGAATTTTGATTATCATCTATTTGAATTTCCAACACTTTTCGATCTGTTAAACGAAAATCTACTTTATACGATTAGTTAACTCGATTTGGGTCATCAGACTATAAAATGCATCGCCGATGTTACGTGATCGTAATAATATAGATGCTGTAGAATGTAATACAGTTCTAAGTAAGCGCATATTTATAGTACATATACATGGAATAAAAAATAAAAAATAAACATCCCCAAAATTTTGACCCCAAAATCGACAAAAATCTAAGGTATACCCCTTTGGATTTTTTCAATTTTTGGGCCAAAAATGAAGTATTTTTAAAATCGATCGCAGGACACTTTTCTGACGTATTTTGACCTCAGGAACACGAATTCGTCGACTAAATTGAGCTAGAAAAATATCCCATCGAGATATCTGGATTTTTTCACTTTTTAAGACGATAAATTGGCGATAACTCGATCAATTTTATTGATAGATCAATTTGACTTGCAGATTCGTGTTCCTGAGGTAAAAACACGTCAGAAAAGTGTCCTACGATCGATTTAAAAAAATGTTGATTTTTGGCCCAAAAATCGACAAAAATCTAAGGTATACCCCTTTGGATTTTTTCAATATTTGGGCCAAAAATGAAGTATTTTTAAAATCGATCGCAGGACACTTTTCTGACGTATTTTGACCTCAGGAACACGAATTCGTCGACTAAATTGAGCTAGAAAAATATCCCATCGAGATATCTGGATTTTTTCACTTTTTAAGACGATAAATTGGCGATAACTCGATCAATTTTATTGATAGATCAATTTGACTTGCAGATTCGTGTTCCTGAGGTCAAAATACGTTAGAAAAGTGTCCTACGATCGATTTAAAAAAATGTTGATTTTTGGCCCAAAAATCGACAAAAATCTGAGGTATACCCCTTTGCATTTATTCAATTTTGGGGTAAAAAAAACTGTATCAAAATGAAATAGTTTTGAAATAGTTGTGAAATGTGAAATGGTTGGGACACCAATATATCGAGTGGTTACCCCCTCGTGTGAAACACTGATTTGGATTCTGTTTGCAGGATTATTATCGCTCGACTCGTTGAAAACTTTGAATAGTTTCGTGTAGGTACATAAGTGTAGGTAAATAGGTACATGTATACACCTAGGTTCTAACGTATTATAAATTTATTACGTAAAAGCTTTATAGCGAGCTCTGAAGCTTCCGAAGACTCAAAAGAACGTTACCGAATACTTAAATCCTTTCTACCCTTGAGAGAAATTATTCTTTTCTCTTTTCATTTTAGTTTCTACATGGAAATGAGATGAGGAAACAGAAGAACAAAAAATCATTTTACCTTGAGAAAAACTCCCAGTACAGCCAAACCGTCGGGTGCTTTAGCAGCGTCAGCGAAAGTCTTGTACTTGGAGGTGTTCCAGTGAACGAGATGAAGCTGGAAAAACAGAAAAAGAAATAAAAATTTCGATATCATTCGATGCGGTAAAATTTTGGAGAGGTGAGAATCTAATTTAGATCATCGTTTGCGGAATGTAATTGTGCTAATTATCGTGGAACTTATAGTCGGAAAAATACGTCGATCTATAATTGTGCAAGGGTGCGTTTTATTTGATTCACTCGACTAGCTCAGGTAAATGTTTGTATAATTAAAATTCTAGAGTTAATACGCAGGTAATGTAATTATTGATTCTATTTGCCGATCTTCAGCCAATTATGAAACTCGAATGACGTAATATCATTGTAACATATTGTCGACTAGTAACAGAAGTTATAGAATATTCAGATCGACATTGTCAATTATATTCCCCCGTATAGTTATAAACGCGTTATGACAATCAAACGGAATTTTTTTATTTCGCTGCTTAAACTGGAATGGCTGTTAAGTCGAGGTGATGATTTTATAAAACTTCTCTCCACAAAATTCACAAGACTATACTGCATATTATGAAAATTTTACGCGAATTGAGTCTTGGCAAAACTTAATTCAATCCGAAACGAATAAAAAACTCGTGTCATATCCCGTCACGCTGCAATCACAAGTTCACCGAGATAACTCAACTCCACATTTTCGGACCGCTGCAGTAATAACGATATAACTTTTTTTTCTCTTCTTTTTAAGTATGACAGTTAATGTAATTTAATATATTATCGTGTTGTTATAATGTCTATAGATATTATACATAATATATACCTATATAGTGGGTGCCGCGTCAGAGCTGACTCGTTATTTTTACAGCAAACAATTTACGTTGGCTGTTCTCTGTTTACATTTGTGGTTTAACGCTTGTTCTACACTTGAAAAAGTTCACCACGTGCTGACAGCTGTCAGCTGCTTCATGGCCAGAGTAAAGAATTCAAATATTAATTCAGCTAATCAAACCCAAAAATCTTCGCTTAATCCTCATATCATTGTAACTTTGATATTTTCGCTCTCAAAATTCTCCTCCCTTTTTTTTTATTTCTATCTGTTTTCTATTCCTTCACACGTCTCGCCTAGATACGTGAAAGGAGTAGAGTAAACATTCCTAGATTTTCTCGTGCCAAGATATATTTTCATTTCTTTTTTTTTTTTGGCCGCTAATCGGAATCAGGTGTACCACTTTTTAATATATACCTAAATAGCTCGCTTCGAATATTAATTTTTACCTTGGAAGAAAAAAAAATTAGGGAGCATACAAAAATTTCTAATTGTTACGATCAATTAACTAATTGGTTCGGTATTTTCTCAGGCTGATTTATTTCGTCAGTCTTATTTGTTTTTATATAGAAGACAATTTATATCTCTTCACACACGAATATAGGTATTTATCTAGTTAAAGCAAGGGGGACTGCTCTCATCATCACTATAAACAATATAGTAGCAAAGTATGATTCACTCTGAACTCACATGACTAAATTAGTACTCAACTCTTGTAAACTGCGTTAAATTCTCCATTAATTTAAACGTCTCTGTATGCGTAGAGAACCGCGTGAACGTTCGCATTCTAATACTATAATACGCAACGATCAACGCACGGCGTAAAGTGTTCTAAATTTTTTGGCAAATACACTAATTAGTTTATCATATTTTTTACAATAGGGAAATATCAAATATCGATGTGTAATACCTCGCCTGCAAATGCTTGTCCATCTACGGTATGTTCCGAACCCCTTGAATCCGAGCATCCCCAATGGCAATGATACTGTTCCAGTTTGTAGACGTCATCCATCAAAGGTCCTCCACTCAAAACTGTAGAGCGATAGCGGAAACAGAAGAATACAATTCTATAAAGAACACGATGATGAGGAATTACAGAGAAAAAGATAGAAGGAAAATTTTTTTATCCTTAAATTATACAACTTCGAAACCAGGTGACACGATTTAAAACGCTATATCGTATAATTTATAGGAAAATGTGCATGTATAGCGCCGCACGAGAGTCACGCGATGCAATTAATACGTCACAGGATACGCTCTATTGAAGTATACACGTTTCATGAGTCGGACGTATCGCCGCATATATTGCGATAGATCATATCACATATATGTATATTATACCTATGTGTGTAATCAGGACGTAGTGTAATTATCAATGAACACGTGTATTGTCATTTGGTGGTAGAATTTGCATAAATTTCAATTTCAATAAGAACATCGATACGTGTATGGGGTCGGAGTCCGTTTACTTGAAGTCACTATACATATATTCGAGTACATAATCGTTTCGAAAATTTCCAAAAAAGACCTCACGCGCTTCAACATCTATGACAATTATTTATTTCCAATGAGATTTTCAGAGTCGCTGGTTGTAAAAATGAATTAAGAAAATAAGACAGCGGTCTAGCGAAATGACGAGTAAAAAATAGATCATCGAGAATGTTCTATTTTATTTTATTTTCTTAGTGAATCCAAGAATTTATTCAAATCGTGACGAAGACGTGATCTTTTCTTATTGTTCCAAAATTTGCACATTTAACCCTACATACCTACTGTCTATACACAGGTATATTCACATTTTACGTTGAGTCATGTCATATTTTACAAGGTCTTCCAATACGTTTCGAAACTACAGAGTGCATTAATTATAAACGATGAAATAAATGAATTGCAATGCATAATATGAATTTACAATGCGTCAAGGTTAAAATGAAATTTCAAGAACAATTCTGTTCTAAAATTGAAAAAATTATACAGACGTTCAGATTTCTATATCATCGTCGTCATTATTATTATTATTATCATTGAATCTTCGACCAACGATTTTAAATCGCGACGTATATTTGAAAGGGTGAATTTATAACGTACGTCTTAACCGGACGATAAATCGTTCGGATTAATCGAAATAAATTCTATAATCTCTTTGCACAGGAGTTGGTTATAAGTTATGAACTCGGTTGAAAACAACCTGCAGATGCAAGGCGTATCAAGGCACGTCCTGGATCAGCCTGCACCGCATAACATGACTCCTCGAGGTACGACCTCGTTCGTGATTTGCCCCCAGGGCGTTCAAGAGTTGAGCCGATCGCGAGGCGAAAGAGCTATACTATACGGGACGAGTCTAACTCGGTTGCAGCAGTAGCATGATTATTGTATGTAAAACTTGCACAAATTCTTTACGTACACATCGCAGGCATATTTATAAATACATTGACGCAAATCGTAGACGTAAACGACCTCGCTTACAATATAATATGATAACGCTAATCAACGGCAACGCAATTTAATTAATTCCTTTGCCGTATGTAATAATTAAGAAGGAAAAAGTAATTCCTCAACAAGGTAGTAAAACTTGAATATATTCAAATCACTGCAATTATAATTTTCACCGATAAAAAAACTATCGAATCATAAAAATAGGAGACCAAAAGAAAAGAAAAAAAAGGGAACAAACTTAATCCGCGCTTGTGTAATGTCACATGATCGAATCCCCGTTGTCATAATATAATGAAGGCTTAGAAAAATAATCCCTTCGCATGTTTATACAAGGGGTATATAATCTTGAAGTCGTTTAAAGTTATTTTTTCTCTTTTTTCTTTTTTTCTCTTCCATTATTAATCAAATTAGGTAATGTTATAGCATCCCTTGGAGCGCACTGTGAGAGTGAGAAGTAAAATGAAGACTTACATGTGCCATCGCCGTCGGTATCAACTCGCCAACAATAACCTGGGTTAACCAACTTCCTCGATGCTGTAGCCGGGTAACGCCAACTCAATGGTTTGCTACTTAGAGCCTCGTGATCGGATTTTGCACGAAACGTTTCGATGTTCACCGGGCTCTGCCTTGAACCCGCCGCCATTGGGTATCTCTCCACCCACGTGCTGGGCCCTGAAAATGATCGTGACAAAAATCCAACAATTAATTATCCGGCCATCCGGTAAGAATAACATTTTTTACACCGAAGGTGTGAAAGAAAGATGAAACCAAAAAAAGCAATCAAAATGATAAGGCGGTTCGTCGGTGACGTAGGGAATAATTTTTTTTAAATACTTTTCACAAGGTGTGACACGTTACTCCTCGGTGACGTGTTTTCACGTGACAAAATATGTATGTACACATATTAATCTGTTGTGTATCACCTGAACTGTCTCTTGGAAAGTTGATTGTCAAATGCAAACTATGTACGCGATATCTTATCATAATTTACATCGTGATGACGACTATTTTTTTTATATACAGCCGTAAAACAATCACTCCGTAATACGGATCACGCGGAACGCGCTAAAAATTTTTGCAATGTTTCGGTGGATATACAAACCAGAAGTAGGTATGTACGATATACCAAATGAAATGATATATTATACGTCATATATTTCTCGAAACTTATAATTAATTCGCTTCCAAGTGAAAAAACAATCTTTTTTTTCTTTCTTTTTTATCAAACAATGTGAACTTATTCGTATGTTTTTCGTCTGCACAGACAGAGTTTTAATAATATATCTACGTGGTATATCGTACACAGTATAAATCGAACGGTATTGGAGAATCATAAGGCGGAAATATTTTACATTAAGGTAAAATCGGTCAGGGCTGATATCCATCGAGTATCAGAGGTCATTTGGAATAAATTTACATTGTTACATGGATAGATGACGCCGTGTAAAATTAAAAAACCAAAAGGTAAACGAACGGGATTTCCCCTGGGTTTATAAATGAATCGCATAATTAAGTTTGCACAAAAGTTCGCGGCTTTACACGTGTACAGACAGCTGCTGTACACGTACGAGCCTGCTACTTTTTTCCACGGATCTCAGCAAATATTTTTTCTCAAAGAAAAAAAATTTCAGTGACGAATATTCAGATCTTGAATTTTTTTATTTTTCTTCATGATATTCACGGCTGATAATATATAATTATTGTACATTATTATATAGGACATTTTTCTGCATCCAACCTCGACCTTGACGATGGGGAGAAAGTGTCTATTTTACGGTCTATCGAAGTGCACATTTATCCTAATCGTATAACAATCAAGGAAGGAGGGAATATGCAGAAAAATTATACAACCGGAAATAATTCTTTTTTTCTTTAAACGATACGAAGTGGGTCACGTCAATGTTAGAATGAATTGTTGACCCGTAGTTCTCAAGGTACACGTACCTAAGGTCCTTGTATTATTTGAACTAACGCTTCTGAGGACCGGTACGACATTGAAGAATAAATAATCATGAAATTATTAAGCGAAGTCGCTCGTTCGGTTTATCGTCCGAAGAAAAAACAATAAACAAATAAATAAATAAACGAAAATACTCAGAGTTGCGGTTCGTCGCAGCTGCGTATACACGGAGGTATTCGCAATTTCGCAATTTCAATCTCTAGCTCTCTCCATGCAGCTATTGATTTACGACTGAAGAAAAAAAAAAAGCTGAAAACATTCACGTGACAAACTGCGTTCGCTGGTAAAACCTTCGGAACGAGATATAAACGAGAACAAATGAGCTCGATTGGGCCCTCAACCACTACTTCCGGCTCTTCATTATATACGAAGTTTGCTATCGCCACCAGTAGAGTGCAAATTAATATGCGAAGTTGCTATGCTGCTAACACTGACCTCGTTGAGGTATTTAAAAATGAACGTGCACTAGATTAAAAGTTCAATGCGATTATAGTGATGCAAAATTCGACAAATCCTATCGAATGTAATAATTATTGTACGATAAGTGGTCGAAGAAATCTGTAATCTCTGCTCGCTACTGTTTGAATATTACGTCCAAGCGTATCTCATTTCATTCAATTTTATTTATTTATTTATTTCTGTATTTATTATTAATTTTCCGAAGGGCGATCTGCACTAATTGTCACATACCATAATATGAACGATTTCGTAATTATAATGCAGTTCGTTAGTAACACAGTTAATTATTCAGACATGTATTTGCTGGTGATCACATCATCTCATTGTATCGATTATTGTTTAAACTAACTATTATTGCTCAATGCCACGCACGTGCAACGTGGGGTCGCAGAACCACCTGTTGCCGAAGATCCTTGTAACCCGGTACATATAGCAGACAATAATTCGCTTGACTATCGAAATTATATTAACAAAAGTAGATACTTTATTCAAATAATGCATGCGCTGCAAATGAAGCAACGTATAAACGTGGATGCCTTGTCTCATACAACAATTATCGTAACACTGTTCATTATTATTATTATAATTGTTATTTCTTTCCTTTTTTTTTGTTCTAATCAAAAAAATACCATTTTAATTTGTTCCATATTGTTTTTAGCTCGATTGTCCATAGCGTATGGAATTTTTACGTTTTTATTAAAAGAAACTAAAGAGGTCGTTTCGGGGGCAAGTAGAAAATATAGTATTATTATACATGTACGTATAAAACATAGACGATGTGACGACACTTTTCTTTGTTACATTTTGCTTAATTGTTTTTACTATATATATATTTTTTTTTCTTTTTTCTTTCACAATCTTATATTCAATTTATTTAACGTCATCCGTATGCTAGGTATAAGTCGTGAAATTTAACGAATGATTTTACATTTTTATACAACTGTATAAAAAAAATTAACGTAAAAAATATTGGAGAAAAAACTTAATAAAGATCCGCGAGGACCACCTAATACGTGGATTCGTGAAAAACTTTAGTGTTAGCGCGTTGAAAAAGTTAAAAAAACTTTGACATTATAAAGTATAATGCAGTATAAGATAGAATGATATCACGGGCGTATTTCTACATGACTTTTTTTCAATTATGATAGATAAAATTTTTGTTGTTCTGCAATTCCTTTAATGTTATATTCTCAGAATCATAGTACAGCCAACTAATATAATTTACGAAACTTTATTCTCCTCAGAATCAGAATAGAATCCAATGTTTAAAAATTGACGAACAATAAAAAAAAAGGCAATGGCAATAAGAACGGAAAGAAACGAGATCATGGTCAAGTGTACGAGGAATATTGTCAGGCTTCTATTATGGCTAGCCAATGAAATTCCCCCTTTTAAAAAAATGGCGTCTGATCTCTTTTAATCCATTTTACCCTCGCTAAACTGCTGCAGTGTTAATCGCACGAGCTGTTCATTGTCATAGATTTATTACAAAACAAATGGAAGGGCAAGAACATTATATACTTGTTCACCTTATATTATGTGGCACAGAACTCATAAAGAATTAACTTTTCACGAAAACTAAGTGGCTAATTTATTAAATCGGATAAATCCGGTAGCCGCCGGTTTCGCGGTAAGAATTACTGAAATACTGGAATACGCAGTTGATCCAGTGCGCGTATACCTAAATATATTCGTACGTCGTTAATCGGCATGAGAATCGCTGTCGTATTATATCACGTGTATCAAACTTGCGTATCGTGTTGTAAGATATCATCAGATCTTCGTTGAATAGTTATCATCTGCATGCTCGTGAATCATGCGATGCGTTTAATATTATACACGTACTTATCAAGACGATGAATTGCAGCGGCAATTGGTTCAATGTCATTGACGACTTCGGCGACGGGTATAATTTTTTCATCTACAACACTATCTGCATCGCCGAGAGTTTTTATTAATGGAACAGATCACACTTATAGTCGTCGTGAACTGCCTGTACCAGAACGTCTGACATTACTTTTTATTTTTTTCTTTTTTTCTTTTTGAGAGAGGGATAAAAATTACGAGATCAGGTCCATGTCTTTTCACGATGAGTTCCTTCTCTATCTATCAACGAGATAGAAAAAAAAATCAGAAGAATTGCAATTTGTGGGGTGAAAAATTTTTAGGGACGATAGTGACCATTACACCCTTCTCACAGCTGCAATGCGGGTGGTGAAAAATAGGCGATAAAAATTGGATATGCTTAGTCCTGTTCATGAAATTGTTCAGTTTCTTTTTCCAGTTCCGGTCTTAGGAAAATAAAGTATTACAGATATTGAGAGTATTCTTTCGAAGGTTTTAGATTAGACTAAATGAAGTTAGAAAATTCCATAGATTTGCTGCTAGGTGTACGTTATTTTCCAGTGGAATGGAACTTTTTTAAAATCGTGTTCAGTGGTCTCATCTCTTTTATGAATAAATAGCTAATGCGAAAGTAATGACTTTTGGTACTCGGTAATTGTTTTTTTTCATCTTTTTTTTTTGTTTGTTCCTCAGTGTCTTCGTGTGAATGTTAAACAAAATCGTGCGTCATACACGCGATTTCAAATTACAGCAAATCGTCTTCTCCTTCTTATTTTATTTTTTTTTCCTGACATAATCAAACTTGTTACCAGGTGGTTCGTATACATGATATAACTGTAGAGTTTGATGCGAAATAACAATCATTTTGTAATCCGTAAATCGCATATACATATGTTGTTTGATCAACGATACCCGTTTGAAATTGTTTAAAATCGCTAATACGAATATGAAACATTTGGAACGCGAATCCGCTGGATATTAACTATCTTTTCTATAAATATATTAATGACGACCATTAAATCTCTTCAACGTTTACCGATCGACATCTGAGCCCTCATCTCGCTAATCAAATTATCAACTCTCCAACCTACAGTCCGAAGATCGTATAGATAATGATTTCAAATTATCAGAGGTAGAAAAAAAATCGACCCAAAAGCGCGTCTCTCGCGGTATAGAGCTGCATTATTTAAAATTAATTGTTAATGACTTTTTTGCGCGTAAAATATAAACTTTCGAGATAAGCTATGAAAAAAATTAATCTATTTATATATATGTTGTGTATAGTTATTACCTCGGCGTCTGGTTTAACGATGTTATTATTATTATTATTATTATTTCAGATAATATTAAACTTCCCGTGACTAATGAGCAGTTTCTACCAACACTTGATCAAGCAAAAATTCAGTGTGTGGCAACAGAAGGCCGGGCGTTTGAATATTCATTTTATTTTTTAAGAAGAAGAAGAAGAAGAAGTCGTACGCATTGCGTACGTATAAGTATTGGAGGTAGGTATAGTTCCCAAATTAAGTGAGGCACCCGCAAGCTTTGACGCAGACGCGCTTGTATAAATAATTCAAAGCATAAACCAGCTTTGAGTTACGTACAAACAAACTCACACTTATATACATACGTATGTACATACATATTATACGTATATATTTATCAATAATTTTTATTTTTTTTTTTTACTTTTTTTTTTTTTACTTTTAATTAATTCATACGTAAAATTATTCATGGACGAGTTTTAACTTATGCATAAGGTAAATCGGTCGTCGCAGCCATAACATCCCATCCATCGTGTGTATAAGTAGGTACGTCGATCTCTCACACTCGCACACTTCCGGCGTCACGTGACTTCCTGCGATTAGTTGATACGCCACACCCTACAGGTTGACATTTAATCGGATAGAAAAAAAATAAATTGAATGAACAAAAAATATACATCATTGATACGGGGTTATAGGCTGTACTATACATAAGTACATATTCGTGTATACGTGAAGTAATACATATGTAAGAACGCGGTAATTTTTGACAAGCTGAGACGCAGAACTATAGTTATCGTTAATTTTATTTATAGATACTAGGCATAAATAGGTACCGTAAAAAAAATGTTTTCTCCCCACACATATCACCAAGTCGAGACAAATCGGGTGCTCCGAACTTCTCTCTTCTTTGTCTATTTCTTTCTTTTTGTAATTTATTTATTTTCTTGGTTTTATTTGAGTTTCACGGTGCACAACATATATATCTGGAAAGATAAAGAATGTCGAAGAATTCTTCTACCGTGTGTATCGCAGTCTGCATTCAGAGAATTACTTATATCGCAAACACCGCGCGTTCACCTTTCTCGCATATGGTTCTACGACACGCCTATTTTAGTTTGAAAGAATCAATGAGAATTTCTACTTTACTTGCGAAATCAATTCTATACTATTCCTCGTGATCATATACATATATATCTTTGTATAGGACCAGACACATTAAACCAATTATAGTATGCACACTAACTCACGGTATATTTCTGTCCATGTGTAAAATATTGCCTCTATAGGGAAAACTATGAAAAAAACATTCGAACTGGTCGATCGGGAGAAGTTTATGAAATCGTTAATAGCGTTATTCCGAATCGAGAAATCGGTTTGTTTTTCAAAAACATAAAAAAAAAGAACCTTGATAATCAAAAATAAACAAGGGGATGAAAAGTAAAAACTCCAAACTTTTTGCAACGAGAATATTTGGCAGGAACGCAAAAGTCTTAGTACATTTGGCGCGCGCGAAGTGTTGAAAAAAAATAAATAAATAAAGTTACTTCGCAGCTAAAACTAGAGACTAGTTCTAGACAATTATTAGTGAGTCAGAGTGCATGTGGGTTATCGACGTTTTATCCTCTTCTGAAAGATTCAAAGGTGTTGGAATGAATGATGAGACGGTGCAGATTTACACAGGTATAGAGTAGATTGTAGGTAAGATATTAAATTTATTGTTGCGGGCAGGAAATAATTTTTTTTACAATAATTTTTAGCTTCAGAGACGTTCTACTTGTTGGATGCAATTTTTTCGTCTGTTTATCCTCTGCAGTCGAAGTTTCGAAGAATTGTCACTCTTATATGTGGTACGACGTGAAAGCTGAAGAAGAAGGAGAAGGAAAAGGAGATGGCGGTAGTAGTTGTAGTGGTTCGGTTTTTAGCTGGATCACCTTGTACACACTTCGAAAATGCCTGGGTGTTCACAGATACGAATCGAACGGACAGACAGTCGAGGTATGGAACCGGCCCATCGACTCAGGTAAATTCAGGTATAGATGAAGTGTACGCTACATAATAGTATACGTGTACCTGCAGCAGTAATTCTCATGACGTAGTTTTTCATTATTATGGTTTGGAATTTTAATTTTGAAATCTGTAATACAATATTCCAACGGATTTACAGATATTATAATTTAAGTACAGTTGCGAAATTGAGTGGCATTTATTTATTGGGTCGCCTGTTTATAGACCCTATTACACGAACTCGTGAATTTCAGGTAAGCGAAAACCGACAGCGTTTCTCAAATTAATGTTGGTTATATGAATCATGAGAAAAACGTCTTGTTGATTCGCTCCGGGTTTCCATCATCACAATTTCAAGATGATCAACGTATTGCTCCAGATATTCTCGAGTGCAGCTGTGTTTCGAGACGTGTGTAACTCGAGAGGAAACGATGAGGGATTCGTTGACCTCTGCATTATATGAAGAACTACCCAACGCTGTTGCACATGATGCCATTATGAGGAAAAGAAACAAAAAAAAAAAGAACAAGAAACCCTTCGAGGCAGACGTTTGCAATTGAATTCAAGTGATAATTATTCATTTTGCAGAATAATAATAGTCATAATAATAAGAACTTCGAATCGTTGCAAATGTATAAATCGTAATCGGGTTTTGCAAGTGAAAATCGGTACGAAAATAATAAGATCTTGAGCACCACTGGAGGAAACAAGGCACCTGAGGGTACCTTATACGACGCTGTGAAGATCGGTGAAAGCAAAAAGTTTCTGGTATAGTGGTGAATGACCGATGATGACTGAGTTACCAGTGTAACTAAGTATGCTGTCCTATTGGCGGACGGAGGCTCGAAAAATACCGATTTCGCCGATCGTGAGTGCCAATGGAAATAGAGGCGAGGCTACTCCGACTGCAGGCTCGGCGTCGTCGCGTCGTCGTAGGTAAACTTGAACGCGTGACGCAGCACGTGACAAACATAGAATTGATATATATTTATGTTCACCTACTACTACGACTATGACGACCAACGACTGATCTATGTAGGCGAGTTACGCGACCACGACTCTAATGTGTGAAATGAAAAACTGGTTTTTTTAGAATTGAGAAAAGGGTATATACATGCATGAATAATAATTAACATGCGATGAGATCTCGATTAGAATCTGATTGCCTAAACACAAATTTATTCTGTTGTATGTTAAGCGATTATTGTGCTAAGGTTTAGAATGACGTATCACCCACGAACGAGGAATAATAAGAGATACAAAACAAAGTTTTCGGATTTATCTATCGTCATGAATTACTCAAATGATGAAAGTTGGGTAAGGTCAGTTCTTCGCAAATATATCTGACGAGTGTGTTTGGTGTGATCCTTCAATTCTTGTTGCCCCAAAGTATACTACACGTGTACGAGCAGCTATGGTGACTACAGCTATGCCTAAGTTTATTCTAGTTTGTCGTGTAATCTGAACGTTTCTTTTTCTTTTTGTTTCCACGGTACAATATGTACAACAGGTTAATTAAACGTCCTAGGAGTTTTTTCTACGAAGCCTGCGCCCATGGTAAACGGGGTTGATAACATTAACTGTTCGCCTGCGGCCAGAATGACGTTCTTACCAATCGGAACGATCGATTGACGGATGTCATTTGAGATCACAAACTCACGACGTTATGTACGTAGCTTCATCTTTATGGCTGGAAAAAAAATGCATATCGAAGATGCATGCAGAAACGCTTTTACGATCACCGCCGCAGTCACGCCGATCGTTATTCTGGTTATCAATTAAAGAAATATAAAATTCAGCATGCATCCGCGACTATGTTGAAGGTCTTTTAAAAACCTCACTCCTGCAAAATACGATATTATGCAACTGAATACAGAGTGTTCGTTTTTCTCGATTCTCTTAGTTCTTTTTTTTTTTTTTTCCCCTTTTCTTTAGAACGATGATTACGTTGCGGACGGGGGTTGATATTATACGATTTGCGGAGAACGAAACTAGAACTGTGACCGGTCGTTTCTAACAATAACTTATAACCTCCTTACGATGCAATGTCTACAGGTGCATCGTCCGACCCCAAAGAAAAGTATTGATTTTAGGGGTTGCACCCTCGTTAGATATATTTCCCCAAGTAAGAATTTTGCCGCGAGCTACACGTTGATACGGCCGGACAAAAACTGTTGACACTAACAAAATTCTCAATTTAATTCCAATTTTTTTTGCTGTCGGTTTTTCTTTTTTTTTTGTCTTCTCCTGTTCACGGTAATTTAATTTTCGGCTATTATCTGCATATAATCATGACATACTTTCATCGATTTTCTTTTTAATTACCATTATCAACTCGTGTTAGGAACACCTTTGTAATCAATGTCTGAACCGCACCTATATATCTGTATTAAACTCATTAACTTCATTGTAAGTCGATATAGGTATACGTAACGTAACCTGTCCGAAATATGTAATTAGTTTTCAAATTACTTCGTGATATTTATAGTTTCCTTATGCACGGTTCACGTGCGAGCAAAAATTTATTATCGTTATTGGACTTCAACTCCCTGCATGAGGAAAATATAAATAAATTATGATCCGATTTGATAAACAATTTTACGTTTTTGTATGCGGTTGCAATTTTGCAGTGCGGCGACGTCTGCGTTCCGATATTCTTTTCTAAATGATCCTATTTCATGGTAAGAAAAAATCCATTTTTTGTGCCATGGTACTCAGGACGAATTAAAGAACTTTTGTCGCGGATATAATAGTATACGTTAATGTGTCATATATATGAGGTTAGCCACATTTCTTTCAAGAAATACGGATTTCGTATTAATGAATAATGACGTGGTTATCGGCGGGCGCAACGTGCAGATTAAAATTTCTGCACATATGTAGACTATGTCGTTCTTATGTCCGGAACGCTTATCGGCAAATACAACGAATAAAAAAAAAAAAAGGAAACGAGGGTGAATATCACAAGCGGTATTCACTATTGCGTAAATATTGATCGGCCTCTGAACTCGTCTTTCACGTAATTCAACGCTGCACTATTCGTATACATATATTTAATGTACATATATAGTATGGTGAGCGTGGAGGAAATGCGTTCAATTGCTTTTCCAATTTGAATTTGAATTACAAAGTGTGATTAAAAAACCACTTGTCATTCGTAACGAATTAATTGGATAGAAAATTCGTACAGATATTAATAATACTTATTTTTAGTTATTCAATGCCAAGTTCTCGTCTGTTTTCGAAAACACGCCATTTTGAAAGTAATGACTATCGCGCGTGGGTTTCTTTTTTTTTATCTGTAAATACTACGGAAAAATCTACATCGGCGACAGCTAAGAACTAACTAAGCTAAAGCTAAGAATATGAAAAGCGGAGAAAATCGCTTTTTTGCGTAGACAAAACGTTTAATTTATGTACCGATAATATCATAGTACAATGAAAATCAATTACTAGGATAAAAAATGAAATAAAAAATTATGATTCTTCGATCCAAGCAGCATGTAAACATTGCCTCGTGCTCCTAAACGTGGCAACCCTGAGTTGACGTTTTTTTATTCCTTCTGCGGTTGAAATCCCTGCGAGTGGCGCGTTGATACGTGTAAATGCATTTGAAAAAAGAAAAATCGAAAGCATATGGAGAAATGAAAGAGAGATAGAAATGAAAGAAGAAGACTTACCATTTACTGTTGAGTATCCCCATTCGTCTATGCCGGCCATCGTGGGGGGGTTTAAGGGAAATTGAGGTCTGCGAAGTTAAGGTCCGAGTATAACCTGCTCCCGGACGTCTTGTACACTTAGACTCCCCTGTTTCTAAATCGAACTCGCGTCCAGCGTCTTCTTGGTCTCCAAATCGCTCCAAGTAAACAGCAGACGTTCACCAGAATGAACTTTAAAGTTGCTTTGCAGACAAAAAACACGCGAATTCTTCACAATTTCAAATACCGAATAGAATCTTACGCGTCGCTTTTAAAAATTCGCTAAAAAAATGGTTTCGAAGAAGCGATATCAATTTTTACATCAAATAACTAATAAACCAGTTGCGTTTTACTCAGCTATAGAGAACGAAGGTTGTGCTTCCAAACGGTTTGGGCAGATGTGTAAAGCCGGCCGGATCCGTACGATGGTTTATAAACCACGTGGTCACGTGACCTAGAGCGGGATACCAATGCGCGTGCGTCTGTAAATATTTACACGTGCATTCGCCCCCACCCTAACGCCCTGCCCCAGGATCCTTTTTTTTTTATACGTTTTTTTTCTTGCTTTTTTTCTCTGTAACATACTTACATAGACGCTTCGTGTAATGTCTACCCATACACGTTCGAAATTCTAATGCACACACATGTGCTCGTCATGTGGTACAACGAACAAGTTGGATTCTAACGGTACGTTAGTTTCTCCGCGAATAATGGAAGTCCCAGAATTCAACTGGGAGAGTGTACATCGGATGCATTCTATACGTTGCTGATAATGTGTAAGTTAATATGCAGCTAGTTGTTCGGTAATTTCAATTTGCAGCGAGGAAGATAACAAGTTATTATTATGAAGAGTATAACATGATTAAAGGGGCGGGGGGAGGGGGGGAAATAATGATGAATAATGAAAAAAGTTTGACCGATTGTAGAATAAAATATGAAATTATTTATACATATAGGAACTTCAGGATTTTCCTACTGATGAAATCCTATCGAAGTTCCGATATGTTGCGATTGAAATTTTTCTTTATAACCTTTAGACTTTTAGAATTATTTCTCTACAGTTAATCTGATTATTAGCGGTAAATTAAATTACTCAGATATTAACTACTCTATAAATTGTTATCTTTATAGAGTAAGTAGGTAACCGATCGTGATTTCAAACTCATTACAATTTCAAGGAAGAGATTATTATCGTTCGACAACGAGTGCATTTTCATATGCTGCGGAATACTCGCATATAAGTGTAGAAAAATACAGGTGATATAGTTCGTCTTCAAGTTCTTTGTGTAAAACTACTGTATTCTTTACTACTAGGCTTTACCAAGTACGCGCAATCATGACGATTAAAATTGCGAAGTGAGAAAATTTTTCTACTAATTTTTTGTCACCTTCTTTTCACCTGCAGTTTTCGGTGTAGAATATTATAAGTTCAGTTGAAGTTATAATTATTTTTATATCACAAACAATGACCGTTTCTTTTTAAGGTTGTCTACAGTTGCAAGTCGCAAGGTTGGTATAAGACTCGAAAAAAAATCGCAAGGATTTTTTTCCACGTATATTTGGTGTGGCAGGGTAATAAAATAATAACGGAACGAATCGGACGTAAATATCTTGTCTAGGTCCCATCGATTATTATATAGTGTAGAATATTTTTAACATATTTCAATATGCATGGCCATTGTTAAGCTTAAATTAGAAACTACGCTCGTCTAATTCTGGCGAGTATTATTATCTCAGCATAAGACGTACGCCCGTTTACACCTTATTAGTTACGCGGGTAACATATTATCGCCAGAACCGTACCTGGAGTTTAAGGCTATAGGTATAATACAACATACCTGCCCGTTGCAGAATGGGTTAAGGAAAACCCGCTAGTCCGTTGAATACGCAACGCACATTCCTCGAATCACTTTATTAATATATATTTGCCTCCTATATAACGAGGGAATAAAGAAAAGAAATTCAATAAGAAACATATTCATCGATATTGTACGAAATGTGGTGACATTGGGAATATTATAAAGCGTAAAGCGGGAGACTTAAACGCTGGTATAGGTATAGACTAGGATGAATTTAGTGAGGAAAATAAAAAGCTGCAATATTTTCAAAGGAAATTTGTGAAATATATTTTGCCCCTGAAGTTTAGCACGTCCCTATTTCATACCCAGTATGAATATAAATTGCAGGAAATTGTAGTGGGATATAATTTTTCTTTTTTCTTCACAGTCTATTTATGTGTCGTGAGAATTGTAACTCAAACATCGAGTGCGCTTGGTGGATTAGCGTTTTGAATTATTTTAACACTATAGTATATTACGTGAAAACCTGCGCGACGCAAATATCTAATTGAAAAAGTGTAGGTGCACCGCAGCGGTTCGTTACTCATCGCTCTGTAGGAGTTTTGTG